>JAPFRF010000005.1:2697775-4004201 GCA_029282475.1 Phrynocephalus forsythii | reverse complement strand
CTGTTTGTTTGTCTGATGTATGTGGCTGGACAGACTTCTCAAAAAAGAAGAAAAATCTTCCTCTCTCTTCCAGCACATAAAAACAACAGGTCATGAAATTGACTTTGAAAGAACCAAACTCATCTCCAAAACTGAACACTTCAACAGTCGAATAATCATGGAAGCCATTGAAATAGAGAAACACCCAAACAACATGAATAAACGTGATGACACCTCCCGCTTGCCTGACATCTGGAAACTAGCC
The DNA here is from genome assembly GCA_029282475.1 of Phrynocephalus forsythii. Lineage (NCBI taxonomy): Eukaryota > Metazoa > Chordata > Lepidosauria > Squamata > Agamidae > Phrynocephalus > Phrynocephalus forsythii. The sequence goes on along the minus strand of JAPFRF010000005.1, from coordinate 4,003,957 downwards.
CTGGTCAACAGACGAGCCTCTGTCACAAAGACTGACACCAGGTCCAAAAGGACACAAGATGCCACCACCTTCCATCCACACCAAACACAAACCCAGACCCTTCCCACAGATGAAACGAAACCACCATCCAATAACAAAACCACGACTGCACCATCTACTGCGGCACCCCACTCTAGTCACCACATGGAGCACACTCACACACCCCAAAAAAACATTGGGAGACCACAGACACGTAGCCAGACCAAAATGAATTCACAAGACACAGGACCCCACTCCACCAAAGCCCAGGATACTGCCAGAACCCACCAGCCATCTAACCCACCAGCATCTAAACAGCCATCTAAACAGCCACCAGCAGTTAATCCCTTAACGATCGCCTCAGCCACACAGCAGATCACAAAAGAACAAAGGAACAAAGGAACCTGCAATCAGCAACAAAGCAAGCAAACCACACACCCCCAGCAGTATTTATAGAAGGACTTCAACTGAGACCACACTTTGCTTCAAGAAGAAAGAAGCCAGAACACCAGCCTGAAGATGACGAGTGAGACCTCGTCGAAACGTCGCCAAAACAACCAGATTTCTACACGGGAAGAAACCCGAATCCACCCTAACATGCATACCTATACCCGTGAAAATCTACGAAAACAAATATATATAGATATAGATATAGATATAGATATAGATATATAGATATATATAGATATAGATATAGATATAGATATATAGATATAGATATAGATAGATAGATAGATAGATAGATAGATAGATAGATAGATAGATAGATAGATAGATAGATAGATAGATAGATAGATACACACACACACACACACACACCAAATTCATATTCACATTGAATGTATAAAGACCTGAAACCCCCTCGGGGGGGGGGGAAACCCACAAACCTCTCAGATGCTTCTTATTTTGTCTTCTTTGATGTTTTACCAACTCTCTGCTGCTTGGGTCTTGCCTCTGCCAGCTCACTTCCTTCTTCTAGTTCTGTTAACTCCAAAACCTGTTATCCTTCCCGATCACCCTCTGATTACTCCTCTCTGCTTATCTTCTCCATAAATGATTCCCACTCTTTTTTTGTAACAATCCCATGGTCTCTCATTATGTTTCAAGCCTCTTGAACTGTTTTTGCTTTCACTCCCTTATATACTATCGAATGTTCTTGGACCTCAAAATTGATGTAACCTCTCTCATCAATCTTCGAAAATTAATTGTAAGATGAGAAAAATAAAAAAAATCTTGAATACTATGTTGCAGAATTTGTAAATTCTCTGGCTTGTCTCTAAGGGCATTCATTACTTCCTGCTTTTTAAAAAAATTTGCAAACCTAACCAGGACATGTCTTGGAACATCTTTATTCCTTGGGCCCATTCTATGCACTCTTTCTAGATCATACTGGTCTAGAGGAGTATTAGGCACTACCTTCTTAAGCCAGTCCAAGATTTTTTGTAGCTGGTTTTTCTCATACACACACAGGTCTGGCAAGCCTTTCACCCTAATATTACTTGTCTTGAAAACTCTTGTTGCTGTATCATTTGTTCTGTTAGGTCAGAAACTGCCATTTCCTGATCCAGCAATTTTCCTGAATAATATTTAAGTTGCCTCTGGGTATTTTCAAACACTGCTCCCATTTTCTGTAAATCAGTTTCCACACTGCTGGCAAGATTTTTATAATCCTTTTGTAAGTCCACAATCCTTGCATCCATACCCTCAACTTTTTTTTATCAAGGGCAAGAATTTTCTGATCTATCTTTCCCAAGGATTGAGAGAAGGATTGTTCCACAACAGCCATTTTTGTTCTAATCCATCCATTTGAGTGACTTTGTCGGCCAGTTTTGATGTGTTTGAGTCCACTTTCTTAAGATTTGAAACTATTTCTTTCAAGGTTTCTTGGATATCCATAACGGGAATATGTTGTTGTTGTTGTTGTTGTTGTTGTTGTTGTTGTTGTTGTTGTTGATGTTGAGAGGCCTCTAAGCATACAAATCTTCCAAAAGTTTTATTGCTTGGTCCAGGTTTCTCCTTTTCCTATTTCCTCACCCAAGCAGGTTGTGTATGTCCTTTAAATATATATATCTTTGAGTTTGTTTTTTACAATTTTATTCACACTATTTCCAGTGTTCACCCACTGCCTACAGAATAACAGACCAGCTCCTCCATTCTGTTCTGACTTCTGACACCATCCTCTGTGTTTTTTTGGTCTGTGCTGCTAGTTAAACTGCAAACAAGCAGGCTTTATTGGGCAGGCTTTATTTTCCGTATTATATAAATAAATAAATAATAGTATTATTGAGATAACAAACAAACATATATATTTCTGTGATGTCAAATGGAGTCCCAGGCCTTAGGCAGCCCTCTGAAACACTGCAAGAGTGGAAACCCCCAGGTACAGCCGGGGAAGGCCAAAGAGCAAAATGGGATTTTAAGTCCCTAAAACACTGCAAGAGTGAGTGGAAACCCCAGGTATTGCAGAGGCAGGCTTACAGCAAATGGGCACTTTGAGAACCTCACTGAAAGAGAGAATGAAAACCCCAGGTATTGCAGAGGCAAGCTTAGAGCAAATGGGCACTTTGAGACCCTCACTGTGAGAGTGAGTGGAACCCCCAGGTATTTCAGAGGCAGGCTTACAGCAAATGGGCACTTTGAGACCCTCTTAAACACTGCAAGAATGAGTGGAGCCCTCCAGTATTGCAGAGGTAACACTGTGAGTGTGGCATCCCCAGGTATTTGGCCAGGAAAGGCCTTAGAAAAACTGGGCCATGATAGACCCTGAACAACACTGCAAGTGTGGCACCCCAAGGTATTTGGCCAGGGAAGGACTTAGAAAAACTGGGCCATGATAGACCCAGAACAACTGTGAGGCAGGCAGGCAGGCAGGAGGACAGGCAGGCAGGCAGGAGGACTATAGCTTGGAGGAGGGGGAACACCAATGTAGTCAGGTTAAACTTAATGAAGGACCCCCTTTCTACATTGGCCGGGTCCAGGCATGAGCGGTGAGGTCTCAAAATGTCCCCAAGTAATGGGAACACTCACTCACTCTGGACACTGGTGGGAGGGATGGAGAACAATTCCATGGCCAGCTGGGACAACTGGGATTAGACCTCCGACTTACTGGGCCAGTAACAGAGGGGATCTGCCATGGGGGCTGGAGGGGCTCAGCCGTGTGTTCCCTTACCATGGCATCTGCAGAGTCCTGTTCCTCTGCCGGCCTGTCCACCCAAGACCGAGACACTGCTGTGCTGGAGCCTTTATCTGCCTGCCCTGTTCTCCCCTCTTCCCGCCAGCTTGGAGATACTGCAGCAGCCTGGGGTGGTGTCTCTCCGGGTGAGTCCTCAGGGCAATTGAGGACAGATGCCTGGGGTCGCTGCGTCTGTGTACTACTGAAGGGTATTGATCAAGCATCTGTAGCTGTTTTAGTAACCCCCAGGCATTGACAATCCTCATGTATTCAATAGCAATATATAGCAAACTATATATATAGCCACACAAGTGACACAAATTATATATATTTAGAAGGTAGTGATATCCACGAGCACTCCACATGTATATTCTCATGTCACAAGGCGAACTTTGATTCCTGCAAACAAACTTTGGTCACTTTGGTCAAAGTCTTCCGGCAAGGCAGACCACTAAAAGGAGAGACATCCGTTGTAGATCTGGAATGTCTCTGAGCAAGCGCAATGAATCCAAGGATGTCAATTAAGTTGTAGCTGTATAGAGGCCAATTTATCTTACAGTTAATTAACATGTAGCTAGCCAAGAAAATCTTATCTCTGTTTCTCTCTCTGTGAGCTCACCTGGAGCGCTTCCATGGCAAAAGATGATGCCAAGAATATAGTCACTCCCAGCCTGAGTAAGTTAGATCAAACGTACCCAGGTACAGACTCAAAGAATACATTTAATTGGTGTCAGGAATACAAAATAAATTGCCAAAGATGTCAATTAATGTTTGATGTATGTAACAGATGTGTGTGACATAAATTCGGATGGGCGGGGGAAAAGGAGAGTGATTGTGAGTCTATAAAGTATACTGCATTTCCTTTGTTCGGTGGACTTCTCACTTGTTTTGCATCAAGTGAGATTTCTCTGGTTGATAAACCAAATAAATCCTTTTCCTGTCTTCGAGACCCAGACTGCTCATTGCATTTTGCAGTGCCTCTCCCTGCAGGCAGTGGACCCGGCATTCTTATTCCTTTCATTTTGGCACCCCAGATGGGACACAGCCGCAGCTAGAGGCCTGCAAAAGTCTGGCTGAGGTGACGGTGGAGAGTCCGTGCTGATTGCAGACCGATTCCAGTCCGGACGCCTCCCACTTGCGAGGAGAATCGTTCTCTCAGCACTGGATGGAGCACCATTACCTGAGAGGAAACAGACACCGGCCGGCAGGGGAGGGGAAGAACTGGGAAAACTGCGCATGAGAAATGGTAAGATAAGCAACCGGTTGCGGGGGGGGGGCACAGGTTCGAGTCCAGCAGCTCTGCGGAGTGGAGAGGATTGCGAATTCTGACAGCCAGCCCCCGGGGGGTTACGGAGACGAGAAGGGACGAATGCGTCCCTAGCATCCCAAGAACCAGGGGACGGGACGGGTTGAGAGACCCCGAAATCCCCTAAGGGTGGAAAGGGTTTTTGTTGCCCAGTAGCCCTAGAGTTCGGCCCCTAAGTGTTTGAAACAGGAGGGGCAGAGTGCCGCTCTAGCATCCTGAGAAAGTTTAAAGATATATAAATGTGTGGGTATGTGGGATGGTGATTCCACTTTTGAATTTTGTGTAAAAGAAGCTTCATGTATGTTTATGTGTGTTTTTAAGGGTAAGAGGCTGCGCCCCAATACCCTACGTAACAACAGAGAAATGGCCATTCTCTGCGTCTAAGCGGTGGCAAAGCCTGGCAACCTTTGCCCCACACAACCGACGGAGCATTGTCATCATCTTCGTTTGATTTTAGAGAAGTTAATAAGATTTATTCTTAGGCAGGGGATCGCAGTTAAGTGGGGAAGCGGGAAATGTGGGAGATTTGTGTGATCATGACGGACTCAGTGAATGGTTGCTGATTGGGCCGGGGTCATTTAGCAAAAAAACCCTTGGCGAAGCGTCTGTGGGCGTGCACGTCCCAAGCTAGGGCGACCTACTTGGGTCACGCCAGAATCACATGTTTGCGTGTATGATGTGCGTTTAATTGTTTGAGGTGCGAGTCCGTTTGATACTTGTGTGGGAGAAATCATAGGAACACAGTTAGACCTTTAAAAACAAACCAATGGGGATAAATTAATGCAGCTTATGCACCCCTTTTTGATGTGCACTGTGGCAACATTGGAATTCTGCCACCAGAAGTAATGACTTTGGTATTAAATGGAACGGATGTAAACTTTAAGAAGAACCCCTCTGACTAAGAAAAGGCAGGACTTTACCATCCTAAATTAAGAATCTAGCCCTCAAGGAGGACAGACCAATTATGACCTGCTAGCAAGAGGCGTGTGACTTTACAAGGACGTGATTAGTTAATTAATATAGAGACTAAAAACTCTACCAACTAGAAGACCCCGCCAGCAATTTTGATAACACCAGGGGAAGTATGGACACTGAGAAGAATATTTTTGGGTACTCAGGACAAAGCAACATCCCATATATTTTGTGTAAATTAGGCTGGCTTGTTACACAACGAAATTTACCAGCTGAAGGGACATTTTAGGATGAAAACATCATAGGGCATTTGAGCCTAACATTTCTTAAAACATCAAGTCCCGTGCGTAGAACTTAGGAGGTGAAAAACATCCAGGAAACCCCCTCTCCAACCCCCAAGATTTCTGGCAGTCCAAACTTTTTCTACCCGCTAAAGGAACGAAGAGGGAGAATGTAGCCCCAAAACCAGAGGAAGGGACCCGAGCAATGAGCAAAAGAAATGAATAGATGAAGGAAAGATGAGGAGAAATAGTTAGAAAATGGACAGAAAAAGTGCAGCAGAGTGGGGTATGAAGACGGAGACAGGAATGGACAGGAAAACTGGAGGAGAGGAAGGAGTACAGAGGGAACAGACAGCGCTAGACGGGAGCCCAGGGCGCGCCACCCTGAATTCCATTTTTCAAGCGTTCTGGAGGTACTTCCATCCCGTTACGCCAATGCCCAAATGCTTGAATATAGAAGCCTTAAAAAGAACTAATGTTCGCTATGCACAACATGAGGAGATTGGCAGAGATGTTATTTCTGAGCTCCAAATAATCAGAAGCAGGGAATTTGTATAGGGGCCCATGCCAACTCTGGAGGCTGGCCACATCCAAATCTCATATAGGGAGTAGAATAAACGCCTTCCCCCCCCCTCCAACAGCGACTAGGAACATTTGACAGAAACAAGGCAATTTAATTTCAAACACAGGGAGAATCTCAGGAACACACGAAAGATGTCGTTTCCCTGCCAACAAATATCCAAATCAGAACTTTTTGAAACACTAACAGGAAAAGCGCCAAAAACTGCGCGTGTCTACCATTTTAAGGACAGAGGAAAAGTGGGAAAAGGTTCTAGTAAATATTTTTTTGCCCCAGAGCAAACTATTGCCTTAAAATAAGCAGGAATTTTTTTAAAAAGAGCTAACTATTCAGCCCTGCCTCCACCACAACAATAGTGAGAGTGGAATGTACGGACTGTGATTCCATGTACTTCAAAAGGAATTAAATAATACCCATAACTAATCTGCCTCCCCGTGGATATGAGGGTGGAGAAAGAGAGGGAGAAATTTTACACATCAAGTTACGATTTTCAAGCCCCTGGATGGGATGATAAAGCAATGTGTTGATTTTTGTTTTTAGAACAATTTCCCAAGCCACTTGACAGAGCTTGGACGCAAAACTTATATTGAACACACCAACCAAATGAATGCATAGCGAAGGAAAATAAACTGACCCTAAAAGCCACAAGCCAATAATAGAAGGTCCCCCTTTCCAGCTACAGAAACCAACATAATTTTCTGTGCCACCTTAAAAGAAGGGAGGAGGCTTCGAGCAGGCTTACGGCTTTTTTTGTCCCCAGAGAGAGAGGGAGAGAGATTTTACACTCCCACCTAAGATTTTTCTTTTCTTTTCGCCTCCTGTTTGGGATCTGGAAAGCCAGTCCCTAACTCTGACTTGCGATAGCTTTAAAAGAGCCCCATATAAAGAGACCCATATTTTATTGCCGGAGACTAACTTTCCCTTTGTGGCTCCGGACAGACATAGGACGGAAGAGAGAGAGGGAACGCCCCACTCCTTCTTCGTAAACTGTTTCCTTGCAAACATTTTTATTTGGTCGTGCTGAAGCTTACTTTGCTTCTCGTGGATTTTCAGATAGACTGTGCTCCCCTACATCCCCAGCGCTTTCTGGAGACGCCTTCCCTAGGCTTCCAATGCACCCCCCCATGGCTCCAGAGTAATCTGCAGTCAGGGCCACAGTTTCAAATTGCCTTTGTATTTCCAGCAGCCTCAAGCATGAGAAGGCATATTCAAAGGCAGGAAAATCTATGTTCCTTTTTTGCTACCTTCTAATGACAACTCACCCAACAGGTGAACACAAATATATCTATTAACTTGCAAAACAAATGGGGGTCCCCAGCCCACATCACTCATTTTCTGGCCCAGAAGCTTACAAGACTCACTATCACAAGTTCCTGCCACAACATTTCTGGTCTCAGAACAGGGAAGCCCTTTCGAACACAATATTTCGAAACACCTTTACCATTCTCTATTTAAGTTTAGTTGTAACTGAGAACAATGCCTAACAATATAAGCCTTCACTGCCTTTTGCCTTCATTTTGGGGAAATATGTGGACTGCCTAGCTTTTTTTGCCAGTATGACAATAATACAGCCTGATTTCAACACTTGACTCTTTCTGGCTTTGTACAGAAAACGAACATAAAAATCATATGCGTTTTTGCACATTTTTTGATACTCACCAACGTCACTACTGGTTTTAGAACTGTTTCCTGGAGCGCCTAGGCGTCCGTTTTTTTTCCTTGTTTTTTTTTCTTCTGATATTTCCTCCCCGCAGATGGTGTTCGCCAGAGGCATGGGGCTGTTTCCAGAGTTCCGACCCCATTGAAATGTGCCAGTCCAGGAGGGGAGAAGCCCTGTGAATCTCGTTGCAGAAACCGCTGCAGATCCCAAACCCAGCTGCTTTCCAGCCAATTCGCTGCGGGCAATTCGCCGCAGGGTGAGAGATTTCCATTGAAGACCTTCGCTGATGAGACCCATTAAGTTCCTGTTCTTCGTTTGCATCGCTGCGAAGATTTGTTTGCACTTTGCTTCCTATTTCCGTTCAGCAGCCAGCAAATGACAATAGTTTACTGCCCTTTTACGTCAATCTCACCATGACTCTGATAGCCTTCTTTCTCCCAGAATTCTGCTTGCTTTGGACACTTCCACCTGAGGTTTAACCATTTCTTTTCCAAACGGGACATCAGCCGGCAGCAGGCAATCAGTTACTTGAGAGCCGTTTGCTTTAGACCTCCTCAGACTACAATAAGTTATTCTCTGTCTCTGTGTGGTTTTATTCAATCTGTACTATGACTTCCCCATTTGTTCCTCAATCTGTGACCACCACACCTGCAGATAGTGTTATTCCTAGCCAGCAGCGCCCCACCTCAGGGGAAGGAGACCTTGCATTGCCAGGCACTTCCTTTGAATGTCAGCCCTTTTCCCATTTTGTCCCTCCGACTAACGAACCCGAGGAGCACAATACCTTAATTATTTTAAGGCCATTCCATTGTTCAACTCGTCGAGTTGTAATTATAGGCCACAGCTTCGTCTATTGGGCAGCACGTTATTCCCATTTTTCAGCTTGGGGAGCGAATCTCCGCCTTGGGAGTCATCTCCAAGTGATTTGGAAGGGAATACGAGGTATGTCATGGAATGCTTTCTTTGAAACTGCACAACTCCTGGCTTCTGCACATTCTATTGATGTTTTACTTGTTCATTTGGGTGGAAATGATCTCGCCCAGACAAAGGGCTCAGCCTTGTCTGTGCGGATTATTGCTGATTTACTCGCTTTTAAGCTCCTTTACCCACATACGCAAATTGTTTGGTCCCCTATCATATCCCGCCTTATATGGCGAGGGGCATATGACCCACTCAGGATAGATAAGGCTAGGAAGGGCTTAAATCGCAGGGTAGCGGCAGCTCTGCACCAGGGCTCTGGCTCTGTGATTGCCCACCCAGCTTTAACTCTCTCTCGACCTTACCTATTTAGAAGTGATGGGACCCACTTAACGGATGTTGGGTTGGAGATCCTACTGCAAGATTTCCAAGCGGGCATTCGCCAGGCGCTAGGTGACCTAGTGGTAATTTGAATATAGTAGCTGCTCCGATCTTTACAAGCCATGTATCTGCCTTAACTCTCACGTGACTTTATTATGCCACACACCAGCCCCCAGCATCCACCGAGAGTAATTAGCGCTTTTCTGTGCACGGCAGGCTACAGAGCCAATATACATCACCCTGTGCTTGACCTAGCAGGAGAATGCCCTGCGGCCTTTGAAGCTTTGCAGAGGGACACTAATTATTGATCACTGTTTATGATATTGTTTATTGTCTACTGTTGTTAGCCATTGTGCAAATTTTTGCTGAAGTGCCTCCCTGGGTGTGAATCGTCGCACCCTTTGCCTTTCGTAATAATATTGGCTGTACTGCTTATAATAATCATATGTCCTGTTATAGCCAAGCCCTAGGTGAAAACATGTGCACCCCTTTTGTTCCAGATGGAAGGGAGAAGGTAAAAGGCACTCACAGTCATGGCGACCAGTGTGGGCAAGACTTTTTACCCACAAGCATTGAGTGCAAGAGACTATGCCTTGACTTTCTATGCAATTTTGGCACCCCATGGATGTCCACGAGACTTTACACCAAAGGACACTGGCTTTATAAAGTAGCTATCTACATTATTTGCTTCACCAAAGACACTGATGAACTAATCTTGGCCTCATGTTTACAGGGCAGATTTTTTGTGTGTAAACTGTCAGCCACGGAGATATTTCTGACCGGATTTCAACGGCTCATTCATGACTTTACCATGAGAATTTAACTGTTGATTATTGTTTATTGCTCAAAATGGGTTTTTCTAAGCACCATCTAGGTGTGATCTTATGGCTCTTTTAGCCTTTACACTATGTATGCAACCCTTATCTAGTATCATTGCTAATGTCTATCATCTGGGCTATCCTGTATGCAAAAACAACTAGGTAATTCTGTAAAGCCTGCTATACTTTGGGTTTTATGCATACCACACATCCAAGAGGGTTGCACACCTTGTTATTGATCTTTTATGAAACCAGGTGCCAATGTTTATGTATTCTGTATGAAGAATAACAGTATGGCCTACCATATTTCAAGGCGAACTGATTCGTCAGTCTAAAGCCATTTTGTCTGCCGAAAAGGTATGCTGGCAACACAGCCTTGGCCATATTTTCACTCGGGCAAGCACAGGAGAATTGTAGGCCTACTATAACATTTCTCCTCATGAGTATTTGATTTGCATAAGAGACTTCAAGGCTTTTCAGCCTGATTGCCACAAATTAAGGCATGATACATCAGGCAATGAGCCCGAGGTTGCAAACCTTCCAAGTTTATCACAATGTTCCCAAACTTTCTTGTGTCAGCCCCTTTAAACGTTGAGAATTTGATATCCCTGAGAGGCAAATAACATGCCCTAGGAGACTACCTTAGAAGCTGCTGCGACCACATGACAATTCTCCAAAAGGGGAAATTACAATGCTGTGGTCCATGGAACGCATTCATCCATTGCAATCTGTGGGTCTGACCAGGGGGACTTTTTAAATCCCAGACATTGCCAAACTTTATCTGTTAACTTGGCATTTGACTATGGAAAGTGCCCTAGTGAATTAAGGGGTATTTCTTTGTCATACACTTATTCAGTGCGTCCCCTACCATAAGACGCCACAATTCATTTTGTGATAATTCATTTTTTGGGAAATGTGTCAGCAAGCCCTTTTCAGGAAAAGGGATTGGAAACGTTCTCACGGCAGAACTGCCTAACACTTGTCAGGAAAATGAAGGGTCACTCCCTGGGCCCTGATCCCCAAGGGAATGGTATGAAGGGAAAATCAAGCAATATTCGCTCTTTTTTTGTATTTGCACCTTTGATGTGTTTATTTGTCCCTTGCAAGCCTATAACAGGAGCCGAGAGGAACAGCCTCTGGGTAATTTACTGCCGTAAATTCCCAGAACTCGTTCAGGGGGGAGTGAAGGGTATTGATCAAGCATCTGTAGCTGTTTTAGTAACCCCCAGGCATTGACAATCCTCATGTATTCAATAGCAATATATAGCAAAATATATATATAGCCACACAAGTGACACAAATTATATATATTTAGAAGGTAGTGATATCCACGAGCACTCCACATGTATATTCTCATGTCACAAGGCGAACTTTGATTCCTGCAAACAAACTTTGGTCACTTTGGTCAAAGTCTTCCGGCAAGGCAGACCACTAAAAGGAGAGACATCCGTTGTAGATCTGGAATGTCTCTGAGCAAGCGCAATGAATCCAAGGACGTCAATTAAGTTGTAGCTGTATAGAGGCCAATTTATCTTACAGTTAATTAACATGTAGCTAGCCAAGAAAATCTTATCTCTGTTTCTCTCTCTGTGAGCTCACCTGGAGCGCTTCCATGGCAAAAGATGATGCCAAGAATATAGTCACTCCCAGCCTGAGTAAGTTAGATCAAACGTACCCAGGTACGGACTCAAAGAATACATTTAATTGGTGTCAGGAATACAAAATAAATTGCCAAAGATGTCAATTAATGTTTGATGTATGTAACAGATGTGTGTGACGTAAATTCGGATGGGCGGGGGAAAAGGAGAGTGATTGTGAGTCTATAAAGTATACTGCATTTCCTTTGTTCGGTGGACTTCTCACTTGTTTTGCATCAAGTGAGATTTCTCTGGTTGACAACCAAATAAATCCTTTTCCTGTCTTCGAGACCCAGACTGCTCATTGCATTTTGAAGTGCCTCTCCCTGCAGGCAGTGGACCCGGCATTCTTATTCCTTTCACTACCACCTTGCAGGCACTGCAGGTTTCCAGCCTCGGGTCTTCTTCATTGCAGGAGAAGTGATCCCACAAGAAACTCCGAAGCTTGCTCCTGAATGCAGCTGTTTGGGACTGGCTCCCAGTACCAATCCCACTGGCACCCCCGGATGATTGGGTGTTGTTGTTCACACTGGATGAACAAGCAGAGAGGGATGGCATGCTGTCCTCCTCCTCCAGCTGCTGCTGCTGCTGCTGCTGATGATGATGATGATGATGATGATGGTGGTGATAGTGGTGGTGGTGGTGATGATGATCTCCTGTGTCCAATTCTGAGACCAACTCCTGGGACTCCTCGAGAAACAGGAGTGGTTTTTCAGAACTTGGACCACAAGGAGAATCCTGCTGCCTGACTTCACATCAGGGCTCCCCAAACCTCTCCGCCAACATCATGCCTCCCTAAACCTTTCTGCTGACATCAAATGTCACATCATTTGCTGTAAAGCCTTCCCAGGCCATACTTGGGGGTTCCACTCACTCTTGGAGTGTTTCAGGGACTTAAATGTCCCATTTGCTCTTTGGCCTTCATTGGCTGTACCTGGGGGTTCCACTCTCACAGTGTTTCAGAGGGCTTCCTGAAGCCTGGGACTCTGTTTGAAACTATCAGGAATGTTGGCAAGATGACAGAACTTTCCGCTGACATCATGGCCACCCAAACCTTTCCGCCGTCCTCATGGCCACCCAAACCGTTCATCATGGCTCCCCAAACCTTTCTGCTGTCATCATGGCTCTCCAAACCTTTTCGCCAACATCATGGCTCCCCCAAACTTTCCGCTGACATCATGGCCACCCAAACCTTTCCACCTCTGACACAATGGCTCCCCAAAGCTTTCTGCCAAATTCATGGCTCCCCAAAGCTTTCCTGCAGCACTTCATCTCAATGCACAGGGTCTGAATTGCCCTAAAATCATTTAAGTTGCAGCTTTGCTTGCAACCATAGGGTCCAGTTTACTGTACACTGCATAGTAGTTCATGGGAGTAACACTCTTGGATTGCAAGCCGGCATAGTTGCTGGTCAGAACTATTATCAACAGGTCCTATATTGTTATTTTTCATCAGTACCTCCACAAGAAGGAGGAAAGTGACAGGAGAGAGGAACTGCGTTCTCTGCTGCAGCCTGGCATACTAGTGTGGGGATTAAGGGGGAGTTTGATTTTCGTGCCTGCTGCTTTCCTACCAGGGCCGTCTTAAGGATATGTGGAGCCGTGGTTCGAAGATCCCTCTGGCGCCCCCCCCCCCCGTTTCACAGAGCTGTCTACCTTCCTTTTTTAAGGGAGCTAACGCGACTCTTAAATATTATAAAGAAAACAGGAAACTTTTCAGGTTGCTCATTTATTAACAATGCACTTATTAAGTATACAACACCACGACATTGTTTTGTTTTTGCTTGTTTGCTAATGTCCCAAAAAAATCTACTTTTCGAGCCTTTCTATGAGCAAAACACTTTATAAGGTCACTGGTATCTATTGCTACTTCTTTTTCAATACTGAGCATGGCAAGGTTTGACAATCTTTCTTGAGACATAGTTGATCTTAAATAATTTTTTATTAATTTTAATTTTGAAAATGATCTTTCACCTTCTGCAACAGTCACTGGTACTGTTAAATATATACGTAGTGATATGGACAAGTTCGGAAATACTGATGTCAAATTATTTGAGTATATATAATTGAAAACTTCCAGTGGAGTTGTGTCTCTATTGAAAACAATTGGTAAGAGTTCTAGCTCATGAAATAGATCTTCTCCATCTATATCAGCAGCTCCACTTTCAGAAGTCAGTTTCTGTTGCAATTTCAGACACACTGCTCTTTTCTGGCCTGCCTCTAATTTTTTCCATTTGTCTATATTTTGTAAAAATGCAAAGCTGTCATTGTGTGCACTTAACAGTTCAAACCGTTCATTTAGTTTTGTAATTGCCACGTCAAACAAATGAAAATAAAAATTTACTTTAAAGTTGTTCTGTGGATCTGTAATTTTCTCATCGGCATGCTCATAACTGAAAAATCTTTTTCTGGGCCGTGGTCGTCCAATGCTTGTAAATACAGTCAGGGGCAGGGGCGACTTAACAGTCTGCAAACTCTTTTCTAGTTTACTTCGTCAGGTACAGTATCCGAAAGGTTGGGCAGGGATTGCGTCTGTTGTTCGCACCCTGCCTTTGAAGGGACCGTCTATAAGCAGAACTTCTTCCCGTTCCACAGAGAGCATCCCATTCTGTAAGTACTGTGCATCAAGGCGGTGTTTTCAAAAGATCTTTCAGGTGACGGCTGGGGGTGGGGGTGGGGGTTGGTTGGGAATCAAAGGCAGCTTCGTCCCCGTGGATCCCGCGCCCCTCTTCCTTTGTCGCTTTTAATTAGCGTGTCCTGTAGGACGACTGAATAGAGGACTCCCTTTCCCCCTGGGTTGAACCCGTGTTTTGAGGGGGGGGGGACACACAAGACACGACCCTTTGTACTTTGGAACGCATCTCCGACCGCGAACTTGGACAAGACTTGGAGGGACCGCGGCGGCTTCGGGGCGGGGAGTCAAGGAGAGGGGCGCGCGTGGTACTGAAGGGGAACCGCGGGCCCGCTCGCCCGGCCGCTGGTCCGTGCGCACCCGGGGACCAGCCGAGTGCGGGGCGTGGGAGAAGCCGTCCCCAAGCACCTCGCGTCCCCGCATCCGAGGGACAAGCAGAGTCTTTTCGCTTCAGGTTGAGGCGGTGCGGGAGGGGGGTGGCGAGGAGGGAGGAGAAAAGCGCCCTTCTCCCACGTGCTGCGCTTTCGCTCGGTGCGCAGGTCGCGGGCGCAGCTGCCCGGCTCCGCTGTCGCCCCTCAGCCCCCCCATCTCCACCCCGCCCGCCCGCCTGCCTGCCTTTCCCCGAACAATGAGTGGGAGCAACGCAGCGCAGCGCAGGCAGGCGCACATGCCTCCCTCCTCGCTCCTTTCCTCCCGCCCTCGCCGCCCCGGACTCGGAGTCGACGGAAGAAGCAGCACCACCACCACCAGCAGCAGCACCTCCTGGCGTCTGCGAAGCCATAGAGACTGCGGCCAAGCGGCGGCAGCAGCGGACTTTGCCTCAGCATGTCCGCCTCTCAGCAGCAGCAGCGGCCCGCGGTGCTTGGAAGCACCCGAGCTAGTGCCACTGCCGCCACCACCTGGCACCACCAGCAGCCTAAGCCGCGGCTGAGCTTCGCGGCTCTTTAACGCTCCCGGGTTCTGCTTTCCTGAATCTAAGAGTTTTGGGGTTTGGGGGTTCAGGCGCCCTTGGGGTTCAGGCGCCCTGGTTCATTGAACCACAAAGGCCTATGGGAAAGTCGCCCCTGCTTCCTACCTTGATTGTGGTGGATGGTGGTAATAGCTTAGCTGTATTTATCAGGGACTGCTTAAAGAATCGAACACTTATTCCCTGTTGCCATGGTGCTGCAAGTAGTAGAAAGAAAAGAAAAGCACAGACAAACATGTGTGTGGTGGTGGTGTGTGTGTGCCTCCCTGTGCTGAGACTGAGGGAGAAGACACAGACAAGAGAACAGAACAGCTTCTGTTTGGGAGTGGGAAGGTTTTTAAAAGACATGTTGGGAAGGGTTTTATATTCTTTTCCCCCTCCTACCACCTTTGAAGTACAACATTCCTTCCCACCCACACACATTGTGATTTCCAGTTCACCACCACCAAGCTCCAACTAGTACCAGTTCCCCCATTCACAACTGGCACAATATGAATGTGCCTGGCCCTCCCTCTTAATCATGGCCCCATTTCAAAAAACAAACAAAATAGAACCGGACTGGAGTCTTCCTATTCCATTACAATGACAATAAAGGTTATAAATTTTTTTTTAGCCTAACTGGAGTATTCTGGCCTGGTAAACTCCTGCCTTCCTCCTCAGCCTGTGAGCCTGCCTGCATGTTATAGGATCTGAAAGACCCATGTACAGTGGTACCTCAGATAACAAATTTAATTCATTCACCGAGGTTATTCGTTATCCGAAACAATTTGTTATCTGAAATGTGGTTTCCCATAGGAATGAATGGGAAACCAATTAATCCATTCCTGAGCCTAGGAAAAAGACACAGACACCTGTTTCCCCCCTCAAAATTCTTTATAAAAGGCACAGATACTGTACCAAGACATTATCTATCAGAATAAACATTCCCAACAACATTTCAACCATTCCAAAGAGCAGAAATAATTTTTCATACATGGTACAGTAGTGCACAGCAGCAGTAAACTTCAGTGTCATTTTTGCACTTTTCCTTAGACATGCCAAACTGAGTGCTCTGCTTTTGGCAGCTCAAACCTAAGGGAATGCACCCCACACACCTTTTTGCACATGCCACTCTTTTTGGCACTCCCACACCCATGTGATGTGCTTTGGGCAGCTCAAACCTACGGGACTGCAACCAACACACATTTTTGCACATGCCACTCTTTTTGCCACTCCCAAACCCATGTGATGTGCTTTTGGCAGCTCAAACCTAAGGGACTGCAACCAACATACCTTTTTCCACATGCCACAATTTTTGCACAGGAAAACATGGTTAAACACAGGAAAACATTTTAAGGAACAACAACATTGCAAAAGAAGTTCAACATTTTAAACAAGTTCAAGACTCTTTGAAAAAGGATGGCAAATGAGCAGCAGAAGAACAAGAAGGTTCTGGTTCTTCCTGCCTGGGTTTTTTAACGAGGAACTTTTCCATTGCCTGCTGCTTTTGCTGCTTTTTGAGCATGCCTTTGAATGGGGCCATGACAAAAGTGTCAAAGCTGTTGACACACTCCTGGAGGTCAGCCTTTTCTGTGTGGTGTCACTGGAAATAAGTCTGGATCTTTTCCCAGCAATCACAGATCTCCCTGAGTTCCTTCAATGAGGACTCTTCCTCACTGGTTTCCTCCTCCTCCACCACCACCACCACAGGGGACTTCAACGACTCCTGCTGCAGTGATATGAGGTCATGGGTGCTGATTTCGTGTCCGTGTCCCTCAACAATCTTCGACACATCCTCCTTGTCCACCTCAAGCCCCATGTTTCTCCGCAAAGACACAATTTCCTGCAGCACTGCAGAATCCTGTGCAGGTGCAGGAGACTCCCATGGAGCAACGCAGTCTGGCCACAAGTTACGCCATGCTGTGTTCAAATTATGCTGGGTGATCCCATCCCAGGCGATCTTGATCAGCTGGACACAGCTGACAATGTCAAAGTGGTCCCTCCAATATTCATGCAGGGTGAGGGTTGTTCCATCAGTCCTTTCAAAACAGCAACGGAACAGCTCCCTGGTGTATAGTTTTTTAAAACTGGAGGTCACCTGCTGGTTCATCGGCTGCAGAAGGGCAGTCGTGTTGGGAGGGAGGAACATCACCTTTATGAAGGTGAACCCCTCCAGCAGGTCTTCCTCGAGCCCTGGAGGATGAGCCGGTGTGTTGTCCATGACCAGCAAGGCCTTGAGTGGGAGGTTCTTGCCCAGCTGGTACCATTTGACTCTAAGGCCAAACACAAGATTTACCCACTGGACAAACAGGATGCGTGTCACCCAAGCCTTGCTGTTCGACCTTCAGAAAATGCCCAACCGCTCCTTGTCAACCTTGTGCTTTTTAAATGCCTGTGGGTCCTCTGACTACTAGACCAGTAGGGGCTTGATTTTGAGGTCCCCAATGACAGTAGCACAAAACAGGAGGGTTAGGCGATCCTTCATAGGTTTGTGCCCGGGCAACCCGGTCTCCTCCTGGGTGATATAGTTCCTCTTTGCCATCCTCTTCCAAAAGAGACCTGTCTCGTCACAGTTGAAGACCTGCTGTGCCAGGTACAGTCACTCCCCGCCATTTCGTGGTTCAGGTACTGCAGTCCCACTACATCGCGGGATCGCAGTACCTGCACCGTGGGTGGTGGTGGGGGCTTTTGGGTCGCTCTGTGCCGCCCCCACACTACTCCGAGAAGCCTTGGAGCCATGGGGGGCAGCAGGTGGTCATTGGGTCGCTCCCCACCACCCCCTTGGGCCCCTACAAGAAGCCTCAGAGCTACGCGGGGGGGCAGCGGGGGATGATCAGGTTGCTCCGCGCTGTTCCCTTGCACTCATCCAAGAAGCCTCAGGGGCACGTGGGGGTGGCAGGTCACTCTGTGGCACCCCAGGCCCCTCCAAGAAGCCTTGGAGCCGCACGGGGGTGGGGCAGCGGGGGGCGATCTGGTAGCTCTGTGCCGCTCCGCGCCGCTCCCAGCACTCCTCCAAGAAGCCTCAGGGGCACACGGGGGGTGGCAGGGGGCAACTGGCTCACTCCACACTGCCCCCGGGCCCATCCGAGAAGACTTGGTGCACACGGGGGGTGGCGGGGGCAATCAGGTCGCTCCCCGACACCCCTGACCCCACTGAGAAGCCTTGGGGGCAAGCAGGGGGTGGTGGGGGGAAATCGGGTCACTCCCTGCCGCCCCCGGGCCCCTCTGAAAAGCCTCAGAGCCAGGCGGGGGGCAGCAGGGGGCGATAGGGTTGCTCCGCGCCGCCCCCACGCTCCTCCGAGAAGCCTCGGAGGTGCACGTGGGTGGCGGGGGCAATCGGGTTTCTCCCCGCTGCCCCCGGACCCCTCCGAGAAGCCTCAGAGCCGCATGGGGGTGGGGCGGTGGGGGGCGATCGGGTCACTCCGTGCCGCTCCCCCGCGCTCCTCCGAGAAGCATCAGGGATGCACGGGGGGTGGTGGTGGGAAATCGGGTTGCTCCCCGCTGCCCCCGGACCCCTCCGAGAAGCCTCGGAGCCACGCGGGGGTGGGGTGGTGGGAGGTGATCGGGCCGTTCTGCGCCGCTCCCCCACACTTCTCCAAGAAGCATCGGGGACACGCGGGGACACATGGGGGGCAATTGGGTCACTGCGCACCATCTCCCTGGCCCATCTGAGAAGCCTCGGGGCTGCGCGGGGGCAGTGGGCGAACGAACGGTTCACTCCCTGCTGACCCCATGGCCCCTGAGAGAAGCCTTGGAGCCGGGTGGGGGTGGGGTGGTGGGGGCGATCAGTTAGCTCCGCGCCGCTCCCCTGTGCTCCTCCGAGAAGCCTCGGGGCGCATGGGGGCGGCGGGGGGGGAAAATCAGGTCACTCCCCGCCATCTCCGTGGCCCATCTGAGAAGCCTCGGGGGCATGCGGGGGCAGTGGGGGAGCGAATGGTTCACTCCCTGCTGACCCCGGGCCCCTGTGAGAAGCCTCAGAGCCGGGGGGGGTGGGCCAGCGGGGGGGAGATCAATTACCTCCGCGCTGCCCCAGGCCCCTCCAAGAAGCCTCGGGGGCAAGCGGGGGGTAGCGAAGGGCAATCGGGTTGCTCCCCGCTGCCCCGGCCCCCTCTGAGAAGCCTCGGGGGGTGCAAGGGGCAGTGGGGGGCGTTCAGGTCGCTCCCTGCCATCTCCGTGGCCCATCTGAGAAGCCTCGGTGCTGGGCGTGGGGGGCAGTGGGGGAGCGAACGGTTTGCTCCCTGCTGACCCCGGGCCCCTGCAAGAAGCCTTGGAGCCAGGCGGGGGTGGGGTGGCGGGGGGCGATTGGTTACCTCCCCACCACCCCTGGCCCCTCCAAGAAGCCTCGGGAGCAAGCGGGGGGGGTAGCGAAGGGCAATTGGGTTGCTCCCCGCTGCCCCGGCCCCCTCTGAGAAGCCTCGGGGGGGTGCAGGGGGCAGCAGGGGTGAATGTGTCACTCCCCGCTACCCCTCTGGGGCTCTCCAATAAGCCTCAGTGCTGGGCGGGGGGCGGGGGCAATTGTGTAGCACCGTGCCGCTTCCTTGCACTCCTCCGAGAAGCCTGGGGCCCCGTGGGGGCGGTGGGGGCAATTGGGTCGCTCCGCGCCACACCCGGGTCCCTTCGAGAAGCCTTGGGGGCAGCAGGGGGGGCCACAGGGCGTGATTGAGTCACTCCATGCCACCCCAAGGCCCCTGCGAGAAGCATCAGGCACGCGCGGGGGGTGGCAGGGGTGATTGGGTAACTCCCTGCCACCCCTGGGCCCCGCAGAGAAGCCTCGGGGGCGCGCAGGGGGCAGCGGAGGGCTATCGGGCCACTCCGCACCACCCCCAGCCCCTCTGAGAAGCCTCAGAACCACGCAGGGGTGGGGCGGCGGGGGACGATCAGGTAGCTCCTCGCTGCTCCCCCGCGCTCCTCTGAGAAGCCTCAGGGCCGCACGGGGTGGGGTGGGGGCAATTGGGTTGTTCCGTGCTGCCACGGGCCCCTCCAAGAAGCCTCGGGGGTGCGGGGGGGGCAGCGGGGGGCGATCGGGTCACTCCCCGCCACCCCCGCACCCCTCCAAGAAGCCTTGGAGCCACATGAGGGGCGACTGGGTTGCTCCACACCGCTCCCATGCTCCTCCGAGAAGCCTCGGTGGTGCACATGGGAGGCGGGGGCAATCGGGTCGGTCCCCACCCGCCAGACCCATCTCCTTGGAGCCACGTGGGGGTCGGGTGGTGGGGGGTGATCGGGTCGCTCCCCGCCGCTCCATGTGCTCCTCCGAGAACCCTCGGCGGCGCACAGGGGGCGGCAGGGGCAAGTGGGTTGCTCTGTGCCACTCCCGGGCCCCTCTTAGAAGCCTTGGGGTGTGTGCGGGGCGGCGGGGGGCGATCGGGTCTCTCCCCGCCACCCCCCGGGGCCCTCCAAGAAGCCTCAGGGGTTCACGGGGGGCAGCAGGGGGCGATTGGGTCGCTCCCCGCCACCCCTGGGCACCTCTGAGAAGCCTCGGGGGCACGCGCGGGACAGTGGGGGTAATTGGGTCACTCCCCACCACCCCTGGGTTCCTCCGAGAATCCTTGGAGCCAGGCGGGGGATGGCGTGGGGCCATCGGGTTGCTCCACACTGCCCTCCCGCGCTCCTCCTAGAAGCCTTGGGGGTGCACGTGGGCGGCGGGAGGGCGATCGGGTTGCTCCTTGCTGCCCCGCACCCCTCCGAGAAGCCACGGAGCCACGAGGGGGTGGGGGGCGATTGGGTCCCTCCCCTCCGCCCAAAGGCCCCTCTCAGAAGCTTCGGAGCTGTGTGGGAGGACGGCAAGGGGTGACTGGGTCGCTCCGTGCCGCCCCAGGCCCCTCTGAGAAGCCTCAGGAGCACAGGTGGGGTTGGGGGAATTGGGTCGCTCTGCCCCACCCCCGGGTCCCTCTGAGAAGCCACGGGGGCACATGGGGGCACCAGGGGGCAATTGGCTCACTCCCCGCTGCCCCTGGCCCTTCCGAGAAGCCTCGGGGGCATGCGCGGGGGAGGCGGGGGGTGATCGGGTCACTCCACGCCACCCCAGGGCCCCTCCAAGAAGCATTAGGCATGCAGTGGCGGCGGTGGGGGTGATTGTGTCACTCCCCGCCACCCCCGGGCCCCTTCGAGAAGCCTCGGTGGTGTGCGGGGGCAGCGGGAGGGGCGATTGGGTCACTCCCCACCGTCCCCCAGACCCTTCTGAGAAGCCTCGGAGCCGCACGGGGGTGGAGCAGCGGGGGACGATCGGGTAGCTCCGTGCCGCCCCTGCGCTCCCCCGAGAAGCCTTGGGGGTGCACGTGGGCAGCGGGGGGGGGGGCAATCAGGTTGCTCCACGCCGCCCCGGCCCCCTCCAAGAGGCCTTGGGGGCACGCGGAGGGGGTGGGGGCAAACGGGTCACTCACTGCTGCCCCCCGGGCCCCTCTAGGAAGCCTCGGAGCCAGGCGGGGGGCCACGGAGGGCGATTGGGTTGCTCCACACCGCCCCTGCACTCCTCCGAGAAGCCTCGGGAGTGCACGTGGGCAGTGGGGGGCGATTGGTTCGCTCCCCCCCCGCATGCCCCCGGGCCCCTCCGAGAAGCCTCATTTTACCGACCTCGGAAGGATGGAAGGCTGACTCAGGCATGAGCACAGTTTTACCTACAATACAGGCATTTAACCACTGCGACACGGGCTCCTGTCAACATATCAACAGAAATCAACAGCAAGGCCAAACACACAAGAGGCATTTTGAATTTTTCAAAGAAATCATTTTTAAATTCAAGCTACATCTCAACAAAGACTCAGAACAAGGCCAAACACACAAGAGACATTTTGAATTTTAGAAAGAAATCATATTTAAATTGAAGCAACATCTCAACAGAAATCCACAGCAAGGATAAAAGCACCAAAGGCACTGGTAATTTTAAGAAGAAATATTTTTTCAAGCAACCCCCACCACAATCCCCAGCCAAGGTAAGCACCCCAAAAGCATTGGTAATTTCAAGAAGAAATAATTTTTGACCCCCCCCACCGCCCGCAGAGCAATCTACAGCCAGGGAATTTTAAAAACAAAAACCATTTTTCAACCCACCACCTCCCAGTCTGCAAAAACATTAAAACATTTAAATTTTAAGGCATTAAAAATCCCAATCAAGGGGGGAAAATGGCTCCAAAAACCCCACCCACAAACTGCTAAAATAAAGCCACCCCAAACCATGAATCACACTAAAAACCATCCAACAACCTACCTTTCCTCCTGACTCCTCGAATAATGGAAGAAAAATCCAAAGAAGCCGCAAAAATCTGCTCCAAAACCCTCTCCAAAAAACAATGCTCTCGACTCCAAACCTCCTTGCTCCTTGCCTCACACAACCCACAAAGAGCGGGGACGCAATGCAGCCCAGGATAACTGCCTTTTCCCGGTGCATGCTGGAAAATCGTTATCCGAGGCAGCCCCATAGGGAAAGAAATTGTGAATCGTTATCCAAGGCAGCCCCATAGGGAACAGTCATTATCCAAGGCAATCCGAATCCCGGAAATTTGCATTCGTTATCCAAAAAATCGTTATCAGGGCATTCGTTATCCAAGGTACCACTTTATTTCTAAGACCTGCCTTGCTGCCTTGGTATACTTTAATTCATGTCTGTCTGTCTGTCTGTCTGCCTGCCTGCCTGCCTGCCTGCCTGCCTGTCTGTCTGTCTGGTAAAGTGAAATTCAGCCCTTTATGCCTTGGTGGGCTTCAAGAGGAGAGTCATAGAATGACAGAGTTGGAAGAGACCTCAAGGGACATCCAGTCCAACACCCTGCCATGCAGGAACCCCCATCACAGTATTTCTGTCAAGTGGCCACCCAGCTTCTGCTTAAAAACCTCCAAAGGAGGAGACTCCATCACCGTCCGTGGTGGCATATTCCACTGCCGAACTGCTCTAACCGTCAGGAAGTTCTTCCTAATGTTCAAATGGAATCTTTTTTCCTTTAGTTTGAAACCATTGCGCCATCCCTTCTCTGAAGCCATGGAAAACAAACCTGTTCCCTCTTCAATATGACATGCTTTCAAATATTTAAACATAGCTATCATAACCCTTCTCAGTCTTTTTTTAAGACTCAACATTCCCAGCTCCCTAAGCCACTCCTCCTAAGACATTTCCTCCAGACCCTCAATCATCCCAGTCACCCTCCTCTGGAACCACTCAAGATTGTCAACATCCTTTTTAAATTGAGGTGCACAGAACTGGCCACAGGACTCCAGATGGGGTCTGTCCAGAGCAGAATAGAGTAGTACTATCAATTCCCTTGATCTAGGCATGATGCTTCTGCTGATGCAACCAAGAATTGCATTGGCTTTCTTATCTGCTGCATCACACTGCTGACTCATGTTCAATTTGTGGTCCACCAAGACTCCCAGATCCCTTTCACAGGTACTATTCTCCAGCCAAGTGTCCCCCAACCTATATGTGTGCAATTCATTCTTTTTACATAGATGTAGCACCCTACATTTCCCTCTGTTGTAATCCATTCCGTTAGCTTTGGCCCAGCATTCTAATCTGTCAAGGTTCTTTTGGATTTTCATCCTATCCTCTAGGGAATTAGCAACCTGTCCCAATTTGGTATCATCTGCATATTTAATTAGCATACTCTCTATTCCTTCCTCCAAGTCATTAATAAAGATATTGAACAGCACTGGACCCAGAACAGAACCCTGGGGCACCCCACTGGTCACGTCTCTCCAAGCTGAAGAGAGCCCATTTATGATCACCCTTTGGGTGCGTTCAGTCAAACAAATACAAATCCACCTGACAGTAGCACTATCTATCCCACTTTCTACTAACTTCTTAGCAAGAATACCATGGGGAACCTTATCGAAGGCCTTACTAAAGTCCAGATAAGCAATATCCACAGCATTCCCCTCATCCACCAGGCCTGTAATTCTATCAAAGAAAGAGGTCAAATTAGTCTGGCATGACTTGTTTTTAAGAAACCGTGTTGACTTCTTGTAATGACAGCATTGTTTGTTAAATAATTGCATACTGACTGTTTAATAATCTGCTCTAGGATCTTTCCAGGAATTGAAGTCAAGCTGACAGGGCAGTAATTATTTGGGTCATCTTTCCCCACCTTTTTGAAGATGGAGACAACATTAGCCCTCCTCCAATCGATGGGGACTTCTCCTGTTCTCTAGGACTTCTCAAGGATTATTGCCAATGGTTCTGACATTACTTCTGCCAGTTCTTTTAATATCCTTGGGTCTAATTCATCTGGCCCAGGAGACTTAAATGTCGAGGCCTCTAATGCTATGGCTCACTGCCGGCCGGCGTTCACTCCTTTCGATCCCTGCCCTGCCTGGCTTATTAAAGCTGCCAGCGGGACCATGGCCGAATGGGCTTTGGTCATCGCCACCGCCTCCTTCAGCGAGGGGGTTTTCCCCTCTCGTCTGAAGGAGACGGTGGTAAAGCCCATTCTCAAAAAACCAGGCCTTTCCCAGGACGATTTAACCAATTATCGTCCAATTGCTAATGTCCCGTTTATGGGCAAGGTGATCGAGAGGGTGGCGGCGGTTCGGTTGCAGTCATACCTGGAGGATCGGCAGTGCCTCGATCCTTGCCAGTCCGGGTTCAGGCCTGGCCGGGGGACCGAAACAGCTTTGTCGCGCTGCAAGATGACCTAATCCGGGCGGCCGACAGGGATTGCTCTACCCTGTTGGTTCTCCTGGATTTGTCAGCGGCCTTTGATACCGTCGACCACGGTATCCTGTTGGATCGGCTCTCCGAGGTTGGAATCGGAGGCACTGCTCGCAGTTGGCTCCGATCCTTCCTGGAGGGCCGTCCACAGTACGTTCTGCATGGGGGGGAGTTGTCGGCCCCTTGGATACTCCCTTGTGGGGTTCCACAGGGGTCGTCGCTGTCCCCTATGCTGTTGAACATCTACGTAAGGCCGCTGGCTGGGGTCATTAGGAGATTTGGAGTCTGCTGTCACCAGTACGCTGATGACACGCAGCTCTCTCTCTCCTTTCCCACCTCTGCAGTGGAAGCTGTGAGGATCCTTGATGAGTGCTTGGATGCCGTCCTGACTTGGACCGGGGCGAACAGGCTTAAGCTCCACCCCGAGAAGACGGAGGTCATGTTCTTTGGGAGCTCACCATCTGGGTACGGTGGCCCTCTTCTGCGTCTGGGGGGGGGTTCCCTCCAGCCAGTGGAGAGGGTGCAGAATCTGGGCGTGGTCCTGGACCCGGCGCTGACCATGGAGGCTCAGGTGGCGTCGGTGACCAGGCCTTTCGAAAAACGTTAAAAACCTATTTATTTCGAGAGGCCTTTGGCGAATCTTAATATTTTTCTTTCTTTCTTTCTCGCCATCGCTATTACTTTATTGATTGCTGACTACCGGTGTCTCCAATTTTTAATTGTTAGGATTTACGTCTTTGGCGTGTTGGGATGCATTAGGAGGCACTAGGACTTTTATCCTAAATTTGTTTTATACTGTCTTATTCTGATGTTGTTATTGGATTTTGTTGTACTTTTATTCTCTGTTTGTTGGCGCTCGGACGCTTTCTGTTCGCCGCTTAGAGTCCTATTTTAGGAGATTAGCGGGATATAAATATAACAATAATAATAATAATAATAATAATAATAATAATAAAATATTAATGTTTCCAGGTGTTCCTGCACTAGCTCTCTACCTACTCTATGTTGCAATTCCCATCCTACCTCATCTACTCTTTGTCCCAACGGGTCTCTTTCTTCCTTTTTTGGAGAAAACGGAGGCCAAGAAGGTGTTGAGTTGTTCTGCCTTTTCCTTGTCTCATGTTAGTAACTGGTTATCATTGCCACACAGAGAACCTATCATTTCCTTATTTTTCCTTTTGATGTGGACATAACTAAAGAAACCCTTTTTACTATCTTTAATCTCTCTGGCAAGTCTAAGTTCATTTTGCTTTAGCTTTTTTTACCACCCCCCTGCATATATTAGCTGTTTGCTTATATTCCTCTTTGGTGCATTTCCCATTTTTCCATTCCTTGTACTTGTTTTTCTTTACTTAAAGGTCTCCCACCAAATAAACCACCAGGTTTGCCAAATAAAAGCCCAGTTTAAAAATTACTATTTCTTCTTCTATATAAATATTTCAGAAAGGTCTGGTTTCTCAAAGGCACAACTGGATTTCTTCTGACATCCCACCGCTGTGCCACCAAATTGTGATGTGCCCCTTACACACACTGTGTTTTCACTCACTGCCACCATCAGATTAACTGGACACTTGTATGTGTTTGAGAAAGAGAGTCACACCAGGTTATATAGTTTTAAAACAAAACATGAAATGTTTATTAGTTTACAATTAGATAATCAGTATTATGATAGCAGAGAGTGAGGAGGAATGAGGGTGAAAGAGGAGAGTGAAAAAAATGGGCTGAAGCTCAACATAAAAAAAACTAAGATCATGGCCACCGATCCCATCACCTCCTGGCAAATAGAAGGGGAAGAAATGGAGGCAATGACAGACTTTATTTTCTTGGGCTCCTTGATCACTGCAGATGGCGATTGCAGCAATGAAATAAAAAGACGCCTGCTTCTTGGGAGGAAAGCAATGGCAAACCTAGATAGCATCCTAAAGAGCAGAGACATCACTTTGCCAACGAAGGTCAGGATAGTCAAAGCTATGGTTTTTCCAGTAGTGATGTATGGAAGTGAAAGCTGGACTATAAAGAAGGCTGATCGCCGCAGAATTGATGCTTTTGAGCTGTGGCACTGGAGGAAAGTCTTGAGAGTCCCCTGGACTGCAAGGAGATCAAACCTATCCATTCTGAAAGAAACCAACCCCAAATGTTAACTGGAAGGACAGATTTTGAAGCTGAGGCTCCAGTACTTTGGCCACCTCATGAGAAGAGAGGACTCCTTAGAAAAATCCAGGTCTGGATGACAATCCGGTCGACTCCCTGGTCAAAAGGTGGTTTGAGGAGGTGACCGGGGCAGCCGATCGGATCGCCCCCAAGCGCCTGATCCGGTGCCGAGCCCGCTCTTCTCCTTGGTTTACCAAGGAGTTGCGGGCTATGAAGCAGGAACGGAGGGGGCTACAGAGCAGATGGCGGAACGCTCGGACGGCTCTGAATTGGGCTGCGGTTAAGGCGTTGACCAGTTGCTATTCTCGAGCGATAAGGGCAGCTAGGAGATCTCTTGTTGCCCTGAGAATTGGTGAGGCCTCGAATAGCCACGCGGAGTTGTTCCGGGTGGTTCGAGACCTCACCAATCCTGGTCCGCCTGGGCCGCCACCTATTGATTTCACTAGTGAGTCATTCGCAGCCTATTTTAAAACCAAGATAGAGGCCATCCGTTCTGAGCTGGATGCCGGTTGCCCTAATCCAGTCCCCAGTGTGGCCGATACTGGGCCGCCTCGGTTGCCCCGGTTTGTTGAGTTCGGGTCTGTTACATCTGAGGAGGCCTCCAGGGCCCTGGGACATTGCAGGCCTGCGGCTTCTCCGTTCGACCCTTGCCCGTCCTGGTTGATCAAGATCACAGGGGGGAGCATGCCAAAATGGGCTTCGCTAATTGCCTCAGCCTCCTTCAGGGACGGGACTTTTCCCAGTCTGCTGAAGGAGACGGTGGTGAAGCCCATTATTAAAAGACCTGGCTTGGCTGCGGACAACATGTCCAACTATCGTCCCATAGCCAATGTTCCCTTTTTGGGCAAGGTGGTCGAGCGAGTCGCTGCCCTGCTTCTCCAGTCATTCCTGGAGGAGACCCATGTCCTGGATCCCTTCCAATCTGGGTTCAGGCCGTGTCATGGAGCAGAGACGGCCCTGGTCGCTCTGCACGATGATCTGTTGAGGGGGCTTCGGTCATCGCCACCGCCTCCTTCAGCGAGGGGGTTTTCCCCTCTCATCTGAAGGAGACGGTGGTAAAGCCCATTCTCATTTATGATCACCCTTTGGGTGCGTTCAGTCAAACAATTACAAATCCACCTGACAGTAGCACTATCTATCCCACTTTCTACTAACTTCTTAGCAAGAATACCATGGGGAGGTTTTCCCCTCTCGTCTGAAGGAGACGGTGGTAAAGCCCATTCTCAAAAAACCAGGCGTTTCCCAGGACGATTTAACCAATTATCGTCCAATTGCTAACGTCCCGTTTATGGGCAAGGTGATCGAGAGGGTGGCGGTGGTTCGGTTGCAGTCATACCTGGAGGATCGGCAGTGCCTCGATCCTTGCCAGTCTGGGTTCAGGCCTCGTCGGGGGACCGAAACAGCTTTGGTCGCGCTGCAAGATGACCTAATCCGGGTGGCCGACAGGGGTTGCTCTACTCTGCTGGTCCTCCTCGACCTGTCAGATGCTTTTGATACCGTCGACCACGGTATCCTGCTGGGGCAGCTCTCGGAGGTGGGGATTGGGGGCTCGGCCTTTGGCTGGCTCCGTTCCTTCCTTGAGGGTCGTACCCAGTGAGTGAGCTTGGGGGGTGAGTTGTTGGCTCCCTGGACACTCTCTTGTGGGGTGCCTCAGGGGTTGTCCCTCTCCCCAATGCTCTTTAACATCTATATGAAGCCGCTGGCTGAGATCATCCGGAGTTTTGGAGTCTGCTGTCATCAGTACGCTGATGACACACAGCTCTATCTCTCCTTTTCCACCTGTGCAGTGGAGGCTGTCGAGACCCTTGATCGCTGCCTGGCTGCAGTTTTGGACTGGACCAGGACCCACAGACTCCGGCTCAACCCTGGAAAGACTAGGGTTATGTTCTTCGGGGGCGTCTCCGATGGGTACTGTGGCCCTCTTCCCAGTCTGGATGGGTCCG
Organism: Phrynocephalus forsythii; assembly: GCA_029282475.1. Taxonomy (NCBI): domain Eukaryota; kingdom Metazoa; phylum Chordata; class Lepidosauria; order Squamata; family Agamidae; genus Phrynocephalus; species Phrynocephalus forsythii. Next base: position 3,974,966 of record JAPFRF010000005.1, on the reverse strand, counting down.
CCCTCCAGCTGGCGCAAACAGTGAGGAATCTGGGCGTCATCCTGGATCCTGGTTTGACCCTGGAGTTCCAGGTGTCAGCCGTGACCAGGTCAGCCTTTTATCACCTAAGGTTAATCGCCCAGATTCGCCCGTACCTTGACGAGAGTTCCCTGAGGACAGTGGTACAGGCATTGGTCATGTCGAGGCTGGATTATTGCAACGCCCTCTACATGGGGCTCCCCTTGAACCTTGTTCGGAGACTGCAGCAGGTCCACAACGTGGCGGCCAGGCTGGTGGTTGGTGCGCGTCGTTTCGACCGCATCACTCCCATCCTGGCCCGCCTCCACTGGTTACCCGTGGCCTCCCAAATAAGGTTCAAGGTGTTGGTTTTGGCTTACAAAACCCTCCATGGCTTGGCCCCTGTTTATTTGGCAGAGCGGCTTCACCGACAATTATATCGGGCCCGACCCACCCGTTCATCTCTGGCCCTCTCACTGCAGACGGTCCCCCCGAGGGAGGCCCCCAAAACAAGCAATCGTGCACGGGCCTTCTCAGTGGCGGTGCCGCCTATATGGAACAACTTACCCAGCGAGCTGAGGCAGGCTCCAACGCTGGCGTCTTTCAGAAAAGGCTTGAAGACCCTCCTTTTCAGGGACGCCTTTAAAAATGACTAGAGGTTTTTTTTTTTTTTTTTCCTTCGTCCACATGCTGTACGTTTGCTCCTGCCGCTGCTACTGTCTTTGCTTTTTGTGATTTTTGTGTGAACCGCCCTGAGTTCTTGTTTGGAAAGTAGGTAGCGGTATATAAGTGTGAAAAATAAATAAAATAAAATAAAAAGTCCCTGATGCTGGGAAAGATCGAAGGCCAAAGGAAAAGAGGACGACAGAGAATGAGATGGTTGGACGGTGTCATCGATGCAACCAATATGAATTTGACAAAACTCCGGGAGGCAGTGGAAGATAGGAAGGCCTGGCGAGCTCTGGTCCATGGGGTCATGAAGAGTCGGACACGACTGAACGACTGAACAACAACAACTAATTTAAATAGAATTGATTTTAATTGTAAGAGTATTGGCAAAAGATTATATTAAAAATTTAGAATAATGTATCATAGCTGTGATAATACAATCCACTTAATAAACTGTTGCACTCTCTAGGTTTCAAGGGGATTATTTGTAATATAATTTTCAGACTTGATTGTGCTTCTTTTTTGTTTCTACTCATTTATGCATATCCATGACTATAAGTATAAAAGGGGTTTTATCTATATGTATTTATATACATATATATCTATATCTGTTGCTAAAATGAAACTACTTCTATGATAACATGGATAATATTTGTGTGTGTGTGTGTGTGTGTGTGTGTGTGTGTGTGTGTGTGTGTGTGTGTGTGTGTGTGTGTGTGTGTGTGTGTGTGTGTGTGTGTGTGTGTGTGTGTGTGTGTGTGTTTGTTGTTGTTGTTCAGTCGTTCAGTCGTGTCCGACTCTTCGTGACCCCATGGACCAGAGCTCGCCAGGCCTTCCTATCCTCCACTGCCTCCCGGAGTTTTGTCAAATTCATTTTGGTTGCATCGATGACACCGTCCAACCATCTCATTCTCTGCCGTCCTCTTTTCCTTTTGCCTTCGATTTTTCCCAGCATCAGGGACTTTTCCAGGGAGTCCTCTCTTCTCATGAGGTGGCCAAAGTACTGGAGCCTCAGCTTCAAAATCTGTCCTTCCAGTGAACATTCGGGGTTGATTTCTTTCAGAATGGATAGGTTTGATCTCTTTGCAGTCCAGGGGACTCTCAAGACTCTCCTCCAGCACCACAGCTCAAAAGCATCAATTCTGCGGCGATCAGCCTTCTTTATAGTCCAGCTCTCACTTCCATACATCACTACTGGAAAAACCATAGCTTTAACCATCCTGACCTTAGTTGGCAAACTGATGTCTCTGCTCTTTAGTATGCTATCTAGGTTTGCCATTGCTTTCCTCCCAAGAAGCAGGCGTCTTTTTTATTTCATTGCTGCAGTCGCCATCTGAAGTGATCAAGGAGCCCAAGAAAATAAACTCTGTCATTGCCTCCATTTCTTCCCCTTCTATTTGCCAGGAGGTGATAGGACCAGTGGCCATGATCTTAGTTTTTTTGATGTTGAGCTTCAGCCCATTTTTTCCACTCTCCTCTTTCACCCTCATTAAGAGGTTCTTTAATTCTTCCTCACTCTCTGCTATTAGAGTAGTATCATCTGCGTATCTGAGGTTGTTGATATTTCGTCCGGCAATCTTAATTCCGGCTTGTGATTCATCCAGACCGGCCTTTCTTATGATGTACTCTGCATATAAGTTAAATAGGCAAGGTGACAGTATACAGCCTTGTCGTACTCCTTTCCCAAGTCTAAACCAGTCAGTTGTTCCATATCCAGTTCTGACGGTTGCTGCTTGTCCCACATATAGATTTCTTAGGAGACAGATAAGGTGGTCAGGCACTCCCATTCCTTTAAGGACTTGCCATAGTTTGTTGTGGTCTACACAGTCGAAGGCTTTGGCATAGTCAATGAAGCAGAAGTAGATGTTTTTCTGGAACTCTCTGGCTTTCTCCATAATCCAGCGCATGTTGGCGATTTGATCTCTAGTTCCTCTGCCCCTTCGAAATCCAGCTTGTAGTTCTGGAAGTTCTCTTTCCACATACTGCTGAAGCCTGCCTTGTAGAATTTTGAGCATAACCTTGCTAGCATGTGAAATGAGTGCAATTGTGCGATAGTTGGAGCATTCTTTGGCATTTCCTTTCTTTGGGATTGGGATGTAGACCGATCTTTTCCAGTCCTCTGGCCACTGCTGGGTTTTCCAAATTTGCTGGCATATCTTATGCAGCACCTTTACAGCATCCTCTTTTAAGATTTTAAAGAGTTCAATTGGAATGCCGTCACCTCCACTGGCCTTGTTGTTTGCAATGCTTTCTAAGGCCCACTTGACTTCACTTTCCAGGATGTCTGGCTCCAAGTCAGCAATTACGCTATCTTGGTTATGAGGGACATCCAGATCTTTCCGATATAATTCTTCTGTATATTCTTGCCATCTCTTCTTGATCTCTTCTGCTTCAGTTAGGTCCCTACCATTTTTGTCCTTTATCATATCCATCTTTGCACGAAATACCCCTTTAATATCTCCAATTTTCTTGAACAGATCTCTGGTTTTTCCTTTTCTGTTGTTTTCCTCTATTTCTTTGCACTGTTCATTCAAGAAGGCCGCCCTGTCTCTCCTTGCTATTCTTTGGAAGTCTGCATTCAATTTTCTGTATCTTTCCCTTTCTCCCTTGCATTTTGCATCCCTTCTCTCCTCCGCTATTTGTAGGGCCTCGTTGGACAACCACTTTGCTTTCTTGCATTTTCTTTTCTTTGGAATATTTTTCATTGCAGCCTCCTGTACAATGTTACAAGCCTCCATCCATAATTCTTCAGGTGTTCTGTCCACCAAATCTAGTTCCTTGAATCTATTCTTCACTTCCACTGTGTATTCATATGGGATTTGACTTAGGTTATACCTAACTGGCCCAGTGATCTTCCCTACTTTCTTCAGTTTAAGTTTGAATTTTGAAATAAGAAGCTGATGATCTGAGCCACAGTCAGCACCAGGTCTTGTTTTTGCTGACTGTATAGAGCTCCTCCATCTTTGGCTGCAGAGAACATAGTCAATCTGATTCGGTATTGTCCATCTGGTGATGTCCATGTGTAGAGTCGCCTTTTGTGTTGTTGGAAAAGAGTGTTTGCAATGACCAGATTGTTCTCTTGACAAAACTCAATTAGCCTTTGCCCTGCTTCATTTGGAACTCCAAGGCCAAACTTGCCAGTTATTCCTTTTATCACTTGACTCCCTACTTTAGCATTCCAATCCCCTATGATGAGAAGAACATCTTTCTTTGGTGTCAGTTCTAGAAGTTCTTGTAAGTCTTCGTAAAATTGGTCAATCTCAGACTCTTCAGCACCGGTAGTTGGTGCATAAACTTGGATTACTGTGATGTTCAAAGGGCTGCCTTGGAATCGTTCATTCTATCATTTTTTAGGTTGTATCCCAGCACTGCTTTTCTCACTCTATTGTTGACTATGAAGGCTACTCCATTTCTTCTTTGGGATTCTTGCCCACAGTAGTAGATGTGATAGTCATCTGAACTGAATTCACCCATTCCTGTCCATTTAAGTTCACTGATACCCAGGATGTCAATGTTTATTCTTTCCATCTCACGTTTGACCACATCCAGCTTACCCTGGTTCATAGATCTCACATTCCAGGTTCCTATGCAGTATATTTCTTTGCAGCATTGGACTTTCCTTTCTCTTCCAGGCACGTCTGCAGCTGAGCATCCTTTCGGCTTTGGCCCAGCCACTTCATTAGCTCTGGAGCTACTTGTACTTGTCCTCCGCTCTTCCTCAGTAGCATGTTGGACACCTTCCGACCTGAGGGGCTCATCTTCCAGTGTCATACCTTTTAGCCTTTTGTTTCTGACCATGGGATGTTCTTGGCAGGGATACCGGGGTGGCTTGCCAGTTCCTACCCCAGGAAGTCTTATTACAGGCCTCATTGTCACCAGTGTAATTAGCCTTACAATGATGAAAGCACAGTTCAGCCTGTTTTATTTTGTAGCCTCACTGATCAACTGGGACACAAAAGTAGAAATGTGCCCCATTTATAAGATATTCCAGACTGAGGCAGTGTGTGTGTTTACCAATGTATATATATTTGTGCCTGTAGATATATTTTTGATTACATTCCTCTTTTTAAAAATAGACAGAAATAGGTATGCATAATAAATACACATTTCCTTTTCTAAAAGTAGAAAAATATTTTATGTATTAAATACATAAAATATATAGTAGGTAGGTAGGTAGGTAGGTAGGTAGGTAGGTAGGTAGGTAGGTAGGTAGGTAGGTAGGTAGGTAGGTAGGTAGGTGGTATGTGTATCTATACTAAGAAATATTTATAGTAATAAATGTGCATTGCTCTGTTTGACAGATAATATATATCTGTGCCATAGTTGACTTGTGTTAAGCATGTATTTATTGATATCTATTACAAAGTAGCCATTTATCTTTACAATTTTTTTCCTCCTCACCTCTCTAATTTTTGTAATGTAGTACTTTGTTGTGTTTTTGAGCAAGTTTAGTGAAACTAAGGAGATCAATGTAGCACGGACGTTCATTTTTTCTTTTGTTGGATTTGAAAATACAGAGTTTATAAAAGCACTGTGTGACTCCACTAATATGTTTTAAGTGTAGACTTATTCTTGACTTGGTATCCATAAATGGAGAATATGTTTTTCAGGACCTTCCATCTTCTTCTGTTTATTCAAGAAAGAAAGAAAGAAAGAAAGAAAGAAAGAAAGAAAGAAAGAAAGAAAGAAAGAAAGAAAGAAAGAAATTTTAATTTTGGAGTGATGTTTATTTATGGGTAAATAATGTTCTTCTCTGTACTAGTAATATCTATTCCATATATATAGAATAATTGGTGTTTACAGCTGAAGTTAAGATGTGGTCCACGTGGTCCTCAAGAACTTCAACTGCATGGGAAATAAAAAGGATATGTTCAAGTTTCATGTACCCAGGTACCGTATGTCTGTTGTCAGGGTATATGAAGGAATAGTAACTTCACTTTGTAACTTCCTCTTTTTTTAAATGGCAACAGTGTTTATTGTCAAGTAGATTGATTAGCTATAGTCAAAGAAATAATAGAGATGTTCCCCTTTGTTCTAGTACATGATGGAACTCCCTCATCCCTATTTGACACTGACAGCACAGGTTAAATAGTTCAGTATTGTCCTCCATGTCACTCTTATCTGAGCAAAGAATTTTTCATGAGACAGAAGCAGATGTTATATAAAGTATATTTAATTTGGTTTCTTACTAATCTATGAAAGGTAGTCCAGTTGTGTATTGGAACTTACTATTGACAGAGCAGGTGTTTCCACTGGCATCTTGTTCTTTAGCCACAAACTCCCTTTTTGCTTTTTGTCCATTGCTGCCTTTAAAAAAGAATAGAGACTATGAAAAATTAAATAAATAATTAAAACCAGCATTCGTTGTTGCAAGTAAATTTAAAAATGAGTAACAATGTCAGGAAGTAAATATGTGAAATATATTCAGAGGCAAATAATGAATAAGGAGGCATTACTTACAATAATCATATGCTGTTTCTGCCTGTAGTCTGCCTGATGATTACATTCTTTCCACTGCACAGGTCAACCTGCCCCATAGAGGTTTATCCACTCACTTATTGAAACAACTTGGTAGTGGGCATTGGTTTCATGTCAATGAGACTTTCTAGAACAAGACACAGAACCTGTCAGAAAGGACTTCGGCCAGTGGTTTGCATGAAGACAGTGGATATCTCAGTTCCATCTCATCCCACCTCCCTTTGGGAAGATAAATGCTATTTCTCAGAATGATAGATCAGGTTTTGGGGAAGAGAAGGCAAGGGAGTACAAGGGAACCAGTGAAGTCAGGCAGAGGAGTAGCAGTCTCTCTCTCTCTGCATACATCACTGCTTTTACTCCCGAGAGTTCTTCTGATACACCTTATAAACATATAATAAAATACAGCCTTCTCCGTCTATAAACATACATCCATTATGCACTTCTTTGTAAGATCATATTTGGTTTCAGGAAAACTAATCACAGAGGAAGAAAAGAAGGCAAAGCAAAGCATGTGTCTATGTGTGTGCTTCAAGACACAGCCACAATGAGATGCCTTTAAATGGTAAAAGCTATCTTTGAATTACTGATATTGGTTTATAATGTGATATGGCATCTGAAATGCTCAAGATGATTAACAATAGTTCCAATTAACCAAATCAGAAGTATTTTAATTTTAAGAAGTCGTGGACCTTGGAATGTGCTAAGAAATTACCATGTTGACTCTTTGAAGGTCATAATACATTTAGTGCACATTTGAAAAATATGATCCTGGAAGTGGCAAAAAAATCTATTTGTTATGGCATGCAATTTTTTCTTTTGTCTGTTCTTACTCTCTCAGCCCTCAATTTGAGTGCATGTCCCCTAGTTCTGGAATTTTGTGAGAGGGAGAAGAGCTTCCCTCTATCCACTTTACTCATGCCCTGCATTATTTTGTATGTCTCAATCATATCCTCCCTCAGGTGCCTTTTTTCAGACTAAAGAGCACCAAATATTTTAGCCTTTCCTCATAAGGGAGTTGCCCCAGCCCAATAATCATTTTAGTCACTTTCTTCTGCACCTTTTCCAGTTCCATTATGTCTTTCTTGAGATGCGGTGACCAGAATTGTACACAATACTCCAGGTGCGGCCTTACTATTGTTTTGTATAATGGCATTATAATGTTGGCTGTTTTATTTTCAATCCCCTTTTTGATAATCCCTAGCATGGAATTGGCCTTTTTCACGGCTGCCACACATTGGGTAGCCACCTTCATGGAGCTGTCCACCAACACACCAAGATCTCTTTTCTGAGCCGTCACGGATAACTCAGAGCCCATGATTTGATAGATAAAGTTTTGATTTTTTGCCCCAATATGCATTACTTTACATTTGGCTACATTAAAATGCATTTGCCATTTCGCTGCCCATTCCACCAGTTTGGAGAGATCCTTCTGGAGCTCTTCACAATCATCTCTGGTTTTTACCACATGGAAAAGCTTTGTGTAATCTGCAAACTTGGCCACCTCACTGCTTATCCCTGTCTCCAGGTCATTTATGAACAGATTGAAAAGCACCGGTCCCAGGATAGATCCCTGGGGCAAACCGCTTTTCACTTCTCTCCATTGTGAAAATTTCCCATTGACACCTACTCTTTGTTTCCTGGATCTCAACCAGTTCTCAATCCATAAGAGGACCTGCCCTCTTATCCCCTGACTGTGCAATTTTCTCAGCAGCCTTTGGTGAGGGACTGTGTCAAAAGCCTTCTGAAAATCTAGATAGACTATATGCACCAGTTCACCCAAATCCACATGCCTGTTGGCCTTTTCAAAGAATTCTAAAAGATTTGTCAGGCAAGACTTACCCTTACAGAAGCCATGCTTATTTTATCTCAGCAAGGTTTGTTCTTCTATGTGTTTCTTCTATGTGGTCCCCCCCTCCTTTCTTTTTTAAAAATTGGTGTGACATCCACTATCCTCCAGTCCTGTGGCCGTTTCAAGAGACAAGTTGCATATTACCATTAAGAGATATTAAGAGATATTATACCGTTAAGAGATATTAAGAGATTCACAATTTCATTTCTCAGTTCCCTAATAACCCTTTGATGGATGCCATCTGGGCCTGGTGACTTGTTGATCTTTAATTTGTGAATTAGTCCTAAAACATCCTCTCTTTTAACCTCTATTTGATTTAATTCTTTAGTCAAGAGGGGCCATTCAGGCAGTGGAATCTGCCCAAGGTCTTCTGTTGTGAAGAGTGAAGACAGATGCAAAGAACTCATTTAATTTCTCTGCAATTTCCAAGTCCTCCTTAACCTCCTTCTTTCCTCCCTCAGCATCCAGAGGGCCAAATGGTTCTCTTGCAGGTTTTCTACTTCTAACATATTTAAAGAAGCTTTTATTATTACCCTTTATATTGTTAGCCATGCGTTCCTCAAAGTCTTTCTTTGCCTCTCTTATCATCTTCTTACATTTCTTTTGCCAGAGTTTGTGTTCCTTTTTATTTTCCTCATTTGGGGAGGATTTCCATTTATGGAAAGATCTCTCCTTGCACTTTAGAGCCTCTCTAACTCCAGTCGTTAAACATGCCGGCACCCTCTTGGACTTAGATGAGCTCTTTGTTCTTTTTGGTATGCACTTGTGCTGGGCCTCTATTACCATTTTTTAAAACAAGCTCCATGCACTCTGGAGAGATTGGATTCTTTTAACCTTCCCTTTCAAATTCTTTCTAACTAGTTTCCTCATCTGAGGGAAGTTTGCCCTTCAGAAATGAAGGGTTTTTATGTCTGATTTGCTTGATACTCTCCCTCCAACATGCATGGCAAAGGAGATTGCAGCATGGTCACTGTTCCCCAGAGGCTCAGTGACATTCACATCCCTGACTAGGTCATGAGTATTGATAAGGATTTATAAACATGAGAAAAGCCAAAAATTATTATAAACAATATTTAAGTGTTAAACCCGACTGTGGGTGCCAGATACATTTCTCTGAAGGTCTCATTGACACAACTAAGGATTGACATAACCACAAAAAAAGATAAAGCCCGTGGGTGCCAGTCTATGAAGATCAGCAAATATTTTGTGGTTAAGCCAAGCTAGGAAGTAGGAGACAAGACTGAGGTCACGATGGCCCATGTTGGCACTATCTTACATTGCGGAGGTGTCATTTTGCTGAGAGCAACATATGGCGGTTAGCCAGGAATGGGGAACCAGCTTTGAACTGGGAAATAAGGTCAGGTCATTCTAAAAACATGATAGCTAACCGGGTGTGATCTAAGAAAGCATTATGTATAACATGCGTAAGTTGCGGTTACGAAAAAGGTATAAAAAGCGTAAGAGACCACTTTGAGGGATTCCAGACCAGCAGGGTTTCTGTCCGCACTGTGGACCAACTTAAGCTGTGATGGAGCTCCCACTAACACCTTTGCTTTGTATGTAATACTTGCTTGCTTTATTCTTGCTGTATATTACTTATAACTCTGAGTTTCTATGTCTGTCTAATAAACTAGATGAACTACTTCTTTGTGTGGCAATTTTCTAAGAACCACCAATTTTTATCAGTATCACACAGTATTAGATACAGAGTTGCCTGTTCTCTGGTGGGCTCCATGACAAGTTGCTCTAAGACACAGTCATTCAGCATGTTGAGAAACCCGGTTTCTCTTTCTTGCCCGGAGCTTGCATTGGCCCAGTCAATGTGGGGATAATTAAAGTCCCCCATGATTACTATCCTATCCCTCTTAGACACCTCCATGATTTGTCTCCTCATTTCAAGGTCCCCCTCAAGTTTTTGATGTGGTGGACAATAGCATACCCCAACTATCACATCGCTCCTTGGACCTGGTAGTTTAACCCACAGTGATTCTATGGTGGAGTCAATCCCTCTGTCAATCTGCATTCTGCTGGATTTTACCCCTTCTTTGACATAGATGGCTACTCCCCCTCCAACCCACCCCTCTCTATCCCTTCTATAGAGTTTATAGCCTGGGATTGCTGTACCCCACTGGTCCTCCACATTCCACCAGGTTTCTGTTATGGCTATTATATCAATGTTATGCCTAGCTGCCAAATGTTCAAGTTCTCACATCTATGCTCGGAGGCTTTGAGCATAGGCATAGAAGCACCTGTACAGTGGGTCCCCCAACAATGGCTGCTACTTTGTTCTCCCCTCCCCCCCAAGCTTTAATTTTCAGCAGACAAACTACCACATCCCATTATTATCCCAGTGCTAATACCTACTATGTCATCACTCTGAGGTTATCTACCCTCTCCAATCTCATTCCACAGGGACGAGGTGTTCCGAACCGGATGCCACTCAGCTCCTGTCAGCTTTCCCCCAGTTATCAGTTTAAAAGCTGCTCTGCAGCCTTCTTGATGTTGAGTGCCAGCAATCTAATCCCATCATGGTTCAAGTGCAACCCATCCCTCCTGAACAGGTTTGGCTTGTCCCAAAATGTTTTCCAGTTCCTGACAAATCTGAAGCCCTCGTCTCAACAGCATCGCCTCATCCACACATTGAGGCTTCTGAGCTCTGCCTGCCTGGTGGGTCTTGAACGAGGAACAGGAAGCACTTCTGAAAATGCTACCTTGGAAGTCTTGGACATCAATCTTCTTCCTAAGAACCTGATTTTGGCTTCCAGGACTGACCGCTTGGCCTTCCTGACATCATTGGTGCCAACGTGTACCATAACCACTGGCTCCTTCTCGGTTCTCTCTAACAAGCTATCTAGATTTCTCTTGATGTCTGCAACCTTTGCACCTGGCAGGCAAGTGACCATATGGTTATCATGCTCATCACAAATCCATCACTCTGCATTTCTTCACCTTCCAACTGTATAACAAACCCTAACCCTAACCCTAACCCTAGCGCTAATAATATAATCCCCTAATACAAGGAGCCTCTCTCCTGCAGCCTATTCATCTACATGCACCTGATCCTGTATCTCATCAATTGTGATGAGGGAGAGATCCTCAGGTGGAACCAGTTGTTCCTCTGTGCATTCGTCCTGAGGTGTGATGAGGGAAAGAGCCTCAAATTGATTGTGCAATTTGAGACTCTCTGAGCGATTCCTTGGCGTTCTACTCCTTTGAGTCACATCCCTCCACACATCTACCTCCTGAGTTGGGGAAGTGACTTCTTCCTCTGAAGTGTGCCCTGTCTCTTCTTTGTCCTGGATAGTCTGTTCTGCTCTGTCCAATATCATCTCAAGCTCCTTGATTTGTTGCTGGTTCGATATGCGAGACTCTAGCTGCTAGACCTTCTCTTCTAGTAGTGCAACCAGCTTGCACTTGCAGCAAGTGTAGTTCTCCATGCACTTTGTCAAGATGACAAACATGGTACAAGTGTTACAGGTAACTACAGCTGCTCCCTCATACTCCATTTTAATGAGGGCAGTATTCTGGGGCCTTGAAAACTTACAGTTTTACTAGCTACTAATCTAGAAATAATATCGTACTATTTTCTTCCTTTGATGTCTAAATGAAATTGGTAAAACAGCCCTAGTTGAACTGCTACAGCCAAGAAACATACCAGTGCTCACTCTGTTTGTTTTGCTCTCTCAGCAGTAGGTCTTCTTGGTCTCATACACCAGGCTCAAATGGTGAGGCTGGCCTTCTTCCTCAGGGGAATACACTTAGTGAGACTCCACCCCCCAGCTCAGAGAAAGGATTAGTCTGGCACCACCACCTGCTTCCTTTGTTTGAAGAAGCTTTCTAGCTACTTCCTTTGTTTGACTGACTAATGGCTCTTTGTATTTAAATGAGCAGTTTAAGTTAACAATGGCAGGTAAAACAGCCCTAGTTGAACTGCTACAGCTCAGAAACTTACCAGTGCTCACTTTTTCTGTTTGTTTTGCTCTCTCAGCAGTAGGTCTGCTTGGTCTCACACACTTATGAGATGCACCTGTGAAGGTGGTGGGAGGGAGAGAAAGACCTCTCCTGATTACCTTAGCACCCGAATCGGTTCATACTGCAATGCTCAGTCTTTGAGGTAGCTTGAATCCAGGCAGTTTTGTGCTTTGTAGGTTAAGGTCAGCACCTTGAATTGTGGCCAGCAGTTTATTGGCAGCCAGTGGAGGTGCTTTAGCAGGGGTGTCCATGGAATCACAGCCAATAATTCCCTAAGTTTACAAAAATGCCTTTCTTAAAGTCCAGGATTCTTGTCTGACTATGCTTAGCTTCACCTTCCAACTGTATAACAAATTCCAAGAGGGCATGGTCACTTTTACCTAATGATCCCACCACTTTGACCCCATTTACAAGCTCCTCCTAATTGGTAAAGAACAGATCTAAAATGGTTGTGCCTCTTGTTTCATCCTCTACCTTCTGGACCATTAAATTGTCTGCAAGGGCAGTAAGTAATTTGTTAGACCTTGCATTCTTAGCTGAGTTGGACTGCCAGCATATATCAGGATAGTTAAAATCTCCCATTAGTACTACATCTCTCCCACTCCTCCAGCTGGTTTGGGAGTCTATAATATACCCTACAGTGACATCCCTCATAGTTTTCTCACCCCTGATTGTCACCCAAATACTCTCAACATGCTTCCCCTGTTGTTTATCTTGTATTTCTTCAGCAGTATAAATGTCCTTAATATATAAAGCTACATCTCCTTCTTTCTTACTAGGCCTGTTCCTTTGAAACAGGTTATACCCTCCAATAACTACATTCCAATCATAAGTCTCATCCCACCATGTTTCAGTGATGCCAATTATGTCATATTTATTTTGCTGTATTAGGAGTTCCAGCTCCTTTTGTTTGTTTCCCATGCTGTGGGGCTGTGTGTGCTTCTTACATGTCCTTTGCTTAACCTGTTTTTCCTCTCACTGATGGTCTGCACTACTCATTGTCCTGCTCCTACTTCAACATTTGGGTTAATCTCCACAACCCCTTCTGGGTCTCTACCATTAAGAAAATTTTCTCTCCCCCACCCGAAAACTCAGTTTAAAGTTATCCTTATTAAATCTGCAATCCTCTTGGGGAAAAGATTCCTACCAACAGTGGTGAGGTGCACCCCATCCTGGCCCAATATCACATCTGAATGAAATAGCAAACCATGGTCCAAGAATCGGAATCATTCCTGCCGGCACCATCTCCAAAGCCAATTGTTCACGTCCACTATTGTTCTTTCCCTTTGTGGGCCACATCCTTCTACAGGGAGGAGAGATGAGATTATCACCTGTCCACCCAGGTCCTTCGGCTTCCTACCCATCTCTTTGTATGCTTTTGTGATATCCTGAAAGCTGCTTTTGGAAGTATTATTGCTTCCTACATGGACCAAGAGAAAGGGGTTATGCTCCGAGTCCACACACCACAGCCATTTCCAATCTTTGAGGTAGCTTGGACAAAGGCCATTTTGTGCTTTGTAGGTTAAGGTCAGCACCTTGAATTATGCCTGACAGTTGATTGGCAGCCAGTGGAGCTGCTTTAGCAGGGGTGTGATGTGTTCTCTGTAACCTGCCCCAGTCAGCAATCTAGCCACTACATTCTGGACCCGTTGAAGTTTCCTGAGACATTCCATTGGTAGTCCCACAAACACATTACAGTAGTCCAGCTGGGAAGTCACTAGGGCATGTGCCACAGTGGCAAAAGCAGGTTTCTCAAGAAATGGGTGTAACTGGAGTACTAGTTTTAATTTTGCAAATGCACTCCTGGCCACAGCTGTGACCTGGGCTCAAGGATGAGTCCAGGAGCACCCCAAGCTATGCAAACTACCTCCAAACTAGGTTCAAGGATGAGTCCAAGAGCACCCCCAAACTGCACACCTGTTTTTCAATTGGGGGTAATCCCATTTGGTAAAGGTTGCATCCCTATCCCTTGATCTCCTTTTTAACTGACCAGAAGCACCTTTGTCTTGTCTGGATTTAGTTGCAGTTTGTTCTCTCTCATCCAGTTCATCCCTGAAGCTAAGCACTGATCTAAAGTCGAAATAGCTTCCTTGGAATCCAGAGGTGACGAGAGGTAAAGTAGTTTCATATGAATGTTAAATAACATAGGAGACAGAAGAGAACCCTGAGGTACCCTGCAGGTCAGTGGCCATGGTGTTGAACATGAGTCCCCAAACACCACTTTCTGCATTCTCTCCTGCAGGAAGGACTGCAGCCACTGTAAGACAGTGCTCCCAAGTCCCATTTCAGAGATATGGGTCAGGAAGATGCTGTGGTCGATAGTGTCAAAAGCAGCTGAGACATCTGGTAAGACCAAAAGGGACACAGATCCCCTATCCATTTCCCTGCGTAGGTCATCTACTAAGGCAACCAATGCCATCTCAGTCCCATAACCAGGCCTGAAGCCAGACTGAGCTGGATTCAGAAACCTATAGTCATGTCACTGTGTTGAGTTTGAACATCAGCTGGGCAGGAAAAATAATAGAATGCATTTTATTATAAAGTAGCCACAGCAACGGCATTTTATTATAAAGTAGCCACAGCAACGGCAAAACAAAACAAAGCCAAAAACAATGTATCATTCTTGATTACAAAGGGTCAGTAGGTAGCTAAAAGGCATTACTCACTACTTTTCAAGATCCTATTTTAATTTTTTTTGCTGTCTGCTAATTGTTTTCATATAGTCTTTATTACAAGTATTTTCTTCCTTTTAGCTATATTCAAAAGGGTTTTGAAAAATTCAACCATTTATATTTCAGCTACTTTTATACTTTAGAAGCCCCCATTGAGCAACACTGTAGTTTTGATAATATAGTTTATGCATACTGTCTTGGCAAAGAAGGAATCACTGCAGGAGAAATCCTCCACCATTAATTATTTTGCCCTCCTATGCATAGATGTCTGAAGGGATACAGCTCTGTTATTGGTAATATCCATCCATGGAAAACCCTGTGCAGAGAATTTACCGATAGTAGAACTTTTCTCCAGATAGACTTTTGGGAGATGTGGCACATTTCAGTGGAGAAAGATTGGTTGAGTAGCATGTGCTTGGCACTAAGGTTACTTTAGAATTTGCCAGAATCTACACCTACTGCCAACAAACATTCAGAACTGTAGTTCGAGTTGATTGCTTTTAATTCTAGGGATTGCACAACTTTAGTGTTGATAATGAAGAAATGGAAATAGAGATTTTGTATATCTTGGTCAGTCATCAATCCAAACAGAGACTGCAGCCAAGAAGTAAGAAGAAGACTGATACTAGGAAAGGCAGTGATGGAAGAATTAGAAATGACCATCAGGTGTAAGAATGGACATGAAGGCCAAGATAATCCACATTCTAGTATTTCTGAATACGCTACATTGGTGTGAAAGCTAAAAAGAAAGCGGAAAGGAAAAAAACACCTGGATTTTTCTGAAATGTGGTGTTTTATCGATACCCTGGCCTGCCAGAAAGACAGATAAGTGGGTCCTAGATCAAACCGACACTATCCTCTTTTGAGCATACAATGGAAAGGCAGGGTTCTCTGGAAAAGGCAGTAATGCTAAGAAAGGTAGAAGGCAGCAGATATGAGATAAATTGACTGCCAAAGGAACCAAAGACTTGCATTTTCAAGAGCTCAGCAGGGCTGCTGAGGTCAGGACATTTTGGAGATCACTCATTCATAGGCTTTCCATAAAAAAAGATTGTGAAAATCACATTTCTGCCCTATTATTAGTGGCTGACAATTTCAGTTTAACTGGCTTTGTACTCAATTTCTCACAGTATCAGTAGGTAGATATTTTGTGTAACAGTTTTATTTAGCAGGCAGATAAGTTTCCCAGAACATTTATTTTGTCTGAGGGCACACTGTATAAGACCAAAAAGACTCCCCTGAGACCTCATCTGAAAATGACTCTGAGTCAATTCTTAGTGGGAAAGATAATAGGAAGCACATAACTCAATGTATTATGTACATCAGGTATGGATGATAAAGGTCTTTTTATAAATTTGGAAAATGGACATTCAATCACAGTAAAAGGGAGTGAAATGTCTTTTCAATCAGTTAAATCTAAAGGTGTCTAAAAAGAGTCTTTTAGATGAACAACAACAGATAGACACATTGGTAGATCTGAGAGTAGATGGCAACTGCATGAAGCTGTAGGGTCACTAAGAAAAAATAAAATAAAATATTTTCTGAGATGCCTTTGGGGTCACCAACACCCCCAAACCACGCCCCACACCGTGCACAAGCACTACACGAAAACCCCAAACAAATCGGAAGTTTCCCATAGAAAATAACAGGCAAGCCACTCTGCAGTCTTTTCCCAGCCTGAGCGGCGCTGTTGCTGAACCAGGAGGCTTTGATTAATCAAAATACAACCTCATCATTTACCATAGACCCTGAAGAGCCTAAGCCACTGACAAAACTCCATACACACCTGGAACACCTGGATTCTCCTTTTCGCCCTCCACTAGATTTCTCCCTCCCCTCTTGCCTTCCCCTCCCTGCCACCTTGAGCTTCTAGAAGGGCAACCCCCCCTACTCTCCTCTTAACCTCTCACCCCACCATGCTTCCCCTGTGTATGCTATTACTCAACCCCCTTCCCCTGTGTATGCTTTTACTTGACCCCCTCTGTGTTCTATGCTTGGGACCACCATCTTGGGCAAAGGGTCATGATGAAAGGAAGAGGAAAATGGTGACTCTTCGGCACAGCTGCATCCTTCAGAAGCGACTCCATCAGCAAAGAAGATTCCAGGGCGAGGCAGGAGTTTCTGCATGGACAATAGGATTATCCTCAGCCAGGAGACATCCCATTGTCTCTTTTCCACATACCCCGGAGAACATGTCTGGCAACTTGGAACTCTTTTGTTGACTCTTTCGCCTCCACTATTGACTTGATAATTATCTGGACTCTCAGACAATACCATTCCCCTTCCTTCTATTATCTCACCTCTGATAGCCTATGATGGCCCAGCCACGCCTGGGTAGACCAGTTAAGCTGGTATCCTGTTTCAGGACATTGTGAATGCCTTGAGACCTCCCCTGGGAGGTCCCTTGAACTGTTCCCATTGGACATTCTCTGAAGACCACTCCCTCACCTGATCCAGGGGTTGCATGGGCTTCATGGGAGAGGGAGGGGGTATAAAACATGTGTACACTCTGTCTTCGGGGCTGAACTCCTCGCACTGCCTTGTTGTGGGTTGTTCGCCTTACTGTTCTTTATTGGGCTCAATAAACCAGTAATTACCTTGGATCTCTCTCATGTTGGATTTCCTTTATTGGGTATCTGGGAATGCAACAGTAATCAGCCATGGCTAGCCTAGTTGAAAAACCCACCAAAGCTGTGACCTCTTTGTGTCACAAAAAGATCTGAAAGCAATTCTGGAGGTGCAAAACAAACAAAAACATGCACAAGCAACAGAAGCAGGTGCATATGCTGTATCACAGAGAAGAATGTTAGGTCCTAATTCCTGCCAAGAACTAAGACCAGGGTGTTAGATCTGATACAGAGGAACATGTGAGGGCCATTCAATATCCAATAACTGAAGCATAAAGATGTGTTCTAACATCTGTGAATGATTTCTTAAAGTGCTGTGGTACCTACTTGCTGAAGAAGAAGAGTGAGACTCATGATGTGCGGAAGAGCTACACGGCTAAGGTGAACAATAAATTTGAAAGAAAACCCAAGGCACTCCAGACTACTTTATGTTCCACACACACATTTTCTTAGGGAATCAAGGCATTTTGCACAGAACTATTTCACACATTTCTAAAGATAATGGAAGAGCTGAAAGAAAGCTGGGATCTCTGAGATGTTAAGCTTGCAGATGGAAAGTTTTGCAGCAAATTTTGGGCAAGCCAATCAAAGGCATCATAAAACACAATTTGAGCTGTGGCATGACAGAGTACCAAGTGTAGAAAGTATCAGAGTTTGGGAAGCCTGCCATATTTGTATAGAACAAAAAAGAAAATGCACAAGCCAGACTCTAGAATGGATTATTTTGCTTGCTCATACTCCTGTCAGTACAGGTTATAAACTGAGGAACAGAAAAAACTGGTGGTCAGCATAAGGCATGTGGAACATGCTGATTAACTAAAGAAAGCTGACAAAAGAGGAGCCTCTTCTAGATGAAGTTTTACCAATCCCTCCACGACCTGAGCCAGCTATAAATAGGAAGGCAATGACACACAAGCTGAGAGTAGATATCATAAAGGACAAAAATGGTAGGGAGCTAGCAAAAGCAGAAGAGATGGAAAGAATATACAGAGGAATTAGAATCATAGAATGATAGAATTATAGAGTTGGAAGAGACCTTAAGGGACATATAGTCCAACCCCCTGTCATGCCAGAAGGAGACAGGCAGCATATTCCACTGCCGAACAGCTCTGTCATTAAATTCTTCCTAATGTTTAAACTGACTCTCTTTTCCTATAGTTTGAGACCATTGCCCCGTGTCCTAGTCTCTGAAGCCATGGAAAACAAACCAGTCCGTTCTTCAATGTGACATCCTTTCAAATATTTAAACATAGCTATCATATCACCTCTCAGCCTTCTTTTTGTAAGGCTAAACATTCCCAGCTCCCTAAGCTGCTCCTCGTAAGACATTTCTTCCAGAACCTCAGTCATCTTGGTCACCCTCCTCTGGACCCGTTCAAGATTTCCAACAAACTTCTTAAATATAGGTGGGCAGAACTGGACACAGTACTCCATGTGGGATCTGACCAGAGCAGAAGAGAGTGGTACAATCATTGCTTCTGTTGATGCAACCAAGAATCATGTTGGCTTTCTTAGCCGCTGCATCACACTGCTGACTCATGTTCAATTTGTGATCCACCAAGACTCCCAGATCCCTTTCACAGGTACTGTTTTCCAGCCATTCTATATCTGTGCTAATGATTCTTTTTGCCTATATTCAGCACCCTACATTTCCCTCTGTTGAAACCCATTCCGTTAGCTTTGGCCCAGGACTCTAATCTGTCAAGATTCTTTTGGATTTTCATCCAATCCTCTAGGGAATTAGCAAACCCACCCGATTTGGTATCATCTGCAAATTTGTTCAGCCTACTCTCTATTCTTTCCTCCAATTCATTAATAAAGATATTGACTAGCACCGGACCCAGAACAGAACCCGGGGGCACTCTACTGGTCACGTCTCTCCAAACTGAAGAGAGGCCATTAATGATCACCCTTTGGGTACAATCAGTCAACCAATTACATATCCATCTAACAGCAGCACTATCTATCCCACATTCTACTAACTTCTTTGCAAGTATAACATGGGGAACCTTATCAAAGGTCTTACTGAAATCTAGATGAGCAATATCCACCGCATTCCCCTCATCCACCAGGCCTGTAATTCTATTAAAGAAAGAGATCAAATTGGTCTGGCATGACTTGTTTTTAAGAAATCCGTTTTGACTTCTTGAAATGACAGCATTGCTAGTTAAATAATTGCAGACTGTCTGCTTAACAATTTGTTCTAGTATCTTGCCAGGAATTGAAGTCAAGCTGACTGGGCGGTAATTACTTGGGTCCTCTCTCCCACTTTTTTGAAGACCCGGACAATATTCGCCCTCCTCCAAACTATGGGAACTTCCCCTGTTCTCCAGGACTTCTGAAGTATTACTGCCAATGGTTCTGAAATTACTTCTGCCAGTTCTTTAATATCCTTGGGTATAATTCATCTGGCCCAGGAGACTTAAATTCATTTAATGTTTCCAGGTGTTCCTGTACTAGCTCTCTACCTATTCTGTGTTGCAATTCCCATCCTACCTCATCTACTCTTTGTGCCAAGGAAACTCTTTGGAGAAAACTGAGGCAAAGGTGTTGAGAAGTTCTGCCTTTTCTTTATCTCCTGTTAGCAATTGGTTGACATCGCCACACAGAGAGCCTATCATTTTCTTATTTTTCCTTTTGCTGCGGACATAACTAAAGAAATCCTATTTACTATCTTTAATCTCTCTGGCAAGTCTAAGTTCATTTAGCTTTTTCTTTTACCACCCCCCTGCACATATTAGCTGTTTGCTTATATTCCTCTTGGGTGCATTCCCTATTTTTCCATTTCTTATACTTGTTTTTCTTTATACTTAGTTGAGTTGAAAGTTCTTTAGTAAACCATTGCAGTTTCTTTAGACATCTCCCATTTTTTCTTCTCCTTGGAACAGTTTTAGATTGTGCCTTTAATATCTTGCTTTTAAGAAACTCCCATCCATCTTGGACTCCCTTCTCTTTCAGTGTTTTGGTCCATGGAATCACAGCCAATAAATAAAAGCAAAGTGTTCTGCTTATATACTGCCCCATACCACTTCAAGTAGTCTCTGGGCAGTTTGCAGTTTTAATCACAGTATGCAAGCTACACATTCCCACCCCACCCCACCCAGCAAGCTGGGTACTCATTTTACCAACCTCAGAAGGACTGAAGGCTGAGTCGACCATGAGTCTGCTACCTGGGATTGAACCCCAGATTGTCAGCACAGTTTTACCTGCAGTACAGGCATTTAACCACTTCACCACGGGGCTCTTATAATAATTCCCTAAGGTTACAAAAATTCTTGCTTAGCTTTACCTTCCAACTGTATAAAAAAATCCCAAAATGGCATGGTCACTTTTACCTAAAGATCCCACCACTTCAACACCTATTGCTTAAGACCATATCTAAAATGGGTGCTCCTCTTGTTGCCTCCTCTACCTCCTGGACCATGAAATCGTCTGCAAGAGCATCAAGGAATCTGTTGGACCTCGCGTTCGTAGCTGAGTTGGACTGCCAACATATATCAGAATTGTGACGACACCTCCCTTTTAAACGTGTAATTGTGATGAAAAATGTGAAGTGTAAGGAACCAAGTTATTTATCTTCACAGGATCCACTTGGTAATGCTGCCACCTTTTAAATTGTCACCTTATGAACTGGGACAGACTCAGATTTATAATATAAAAAATAATGATTATGTTTATTGAGAAAATAAATAAATACAACAATGACTGAAGTTGGTATGCATTGCCTTAAACATAAAATAGATTAAATCAAATCTTCAAGCCTCCCTGTCTTTAATAAACAGTAAATAGTAAAGCCCTCACACCTAACCTGCCTGACTGAACTCTAACAGATCTGAGCTTTCTCAGCTCTCAACTCTCAATTAACAACTCTCTCACAGACCAGGCTCCACCCTTTTATACCATACAATTCCCCGCCCTCCTGTTGGGATTGGCTGATGATTTACATATGTATTTCTCCTGCTTCCAGGGTGTTGTCACAAGGATACAGTAACCCCCCGCCGATCGCGGGGGTTAGGGACCCACCCCACATGCGATGCATGAAAATCCGCGATATGCATAAGTGGGTGGGGGGCTGGGGGCAGGGGGACGATCACGCGCCCGTCTGAAAAGTCTTGGGGCAGCATGCGCAGGCGGTGTTGCGGGATCTGACCTCCTGCCACTGCCCACCTGCGCCGCCGAAGACTTCTCGGAGTAGTGCGGGGGCAGCACGGAGCAACCTGATCGCCCCAGCCGCCCTCCTGCGCACCCCCGAGGCGTCTCGGAGGAGCGCGGGGGTGGTGCGGAGTGACCTGATTGCCCCCCCCTGCGCACCTCCGAGGCTTCTCGGCAGAGCACGGGGGTGGTGTGGAGTGACCCGATAGCCCCCGCCTCCCTCCCGTGCACCCCCAAGGCTTCTCAGAGGAGCGTGGGGGGCGGCGTGGAGCGACCCGATTGCCCCTGCCACCCTCCCACCCTCCCCCGAGGCTTCTCGGAGGAGCACAGGGTGGCACAGAGCGACCCGATCATTCACCACCAGCCTCCCACACACCCCTGAGGCTTCTAGGAGCGCAGGGGCGGCACGGAGCAACCCGCTCGCCCCTGCCACCCTCCCATGCACCCCCAAGGCTTCTAGGAGGAGCGCAGGGGGCAGCACGGAGCAACCCAATCACCCCCCGCCACCCTCCCACACACACCCAAGGCTTCTAGGAGGAGCACAGGGGTGGTGGTGCGGTGCGACCCGATCAGCCCCGCTGCCCTCTCTCACACCCCCGAGGCTTCTCGGAGTCGCACAGGGGCGGCAGGGAGCAACCCGATCATTCACCACCAGCCTCCCACACACCCCTGAGGCTCCTGAAGTTGGTATGCATTGCCTTAAACATAAAATAGATTAAATCAAATCTTCAAGCCTCCCTGTCTTTAATAAACAGTAAATAGTAAAGCCCTCACACCTAACTTGCCTGACTGAACTCTAACAGATCTGTGTTCTCTCAGCTTTCTCAGCTCTCAAATATCAATTAACAACTCTCTCACAGACCAGGCTCCGCCCTTTTTATACCATACAATCCCCCACCCTCCTGCTGGGATTGGCTAATGATTTACATATGTATTTCTCCTGCTTCCAGGGTGTTGTCACAATTACTCCGCCCTTATAAAGAAATTTTGAGTAAACGTACCTCGGTTTGCTCACTTAAAATTTTCTTCTGGAGCCTGTTTAACTAATGCATACATCCTTCTGTTTATCAGATTCAATTATATATATTTATAAACTGTTTTTATAACATGTTCAACCTTATTACTATATGATACCATTAAATGCAACAATTCTTTCTATATCATTATATTTTAAATAGATTATACTCTTATAACATTGGTTAAAATCATAAATTCAAATCCATGTAAAGACCTTATCGGTCATCCTATAATCAATCCAGGTTAAGGTGTATAAGTACATATATTTGGTTTACATTTTAAGCATTAGTCATCAATCGGATTTCTCGAAAGGGCATCCACTACCAAATTTTTCATCCCTTTACTTTTCTCAGTTCAAATGTATAGTCCTGTAATAACAAAGCCCATCTCGTAAGTTTACTATTGTGACTCTTCATGTTGTTCAACCAGATCAAAGGGGAATGATCAGTACATAGTATAAACCCTCTGCCCCATATATAAACAAGGTTTCAACTTGTTTACAGACCAGATAATAGCTAAACATTTCTTTTGTATTGTGGAGAGATGACATTCGCCAGGCTGAAGTTTTTTTTTGATGATGAATACCACTGATTTTAAAAGTCCTGATTGCTCTTCCTGGCATAACACCACACATAGTCCAATACCAGATGCATCAGTGTAGATCCAAAATTCTTGGTCATAGTCTGGAGCTGTTAAGACGGGCTTTGATGTTAAAGCTTGTTTTAGTCTCTCAAATGCAGCTTGGCATTCCGGCGACCACTGTATAACATTCGGGTGCTTCTTCTTTTTTGTTAGTTCCATCAGTGGTGCTGCAATGGTGCTAAAATGTGGAATAAACCTAGCCCACAAGTCCCCAAAAAGATCTCACCTTCTTTTTGGTGGTCAGTTTTGGCCACGCGTCAATCGCCTTCTGCAAGGGTTTGGTCACACCTCGTCCCATGACGTGTCCCAGGTAGTTGATTTTTGGATTTCCTAGTTGGCACTTAGATGCTCTTATCGTCATTCCGGCTTCTTGGATTCGCTGGAGTACGATGCTCACATGCTGTAGGTATTCCTCCCAGGTTTCTTTTGCTACCACCTAATCAGGTCTGTCATTAGCATCCTTCAATTCCAAGTAGGGTTTCTTCTTTACACGGTTTAGATCTTCATATAAACCATCTAGAAGGAAGGACAGAAGCTCATGGGAATCTTGTTGCTGGTACCCTGAAAACTGAGGAGCAAACCGACCAGCCTGGGTTTTAAACATGCGAGGGCGACATGAGAATGTCTCCCAGACCACATCTGCTTGATGAGGTCTGTATATGCTTCTGCAATTTCCCCTTTCATCCCTGGAGGATTCTCCTGGTTTATTTCAGCTTCAAATCGATCTTCCAAGAAGTATTCCGTTAATGGAGTAATGCTGAGTTCATGAAACATCTATTTCCTAAGTTAGTGAGCCCACAGAGACCTGGTTGTGACTGGGGAGAACTCTCCCTGCTGTCGTAGACGTTGCAAAAAAAGTTAAAACCTCCTTTTCCATAACTGCAGTTCAAACCATATGAGTTTTTGCTGTCACCATTTGTAATGGCTGAAGAGACAGGTGCTGTGGAGCAAGAGCTTGCTGACGATTTTGAAGAGGTAGCTAGACTTCTGTTGATTGCACTGACTGATTTTGTCACAGGAGACCATCTGGGCCAAGTACCATCTTCATTCTTTACTTCTATTAACACCACATGTCCCTGGTAAAGCCCTGCATCTTGTATAGTGCTGTCAAGTTTGCTTAGATGCTCATAAGTATTACTCATATATCTGCTCCACAGCCCAATTTCCTTTCCATCAGGAATATTAAACTGCTTCCGCATCTCTTTTTCAACAGTAGCAATGGTATCTGCTTTGCTGAAATAAGAGCTTACAAGATTAGTAGGATCACTGTTTTGACAGCTTCAGTTCCAAAAGATATACTTCCACTTCACAATGCTTCACAAGTAGACCATATTCTACAACTTTTCTCACAATTGGCTGCTGCCCCTCTACACGCCCATACCAATTTACTAATTTATTCCAGGCTTCAGTAGGAACGAAAACATAATTCATCAATAAGGTGCTCTTTCAACATCTGAGTTTCTGAATCTGCAAAAAGTCCCGAGTTGTCAATTGGCCCTGGGAAGAGGTTGGGCTCTCCCATGTTGTACAGATCCCAGCTGTCAAAGCCCACATATTTCTTCCACTGTTTGAACCACCGGCTGTCAATCAAATACCAGAATTCCCCCGGCCACAGAGGCGTCTCCAACAGTGGCATAAGTTCGGACCGCTGTGCAGCGGCCTCCGGCCTCGGACAGGCAGCAGCCCCGCCACCGCCACCACCCTCCAGCCCGGGGTCAGCCCGAGCTGCCACCGCTGCTGCCATGACAGTCGTAGTAGCAGCAGGAGTGGCAGGACGCGCGGCGGCGCCTGCCGACAGCTGACCATCGCCCACGACGAGGGCCCTTCTTCTCCCCAGCTATTCTGCTGAAATGCCAATTCTAGTAAACACTAACTCTTTAAAATGCGTATAGTCTCTGGCATGTTCATTATCTATTTGAGCATATATTTCTTCCAATATTCCGGATAATAACGGCCTCAAATAGGACATTTTCTCTTCTTCTGACACCTTTAAATCCTCACATGTCCTTTCAAAAGAAACTAAGAAAGCTTCAATGTTATCTCCTCTAGGGAACCTTTTCAAATCTATTTTCTTGGTAGTTTCATTCAAATTATTGTTATTATTACTGGTATTTGCCTGACCAGCTATCTCAAGTTTTTGCATCTCTAATTGATACACCATCTGCTCTCGTTCCATCTGTTCTTCTCTGGCCATTCTTTCTCCATTTGCACCTCCATCTCTTTATCTTTTTCTAATTGTCTTTTTTCACTGGCCATTCTTTCTTTCTCCATCTCTTTCTCTAGTTTTAATTGTAATTTATACTCCTGTTCCAACTGCCATCTTTCAAGACTTTGGGCTCTATCAGTCTCTACATCCCTGTGTGAAACTTGTGTTTCCTCAGAAACAATTGTCTGTTCTAGTAGCACAGCCCCCCTCAGCTGCCATTTTTCTCCTCCCTTTCTTAGTACTCGCTTTTGGAACTGATATGAAATCAAAGTCTTTTTATTAATTTCTTTGTTATATGTGGTGTATTTCTTTCTTTCTTAAGAAAAGAAGGTTCACACTGGCTCACAGCTGTTTTAAGGCAACAGTAAAAACTTTACCTCAGCTCACAGCTACTGGCTTCTGTCAGTTACTATTACTAACTGGCAAGATTGGCACAGTGCCCAGACTTCAAACTCTTTCTTTTATTTAAAATGGTGTCTCAGTGTTTAAAACACACAGATTTAGATATGTTTCTTCTGCTTTTAACTTATAACTTTCCTCTGACTCTTACAATTTCACTTTCCCTACAGAAGGGATTCAAATCAGCCAACTCCTGCTCCAACAGAGCTTCCGTCAGCTTTAAATCTCCTCAGGTCTCTCTACTTCGTGAGGTAAATTTTCTGCCCCACAGACTCACAGACCTTTTCACTTTGGAAATTTCTTTCTGTTAAAACCCAGGGTGTTATTTTCAGACCTTTACCAAAGCCACCCTAAATTTCAAGGGCAAACGCTTAGGTTTTCACCCCCAAAGGAAATTTGTCTCAGCAACTTTGAATTTTCAGGCTGCCGAACTAGATTTAAGATACGGTGTATCTTCAGCACAGAGTTCAGTGACGGTTTTTAAAACACTATTACAGGCAGTTTCTTTAGTAAACCACTGTAGATTTTAGTCTATCCTCACAGATTTCTCTTCCTTTAATTTTGGTCAAGCCAGACTCCTTTTCCTTTTGGAATCGTGGCCTCCAGACACTAACAGGCCCACCAAAGAAATCAGATAGCACTACAGAATTTTTAAATCTGAATTCCTCACATACACACAGGGCTTTCAAGAACTGAAATTAAATTCACCTATTTCTCAGTCCTAACCCCTTTTCAGAGGAACTTTCACAGACTACTAATAAAACACTTGAGAACTAACTTTTACTAAAGGCTTCTTTTTAAACTTCCAGTTTCAATTTCTTCACAGGGGAGAGGCTAAATATTTTGAGCTGGTGACTTTTCCCCTCAGGCAAACTGGATGTATTCGAAATCTGACCGCTGCCCACCAAATTGTAATGACACCTCCCTTTTAAACGTGTAATTGTGATGAAAAATGTGAAGTGTAAGGAACCAAGTTATTTATCTTCACAGGATCCACTTGGTAATGCTGCCACCTTTTAAATTGTCGCCTTATGAACTGGGACAGACTCAGATTTATAATATAAAAAATAATGATTATGTTTATTGAGAAAATAAATAAATACAACAATGACTGAAGTTGGTATGCATTGACTTAAACATAAAATAGATTAAATCAAATCTTCAAGCCTCCCTGTCTTTAATAAACAGTAAATAGTAAAGCCCTCACACCTAACCTGCCTGACTGAACTCTAACAGATCTGAGCTTTCTCAGCTCTCAACTCTCAATTAACAACTCTCTCACAGACCAGGCTCCACCCTTTTATACCATACAATTCCCCGCCCTCCTGTTGGGATTGGCTAATGATTTACATATGTATTTCTCCTGCTTCCAGGGTGTTGTCACAAGGATACAGTAACCCCCTGCCGATCGCGGGGGTTAGGGACCCACCCCACATGCGATGCATGAAAATCTGCAATATGCATAAGTGGGTGGGGGGCTGGGGGCAGGGGGATGATCACGCGCCTGTCTGAAAAGTCTTGGAGCAGCATGCGCAGGTGGTGTTGCGGGATCTGACCTCCTGCCACTGCCCACCTGCGCCGCCAAAGACTTCTCGGAGGATCACGGGGAAAGTGTGGAGCAACCTGATTGCCCCCCGCTGCCCCCTGTGCACCCCCAAGGCTTCTCGGAGTAGTGCGGGGGCAGCACGGAGCAACCTGATCACCCCAGCCGCCCTCCTGCGCACCCCTGAGGCTTCTCGGAGGAGCGCGGGGGTGGTGCGGAGTGACCTGATTGCCCCCCCGCGCACCTCCGAGGCTTCTCGGCAGAGCACGGGGGTGGCGTGGAGTGACCTGATAGCCCCCGCCTCCCTCCCGTGCACCCCCAAGGCTTCTCAGAGGAGCGTGGGGGGGGCGGCGTGGAGCGACCCGATTGCCCCTGCCACCCTGCCACCCTCCCCCGAGGCTTCTCGGAGGAGCACAGGGTGGCACAGAGCGACCCGATCATTCACCACCAGCCTCCCACACACCCCTGAGGCTTCTAGGAGCGCAGGGGCGGCACGGAGCAACCCGCTCGCCCCCTGCCACCCTCCCATGCACCCCCAAGGCTTCTAGGAGGAGCGCAGGGGGCAGCACGGAGCAACCCAATCACCCCCGCCACCCTCCCACACACACCCAAGGCTTCTAGGAGGAGCACAGGGGTGGTGGTGCGGTGCGACCCGATCAGCCCCGCTGCCCTCTCTCACACCCCCGAGGCTTCTCGGAGTCGCACAGGGGCGACAGGGAGCAACCCGATCACCCCCGCCACCCTCCCACGCACCCCCGGAAGCTTCTAGGAGGAGCGCAGGGGGGAGTGTGGAGCGACCCGATCGTCCCCCACCGCCCTCCCACACTGCTCCGAGGTGCAGGTACTGCAATCCCATGATGTAGTGGGGCCGCAGTACCTGAACTGCAAAATGGTGGGGGGTGACTGTAGTCAAAATCTCCCATTAGTACTACATCTCTCCCTTTTGACTGTGTGGCCATCTGCTCACAGAAAGCATCATCCAACTCCTCTGGCTGACTTGGGGCTCTATAATATGGGCCCACTGTGACACCACTCTCAACCTGCTTTCCCTGTTGTACAGTATATCTTGTATTTCTTCACCAGTATATATGTCCTTAACATATAATGCTACACACCCTCCTTTCTTAGGTCTGTTCCTTTGAAAGAAGTTATACCCTCTAATAACAACGTTGCAATCAAAAGCAAAAAGCAAAAGCAAAGTGTTCTGCTTATATACCGCCCCATACCACTAACAAGTAGTCTCTGGGTGGTTTACAATTTTAATTACAGTGTGCAGGCTACACATTGCCCCCCCCCCCAGCGAGCTGGGTACTCATTTTACTGACCTCGGAAGGATGGAAGTCTGAGTGAACCTTGAGCCTGCTACCGGGGATTGAACCCAGGTCGTGAGCACAGTTTTACCTGCAGTACAGGCATTTAACCACTGCGCCACGAGGCTCCAAAAGTCTCATCCCACCAGGTTTCAATGGTGCCAATTATGTCATATTTATTAGTAGTATTAGGAGTTCCAGCTCCTCTTGTTTGTTTCCCATGCACTGTGCATTGGTGTAGAGACATTTGAGGTTGTGTGTGTTTCTTACAAGCGTTGGCTTAACCTGTTTTTCCTCACATTGTTGGTCTGTAATACTTCTTGTCCTGCTCCTACTTCAACATTTGAGCTATTCCCCACAACTCCTTCTGCTATCTCTACTTTTAAGAAAATCTTCTCCCTCCCCCTTAGAACTCAGTTTAAAGCTCTCCTTATCAAATGTTCAAGCCTCTTGACAAAAAGATTCCTTCCAGCAGTGGAGAGATACACCCCATCCTCACCCAATAGCCCATCTGAATGAAATATCAAACCATGGTCCAAGAATCCAAATTGTTCCTGCTGGCACCTTCTCCAAAGCCAGTTGTTAACCTCTCCTATTGTTCTTTCATTTTGTGAGCCATGTCCTTCTACAGGGAGGAGAAACAAAATTATCCCCTTCCCACCCAGGTCCTTCAGCTTCTTACCAACCTCTTCACATGCTTTTGTGATATCCTGAAAGCTGCATTTTGAAGTATCATTAGTTCCTACATGGACCAAGAGAATGAATCAGTGGGCTTGATGAGTCTTGTTAGACTCTCTGTTACATACCGAATCTTGGCTCAAGGGAGACAGTAGACATCTCAGTTCATTTTGTCAGGCCGGCAGATGACTGCTTCTGTTCCTCCAATCACCACCACTTGCCTCCTTTGAGGCTTGGTAGGTGCCCCTTCTTGTGCTGTTGGATTATATGAATTATATCTGAAAGATCTGGATGGCCCTGATAACTAAGATATTGTGGTTGCTAACCTTGAGCCAGATATCCTGGAGAGTGAAGTCACATGGGCCTTAGAAAACACTGCAAACAATGTGAGTGGAAGTGGTGGCATTCCAGTTGAACTATTTAAAATCTTAAAAGAAAATGCTGTTAAAGTGCTACACGCAACATGCCAGCAAATCTGGAAAACTCAGCAGTGACAAAGATCAGTCTACATCCCTATTCCAAAGAAGGGCAATGCCAAAGAATGCTCCAGCATGGTTATGCTCAAAATTCTACAAGGTAGGCTTCAGCAATACATGGACAGAAAATTCCCAGAAATACAAGCTGGATTTCAAAGAGGCAGAGGGAGTAGAGATCAAATTGCCAACATGTGCTGGATCATGGAGAAAGCTAGAGAGTCCCAGAAAAACATCTACTTCTGCTTCATTTACACAAAAGCCTTTAAATGTGTTGACCACAAGTTCTTAAAGGAATGGGAGTGCCCAACCACCTTATTTCTCTCTTATTTATTTATTTATTTATTTATTTATTTATTTATTTATTTATTTATTTATTGGACTTATATCCCACCCATCTTCCTGGAGGAACTCTGGGTGGCTTCCAACAGACGAAATCTATATGTGTAACAAGCAGCAACGGTCTGAATGAGCATGAAGGTTAAAGAGAGTGAAAAAGAGTGAAAGGGGAGAATACAGATAAGGGTTGAAGCTCAACATAAAAAATACCTCTGATCATTGCTACCAGTCCCATCACCTGGCAAATAGGAGAAGAAATGGAAGCAGTGACAGAGTTTACTTTCTTGCATTCCATGATCCTGGAAGAAATCAACCCTGAATGTTCACTGGAAGGACATATTTTAAAGCTGAAGTTCCAATACTTTGGCCACCTCATGAGGGGAAAGGACTTCTTGGAAATGTCCCTGAAGATTGAAGGCGAAAGGATAAGGGGATGGCGGAAAATGAGATGGTTGGACGGTGCCATTGATGCAACTAACATGAACTTGACCTGTCTCTGGGATAGAGTGGAAGACAGGATGGCCTGGTGAGATTTGATCCATGGAGTCACGAAGAGTCAGACACAACAACTGAACAACAAACAAACAAACAAACAAACAAACAACAACGATGATGACAACAACGATGACGATGACGACGACGACAACAACAACAACAACAACAACAACAACAAAAGCTCTCTGTCTGGATGATCAAATCGGGTAGTTTCACTTTCTCTCACATTCAGGTTTCTTAGTTTCTTTCTGCCACACATTTACAAATAAATTATCACATTTTGGTAACAGTTATAAAAAGGGTGAACAAAGTGAACCTTACTAACTTTCTGGGGCAATAAATACCTTTGCAGCCAAAAAGAATCCTAGTCTTGCTACAACATATAACCTGGTCAATGAAAACAAAGGCTATTCATTTAACTTGATCTCCAGGAGAGCAAACCAAAAACAAAATAAGAAAACAAAAGGTCTCTGATATATAGAACTATTCAAAAAAGCATTGCTTTACACATGCTTTGCACTTGAGGGTATGAGGTGCAAACTAATGGATGCAAACTCATCAGAGGGAGAGCCAACTGGGAAATAAGAAATCTATCTTTTTTCTATTATGCAGGACCATCTGGGACAATATCCATTTTTTTCAGAACAAGAAGTGTATGACAGAAATCTGTTGTTATCCAGGAATTTGAAACTAGATTCTGTGACCTCCCAAAATTGTGTACTTGTCATACCCATTCAAAGTAGAAACTGCAGCTGCTAACAGTAAAAATTATTAATTGAGCAAGCCATCTCTTGAAAATGAAATATAAACCCTTAAAATGACATTTTTCTCAAAACCTTTGCTTAGACAAATTTCCCAACTTGAGAAGATGCAGTGAAGCTGTACACTCCTCTTTCGGTTCAACTTATTTGTGTGAATCTGCATTTCCTCATCTGAAAATGACAAAGAGTTCACAATATTACAACATGACAGTTGAACATATCCATGATTCCCTGAGATTAAATATTAAAGATTGTGCAAGATCAGCCTGGATCAATACTTGACCTAAATTTAACACAAATTACTCAATAAAAGTTATTGAGAAAGTTATTAAGACAGTTAAAGAAAGTTATTACTCAATAAAACTTTAAGAAAAAATGTCCATTCCCCCTTGCAGTTCTTACTTCGGCTTGCAATCTGTTTTGTTTTGTGTTTGCTTAATTTGCTTAACAGCTGATCACATCCAAGTAAATGAGAGAAAGGTCATTAAAAATTGTGAGGGGGGAATCCTCCAATTTATTGGGTTAAAATTTAATTTGAAGCTAATTTGATACTTAATTTTCATGGTGGTAGATCACTGGCACTTTTGGTTGGAAAAAATAGATCACAACCTGTTTATTATTATTTATTATTATTTGTTTCATTTTTATACCGCCCATCTTCTGGGCGGTTTACAAGTAAAAAAGACATCAAAGTTGGACATTCCTGAACTAGAAGATCTCCAACCCTTCCAACCCTATGATGGTTCTATGATTTTATGATCTATTCTCCTGCTCCTGCAGTAAGCCATTGTAGAGCATTCAAAATTCGCCTTAAAAACTCACATTGAAAATGCTACAGGATTTAAAGGGCTTCCAAAGATGTTGAGGGGGACAGAAATAAAGAGAGTCAGAAAAGTTGCAACAGCTACATTGGATACAGAATCAGGAAAAGTAACAACTTGAAAGGACTCAGTTTTATGGAGCATTACTCACCAGATGTAGTGGCAGAGTTAATAACTTAGTTTTTTGAAGATAGTTTGCATATTTTTATGTCACAGGTAGGTTAGAGGCATTCATGTGTCCAGTCCGTCAAAAACAAATGTCACATTTAAATAATAGAAGCATTCCACTGATGCTGTTACATGAGATATGGGGACATATAAAGTAAATTGATTGCTTATTGCTGATTGTGAGTAACCTCTTTATTGATAACTAGAGATGGGTACACCTAACCCAAGGAGATGGGGTACTGAATCACAGAAATGAACCTTGAGGTTCATGCCATCTCTATGGAAGACTGACTGCTGATTCAGAAGCAACTTTCTTTTTTTAAAAGTGCTCTGACCCATTGAGCTACATCAGCTGAAATGGCACAATGTTCTAGTAGTGTGCCATATTAACTGCACTGATGTGGAACTCTGTGAAAATGATAACATTTCTATTTATTTCTACAGGGAAGCATGGTGGATTGTATCCATGTCTTGTATCTGTCTTGGATTCTTGAGGATACATATATTATGTGAACAAATTATGAATAAATTATGTTGCATCACCTTAGTTTACATTGCTTGTTAGATTTAACGGATCACTACAGATTGCTGAAAGAATACAGACAGATATTACCTAATATTTTTAAGCAACAACATAAGTATCTAAGGATTTAATATTTGGCCTTCAGGAAAAATGCAAAAAAACACATAATTTATTACCAGAGATTGCTGATAGAAATTTAAAAAAAAGTTTTGATTTAGCTGTCAACCTTTTGGGGAAAATGAAAAATATAGTGATACCCATTTTGAAAATATTTCAACTTAAAAGGTGTATGGATGGGGTTGGGGTGGGGAGTAAAGTCATCTCTATATAATGTGTTGGCCTGTAGTCAGACAAATTTAAGAAGCAATAAAAGACTAGCTCATATCACTGCTGATAGCAAGAGAGAAAAGGTGTCTCTGAGTATTTTTCTCCTCCTAGGGAAATTGTAGCTGAACGCCCAACAATCCAGATTTTTGTTTTAGTTTGGTTTAATGTTTTGTTAACAACAGAAAGAAGTCCTTAAGAGCAGCTAAAAGGAAACAGGTAAGTATATGCTATTTGTAACTCCTTTCGTTTAATACTATGGGTAATTCCAACAGCTTTCTGTCATCTTATTCATCATTGTTGGTTTCTCCTAAGACTGTACTGACTTAATCTAACTCTTTTTCTCAGTCATATGGTTTTACCAATACACTACACATGTGAGACTTAAGCCCTAGTCAATATGATATACAGGCCAAAAACACATAAGGAGAGAGAGAGAGATCACTATTTTTCTGGCATTCATGATCCCATGAAGAACAGTTGCAAGGACACTCTTCTACTCAAAAGGTCTTCTGCCATATGTGGAAGGCAGCTAGAAATGATAACAGAGTGGGTAGGGCTAGCATAAGACTTGTGATTAATTTTGCTTTGAACATTTTACATGATTGGTCTTAATGAAATGGACTAACAAAAATAAAAAAATAAAAACACTAGCACCATGCAACAGGGAGGGGCAGGATATATATAGTCCAGCCCATAATGAAAATATTGTACTATTGATAGAGTGCTATCAGTTTCAGTAATACTGTAGTATATGCTAGATTGATTTCCCATTGCATGTTCTTTGCATCCCCTGGCACATTCACCCTTACTTAGAAACAGTAATTATACATAAACTTCAAAAACTCTCTTATATTCAAAAATATATTTAAATGGGATGGGGAGACAAGTGAAGTGGTTTCTCTGCTACCACTTCCGAAGCAGGGAGGTAGAAGCAACTTCCTTCTTATTTCCATAAATTAAATTTGGACATTTCCCCTGTTG
This sequence comes from Phrynocephalus forsythii, assembly GCA_029282475.1. Lineage (NCBI taxonomy): Eukaryota > Metazoa > Chordata > Lepidosauria > Squamata > Agamidae > Phrynocephalus > Phrynocephalus forsythii. The sequence goes on along the minus strand of JAPFRF010000005.1, from coordinate 3,940,867 downwards.
TGGAGTGTGTGTGGTGTTTGCACCAATTAATTGGAAATGAATACAGAGGAAAGACTTCTGAGGTCTTCCCAGGGCCAAAATGGCCCTTGGAGCCAGCAAATTCCCTCAGATTGCCCTATCTAAAATGTTGATGACAGGTCCTGCCAGTGGCAACTCCACAGACAGTAAAATCACATCCTAGTTATGGAATGGTTTTACATCACCTCTCGAGGCCGAAAGTCTAGGGAACAAGGTCTCTTTCAAGAAGCTCTAAACAACTCCGTGCCATCCAGCTGTTTTAGACTGCAAAACATTTAGCCAACATGGCAAAGAAGGATTATGAGATCTGTATGCAAAAACAAATGGAGGGCATCATAGAGCTTATCACTATCTTAGGCTGCTAGCTCACCTGGGGAACATCCTGATCTTCGGAAGGTCCAGATATTCCTCTTCCTTTCCTCACATGACTGAAGATGTGGGATAGCAGTTTCCTTGTACAAAGTTTTTTTAAAGCGCCGTTCAGCCCCATGGCCAGCAGCTGGGGCTAGGATTAAAAAAGGACCAGCTGACTGGCACTAGGGGTGGGGGTGGGGAGTTAAAATAAACAGGGCCTGATTGGCCAGCTGGCTGGCGCTAAGAGGGTGGGGGGAATTAAAAAATAAATAAAAAACAGCACCAGCCCAGCCAGAGGATCAGCTGACTGGCACTACGGGTGGGGAAAAGTTAAAAGAAAAAAATGCCCGATCGGCCAGCTGGCTGGCACTAGGATGGTGGGGGATTTAAAAAATAAAAAAACAGTGCCAGACCAGCCAAAGGACAAGCTGACTGGTGTCAGGGGTGGGGGAAGTTAAAAGAAAACAAACAGCGCCAGATCGGCCAGCTGGCTGGCACTAGGAGGGTGGGAGGGAATTTTAAAAAAGCAGCAAGGAGGACCTGCTGACTGTTGCTAAGGGTGTGGGGGGGAAATAAAAAGGAAAAATACCCAGCACCCAATCAGCCCCAGGAATAGCTGGTGGGTGCTATGAGAAAAAGAAAAGAAAAAGAAAACCAGATCATCTACGTGGTCCCATGACTTCTGCCCCTTTAAAAAGTGGACTTTTTAAAGCGAGGCAAAAATTTCACTACCTCTCCCGTAGGTCTTGGAAACCGCACTTAAGGGGGTGTTACCGTTTTTTTTTTTCCTTTCAAAAAGCCCGGTGGCCGTGGGGATGACATTTTTGGACACGGTTTATCTACAAACTTAATCTGCATTTAAAGGGACATGGGATAGACGAATAAAGAAAAGCAGGAGTATTTGTACTTATGTTCTTGTAAAAAAGAGGACTGATTAAAAATGAAGTTGAAACAATCATAGTAATAGAACAATGGAGTTGGGATAATTATTAAAACAAATTAAATAAATAATGTCTATTCATAATTATATTGGCGGAAAATCTAGTGTGATATAAATATAAAAATAAATAAATAAATAAATAAAATAAATAAAATATGAACACTAAATTCCTAGGAACAGTTCATATGTACAAGTAAGCCAAATAGTCTAAAAAACATAATGACATAAACATCAAAGATATGAACGCCATTCCCTACTTCTTTTGTAGAAAATGCAGCCAATTCTGTAGCTTATATGTTGCCCAGTCTTGTCATGTCACCAAGATATCTGTTCATTTTTACAGAGAAGACTGTAACAGCTCATTGATCCCATGATGCAAGACAGCATGGCAAAAACAGTTGCTGTCATAGGAGCTGGGGCCAGTGGTTTAACTGCCATTAAGTGCTGCTTGGATGAGAGGCTTCAGCCAATATGCTTTGAGCGAAGTGATGACATAGGGGGCCTGTGGAGGTTCCAGGTAAGTTAACAGCTGACTTAAATGTCAGTTGGCAAAAGGCCAACAAGCTGCAACAGCAGTCTTTCCCTCTCCACAACAGCATCCCAGAAAGACATTGCCAACTTCTTTACTTTGCCCACATCTCTTCAAACTAATGGGATGAGGGGGAGATATTATGAGGTAAAAAGTCATTCTGTGAATAAAGATGGGACAGGGTGGAAACATGTGTGAAATGAAGCTTTCAGTTATCATTGTTCAGGTGAAAACAAAACAGCTAGGCATAGAATGCAAAAACCATCATATACCCAAGAACCATCATCATCTATCTCAGCAATTCCAATTAGCCCTGATGCCTGCATAGAACTTCTGCTTTGATGGAGAATACAAGTGGTGATGTGTCTGGTTAGCTATTGATGAAGACAGTTGGCTACTGCCTTGTGAACTCGACTAGAGGTTATTCTTCAGCTACGTGGACATTGTAAATATTTAATTACTTCATCTAGCATTTTGTGTTCACATTCTGTGTCTACTCCTATCTTATTTCTCCTAGTGCATCAAGGATACTATGAGTTCCTTTTATTCGAATCCTACTTTGGTAAATGATTTATAGTAAGTTGTGCTATTTTTCCTCCAAACACCTGAAAACCCATTCTTGGTGTAAAGCTGACAAAAACTCTGTACTTACTTGACAATTTGTTTCAGGAAAATAATACTGAGGGTCAGGCAAGCATTTACAAATCTTTAACCATCAACACCTCGAAGGAGATGATGAGTTACAGTGATTTTCCCATCCCAGAAGATTTCCCAAACTATATGCACCACAGCAAAGTAATGGAGTATTTCAGGATGTATGCAAAACACTTTGACTTGCTCAAATACATACGTTTCAAGGTAGGAGTCAAGACCTCATTACTTGTTTAATTGCTAATCATGAATCACCACTTCTTCTATCATTTGAAGGAGAACCCTGTCCGTATGACCCTTGACCTGTATGTGCTCAGCATGCAGTTCCCCCTTTCAAGGATTTTCCCCATCTCTGTATAGAGCTACTTGCATTAATGTGCTCCATTGCTGTGAAACATCAGTATAAAGCTAAACCTAAAAGCTACCCCCTTTTCTTTCGAGGCCACTGTCTGCCATGTAAAAAAATGCCCAGATTTTGCCATCAATGGACAATGGGAAGTTGTCACAGAAATAAATGGGAAGCAGCAGTCTGCCATCGTTGATGCTGTTCTGGTTTGCACCGGCCACCACATAGATCCTTATTTGCCTCTGGATTCATTTTCAGGTAGGTGATTTGGATGTTGCATAACTTTCTTGAAGTATCTGTGAGTCAACTGTCAAGTGGAATTCCCCAAAACAGCAATGTTTTCACCCCATGCTTGCATAGTGTGGCTGCTTGGCGCAGTTGAGTGCATAGTTTAGTCTCGTGTGTACATACTGCATGTAGCTTTGCCGCAATGCATGTTTAACTTTGGGCTCATATACACTTGCATGTGATCTTTAGGATGCTACTCAGAGGATGCAGATGAATTGAAAAGCCTTTTCCATGGAAGGCTCTGTGTTCAGAAGCATGGATGGTGGCTAGTGTTGTTATATTTTAAACACTAGTCAAGCGTGTTTCTCTTGTCATACTTTTTTAAACAATAATTTCAATGACTCAGCTTGGACAGATATTTACATTGTTTACTGCAGTACTGGATGCAGGGTTCATAGAATCATAGAATCATAGAATCATAGAATCATAGAATCATAGAGTTGGAAGAGACCTCAAGGGCCATCTAGTCCAACCCCCTGCCATGCAGGAACCCCATCACAATATTTCCGACAGATGACCATCCAGCCTCTGCTTAAAACCCCCCAAAGAAGAAGACTCCACCACCCATGGTGGCAGCATATTCCACAGCTCTAACTGTCATGAAGTTATTCCTAATGTTCAAATGGAATCTCTTTTCCTGTAGTTTGGAACCATTGCCCCAAGTCCTAGTCTCTGAAAACATGGAAAACAAACCTGTTCCCTCTTCAATATGACATCCATTCAAATATTTAAACATAGCTATCATATCCCCCCTCAGCCTTCTTTTTGAAAGGCTATACATACCCAGTTCCCTAAGCCGTTCCTCATAAAACATTTCCTCCAGACCCTCAACCATCCTGGTCGCCCTCCTCTGCACCCGCTCGAGGAGTTTACTGTTATATGTTTATCAGCACTTTGCAATGTTTTTAATGCTAATAAAAGTTCTGAAACTGAAACTTAAGTATGTGTATTATTTCTGCTTGTGATAGATATATAGTTTTACTTAATATTTTGTTATACATTATTATCTCTATATTGTGTGCTCTTACAAATCATACTTTTTAAGCCTTGGCTTAAGAGTAACTTGGTGTAAGAGTGTTTGCAAGACAAGCAAACATTTTTCTTTATTTTTGCCTTGATCAATAAGCAATGTCTTCATATACAAGTAACTGGAGCAGGTCACATGATCACAAGTGGATTGTGGGTGACTCTCTGGAACGTTTCATCTCAGGCAGCCTCCAATATTTTCAAAGGGGAGTGCGGGTTGGGGTTTGTTTTATTTTTCTTCATATTTTCTTTAATCTGTTTTCAACATTCTTTCTTATTTTTTAAACAATTTTAAATCATAGGACAGCTAGTAAAGTGTGTATATGGCTACAAATTGCATTTTATTATTGTCACATTAAAAACACAGAGTAAAATCCAGTTGTTAGTCCCAAGCACAGCAAATGCTATAGCTTGGTACCTAAACCATGGTGTGGACAGACGTGGACTTCTAGACAACTTCTGTGAGTTTTGGCAACCGAGCCTTGTGGTGCAGTGGTTAAATGCCTGTACTGCAGGTAAAACTGTGCTCACGACCTGGGGTTCAATCCCAGGGAGCAGGCTCATGGTTGACCTAGCCTTCCATCCTTCCGAGGTCGGTAAAATAAGTACCCAGTTTGCTGGGGGGGGGGCAATGTGTAGCCTGCACACTGTAATTAAAAACTGTAAACCGCCCAGAGACTACTTGAAGTGGTATGGGGCGGTATATAAGCAGAACACTTTGCTTTTTTAATATGGTCTATAGGACCCCAGAACAAATCATTTGAGTTTCCATTATTTCTTTTTTAAAATTTATTATAGGTAAGGGAAGGGTAAATTGGGATGCAGAAAAAAACCCCAGAGAAGGATGCAGGTTGGGCAGAACACTTAACAATATCAGGGTCATATTACAATTATAAACAATTCAATTCAGTCCTGAACAATTTTGGCTTTTGTCATATTTTCAGCTTAACTTTGCCTTTTTTGTAACCTTCTGGTGTACGTCTAACTACTGTCTCAAGGATTTTGGTTATTAACTCCTGTTCATTTCGTATTTCTGACTTTTTCCAGTGTCTTGCAAAGACAATTTTTGCTGCTGTTATGATATTAATTACTAAATATACACTTTGCTGATCAATTGTATCTGGCATTATGTTTAAAAAGAAGAATTCAGGTTTTAGGGCTATCGGGCTCTCTAGAACATCTTCCAAAAGCTGTCTAATCATACTCCAAAATCTTTATTTATTTATTATTTATTTATTTTTAACTCTTGTATACCGCCCTATTCCCACAATGGGGACTCAGGGCGGTTAACAACATAAAGAGTAAAAAGACATATAAAATCAAATACAGATAATAGACTTTGCTAAAACAATTAGATCCAAGGTTTTTTTAACATCACCACCACATATGAAATATTGAACCTTCTTTTTGCTTACATTTCCAGCAAGCATTTGATATCTGAGTATTCATTTCAGCTAAAATAGTCGGTGACATGTACCATCTTTAGAACATTTTGTATATCTCTTTAAATACAACTGATTTAGTGAGTTTTATATTGTTTTTCCATACCTTTTCCCATTTTTAAAACTCAGACTACAGCCTATATTTTGAGCCCACTTGACCATGCAGTCTTTCACCATCTCTTGTGTATCAGAATCTAACAAAAAGTTGTATAGCTGCTTAATATGTTTCTCCTTTACCTTAACAGAATTCTAATGAAAGGCGTATTTTCCAGGTAAAAGTCTTGTTGTTTGTTTTGGAATACCTAGAAGAAATCTGGGAGGAGCCCACCAGTCCAAATCCATTCCTTGTTCAACTAATTCTTGTTGGGTTGTTAAACTTTCATCTAACTTTGTTGTTGTTGTTGTTTAGTCGTTCAGTCGTGTCCGACTCTTCGTGACCCCATGGACCAGAGCTCGCCAGGCCTTCCTATCCTCCACTGCCTCCCGGAGTTTTATCAAATTCATTTTGGTTGCATCGATGACACCGTCCAACCATCTCATTCTCTGTCGTCCTCTTTTCCTTTTGCCTTCAATTTTTCCCAACATCAGGGCCTTTTCCAGGGAGTCATCTCTTCTCATGAGGTGGCCAAAGTACTGGAGCCTCAGCTTCAAAATCTGTCCTTCCAGTGAACATTCGGGGTTGATTTCTTTCAGAATGGATAGGTTTGATCTCCTTGCAGTCCAGGGAACTCTCAAGACTCTCCTCCAGCACCACAGCTCAAAAGCATCAATTCTGCTGCGATCAGCCTTCTTTATAGCCCAGCTCTCACTTCCATACATCACTACTGGAAAAAACATAGCTTTAACCATCCTGACCTTAGTTGGCAAAGTGATGTCTCTGCTCTTTAGGATGCTATCTAGGTTTGCCATTGCTTTCCTCCCAAGAAGCAGGCATCTTTTTATTTCGTTGCTGCAGTCACCATCTGCAGTGATCAAGGAGCCCAAGAAAATAAACTCTGTCATTGCCTCCATTTCTTCCCCTTCTATTTGCCAGGAGGTGATGGGACCAGTGGCCATGATCTTAGTTTTTTTGATGTTGAGCTTCAGCCCATTTTTTTCACTCTCCTCTTTCACCCTCATTAAGAGGTTCTTTAATTCTTCCTCACTCTCTGCTATTAGAGTAGTATCATCTGCGTATCTGAGGTTGTTGATATTTCTTCCGGCAATCTTAATTCCGTCTTGTGATTCATCCAGACCAGCCTTTCTCATGATGTACTCTGCATATAAGTTAAATAGGCAAGGTGACAGTATACAGCCTTGTCGTACTCCTTTCCCAATTCTAAACCAGTCAGTTGTTCCATATCCAGTTCTGACGGTTGCTGCTTGTCCCACATATAGATTTCTTAGGAGACAGATAAGATGGTCAGGCACTCCCATTCCTTTAAGGACTTGCCATAGTTTGTTGTGGTCTACACAGTCGAAGGCTTTGGCATAGTCAATGAAGCAGAAGTAGATGTTTTTCTGGAACTCTCTGGCTTTCTCCATAATCCAGCGCATGTTGGCAATTTGATCTCTAGTTCCTCTGCCCCTTCGAAATCCAGCATGTACTTCTGGAAGTTCTCTTTCCACATACTGCTGAAGCCTGCCTTGTAGAATTTTGAGCATAACCTTGCTAGCATGTGAAATGAGTGCAATTGTGCGATAGTTGGAGCTTTCTTTGGCGTTTCCTTTCTTTGGGATTGGGATGTAGACCGATCTTTTCCAGTCCTCTGGCCACTGCTGGGTTTTCCAAATTTGCTGGCATATCTTATGCAGCACCTTTACAGCATCCTCTTTTAAGATTTTAAAGAGTTCAATTGGAATGCCGTCACCTCCACTGGCCTTGTTGTTTGCAATGCTTTCTAAGGCCCACTTGACTTCACTTTCCAGGATGTCTGGCTCCAGGTCAGCAATTACGCTATCTTGGTTATCAGGGACATCCAGATCTTTCTGATATAATTCTTCTGTATATTCTTGCCATCTCTTCTTGATCTCTTCTGCTTCAGTTAGGTCCCTACCATTTTTGTCCTTTATCATATCCATCTTTGCACTTTAATATATCCAATTTTCTTGAACAGATCTCTGGTTTTTCCTTTTCTGTTGTTTTCCTCTATTTCTTTGCACTGTTCATTCAAGAAGGCTGCCCTGTCTCTCCTTGCTATTCTTTGGAAGTCTGCATTCAATTTTCTGTATCTTTCCCTTTCTCCCTTGCATTTTGTGTCCCTTCTCTCCTCCGCTATTTGTAGGGCCTTGTTGGACAACCACTTTGCTTTCTTGCATTTTCTTTTCTTTGGAATATTTTTCATTGCAGCCTCCTGTACAATGTTACAAGCCTCCATCCATAGTTCTTCAGGTGTTCTGTCCACCAAATCTAGTTCCTTGAATCTATTCTTCACTTCCACTGTGTATTCATATGGGATTTGACTTAGGTTATACCTGACTGACCCAGTGATCTTCCCTACTTTCTTCAGTTTAAGTTTGAATTTTGAAATAAGAAGCTGATGATCTGAGCCACAGTCAGCACCAGGTCTTGTTTTTGCTGACTGTACAGTGGAACCTTGACTTACCTGCCGCTTGACTTGCGACATATTTGACTTGCGTCCACTAGGGGCGTGTTTGACTTGCATCGCAGGCTCCGACTTACGTCTTGGAGCCCCGGCGCAAGGCCCTGGAATCTGGCGGCAGTCCTCCCCTCCTGTTTATACACAAAAAAACCCCATCTTCCTCTCCCCGCTTGCTCAGGCTTTCTCTCTGGCTGCCTCCCCTTTCTTTCTCTCTCTCTCTTCTTTCTCTCCAAATCTCCCCCCCCCTCTCCCTCTCCCTCTTTGTAATCCCTTTTCTTCTTCAGCCTCTCGCTCTCGCTCTCCCCCTTCCCCTCCTTCCGTCGCTTCTGATCCTCCCCTTGAAAACTTCTCGTGGGGAGGAAGAGGAAGAAGGAGGGTGGGGGTGGAAAACGATGAAGAAAGGGAAAAAAACCGAGGGAACAGCCTGCCGTTTGCCGCCGCCCCCCAGCTGGATTGAAGGGGGGAGAGTGGCGTAAGGTCCTTTTCTGTCTCTCTCTCTCTCTTTCCCTTCCTTCCTGGTTCCTGAGAGATTGGGGGATTTCCTAAGCAGCTCCGTTTTGGGGGAAATCCTAAAAAGACGTTGCTCCTGATCTGTTTTCTCTCGTTTTTTGGTGGCGATGGTGGTGGGGGATGTGTCTCTCTCTCTGTATGTTTATGGACAGCCTTTTGTCTGTCGGTTTAGGCTTTTAATCTCGGCTTTGGAAGAAGCTCAGGCACATCCTCCCCTCCCCACCCCACTGGAAGTTGGAAAGAAAGGGAAGCTTTGATCGCGACCTGGGTCTCTCTCCCCCCCCATTACCTGCCTGCCTTTTGTTTTCCTCTGTCTGGAATCCTGGCTTCTGACCCAGTTAAGAACTTCAGAAGGTGGTGTTAGTTACCCAAGTCAGTCTATCTAGCATCTTTCTCTCTCTGCTGCTGCTGCAGCTCCTCATTCTCTTCCCTCGTCGCCTGTCTTGAACTCCTGGGACTGTTTGCAGTTCTGACCAGTTGAGACTTCTGGTAAAGAATTTCCCTTGGTCTTTATTTCCCTCCCTTTTCCAAACCTAGGTTCAGCTTGCCCACTTGGCAAGGAAAGTGTGTGTGTGTGTGTGTGTGTGTGTGTGTGTGTTAGGGGGGAAATTGTCTTAGGGAGCCGCTGCCTGCAAAAGCCAAGGCCAACTTCTCCCATCCTAGGCTAGGTCTGCTTCTCCCCGCCACCTTGTTCCACCCCTCCCTGGCAGGCATAAAATTTGTTAATCTAATAAAAATTGTTAATTTTAATAATTGTTAATTTAAAAATTGTTAATTTAATAAAAGTTAATTTATTTCATCTACAATGCTACAGCATGGATTATTGCTGTCTGGTTAGACAGTCAAATTTGTGTTAAATGGCTGTTTTCGTGGGTCTTTTTCATCATCTGGAACGGATTAATCCACTTTCCTATTACTTTCTATGGGAAAAGTTCGTTTGACTTAAGTCATGTTTGACTTACGTCTAGACCTCCGTAACGGATTAATGACGTAAGTCAAGGTTCCACTGTATAGAGCTCCTCCATCTTTGGCTGCAGAGAACATAGTCAATCTGATTCCGGTATTGTCCATCTGGTGATGTCCATGTGTAGAGTCGCCTTTTGTGTTGTTGGAAAAGAGTGTTTGCAATGACCAGCTTGTTCTCTTGACAAAACTCAATTAGCCTTTGCCCTGCTTCATTTGGAACTCCAAGGCCAAACTTGCCAGTTATTCCTTTTATCACTTGACTCCCTACTTTAGCATTCCAATCCCCTATGATGAGAAGAACATCTTTCTTTGGTGTCAGTTCTAGAAGTTCTTGTAAGTCTTCATAAAATTGGTCAATCTCAGACTCTTCAGCACCAGTAGTTGGTGCATAAACTTGGATTACTGTGATGTTCAAAGGACTGCCTTGGAATCGTACCGAGATCATTCTATCATTTTTTAGGTTGTATCCCAGCACTGCTTTTCTCACTCTATTGTTGACTATGAAGGCTACTCCATTTCTTCTATGGGATTCTTGCCCACAGTAGTAGATGTGATAGTCATCTGAACTGAATTCACCCATTCCTGTCCATTTAAGTTCACTGATGCCCAGGATGTCAATGTTTATTCTTTCCATCTCACTTTCCATCTCACATCCAGCTTACCCTGGTTCATGGATCTCACATTCCAGGTTCCTATGCAGTATATTTCTTTGCAACATTGGACTTTCCTTTCTCTTCCAGGCACGTCTGCAGCTGAGCGTCCTTTCGGCTTTGGCCCAGCCACTTCATTAGCTCTGGAGCTACTTGTACTTGTCCTCCGCTTTTCCTCAGTAGCATGTTGGACACCTTCCGACCTGAGGGGCTCATTTTCCAGCGTCATATCTTTTAGCCTTTTGTTTCTGACCATGGGATGTTCTTGGCAGGGATACCGGGGTGGCTTGCCAGTTCCTACCCCAGGAAGTCTTATTACAGGCCTCATTGTCACCAGTGTAATTTGCCTTACAATGATGAAAGCACAGTTCAGCCTGTTTTATTTTGTAGCCTCACTGATCAACTGGGACACAAAAGTAGAAATGTGCCCCATTTATTTCCAGACTGAGGCTGTCATCTAACTTTAGAATACCACTATATCTCAAAAGTCTTTTATTTTCTCTTATATTGGGCAGGGCAAGCTTCTATTAGTGTCACCCAGTGTGGAATTTTGATATATACTTGCTTTTTTACTTTATTCCATGTCCAAATTAGCACTCTTCTTAATAGATGGTTATTAAATGTTTAAATGTTCTATTGTACCGTAAGAAGGCGTGCCAGCCCCATTTCAAGCCATGTCCCTCCAGTTTCAAGAGTCTAGTGTTCGCCAGTTTTATCCATTCTTTAATCTATATTAAGGAAGAAGCTCTATAATAAAGGATCCAATCTGGGAGTCCCATATCTGCTCTTGATTTCAGATCTTGCAAGGGTTTTAATTCAATTTAATTCAATTCTTCATTTCTTTCCTTGCCACACAAATTTGGCAATGCACTTCTTGATCTCTTAAAATGTTTTAAAATAATTGGAATAATTTGGAACAGAAACAAAAGTTATGGCAGGATATTCATTTTAATTGTAGTGATCCTTCCCAGCAATGTTAGTTGTAGGTTTTCCCATCTAGTTATGTCCTTTTTAATTTCTTCAATCAGTTTCAAGTACAGTAGACCCTCCGTACAACAAAAAAAATTCCGCCCCCTCTCCCCCCAACTGCCACCTCTGTCCACCACCTGCGGCCGCCCCGGAAGAGGGGAAAGAGGGGAGGGGAGGGGAGAGGAGGGGCGGCAGGCACGGAGGGGGCCAGCCAGGGAGGGGTGCCCTTACCGGCAGCGGAGGGGGGGTGGCGGCGGCGGCGGCGGCGGCAGAGTCGCAGCAGAGCGTCAGGCGGGGAGTGCGCGCAGCCTGGGCGGATGGGAGGGGCGCTACCCGCGCCGTCCGTCCCGCTGGTTTTGACCGGGGCCTCCGGGCAGCAGCAAGAAGGGAGCTCGCCCGGCATGACGCCTGCCAGCCCCTCGGCTCCACCGCTAGCCTCGGGATCCTCCGACCCCCGAAGTTCTTGGGTGGCAGCAGGAGCGCTCCTTCCGCAGCGGTCCTCCTCCTCTTGCCCCCCCGGAGCACGCCAGCCTCCGACGCGGTCCCCGGTCCCCGAGCGGACACGAAGGGGCGGCGGCGGCGGCACGGGCGGCATGGACCGTGGGGGCAGACCCGGGCCCCGCAGGAGGAGCAGGAGAGGAAGGCTGGCCACCCAGTGCCCCCTCGACAGCCGAGCGCCTCGCTGCCTCCAAAGCCGCCGGGCGCAGGTGAGCGGGGGGGGGATTCCCAGCGCGGTCCCCACTCCCTCCCCCCCACCCCCGTGGCCACCTCCGCCTGACCGGGAAAGAAGGAAGGAGGGAGGGGAGAGGAGGGGGCGCGCAGGACAAGCAGCGCACCCCACTCGATCCCCCCCACCCCCGCGGCCACCTCCGCCCGACCACCTGCGGCCGCCCGGGGAAAGAGGGAAGGAGGGAGGGGAGAGGAGGGGCGGCAGACACGGAGGGGGGGTGAGCCGGGGAGGGGCACCCTTACCTGGCACCTGCACGGGTGTCCACCACCCGCCCGCCCCCCGCCCAAAAAAACCTAGCGCCATTGGAATGCATTGGAACGGATTAAATCCAGTTTCAATGCATTCCAATGGGAAATCAGAATTTGTATAACGTAATTTGATTTGAAACGAATTAATTACGTTATACAAGGTACCACTGTAGTTGTTTTTCATGAGGGTGATTGTCTTTTTATAAAGGTTATGCCAATATATTTTATCATTTTTGCTTCTTGGAATTTTGTGAGTTCTAAAAGGTTTTCAATCTCTTGTTTTTGCATATTTTTAGTCAGAATCTTCTTTTTTATGGTTTATTTTCAGGCCTGACATCTCTCCAAACTCTTTTTGTTCTGTCAACATAGCTTCCATTGATTCTTGTGGATCTTCAAGAACTATTAATAGATCATCTGCAAAGGCCTGTACTTTGTGTGTTTCCCCTCGCAATTTGAGACCTTTATTTTTTTCCTGAGGTCTTTATCAGTTGCATTAATGTTTACATTGTTATTTAAAAAAGCAACAGTCTTCTGCCTTTTTGTATTTGGATTTCTTGTGTATAGTCTCCATTTACTCTAGTTTTGGTGATTTGTTGGGAATAGATGGCTTTGATTGTGTCAATAAAATACTGTCCTATTACCATCACTTCTAATTGTGTTGTCATAAAGTTCTAATTCAAATTATCAAAAGCTTTCTCTGCTTCAATGAAGAATATTGCCGTTTGCTTTTCAGGGTGTGCACAGTAAATCAAAAGGGGGGGTTGCACTGGCCAAGTTCAAAAGTAAAGAGAATTCCTTTTCTCTGAGGCAAAATATTCTAAAACATCTCCACCTTCTGATTTACTCTGAGTTCTTTTCAAAACAAGAGGCCAGATTACTTTCCAAAATTGTATTTTATTTTCTATTCTTAAGTTGCAAAAATAAGAATTCAAAAAGTATCAAAAATAACAAAATTTAACAAATCTCAATCATAGTCTTATTTTCCTTAAATTAATAAAATCTAAGCCATTCTAAATAACTGATTACATTCAAGGTTTCTTCTAAGCTAACTTTTCCTATTCTACCTAATTGTGGTGAGCTCCATTGCTGAAAATGATCCTAAGAATATCAGCACAATCATCAGAATAATTAATCAGAATAATAATGGCTTCTCTTTGTCTTCTCAAGGTCTTCCCACAGTGTCCAGATGTCACCTGATATAACTGACCACTGTTAGTTGACCATTGTTCATGCTGCTAGCTTGTTATGTCTATTATTCTATATTCTTCAGATAAGGCCCAATACATACCAAAATGTGCTCTTGATATTCAGCTTAGCGATTCACACTATGTCCCATCATGCTACTTTCTGCACATAGTACTCTAAAAATTAGAACATAAGAACATAAGAACATAAGAAGAGCCATGCTGGATCAGGCCAAAGGCCCATCTGGTCCAGCTTCCTGTATCTCACAGTGGCCCCACCAGATCCGCCTGGAAGTGCATGAGACTAGATATCTGTCTCCTGATACCACTCCCCTGCATCTGGCCCTTGAAGTGCCCAGGTTTCAAGCCTGGAGATTACACATCTCCATCATGGTTTGAAACCTGTGATGGACTTTTCCTCCAGGAACCTGTCCAATCCCCTTTTGGAGGCATCCAGGCCAGATGCCATCACCATATCCTGTGGCAGGGAGTTCCACAGATTAACAACGCGCTGGGTGAAAAAGTATTTTCCTTTGTCTGCTCTTACTCCCCCAGCCCTCAATTTGAGTGTATGTCCCCTAGTTCTGGTATTTTTCGAGAGGGAGAAGAGCGTCCCTCAATCCACATTACTCATGCCCTGCATAATTTTGTATGTCTCAATCATATCCCCCCTCAGGCACCTTTTTTCCAGCCTTTCCTCATAAAAGAGGTCCCCCATCCCAGTAATCATTTTAGTCACTCTCTTCTGCACCTTTTCCAGTCCCACTATGTCTTTGAGATGCGGTGACCAGAATTGTACACAATACGCCAGGTGGGGCTTACTATTGCCTTGTACAATGGCAATATAATGTTGGTTGTTTTATTTTCAATCCCCTTTTTGATAATCCCTAGCATGGAATTGGCCTTCTTCACTGCTGCCACACACTGGGGAGACACCTTCATGGAGCTGTCCACCAACACACCAAGATCTCTTTCCTGATCCATTACGGATAGCTCAGAGCCTATGAGTTGACAGATAAAGTTTTGATTTTTTTGCCCCAATATGTATTACTTTACATTTGGCTACATTGAAACGCATTTGACATTTTGCAGCCCATTCCCCAGTTTAGAGAGATCCTTCTGGAGCTCTTCACAATCTTCTTTGTTTTTACCACATGGAAAAGTTTTGTGTCATCCGCAAACTTGGCCACCTCACTGTTTATCCCTGTCTCCAGGTTATTTATGAACAGATTGAAAAGCACCGGTCCCAGGAGAGAGCCCTGGGGCACACTGCTTTTCACTTCTCTCCATTGTGAAAATTGCCCATTGACACCTACTCTTTGTTTCCTGGATCTCAACCTGTTCTCAGTCCATAAGACGACCTGCCCTCTTATCCCATGACTGTTCAATTTTTTTCAGCAGCCTTTGGTGAAGGACTGTGTCAAAAGACTTCTGAAAATCCAGACAGACTATATCCACCAGTTCACCCAAATCTACATGCCTGTTGACCTTTTCAAAACATTCTAAAAGGTTTTTCAGGCAAGACTTACCCTTACAAAAGCCATGCTGATTTTCCCTCAGCAAGGTGTGTTCTCCTATGTGTTTTAAGATTTTCTCTTGGATGAGGCTTTCCACCATCTTCCCTGGGACAGTTGTAAGGCTAACCAGTCTGTAGTTTCCCAGATCCCCCCTCCTTCCTTTTTAAAACATTGGTGTGACATCCGCTATCCTCTAGTCCTCCGGCACTGTGGACGTTTTAAGAGACAAGTTGCATATTATCGTTAAGAGATCCGCAATTTCATTTCTCAGTTCTCTAATAACCCTTGGGTGGATGCCATTTGAGCCCAGTGACTTGTTGATCTTCAGTTTATCAATTAGTCCTAAAACATCCTCTCTTTTAAACTGTATTTCATTTAATTCTTTAGGCAAGAGGGGCCGTTCGGGCAGAGTAATCTGCCCAAGGTCTTCTATCAGGATGACAGATGCAAAGAACTCATTAATTTCTCTGCAATTTCCAACTCCTCATTTACCTCCCCCTTTCCTCCCTCACCATCCAGAAGGCCAACTGTTTGTCTGGCAGGTTTACTACTTCTAACATATTTAAAGAAGCTTTTTATTATTTACCTTTATATAGCTAGCCATGTGTTCCTCAAAGTCTTTCTTTCCTTCTCTTATCATCTTCTTACATTTCTTTTGCCAGAGTTTTTGTTCCTTTTTATTTTCGTCCTTTTTGGAGGATTTCCATTTACGGAAATATCTCTACTTGTGCTTTAGAGCCTCTATAACTCCACTCGTTAATGATTCCAATGCTGTCTTGGACATAGATGAGCTCTTTTGGTATGCATTGTGGTGGGCCTCTATTTCCATTTTTTTAAACAGGCTCCATGCACTCTGGAGAGATTGGATTCTTTTTACCTTCCCTTTCAATTTCTTTCTAACTAGTTTCCTCATCTGAGCGAAGTTTGCCCTTCGGAAATGAAGGGTTTTTGTGTTTACTCTGCTTGACACTCTTCCTCTAACATGCATGGCAAAGGAGATTGCAGCATGGTCACTGTCCCCCAGAGGTTCATTGACATTCACATCCATGACTAGGTACTGAGTATCACACAATATTAGTTCCAGAGTTGCCTGTTCTTGGGTGGGCTCCATGACAAGTTGCTCTAAGGCACAGTCATTCAGCAAGTCGAGACACCCAGTTTCTCTTTCTTGCTCCAAGCTTGCGTTGGCCCAGTCAATGTGGGGATAACTGAAGTCCCCCCCCATGATTATTATCCTATCCCTCTTAGACATCTCCATGATTTGTCTCCTCATTTCAAGGTCCCCCTCAAGTTTTTGATCTGGTAGATGATAGCAAACCCCAGTTATCACATCGCTCCTTGGATCTGATAGTTTAACCCACAGTGATTCTATGGTGGAGTCAGACCCACTGTCATTCTGTTGGATTTTACCCCTTCTTTTACCCCTTCTTTGATATAGATGGCCATTCCCCCTCCAACCCGCCCTCTCTATCCCTTCTATAGAGTTTATAGCCTAGGATTGCTCTACCCCACTGGTTCTACGCATTCCACCAGATTTCTGTTATGGCTATTATATCATTGTTATCCCTAGCTGCCAAATGTTCAAGTTCTCCCATCTTTGCTCAGAGGCAGTGGGTCATCCAAGAATGGCTGCTTATTTTTTCCTTTTCCTTTTTTCTCTCCCCCCCCCCGCAGCTTTTAATTCCAGTATACAAACTACCACATCCCATTATTCTCCTAGTGCTAATACCTACTATGTCATCACTTTGTGTTTCTCTACCCTCTCCAACCTCATTCCACAGGGATGAGGTGTTCCAAACCGGATGCCACTCAGCTCCTGTCAGCTTTAACCCAGTTATCAATTTAAAAGCTGCTCTGTAGCCTTTTTGAAGTTGAGTGCCAGCAATCTGGTCCCATCATGGGTCAAGTGCAACCCATCCCTCCTGAACAGGTTTGGCTTGTCCCAAAATGTTTTCCAGTTCCTGTCAAATCTGAAGCCCTCCTCTCAACAGCATCGCCTCATCCACACTTTGAGGCTTCTGAGCTCTGCCTGCCTGGTGGGTCTTGAACGAGGAACAGGCAGCACTTCTGAAAATGCTACCTTGGAAGTCCTGGTCTTCAATCTTCTTCCTAACAACCTGAATTTGGCTTCCAGTACTGACCACTTGGGCTTCCCGACATCATTGGTACCAATGTGTACCATGACCACTGGCTCCTTCCCGGTTCTCTATAACAAGCTATCTAGATGTCTGGTTATGTCTGCAATCTTTGCACCTGGCAGGCAAGTGGCCATACGGTTATGATGCTCATCACAAATCCATCCCTCTGTATTTCTAATAATAGAATCCCCTAGTACAAGGAGCCTCTCTCCTGCAGCCTGTTTATCTGCATGCACCTGATCCTGTATCTCATCAATTGTGATGAGGCAGAGATCCTCAGGAGGAACCAGTTGTTCCTCTATGCATGCCTCATGAGGTGTGATGAGGGAAATTGCCTCAAATTGATTGTGCAATTTGAGACTCTCTGAGTGATCCCTTGGCTTCTACTCCTTTGAGTCACATTCATCCACACATCTACCTCCTGCGTTAATGAAGTGATTTCTTCATCAGAAATGTGCCCTGTCTCTTCTTTATCCTGGATAGTCTGCTCTGTGCTATCCAAGAACAGCTCAAGTTCCTTGATTTGTTGCTGGTTAGATATGCAGGCCTCAAGCTTCTGAACCTTCTCTTCTAGTAGTGCAACCAGCTTGCACTTGCAGCAAGGGTAGTTCTCCACGCGCATGGTCAAGATGACAAACATGGCACAAGTGTTGCAGGTAACTACAGCTGCCCCCTCAGACTCCATTTTAATGGGTGCAGTATTCTGGGCCTCAAAATTTACACTTTCACTAGCTAGTAATCTAGTAATGATGTAGTAATATTTTCTTCCTTTGTTGCTTAAAATGACCAGTTTAAGTTAGCAGAGGCTGGTAAAGCAGCTCTAGTTCAACTGCTAGTGGCCCAGAAACCTACCAGTGCTCACTTCTTTCTGTTTGTTTGGCTCTCTCAGCAGCATCTCTGCTTGAGATCACACACAAGCTCAAATGGCTGAGGCTGACATTCCTCAGGGGGAAGGAATTAGTTTGGCTCCACCGCCCAGCTCAGAGACAGTATTAGTCTGGCACCACCCTCTGCTTCCTTTGTTTGAGGAAGCTTCTAGCTATTTCATTTGTTTGACTAATGGCTCTTTGCTATTTAAATTAGCAATTTAAGTTAGCAGAGGCTGGTAAAGCAGCTCTAGTTCAACTGCTAGTGGCCCAGAAACTTACCAGTGCTCACTTCTTTCTGTTTGTTTGGTTCTCTCAGCAGCAACTGTGCTTGGGATCACACCCAGGCTCAGAATTCTGGCATTCAATCTTAGATACAGTAACCCCCGCCCATCGGGGGGGGGGTTAGGGACCCACCCCATGAAAATCCGCAATATGCGGAAGCGGGTGGGGTGGGGCCTGAGGGCGGGGGGCGATCGCGCACCTGTCTGAGAAGTCTTGGGGCGGTGCACGCTGGTGGCGGCAGGGAATCTGACCTCCCACCGCCGCCCGCCCGTGCCGCCCAAGACTTCTTGTCCGGGGCCGTCTCCATTGAAATGCATTGCCAATGCATTTCAATGGAGAAAATTTTCCCAATTGGAAAACATTGGCTTAATGCTTTCCAATGGGGCAAATTTCTCCATTCAAATCCATTGACTCAATGCATTTCTTTTTTTCTCATTTAAGTAATTTTATTGGGTTTTTTGGGGGGGGCAGAGGAGGGAGGGTGTGGGGGAGGGGGAGAAAATACACTATAAAAATTACATTTAGTATATCAAGCCAAAAATAACGGTTTAACATGTTCACAAATCACCAAATAATATCACAATACTAATAAGTTTGTTACTTCTTGCCATCTTTTCCGGGAAATCTCATCGTAGTCTCCCTTTAGAAAACCGGATAGTCTGTCGATTTCAATACATTCTCTTATCTTTTCGTGGAAGTTTCTCTCTGTTGGCACTTCTGGTTGTTTCCAAAATTTCGCATACAGTATCCTTGCAGCAACTATTACATGATGGAGTACATATTTCTGGTCATATGAGATATTAACATCTACTATATTTAATAGAAAAAATTCTGGTCTAAGCTCTAACTTAATCTTCAAATATCTTTCTAAAAATAATTTTACCATTATCCAATATGCCTTTGCCTCTTTACATGTCCACCACATATGATAAAAGGTACCACTGTCATGTTTACATTTCCAACATTTGGGTGAGCAATTATACATCTTAGATAAATGTTGGGGGGGAAATGCCATCTATAAAACATCTTGTAACAGTTTTCCTTAAAGGCTATAGATTTAAAGAGTTTAACTGTATTCCACAAAGAGTCCCATTTGTTTAAATGAATAGAATAACCAAAAATTTTCTGCCCACCTTATCATAGTATCTTTGACCAGTGTATCGATCATTTTTTCATTTAACAAATTACTATAGAATTTACTGAGAAGCTTTGAATCACCAGAAGATAGTATTTTGTCAAGTGGAGTGTCCTTAGTCATAAATCCCCCCTCTTTAGTGAGATTTTTAAAGTGTGAGTATATTTGTTGGTATTTCCACCAGTCTAACTTGTAACCTTCTGATACTAATTTTTCTAGTGACTTCAAGGAGAAATCAGCATTCAGAAGTTGTCTGTAGGTTAGAGATTTAAGGCTTGCACTTGTATGAGGATTGGTAATCGCTCCTAACGGAGACAACCACGTTGGTGCTTTAGGGTAAAACTGTTTTTTTTTATGGATAACCATATTTTAACTAAGGCATTCCTTATCCAATGCTTTTTGAAAAGGGTAGGTATATTACCCTCATACCATACGTAATGATGCCAACCTCTGTCTAAATCGTGACTCTCAAGCTGCAGTATTCTATTATTTGTCATCAAAATCCAGTCTTTGATCCAAGTCATAGCAGCAGCTTTATAGTACAGCACCAAGTTGGGCAGGGCAAAACCACCAGTTTTAGTTCTGTCCTGTAGATAGACATTTCTAATCCTTGCTTTTTTCTTTTGCCATATAAACACACGTATACTTTTTTTCCAAGTCTGAAATAATCTTAAAGTTAGGTAATATAGGTAAACATTGGAATAAAAAGAGCAATTTAGGTAAAACAGTCATTTTAACTGCAGCAATTCTGCCCATTAAAGATAACTGAAGTCTTGACCAGGGTTCCAGGTCACCTTTGATTGCTTTTATACCATTAACATAGTTATCTTTAAGTAAAGTGTTACAACGGTTGGACACAATAATACCCAGATATTTTGCCTTACTAGCATGTTGGAAACCCGACTGGTTAACCAATTTTCCAATCACAAGTGGGGGTCGTATTTTTTGTGAGCAACAATGTTTTTTCTCTATTAGCCTTTAATCCTGAAATTTTTGAGTAGGCCTCCAAGATCTTTAGTAGTTCTGGAAGGGAGGTCTGTGGGTCCTCCATAATAACCAACAGATCATCCGCGAAGGCTTGCACTTTATAGACTTCTCCTTTGCTTTGTAGACCTTGAATACCTGGGGTATTTCTTATAACATGGAGTAGTATTTCTAAAGTTAAAATAAACAGCAAGGGAGAAAGAGGGCATCCTTGCCTGGTACCTTTATGTATCTTGACTGTGTCTGTAAGGTAGCCATTAACTACAATCCTAGTGTTTTGGGCGGAGTATATTTGTTCTATAGCTCGTAGCATTCTGTGGCCACACTGTAAATAATCCAACTGGGTTTTGAGTAAAGACCAAGATACATTGTCGAATGCTTTCTCAGCATCAATAAATGCGAAGGCTACTTGCTTCTCGGGGTGACATTCATAGTACTCCAACGCGTCTAGGAAAGTTCTGATGTTGGCTTGGAGGCATCTTTTTGGAAGAAAACCGTTTTGATCGGGAGATATCAGAGACGGTAGAATCATCCGCCATCTGTTTGCCAAAATAGTTGCAAATATTTTATAATCCACATTTAGGAGAGCAATTGGCCTGTAGTTCTGTATCAGGTCTCTGGGTTTCCCTTCTTTAGGAATCAATGTTGTATGAGATGATTTCCATGAATCTGGTATATCTTTGCCCTCTAAAATAGATGTAAAGAGATTTTTCATATTTCCAGAGACTAGGTCAGAGAATTTTTTGTAAAATTGTGCCGGTTTCGAATCGGGTCCGGGGGCTTTGTTCATTTTTTGGTGATTAATGGCCTCTGTTATTTCCATCATTGTAATAAGGGCATTCGTCAAAACTCTCTGTTCTTCAGTAAGTTTTGGAAAGTTGGCTTGTTCTAGGTATTGGAAGATGGCATCTTTATTTATTGTCTCTGGCTTGAACAGATTCTGGTAATATGCCTCTATGATTTTTTGGATTTGAGATTGATCCGTCTGGTTTTCCCCAGTTTTATCTTTAAGTGTTAGAATAAGTTTTTGAGATTGTACCTTTTTTAACTTGTAGGCTAACCATCTTCCTGGTTTGTTTGCATTTTCGACGAAATTCAGTTTGGCCAGTTTAATCTTATGGGCTATGTCTGCTGTAAAAACCAAATTAAGTTCATGCCTACAGGAGGCTAAGTCTTTATTCAACTGCTCATTGCGTGGATCATGGATTAAGTCCTTTTCTAACTTTTTCATCATATTGAGGATGGATTCGGATTTCTTCTTTCTCTCTTTGTTCCGTCTTGCCATATATTGGATGACAAACCCTCTAAAATAAGGCTTTGAGGCATCCCACACCGTTTTCAGTGGGGTGCCCTTGTTCAGATTTAATTCAAAGTATACATTCAAGTCTTTGGCTGCCTCTGAAATAAATTCTTTATCAGTCCACAAAGCTGAGTTGATTTTCCAGTGTCATAAGAACATAAGAACATAAGAAGAGCCATGCTGGATCAGGCCAAAGGCCCATCTAGTCCAGCTTCCTGTATCTCACAGCGGCCCCACCAGATGCGTTTGGGAGCGCATGAGACTAGATATCTGTCTCCTGATACCACTCCCCTGCATCTGGCCCTTGAAGTACCCTGGTTTCTCCATCATGGTTTGTAACCTGTGATGGACTTCTCCTCCAGGAATCTGTCCAATCCCCTTTTGAAGGCATCCAGGCCAGATCCTGTGACAGGGAGTTCCATAGACGTACAACGCGCTGGGTGAAAAAATATTTTCTTTTGTCAGTTCTTACTCTCCCAGCCCTCAATTTGAGTGTATGTCCCCTAGTTCTGGTATTTTGGGAGAGAGAGAAGAGCTTCCCTCTATCCACTTTACTCATACCCTGCATTATTTTGTATGTCTCAATCATGTCCCCCCTCAAGCGCCTTTTTTCCAGACTAAAGAGGCCCAAATGTTTTAGCCTTTCTTCATAAGGGAGGTGCCCCAGCCCAGTAATCATTTTAGTCGCTCTCTTCTGCACCTTTTCCAGATCTACTATGTCTTTCTTGAGATGTGGTGACCAGAATTGTACACAATACTCCAGGTGGGGCCTTACTATTGTTTTGTATAATGGCATTATAATATTGACTGTTTTATTTTCAAACCTCTTTTTGATAATCCCTAGCATGGAATTGGCCTTCCTCACTGCTGCCACACACTGGGGAGACACCTTCATGGAGCTGTCCACCAGCACACCAAGATCTCTTTCCGGATCCGTCACGGATAACTCAGAGCCCATGAGTTGACAGATGAAGTTTGGATTTTTTGCCCCAATATGCATTACTTTACATTTGGTTACATTAAAACGCATTTGCCATTTCTCAGCCCATTCCCCCAGTTTGGAGAGATCCTTCTGGAGCTCTTCACAATCTTCTCTGGTTTTCACCACACGGAAAAGTTTTGTGTCATCTGCAAACTTGGCCACCTCACTGTTTATCCCTGTCTCCAGGTCATTTATGAACAGATTGAAAAGCACCGGTCCCAGGACAGAGCCTTGGGGCACACCGCTTTTCACTTCTCTCCATTGTGAAAATTTCCCATTGACACCTACTCTTTGTTTCCAGGATCTCAACCAGTTCTCAATCCATAAGAAGACCTGTCCTCTTATCCCCTGACTGTGCAATTTTCTCAGCAGCCTATGGTGAGGGACTGTGTCAAAAGCCTTTTGAAAATCCAGATAGACTATATCCACCGGTTCACCCAAATCCACGTGCCTGTTGACCTTTTCAAAAAATTCTAAAAGGTTTGTCAGACAAGATTTACCCTTACAGAAGCCATGCTGATTTTCTCTCAGCAAGGTTTGTTGTTTTATGTGTTTTAAGATTTTCTCTTGGATGAGGCTTTCCACCATCTTCCCTGGGTCAGATGTAAGGCTAACTGGCCTGTAGTTTCCTGGGTCCCCCCTCCTTCCTCGTGATGTCTGCAACCTTTGCACCTAGCAGGCAAGTGACCATACGGTTATCATGCTCCTCACAAATCCATCCCTCTGTATTTCTAATTATAGAATCCCCTAGTACAACGAGCTTCTCTCCTGCAACCTGCTGATCTACATGTAGCTGATCTTGTATCTCATCAATAGTGATGAGGGAGAGATCCTCAGGTGGAACCAATTGTTCCTCGGTGTGTGCCTCATGAGGTGTGCTGAGGGAAAGAACCTCAAATTGATTGTGCAATATGAGACTCTCTGAGCGATCCCTTGGCCTTCTACTCCTTTGAGTCATTTGATTCTGGGCTTACCCAAAGTTTTCAATGTCCACAGGATAGCATTATGATTGGATATTGTTCTCGGAAGAACTTCTATGTCCCTTGTATTTAGTAAAAGATCAGATGAGGCCCAGCACATATCAATACGGGAGAAGGAGGCATGTTGTCTTGAATAAAAAGTAAAGCCACCTTTTAATGGATTTTTCCTTCTCCAAATGTCTTGGAGTTCTAAAAATGTCGGACATATCAAGAAAAGATTTTGGCAGTATGGAGGACGAGGTCCTGGGTTTTTTCCCTTTTGGTATTTTCCTATCCATGGATTGGATGTGTACAGCATTTAAGTCCCCCAGTATCATTAACTGATGATTTTCATATTGCAAGAGCTTCTGAACCAATTCTTCAAAGAAAACTTGTCTTCCATGATTGTTATTTGGGGCGTATATACCAACAATAATTGTTTTTTTGGATTGGATATTTGCCTGGACGAGGATCCATCTGCCTAACTGATCTTTTTCCAAAAGGATTGGAGAAAGTTCTGGTTTGATATATAATGCCACCCCATTTTGCTTCTTTTCTTTATTTGAGGTGGAAAACAGGTTCCCCAACCTATTTTGGATTAGGTGTTGTTCATGTTTTCTCAGTATGTGGGTTTCCTGTAAACAGATAATTGCACATTGTTGTTTTTGGAGGAGTTTAAATGTCTTACGACGCTTTTGCGGGGAGTTCAGTCCATTGATATTGCATGTTAGAATTTTCTGAGCCATCTTGTTTTACTTCCAGCGGTGTTTCCTCCCTGGTTTAGGCCTAAGTTGTCTTTTCAGCCTGCCGCCTCCCACTGCACCATTATCTTGATCTTGCTTGGGGGTCCCTTGTTTGGGAGCCTGATTGGCTTGGCTATCATCTTTGGTAGCAGTTTGGTTGTCGGTTGTATCATCACACTCAGAGAGGGATGATGAAGAGGAGGGGGGGAGAATCCCAACTTTTCTGCATTTTTCTCAGCAAAGATTCTAGCTTTTTTGTAAGAATCAATTTTCTGTGTTTTCCCTTCCCATTGAAAGGTCAGACCCTGGGGGTAAATCCACTTGTATCTTATCTCATGCTTGAGCAGAAGTTTGGTAAGAAACGTATATTCTTTCTGCAGTTGACGGACCTCCCATGGGACATCTTTCAGTATTGCCACTTTGGATTCATTGATTTTCACCTCTTTATCTCGAATAACTTTGAGAATACAATCTCGGGTGTATCTTCTGACAATTTTGACTATTACCTCTGGAGGGAGCTTGTTTTTTCTGGCGTAGGCTGTAGGTTGACGATAGATCACATCTACTTCACGGAGAAATTCTTCTACGGGTGCCTCAAGCAGAGCGGCCAAATCTTCCCCAACTGAAGTGTAGAGATTTTCGTCTTTGTCGAAAGTGAGACCTTGAATCCTTAAAATTTTGGATGAAGATTCAATTTCTTGCATAAAAACCAATCTATTAGTGGATTCCATTGTGGCTTCTATCTCTTCAAAACGGAAATCAGTAATCCCCATGCTGTCCTCCAATGCCTGTAGTCGCCCACCAAAGAAATTCATCTTGGCATCTACATTGGCAAAACCCTCTTTCATTTCAGATCTTAACTCAGAGAACGCTGCAGTTTGGTCTGAGATAAGCTTGATCTGATTCATATTTAACTGATTAAGCATATCTAGAACTTGGCCGTTCTGGCTTGGTTGTTGAGTCATGACTGGGAGGGAGGGATGGACCAGAGAGGTGGAAACAGTCTTTTTTGTTACAGATGGAGTTTTGCTCATTTCAAAAAGTTGCAATATAGAACTACTGCAGACAGAGGAAGTCCAACCAAGAGCGTGCTGTGGTTACAATAGAGCCTGTTTACTTGTTTCCAGAAAATATGCAGAAATCAGTTGTTAGTAGAGGAGAATCCAACAGATATCATACTGTATTCACAGTAGATTTGACTTGCTCCTTTTCAAGATAGCAAATAATGCAAAAACAGTTGCATACAAAAGAAGTCCAGCAGATGGCATGTTATATCCACATTTGAGCCAACAGGAGCCAGAATAACGAAAGTGAAACTAGAATTTTGGAGTTTTATCTGCCTTTAAACGGAGAAATAAAAGCAGCCCTTTCCGAAAGCAAATAGCAAGAGGCAGGCAAAGAGGTATTTAGAAGAGAGCGGATTTTCTTTAGGTGAGTTTTGCTTGATTTTATATCTTTAAAAGGGCTATCTGATGGAAAGAAAGCCACTCACTTGCAGAGGAGGGGGGGTAGCTTCTTCACAGTCCGGTTCTCCCACGGTCTCAGACGCACGAGTGATTTATTCCCAGGGGTATCTACCCTCACAGAGGAGTGGAACCACACCCGGGATGCCTCGGAGCGAATCTGGGATGTCTTCTGCTCCCAGTGGGTGATCGTAGGCTGGAAATCACCCTCTTGAGACCTGGAATGCATCGACGCTGGCCGGGGCTGCTTCAGCTAACGTCTGTGCTGATCGCCGCCATCTTGCCCCCCCAATGCATTTCAATGGAGATCCCCCCCCCGCACGGCCCCGAGCCTTCTCGGAGGACCGTGAGGGGCGGCCCGGAGCGACCCAATCACCCCCTGCTGCCCCCCCATGCGGCTCCGAGGCTTTGCAGAGGGGCGGCACGGAGCGACCCGATCCCCCTCCCCCCACAGGGCTCCGAGGCTTTGTGGAGAGGCGGCGCAGAGCGACCCGATCGCCCCCCGCATGGCCCCGAGGTGCAGGTACTGTGATCCCGCGATGTAGTGGGACCATGGTACCTGAACCGCAAAATGGTGGGGGGGTGACTATCTCTTTGGGAGGAATATCACCTGATCTTTATGGATAACATCCACCAATACTCTCTTTAATTTTGTTGCTAGGATTTTGCAAATATTTTATATTCAACATCAACAGACATATTGGCCTATAGTTCTGGATTTCTTCTGGATCAGTATCTTCTTTATGGATAATGGTGATTTACTGCTTCCCCCCATGTTTTTGGTATTTTCCCTTCTTGTTGGATTTCGTTGGCCAATTTCTTAAATGCTGCCACTAAAATATCCTTAAATTCTCCGGTATTCAGAGTGAATCCCATCCTCCCCTGTTGATTTCATCTGTTTTTGTTTCTTAAATGCTTCTGAGTTCTTGGTGTGTTGGCGGAGAGCTCAGTGAAGGTCTCTATCCAATGTGTGCCAGAGGTGAAGAAGGCCAATTCCATGCTAGGGATTATAAAAAAGGGGACTGAAAATAAAACAGCCAACATTATAATGCCATTGTACAAAATGATAGTAAGGCCGCCCCTGGAGTATTGTGTACAATTCTGGTCACCACATCTCAAAAAAGACATAGTGGAACTGGAAAAGGTGCAGAAGAGAGCGACTAAAATGATTACTGGGCTGGGGCACCTCCCTTATGAGGAAAGGCTAAAACATTTGGGCCTCTTCAGTCTGGAAAAAAGGTGCCTGGGGGGGGGGATAATGCAGGGCATGAGTAAAGTGGATAGAGGGACACTCTTTTCCCTCTTACAAAATACCAAAACTAGGGGACATCCACTCAAACTATCAGTTGGGAAAGTAAGAACAGACAAAAGAATTTTTTTTTTTACCCAGCGTGTTGTTAGTCTGTGGAACTCCCTGCCACAGGATGTGGTGATGGCATCTAGACTGGATGCCTTCAAAAGGGGATTGGACAGTTTCCTGGAGGAAAAGTCCATCACAGGTTACAAACCATGATGGAGATGTGTAATCTCCAGGCTTAAAACCTGGGTACTTCAAGGGCCAGATGTAGGGGAGTGATATCAGGAGACAGATATCTAGTCTCGTGCACTCCCAGAGGCATCTGGTGGGGCCACTGTGAGATACAGGACGTTGGACTAGATGGGCCTTTGGCCTGATCCAGCATTGCTCTTCTTATGTTCTTATGTTCTTATGTTCTATTTTTTAGTACTATGTGTGAAAAGTAGCATGATGGGACATAGTGTGAATTGCTAAGCTAAATATTAAGAGCAAATTTTGATATTTATTAGACCTTATCTGAAGAATACAGAGCAACAGACATAAGCTAGCAGCATGAACAATGGTCAGCTAACATTGGTCAATTATGTCATGTGATATCTGAACGCTGTGGGAAGACCTTGAGAAGACAGAGAGAAGCCATTATTATTCTGATTAATTATGTTCTTATGTTCTTATGTTCTAGTGGCTCATCGTCTTCTCCCTCAGACTCCTGAATTTTAGGGCTTCCTCTGAATTGTCTGTCAAATTATCATCATTGATGTCATTTGGAGCTCTAGCTTTGGCAGAATTTCATAGTTGATGTGATGTAATGTCTCTTCCCTAGAAATTCAAAGGTCAGGTCTTCTGGAAGTAACCACCTGTAGGGAATTGACTTGGTTCTGAGAAGAATAGCTAACTTTTCATATAAAGTGATACCTCTGATAAAGAATTTAATTGGTTCCCAGAGGCAATTTGCTATCAGAAAAAAATCATGATCCAAAATGCATTTTCCCATTGAAATTAATGGGAAACCAATTAATCTGTTCTGGAGGTCCCAAAAAGGCAAAAAAGCTGGGGGTTTTCCAGACCTCTTTATAAAGTGCACTTTAAAACTTGCCGTGCTGGAACACACACACACACACACACAGAACACCCCTCCAGAACACCCCCCCCTGCAGTGCAGTGCAATGCAAACATGGACAAAAGAAATCAGCAAGACTACCCCGGCCTTTTCCCACCAAAAATGCAATGGAAAGCAGTTCAAAGATCAAACTCCAAAAAAAAAAAAAAAAAAAAAAAACAACCACCACCTAGTCATTCCTGCCAAATGCACAGGAAAAAAAGCCAGCACCTTCATCTGTAAACCCCAGCTCAGTTCAGCACACATTTTAAACTTGAAAGGAATGCAAACAGAAAAAAGGCAGGACCCTTGTGTGCAAACTTCAACTCAGCTCAGCACTCAGAATGGAAAGGAATGCAAACAGAAACAAGCCAGCAGCTCCTCTGCAAATCCCAGCTCAGCTCAGCACTGTTATAAAATGGAAAGGAATGGAAACGGACAGGAAAAAGCAAGGAAACCTCAGCTTCCAATGTTTCAAAGTTCCAAAGTTCCAAATCCCTCTGCAAAATATGTCCCGAATGGCTCCTAAACACCATTAAACTCCTCCACCAACTATGGGAACTGCAATGCATCCTGGCTACAATTTTCTTGAAGGAATGATAAAACATTCATTATCTGAGGCAGCCCATAGGGAGCATTCATTATTCAAGGCAGCCCTATAGCCAGAAATTTCAATTCATTATCTGAAAAATTCATTACCAGTGTCAAGCCCCGCACACAGAGCACACACACAAACAGGTTTCAGTTTTTGCCAAGATCTTTAGTGGAAAGCCAGGCAAATTCAAGTCCGTTGCTAACAATCAAGTGCCAGATAAATAACATAATCCAACTCCCAGCAATTAACAGTCCAAGTCAAAACCAGAATATCTCACGGAAACCAGATACCAAACCCAAGGGAAAAGATCAAGCCGTGGTCCAGGAAGCCAGTCCGAAATCAGGAGACAGAGCCAAGGTCACAGACAGGAACGTGGTTGCAAGTTCAAATGACGCGTTACTCCCACAGAGAGCTCAAGGTGAGCTTACCAGCTTTATCCCAAACAGGGAACACACCCTTACTTCTGGAAAGGCTCCTGCTAGTACTCAGGGCTTCCCGACCTGATTCCCCATCTAGCATCAAAGACCCTTTCCCTAGCCCTCCTGGTAGCACGTCTTTGCAGAATCCTGCTCATGGCCCTTCTAGGGGGAGAAGATATGTTTTCAGCTGAGTCATCAGACCCAGCTGCCTGCTGATTTGAGCTGCAAGGCTCCTCCAGCATCTCTTCACCATTTAACCCCTCAGAATCAGGTTCTGTGACAGGCAGGGTCCTGGCAACCAGGGGCATTCATTATCTGAGGTATTACTGTCATTTCGTTTTGGCTGTAATCTTCCAAGGAGCATGTTTCAAAGCTTTCACATTTTTCTATCTCTCCTGTGCTGTTTATCCTGAATTAATTTCAGAATTCTACCCTGTAAGAGTCTCTAATAAATCTAATTTGAATTTGGTTCTTCCAATAAAGATACCCTTCTCACAGAGTCAATATTTGACTCAATCTCTTGTTTCTCCCTTCTGGTCCATTGTGATAGAACTTTTACCATCACTTCAGGAAACTGTTCTTCATTTGAATCTGGGACATTTTGTAATCTTAAGAATGGAACCATGCTTGTTTTGTGTATAAGCATGGGCCATTTGAATTTGCATCATGGCAACTTCATCTTGTAATCTGCTCTATTCCACCTTCTTCAACTCTATTTTAGTTTGATCTGTCTTTTTCTCCACTTTCCCAATTATTACTTTTATTTGTTGAGTTTGTTGCTTTGGGTCTAAAATCTTTTTTATTTCTGTCATCTGAGAATTGAGAAGTTGAATATTTATGTGCATTGCTTCTGTGCTTCTTCTTAGTTCTTCCATCTTAATATTCATTTCTTGATTTTGTTGCTCCTGACATGTAAAAAATAGCTGTCTGGCCCTTTGTACACAACCCCTAAACTCTGCCGCAAATGGCTCCCAGCTCCGGAGCTTAAAATTGTTTCCCCACCAGCTCCGGAGTTTACACATACAGTGGTACCTTGTATAAAGGAATTAATTCGTTCCAAATGAAATTATGTTAAGCAAATTTTCCTTTATACAAATTCCCCATAGGAATACATTGAAAATGGAGTAATCCCATTTTTATGTTGTACGGATTTTCCCCATAGACAGTTATGTTAAGCAAATTTCCTTTATCTCCGGAATTTTTTATGTTGTACAGATTTTATGTTATACAAGCTGTTTGTTATACAAGGGTCCACTGTAATTAAGTGCGACCACACCCACCTAAGCGCGTCCCAGTGCACTTTTCAGGTACCTGCTCTCTGGAGGTGAAAATTCCTGGTGCGGATATTACAGTAGTGACTGCCGGGCTCTCCTTGCTTTTGTTTGTTGTTTTTTTGCCCTCTGCCCCTTTAAGAGATCTGAATGCTGCCGGGAACAGAGCGAGACCGGCAGAACGGAGGTAAGCTGGCATTCTTTTCTTCCTTTTTTTCTCCCTCCCCTCACACAGCCAGCAGCCAGGGGTGCGGAGGGGGTGGGAACGCAGAAACAGCGACAAACCCCTAAGATCTCTGGTCCGAATTTAAGTGGCTAGCGGATCTTAGGGGTCGTGTGAAAAGACCCTCTGTTGAGCCTGTTGATTTGCAATTGATAACATAATCTTTTCAAACATCTCCTGGGTTGATAAAGTTTGAGATTCCTGAGTGGTCAGTTTGTCAATTTAGATTCTACTGCAGGGGAGTGCCCAGAAACTCCCCTCCCTCTGGAGGCCATAACTATGTCACAAAAAACAACAACAAAACAAAAAACCACACACACACACACACACAAAAACACTATTCTTTCTAATACTCAATCTAAATCTGGGTTCTCTTAACTATTACTAAAATAAAAGCATAAGTGCAGAATTCAGTTAGCTCAAAAAGAAAGAGAAAGAGAAAGATAAAATAAGGGGAAAAGCAAGAAAAAAAGAAAAGAAAGGAAAATGGGTGGGTGGGGAGAGAAGAGCTGCAATTCACTGTGAGACTCAATTATAATTCCAATGTATAATTCTTCTCATCTCAGATATAAAATCACCACAGAAATCCATCAAATAGCAGTGTCTTCTCAAAGGTCCACCAGATGACAGTGTCCTCTAAAGGTCCCCAACCCGGGCCGCGGAACAGGCCGGGAGGCTCCTCCTTTTCCTCCGCCGCCCCCTCCTCCTCCTCTTCTCTCCTGTGGGCGGCCGGTGGAGGAGGAAGGCTGGAGGAGCGCAGGAGGAGCCACCACCACCTTTGCCTTTGCCTTCTTCCTCTGCCTGCCGCCGGCGGCGGCGGCATATCCTCCTCCTCCTCCGCTGCCCTCCTCCTCCTCATCCTCCACCACCAGCAGCAGCAGCAGCAGCAGGAAGCTGGGGGCCGGGCGCGTGGGGGCCGGGCGGGGAAAAATGGGTGCCCCTCCTCCTCCTCCTCCCCCGGGTGCCCGTGCTCCAGGGTGGAGCCCCCGCTGCCGCGCCGCCGCCGGACTGGCCTGTGTTGGGGGCGGGCGGGGGCGCGCGGGCCGGCCCGGTGTTTTCGCCGCCGCTGTGACCCCCGACCGCCACCTGCGAGCCGCAATGCCCCAGCTGCTGCTGAAGATCCACCGGCGGCGGGAGATGTTGCAGCCCCTTCGGGCGGGCCGGGTTCCGCCAGAGCAGACAAGTTCCTGAGTTTCGCGCCTGGCCAGAGCTCGGGCTCCCTGCCCAGCAGCAGGTGAGAGGCGGCGGCGGCGGGAGGCGCTCACCAGCTTTGCCCGCCTCCCTGAGAGGTGGCCAGGGGTGTGTGTGTGTGTGTGTGTGTGTGTGTGTGTGTGTGTGTGTGTGTGTGTCGGGGAGGGCTGAGGAAAGGACACTGGCCTCTCCGGGGCGCGGTGGATGCCACCCCCACCGGCCTCCCTCCCCCCCCCCCTCCGCTCGCCCACCCAAAGGCCGCAGCCGGAGGCGGGCGGCGGCGGCAGCCGAACCCGGGCGGCTGCCGTGGCCGCCGTGGCTGCCGACAGGAGGAGGCGGGGCCCGCCCGCCCAGGAGCCCCAGGCTCCTCCCCCATCACCACAGAAATGCCAGCCGGCAAATAGCAGTGGCCCCCAGATCCCCCATCTCCCCCTCCCCACCCCCAGCCCCGGGCCACACAAAATCATCAAACATTTACCGGTCCGTGGGGACAAAAAGGTTGGGGAGCACTGCTCTAGAAGATAGCAGACTCCCAAAAATCACCTCCCAGATCACCTCAAAAATGTAGGATCCACCAGATGGCAGTGTTCTCTAGAACTAAAATCCAGATGTAAAAGAAACTTCCTGAGCTTGCTTAGAAAGAACTGGCAATTAACCAATCCTTACCCAAAAGTCAAAATAAAGAAGTTGAGAAAGTAGGGGGGGAAAAAACAGCAGCCACTAAGGTCTTATGTTCCATTATTTAGATTTGAGTTATATGTTTATGCAGCTCCCACAGAATAATTTCTAACTCTAGTCTCTGTCAGATGTAGTCACCTCAAAGATCCACCAAATAGCAGAGCCCACGTGGGGGGGGGGGAGAAAAAAAACAGACTCCATCAAAACGCCAGATGGCAGTGTTGCCTAAGTATAAATACAAGCGGCTCATGAAGAGAAAAAAGGGGTACATTTTCCAACCTTGGAGGTCTATTATCTCTGGATATAAAAAGCTGATAAATAGTTTTGTACATCCAAGGCTACACCAAGGAGTAGCTTCTTAGTTAATCCAATTTCTTACCACCAAGACTCAGAGCTCAAAACTGAATGAAGAGAAGTCCAGCAATCCTTTGTTCCCCATCCACAATTCAAAGTAGAGAAATTAAAGAAAAAAAAAAACCAGCATCCACCATTGTATTCCAATTATTTAGAATTAAGTTTTAGCCAGCCTGGCCACCTCAGCCATATGTTTATGCAGCTCCCTTAAAATAAACTTAATTGTTTACAATGACACCAGCAATGACAACAACAACAACCATGTGCCATCAACCCAATTCTGACTTTTCAGATAGAGTGACTTCAGATGTTGTTTTCCATTAATTCCCATCTTTGCAACACACCACAAGTTTCCCTTGGCTGATGCTGCAAAAGGCTGGATCCTGAAGTGCCCAGGAGGATTCCAAAGACTGCCAAGCGAGTGGCTCACATTGGTCACAGAGGGAGCGGGTGGGAGAGTTTGGGGCACACCTGGCCTCCCCACCCCCAGCCCAGCCCAGTGCCATGATGCAGCTCCTGCCTCAGGAATCCCTGTGACCTGTGCCAGATAGAGCTGCCCCTCAAGACCAGTGATGTTTCCCATTCCTGTCCCTTTCTTATTGGAGACTGGACATAATGGTGCCCAACTTGAGTTTACAATCTGCTGTTCCCGCCCCGTCTTGCTCCATTTTAGTCTATCTTTTTCTGATTTGTTTTAAATGTAATGTTTTTATTTGTGCTATATTTATTGTTTACTTTTTGTATAGTGTTTATTTTATTTGCTTGTATGTCGGTATTTGTTTAATTTTGTAAACCACCCAGAATGGCCCTGTAGCCAGATGGTGCAGCATAGAAGTTTAACAAATAAATAATAAATTCTGGGGCCAACCTGGTACTGTACAGCTTTTCCAAGGACATATAGGCTGAATTGCCTCATAGGAGGTAGAGAGGGGACTTGAACGTCCAACTTCTGGCTCTGTGTCCAGGATCCTATATCAAAGAGCTCGACAGCGAGTTCTAACATATTAGCATTCTTTGATATGATGGGGTTGCTATTTGAACTATAGTTGGTTCTGTGCTCAAACTAAGGCAGCTGTATAGCCATACATTACAAAACATTAAAGGCTGGTTTTGCTGGTATCTTTATTGTCCTTTTAAACATCCATGTTAGCTTTGCTTCTTCTCTGAAACATAGAACTGGGAAAATTAAAAGGGGGTTGCCTTGTGCTGCAATGATGACAAAGTAGGCACAAAGAGAAACTGTTGCAGAAGAGATTTACATATTTGGCACAATCCTGGCTACAAGCAACTCAGAAATGTGAATGTATGTCAACAATTGCTGACTTCATTTATGTTTTAAACACCAAAGAAATATCTTTCCTACCACCAGGAACATGGCTTCTTTTTTCTTTTCACAGGTATAGAGAAATTTAAGGGGAAGATAATACACAGTCGGGAATATAAACATCCTGAAAAGTTCCAGGATCAGCGACTCCTTGTCATAGGCTTGGGAAATTCAGGAGCAGACATCTCTGTGGACCTCAGTCATGTCACAATGCAGGTTTGGATTACTAAAACTATTGTTGACTTTAGAATAATCTTAAATATCTAATGACCTTGAGAATTATTTTCATGTTTTTGATCTTCATCGAAATCAATGTAGCAAACTAGTTTCTCTCACCAGGGTTTAACAGCCTAGTCCTAAAAATGTTTGCTTGAATGTAAATCCCATTAGTGTCACTGGATCCTCGAGCCAAACTGTGCATTATGGAGAGTGTTTTTTTTTTTAAATTACCCCCTTGGGATGAGGGTACCTTTTAACACATTTCCACTCCCTTTGCTTTTCTTCAAAATCCTCTGCCAGCAATGAAAGCAAAGCAAAAGTGTTCTGCTTATATACCGCCCCATACCACTACAAATAGTCTCTGGGTGGTTTACAATTTTAATTACACTGTGCAGGCTACGCATTGCCCCCCCCCAGCAAGCTGGGTACTCATTTTACTGACCTCGAAAGGATAGAAGACTGAGTGAACCTTGAGCCTGCTACTAGGGATTGAACCCAGGTCGTGAGCACAGTTTTACGACCCACGAGGCTCATAAAAATGGTAACATTATTTTCATCTACTCCAAGGACGCTGGCACACCACCACTACCTCTTTTTAATGCATACTGATTAGAGGTGGCACTTTGTATTTGTACCTGGAGGATAAAGCCCCCACTTATAATACTGATTCTATTGGAAAGCATTGTACATTGCTTTGCTTTATATAGTTAATAATAAATATTTTCCTCTGTGAATTGCCCCCTTTTCCCTGGATTGTCATCAGGCGTTAGGATTTGAAACATCAAATTATGTTTTGTAGGATGATTTCATTTCAAACCTGATGAGTATATGTCCATGTTCTCATCCCTTTCTCTTTTCTATTCAAAACCACTCTGCCCTCCTCACTGCTTTCCACACAGAGAGGCAAACAAGACTGGAGCCTATATTCTTCTCAAGTAGGGGAGTATTAAAAACAGGATTCCTCCACCAGCAGTCAATGACAGGACTCTGCTGTCACACCTTAACTTCACTTGTAAATCAGTGCAATGAACTGACTATTTTTAAAAATTGCACTTAGTTTCCTGCAACAGCTAATAAGTACAGCATTTCCAGAGTATATAAAAATGAGGATTTTTAAAATAAAAACCCTACAACTCTCAGAATGCCCTAGTTTTCATGGCCACAGGCCATGAGTCTTGCAAGCTCCAGTATCTTTTGCACTGACTTTCCCCTTTCTCCCTGGGACAGGTTTTTCTCAGCACTAGAACTGGCACCTGGGTGGTGAATCGTGTCTCTGATGATGGATACCCCCTAGATGTGGTACATTTCACACGTTTCAAAAACCTCCTTCACCATATGCTTCCTACAGCTCTGGTAAACATGTGGGCGGAGAAGAAGCTGAATACAAGGTTTAACCATGAGAACTATGGCATAAAGCCCCAGCACAGGTAAAGACAGCTTTGCTTAATGCTCTGAGAATTGTGAAGGGCAGAAAATAAGTGAAATTCAAAATACAAGATCAGAGAGGTGATGCACCTGCTGTAACTAGAGATGGGAATGAAACAGAAAAATAATATTTTGTTTCATTTCATTTCATGTCCACCTGTTTCATTTCGCTTTGTTTATTATGACTTTTTTAAAAAAAATTGTACAAAACGAAATGAAACATAACAAATCAGCTCCCTTGGGTCCTAGAGGCACCAGATTTGGTGCCCGGATGCCATTTTTAAAGGGGCCCAGCTGAGCTGTCATCAGCTGGACCCCTTTAAAAATGGCCCAGTTGCCTCTGGGGGATGACAGCTTGGCTGGACCCCTCTGGGTCACCACCACGGGAGCCCTGTGCTGGTGACCTAGCCATTTTTAAACGTTTTCATTTTTTAATGTACCCCTTTTTAAATGGCCCAGCTGCCACCTGGGGGGATATGACAACTCAGCTGTCCCCTTTTAAAAATGGCTCCCGGGCACCAAAGCTGGTGCCTCTAGGACCCAGGGGAGTCACCCCCACCCACCTCCCAGCTGAGAAGAAGCCAGAAGATGGGGCTGAAAAGAGAAGGCGGGAAGTACCGGAGTGACTACAGGGACCCACCTCCTCCTCTTCCCTCTGCTGGGCTCCAGTGGCAGAGACGCGGCTCATTGCAAACTCAGCAAGTAATCCCATACAGATGGGATGAAACGGTTCATTTCAATGGGGAAAAAATACCATTTCATTTTGTTTGTAACAAAATGCTGCTTCCTCGTTTCATTTTGTTTCATTTTGTTACCGAATAAAAGATGAAACAGCATTTTGTTTTTCGTTTTGTGCCCATCTCTAGCTGTAACCTATTATGGTACAAACTAATCCAAGCTAATCCAAGTTCTGAAAAGAAAAGGATTAGAAACTGTGGGTTGTGTAAATTATGTAGGTTATTTCTTTGTCATAACTTGTTATTCCTATTTTGCTGTATCACATCATTTATTAATTTTCTTCTATCCTGGAGTAACTTCATTTTGAGTCCTGAATGTACTACTCAGCAGAAGCAAGAGGTTATCACATTTCTTCAGATATGACCCACAGATTTTTCACACATGTATCTGAGACTGCAACAAGTAGAACAACAGCAGCAGCAGCAGCAGCAGCAGCAGCAGCAACAACAACAACAACAACAACAACAACAACAACAAAGAACCCACATTTTTTTAAAAAAAAGTAAATAAGAAAAAGAATGTAAGCACCTGCATTTTGCTCTGCCCTCAGAATTAAGCCATCTGTACAATCTCATACTTGATACACAGAGTGATTGTCCTGGAGCTCTGAATGGAAGTTTCCCTAGCAAAATCTGCTCTCTTCTTTTATTTGAGACCACTTGAATATTGTTGAAAGTCAACAAGCAATATGTGGGGGAAAGTGATCATAATGGCCTACATCAGTGATGGCGAACCTTTTAGAGACTGAGTACCCAAACTGCAATTCAAAACCCACTTTTTTGACAAAGTACCAATACAGAAATTTAACCTGTATACAGGTGGCTATGAAGGGGCAATGTCGGGTGCCCACAGAAAGGGCTCCGAGTGCCACCTTTGGCACCCGTGCCATAGGTTCGCCATCACTGGCCTACATGACCATTGGCACCTCCTTTCTGTTAAAATATGATTGGTTTTTTTTACAGCTTGAGATAACTTTCAGGTAATTAAAAAGACTACTGCTCTGATTTCTGGAAATGTTCTGAGTAATGCATATACTCGGAAAGTTTGGTGACCTGCTTCGATAGTTTCCCAGAATTATCTGTTTTTGCCTTTGTTGCCCCAAGCAGCCAATAGTCTTGGGCACCCTAAAGAGTATTGAACAGACTCTGTACTGGGTTTAGAGCCTGTAAGTATAGAGAGAAGAACAGCCAGATGGAGACCTTTTAACAAGGTGATGTGAAAAGTACAATACAACAGAAAGTTGTGTTATTTAACTATGCAGAGAAGAGCAAATACAAAAGAGAGCCTGTCAAATGACTGAAATGAAGCAAAGCTTGGCAGGTGCACAGGTTAGAAAGGCATAGCTGAGAAAGGCATATGGCCAAAATTATATAGCTAATCCTTTTCTTTAGGAATGACGTTGTCAATACTTGCAACAATGTTCAGCTGGTATACAGCTTAACTAGACTCTCCTTGCTACTCACCCTTCAAAGGAGATTTTCCACAAGAGAACTCCCTACAAAATCCTACCTTCAATCCTCCAAGTAAAATCCATTTCTCTTAGAATCATACAATCATAGAATCATAGAAATGGAAGAGACCTCAAGGGCCATCCAGTCCAACCCCCTGCCATGCAGAAACCCCCATCACAGTATTTCCAACAGATAGCCATCCAGCCTCTGCTTAAAACCTCCAAAGGAGACTCCACCACCCTC
The DNA here is from genome assembly GCA_029282475.1 of Phrynocephalus forsythii. NCBI lineage: Eukaryota > Metazoa > Chordata > Lepidosauria > Squamata > Agamidae > Phrynocephalus > Phrynocephalus forsythii. The sequence continues at coordinate 3,902,535 of JAPFRF010000005.1, read as the reverse complement.
CGTGACAGCATATTCCACTGCTGAGCAGATCTGTCATGAAGTTCTTCCTAATCTTCAAATGGAATCTCTTCTCCTGTAGTTTGAAATCATTGCTTTCAGTCCTAGTCTCTGAAGCCATGGAAAACAAACCTGTTCCCTGTTCAATATGATATCCTTTCAAATATTTAAACATAGCTATCATATTCCTTCTCAGACTTCTTTTTGAATGGCTAAACATTCCAAGCTCCCTAAGCCATTCCTCATAAAACATTTCTTCCACATCTTCAACCATCCTGGTTGCTCTCCTCTGTACTCGCAGAGGAGCAGGATAGATTATGACCAGAGCAGAATAGATTGGTACTATCCCTTAATCTAGACCAGGGGTCCTCAAACATTTTAAGCAGGGGGACAGTTCACAACCCTCCCCTCACTCCGTCCGCTCCAGCCTGTCCCATACCGCTCATCTCTCCATTGACATTGCTGCCAGGCAGCAGCAGGACTAAGCTCTTCATGCGGCTCTCACCTTGCTGCCCTCTCCCCCTTCTCCTCCTTGTCTCTCTTGCCTCCCCCACCCCATCCACTCCAGCCTGTCCCACGCCCCCATCTTGGTTTTGCCACTGCCACCAAGCAGCAGCAGGATAGAGCCATCCATGCAGCTCTCACCAGGCTGCCCTCCTCCTCCAGGGTACTCCTCCAGTGATCATCTGTGATCCCATGCAGCAAAGTTTCCTGGTGGTGGCAGCGGAGGAAGCTGTATGGCCTTGGAGCTCCCACTCACCTGCCTGCCTGCAACAGTGGTGGCACTGGAGGAGGCTGCTTGGCCCCTGAGCATCTGCCTCCCTGCAAGATTGGCAGTAGTGGCAGCAGTGGAAGAGGCCACTCTGCTCTGGAGCACCCCTCTGCAAACATCTCAGTGGTTTGCAGCAGGCCCATACCCAGCCTCCACATTCCCAGTTTGCACTTGCCGGTGGGGCGGGTTCAGGGCCTTGTGGGCCTGATCCAGCCTCCGGGCCTTACATTAAGGACCCCTGATCTAAACACTATGGTTCTGTTGATGCAACTAAGAATCGCATTGGCTTTCCTGCCCACCGTGTCACACTGTTGACTCATGTTTAATTTGTCATCCAGCAAGAAAAACTCTCAGATCCCTTTCACAGGTACTATTTTCCAGCCAGGTATTTCCATCCTATATCTGTGCAATTCATTCTTTTTACCTATATGCAGCACCCTACATTTCCCTCTGTTGAAACCCATTCCATTAACTTTGGCCCAGCACTCTAATCTGTCAAGGTCATTTTGAACCCTATCCTCTAGAGAATTAGCAACAATTTGCTCCCAATTTGGTATCATCTGCAAATTTAATCAGCATACTCTCTATTCCTTCCTACAAGTCATTAATAAAGAGGTACAGAGGAGGATGACCAGGATGATTGAATGTCTGTAAGAAATGTCTTATGAGGAATGGCTTAGGGAACTGGGAACATTAGCCTTTCAAAAAGAAGGCTGAGTGGGGATATGATAGCTGTGTTTAAATATTTGAAAGGATGTTATATTGAAGAGGGAACAGGTTTGTTTTCCATGGCTTCAGAGACTAGGACTCGGGGAAATGGTTTCAAACTACAGGAAAAGAGATTCCATTTGAACATTAGGAAGAACTTCATGTTGGTTAGTGCTGTTCAGCAGTGGAATATGCTGTCACAGAGGGTGGTGGAGTCTCCTTCTTTGGTGGTTTTTAAGCAGAGGCTGGATGGCCATCTGTTGGAAATACTGTGATGGGGTTCCTGCATGGTAGGGGGTTGGACTGGATGGCCCTTGAGGTCTCTTCCAACTCTATGATTCTATGATTCTATGACATTGAATAGCACCGGACCCAGAACAGAACCCTGGGGTACCCCACTGGTCACGTTTCTCCAAGCTGAAGAGAGGCCATTAATGATCACCCTTTGGGTGCGATCAGTCAACCAATTACAAATCCACCTAACATTATCACTATCTATCCCATTTTCTACTAACTTCTTTGCAAGAATACCATGGGGAACCTTATCGGCCTTACTGAAGTCCAGATAAACAATATCCACAGCATTCCCCTCATCCACCAGGCCTGTAATTCTATCAAAGAAAGAGATCAAATTAGTCTGACATGACTTGTTTTTAAGAAACTCATGGTGACTTATTGTAATGGCAGCATTGTTTGTTAAATAATTACATAATTAATAATCTGCTCTAGGATCTTGCCAGGCATTCAAGTTAAGCTGACTGAGTGGTAATTATTTGGGTCCTCTTTTTTCACCTTTTTGAAAATGGGGACATTAGCCCTCCTCCAATCAATTGGGACTTCCCCTGTTCTCCAGGACTTCTCAAAGATTATTGTCAATACTCTCCTTCTCCTTCTTGGCATTTGTGTTGTACTGAGCACAGTTACACATTATCTTCTGCTTTTACTCCCTTTTTGCCATGGCAGCAGAGTGAAAGACAGATCTTGGATCACTTGCATCCCAGACATATGTCCCCCTCATCCTACAGTACTTGTTCTCTAGCCAGCCACTCCTCCATGCTGGGAATAGGGGAAGGGGGAAGGGGCAAAATGGAATTTTTCTATACTATTATGGAAATTCAGGTGGCTGCTGTTGAGGAAACATAGTAATCTGTCCTTGTATCAACAATTCACTTTTTCTGTGAAGTCCATGCTACAACAAAACAGCAACTGCAATCACGCTTAGTGCTGTTGAAAACATTGCCTGCTCCTTCAATCAGCCTTGCTTCCACTTACATTTCCTTCCTCAGTTTTCCCTATGCCAGGTTTGCAACCTGATTATTGCATTGACTAATCCTTTATTATTAAAGCTCTGGTCACATAAGGGAAATGTTCACTAGCATTTCCAGTACTCTCCACACCCCTGTTATATTGATTTTTGGGGTGAATCTCCCAGGCATATTTAGTGATAATGATTCATTTCCTCCTATTTGTATCATTATGGCCAGCAACACCATGATACGGGGGGGGGGGAGGGGATTTCTCTTCCTTCAAGGTGCAGTTCAGCCCCTTGATTTATTTATTTATTTATTTATTTATTTATTTATTTATTTATTTATTTATTTATTTATTATTGAACTTGTATCCTGCCCATCTTCCCAAAGGGAGCTCTGGGCGGCTTCCAACAATGGACCAGACAACGGTCATCAATACAAATACAATAGACAGTTCAATAGCTAAAAATACCATACACACAATGAATGCAATAGACAATCAAACAACATATTAAAAGAACAGTGCTAGCACCCTTAGCAATTAGACAAAGGCTCAGTAGCCCAACATCTTACTCAGCGGGTAAGCGGTGGTGGTAAATGGCGGGGGGGGGAGAGAAAAAATTAACTGAATTAAGCTAAATCACACTTGGTCACCAAAGGCCTCTCGAAAGAGTAAGGTTTTAAGAGCTCTACGAAAGGCCAACAGGGACTCTGCAGAGTGCACATCACTCGGGAGGGTGTTCCACAACGAAGGGGCCGCCACCGAGAAGGCCTGGCTACGGGTGACAGTTTTCCGGGCCTCTCTAGGGGTGGCTACCCGGAGCGAGTGCGCTCGCAACTTCCGAACCGGTTGGGCTGAGGTTGATCGCTGGGCGATCCACTCTGCCAGGTAGTCTGGGTCCAAGCCATGGAGGGTTTTATAAACTAAAACCAGCACCTTGAATCTGATCCGGTGCGCAACAGACAGCCAATGCAAGCGAGCCAGGACTGGGGTGATGTGGTCGTAACGACGCACTCCAGCCACCAGCGTGGCTGCCGCATTTTGGACCACCTGCAAGCGCCGGAGGAGAGTCAAGGGCAACCCCATGTAGAGAGCGTTGCAGTAGTCCAGCCTCGAGATCACCAGTGCCTGCACTACTGTTCTCAGAGAGTCCCCGTCTAGGTATGGGCGGATCTGGGCTATTTGTCGCAGATGGTAAAAAGCGGATCTGGTCACGGCCGCCACCTGGGTATCCAAGGATAGCGCTGGATCCAGGACCATGCCCAGATTCCTAACCCTATCCGCCAGCTGGAGGGAAACACCCTCCAAGCAGGGGAGAGGGCCTCCATAACCAGACGGGGAGCTCCCGAAGAACATGACCTCGGTCTTCTCGGGGTTGACTTTGAGACTGTTTGCCCTGGTCCATGCCATGACCGCCCCCAGACACAGCTCAAGGGTCGCGACAGCTTCCACTGCAGAGGTGGAAAAGGAGAGATAGAGCTGCATGTCATCAGCATACTGATGACAGCAGACTCCAAAACTCCGGATGACCCCCGCCAGTGGTCTTACATAGATGTTGAACAGCATTGGGGAGAGAGACGAGCACTGCGGCACACCACATGGGAGTGTCCATGGGGCCGACAACTCTCCACCATGCTGCATGTACTGGGGTCGAGCTTCCAGGAAGGACCGGAGCCAACTGTGAACAGTGCCTCCAATACCCACCTTGGAAAGCCGATCCTTTTTTTTAAAGCATTTTTATTAGAAAATTTTAATATACAGAAGAAAATCAAATTCAAAACATTAATAATGCAAAATCAATCTATCACTAAAGTTAGGCTTCCCTCTGTTCTTCACGTGGTTTTAACGTTATTCATCTCCTAGCCTTCCTTTCTAACAAACCCCTTTTATATACTTATAAAAAAGATTCTAAAAGTGAGTAGTAATCCTTCGAGTTCTATCCTAATCCGGTAAGGGTCTTTAATTCCTTACAATAAGTCTCCATGTAGTTCTTAAATTTTTGCCAGTCTTTTTGGAACCTCTGGTTGTCTTGATCCCTCAGTCTGCACGTCAGTCTGGCCATCTCTGCAAAGTCCAATAATTTCGCCCTCCATTCATCCAAAGACGGTATATACGTTGTCTTCCAGTTCTGTGCCAGGAGCATTCGTGCTGCTGCTGTTGCATATAAAAATAGGGTCCTATCTGCTCCTTTAATTTCATTGTCCACCAACCCTAACAAAAAAAATTCAGGTTGTTTTGGGAATGTACACTTTAACATCTTTTTGAGTTCATCATAAATCAGTGCCCAATACTCTTTCACTTTCTCACAGGTCCACCACATATGATAAAAGTCACCTTGTTTCTCTTTACATTTCCAACAATGATCATCTTTCATCCTATACATCTTTGCTAATTTCATTGGAGTAATATACCACCTATACATCATTTTCAACAGATTTTCTTTTATCAAAGTACATGCGGTAAACTTCATGTTCTTTTTCCACAATCTTTCCCACACATCTAACTCAATATTGTGACCCAGATCCATAGCCCATTTTATCATACATTCTTTGACTTGTTCATCTTTTAGGTTCAACTCCAACAAGAAATTATATAATCTAGTCAACAATTTCTTTTTTGGGCCCATGATTATGGTTTGAAACTTAGATTCCTTCTCTCCAAACCCAGACATCCTTCTATCTTTCTGAAAAGTGTCGTGTAGCTGATGGTACTGGAACCAACCTGTTAACTTCTCTTTTAACATTTCATAAGACTTCAGTCTAGGACCTTTTTCTGAGAAAAATAACACATCCCCATATGTGATCCCCGCTCCTTCTGTATCTTTCCTCTTGGTCACCAATGCTTCAATCGGGGATAACCACCTCGGGGTGTGTCTCTCTAATAAAGGTTTCAACCGTTCCCAGACCTGAAATAATGACTTTCTAATTACATGATTCATAAAACTTTTATGTACTTTCACTTTATCATACCAAAGATAAGCGTGCCAACCAAATCTATTATCATGACCTTCTAAATCCAACAGATACTCATCAGCTAAAGTAATCCAATCTTTTATCAAACCGAGACAGGCCACTTCATAATACAATCTCAGGTCTGGCATGGCAAATCCTCCCCTTTCCTTGGCATCTGTTAATAATTTAAACCTTATTCTAGGTCTTTTACCTTGCCAGACAAATTTAGACAATGTCTTCTGCCATTCCTTGAAATGGCCTATCCCTCTGATTATTGGGATCATTTGAAATAAGAATAACAACCTTGGTAACACGTTCATCTTTATCACCGAAATTCTTCCCATCAACGACAAATTCAATCTATTCCATGTTTCCAAATCTCTCTTAATCGAATTCCAAACCATGTTATAGTTATCCTCAAAGAGATTTCAAGTTCGTAAGAGATAAATTATTTCCCAAATATTTAACTTTTTTCACAACTGAGAGAGCGGACAGTTTTTCAAATTCTTCACAGTCTTTCTTTGTTACATTTTTCAATAGGACCTTCGTCTTATTCTTATTCAGTTTAAAGCCGGCTAAATTACCAAATTCTTCAATTACCTTCATCACCTCAATAATACTTTCTTTTGGATTCTCTAACGTCAAAACCAAATCATCAGCAAACGCTTTTAATTTATATTCCTTATCCCCCACACTTATACCTTTAATCATCACCATGTCACTCAGTTTAACTAACAATACTTCCAGTACAGTAATAAATAACAATGGAGACAGTGGGCACCCTTGTCTTGTACCTTTCCCAATCGGGAAACTTTCTGTTATCACATTATTAACCAATAAACTTGCTTTCTGTTCCTTATATATTGCATTAACACCGTTCCAAAACTTTGTTCCCACTCCCATATGTTCCAAGTTCTTCTTCATGAATTGCCAAGAAACATTATCAAAGGCTTTTTCAGCATCGATAAATATCAAGGCAGCTTGTTTCTCCTTCCTGACTTCTAGATATTCTATTATGTCAATTATATTTCTCATATTATCTTTCATCTGTCTGCCAGGAAAAAACCCCGCTTGGTCTTTGTGTAGCAATTCATTTAAAACCCTTTTTAATCTATTGGCCAAAACATCAGCAAATAATTTATAATCTCCGTTCAAAAGGGAAATGGGCCTATAATTTTTGACATCTGTCACATCTGAATTCTCCTTTGGGATCAGTGTTATATACGCCTCCTTCCAGGTATTAGGTATAACTCCTTTTTCTAAAACTTCATTCATCACCTCCACCATTATTGGTAACATTTCTTCTGACAATTTTTTATAATATTTTGCAGTCAAACCATCTGGGCCCGGTGATTTTCCAAATTTCGCCCTCTCTATTGCACTTTGTACTTTATGTGGGGTAATTTTCTCACTCAATGTCAACAACTGGCTTGTTGAAATTTTTTTCAATCCATTCTCTCTTAAATATCTATCAATCTGCTCCGGATCCTCTTTTTTCTCCATATATAAGTCTCTATAAAAATTCCGAAGCACCTTTACAATTTCTCTTGGATCTTCCAATAATTTCTTATCTACTACTAATTTGTTCACAACCTTTTGTTTTTGCTTCCATTTAAGCTGCCAAGCCAACAATTTCCCTACTTTGTTTGCTGATTCAAAGTTCCTTTGTCTCAACATCTTTCATCTTTAACCTTCCACTCAATTTCTTGATTGATAACCATTGACAACTGGGTTTGGAGCATCTTTAATTTTTGAATCCATTTCTGTTCCTTTGGCTTTTCCACCAATTTCTTCTCTGTCTCCACCATTTCTTTTAAGATCTCATATTTCTTTTTTTCTTTCTGTTTCTTCTGGTACGAATTTCTCTGAATAAAGAGGCCTCGCATAACAGCTTTGCTCGCATCCCATACGAAATTTGTTGGTGTTTCTCTTCTCCAATTATTTTCCAAATAATCTCTAAAAGTTTTTTTCGCTATTTGCAAAGTCTCTGTCTCGTCCAATAAATTTTCATTCAATCTCCAGCGGTATAATCCTTGCAGTTTTGTTTTAACTTCCATCACAATTGCATTATGATCTGAGATCGTTTTAGGTAAAATTTCCACTTTCGTCACTCTATGTGAAATATCGTTAGGAACAAATATGTAATCGATTCTTCCCCAACTCTGATTTGGTTCAGAGAAAAAGGTAAACTGTTTCTCTATTGGGTGTCTCAATCTCCAAATGTCGGTCCATCCAAAATTTTCAACTAAGTCAAAAAAAGATTTTGGTAGTTTCCCTTCTGAGCCTTTCTTTTTCTGGGATCTATCCAGATCCGGCATCATTACTCCATTACAGTCTCCCATCAAAAAGAGTTTTTCATCCATATAGTCTAACAATCTTTGTTCTAGATCTCTATAAAATTCTAATTTCCTTTCATTTGGTGCATAAATTCCTACGATGAAAAATTTTTCAGATTGCCAAGTAATTTGCACCATCAAAAATCTTCCCTCTTCATCTTTCATTATCAGCTTAGGTTCTAATTTATGTTTTGCATATATCACCACTCCTCTTTTCTTCAATTTATCAGACGATACAAATTCTTGTCCCAAAATTTTGTTTTTTAGAATCTTCATATGTTTCGTTGCAATATGTGTTTCTTGCAGACAAATCAGGTCTAAGTTTTCTTTCTTCAATAAATGCGTAATTCTATTTCTCTTGGTCTTTTCATTCAAACCATTTACATTCCATGTTAATACTCTCAACACCATTGCAGATTTCAAATTAAATATATTTTTATCAGTCTCTATTCAAATATTGGCCATAGCTAAGTCAGCTTTGCCTTCTTCCTCATCAGAGAGTTCTAACTCCTCTTCTTCTTCCTCTTCTTCTTCTTCATCTTCACCTCTTCTTGAGCCTTGGTCCTCCTTCTCCTCCGGTAATCTATCACCCTCTTTCGATGGTTTCCTGTACGCAAGCTCTTCTCCGTATTTTCTCAGAAATTTGCCTATCTCCAACTCAGATGTTATTTTAAATCTCTTCATTTTGTAAATAAAGGATAGGCCTTCCGGAAACTCCCAACGAAATCTCAGACCATTTCTTCTCAAAGTTTCTGCCAGAGGTTTATAACTTCCTCTTCTTCTCAAGAAATAAAGAGGGATCTCCTTATATATCAAGATCTATTGTCCTTCAATCACAAATCTGTTATCATAACTGTGTTTCAAAATTCTATCTCTCACGGCCATAGATGTCATTGACACAATAACATCACCTGGTGTCTTCTTTGCTCTCAACTTCTTAGATCTGACTGCTATCCTAAACACTTGGGAGATTGCACCAGCTACTTCTTCTTCTTGCCACCCAAGCCACTTCGCAAGTTCAGTTATTACTTTGGCCTTAATATCTTCTCCTTCCTCCCATGGTATCAAGCGAAAGCGAAGATTCTGTTGCCTTTGCCTCATTTCAAGAAAAGCAAGCTCCTCAGCCAATTTCATTTGTGTAATCTCTACTTCTGACACTCCTTTTCTATTCCTCTCTGTTTCATCTCTGCATTGTTTAACCTCTGTCTGCACTTTCTTCACTTTGACTTCTATACTCTTTGTTTTCACCGTTAAATCCTTCACTTGGGCTGACAGTTCCCCAACTGCCTCTTTAATTTGTTTCTGCATATCTTCCTTTAGTTCTAATAACTTCTTGTCCATACTTTGTTCGCTTTTTTCAAATTCTCTCCTTATGTGTATCATTAATCCTTCCCATTCTTTACCCTCCTCTTGTCTGGAATCTCTTCTCTGTGTTAAGGGTGTCATCTTCTTCTTCTCCTTCTCTCCTGCCATCTCAATTTTAATTAACTTCTATTCCAATGGAGCACAATTTAATCACAAATTGAAATTAATTCAATCAATAAGTAATAATAAACTTCAACCAATCAAATTAATCAATTAATACTTCAATGATTAATAATCACCTATTTACCATCAATAATATTCAATTTACTTATTCAAACTTCATTAAATCCTTTCTAACTTTAAATTATCCACATATCAAATTAATAACAATTTATCAAATTTTGTCAATTTTTCTATATAATCAAACACTCTCCCACCCCAAACAGCGTTCAAATTGAATTTTAAATGCAATAATTTTCCAAATCCACTAGATGGCGCTCCAACATAAGAAATAAATTTCCTAATCAGTTTCAGATGCAATAATTTTTAAAATCCACCAGATGGCACTCCAACCTAAGAAATGAGCTTTCCAGTCACATTCACAGCTGTAGTCTTGTTTTGGCTACAGTGCGACCTTCCAGCCACAGAGAGCCTTAGAGAAAGACGCATAATAACTTAGTTTCATTTCCGCTGCAGCCAGATACACAAAGAGAGATTTCTTCAGTCTCTTCAATGACCTAATCTGATTAAAAAGGAAAAAATAACAATGACTCCAGTTAGCAATAACTCCAAAATTGCTCACAGAAACAACTCCAAAAATAAAAAAACAATGCACTGAAAGATCCAAAAGTAATGGAAGTAATGAAGTAAAATAGCTCCCCCTCAAAAGAAGGGGGGGTGACTCCAAACACCAGCTCTGGTGAAGTCTTTTGAAATGTAAAACAAGCTCTCCTCCTTGTCCGCCACCCAAATTCTTCTTAAGTATTCAATCCTTTCACAAAAGGGAGGAGGAAATTACTCCAAATGTCAATTCTCCAAAGTCTTTGGAAGTGTAAAAACAAATAATACAGACTCTCCTCCTTAGGGGGGTAGTAACTCCAAACGCCAATGTCTTTTAAAATGTAGCCAAAAGAAAAAAATGGGCTGCCCCCCTTAACCACCCCCCGCGTTCTTCTTTATTCACTCAGTCCTTTCACAAAAAGAGGGAGGGTGACTCCAAACACCAGTTCTGCGTTGCAGACTTCACGATCAAGCTTCCCCAAGTCCCATGTTTCTTTCCGCTTCAATATAAATAATAATAGTTCAAACTCACTTCGCAAATGAAGGGATATCTCTCCACCCCACCGCACGGCTCCAATTTACATCACGAAGGAGAGTTACGGTTTAGTTCCCACCACGCTCCGAACAGATTCCGATGTAAACAAACCAACTCACGTTTCTTCGGGTATAGTCCTTATCTTCAAGTTAGCCATCTAACAGCCTCTGCTGATTCTTCCTCCGATAGAAACAGTTTTATAGAGTTCTCGGAGGCTAATGGCTTCCTGCTAAGACAACGAGGCTTCGCAAACACAGGGGTAGCGATGGCAAGAGCGCCCGCGGCTCAATCCTTCTCCCCAACCCCTCCGGATCGGGGTGAGAGGAGAGCCGCAAGGGGCGCAGCCGATACCCAATCCCTCAGGGCACCCCCCTGAGGTTTTTAGAGTCCGCGGAGCCTTCGCGAGACTCTTTAAACCCCCCGTGCGCTCTGGGGATCCCACGGAGGAGTTCCCCTAGCGTCTTATGCAGTCGGCCATTAAACCGGAAGCCGAAAGCCGATCCAGTAGGATACCGTGGTCGATGATATCGAAGGCCGCTGACAGATCCAGGAGAACCAACAGGGTAGAGCTACCCCTGTCGGCCGCCCGGAGAAGGTCATCTTGCAGCGCGACCATTGCTGTCTCAGTCCCCCGGCCAGGCCTGAAGCTGGACTGGCATGGATCAAGGCAAAGCTGTTCCTCCGGATGAGATTGTATCTGGATCGTGGCCACCCTCTCGATTACCTTGCCCAGAAAGGGAACATTGGCAATCGGACGATAACTCGCCAATTGGTCCGACGCCAATCCTGGTTTTTTAAGGATAGGCTTTATTACCGTCTCCTTCAGATGGGAGGGAAAAAACCCTCGCTGAAGGAGGTGGTGGCGATGATGGAAGCCCATTCAGGCATGGTCCCCCGGCCGCTTTTATTAGCCAAGCGGGGCAAGGATCGAAGGGGGTGGCCACGGGCCGGCAATGGGCAATTGCCCTGGAGGCCTCCAAAGGGGTGACAGACCCAAACTCGACCAATTGAGGAGAGCGGGGTGTGTGTGTGCCGCAACAGGGGATGGCGGGGGAGGACTAGTGCAACCGGATTCGAAGCCGGTCCGGATGGCTTCTATTTTTGATCTAAAAAAGACTGCAAAATGCTCACTACTGAACTCAGTAGGAGGAGGCCTGGCCAGACTAGGATTGGTGAGGTCTCAGACCACCCGGTTAGGTTCCGCCTGGCGGTTCGAGGCCTCACCATTTCTCAGGGAGTAATAAGATGTTTTAGCCTCCCTGATCGCCCGAGAGTAGCGCCTAGTCTGGATGATGACTGCAGTTTTATTGAATTCCGTCCGTTTCCTCCTCCAGCTGCTCTCCAGCCTTCTCCGTTCTTGCTTCATCGCTCTTAGCTCCGCCCTGAACCACGGCGAGGGTCAAGCTCTGCAGCGGAGGAGGCGCTTGGGGGCGATCTGGTCGATGATGCGGGAAGTTGTATCAAACCATCGGTCAACCGCAGTCTCGGCCGGATCATCAGCCAGGCCACCAGGAAGCTCCCCGAAAGACTCACAGAACCGAACCGGGTCCATAAGCCTTCAGGGGCTGAGCCCAAACAAGGGGCTGATGGTGCCCGCGGGGAGGGGCCGCGATTGACAGGGAAAAGGACAGCAGGTGGTGATCTGACCATGACACAGGAAGGGAGACAATGTCCCCCACCTCCAGAGTGGAATTCCCCGACATGGAGGTAAATACCGGGTCAAGGGTATGCCCAGACCTGTGGGTGGAGCATAGAATATGCTGGGACAGGCTCATGGAGGTCATGGACTCCATGAATTCCAGAGCCGCACTAAACAGACCACTGCTGACCTGCATGTTGAAGTCCCCAACAACCAGAAGGCGAGGGGACCAACAGAGCCAAGGCGATGAAGGAGAGCTCTGGTAGGGATTGAGCTGGGTTGCAGGGAGCACGGTAGCCCAGCAACAGGTGAAGGCATTCTAACCCTGGCCTAACCAATGTCGAGGCCCTGCTGACAAAAAAAGAGTCCCTGTATACAATGGCAACCCCCCCTTCTGGCCTTCCAACCTGCCTACTCCCTGAACTGAGAACCTGGGGGGGGGCACAGCTGGGTGAGCGAAGCCCCCCCCCTCTGCTCCCACCCAAGTTTCGGTGATGCAGGCCAGGTCGGCCCTCGCGTTGAAGATGGCATCATAGATGACAGGGATCTTGTTATGGACCGACCTGGCATTCATAAGGAGGCAGGACAGGTTGGAGGCGCTGGCGGGATGGCTCCTGGGCACGTGGCAGTGAGTCGGGGGGTCAGAACATGGGACAGGTGCAAGATGCCTGACCCGAGTTCTTCTTGGCTAACTAACCTGACGACTCTGAGCGTATCGTCCACGGCCCAACACGGTCAGAATAGGAGTCCCTGTTAAGATGGTGTCCAAGCTAAATTAAGCAAATAACAGAATAAGGTAAAATAAAATAAAACTACAACAGAAGGTATATATATATATATATATATATATATATATATATATATATATATATATATATATATATATATATATATATATATATATATATATATATATATATATATATATATATATATATGCGGCTGTTTACATGCTGGTGGGTTAGATGGCTGGTAGGTTCTGGCAGTATCCTGGGCTTTGGTGGAGTGGGGTCCTGTGTCTTGTGAATTCATTTTGGTCTGGCTACGTGTCTGTGGTCTCCCAATGTTTTTTTGGGGTGTGTGAGTGTGCTCCATGTGGTGACTGGAGTGGGGTGCCGCAGTAGATGGTGCAGTCGTGGTTTTGTTATTGGATGGTGGTTTCGTTTCATCTGTGGGAAGGGTCTGGGTTTGTGTTTGGTGTGGATGGAAGGTGGTGGCATCTTGTGTCCTTTTGGACCTGGTGTCAGTCTTTGTGACAGAGGCTCGTCTGTTGACCAGGGCTAGTTTCCAGATGTCAGGCAAGCGGGAGGTGTCATCACGTTTATTCATGTTGTTTGGGTGTTTCTCTATTTCAATGGCTTCCATGATTATTCGACTGTTGAAGTGTTCAGTTTTGGAGATGAGTTTGGTTCTTTCAAAGTCAATTTCATGACCTGTTGTTTTTATGTGCTGGAAGAGAGAGGAAGATTTTTCTTCTTTTTTGACTGCGTTCTTGTGTTCTGCGATGCGTGCGCTTATTCTCCTGTTTGTTTGTCCGATGTATGTGGCTGGACAGACTTTGCATGGTATTTCGTAGACTCCTTGGTTTTCTAGCTCAATCTTGTCTTTGGGGTTTCTTAAGATGTTGGCTATTTTTTGGTCGGTGCAAAAGGCTGTCTTGATATTGTGTTTGTGGAGAATTTTGCTGATTTTGTCTGTGGTGCCTTTGATGTAAGGGAGGAGGGCGGTGCCGTTGTTCTCTTCTGTTTCTTGGTTCTTGGGGGGTGTTTCCTTTTGGATTAGTTTGGTGATGGTGTTTTTTTGGAATCCGTTCGCAATTAAAACATTCGAGAGAGTGTGTAATTCAGTTTTTAGGTGGTCTTTGTCAGCGAGGCGTTTGGTTCTGGAGATGAGGGTTTTTGCTACGGAGTTGATCTGTGCAGGGTGGTGGTGTGATTGTGCATTTAAGTAACGGTTTGTATGTGTTTTTTTCTGGTAGATGGTATGTCCTAAGGAGCCGTCGGGTTTTTGTAGATTAGGACGTCCAGGAAGGGAAGTTGGTTGTTGGCTTCTATTTCCATAGTGAATTGTATTTTGGGGTGTAGGCTGTTGAGATGTGTGAGGAAGTTGTTCAGTTTATCTTTCCCGTGTGGCCAGATAACAAAGGTGTCGTCAACATATCTGAGCCAGAGTTTGGGTTTATGTTCGGACTTCTGTAACGCGTTGGTTTCAAAGTGTTCCATATATAGGTTTGCGATGACCGGTGAGAGGGGTGATCCCATGGGTGCTCCTTCTATCTGTTTGTATCTTTGTCCATTGTGGATGAAGTATGTGTTGGTTAGGCAGTGGTTGGTCAGATCTAGGATGTGTTTGGGGGTTGTATTTGTTGTGGATAGCTGTCAAGGCTTCTTGAATGGGCACTTGTGTGAAGAGCGAAACAACATCGAAGCTCACGAGTAGGTCATTGGGTTGTAGGTCTTGTTTCTTTATAATTTCTATGAAGTGGAACGAGTTTTGTACGTATGAAGTGATGGATTCTGCATAGGGCTGGAGTTGTTTGGCAAGAAATTTGGCGAGGTTTTGTAGAGGTGAGCCTATGGAGCTGACTATGGGTCTGAGAGGTGTTCCTTCTTTGTGAATCTTGGGAGGCCGTAGAGCTTGGGGCATCTGGATGATTTCTCTCTGGGGATGATGCTTGGCTTGATTTCTTCACTTAAGGGAGAGGCTTTTATTTTGGCTTTGGTGGTTTTTTCCAGGTAGGTGGTGGGGTCTGTGTTCAAAGGTATGTAAGCAGGGTCTTGTAGTAGGTTGGATAATTTGGCTTGGTAGTCGGATGTGTTCATCACCACTGTGGCATTGCCTTTGTCTGCTGGGAGAATGATTATGTTGTTGTCTTTCCTCAGGTTGGAGAGGGCTTTTGTTCTTCTTTGTGTAAATTGCTTCTGGGTGGTTTGCTGGAGCAGAGGACATTGGTGACTTCGAGTCTGATTTTGTTGGCTTCATCTGGGTTGATTTTGGTTAGGCTGGCTTCCACTCCGCATATGATGTTTTCGGTGGGGATGTGTCTGGGGGCGATTGCAAAGTTGAATCCTTTGGAAAGGACTTTGGTCTCTGCGATGGTGAGTGTCCTGTCTGATATGTTGTGAACTGTTTGTTTCATGGGCTGTTGTGTGGGGGGTTGGGCTTCTGGCGTTTTCCAGTTTGTGGAGTTTGTTGGTGTGTGTGTCTGTCTTGTGGGAGGTCTCTGTTTCAGCTCTCCAGGCGGCCAGTTGCTTGGATTTGTTCCAGAGTGTTGGGTGGATTTTGTTGCTGAGTTTGAGGTGGAGAGTGAGTAGGTCTCTGTTGGTTTGATCTAGTAGGTATCTTTTCCTGTGTAGTTCGCTTCTGATTAGGGCTAGTTCTGTTCTTTTCAGGATCCTTTCGCTGGATGGGGTTTTTGAGTGGAATTTCAGTTGGAAGCTTGTGGGGATCACATTTTTGTCTCGGCAGTTGCGTAGGAATGCAATGTCACATAAGATGGTGGCTCTTCGGACTTCTAGTTTCTCGTAGGTTCTGGTCAGCTGGAAGGTTTCTCCCGTAGAGGTCGGATATTTGTTTTCGTAGATTTTCACGGGTATAGGTATGCATGTTAGGGTGGATTCGGGTTTCTTCCCGTGTAGAAATCTGGTTGTTTTGGCGACGTTTCGACGAGGTCTCACTCGTCATCTTCAGGCTGGTGTTCTGGCTTCTTTCTTCTTGAAGCAAAGCGTGATCTCAGTTGAAGTCCTTCTATAAATACTGCTGGGGGTGTGTGGTTTGCTTACTCTGTTGCTGATTGTAGGTTCCTTTGTTCTTTTGTGATCTGCTGTGTGGCTGAGGTGATCGTTAAGGGATTAACTGCTGGTGGGTTAGATGGCTGTTTAGATGGCTGTTTAGATGCTGGTGGGTTAGATGGCTGGTGGGTTCTGGTAGCATCCTGGGCTTTGGTGGAGTGGGGTCCTGTGTCTTGTGAATTCATTTTGGTCTGGCTACGTGTCTGTGGTCTCCCAATGTTTTTTTGGCGTGTGTGAGTGTGCTCCATGTGGTGACTGGAGTGGGGTGCCGCAGTAGATGGTGCAGTCGTGGTTTTGTTATTGGATGGTGGTTTCGTTTCATCTGTGGGAAGGGTCTGGGTTTGTGTTTGGTGTGGATGGAAGGTGGTGGCATCTTGTGTCCTTTTGGACCTGGTGTCAGTCTTTGTGACAGAGGCTCGTCTGTTGACCAGGGCTAGTTTCCAGATGTCAGGCAAGCGGGAGGTGTCATCACGTTTATTCATGTTGTTTGGGTGTTTCTCTATTTCAATGGCTTCCATGATTATTCGACTGTTGAAGTGTTCAGTTTTGGAGATGGGTTTGGTTCTTTCAAAGTCAATTTCATGACCTGTTGTTTTTATGTGCTAGAAGAGAGAGGAAGATTTTTCTTCTTTTTTGACTGCGTTCTTGTGTTCTGCGATGCGTGCGCTTATTCTCCTGTTTGTTTGTCCGATGTATGTGGCTGGACAGACTTTGCATGGTATTTCGTAGACTCCTTGGTTTTCTAGCTCAATCTTGTCTTTGGGGTTTCTTAAAATGTTGGCTATTTTTTGGTCGGTGCAAAAGGCTGTCTTGATATTGTGTTTGTGGAGAATTTTGCTGATTTTGTCTGTGGTGCCTTTGATGTAAGGGAGGAGGGCGGTGCCGTTGTTCTCTTCTGTTTCTTGGTTCTTGGGGGTGTTTCCTTTTGGATTAGTTTGGTGATGGTGTTTTTTGGAATCCGTTACAATTAAAACATTCGAGAGAGTGTGTAATTCAGTTTTTAGGTGGTCTTTGTCAGCGAGGCGTTTGGTTCTGGAGATGAGGGTTTTGCTACGGAGTTGATCTGTGCAGGGTGGTGGTGTGATTGTGCATTTAAGTAGCGGTTTGTATGTGTTTTTTTCTGGTAGATGGTATGTCCTAAGGAGCCGTCGGGTTTTTTGTAGATTAGGACGTCCAGGAAGGGAAGTTGGTTGTTGGCTTCTATTTCCATAGTGAATTGTATTTTGGGGTGTAGGCTGTTGAGATGTGTGAGGAAGTTGTTCAGTTTATCTTTCCCATGTGGCCAGATAACAAAGGTGTCGTCAACATATCTGAGCCAGAGTTTGGGTTTATGTTCGGACTTCTGTAACGCGTTGGTTTCAAAGTGTTCCATATATAGGTTTGCGATGACCGGTGAGAGGGTGATCCCATGGGTGCTCCTTCTATCTGTTTGTATCTTTGTCCATTGTGGATGAAGTATGTGTTGGTTAGGCAGTGGTTGGTCAGATCTAGGATGTGTTTGGGGGTTGTATTTGTTGTGGATAGCTGTCAAGGCTTCTTGAATGGGCACTTGTGTGAAGAGCGAAACAACATCGAAGCTCACGAGTAGGTCATTGGGTTGTAGGTCTTGTTTCTTTATAATTTCTATGAAGTGGAACGAGTTTTGTACGTATGAAGTGATGGATTCTGCATAGGGCTGGAGTTGTTTGGCAAGAAATTTGGCGAGGTTTTGTAGAGGTGAGCCTATGGAGCTGACTATGGGTCTGAGAGGTGTTCCTTCTTTGTGAATCTTGGGGAGGCCGTAGAGCTTGGGGCATCTGGATGATTTCTCTCTGGGGATGATGCTTGGCTTGATTTCTTCACTTAAGGGAGAGGCTTTTATTTTGGCTTTGGTGATTTTTTCCAGGTAGGTGGTGGGGTCTGTGTTCAAAGGTATGTAAGCAGGGTCTTGTAGTAGGTTGGATAGTTTGGCTTGGTAACGATCGCCTTAACGATCGCCTCAGCCACACAGCAGATCACAAAAGAACAAAGGAACAAAGGAACCTGCAATCAGCAACAAAGCAAGCAAACCACACACCCCCAGCAGTATTTATAGAAGGACTTCAACTGAGACCACACTTTGCTTCAAGAAGAAAGAAGCCAGAACACCAGCCTGAAGATGACGAGTGAGACCTCGTCGAAACGTCGCCAAAACAACCAGATTTCTACACGGAGAGAAATCATCCAGATGCCCCAAGCTCTACGGCCTCCCCAAGATTCACAAAGAAGGAACACCTCTCAGACCCATAGTCAGCTCCATAGGCTCACCTCTACAAAACCTCGCCAAATTTCTTGCCAAACAACTCCAGCCCTATGCAGAATCCATCACTTCATACGTACAAAACTCGTTCCACTTCATAGAAATTATAAAGAAACAAGACCTACAACCTAATGACCTACTCGTGAGCTTCGATGTTGTTTCGCTCTTCACACAAGTGCCCATTCAAGAAGCCTTGACAGCTATCCACAACAAATACAACCCCCCCAAACACATCCTAGATCTGACCAACCACTGCCTAACCAACACATACTTCATCCACAATGGACAAAGATACAAACAGATAGAAGGAGCACCCATGGGATCACCCCTCTCACCGGTCATCGCAAACCTATATATGGAACACTTTGAAACCAACGCGTTACAGAAGTCCGAACATAAACCCAAACTCTGGCTCAGATATGTTGACGACACCTTTGTTATCTGGCCACACGGGAAAGATAAACTGAACAACTTCCTCACACATCTCAACAGCCTACACCCCAAAATACAATTCACTATGGAAATAGAAGCCAACAACCAACTTCCCTTCCTGGACGTCCTAATCTACAAAAACCCGACGGCTCCTTAGGACATACCATCTACCAGAAAAAAACACATACAAACCGCTACTTAAATGCACAATCACACCACCACCCTGCACAGATCAACTCCGTAGCAAAAACCCTCATCTCCAGAACCAAACGCCTCGCTGACAAAGACCACCTAAAAACTGAATTACACACTCTCTCGAATGTTTTAATTGCGAACGGATTCCAAAAAAACACCATCACCAAACTAATCCAAAAGGAAACACCCCCAAGAACCAAGAAACAGAAGAGAACAACGGCACCGCCCTCCTCCCTTACATCAAAGGCACCACAGACAAAATCAGCAAAATTCTCCACAAACACAATATCAAGACAGCCTTTTGCACCGACCAAAAAATAGCCAACATTTTAAGAAACCCCAAAGACAAGATTGAGCTAGAAAACCAAGGAGTCTACGAAATACCATGCAAAGTCTGTCCAGCCACATACATCGGACAAACAAACAGGAGAATAAGCGCACGCATCGCAGAACACAAGAACGCAGTCAAAAAAGAAGAAAAATCTTCCTCTCTCTTCCAGCACATAAAAACAACAGGTCATGAAATTGACTTTGAAAGAACCAAACTCATCTCCAAAACTGAACACTTCAACAGTCGAATAATCATGGAAGCCATTGAAATAGAGAAACACCCAAACAACAATAAATACGTTGGAAAGCGCTGATGGACAGGCCGAGCGGTAGGGCAGCGGGCGAGTCCCCAAAGGGCAGCACAAACAGTGGGCAGCAAAGATGGAGGAAGGTGTTGACGGCCGATATGCCTCCCGATCTGCAAGCTCCCCCGGCGGTAGTGCTGGCAGCGGCCATGGATGGAAAAGACTCCTGGGGAGAGGGAGAGAAGGGAAAGACACCGGCGGCCAGTCTGCTGCCCGGGCTACCAAGGGCGGGCGGAACTTCAACCTCTCCCCCTTGGGAAAGCCAATGGCAGCCTCTGAAAGAGGCGGCTCCCGGAACGCGGGGGGAGGAGGGAGAGGACGCTGGCAGCCGAACTGCCGCTGGAACTCCGGTGAGAGCAGGTCTCCAAGCTCTCCCAACCGGCAGCGGCCACAGATGGAGGAGGGCTCCCCTTACCGGAAGGCAGGAAGAGGAGCACTGGCGGCCAATCCGCCGCCCGAACCAGGAAGACAGGCAGGGTAGCAAGCACACGAAAAGGTCTTACAGTCAGCAGGTCCGTCGGTCGGCAAGATGGAAAACAAGCGCCGGCAGCCGACATGCCACCCGAGCGGCTGGAGCTTGCCTGACGGCGAGAGAGAAAACCCAAGCCGGAAGCCGGCATGCCGCCCGAGCGGCTCAGTCCACGGCCCGAAGCCGGCTAGCTGAGCGGCAAGAACGGCCATAAGAGGCTGGGTCTCCAAGCAGTAGAGACAGGTCCCGGCTGCTGGTGTAGATTCGGGCCCCACAAGGTTCCGCCCGGTGGAAGTTGTCGCCCGATGGAAATGCCGGCGCCCAGTTGCCGCCGAGGAGGTTGCCGCCTGGTGGAAAAGGGAGCACCGGCAGCCGAGTTGCACCCCGATCTACCGGAGATCGCCGGGCGACAAAAAGGAAACCCCTTGATGGCGGCCGGCATGCCGCCCGAACAGCTCGGTCCGTGAGCCATGAACTGGTCAGCTGGAGGAACGAGGGGCGGCCAGGGGAGAGGGGACTCCGAATGGTGGAGATCCCAGCAGCTAGTCTTTGTTTGAGCCTTGGCGCCAAGCACCAGCGCAAGCACCAGCCCCAGCCCGGAAGGGGGACTCATGATGGCGGCCGGAGTCTCAGACCTTGAGTCTTCAAGACCGTTGAGGATGGACTGGCTGCTCTCCTGAGCCTCCACGCAGGCGGTACTGGAGAGGGTCCAGAGCTAGCCCAGTAAGACCACCTGGTCGGGAGAGGCCAAAGAGAGGGGAGAACAGGGGGAGGGGAGGGACGCTCAGATATTAGTGGGTCTCATACCGCATCTCGGCGTGGCTTCTGGGGGTCTCAGCGGACCAGTTCAAATTCCAGTAGTGAGCTACTTCAGATGAGCCCCTTAGATCCCCCTCGACTCCGTACATCACCCCCGGCAGGCCCAGTAAAAATTAAATAAAAAACAACCGACAGGTCAAAAATAAATGAGCGCAAGGGTACGTGAGCATAAAGAAGCTGCTGCCACCCGCCATCTTCTTTATTAGATAGATAGATAGATAGATAGATAGATAGATAGATAGATAGATAGATAGATAGATAGATAGATAGATAGATAGATAGATAGATAGATATAGGGAAGGGAAGGGAAGGGAAGGGAAGGGAAACTGTCCTCTGTTGCAATGGCTGCTCCTACAGATTCCATTTGGCAATACTGGTGATCACACACACACACACACACACACACACACACACACACACACAGAGAGAGAGAGAGAGAGAGAGAGAGAGAGAGAGAGAGAGAGAGAGAGAGAGAGAGAGAGAGAGAGAGAGCTGTCATTGCCATACCAAAGTTTCAATGTATCTTCCATTAGAACTTTAAAAATTACTGTCTTACTCACCAGTACTGGTGGTAGCCCCTCAGTGACTGAATGTTATCAAGGTATTGATATAAAGTATGACCACCGTATATGGGGAATCGGTTCCGGTATCCCCGTGGATAGTGAAATCCACAGATAAGAGCAAACACTCTTATCTGAGGATAATGTTGGCGGAAGGAGTGCTAGGATGCTGGCGTTAAAGCTTTCACCCCTGACACCCCCCAAATGGCAAGGAGGGAATAAAGTTTTTTCCCCTTTCTCCTTGTCGCTTAGCTGCAGCAAGGTAAAACAGAAAGAAAAAACTATTTCTTCCTTGCCACTAGAGTGGCAGTGGCGGCAGCAAGAAGGGGAGAAAAATAAAAATAAACTTACCACCTCGATGCCTGCAACCCTCCTCCTCGCTGCCATCACCACTGCCAGTGGCCAGTCAGGCAATCCAGAGAGGTGGAGTGGGGACTCACCTGCCTGGCCAACCAGCCTTTGAACTTCCGGGTCGGGTCCCAGGTGGCAGATCGGAAGTTTTGAACTTCCTACTCAGACTTCTGATCTGCCACCCAGGACCTGACCAGGAAATTCAGTCACCACCTGACCCTTCTGGAGAGTGCCTAGCCCATGGGCAATGATAGGGGGGAAACCCTGCTGCCGGCCGGGCAACTGGGAAATTAAAAGTTCTCACCTTACCCCTCCAGAGAGTGCCTAGGTGGTCTGTGGCTGCAGCTGCAGCAGCAGCGAGGAGGAGGGAAGCAGTCATTGGCATCAGTATGTTTAATTTTTATTTCCCCCTCTTTGCCCTGCCCAGCTGATCACCAAACACAGATTTTGCGGCTAGTGAATCAGCGGATAAGGAGGTCATAAAGTACCTCAATAATAATACTCAATACTGTACCTCAATAATAATAAATATATATATATAATTATTATTATTATACAGAGGTACAAAACAACACAACCCTCCCAGTGTGAACTAAACATATAAAGACATAAATAATGAACAATAATTTTTCGCACACTCAGTAATAACCCTGTTGCTACTACAGATGCAGAATGATTTAATTTCCTTTACATTTCACTACGTTCAACTTAACAAATAGTAAAATGCAATAATCCTTCACTATTTGCAACTTCTCCTAATTTTGGGGATGCAGTGTTCTAATTAATTTTTTCGTATATAATTCATTCATCAAAGAAAAGTGCACTGTATCAAGGGAAAATATGTACAAAGAACAATTACCCTTGATATAGTGCATTTCTTCATGAATAAAGGGTGTAGTATATTTTATGTCCTTATTTGGAAGGGTGTACATTAATTTTCATGCCAAGATTCAAAGAGAAAAAGCAAAGTGGTCTGCTTATATACCACCCCATACCACTCCAAGTAGTCTCTGGGCGGTTTACAGTTTTAATTACAGTATGCAGGCTACACATTGCACCCCCAGCAAGCTGGGTACTCATTTTACCGGACTCGGAAGGATGGAAGGCTGAGTCAACCATGAGCCTGCTACCTGGGATTGAACCCCAGGTCGTGAGCACAGTTTTACTTGCAGTACAGGCATTTAACCACTGCACCATGAGGCACATAAAAACATAAATGGCATGAAAACAATGTAAGAACTAGAAAAATAGAAGCCAAGGGGAATTGAAATAGGCCAAACCATCCATCCCTCCTCATTATGTACTCAGTGGCCTCATTTATCTCATTTTCTAGGTTCCTCAGTAGATATCCAATTGCAGCTGATGACCTCCCAAATGCCATCATTGCTGGCAGGGTGCTAATGAAGCCAAATGTGAAGGAGTTCACAGAGAGAGGTGTAGTTTTTGAAGATGGCAGCAGAGAGGAAAATGTGGATGCCGTGATCTTTGCTACAGGATACAGTTATTTCTTTTCCTTCATTGAAGACGGTGTCATCAAGACAAGGAACAATCAGATCCCATTATATAAATTTGTCTTCCCACCGCATCTGGAAAAGCCCACACTAGCCATCATTGGCCTTCTCCAACCTTTGGGAGCCATCATGCCAGTATCTGAGCTCCAAGCTCGCTGGGCTACAAGAGTCTTTAAAGGTAAGGGAAAAACAAATTGTGCATAAAGGTGCCTTCCAGGCCTACTAAGCATTTGCATGCAGCTCCAATTGCATCAGTACGCATAACATGTAGTGAATCCACAACTCTAAAAGGACAAATAGTAGAATCATAGAATAGTGAAGTTGGAAGGGGCCTACAAGGCCATCAGGTCCAATACCCTAATCAATGCAGGAATACAAATCAGTATTTGTATATGAGAAAGCTTCTGCACGCTACATATGACAAGCTCCCCATTCTTACCATTCCCACATCCATGTGCCAGGGAATGTTGCAACAGACCTGGAATATGTTCTCAGTCTCATAACATCACAAGTTGTAAAACATTGCTAACATGCCCCCACCATCTTTTTGTGATTTTTTTACTTTATTTCAGTACAGTGGTACCTTGTATAAAGGAATTAATTCGTTCCAAATGAAATTATGTTAAGCAAAATTTCCTTTATACAAATTTCCCATAGGAATGCATTGAAAATTGAGTGATCCCATTTTTTATGTTGTATGGATTCTCCCCATAGGCGATTATGTTAAGCAAATTTCCCCTATCTCTGGAATTTTTTATGTTGTACAAATTTTATGTTATACAAGCTGTTTGTTATACAAGGGTCCACTGTACTTGGTCTGTACATTTAGGAGAGCAAATAACAGTGAAGGATTAATGAACTGTTTTCAGAAAAAAACACTTCTCCCAGCTGAATTATGGACTTGAGGCTAGCATATAGAAGTTCTCTGTTGTCTTCATTTAAAGGGATCACAGTATGCAAAATATTCCAAATGGAAATCTCCTAGTGGTTCCAACTGGTCCTGGTAGAGACACAACTGGAGAAATGATAGTGATGGCAAACTGGGAGTTGAGTCATGGCTACTGGACTTCTTTTTTGAGAGATAGAAACGTTTCGCTGTTCATCCAAACAGCTTATCTCAGCAGATTTAAGGGGGCAACAAATATAATAATAATAATATATACTTGTGCCTGACACAAAGCAGTGCAGCAGTAACGTAGATAAAATGTCAGTATTGATATAAAGGGTTTGCAGAGTTAGTCTATCAGAAAGACAATGACAATGAATAGAGTAAAAACTCATATATTCATATATACATCAAAATATACACAGCATAACAACCAAGCATTATATACAATATAGCAAACAGACTAACAGAGTGTGGGGTAAACTGTTCTCACCATAACAGTCCCCAAGTTACAAATGACAAGCTAGTGCCTTTTATACTATTCAGCACTCATAAGATCTGATGCAATCACTAATTAACAATCTGATGCAATCTGATCTATCCATTACAAATCATGATGTTACAATCAGTTCCACCTGCACTTCATCACTTAACATGCCTGTGATTACTAGTCTCTAACACTTGTGGATTAACATCATGACACTGCAGAATCTAACTGCCTCCATTTTACAATTCTCTTTACACATTCTGTTAAATATACATAACATATGTTTTGTCAACTTTTACATATCTTGACAGCTTCATCGGTCTGAATACAGCTAGCGCAAGAGACCTTCTTATAGTCAGCTTGACCTCTTGTCCCCTGGTCTGATTGGCTCATAAGATGAACAAAGCCTGAATAGGCTCGTTAGGGAGACATTAGTGTCCATGGCCTTAAGGTAAACAGTGGCCTAAGGTGCTGAAACCCATCAAGAATGGGTTGTTAGCTGTGACCTGGTAGTGAAGGCTCCTTGATTTGCCTGGGTACTTTGGAAAGTACAGGCTCCTTGATTTGCCTGGGTACTTTGGAAAGTACAGCCTGATCAGGCTGTACTTTCCAAAGTACCCAGGCAAATCAAGGAGCCTTCACCACCAGGTCACAGTTAACGACCCATTCTTGATGGGTTTCAGCCATGAAGGTAGCTGGGCAAAGGGGAGGCAGTGGTTTATGCGTTTCTTCATAGTCCCAGTTTAATCTCCAGCCACACCGCTTTTGGGATGCCCAGAATGGCATACCTGGAGAGTAAACTGGGGCTACGAACAAGCCCACAAACCACTGCCTCCTCTTCACCTGGCTGTCTGCATGGAGCAGTGACGTGCTCCAAGCAGAGGGAGAAGTGCTGTGGCTGTGAGGGGGCAATATTGCATGTCCACAGAATTGCCTCCTCATGTCACCTTTGGCACCTGTGCCATAAATTTGCCAACACTGGTATATGATAATGTTTTGTATTTAAGAACATAAGAACATAAGAAGAGCCATGCTGGATCAGGCCAACGGCCCATCTAGTCCAGCTTCCTGTATCTCACAGTGGCCCCACCAGATACGTTTGGGAGCGCATGAGACTAGATATCTCTCTCCTGACAGCACTCCCCTGCATCTGGCCCTTGAGGTACCCCAGTTTTAAGCCTGGAGATTACACATCTCCCTCATGGTTTGTAACCTGTGATGGACTTTTCCTCCAGGAATCTGTCCAATCCCCTTTTGAAGGCATCCAGGCCAGATGCCATCACCAAATCCTGTGGCAGGGAGTTCCACAGATTAACAACGCGTTGGGTGGAAAAAATATTTTCTTTTGTCTGTTCTCACTCTCCCAACCCATAGTTTGAGTGGATGTCCCCTAGTTTTGGTATTTTGTGAGAGGGAGAAGAGTTTCCCTCTATCCACTTTACTCATGCCCTGCACTATTTTGTACGTCTCAATCATATCCACCCTCAGGCGCCTTTTTTCCAGACTAAAGAGCCCCAAATGTTTTAGCCTTTCCTCATAAGGGAGGTGCCCCAGCCCAGTAATCATTTTAGTCGCTCTCTTCTGCACCTTTTCCAGTTCCACTATGTCTTTCTTGAGATGTGGTGACCAGAATTGTACACAATACTCCAGGTGTGGCCTTACTATTGTTTTGTATAATGGCATTATAATGTTGGCTGTTTTATTTTCAATCCCCTTTTTGATAATCCCTAGCATGGAATTGGCCTTCTTCATTTGAAGATTATGTCTCTTTCCTAGTGCTGTTGTAGGAAGGACCACAGGGGTAGAGTACATGTTTTGCATGCTCACCTCAGTCATGAGCATCCCTCTATTTAAAATGTTCAAGAGCTTTAGCTGTATTAGTCTAGTGCTACAAAAGCATCCATAAGCGTAGTAGCACCTTACAGATTGACAAATTATATTTGGGATATGATTTTTGCAGACTGTAACCCATTTCATTCCAGGCAATAGGCTACAGTACACAGAAACTTAAACCAAATAAAATGTACAGTTATTAGTCTTGTTTGTGTTCAGAAGTGCTCTTTACACAGAAAATAATCTGGGATAACTCTGCCAGAATCAGTCAAGGTGGAAAATCTGGGTTACAGCTGGATGGAGCAAAGGTCTGACTTCCTATAGAGAAACTTCACTTCTTAAAATATTTTACAGACATAACTTTCAAAAATAAAGAATGAACAGTGACTTTAATTATGAAAATTACTCTATCTGAAGCATCCATTGGCTAAATGGAAGGAAAAGCTGCCATCCCTGTTTAGTCAGGCAAAGACACTTGACAGCTTGAAATGAAACTGGTCACCAGTTTAAGGACAATGTCTAAAATTACAATCCGGTCCATGAGGGCAAGCCTTGCTCAGTCTGCCAAAGGTGGTGCTAATTGCAAACTGCTCTGTATTCCTAAAGGCACAGCAGGCATCAGACAATAACTCAAATATTATTTTTCAGGCTTAGTCACATTGCCTTCAGAGGATACAATGATGGCTGACATTATGAAGAAGATAAAGTATAATGAGAGACGGTATGCAACTATGTTGTCTTACGCACAAAGAGGGTTGTTTATTTATTTTCCTTTATTGAAGAAAAAACAACAGTGTTAGCTGTTTTAGCAGAAATTAAAAAATTAAATTCTATCATCAGGTGCTATCTGTGTAGCCCAACCAAAAGATATGTATAAAAAGTATGCCAAGGCACACAGAAATACACAAGGGTTTGAAAGCATCGTGAGACATCATAAGTAAGCAATTAGGACCCATCTGGAGTCCCAGCAGTTTCTCCATTGTTCTAGGACATAATGGAGGAGGGATGTGAAAGCCAACATGAGACTGGTGTTAGGTTTCAGCATAGTCTCACTTGAGGATTGGAAAGGCAGAAACTTCAGACCCTCCATCTTAAATACTGTAATGTAAAGTCTCCAAAGTAAGCTCAAAACTGCACACAGCAAGTGTGAGCAAACAGATTTCTTTTTGTGAGGGATTACAAAAAGCCACTTGATAAGATTTACATACCTAGTGGCTATGGAGTGATGGATTAGGTAAAGAAGATAAATATATCCACATTATATAACTTTACTGATTTGTAATGGATGGAATGGAATTAGGTTTCCATTCAATTTCTCCATTTGAACATTTCTCCATGTCTCATGGGCACATGTATATGGCAAAGAGACTATAAAAATGCAATAATGGTACAAGTGCCTGACATTCTCTGATCCCCCCTAAAAAAAAAACCTTGGAGTGCTGGCCCCTAAACTTCTTATCACTCATAAAACGGAGTGCTTTGTCTGTTGCAAAATGCTTCCTGGGATTAAAGAAGCCCCGTCCATTAAAATAAACCACTTCCTGGGATTAAAAGAAGCCCAGTGACATCTGAACTTGTCAGTGTAGGGTTAGGAGTGGGCATTGGTGGTGGATACTCAAGCAGGAACTGATCTAGGGAACTCTATGCAAGCTGTGTTTGTGGTCCAATTCATACCAGAAAATTCCCTTCTCCTCTTCACAGGTATGTACCAAGCCAGAACATATCATTACAGGTCCAGTATGTTGATCATGTGGATGAATTAGCTTCTCTCGCAGGAGTGAAGCCCAATCTTTTGCATCTCTTCCTAACTGACCCACAGCTGGGTTGGGAGGTGTTCTTTGGGCCTTGTTCATCTACACAGTTCCGTCTGATGGGGCCTGGAAAGTGGGAAGGAGCCAGAAACGCCATCCTCACCCAGAGAGAAAGGATTGTCAAGGCAACCAAGACAAGAGCTGTGCAAAGCTCTGTAGATTCTGTCAGAGCTACTTGGGATCCTTCTCTCTTTGTTAAAGTTATTGGTTGTTTTGCTGTCTTTGCTGTCATGTTAGCTTATCTGTCATTTGGCCTGAAGGAGCCAGAGAATGACTTCTGATACTACTGTCTGTATTTCTCTGCTTTGAGGCTGCTTTTTCATGCACAAAACTAGCTTTGTGGGGGCAGAAGGAGGGAACACAGTGTCAATGTCTGTCTTTTTGTTGCTATACAGCTTATCCTTTTTGTTGCTATACAGTTTTGTTGCTATACAGTATGGAACCATGGAAAATACTAGAACCTTGAAACAGCTGCAAAGTGTGATGACTCTGATGAGGCTCTTAGGAAAACAAGTAATACATATTTTTGCTGTGGGAGGAAACAATATAAATCTACACTAGGGCCAAAATCCTGTTGTTTAAATTGCACTTGGATAGTCCTATTTGTCAGTGGCACAGTGCTACAACACTCTCTTATGTAAACAAAACTCTGCCTCCTCATTCCCACCCCCTACCCCCGGTGGGCCGGGCATTCATTTTACAAACCCTGGAAGAATTGACCACTCTCAAACTTGAGCTAGCTCCCAGAACCAATTGGGATTGAACTCAGAGCCTTTTCACATTACCCCTAAGATCCGCTGGCCACTTAAATTTGGACCAGAGATCTTGGGGGTTTGTTGCTCTTCCTGTGTTCCCACCCCCTCGGCACTCCTGGCTGCTGTCTGCGTGAGGGGAGGGAGAAAAAAAGAAAGAAAAGAATGCTGGCTTACCTCTGTTCTGCCCGTCTTGCTCTGTTCCCGGCAGCATTCAGATCTCTTAAAGGGGCGGGGGGCAAAAAACAACAACAAACAGAAGCGAGGAGAGCCCGGCACTCACTACATTACATCCGCATCAGGGATTTTCATCCCCGGAGAGCAGGTACCTGAAAAGTGCGCTGGGACGTGCTTAGGTGGGCATGGTCGCACTTAATTTTCTGTAAACTCTGGAGCTGGTGGGGAAACAATTTTAAGCTCCGGAGCTGGGAGCCATTTGCCGCGGAGTTTAGGGGTCGTGTGAAAAGGCTCTCAGTTTGAGTAGTGGCTTGATTGCTGTGGTGCAGTTTCATCACTTTACCATGGAGCTCATATATACTGTACTTAAGTTCCATATATACTCAGAATTCCTAGATCCTTTGTAAGAACAAAAAGCTCTTTCAGTTTCAAAATTTCAACTTGGTAAGGGTCTTAAAGAATATATCTCAAGCTATTATTTATTTTTAATTTTTTTCTGGCTAAACTGTCTACAGCTCATATTGCATACTTTTCTATGGTAGGACAATGTCATATTATCACATAAATGTATCAATGATATTTTGAATTTTGTAATTGAAAATATGTAAGATTGTTTTCCAATAAGAAAGGATATATATTGCTGTCAGGTTGAGGGGCTTCCCAAGATGGCATCTTTTACCTGCTCACAGTTTCCAATGTTGGCAGTCTATATTAATGGTTGAAATACAGCAGCGCAGTTGTGCACACAGTGTAACTTTTCATAGTGGACTTCCATAAATTAAAAAAAATTCCATAGAAGTTATAGGTTTCATACTGAGTTCTGCAACTCACTATTAACAGATAATGTCTACAGAGATTTCTTAATTTATTGCAATTCAATGCTAAAAGTTACATTATTTGCATAATTATACAACAGGTTTTCAGCCAATTTAAGCCTTACTTGTTCTAAATTCTGATGTAATACATCACAATTAATTTACAATAAAATTTCTGTTCTAGTAATTTCAATAAACTGCATTTTAACTATCGCTATGATGTTAGTTGTTATGTTAATCCACAGTGGATGATCTCATCTGGATTTAAAAGGGATAAAGAGTATTGCAGATGAGCCTTCAGTTTCTTTGAACCACTTATTTAAAACCCTTGGGGCTTGTTCTCACTCACAAATAGAATCACTGTTGCACTACATTCTGTTTTTAAAAATGGCTTAAAATGAGATGTCTCTGTTACACAAACAAGAGCACAGAATATTTTGCCAAGGAATCATGTTTTCTGTTTGGAAGGAGACCTAGAATTCAGAAGTGCCAGAGGGTCATTTATTTGAGTACACATGTAAAACCTAGTTTATTTCAATTCTTTCTGCATTTTTAAACCCCTCTGCTTCACCTTTGAGTAACTATTGGGAGAGATGGCAGAAAGGAAGGAGAGACAGATGGGCACAGGAGAGGGAAGGTCTGCTTTCAAAATTATTTGTCCTTTTAGATAGCCAGGACAGGAAAAGTGAGGACAAATAAGGCAATACATGGAAGTTTTCATGAACAAACTGCTTACCAAGAAGAGAAATAACCAACAGTAGGAGGAGAAAGAGGTTTTGAGAGAAGGGTTGGCTACATCTCTCAGGAAACAGCAGATGCATTTTAAAAGAGAAGAAGCTTTTAAATTTTCTTAAAAACTGTTTCTCCCTCACCTCATTATAGCAGTGCAGCAGTAGTGTGTATGTAGTCAGTGTGAGGGCATGGCAGACGGGCACATGAAAAAGCCTGACATGCAACAAGTCTAAAAGCCAAATTCTAGGCCCTCTCAAATATGCATGACAGTTTAAAAACTAATTAAACGTTTTCTCAAGAGGATGCAGAGAGCAATCCAAATATGTGAAACTACATGATTTCTAAAGCTCTTCCATTTAGAGTTGAATTTATTGTCAAGTGAATGTAAACATAACCAAACCATTGGTTTACCAAATCTAAGCAAATACTCCCCCCCAAACCAACAGTGGGACAAGACTGTTTTAGCCCCTGCATAAAATAATTAGTCAAACGCATCACAAAATTGCACCATTAATCCATTAAAGAAGGGGACTTTTGAGCATTACTTTTAAAAAAAAATGGGTTGGAGTTCATCAGATTGTACCTGGGCCCTTGAACTCATATTGAGCTAGATGGTCCTAGAAATCACCAATGCATGGACCAATGTTGTTATGAATTTCCTGCCCAGATATCGCCAGAACTGTGCAATCTGCTGGATGCCATAGTTTGTAGGAAGTTTTAAAAAGAACTTTCCCCACAGTTCTGCTCTTCTGTGTTGGCACAAACACATCCTTCCCCATGGAAAATGAAATGTTGTCACCACTTCAGCATATAATAAAAATGACAGGATTGTTATGTCCCTGAACTACTTTTCCAGAATATTTCAGTCTATTCATCTTTAAAAAGACAGCACACATATCACTGAAGATACAGTGTGAAAAAATACCACATAAATAGAACAGATGAGGATAAGACTTCTGTTTTTTGTCACGGTGGCACACTCCTTGTTTGAGCACTGAGATGAGGGGGGATTTCCCACTATTGAGGGTCCATTAAGGACAGAGGGGCTTGGAGGGTCCCCTGAAGAGGAGTGCTATAACCAGGATCAGAACAGGAACACGGAGGCATTCCTGGAGGGATTCTGGCAGTTCTGTTCATACCCCTTGGTGGTGAAGGGGAGGACTTCCTTAAAAGGTCCCTCTCCAAAAGCCATGACTCGACATATTTAAGCGAAGAAGCAGCCACTGGGGCATATCTTGTTTGGTGAGCAGCCTAAAACTCTTGGTAAGGGGGGGGGGGGAGAAGGGGGCAATTACTCCATGGCACAGAGGCTTTACCAGTTTAACCAGCCTTTGGATAAACAAATGCATCTTTTATTCCCCCTCTCATTTTAACAATAAAACGTAGCATTTTTTTTCTTATGTCATAAAAATGATACGGTTATCTTATGCTTGAATTGAGGGCTGGGAAAAGCATTATTTGACGGGCACACACCGTAGGCAAATAGTACTGAAGTATGTAAAAGTTATCAAAATCGTAACAGAAACCACTATCCTCATTGCACTGACAATCAGTGTGGGGGGAGGGCGCGAGGGGCTGCCTCTCTTAGTCATGGAGGCATTTTTTCTCTGGAGGACCACACCATCAGCAATGCCTCCAGTGTCTCCAAGGGAGAGGGGCAGACAATTTAATTCCCAAAATGTTCAACCATGCTTCTCTTCTTGTGAAACATCCACCCTATTTTAAGTCGGGTTAAAACAATAGCCACTGTTGTTTATTACAGAAAAGAACCCTGATTTTTCAGATGAGGAAGGATAATTTCTAGGACTCTAATTGGCATTGGGATATTTCAAACTTGTATTGCCACCCCAAAGCAGATTCCCTGCCAGAAGGTGTGAAGATCTGGCTATAAAAACAATATGCTGATAGAATGTGCAACAAAAAAAGAAAGAAAGAAAAGAAAAGAAAAGAAAAAGAAAAAGAAAAAGAAAGGAAAGGAAAAAGAAAAAGAAAAGGAAAAGGAAAAGGAAAAGGAAAAGGAAAACACTGGAGGTAATCATGATCACACATGTGTATATCAGAGTTTGTGGGATTTTTGAATCTTCTAATCCTTATCCTTCAAGGTAATAGGTGCAAAGACAGTTCCTAGGTTTGGATAATGCAATTTCTTTTTAAATTGTTAACACTGACTGTGGGGGTGGGGGTGGAGGGTGGTCATTGGAATTCAGACAATCAGTTAATGCAACAAATTCTCCCAAGAATGCCAGGTTCTAACTAGTCCATTTCTGAACTCTGTTCCTGGGGATCATCCTAATTAGCAGGCCTTGGCATTTTACAACAAAACAAGCAGTTTATGGCATTGGATTTTAAACTGTGTCATGCAACAAGTGAATATCTACACTTAGAACTCCAAAGAATGGTTCAACCTCCATATTCTGAAATGCCGGAATACTTCCTTGCAAAGGTTTTGGGATCGCTGCATGACAAGAACAAAAATTATATGTGTACTATGTGACTTCTGTGACCTTGCCAACGGGTCAACCCCTTTTCACCTGCTACATTCCACTTGTACTATTGGATGTGACTGAGGAGGAATTCAAGCAGGGAAAAATAAATCAGGTTCTTAGACTCTCCCCCACCCCAGCTCAAAGATTCTCACAGAGTGCTGAGGTGTAAATATTGAGAATGGCAGCCCAACTGTCATCGGGTCACTACAGGTACTGTTGAGTCTCAGCAAGGCTAGTCCCTGCTGAATACTGCTGGACCTCAGAATTCCCAATAAAGAGAGTCCAACACGAGTGAGTCCCAATCAATTGCCAATTTACTGAGCTCAGTAAATGTAGCAATGGCAAACAACCTCTACAAGGCAGAGAAGATTGTCCGCCCCGAAGACCAGGTGTACAGATGTTTTATACGCCTTGCCCCTCCCAAAAGGCACATGCAGACTCTTGGGATAGGTAGGTGGGGATCTTCAGGGAGGCCACCAATGGTGACAGTCCAAGATGTCTCCCAGGGCAGTTCTGGGGGTGGCCACAGAGTCCTGTAATACTACTCTGGATTAGTCCTGCCATCCAGGTGTGGTTGAGCCATCTAGGTATCTGATGGGCCATAAGGTTTGGGGACAATAAGGCAGGGAAAGGGTGATTACAGAATCAATAGAGAGTCCGGAAGAGTCAATAAGGAAATCCTAAACTCCACGTTGTTTCTAATAGGTTTTCCAGAATAAAGACTAAGTCATCAGCAAATGCTTGAAGCTTAATAGATCAGATTGAGAAATATGGGGATGTTGCTGGCCTGAAAACAAATAAAGAGAAAATGAAACTAATGGTTAAGAACCTGACAGAAAAACAAAGAAAGTTACTAACAGAGAAGACAAATCTGCAAATAGTAAAAAAGATTAAATATTTAGGAATTTATTTGTCATCCAGATGCTCCACAATTAAAGAAGATAATTATGGGAAATTATTGAAAGAAATTAAACAAGATCTTGAAAGATGGGAGAACAGGCAACTTTCATTCCTGGGAAGGATTGCAACGATAAAGATGAATATATTGCCTAAAATCCTTTTTCTTTTCCAAACAATCCCAATCAAACTAGGAAGAAGATACTTTGAGGAACTGAACAAAACAATTTTAAAATTCATATGCTTAAAGAAAAAGGCAAGAATTAAAACCAAAATGCTACAAGAGAAGAAGGAAAGAGGAGGTTTTGGATTACCAGATTGGACACTGTACTACCAAGCCTGTGTGTTAACATGGCTAAGGGAATGGATACTGCTGAAAGATAAAATGTTTTTATACTTGGAAGGGCATGATTTATAGCTAGGATGGCATGCTTTCTTGTGGTATGGAAAAACCAAAACACATAAATACTTTCAAAGTAATCTGATTAGAAACTCTTTAATTAGTACATGGGAGAAAATTAAAACCAGAATCTACATGAAAACTCCAAGATGGGTCTCCTCACTAGAAGCATTTACCTTTCCAAATCAAATAAACTTTGATAAAATTGTAACATATAACGATCTTTTTGATTCAGAAGGGAACTTAAAAACAAAGGAACAACTAGAAAATCAAGGACTGATACTTCCATGGTGGCCACTTATGCAAATTCAATCAGCATATAAAGAAGATCTTAAACTACAAGGATTTTACAAAGAACAGGCTCAATTTGATAAAACATTACTACTATCAGAAGATAACTTAATTAAAAAACTTTATAACCTCCTGCTAGATTTGAACATGGAAGACGAGCAAGTAAAAGAGACAATGATATGTTGGGCCAAGAATATTGGTCACACAATTGAACTAGAGAAATGGCAAATTTTATGGAGTCTGAACAACAAACTAACTCTGGCAACATCTTATAAAGAAAGCTTATATAAAATGTTTTATCGTTGGCACCTGCCACCAACTAGATTAGCCAAAATGTTCACAAACTTGTCTAACAAATGTTGGAAATGTAAAAACCATGATGGAACATATTATCATGTATGGTGGTCTTGTGTGAGGGCAAAGAAATACTGGGTTAAAATACATATATGGCTCAAAGAAATAACTAAGCTGAATATAGAATTTAAGCCAGAAAGATTTCTACTAGGTATTATGCAAAAACTGTTAATACAGTAACCCCCTGCCATTTCGCGGTTCATGTAGAGCGGTCCTGCTATATCACGGTGTGAGGGAAACTCCTCTGATGGGGAGAGAGAGACCCCTGCACGCCCAGCTTGAGGATGGAGAAGCCTGGGGAATCAGAGAAACTGGTGACAGTGACACCCGTGGAGAGATTTATGATGCTGAAGTGATACTATGATGCCCTAAAGATCATTGAACAGCATAAGGAGAAGGAGGAGGAAGAGAACCCAGGGCCAGCCGGAAGTAAAAAGAAAGACTTGGTGGGAAAGGCTGACCAATCCGCTCCAGTGGAGGCGGGGTTTGGGACTTGTAAAAAGGGAAAGAGGCGGGAGCTTCCAGAAGGATGGGAGTGGGTTTGGATGGAGAACCCATGGACAGGAGACTGGGAGCAGATGATGATGCCCCATAAAGAGACTGAGAGCTACAGACGCCGAGCCCATCGTCAGAAGTGCTCTTACTGGAGGGAAAGAGAATACCGAGAATATAACCGAAAGCGCGAAGAGATCCACAAATAAATTGAGCTAGAGGAATGGCTGATAAAGATCCGGAGGGAAATCGAGGCCGGGACACTGGATCCCAGGGAGGACCTGACCACGAGGCCCGATTACCCCTTATGTACACCCCAGCGGAGACCCCCTGGTCCCAGGTGCACTTCGGAAGTTGGGATACAAGTGGGAAGATCCCAACCCTCTGTGAAGGAGATTGGGATACAGGTGGAGGAGCTGAGGCTTTCGGAGAGGGAGGAGGAGGAGAGTTGTGGTGGAAAAGAGTATCCGCATGTGGAGGTGGGGAATTTGATCACTTTCTAGAGACCCCGACTTATGGTGGAAAGAACCCGTTTATGACAGATGTTAAAGATGTTGAAACAGTTGGAAGAAGAAAAGCCTCTTTTGTTATTGATGAACACAATAAAAGTTCTGTTTGTTCGTTTCGAGAAATGCCTTCATTGAAGTTAGAAGGGCGGGATGCCTGGGCTAAGACTGAACCCCCACACACGGGACTGCAGTACATGCCGGGGCTCCAGCTGATTAGTGCTGGGGTGGAGGAGAAAAACCTTTATTTTCCCACCCTAGCGCCAATGAGCTGGAGCCTGGGGTGTGGGGAAGGGAGAAAAAAGGTTTTAAAAGCCCGGGCTTTTAAAATCTTTCTCTCCCTTCCCCAAGTCCCAGGCTCCAGCTAGGTGGTAGATCAGATTCCCCCAACGTGGCTCACCTGGGGTGCTTCAAGAAGTCTTGGAGTGGCCCAAGTGAGTGGCGGAGGAGGATCAGATCCTGCAATGCCATTTCTTGGACTGTATCTTAATAATGCCAGCAGTTTTACTTTAAAACAAAGGAATTGAATGCTCTTTTCTTGCAGGA
Organism: Phrynocephalus forsythii; assembly: GCA_029282475.1. Lineage (NCBI taxonomy): Eukaryota > Metazoa > Chordata > Lepidosauria > Squamata > Agamidae > Phrynocephalus > Phrynocephalus forsythii. Next base: position 3,865,755 of record JAPFRF010000005.1, on the reverse strand, counting down.
TTTAAAAAAGCTACCTGGGGGAGTAGTTTTTCAAACTGCTTGCAGAATTCCTGAGAGCACATGGAGGTTTGGCTGCATCTTGATATTGCCAGCAGTTTTACTTTAAAACAAAGGAATTGAATGCTCTTTTCTTGCAGGATTTAAAAAAAGCTACCTGGGGGAAGAGTTTTTCAAACTGCTTGCAGAATTCCTGAGAGCACGTGGAGGTTTGGCTGCATCTTAATATTGCTAGCAGTTTTACTATAAAACAAAGGAATTGAACGCTGTTTTCTTGCAGGATTTTAAAAAGCTACCTGGGGGTTTCAAACTGCTTGCAGAATTCCTGAGAGCACATGGAGGTTTGGCTGCATCTTAATATTGCCAGCAGTTTTATTATAAAACGAAGGAATTGAATGCTGTTTTCTTGCAGGATTTAAAAAAGCTACATGGGGGAGGAGTTTTTCAAACTGCTTGCAGAATTCCTGAGAGCAGGTGTTCTTTCTTGGAGAAGAAGGTCAGACAGCTGGAGGCCTGTGTTTTCAATCTTCGCAACACTAGGGAGCAGGAGGGGTTGTTGCAGGAAGCAGAGAACAACTTTGTCAAAACTAGTGACAGGGAGAATCTCAATCAGGGTGAGGGCATTTCACAAGTACAGGAGACAGATACTTGGAGGAATGTCAGAGTCAGAAAAGGAAGAACTAAGAAACAGACAGAGAGCTTGCAACTGCACAATAGATTCCAACCTCTCTCCTTTATCAGCCAGGAAAAGGAAATGCGCCTAGAACAGCAAGGGCAGCTTGAAGACCCTGCACAGAGGAATCCAACAGTACAACAAGGGGCACCTACCAAGCCTCAAAGGAGGTGAGTGGTGGTGATTGGAGACTCCTTGCTTAGAGGAACAAAAGTGGTCATCTGCAGGCCTGACGAAATGAATCGAGAGGTCTTCTGTCTCCCTGGAGCCAAGATTTGGGATGTAACAGAGAGTCTGACAAGACTCATCAAACCCACTGATTCTAACCCATTTCTTTTGGTCCATGTAGGACAGGCATGCCCAAACTTCGGCCCTCCAGATGTTTTGGACCGCAACTCCCAGAATTCTAAGCTTAGATTGCAAATAGCAAAGGACTGTGGGAGTTGCGGTCCAAAACATCTGGAGGGCCGAAGTTTGGGCATGCCTGATGTAGGAACTAATGATACATCAAAATGCAGCTTTCTAGATATCACAAAGGCATATGAAGAGATGGGTAGGAAACTGAACGACCTGGGTGGGCAGGTGGTAATTTCGTCTCTCCTCCCTGTAGAAGGACATGGCTCATGAAGGGAAAGAACAATAGTGGAGGTGAACAACTGGCTTTGGAGATGATGCCGGCAGGAACGATTTGGATTCTTGGACCATGGTTTGATATTTCATTCAGATGGGCTATTGGGCAAGGATGGGGTGCATCTCACAATGGCTGGAAGGCATCTTTTTGCCAAGAGGCTTGAAAATTTGATAAGAGTTTTAAACTGAGTTCTCAGAGGGAGGGAGAAAATTTTCTTAAAGGTAGAGATACAGAAGGAGTTGTGGGGAATAGCCCAAATGTTGCAATAGGAGCAGGACAAGAAGTAGTGCAGACCATCAGCGTGAGGAAAAACAGGTTAAGCACAGGACATGTAAGAAGCACTCAAATGTCTCTACACCAATGCACAGAGCATGGGGAACAAACAAGAGGAGCTGGAACTCCTAATACAGCAAAATAAATATAACATAATTGGCATCACTGAAACATGGTGGAATGAGACGTCTGATTGGAATGTAGTCATTGGACGGTATAACCTGTTTCAAAGGAACAGACCTAGTAAGAAAGGAGGAAGTGTAGCTTTATATGTTAAGCACATATATACTGCTGGACGTTATATTCTGCTTAACCACATATATACTGCTGAAGAAATACATGATAAACAGCAGGGAAAGCAGGTTGAGAGTATCTGGTGAGAATGAAGGGTGGGAAAAATGAGAGAGATGTCACTGTGGGGTATATTATTGACCCCCAAGTCAGCCAGAGGATTGGGATGATGCTTTCTGTGAGCAGATGGCCACACAATCAAAAGGGAGAGATGTAGTACTAATGGGAGATTTTAACTATCCTGATATATGCTGGCAGTCCAACTCAGCTAAGAATTCAACGTCCAGCAGATTCCTTGATGCCCTTGCAGACAATTTCATGGTCCAGAAGGTAGAGGAGGCAACAAGAGGAGCAGCCATTTTAGATCTGATCTTAACCAATGGGGAGGACCTCATATATGGGGTCGAAGTGGTGGGATCTTAAGGTAAAAGTGACCATGCCCTCTTGGAATTTGTTATACAGTTGGAAGGTGAAGCTGAGCATGGTCAGACAAGAATCCTGGACTTTAAGAAAGGCAAGTTTTTTAAACTTAGGGAATTATTGGCTGTGATTCTATGGACTGAAACACTGAAAGAGAAGAGAGTCCATGATGGATGGGAGTTCCCAAAAAGCGAGATATTAAAGGCACAATCCAAAACTGATCCAACAAGAATAAAAAATGGGAGCGGTCTAAAGAAACCCCAATGGTTTACTAAAGAACTTGCAACTCAGATAACTATAAAGAAAAACAAGTACAAGAAATGGAAAAATGGGGAATGCACCAAAGAGGAATATAAGCAAATAGCTAATATATGCAGGGGGGATGGTAAAAACCTGTAAAAGTGTGGGGTTTAGTGATTTCAGCAAGTGATTTCAGCTCTGTGACATAGTAGGCTGGAGGCAGCATATTGGTAACAACTCTTTATTCAGGGAGAGAACAAGGCTGGGGACTGGGGAGAGGGAGCTACATTTATAGGAACGGGGACAGGCTGGGAAAAGATACATTTTGGAGGGAACAATTACAAGCAATCACAAAGCTGCCTTTTGGCGGGAACCAATAGGATTGAGGATCCAAATGCAGCAACTAGAAATCACCAATAGGCCTGTTCCCTTTGGAACAGGAGGGCAGTTACTTCAACAAGCAATTACAGATAATAGGAATACAGATCAATACACAAGACCCCTCCCCCCTGGTGGGCACAACACACGTAATCCTTAAGATATTGTGGGGCCCTGCAACTTCTAATTGATCTCCTGACTACTGGTGATGCAGGGGCTTGAGCAGGCAGTGTCTGTGGTGGAGAGTCTACTGTAATAGATTTGTCTGACATGGAGGGTGTATTAGACGACTCAGTGTCCCTGATCTGTTCCTCGGCACCAAGAGGACTTGCAGGAATAGATTCAGTTGCGGAAGCCACTGGTACCTGCATTCCTGGGGCATCTCCGCTCTGGTCTTGCAGCTGTGACTCATTAATGGGGGTAATGTCACTCTCAGACTGCAATTCCCCCACTCCTGTACCCCCTCTACTGAGCGCTCTGCGCCGCAGTTGGTCCACGTGCCTACGCCAGACCCTGCCATCTTCAATGGTCACATAATAAGAGACTGGCCCAGACGCTCTGGTGATCACTCCTGGCACCCACAGGGGACCTCTGGCATAATTTCTCACCCAGACCAAATCTTCAGGAGCAAAATACCTTGTCGAGTTGCTCTCTGCCAGTGGAGGTGCTCTAGCATTGCGGTTAGGCATTTTGTCTGGGTGGACATAATCCAGCACCGTTACCAGCCTTCTACCTAGGAGCAGCTCTGCTGGCGACTTGCCCGTAGTAGTACACGGCATTGCATGCTGCAAAAACAACATTTGGGCAATGCGCGTTGACCAGTCACCCTCCATCAAGCGTGCAATAGATCCTTTGGCTGTCTGCACCATGCGCTCAGCCTGCCCATTGGAGGAGGGGTGAAAGGGAGCTGATGTGACCCCTCTTATAAAATTATCAGCCAAGAATGCCCTGAATTCTTGGGATACAAAGGCTGCTCCATTGTCTGAGACAATGGTCTCGGGCAACCCGTGGGTTGCAAACAGCTGTCTCAACACTTTGATGACTGCAGCTGACGACATGCTGGGAACCATAGCCACCTCTAACCATTTAGAATACGCATCAACGATAACAAAAAAACCTTTCCTTGGAATGGCCCAGCAAAATCTAAGTGCAGCCGGCTCCAGGGAGTCCGGGTCTGCTCCCACCAGTGGACTGGTGCTCTGGCCACTTCTGGGCGCACTTCCTGACATGCCTTGCACGTCCGTACCCATTGTTCAACATCTTATGCAGGGATAGCTCATGTTGCCTTGTTGCGTATGGTCTAAATTTTTCTTCATGCGGGCCACCTGGCCATCCCCTCCCCACCCAAGTGAGCACACGGGAGAGAGCGGTATCTTCCCTCGTTCTCTCAGCTATTTCAGTGGCCATTACAGGGGCCCCCGGGAGTGTTTCCAGCATCATCACTCATTCCGCCAGGGCAGGATCCGCATCACTCACACCAGGAAGGGGCAAACGACTTAGCGCATGAGCGTGGCACAACCTTTTCCCTGGAACATGGGTCACGGTGTACTGGAACCCATTCAGGAATATAGACCATCATAACATCCTGGGGGAGAGAATCTGCGGCGTCTGATTGTTCGGGTTGAACAATCCTAACAATGGCTTGTGGTCGGTTTCAAGGAAGAAGTGGCGACCGTATAAATAGTCATGGAACTTTTTAATCCCTGCCACAATTGCCAGCTCTTCTTTGTCAATTTGTGTGTAGTTGCGCTCCGTAGGCGACAATGTATGAGAATAGAATGAGATGGTCTTTTCCGACCCATCTGCTTCCCTATGGCTCAGCACAGCTCCCAGCCCATACTGAGAGGCATCACATGCCAGGACAAGAGGTTTCGACTCATCATAATGAGCAAGGACGCTCCTGCTAGTCAGCATGCCCCGTAAGGTGTCAAAAGCCTTCTGCTGTGCCTGAGCCCAATGCCACACACACTTTTTTTCAATAGCCTATGCAACGGTTCTGCTATTGAAGCTTTCTGAGGTAGGAATGAATGATAAAAGTTAATAAGTCCCAGGAATGACTGTACCTCCGTCTTGTTCTGTGGGCGTGGAGCCTCAGTAATGGCTTTAATTTTAGAGTCAGTGGGGTGGATGCCTGTAGCATCAATTTTAAACCCCAAGAAATCCACAGATGGCACCCCAAAACTGCATTTTTCCTTTGTAAGCTGCAGCCCCACCTCTTTTAATTTGATTTAATACAGCACGGATACGCCCAACTAGTTCCCGGGGGTCTTTCCCAGCAATCAGAACGTCATCAAAAAGGGCAAGACCCCTGGCAGACCCCTTAACAGGCGCTCCATTAGACCTTGAAAAATCCATGGGGCCACACAAACTCCAAACTGTTATCTGTTTACTCTGAAAGCCCCTTTGTGTGTTACGATAGTCTGTGCTTCCGCAGATTGCGGAGACACTGGCAGCTGCTGGTACGCTTGTGCCAGGTTATGTTTAGCGAAAATTTCCCCCCAGCTAGTTTTGCCAACAGCTGTGAGATGACTGGAATGGGGTATGAATTTCCCCTGAGTGCTTTGCTGATAGTACATTTGTAGTCTGCACAAATTCTCACTTCCCCATTTGCCTTAAGGGGTGTGATGATAGGAGTCTCCCACTTAGAAGAGTCCACAGGTGAAAGAACTCCCTGTTTGACCAATTTGTCCAGTTCCGACTCAATCTTGGGTTGCAGCGCAAATGGCACTTGCCTTGGCTTGAGTCGGATTGGGGCCACCTTGGGGTCCAGCTCCAAGTCAATTGGAGGCCCTGTATAACAACCCAGTTTACCACTGAAGAGTTCGGCAAATTCCTGGCCTAATGCCTTGCCCAACTCTGGGGACGTTTGGACTGAGTGGAGCCCTGATATACTCAGTCCCAAGGCGGGAAACCAGTCAGTACCCAGGAGACTGGGGCGACTCCCCTTTGCAATCACCAATTTAAGCACGGCCTGTTTCTTCCGGAATTGTACCCTCACAGCACGCATTCCTAGAATGTGGATGTGGCCAGCCGTGTATGATTGCAAGGTTGCTGGGAATGGTTCCAGAGAGGGGAACTTACCCCCCGGGAAGAGCCCCCTTGCAGTCTGGTCTGAGACAATGGTGAATTCCGATCCGGAATCCACCTCCATGTCACACGGTTGACCTTCAATCTTCACTCTGACGGATGTTTTGCCTTGCGCCGGAAACTGCACGGTCTCTCCGTTGATCTCTGTGAGATAATTGCAGTCGTCCAGGAGATGAGTCGTGGTGGATGATCTGCGACGCGTTGATCTAGGTGATCCCGTTGTTCCAGCTGCCACCGACCTGCAGACCCTGGCAATGTGTCCTGTCTTTCCACATGCCCTTCACATAGCATCATGAAAACGGCAGCTTTTCTGTTCATGGTTTCCGCCACAGCCTGGGCAACCACCTCGGCGATCTTTGGGCTGTGCATCAGCCTGATGCACCAACTCGACACCCTGGACTGGGCTCTGGCTTGGACTAGCCTCTGGTTCATCCATGGCATGGCTAGCCTCTACCTGCAGCTTCATGGCCTTCCAACTGGCATTGAGCTCTTCCTGCTCATAATTCTCTGTGGCGGTGGCCTCTTTCAAGGAGGAGGCAAGGGTGACATCTTCCTTTGCCACAATGCGCCTTCGGGCTTTTTTGCTGCTGAGCCCCCGAACAAATTGATCCAAGAGAGTGTCTGCAAGATTTGGGAAGCCACAGTGCTGAGCAAGCTCCCGGAGTCCTGCCAGGAATGCAGCCACAGATTCTCTGGCTTGCTGCTGCTTTTTTTGAAACTCCATCTGCCCCGCCATCTTGGTTTTGGCAGGTGCTAAGTGGCTTGTCAGTCGGGCGAAAATGTCTTTGAGTGATGTCTCATTCAGCTTTGCTGGAGCGAGCAGTGCCTTGGCCAACAAGAAGGTCTCACGCCCACAGCAACTCAGGAACATGGCCCTTTTTTTGCTGTCATCCATGATTTCTTGAGCCACCACGAAGAACTCAAAGCGTTCAACATAGTCCTCCCAAGTGTGGGGCTCCGATGGCTGGAAGGGCTCCAATACCCATGGACTTTCCATTCTTCTGGCGGGCAGGGTCATCTTCTAAGCCGGCAGGTGAGTCTTGTTCTTCCCTGCGATCCGGACTCTGAATCAGCTTGATGATCCTCTGCTTTTCAGCATTCTGGATCCCATCCTCGTCGCCAGTGTAAAAGTGTGGGGTTTAGTGATTTCAGCAAGTGATTTCAGCTCTGTGACATAGTAGGCTGGAGGCAGCTTCTATGGTAACAACTCTTTATTCAGGGAGAAAACAAGGCTGGGGACTGGGGCGAGGGAGCTACATTTATAGGAACGGGGACAGGCTGGGAAAAGATACATTTTGGAGGGAACAATTACAAGCAATCACAAAGCTGCCTTTTGGCGGGAACCAATAGGATTGAGGATCCAAATGCAGCAACTAGAAATAACTAATAGGCCTGTTCCTTTTGGAACAGGAGGGCAGTTACTTCAACAAGCAATTACAGATAATAGGAATACAGATACCTAAAGAGCAAAATGAACTCAGACTTGCCAGAGAGATTAAAGATAGTAAAAACGGCTTCTTTAGTTATGTCCGCAGCAAAAGTAGTTATGTCCACAGCAAAAGGAAAAAATAAGGAAATGATAGGCTCTCTGCGTGGTGATGATAACCAGTTACTAGGAGACAAGGAAAAGGCAGACCTTCTCAACATCTTCTTTGCCTCAGTTTTCTCCAAAAAGGAAAGAACAGTTCCCTTGGCACAAAGAGTAGATGAGGTATTAGGATGGGAATTGCAACATAGAATATATAGACAGGTAGTACAAGAATACCTGGAAACATTAAATGAATTTAAGTCTCCTGGGCCAGATGAATTACACCGAAGGATACTAAAAGAACTGGTGGAACTAATTTCAGAACCATTGGCAATAATATTTGAGAACTCCTGGAAAACAGGGGAAGTCCCCATAGATTGGAGGAGGGCAAATATTGTCCCTATCGTCAAAAAGGGGAAAAAAGAGAACCAAAATAATTACTGCCCCATCAGCTTGACTTCAATTCCTGGCAAGATCCCAGAACAAATTATTAAGCAGACAGTCTGTAATTATTTAACTAGCAATGCTGTCATTACAAGAAGTCAACACGGATTGCTTAAAAACAAGTTATGCCAGACCTATTTGATCTCTTTCTTTGATAGAATTACAGGCCTGGTGGATGAGGGGAATGCTGTGGATATTGCTTATCTAGATTTCATTAAGGCCTTTGATAAGGTTCTCTATGGTATACTTGCAAAGAAGTTAGTAGAATGTGGGATAGATACTGCTACTGTTAGGTGGATTTGTAATTGGTTGACTGATTGCACCCAAATGGTAATCATAAATGGACTCTCTTCAGCTTGGAGAGACGTGACCAGTGGGGTGCCCCAGGGTTCTGTTCTGGGTCCGGTGCTATTTAATATATTTATTAATGACTTGGAGGAAGGAATAGAGAGTAGGCTAATCAAATTTGCAGATGATACCAAATTGGGTGGGGTTGCTAATTCCCTAGAGGATAGGATGAAAATCCAAAGGATCTTGACAGATTAAAGTCCTGGGCCATGGCTAATGGAGTGGGGTTCAACAGTGGAAAATGTAGGGTGGTGCATCTAGGTTAAAAGAATGAATTGCACAGATATAGGATGGGAGACACCTGACTGGAATATAGTACCCGTGAAAGGGATCTGGGAGTCTTGGTGGACCACAAATTGAACATGAGTCAGCAGTGTGTTGCGGCAGTGAAGAAAGCCAATGCGATTCTTGGTTGCATCAACAGAACCATAGTGTCTAGATCAAGGGAAGTGATAGTACCACTCTATTCTGCTCTGGTCAGACCTCATCTGGAGTACTGTGTCCAGTTCTGTGCACCACAAGGGATATAGAAGTTCTGCCTAGAACAATATCTGATCATAATGCAATTCTGTGGACTTTGAAAGCCTCTAGCAAACCCAGACATTGGAAAGTTAATTCTGCTCTGTGGACTAATAAAGTATTCCTTATAGAGGCAGCCAAGGATTTGAGCTTGTACTTCGAAATTAACTTATTTATTTATTTATTTATTTATTTATTTATTTATTTATTTATTTATTTATTTATTGCATTTTTATACCGCCCATCTTCCAAAAGGTACTCTGGGTGGTTTACAAACAAGAATAAAACCAACAGTAATGACAGATAAAAACAAATAAATAAAGAGGGAGAGACCCTCAGCAAGCGGCATCACGGGTGAACAAAAAAATTAAATTAAAAGGTTGCCATATGCCTCCCTGAAAAGCAAGGTTTTCAAAGCTTTTTTGAAGGTGTGACGACACCTCCCTTTTACACGTGTGGTTGTGATGAAAAATGTTTAGTGTAGGGAACCAACTTATTAATCTTCACAGGATCCTCTTGGTAATGCTGCCACCTTTTTAAATCGTTGCCTTATGAACTGGGACAGACTCAGATGTATAACATAAAAATAATGAAGTTTATTGAGAAAATAAATAAATATAACAGTGACTGAAGTTGGTATGCATTGCCTTAAACATAGAATAGATTTAATCAACTCTTCAAGCCTCCCTGTCTTTAATAACTAGTAAACAGTAAAGCCCTCACTGCCTGACTGAACTCTAACAGAGCTGTGCTCTCCCAGCACTCTTAGCTCTCAACTCTTAACTCTTAACTCCCTCAACTAACTCAACTGACTCTCTCAGACCAGGCTCCACTCTTTTTATACCATACCATCCCCCACCCTCCTGCTGGGATTGGCTGATGATTTAGATATGCATCTCCCCCTGCTTCCAGGGTGTTGTCACAATTCCTCCGCCCTTATAAAAAAATTTTAAGGGAGTAAACTTACCTCCATACATATTTACCTTACATACATATTTATAAACAGTTTTATAACATGTTCAAACTTATTACTATATAATATCATTAAATGCAATAATTCTTTCTATATCATTACATTTTAAATAGACTATACTCTTATAACATTGGTTAAAATCATAAATTCAAATACCTGTAAAGACCTTATCGATCATCCTAGAATCAATCCAGGTTAAGATGCATAATTACATATATTTGGTTTACATCTTAAGCATTACTCATCAATTGGATTTCTCAAAAGGGCATCCACTACCAAATTTTTCACTCCCTTTACTTTTCTCTGTTCATATGTATAGTGCTGTAATAACTAAGCCCACCTCATAAGTTTACTATTGTGAATCTTCATGTTGTTCAACCAGATCAAAGGGAAATGATCAGTACACAGTATAAACTTTCTGCCCCATATATAAGGTTTTTACTTGTTTACAGACCAGATAATAGCTAAACATTCTTTTTCTATCGTGGAGAGATGATATTTGCCAGGCTGAAGCTTTTTGCTGATGAATACCACCGGTTTTAAAAGTCCTTGTTGCTCTTCCCGGCATAACACCACCCCTAGTCCAATACCAGATGCATCACTGTAGAGTAAGAACTGAGTAAGAAATATTTTTCACCCAGCGCGTTGTAAGTCTATGGAACTCCCTGCCACAGGATGTGGTGATGGCATCTGGCCTGGATGCCTTCAAAAGGGGATTGGACAGATTCCTGGAGGAAAAGTCCATCACAGGTTACAAACCATGATGGAGAAACCAGGGTACTTCAAGGGCCAGATGCAGGGGAGTAGTATCAGGAGACAGATATCTAGTCTCATGCTCTCCCAAACGCATCTGGTGGGGCTGCTGTGAGATACAGGAAGCTGGACTAGATGGGCCTTTGACCTGATCCAGCATGGCTCTTCTTATGTTCTTATGTACTCTCCCAGCCTTCAATTTGAGTGTATGTCCCCTAGCTCTGGTATTTTGGGAGAGAAAGAAGAGCTTCCCTCTATCCACTTTACTCATACCCTGCATTATTTTGTATGTCTCAATCATATCCCCCTCAAGCGCCTTTTTTTCCAGACTAAAGAGGCCCAAATGTTTTAGCCTTTCTTCATAAGGGAGGTGCCCCAGCCCAGTAATCATTTTAGTCGCTCTCTTCTGCACCTTTTCCAGTTCCACTATGTCTTTCTTGAGATGCGGTGACCAGAATTGTACACAATACTCCAGGTGGAAATTACATATTTTCCAGGTGGAAAAATTACACATTTCCTTTTCTTTAATTTGAATGGTCTTCTCGAGAATATGTTTTTCATCTAAAAGCTCTTGGACTTGCACCTGGAGAGTTGTGTCATCAGAGTTTCTTGTTTCTTTGTTCTGGGCCTTTTAAAGTATATTATCTTGTTGGTTTCTTATTTCTTCTAATTCAGCAGTTAGCTCTCTTGATTATTGTAATTGCTTGTGTATGTGTTTCATTTTATTATCTTTGTCATCAAGTTGTGTAGCTAGTTTTTATTCTTCTCCTTTTAATTTAAAATATATTTCCAATCTGGAGTTCTCTGCTGGTACACGAAGTTCTTCAAGAGTTTGTATCATTCTCTCCTCTGTTATGAAATGTTCAGGGTGTTCGGAAGTGAAGGGGTGTGTATTTGATTCCATTAAGTCTAAACATCCCTTCAAACTGTTGTCTTGCCTTTGTTCTAGGCTAATGTCTGTTGCTGGCCCTTTAATAATGTCAGCTAAATTGTGTTCCCCTACCATTTCAGACAGCTGAGTTTCCCTCCCAAGTACTTCTCTTGAAATTTGATCTGCAACTGTGTGGTTGTCACTATCTTGTTCATCTTGGTGTGTCTGAGCTTGTGTTACCTCAAAAGCACTCTGCACATGCTCTAAGACATCTATTCCAATTAAACATGCACTTGGAATTTGATCTGAAACTCCTACATCCAATGTTCCTTCCCAATCTCTAATCTGTAGTTTCACTCTGGCCGTAGGCAATTCTACCTTGTGTGTGTGTGTTGTGTGTCGTTACAGTCATGACTGACTCTTCGTGACCCCATGTCCATGGAGTTTTCTTGGCAGGAATACTGGAGTGGCTTGCCAGTTCCTACTCCAAGCACCTACAGCACCTGGTATTCCCTGATGGTCTCCCATCCAAGTACTAACCAGGGCCGACCCTGCTTAGCTTCCGAAATCAGGTAAGATCAGATGTGCTTAGGGCACCTAGGCAGCTTAGAAGTGGGCCTTCAACAAAGCAGTGGGCCATCCCAGAAGAACAAGGAATCAGTCTGAGACCCAGACCCAACGGAAGAACCTGGTCATTCCTTACATGGCTGGGGTGTCGGAGAAGCTTAAAAGGATTTTTGGCAAACACCACATCCCTGTTTATTTCAAACCCACAAACACACTAAGGCAGAGACTTGTCCACTCAAAGAATCCAATACCAAACCATAAAAGGAGCAATATAGTATATGCGGTCCAATGCAGTGAGGAGTGTTCAGACCTCTACATTGGAGAAACTAAACAGCCATTAAACAGAAGGATGGCCCAACATAGGAGGGGCAACAGGTCAGGACCAGAATCAGCAGTACACCTCCATTTGAAGGACAAAGGGCACTCTTTCAAAGATGAGGATGTACACATATTAGACAAAGAAGAGAGGTGGTTTGAAAGAGGAGTAAGGGAGGCCATTCATGTGAGCATTGAAAACCCCTCCCTCAACAGAGGTGGTGGGCTCTGGCATAGTCTATCTGCTACTTATCAGGCTGTACTTTCCAAAGTCCCCAGGCAAATCAAAAAGCCTTCACCACCAAGGCCACAGCTAACGACCCATTATTGATAGGTTTCAGCACCTTAGGCCATTGTTCACCTTAAGGCTAAGGATACTATTGTCTCCTTAATGAGCCTATTTAGGCCACTGTTCATCTTATGAGCCTAATTCAGGCCAGGGTGACAAGAGGTCAAAGCTGCCTATAAGATGGAGGATTTGCACTAGCTGTATTCAGACCGATGAAGCTGTTTGGATGAACAGCAAAACATTTCTATCTCTCAAAAAAGAAGTCCAGTAGCCATGACTCAACTTCCAGATAAACTCACCTGGATTACCGAGAATCTTCACAGACCTTTTTCTCAGTTTTGTCTTGTTTATTCTTTAATTTATGACAGAATTGTCTTGTGTGGCACTCTTCTAACATTCCCAGCATGTTAATTTCTGCTTGTTTTCAGGGCTCCCTTTCTTATATTTTCCTTCCCTTCCCTCAGACTTTGGTGACTGGGATCCATCCATTCTCCCTTGTCTTCTTTTATTCTGAGGGGATTTAACATTCCTTGAATCACTTTGGAAGGGTTTCCTTTGATAGTCCCTATTTCTAGGGGGTCCCTTCTGAAAATTTAGAGTCTCGGATTATATTAATTTCATCCGCAATTTTCACAGCTTCAGTCATGTTCTGGGGCTTTTTATCCTTCACTAGAAATCTGATCTCAGGATAGAATAAACTGTACAGTTGCTCTAACCCAAAAACCTGTTTGATTTCTTCAGCTGTGTTAGCATTTTCAATTTTCAACCATTTATTCATTATCTCTGTCAATCTGTATGCTAGTTGTGCATATGTATCTCCTGGCGCTTTCATAATTGACCTGAATCTCCTTATTTATTTATTTATTTATTTATTTATTTATTTATTTATTTATTTATTTTTATACAGCTTATATACCGCCCGTCTTCCTTGTGGAACTCCGGGCAGTTTACAACAAATTTATAACACAGCAAAATTACAAACAACAAAATAAATATTAATAGACTAATAAAGCAGAGAAGAACAACAACAACAGATGGCGGGACTAAAAAAAAAAAAAAACTCTGTTCGGGTCACTCAAACGCCTCCCGGAAGAGAAGGGTTTTCAGCTGTTCTGCTGAAATGCCAATTCTAGTAAACACTAACTCTTTAAAATGTGTATAGTCTCAGGCCTTTTCACTATCTATTTGAGCATATATTTCTTCCAATATTCCAGATAATAATGGCCTGAAATAGGACACTTTTTCTTCTTCTGACACAGTTAAATCCTCATATGTCATTTCAAAAGAAACTAAGAAAGCTTTGATGTTATCTCCTTTCTTGTAGCTAGGGAACCTTTTCAAATCTATTATCTTGGGAGTTTCATTCAAATTATTGTTATTATTATTGGTATTTTCCTGACCAGCTATCTCAAGTTTTCGCATCTCTAATTGATACACCATCTGCTCTCGTTCCATCTCTCTTTCTCTCTTTTTCCCATTCCTCTCTTTCTTTCTTTTTTGTCTTTCTTCTCTGGCCATTCTTTCTTTCTCCATCTCTTTTTCTCTTTCTCTCTATTTTTCCCATTCCTCTTTTTCTAGTTTTAATTGTTGTAATTTATATTCCTGTTCCAACTGCCATCTTTCAAGACTTGGGGCTCTATCAGTCTGTACCTCTCTGTGGGAAATTTGTGTTTCCTCAGACACAATGGCCACAGTCCCCTCAGCTGCCATCCCCCTCTTCCCTTTCTTAGAATTTGCTTTTGGAACTGACATGAAATCAAAGTATTTTTATTAATTTCTTGGTTATATGTGGTGTATTTCTTTCTTAAGAAAAGAAGGTTCAGACTAGGTCACAGAGGTTTTAAGACAACAGTGTAACTTTACCTCAGCTTCTGCTTCTGTCAGTTACTGTTGCTAACTGGCCAACTTGGCACAGTGCCCAGACTTCAAGCTCTTTCTTTATTTAAAATAGTATCTCAGTGTTTAAAGCACACAGATTTAGATATGTTTCTTCAGCTTTTACCTTATAACCCTTTCTCTGACTCTTACAATTCCACTTTCCCTCCAAAAGGGATTCTAATTAGCTAACTCCTGCTCTCTCATAGAGCTTCTATCAGCTTTAAATCTCCTCAGGTCTCTTCACTTCATGAGGTAAATTTTCTGCCCACAGACTCACAGACTTTTTCACTTTGGAGATTTCTTTATGTTAAAACCCAGGGTGTTATTTTCAGACCTATACCAAAGCCAACCTAAATTCAAGGGCAAACACTTAGGTCTTCACCCCCAAAGGAAGTTTGTCTCAGCAACTTTTACTTTTCAGGCTGCTGGACAGCACAGAGTTCAGTGATGGTTTTATTTTTAAAACACTATCACAGGCAGTTTCTTAATAAACCACTGTAGATTGTAGTCTATCTTTACAGATTTCTCTTTCAGGTGTCCATTAATTTTGGTCAAGCCAGACTCCTTTTCCTTTTGAAATCCTGGCCTCCAGACCCTAAAAGACCCACCACAGAAATCAGATAGCACTACAGGGTTTTTAAGTCTGAATTCCTCACACACACACAGGGCTTCCAAGAACTGAAATCAGATTCACCTAATTCTCAGTCCTTAACCCCTTTTCAGAGGAACTTTCACAGACTACTAATAAAACACTTGAGGGCTAACTTTTACTAAAGGCTTCTTTTTAAACTTCCAGTTTCAATTTCTTCACAGGGTAGAGGCTAAATATTTTGAGCTGGAGACTTTTCCCCTCAGGCAAACTGGATGTATTCGAAATCTGACCGCTGCCCACCAAATTGTGACGACACCTCCCTTTTACACGTGTGGTTGTGATGAAAGCAAAGCAAAGCAAAGTGTTCTGCTTATATACCGCCCCATACCACTTTAAGTAGTCTCTGGGCAGTTTACAGTTTCATTACAGTATGCAGGCTACACATTGTCACAGAAGGCAGGCAGGGACTGTGCTAGGCACAGCTCACTAGGAAGATGATTCCACAATGTGGGGCCCACCACAGAGAAGGCACGGTTGCGTGTGAGCAACTTCCACACCTCCCTGGGTGTGGCCACCCTAAGTGAGCGCGCCTGCGACATTCTAGTGGGCCTGACCCCAGTTGACCTCTGGGAGATACACTCCGACAGGTATTCTGGTCTCAAGCCGTGGAGGGTTTTGAAAATCAAAACCAGAACCTTGAACCTTATCCGGAGGGCAACGGGCAGCCAATGCAGGCATGCCAGAACTGGGGTGATGTGATCGAATCTACGAGCACTCACCACCAGTCTGTCCGCCGCATTATGCACCCGTTGGAGCCTCCGGACAAGGGTCAAGGGCAACCCGATGTAGAGGGTGTTGCAGTAGTTGATTCTCGAGATCACGAGGGCCTGCACAACTGTCCTAAGGGAGGACTCATCAAGGTATGGGTGGATCTGGGTGATCCTGCGGAGATGGAAGAAAGCGGCCCTGGAGACCGCCATCACCTGGGCATCCAGGGAGAGGGTTGAATCCAGGACCACACCCAGATTCCTGGCCAAACGAAACAAAGAGAGAAAGGGGAAAACCATGTATATCCTTAATATGATGAAAAAGCTTGAAAAGGACTTGACCTCGACCCACAGAATGATCAGTTGAATAAGGATTTAGCTAACTGCAGACATGAACTCAATTTGATCCTAACAGCAGATATAGCCCACAAGATTGACATAGCAAAACTGAATTATGTTGAAAATGCAAATAAACCAGGTAGGTGGCTAGCTTATAAATTAAAAAAGGTACAATCTCAAAAATGTATCACAGCATTTAAAGACAAATCTGGAAAAAAACAGACTGACCAGTCTCAAATTTAAAAAATCATAGAGGCCTTCTATCAGAATCTGTTCAAGCTGGAAGAAATTAACAAAGATATTATATTCCAGTATTTAGAACAAGCTAACTTCCCTAAACTCACTGAAAAACAGAGAGCTATGATGAATGCTCCTATCACTATGATGGAAATAACAGAGGCTATAAATCACCAAAAAAGGAATAAGGCCCCTGGACCTGCCGGCTCAATTTTACAAGAACTTTTCCGAAGTGGTCTCTATAAACATGAAAAAATTATTTGCATCTATTCTGGAAGGGAAGATATACCAGATTCACGGAAATCATTGCATATAACTTTGATCCCCGAAGAAGGGAAACCTAGAGACCTGATCTAAAACTATAGGCCAATTGCTCTACTAAACGTGGATTACAAAATATTTGCTACCATCTTGACAAATAGATGGCGGAAGATTCTATCTTCCTTGATACATCATGATCAAAATGGTTTCCTCCCAAAGAGACATCTGCACTCCAACGTTAGGATCTTCCTTGATGCGTTGGAATATTATGAATGCCAGCCCGAGAAGCAAGTTGCTTTTGTATGTATTGATGCCGAGAAAGCATTTGATAATGTCTCCTGGTCATTACTAAAAGCTCAACTGGACTATCTACAATGCGGCCATAGAATGCTAAGAGCTATAGAGCAAATATATTCCACACAAAATGCTAGAATTGTAGTAAATGGCTATCTTACAGATAAAGTCATGATACATAAAGGCACTAGACAAGGTAATGGTAAAATGGCAATGGATAGGTCAATAAATTGAGAAAAGATTTGTGAGAGAATAGTTGTGGTGTCATTTTTCCCTAGTTTCATCCTAGGCCTCACAGGTGCAGCATTATTGCATGAGAAAGAAAGAAAAGAGAAGGAAGAAAACATCAAATTCCTGAAGCCAGGTTTCATGGGAAATGGAGGTGGGGAGACAGATTGAGAATGAACTAACGAATTTGCTGATTAATGTCCTGTGATTGGTTGACCACCAAAGTGACTGTGAAAGATGGAGGAGATGCTACTAATGAAATGCTGCTTTATGTTAGTGAGAGGGTTGAGAGCATGGGATTCTGCATATGGCTTCATTTTAGAATGTTTAGCTTTTAGTTCAGATTTCTAGTATTACTTAGATAGTTTTCTTATTTTCTTGGACTGTATATTTTAAAACCATGCTACTGACTAATGCTATATTCAATTTTCTTTGCATTTGCCTTTTTTAAAACAGATTTCAAATTATTTTGCCTTTTGCCTTTTACTTTTCTAAGTTTTAATAAAAATAATAATATTTTACCAGAGTGTGTTTTTTGCCTAAGAGTGAGTGTGGCTAAAGCCCAGTGTCTTGGCTAGAAAAGTAATTTTGGAACTTGAGACTTTTTTTCTATATGTCCTACCTGGAAAGGTCGGTGTATCTTTTATAGTACACAACCAGAAATAAGTCTACGGAGTCTAGTAACATGAGAGTCCCCAGTGTGCCTCCACAGGAACTCTCCTGAGCAATCTTCAGAACTTGGCTTTTCCTGAGCAATTCCTAAAGCCACTTTTGCATGAGGCCTTCACAATCATAAAGTCCAAGATTTTAAATCATAGTATTAGAATAACCGTGGATTAGTTAATGTCCATTAAAGCTGCTTTCTGTCCATTGGGAGCCAATTAAAAATATATGCAAGGAAGAAAGAGTTGAAAAGAAGAAAAAATCAGTAAGTTAAAGTGCCACACAGTTGATTAGTGACCAGCAGATGGAGTGCCACTTCCCTTGGTGCATTATCCAGGTGTTTACTTTTCACTGTTTCAGTACACCATTTTATGTAAGTGAAATAAAATTTGGTCTTTTCACTTTCTTAAATTGTTTTAAGTTACTTTCTTAAAACAATCAGGCAGCCAAAATCTTCTCCAAGTAGAAATGAAGACAGCGATCATCCAAGTTCCCAAATGTAATTGAACAAAAAAAAAAAAAAATCCTCCAGTTCCTTATTGGTCGCTTTTCAGTCGCTTCTGTTAGTTAACACAGTAATTTAATAAATAAGTCCCAAAAAAAAGAGAAGGCACCCAAAGCATCCAATTAACAATGTCAACAACATGGAGTTCAGAAGCTGAATTTATTACTCTTTCAAGACTCCCATGTTGGCAAAGGCTTTTATTATTTTCGATTTACACTGGGAGGGGCAGAGTTCACATTATAAATCATATTTCAAACTGCTGAACTGCCAAAACCAGCAGATAATTGCTCCAAGTTTTAAATAATGTGCTCTTACTCACACAAATGTATCTCTGAAGGGTTTTTGTTTCGTATTCTGTTCGGAAACACTTGAGATCAGACCTTAAAACTTTGACGTGCTATGCAGCCATGTTGCAAGCCATACCACTCTCCTCTTGTTTTGTTGTGGGTAGATTACAGGGTCAGTCTACTTCCTTATACTACTTTGTAGGATTTTCCAGTATTGGTAATCATGATTCACCTCCTCCAGACATGACTGATATGCCATAGCCAATGACTATGGAGATGGCATCTCATCATAGGTGTCAAGTTTCCCCCTGGGCCAGCCGGGATGGGAGGAAAAAGGTGTAATGTGTGCACATGCACTAGCACGCACAGACACAAACACAAACACAGACACAAATGCCCACATACATGCATGTGTACATGTACACCTGAGAGAAATGCAAATATATAACCATGCCTGCTAATAAGCTTATAAATACAATATAATCAATAAATACAATATACAATATATAAATCAATAGTAAACGTAAGAGCTATCTTGTAATTGCAATTTGTAAGGTGCATAATAGGAGAAAGTGTATACTGGTAAAGTGCATTGTGTAGCAAGAGATAGAGCGGAAATGTGTGGTAACAACAAGCTGCAGGGGCTACTGAGCCAAAAAGAGGAAGTACAGTAAGCTTATGAAGGTTTGAGTATGGTGGGAGGTGTAGTAAAATGATGGACAGTTGATGGGTGGCCACTGAAGGTGTGGCTGTCCAAAAAGAGTCTAGAAGGGTCTGAGAATGTATAAAAACCCTGGGAAAGTGTGTTCGGGGTCCCATCTCGATAGATAAGGGGGACCCTTTACGCGTAAAGATCTCTGTATTGCACTTTGCTTTTGCTCAATAAACTCAGCACAGAGAACTTCTCCTTTTTGTCTGACTTAGCCTCATTTTTGGGAAATCTCCAACTTTGTTTATTTCACATCTTTGACTTAGTCTATTTTTGGGGCACTGAACCACAAGATTACATTGGTGCATTTTGGCCCATGGGTGCTGGCAATCAGTCTTGTGCCTGCTCATTTGAGTGTGGCACTTGCTCCGAGCCCCAGTCTCAAACTCGGTTCTTCTCATTCTCCTCATTTCCCCCTTTTTTTCAACTTTTCCTTTCTTTTCATTTTTGAGATTTCCCTTGAGGCTTTGATCCCCTTACATTTTTGCTCATCTTCGTCGTTTGAGAGGCTGATTTTTGGTAAGTATGCCAAACCACTCTTTTCCTTTCGCTTGAAGTCGTGGCTGGTCCAGCTTCTGCTAAGTTGTGAGAAAGTGGGGAACAGCCACGAGAGGTGGCCGGCTGGCTGGTAGGCAGGGGTGGAGGGCAAGTATGAAGTTGTACTACCTTGGGAGCTCCCTACGCTTACCAGGGCAGCTGCTAGATGTCCGAAAGGGACCCTAGCTGGGCAAATCAGAGAGAGATTGGTTTGCCCCGGGAGGTCTGATCAACCTCACAGGATCAGGACAATGCACTGAGAAGCTGGGCTTTCTCAGGTTGCTGTTGGTCTTAGGTCCTAAGTGGTGACGCTAGAGTAGGTGCTTCTCTTCCTTTTCGGCTTTGACATATTTTTCAGATATTGGGCACTCAGCACGAAGGTTTATTACCCCCATTGAGGGTCTCCAAATTTTAAATTTTGCTAGCTCCCCGCTATTGTTCATGTGTCTGTCCGTGTCTTAAACTTTCTCATGCCTCCAGCTCCGAATCCATCTCAAATTAGCCTTGTGCAAACCACATCGCCTCCTCCACTTAGCATTCCGGACACTGCTGTGGAGCCTGCCGATGTCCCACTTCAGATTTTAGATGAGCTGGATGACTTTCCCCTCCAAAACCCAATTTCTGTTAATTTTGCTGATTTTGATGTCGTTGAATTTCCTTCTCCTTTTCTTCCCCAGTGGGGATGATTTTTCTGCTCTTGACTCTGAACTTGACATCATAGACGATTGGCTGTCGTTCCAGGACTTTGACTACGTCCCTTCCAGTTCTGACTCCTCTTCGGATTTGAACGAGTCCAGGTGGTTTGATTATACTCTTGAACCGGTGCTACAGCACTCTGGTTCTGTCACTCCCGAGCCAACGGCTGCTGTCCCGTGTTGACATCAGAGGTGCCCTCTGTGCCCTCTGTGTCTGTGCCAGGTTTCACGAAGGGTTCCCTCGCCCTCGGATATCTTTCCGTGGTTTTGGTTTGGGTCTTTTGACCTCCCCTCATCCCCTGATCCAGCCGAGTACTTCCAATGGCAGTGGTTTTCTGCCCCTCAGGTTCTTTCTGATTCTGAGTTACTTGCTATTTTGGAGGACCTTCCATCCTTCTTTGGAATTTTCACTTCCCCTCTTGTTTTGCCGCTTCCCTTCCTGTATTCTTAGCTGTTCTAACAAAATGAAAATTGGGTGGAGTTCCTTCCTGTTTTTGACTACCACAGCTTGTCTCTCTACCTTTAATGATTTTGCCTATACAGAATGGGTAACTTGTGGCCCCATGACTCAATATTATCTGTATGGGAATTTTTGCTGTGAAAAATGCCTCCCAGGATTTTGAGTCTCTCAACATTGCTCTGCTATTGCTGACACAACACGTGTACTCTGTGAGGAACACACTTTCTCTAAACATTACACTGCCCTTAAACAGTGCTTTTCTTGCACAATGTGTAGACAGTTAGATCAAGTTGAAGTTCAATCTTGTACACCTACAAATGACACTTATTGCCTTTGCAAACCCGGCAGTTTTTGTCCTCTCGACCAGGCTTATGAGGCATGCCTGCACTCCCACTAACGACCTTCTCTGTCATCCTGGCTCTGCCCCATCTATTCCAGTAGCTTGGTACTTCTTGTGGGTTCCCTTTGGGATGTTTTTTGGCCTTGTCCTGTCCTTTAAATTCAGGAAGTGTGTCTGGGATAGACACCACATTTATCAGGAGGTTTTCAGACACCGTACTCCACATGCCACAGACTCTAATTCAGAGGCTCCTGTTGCAATTATTTACCGCAATGATTGTTCAAACCATTAGACTGCCTTGTTGGCCTTTGGTCAATTTTTCTTTTGTTTGCTTTGTCTTTAGTGCCAGTGGTAATCTCTGACTCGTGATTCTTTGGGTGATTGCCTCAGTTAAGTATAGTCTTCGTGTGTTGTGTGGTTCACCAGTGAAACATGGATCTTTCTTCTTCACATCCTTGGCTAACCACCCTGCTAGATACTCCACTGCCTGGTACTTCTTTGATTGATGGAGCTGTTCCATTTCCTGCTTCTGTGGCTGCTTCTGAAAATAATCAGACGCCGGCCATGAGTGCTTTGAAAGGAAAGGGTTTTTCAAGGCGTAAAAGTATTTTTAAAAGTAAGGGCACCCTGAAAGCTAAAAGTGCACCCATGGAAGTTCCCAAAGGTGGGTTTTTTAAGAAACTACAGGCTTGCAACCGGCATTATGTGCCTGATGATAACTCATCTGCATCACCCTCTCAGGTGTCGGCCTGTTGCCCTTCTCTTTGCAAAAACACGACTCGCCTCACTGCCTCGTTGTCCCTCTATAAAGCGGCTTCTGTGTCTTATCTCCCGCAGTCTGGGGAAGTTCGAATCCGCTTTCCTGTGCCGGTTGACTTTCATGTGTACTCAGGGGGATCGTTGTCAGTTCTGTGTGGTTTCTGCCCCCGTATTTCGGTCCTTGTCTTCGCAAAGTGATTTATGTTAATTGGTTTTTCTTCTTTCCTTTTCAGACCGTGTTTTTTGGCTTTCAATGGGCAATTCTCCATCGGCTCCCTCTAAATTGCCAGAAAAAGGCACCAGTGCCTGGTTTGTCTGGGTGTGCTATGGCCCACATAGCTGTAAGTTTTTATCGGATTGGCATAAATTTACTGCTGAAAATCCCAAATTGCAATTTCCTCTTACGGGTTCTTTTGATAAGGATAAAATTAGTTACCTTAAGGAATGCTTGACCAAGCGGGATTCGAGCCTTCCAGCCGGTCATTGGTCTGCTTTTATTACTTGGCAGGCTGAAATGGAGAAAAGACGTAGGGAATCCCATATCCGTTCCTTAAAAGATTCTAAAGAAAAGGCTGAGAAATCTTTGGCTGACTTAAAATCAAAAATAGCTAAAATCCCCACTGAATTGTATCCCCACGTCACGTTGCCATCCAAGGAAGATGAGCCAGATATTGTTCTAGACTTCCCTTCCCATTCTAGTAGTTGATCCTTGGTCGATCTCCCTCGCCCTTCCAATAACCGTCCCCCGCCATATGCTCCTCCTGCCCCGCAACCAGGCGCCCCAATTGCGCCTCCCTTGGACGAAGGAGCTCCCCCTTCCCTTCCTACTCCGTTACCTCCTCATCCGTCTCCCCAGCCTGTTGTCACCCTAACCCAGTCTTCTCCTTCTCCCCAGCCTCCCCAAACTCTGTTCCTTCTTACCCCTTCTCCCTCTGGTATCCCTTCTCAAGCTCTTGCTTCTGGAGGAATGCCCACCCTGTTTCTCCCTGGCCCCACTCCATCCTCCTCATCCCTCCTCGATCCCCCATCCCTTTCCCTTAATTCGGAATTTTCCCCCAACACAGCCCGTATTTTTTCTGATGCCTCCACTGCCCTGTTGCAATGTGATTCTCTCTTGCTTCAGGGTAGTCCAGAGGAGTGTATTCACCGCCTTCTTTCAGAGACGGTTGTGCGTGCCACCCCTGGGTCTTCTGCCTTGTCTCCAACTGCTGACCCTAACACCCTGTGGCATCTGGGCCCGCTCCAATTGAAAGCCATTGAACTGTTAACTTCTCCTATCAATGCTGCCGCAGTTTCTCAATCTGTTTTGGCCAGCGCCCTGGTTTCTAAGTTAGACCATAAATTTTTGGGCCATCGCCTTCGCCACCGCCCTCCGACTTCTTCCACCCCTTTGGGCATGGAAGTTGGCGGACCCTCCAAGCGGCGCATCCCTTTTGATGATGCAGACACGCCTGTGGCTAATTTTCCGCTGCGGGCAATGCCCAGTTCCACTGAAACTCTGGATGATGGCAGTCGCCATCCTAAAACTATCACCGTCCATGTTCCTTGGTCCCAAACTGAAATTCGAACTATGGCCCAAAATTTCCCTAATATCCGGAATGACCCTGTGAAATTCCGGGAAGATTTGGCTACCATCATGGAGGCATAGCAGCCTTCCTTTGCTGATCTCAACCAGTTGTTACGGGCTATCACCCCTAAAGAGGTTTGGGAGAGACTTAAGCAAGCAGCCCATTGGCCGAACACCCCACCACCTGAGGCTGACCTTCCTAACCTGCGTTGACAATTGCTTGATGCCATTCAAACTGTATGTCCCAAAAAGGCCGATTGGGTCAAAATTCAAGGGTGTAAACAGAAATCCGCTGAGTCTCCAGCTGAGTATATGGACCGCTTACGTTTAGTCTTTGAACAACATAGTGGCATTCAGAATCCCTTTGAATCTGCTGCAGACGCTGTGGTCGCCTTCTTCGTTGAAGGCTTGCAGCCTAAACTCTATTCTGCTACTCAAACCAATGTTGTGGGTTGGAAAACCAAGTCTATTTCTGAGATTATTGAGGTTGCGGACCACTTTGCCACTTCCTTTGCTAAAACCAAAGAAGAGAAGGAAACTGAATTGATGGCCCTTCAACTGCGGGCTCTGTCCTCTCCTCAGCCAAGTGGTTATGCCTCAGGACCTGCCCAACCCCCTTCCCCACCCCCCAACTTCGTACGCCTGTGCCTAGACCTCGTGCTGCCCCGCGGTCCCAAGGTTGTTTCATTTGTAATGACCCCTCTCATTTTCAATCTCAATGCCCAAATGTCTACCCCTGTTCCTGGGCCACGGACTCATTTTCCTCCTCCTCAACGGCCTTTTGTGCCTCGGAGCACTGGACAATATCCGTCGGCTCCCCTTTCAGAGGAATCGCCAGATGATCCCCAGTCCAATTTAATGTTTTGACTAGCCGATGACCAACAGAACTCCTGTTCAAAGCCAAATAACACGGTTTCTTTGTCTCCTCTTGATCCTGTTCTCACCTGTAGCGTCAATGGGGTTGATGTTCCCTTTTTGATTGACACAGGGGCTGCCAAATCTACTATCAAATTAGAAGACTTTCCTCATTTTCCTTCTTCGGGAAAAGTCATGAATGCGGTTGGCATTTCTAATCAAGTTGTTCCTCACCCTGTCTCTGACCCCCTTCGGTTGCAGCTTGGCCCATTGACTGCTGATCATGCGTTTCTCTTGAGCCCTTGTTCTCCGGTTAATTTACTTGGTCGTGATTTGTTGTGTAAATTAAATTGTGTTATCTATTGTCAGCCTAATGGCATCTTTTTAGAATTTCCAGCACAACATGAACAGGAAGTGCACGGCCTTCTGCAATTGGCTTTGATCGAGGATCAAGTTCCTTTGTTCAATTCCTCCCTTGTTGCTGATGATTTGGAAGTCAAACGCCAACAGTTGATTTCACAGGTGCCAGATTTTTTGTGGGCAGTTCATTCAAATGATGTCGGGCTGGTCAAATCGGCATCTCCAGTGAAGGTCCAACTGGATCCTACGAAGCCTCTTCCAAGAATTGGTTAGTATCCCCTTTCCAAGGATGCCATGGAGGGCATTAGACCTGTCATTGCTGCCCTCTTAGAGCAGGGTGTTCTTGTCCGTACCAGGTCTCCTTGTAACACTCCCATCCTCCCGGTCCTGAAGCGCACTGCTGACAGATCCCTAAAGTACAGATTTGTGCAGGATCTCCGCCACTTGAAGAGGATAGTAATTCCATCATATCCCATGGTTCCGAACCTGGCAACTGTTCTGTCTGATATTCCATCAGATGCTGTTTGTTTTACAGTAGTGGATCTTTCTAATGCATATTTTTCTATCCCACTGCATCCTGAGAGCCAATTTTTGTTTGCCTTTGAGTTCGATGGAGCACAATTCACGTGGTCTAGATTAGTCCAAGGTTTTTCTGACAGTCCAAGTATCTTTTCCCAAACCATCCGTCAGGACCTAGCCGACATCGCTTTCCCTGGTAAGTCCACTTTAATTTTATATGTGGATGATGTGTTATTGTGTTCCCCGTCCATTGAGGCATGTCTCCAGGATTCTCTTGTCCTGTTGCGTGCCCTGGCGGACAGAGGACACAAAGCTAATAAAGCAAAATTACAACTTTGTCAGTCACAAGTGACTTATTTGGGGACTGCGATCTCTGCAGGGTGTCGATCATTATTGCCCTCACGAGTTGAGGCTATTCTGAAATGCCCCCGACCATCCACTCAAAAACAACTGTGTGCCTTTCTCTGAATGACTAATTTTTGTAGACAGTGGATCCCAAATTTTTTGGCTTTGACACGTCCTCTTCATGCCCTTACTCATAAAGATGTGCCAGAGACTTTACCATGGCCTGACGATGCTGAACATGCTTTCTCTTTGCTCAAAAAGGCTCTGAGCTCCACGCCTGCCTTGGGGCTCCCAGATTACACAAAGCCTTTTTCTTTATACTGTCATGAGTGAGACAACTTTGCCCAAGGGGTCTTGACCCAACTACATGGGTCGACGCCATGCCCAGTGGCCTATTTTTCTGCACCACTAGACCCTGTGGCTGAAGGTTTCCCACCATGTTTAAAGGCTGTAGCTGCAGCAGCACGGTTGGTTGAAGCATCTGCTACCATTGTCTTAGGACACGATTTGGTGGTTGCAGTTCCACATGCTGTCACCACTCTGCTGAGTAAGACTTCATCATCCTACCTATCCGGAGCTCGTCTTACTAAGTATGAAGCCCTCCTGTTTTCTTCCCCGAATGTCTCTCACTCGTTGCCAGGACCCTGCCTGTCATAGAACCTAAATGTGAAGGGTTAAATGCTGAAGAGCAGCAGGAGGAGCCTTGTAGTTCAACTCAGCAGGCAGCTGAGTCTGAGGAGGCAGCTGAGGGCACATCTCCTCCTCCTATAAGGGCTAGGAACAGGATCCTGCAAAGGAGAACTAACAGGAGAGCCAGGGAAAGGATCTTTAATGATAGGCGTAGAATTAGATCTGAAAACCCTGAGTTCTAGCAGGAGCCTGGCCAGAGATATGGGTGTGTTCCCTGTTTTAGGATAAAGCTAGCAAGTTTACCCTGAAACCTCTGTGGGAGCAACGCGTCACTTACTTTGTCACCACGTTCCTGTGTATTCTCCTGACTCTGTTTCCTGATCTTGGACCGGCTTGCTGACTACGGCGTTCTCTGTTTCCCTGGAATTTGGCATTTGGCTCTGTAAGGTATTTTGGCTGTGATTGTTCTTTATTTGGATTACAACTAAAGTTCCTGGCAAAGAACTGAACTTGGCTTGCTGTGTGTTCTGTGTGCGGGGCTTGACAGTTTGCTCCCACCCACCAAACTTATTCAAGCAGAATGGAGACGGAGGGGGCTGTTGGAATGACTTCACTGGAAGCTTTGCAAAACCAAGTACTGTTTTTGTCTCAGGCAATTGTTCAATTGCAGCAAGCTCCAGCAACATTACAGCCTCGTTGCCCTTTGCTGCCTCCTGACCGGTTTGAAGGCAAATTAGAGGAATTCCCTGCATTCTTGGCTCAATGCAAGCTGTTCATTGAGGTGCGGGCTCAAGAATTTCCCACTGAGAGGTCTAAGGTCTGTTTTATCATCAGTTTATTGAAGGGACAGGCAGCTAAATGGGCGACTCCTTTACTCCTCAGTGCTTCACTTTTGCTGGATAATTACCAGGCTTTCCTGAACTATATTTCTTCAGCCTTTCAGAACCCCGTGCAGGCTGCTACCGCCAACAGGAGACTCAGAGCTTTGAAACAGGGCAAAGACTCAGTGTTTGATTACACTACTGCATTCCGTTTGATAGCTCAGGATGTGCAGTGGAAAGAGCTGGCACTGATTTCTCAGTATATGGAAGGTTTGGCAGAGGAAGTGCTGGATGAACTCTGTAGGGTGGAACAACCAAACACATTGCAGGAACTCATTACCCTGTGCCTGAGAATAGATGGATGCCAGGAAAGCCGTCATCTCTCCCAAGGCCAGAACTGCAAACAGCAACCTCTGCCAGCTGTGTCTCATCTGCAATCCCGGGAGGCCCGTGTAGTGGATCCAGAGCCTATGCAACTGGGAGCTGCTTGACCACGCCTCACCCCAGAGGAAAAGGCAAGACGACGCTTTCATCATCTCTGCCTGTACTGTGGGGGAGGAGGACATTTTGTGTCTAATTGCCCTTTGAAGCATTCCTCATTAATTGCTGCTATCTCTCCAGCAGTAAAAGGGCAGCTCCATCCTTGAAGGAACCCCGAGAAATGGAGCATACCGAAGGGTTCTCAGGAAATACTATCACACCTCAAGGACCTTTTCTGATACCTGTGACTCTAGGGCTCCCTGATGGTCGGGAGATACCGGTGTATGCTATGGTAGACTCTGGGGCAGCTCACTGCTTTGTGGATACTGGGTTTGTGCGATACCATCGGATTCCAGTACAAAATAAGGACACCCCTTTGCTGGTGGAATCCATTGAGAGTCGGTTACTTCGTTCTGGGCCGGTAGCTCAGGAAACCTGTCTCCTTACTCTTCAGGTAGTGGATCATAATGAGCAGATTAGCTTTAATGTAACTCGGATGCCCCAGTTTCCTCTTCTTTTGGGAATTTCCTGGTTGCGAGCTCATAATCCACTGGTGGATTGGGTGCAAGGGGAATTATATTTCAAGGTTCCTTGTTCAAAGCAACATTCCTCTACTATCCTGGCATCTGCTCATGATACATCTGACCCTGTCTTGCCCCAGGCATACCAAGACTTTGCAGATGTATTTGAGGAAAAGGGGGCTGACAAGTTACCTCCACATCGGCCCTATGACTGTGCCATTGATCTGATTCCTGGGGCACCTCTTCCTGTGACACGAGTTTATCCCATGTCCGAACCTGAATTAGAAGCCTGGACAAGAATCTTCGACGTGGGTTCATGCGCCCTTCCGAATCACCATTGTCAGCACCAGTGATCTTTGTAAAGAAGAAGGGAGGGGAGCTTCGTCCTTGTAATGATTATGGAGCACTAAACAAGATCACTATTAGGGACCGGTACCCTTTACCCCTAATCTCTGAACTTTTGGACCAGTTAAAAGGGGCTAAGTGTTATACTAAGCTGGACCTTCGGGGGGCATAAGAACATAAGAGCATAAGAAGAGCCATGCTGGATCAGGCCAAAGGCCCATCTAGTCCAGCTTCCTGTATCTCACAGTGGCCCCACCAGATGCTTTTGGAAGCGCATGAGACTAGATATCTGTCTCCTGATACCACTCCCCTGCATCTGGCCCTTGAAGTGCCCAGGTTTTAAGCCTGGAGATTACACATCTCCCTCATGGTTTGTAATCTGTGATGGACTTTTCCTCCAGGAATCTGTCCAATCCCCTTTTGAAGGCATCCAAGCCAGATGCCATCACCACATCCTGTGGCAGGGAGTTCCATCGACTAACAACACGCTGGGTGAAAAAATATTTTCTTTTGTCTGTTCTTACTCTCCCAGCCCTCAATTTGAGTGCATGTCCCCTAGTTCTGGTATTTTGTGAGAGGGAAAAGAGCTTCCCTCTATCCACTTTACTCATGCCCTGCACTATTTTGTACGTCTCAATCATATCCCCCCTCAGGCGCCTTTTTTCCAGACTAAAGAGGCCCAGATGTTTTAGCCTTTCTTCATAAGGGAGGTGCCCCAGCCCAGTAATCATTTTAGTCACTCTCTTCTGCACCTTTTCCAGTTCCAGTATGTCTTTCTTGAGATGCGGTGACCAGAATTGTACACAATACTCCAGGTGGGGCCTTACTATTGTTTTGTATAATGGCATTATAATGTTGGCTGTTTTATTTTCAATCCCCTTTTTGATAATCCCTAGCATGGAATTGGCCTTCTTCACCGCTGCCACACACTGGGGAGACACCTTCATGGAGCTGTCCACCAACACACCAAGATCTCTTTCCTGATCCATCACGGATAGCTCAGAGCCCATGAGTTGATAGATGAAGTTTGGATTTTTTGCCCCAATTGCCCCAATTGCTGCTGACAAATCGGCCACAATATACACCTGCTGACAAATCGGCCACAATATACACTGACTTGTGTTATGCCTTCGGTGTTGCCCACGATTTCGGCCAGTTGTGGAAACAGAGAGGGTTCTTGACTTCCCATGGTACCCTTATCAAAAATGCTAAGTATGTACAAACACTACTCAAAGCCATCACTCTTCCCACCCAATTGGCTATTGTTAAATGTCCAGCGCACCAAACTTCTCTTAATGATGAAATATCTTTGGGTAACAATCAAGTGGATCAAGCAGCAAAATTAGCGGCCCTTGCTCCCCCAGGTAAAGCCACCCAACTCTTTATTTTGAAAGCCAAAATGTCTCCTGTGAGTGTTCAGGACTTGCTTGAACACCACAAGACTGCTCCATCTAAAATTCGCCTGTGGATGCAAGCAGGTTGTACTCCAGATGCGGATGGAGTTTGGCGATGCCCGGCTGGAGTTCCGGTTGCACCCCAATCCCTTCTGCCAACCCTAGTATGCCTCCTACATTGCCCGAGCCATGTTGGATGCAATGGGATTGTTTCTACCTTATGCAGAGATTGGTTTGCTCCAGGAGTCACTCCTCTTGCAAAACAAGTGGTGTCCTCCTGTTCAGTATGCCTTCAACACAATGTTGCTCAGCCCACAAAGACTACTCAAGCTGCCCATCCTCCACCTTGGGGCCCTTTTGTCCACCTGCAAATGAATTTTATACACATGCACAAATGTGCTTCATATGAATATGTGTTAGTCATTGTATGTATGTTTTCCGGTTGGGTGGAGGCTTACCCTTGTGCTCATGCAGATGCCATCACCGTGGCCAAGAAACTCCTTAAGGAATACATAGTAAGGTTTGGGATACCCCTTACAATTTCGTCAGACAGGGGGGCACATTTCTGTAGTCAGGTGATTGCAGCCATTTGTAAGGCTTTATCGATTAACCAAACCCTTCATTGTGCTTATCACCCACAAAGTGCGGGAAAATGTGAGAGATACAATGCTACTCTAAAGAACAAAATTTGTAAAATTTGCGAGGAGACTGGTCTAAAATAGCCTGATGCTCTAAATATCGCCCTTATGTCCATGAGATCCACACCCCATAAGAAGTATGGTCTTTCTGCCCACGAGATTTTAATGGGTCGTCCTATGAGATTACCAGCTTCCGCTCCCATACCCATACATTCCTCTGATTTAGCAATGTTGGATGACACCATGATTGATTACTGTCATGCACTTATTTCTTGTGTTCGAGAATTCCATTCTCAGGTCAAGGTGGCTTTACCAAGAGACGCTGATAAACCTTGCCATTCCCTGACGGCCGGTGACTGGGTGTATATCAAAGTCTTCCAGCGAAAGACTTGCTTGGAACCTCGCTGGAAAGGTCCATTCCAAGTTCTGCTGACCACCAATACAGCTGTGAAGTGTGCTGGGCAACCTACGTGGGTTCACGCATCTCATTGCAAAAAGGTTCCGGCTCCTACATCCAAACCAGATCCCACGGCGGTGCCAGCGGGTGTGCCCAATCCAGCTGAAGAATCTACCACAGTTGACGGTCCCAGTGATTGCATTCCTCAGAACCCCGGTGTTTGCGACACTTCAAGTGTCTCAACGACTCCTAAAGACCAACTTCAGCAAAAGTCTGTTCAACCCATTCCTGGCGAGTCTCCAGTAGCCCAGCGATGATATAATCTGCACCCTCGAAAGAAGGAGAAGCTGGTTAGGCATCCCTAACTGTTTTCTTCGTGGGTCCCTGCCTGTGAAGATAGCGGTGTCGTGCCGCCTCCAGCATTCTTCAAAAGAGTGGTGTTTATTCCACTCCAACTCCACATCATCTGGGAGTGGAAATTGTGGGCTTCAAATAGTGGGTTTGTTGTTTCAGGTTCATCCATCATCAAGGTGAACTGAAAATGCCCCTCGAAACCAACCGGCGTCTCAGGGAGACCGCTAGAATCCACAGATACTTGGCCCCTGTCATGTTTTTCATTGCTGTCATCTTATTCCTGGGGTTCCTGATGAATGCCTTTGATGTTCTTAGTCGACATTCCCAGCGGCTTCCTGGATATCAGCAGAACTTTGTTTCACCGACAGCGGTAGTTGCCAGTTCATCTTCCTCAGTTCCTGTCACCGGTGGTCATCGGAAATTGATGCAGGTTGTACAAGACAATGACAATCCATTTGAAAGTAATAGATTTTTACTGTTTAACTCATAATTCTTCTGGCCTTTCAAAATGTTGGCTTTGTGCATCTCTGGTTAAATCTGTTCAACATTCTGTTCCTTTGTATGGTGTTCCTATGAATGCATCCTGGTTTAGGTTAACAGCTCCTATCAAACCCTTTCTTTTGAATGAGAAATTGCTAGGGACAGCACATGCTCCACCTCTCTTGTTGAATTCAGCTGTTGAGGGTTTGTATTGTTTTAGTGTCCAATACAATCGTAGCAGCTTGACTGCAGATTTGGCCCATTTACAACCATGGCCTGTAGGTGACAGTTCATGTAACCATACAATTGTACTGCAAATTTCTGTCATCAGGCACACTGATTGGTCAGGGTTTTCACCACAACTTCCAGCTAAGGGTATCTATTGCCAATGTCCTGTAGGGTTAACAAAACCTTCTCCAACACCTGGGATTGATAGTTTCCATGAGAATGACAAATGGGTGAATGAATTGGAAATGTTACATAATGTACATTCTTGGAGGTATGATAAGGCACCAGCTGTATTTAAGGGAATAATGGATGTGTGGAAGCAACGGAAAGCTAGACCAAATGTTCAGAAACCAAATGTTCAGATGTGCCAACAATTTAACCCCTATCCTGGATTTCCATGCTACTACACAGGATCACTGCTTGAACCCAAATTTTACCAGGAGGGATCTTTCCATGTTTCAATCTATGAGACTAATATAGTATCTTGTAGTTACAGATTGACTCAGGCACTACGATTATCTGTTTGTTGCACTCCTCTGCACAGGGTTGGGAAAACAGGGGAGAAGGGAATAAAAGAATGTTCCCCTATTCATTGTTACCACCCGAATGTAGTGGGAAATAATACTAATTCATGGATGCACAGAATATTGGATGGGATTAGAAAATGGCATAACGGAGTGTCCTTAGGAGATGGACACTATTTCATTTGTGGTAATAAAGTCTATTCCACTTTGCCCCCAAGATGGGAAGGAACTTGTTATGTGGGAGTGATAGTTCCGGGAATAAAGCCTGTCTGGCACCCTACAGAGTTAGGTCACAGGCATAAACGGTCAACTGTGTTGCAGAGCAATTGGAATGAATTTTGGGGTCTTGTGTTCCCTCAAGCAGGTATTTACATGTTGTGGGATCAATGTAGGGCATTCACCAAATTAGTAGATTCATTTGTCAACTACACCACAGATTCCTTACAAATCATAAACACAGAACTTTCTGCCATGCATGAGGTGGTCATACAAAACAGAATCGTGTTGGACTCAATGTTGGTAAAGACAAATGGTGTGTGTGGCATGTTTGGTGAAGCATGCTGTGTTTATATTCCGGATGGAACAGTGCCACTGGCTTGTAACATCAAACACATCCAGAAGGCAGTAGCTCAATACAGATTGGACACAACATCAGTTGTAGGAACATATTTTGATCAATTATTTTCTACCTTGTCTACTGGCATTGGAGGATGGATAGTAGAAGTCCTGATTTTAATTATTGTTATTGTGTTACTCATTGGAATTTTTTTTTGAGTTCTTGCAATTCTTCTGCTTTTTTTTTTTGCAATTTATTTATAGTTTTCAAACAAAAAAGTTATCAATCAAAGAAAAGAAAAAAAAACATTGGAGCGATTCTAATTGTGTTACTCATTGGAATATTGTGGGTATGTATCAAAATGCTCATTCGTAAAATTTGCAGCACACCAACACCTAGGCCCACAGCAGTGGCCCAGTTATGGATGGAAGCCCATAACAGCAGGCTTAGTGGAATGACAAATGAGGAAAGTATATATGGAGATGTGTCCATTTATAAAGGATCTCAAACCAGTCATGGGACAAGATTACCTTCATTTCTCCAAAATGTGTCAGGGATAATCAGTAGCAATAATAGTGAAATCGCCTATGCAGAGATGAGGAAAATACCACCCAGAACCGTTTAAGAAACTCTGATAAGGGAGTTGATTGCAGCATTAATGCTTAGGCAACATATAAGTATGCAGCCGCCAAGAAATATCTTAAATCATCTTGGCTGATTATGCTTAGCTTACATATGCTTTCATACACTCTGAGCAAAATATATTTTGGGGAAAAATTTATGATGAATTTGGCCATTCAAATGGCTACAGGGGGGAATGAGAGATACGCAAATATATAACCATGCCTGCTAATAAGCTTATAAATACAATATAATCAATAAATACAATATACAATATATAAATCAATAGTAAATGTAAGAGCTATCTTGTAATTGCAATTTGTAAGGTGCATAATAGGAGAAAGTGTATACTGGTAAAGTGCATTGTGTAGCAAGAGATACTGTGGTTTTCCTGTTGATGCCCAGACAGAGCCTAGAGCGGAAATGTGTGGTAACAACAAGCTGCAGGGGCTACTGAGCCAAAAAGAGGAAGTACAGTAAGCTTATGAAGGTTTGAGTATGGTGGGAGGTGTAGTAAAATGATGGACAGTTGATGGGTGGCCACTGAAGGTGTGGCTGTCCAAGAAGAGTCTAGAAGGGTCTGAGAATGTATAAAAACCCTGGGAAAGTGTGTTCGGGGTCCCATCTCGATAGATGAGGGGGACACTTTACGCGTAAAGATCTCTGTATTGCACTTTGCTTTTGCTCAATAAACTCAGCGCAGAGAACTTCTCCTTTTTGTCTGACTTAGCCTCATTTTTGGGAAATCTCCAACTTTGTTTATTTCACATCTTTGACTTAGTCTATTTTTGGGGCACTGAACCACAAGATTACACACCCACACCCACACCCACACACCACTCGCTTTGCCCCCCCCCGAGCTGCAACTCTACATGCCCATCTCATCCCCTTGCCTCCTGTTGCCCCACAGCGACAACTTGCACCAGATCGATGCCGTGGGCGGCCCACCACTTTCCTTAACAGAGCTTGCCCCACCAGGTCCTGCCAACCAGCAAGGGCTGCCCAAGGAGATGTTTTCCACTGAAGCATTTGTCTACCCAAAATCAGTTTCGAAGCACTTCCAAAGGCACATGGACAGTGAGAGAGCCTCCCACCTCACTGGACTTGTAGTTTTCTATAGGGAGGATGGTGGGCGGCTATGCTTTTCTATATAGCAAAAATCCTCCCTCGTCACCAGCTGGGCATGGATAGCTACCTTGACTGTGTGAACCGCATCTTTTGGGGTGCTGGCCATGTTGTCCTGAGAGCACTCGAGGACAGTAGAGGGCTGTCAAGTGACTCATTGTGCACTACAATCCCCACAATGCAACAGAGGGCTTGGGGTGGCAGAAAAGAGAAGGGCAGGTGATGCGGTGGTGGCGTATGCACCCCAGCCTGAATCCTCGTCTGTAGGGAGGCGGTGGCGGTGGCACGAT
Source organism: Phrynocephalus forsythii (assembly GCA_029282475.1). Classification (NCBI taxonomy): domain Eukaryota; kingdom Metazoa; phylum Chordata; class Lepidosauria; order Squamata; family Agamidae; genus Phrynocephalus; species Phrynocephalus forsythii. Next base: position 3,830,557 of record JAPFRF010000005.1, on the reverse strand, counting down.
GCCCCACGACAACATGGCTCACTGTCCACTGGCCAGAGAGTGATTTGGCCTTCCCAGCACAGTGGTCTGAGCCCCCCTTGCCCAGGCAGAATCCGGTACATTTCCATGATAATAATAAATAAGGGAAGCTAGCGGGACAGAGTTCTTAATCTGTGATTGTCCAGGTTAAATCGGTACACTTGACAGGTATGGATATCATACCAATAGTTCATGTTTGAAACAATGTCTTCATTTGCACAGGATCACTATCTATTTCAGGAATGATCACTTGAGGGTTTCCTACTGCTGGTGAATAAAAGGGATCTGCACCAGGGTGTGCCCATGGTTGCCTATTTAATGCTCTTTCAAAAAAGCTGCACGTGCTTCAGCTCCTGAAGTGGGGCATCAGTAGTACAGCGGTACCTTGTATAAAGGAAATAATTTGTTCCAAATGAAATTATGTTAAGCGAATTTTCCTTTATGCAAATTTCCCATAGGAATGCATTGAAAACAAAGTAATCCCTAATTGTGACCATTTTATGTTGTACAGATTCGGCCCATAGACGATTCTGTCAAGCAAATTCCCCCTGTCTCCAAAATTTTTTATGTTGTATAGATTTTATGTTATACAAACCGTTTGTTATATGAGGGTCCATTGTACTTACTAGAGACAGCGAACTACTACTTGGACTTCTACAAAGCTGGAAAGGTTGTGCTGGGATATCCCAGGATGAAGGAAATATACTGGCAACTTGGTATGACTTGTTATGAACTTCAGAATGACCATCAAGACCTTTTTTTGCAATTGGAGGCAGCCATAATGGGGAACCTCTCAGTGGATTGTATTCAATATATTTTAGAAACTTGTTTCTAACTTGTTTAGGACACATAGAGAGACCCAGCTGAAATGTCAGGCACAGTTCTCAGAAAAGCAGCAATCATAAGCAGCAGCAGCAGTTAGGTTTATGGGGGCAGCAGGTAAATTTAAACGTCTTTGTGGGTCAGTCTGCTTCTGGCTAGTGTAATAATTAGGGTTATTGAATGAAAGTAGATGCCATCCTAGCTGAGCCACTACATTCTAAATTTAGGCAGGTTTTTCTTTCTGACAGAGTGACTGGAGTGTTTTTCTTTCACTGAGTGCCATGACAGCAGATTGTTATCCTTTCCCTTCCTTACTCCAGGGAAAAGGGAAATACCAGAAATACAGGCTATCATAAGTAATGCTGAATGGCACACCATGTGACCAGGAGAAAATAAAGAAGAGGGAAACATACTGAAGACCTGTACAGAAGAGATAAAAGGATGACAGACTCATTTGATGAGAAATTTTATGATGAGAAATCTCCAATTCTAGAAACTGAAGTGAATGCTGCACTGAAAGCACTAGGAAGAATAAATTACCAGGAGTAGATCAGATGCCAATAGAATTATTTCAAGGCAATGTTTCTGTCAAAATTCTAACAAGAATATGTGAGCCAAACAATGACCCACGAACTGGCAACATTCAATATACATTCTAATCCCCAAGAATGGAGATGCCAAGAAGTGCAGTTACTGTGTGACCATACTTTTAAATTTTGCATGCAAGCAAAATGATTCTCAGTGTGTTACAACAACATTTGTTTATCTTTTTTATCTTTTATCTAAGAAAAGTTTAATGTTCGACCTGGATTATGAAACGGGAGAGGCACTCTTGATTATATTCAAATATCTGCTGGCTATTGGAACACACCAAAGACTTTCAGAAGACAAGTGTACAATTTGTAGATTACAGAAAAGCTCTGGACTGTATAGATCATGAGAAGTTATAAATTGTTTTTAAAGAAATGGGTGTCCCTGAAGAGTTGGTTGTCCTGATGCATAAGTTCCATTGCGGACAAAAAGCTACAGTTAGAACAGAATAGGGAGAGGCAAGATGATTTCCGATAGGTAAAGGTATCAGACAAAAGTGCATTTTACCATGTTATTGTTCAATCTGCACACAAAACATATTTTATAAAAAGCCAGACTAGATTCAAATGAATCATAGAATCATAGAAAATGGAAGAAAAATTAATAAAATAAATATAAATAATTTAAGATATGCAAATGATACCATTTTATTAGCACAGAGCACTTGGAAAGACTTTTTTTGAAATTGTAAGAAGTGTCAAAGCAGGACAAAAAGAATGACAGATGACAACAGAAACTACACAACTTGAACACTGACAACAAAGAAATTGAAATAGTTATTTTATTAATATTGTGCGAGAGTGCAGCAATATTGTGCATCAGATGAAATTGACATTCCATAAGGCAACTTATGGTGCCCCCCCACAAAAAAAACCCATAACTTTAAAACTGAACCTTGGATCGGGACCGAATTTGGCAAAGATGCATCAGATAGGCTGCTTTTGCACTGCCCTAGAATTAGGGACATTTGAACGAATGGTTTTCAAGTTATGCATTTTTACAGAGAAAACTGCATTACCACCACTCTGTGCAGACCTCAGCAACCTTTTCTACCTGCAGATGTAAAACAGATAAAATATACTGAAAAGATCAATTTGCTTTTCTTGAAAGAGAATGGTTAGTCCCAGCCTCACTTTCTTTTATTTGGAAGGAATCCAGGCCAGATCTAAACCGAATCTAAGAAAAGCAATTTTAAAGACAGAGTTTCATGTTGATGGCCAAATACCTTTCTGTTTTACCAGCATGAACATTCTAAACATAAACATTGTTGGAAAATTGAGATTGGAGAAAGTAGATCTGTACCTTTGACTCTGCTAGTCAGGAACAAATTAAATGACTCTGAGGAGGATAACTTTTTAATTTCCTGATCAAACAGATATTAAGAAGACTTTCTAATTCTGGTGTAAAAGTATTTCAAAATACAGAGCAGCTCGACTTAAGAGCAGAAAACTGTTGGCATTTTAACTGCCGCCTTACAAATTTTAGATATGGTCTGCTCAACTTACAAACATTTTTTCCTTTTTAAATGTTTTAACTTATTTTTTCAATTTTTTTAGATAGGTACCCCAACTTAAGGGTAGTTCAACTTAAGAGCATGCATTCAGATGGATTAAATTCATAGGTCGAGGTACCACTGTATATATTTACAATATAGATAATAAATATGTAGAAGCTCACCTATTTCAGCTGTGAAAGTCAAATCAAATCAAATCAACCTTTATTGGCATTAAAATAAAATAAAACAACACAACAAGAGAAAATGAGGTACAGCAAGGAAGGTAATCAAACATGGAACCAGTGATTCTAATATATGCATTAGCTACTCAAGCCAATGAGATGGGGAACAGGGAAGCCCAGATCCTCGTGCTGCTATAATCTCAGAGGCAAAGGAGGCCACCTCATCCAGATAAGAGGTGACTTGCATAGAGAGAAGAAACCTAAGCTTAACCAAGTCTTCCCACCCTTGCATTCTATCGAGGATCGAGGATAGATATTTCTTACGAAGTGCATCGTAAGTTGGGCAATGAAAGAGGATGTGTTCAAGCGTTTCAACGGCATTAGTTTGACATGGACAGATTCTCTGGGAGTAAGGGATTCCATTGAACCTACCCGACAATAGTGCAGAGGGGAAGGAATTACATCTGGCAAGTGAATAGGCTCTGCACGCTGTGGGACATGTTAGGTAAGTAATAAAAAAAACAGGCTTCCCAGGTAGGACTGGGATGTTAAATTGAAGTGGGGAACTGATGGTATTATCTTCACTGCACAGTTCTTGCCATTCAATGTTCAATAGCCTGTCTTTTAATAGTCCTATATGCTTCAGATTGACTTAAAATGCCAAGGTGCTCAATGTCCAATCCTGCTACCTTAAGAGTGGCAAGAACATCGGAGATCTTGACCGGGAGGTCAGGATCTATCAAAAGTTGATATAATAATGGGGTATGAACTGGGTTGTAGAGGATTCCAAGCCAGAATTTAATAGTTCTTAATCTGGCCAAGGTCTTCAGCCGTATCATGCCAGTTTCTAAGCAAAGAACGGCGTATGGGACACATTTAGGGGGCCTAGGATTCTCCTCAAAAAGAGGCTCCACTGTGTGATCTATAGCTTTATACCAAACTGGTGATGCATATAAGATTTGAGAGAGGGTTTTGGCCTTAAATATTGTCAGGGAACCCGGTACATACCGATTACTACAGCTAAAAAAGAATTGTGAAATTGTGCTAGCAGAGATCTTGCATGAATTTAGGACATACTTGCGATGGGAGATCCAGGTGTGCCTGTAATTGTAGTGAACACCCAGGTACTTAAATGACTTTACCTGCTCTATAACATTACCTTTACAAAGCCATTTGTGGGCAGTCCATTTTCTCGCAAAGACAATTATTTTAGATTTGGAGTAATTGACCTCCAATTTATTGGCTAAGAAATAGTCGGTGGCACTATTAAGTAAGCGTTTAAGACCTATCCTAGTGCGAGAGAGAAGTATTGCGTCGTCGGCATACAAAAGCAATGGAACTTGTGTCTGACCCAGTTTGGGGCAATGGCTATTCACATTCCGCAGATTAGGAGCTAAGTCATTTAGGAAGAGGTTAAAAAATGTTGGGGCCAGAATGCAGCCCTGCTTCACTCCTTTATTTGTTTTGAAGGGTTGAGTTAGTTTGCCATTCTGAGAGCATCTAACCGTACATAAAGTATTGGCATGCAAGGCTCTAATTAGCAGAAGTAGCCTTTGATCAATATTCCATCTGGATAATTTATCCCAAAGTAGCTCTCTATCTACAGAATCAAAAGCACCCTTCAGGTCAAGGAAAGCCACATAGAGTCTAGCCTTAGATATCTTGACCTGTTTATAGACCAAGTGTGAAAGGATAGCGCAGTTATCTAACGTGGATTTGCCCTGACAGAATCCTGATTGCTCAGGGCCTAAGATGTTCTCAGGGGAGACATTAGTAGCGCCCATCTTGCCTCCCTCTGTGTTCGTGGCCATGAATCCATGTCTCAGCTTGGCAGAAGAAATCCGTGAATCTCAAGCTCATGATTCATGGACTCAACAATGTCTTCAGGAAATCCAGAATGGGAATCATGGAGAGTTTTCTGCACAACAAGGGTTATTATTACATCGAGGGCGGTTATATGTTCCTGCTGGTCCTCTTCGTAACCAGGTGTTGCATCTCTCACATGACTCTTTACCTGCTGGACACTTTGGACTTTACAAAACCCTGCATCTTCTCACAAGGGAGTTCTGGTGGCCACATGTCCGTGCTGATCTTGCCCGATACGTGGGTTCCTGTGAAGTTTGTCGATGGGCAAAGGATGCTGTGATGAAACCCTCAGGTCTGTTGCATCCTTTGCCAACACCCTCTGGTCCCTAGAATGCTGTCTCCTTAGATTTCATCATGGATCTTCCTCGCTCAAAAGGGTTTACCTGCATCCTGGTCTTCGTGGATTTATTCACCAAAATGGCCCACTTCGTTCCTTACCCTAAACCCCCTACCGCATCAGAAACAGCTCATCACTACTTGCAACATCTCTTCAGACGTCACGGTTTACCTGCACAGCTCATTTCAGATCATGGGCCACAATTCACCTCTCGCTTCTGGCAAGCAATGCATAAGGCACTAGGAACACAAGTTCAGCTGTCTGTTTTATCCCTACACTGGACTTCTTGGGCAGGACTTGTTTTCAGGTAAAAATTTACAGTTGAAAGGGAGAAAACAGGTTGCTATGCTTAATACCCAGAAAGCAGAGATTTTATAATTATGTGCTCCTGTTCTTGAACACATAATTATAAAATCTCTTTAGTGTTCCTAGCTATGCAGCTTGCAGTTTCCTGACTCTCCATGCTGCCATATAAGCCTACAACTCCATATCTCAGTTCCTCACCATATAGAGAAATGGCAGAGTATTGGAAAGCACCAGTCTGTCTACATTATATAAGCACATCTGCTTCCTCCACTTGTTGTTGTATTTTTAAGAAAAGAAAATTTGTCGAGTTATGCCAAAGCAAATAAATGTGTGTTTCACAGAAAGTGATGGAAAGAAAGGGGAATAAACCCATATTTTATCTCCCCACTCCACTCCTGGGCAGATTACCCCATTATCCAAATGAATTAAAATTAATTTCACCTTCAAAAGGAGGGTACCTTGTATAAAGGAATTAATTCGTTCCAAATGAAATTAAGTTAAGCAAATTTTCCTTTATACAAATTTCCCATAGGAATGCATTGAAAACAGAGTGATCCCATTTTTATGTGGTACAGATTTGCCCCATAGGCTATTATGTTAAGCAAATCTCCCCCATCTCTGGAATTTTTTATGTTGTACCAATTTTATGTTATACAAACCGTTTGTTATACAAGGGTCATAAGAACATAAGAAGAGCCATGCTGGATCAGGCCAACGACCCATCCAGTCCAGCTTCCTGTGTCTCACAGTGGCCCCACCAGATGCCTCTGGGAGTGCACGAGACTAGATATCTGTCTCCTGATACAACTCCCCTGCATCTGGTATTTGAAGCACTCTGGTTTTAAGCCTGGTTTGTAACCTATGGTGGACTTTTCATCCAGGAATCTGTTCAATCCCCTTTTGAAGGCATCCAGGCCAGATGCCATCACCACATCCTATGGCAGGGAGTTCCACAGACTAACAACGTACTGGGTGAAATAATACTTTCTTTTGTCTGTCCTCACTCTCCCAGCCCTCAGTTTGAGTGCATGTCCCCTACTTCTGGTATTTTGTGAGAGGGACAAGATTGTCTGTCTATCCACTTTACTCATGCCCTGCATTATTTTGTATGTCTCAATCATATCCTCCCTCAGGCACCTTTTTTCCAGACTAAAGAGCCCCAAATGTTTTAGTCTTTCCTCATAAGGGTCCACTGCATAAAGAAGAGGGTGAACAATGAGGGAAAACTGGTTCTAAAGAGAAGGAAATAAGAGGAGGAAATCCTTATTTACACAAGGCTTCAGTAAAGCTTTCCTTCTTATTCCCTGTGTGGTCACAATGCAAAGTGACCTCAGTTCTTTGGTGCAGCATCACAGCAAGTGGATGCAAGTGAATTGACTTTTCCTTCTCTGTATATTCACACCTTCATTGTTACAAATTAGCACTCTAGTAAGAAGCATTAAAGACCTCACATTTCAATTCAAGGTTATTAGTTCTAGCCATGAACAAAAGGAACTATAAGTGAATCAACATATCTTATAATAAACAACCTCATACCAGTTTTTATTTTATTTTATTGTCTTTGCTCCAGACATACAAGAGGGCAAACAGCTGAAGATCCAAATTGTTGAAGCAATTTTAAAGAGCAATCAATCAATATAATTTCTCCTATTCTCATGTCCATTCCTTCAGTTTATTAGCAGATAGACACCACCTCTGACCCTATTTGGAATTTGTATATTGAAAAATCTCAATGGACACAAATATAGTTGTCTTTTCTTCTTTAACGGCCATGCATATATGTCTGAATACAGATAAACACAGAGTCATAGAATCATAGAATCATAGAGTTGAAAGAGACCTCAAAAAGGCCATCCAGTCCAACGCCCTGCCATGCAGAAATCCCCATCAAAGTAACCCTGACAGATGGCCATCCACAGCCTCTGCTTAAAAATCTCCAAAGAAGGAGACTCCACCACCCTCCGTGGCAGCATATTCCATTTGCACTTCTTTATCAGTAGAAAATAATTGCTGTGCAATTGTTGTAGTGTGTTTATGATTACTCAATAAAACATCAGCAACAAAGCAACAAGAAGAAATGCAAGTGCCAGAATTTTGAGCCAAGGAAGGAGTGGGAAGGGTTCTTCAGAACTGTGTACAATTCTGGTCCTTGTGGCCTTCAGTATTCGGTCCCACTGTGTCAGGATGGCATTTCTAGCGCCATCCCACTTCCCTGGCCCCATCAAACAAAACTGATAGGACGTACATGGGCCAAAATAGACTTTCAGTGCCAGCTTTGGATCTGTCAGGAACAGGAGTAGAAGATTGGGCTTCACACCTATATCAGAGGCAAGTTCATCCATGTAATCAATGTAATCTGTCTGTATGGTATCACTCTGGCCGAACCTTAAAGAAAAGCAAAAAGATGCATTTCTAAGCATAGTAAGAATTTGGTGTTGAACAATTTGATTGCTGATTTATTTCAGAAATTCATGTCTTGGAAATATGGATACAGAAAAATGTGGCACAGAAACAAAGTATCACACTAAGTATTTTGATGGACAGAAGAAAATCTTTCTCTCTAGACATGAAAAAAACAACCATGACATGTTACATAACAGTCTATTCTTTTCCTTATTGTTCTGAAATGCAAGAATACCCTATGGAGTGGCTCATCATATTGTAAAAGGCAACCTATTTAGCCAGCCCTGATCAACCTCCACTTGTTCCAAATTTATGCACCTTGCTTTCATATGAAGGTGGGTAAGCTCAACACATTAAAATCTGTATCACTGGGAGAACCACATGTATGTGTTATTCTGAGAGGTATTTAGAAACCTGATGAATTCCTAGTGGTGATTGCCTTGGCTGGAGCAAACTATATTAGAGCTCAAGAATAGAACTGCTGGACTGGAGGATAGTGAATGTCACAACAATTTTTTAAAAAGGAAGGAGGGGGGACCCGGGAAACTACAGGCCGATTAGCCTTACATCTGTCCCAGGGAAAATGGTGGAAAGCATCATCCAAGAGAAAATCTTAAAACACATAGAAGAACAAACCTTGCTGAGAGAAAATCAGCATGGCTTTTGTAAGGGTAAGTCTTGCCTGACAAACCTTTTAGAATTCTTTGAAAAGGTCAACAGGTATGTAGATTTGGGTGAACCAGTGGATATTGTCTATCTGGATTTTCAGAAGGCTTTTGACACGGTCCCTCACCAAAGGCTGTTGAGAAAATTGCACAGCCAGGGGATAAGAGGGCAGGTCCTCTTATGGATTGGGAATTGGTTGAGATCCAGGAAAGAAAGAGTATGCGTCAATGGGAAATTTTCACAATGGAGAGAAGTGAAAAGCGGTGTGCCCCAGGGATCTGTCCTGGGACCACTGCTTTTCAATCTGTTCAAAATGACCTGGAGACAGGGATAAGCAGTGAGGTGGCCAAGTTTGCAGATGACACAAAACTTTTCAGGGTGGTAAAAACCAGAGAAGATTGTTAAGAGCTCCAGAAGGATCTCTCCAAAGTGGGGGAATGGGCTGTGAATTGGCAAATGCGTTTCAATGTAGCAAAATGTAAAGTAATGCATATTGGGCTGAAAAATCAATACTTTATCTATCAACTCATGGGCTCTGAGCTATCCGTGACGGATCAGAAAAGAGATCTTGGTGTGTTGGTGGACAGCTCAATGAAGGTGTCTACCCAATGCATGGCAGCGATGAAGAAGGCCAATTCCATGCTAGGTGTTGGGTCCTGGCACTAGGGGTTATCAAAAAGGGGATTGAAAATAAAACAGCCAACATGGTAAGGCCGCACCTGGAGTATTGTGTACAATTCTGGTCACCAAAGACATAGTGGAACTGGAAAAAAATGCAGAAGACAGTGACTAAAATGATTACTGGGCTGGGGGACCTCACTTATGAGGAAAGACTATTTATTTATTTATTTATTATTTATTATTTACACTTATATACCGCTCTATTTCCCATAGGAAGGACTCAGGGCGGTTTACAACAATAATAATAAAACAACAAATCAATACAATAGCTAAAACAGTGGTTTCCAAGAACAAATAAGTCGGCGGGATACTAATAAATCAATAAATAAAAAACAAAACAGAGCATACATATGTGGATCCTTAGAGATCGCCAAAGGCATCACGGAAAAGATAGGTCTTTAAGTTTTTCCTAAATGACGCCAGTGAGGGAGCCAGCCGCAGTTCACCGGGAAGCTTATTCCACATGGTTGGTGCAGCCACCGAGAAGGCCTGTCCTCGAGTTCTTGTTTTACGAGCCTCCCTCGGGGCAACAGTCCTCAGTGAAAGGGCCATCGATGAATGGGTGGGTCGGGCTAGATCTAATTGTCGGGAAAGACGCTCCGCCAGATAGGCAGGGGCCAAGCCATGGAGGGTTTTGTAAACCAAAACCAACACCTTGAACCTTATCCGGGAGGCAACGGGTAACCAGTGCAAGTGAGCCAGGATGGGGGTGGCGCGGTCAAAACGGCGTGCGCCAACCTCCAGCCTGGCCGCCGCGTTCTGGACCCGCTGCAATCGCCGGACAAGGTTCAAGGGGAGCCCCATGTAAAGAGCATTGCAGTAGTCTAGCCTCGACATGACCAGTGCCTGTACCACAGTCCTCAAGGAGCCCTCATCGAGGTATGGGCGAATCTGGGCGATAAGCCTTAGATGGTAGAAGGCCGACCTGACCACGGCTGACACCTGGGATTCCAGGGTCAGATCCGGGTCCAGGACGACGCCCAGATTCCTCACTCTTTGCGCCAGCTGGAGGGCGGACCCACCCAGACTGGGAAGAGGGCCACAATACCCCTCCGAGGTACCCCCGAAGAACATAACCTCGGTCTTGCCGGGGTTGAGCTTGAGTCCGTGCGTCCTGGTCCAGTCCAGAACTGCAGCCAGGCAATGGTCAAGGGTCCGAACGGCCTCCACTGCACAGGTGGAAAAGGAGAGATAGAGCTGCGTGTCATCAGCGTACTGGTGACCGCAAACTCCATAACTCCGGATGATCTCAGCCAGCGGCTTCATATAGATGTTAAAGAGCATTGGGGAGAGCGACGACCCTGAGGCACCCCCAAGAGAGTGTCCAGGGAGCCGACAATTCACCCCCCAAGCTCACTCGCTGGGTGCGGCCCTCAAGGAAGGACCGGAGCCAGCACAAGGCCTGGCCCCCAATCCCCACCTCCGAGAGCCGCTCCAGCAGGATACCGTGGTCGACGGTATCAAAAGCCGCTGACAGGTCGAGCAGGACCAGCAGGGTAGAGCAACCCCTGTCGGCCCTCCTCAACAGATCATCATGCAGTGCGACCAGGGCCGTCTCGGTCCCGTGCCGCGGCCTGAACCCGGACTGGAAGGGATCCAGGACATGGTTCTCCTCCAGGAACGACTGGAGACGCAGGGCGGCGACTCGCTCAATCACCTTGCCCAAAAGGGAACATTGGCTATGGGGCGATAGTTGGACAAATCGTCCACAGCCAAGCCGGGTTTTTTAATAATGGGCTTCACCACCGTCTCCTTCAGAAGACTGGGAAAAGTCCCATCTCTGAAGGAGGCTGAGGCGATAAGTGAAGCCCATTTCGGCATGCTCCCCCCTGCGGTCTTAATCAGCCAGGAAGGGCAAGGGTCGAACGGAGAGGCCGCAGGCCTGCAATGTCCCAGGGCCCTGGAGGCATCCCCAGATGTAACGGCCCCAAACTCAACAAACCGAGGCGACCGAGGCGGCCCGACACCAGCCACCTCAGGGGCTAGACCAGTGCAACCGGCGTCCAGCTCGGAACGGATGGCCTCTATCTTAGATCTAAAAAAGGCTGCGAAAGACTCACTAGTGAAATCACTAGGAGGAGGCCCTGGCGGACCGGGATTGGTGAGGGCTCGGACTACCCGGAACAATTCTGCCTGGCGATCCGAGGCCTCACCAATTCTCAGGGCGACAAATGATCTCCTAGCCGCCCTTATCGCGTGGGAATAGCGACCGGTCGACGCCTTAACCGCAGCCCAATTCTGAGCCGTCCGAGCGTTCCGCCATCTGCTCTCTAGCCTTCTCCGCTCCTGCTTCATCGCCCGCAGCTCCTCGGTAAACCAAGGGGCCGGGCGGGCTCGGCATCGGATCAGGCGCTTGGGGGCGATCCGGTCAACTACCCCAGTCACCTCCTCAAACCACCGTTGGACCAGGGAGTCGGCCGGATCGTCATCCAAGCCGTCTGGAACACCCCCGAGGGCCTCCGAGAACCGCACAGGGTCCAGGAGTCCCGGGGCGCGGCCCAGATGGAAGGGCCCGGCTCCCGCGGGGCTGGGTGGCTGCAGCAACAGAGAAAGTCAGCAGATAGTGATCTGACCATGACACGGGCTGGGCCAATAACCTCCCAACCCCCAGATCAAAGCCCCGCGAAGTGGAGGCAAAAACCAGGTCCAGGGTGTGTCCACCCTTATGGGTAGGGCCGATGACTAATTGGGACAGGCTCATGGAGGCCATGGTCTCCATGAATTCCAGAGCTACTCCAGATAGTCCACCCTCGGCGTGCACGTTGAAGTCCCCCACCACCAATAGGCGTGGAGACTTCAACAATGCCGCCGAGATGAACTCAGAGAGCTCTGGAAGGGAGAGTGCAGGGTCGCGGGGAGCACGGTACACAAGCACTACCCCAAACCTATCCCTCTGGCCCACCATAAGGTGGAGACATTCCAAACCTGGACTCACCAACGACGCGGATCTGCTGACATAAAAGGATTCCCTGTAAACTAGAGCCACCCCCCCGCCCCTCTGACCTGCCCAACTGCTGCACACGGTAGCCCAGGGGGCAAAGAAGGGCGAGGGAAGCCCCACCCCCTCGCCCACCCAGGTCTCCGTGAGGAAAGCCAGGTCGGCACGCTCATCCACGATCAAATCGTGGATGAGGGAGGTTTTATTGTGTACCGACCTGGCATTGATCAGCAGACAGGACAGGCCGGAGGGGGAACAGACGGATTGGATCTCTGCCATCTGGCAGTGAGCTGATGGGTCAGAATGGGGGACAGGCAGTAATTGTCTGTCCCAGGTTCTCCTTATCCGATCGACCCGCCGGCCCGGAGCATACCTCCCGCGGCCCGACACCACCCTAATAGGGCACCCCGCGGGTTCCATGGGGTCTCAGATGGTCAGGACCCACTCCAAAGCAATACAAATCAAAAATAAATACACAAACAGGTAGCAATACCAACACAAAATAGAACAACAATTATTATTAATTACCAATAAACAAGGCAAAAAAAACAAATAGAAAAAAGAATTAACATATGGAGCTCTCATTTGGCTACTGATGGAGAAAAGAAGCAGGGGGGAGAGTTGTTGCCGCCAACAATGTCCGTCGATGAAGGTAGATCCGCAGCCTACGGAGGCTGTCGGGGCCTCCCAGACAGCCAGAGGTAGCGGCACCAGTTCCGTTCATACTCCAACGGTGGCTGCAATGGCATGGTGATGGAGACGGTCCATCCGTTCGATAACCCAGGAGCGAAGGACAAGAGGAAAAGCATGTTAAATCCAACCGAGTCCAATGGGAGCACAAGGGGAGCGGGGGGGGGAGCGGAGGGGGGGATAAGGCGGGAGGTGGAGTAATTGCGCCTGTCCCCCCAAGCTGGCGCCAACAGGCAAGCGGGTGCCCAAGGACAAATCCCCGAAGGGGTTTGTCACACCGACAGACAGCTTGCCATCCAAGGGGCAGCTCCGCATCACTCCATCCGAGCCGGAAGGTCGAACCGTCGCCCAGGGGACAGATCACAGAGACACCGGCGGCCGGCACACCACCCGGGAGCCGAAGACTCCAGCCCCTCCGGTCCGAGGCACGACCAGTAGGTTGGCGAGAGAGGGGGGCGGCCCCCCCACCAGAGGCAGAGAGCCCAGCAGGAGAACGGCGAGCCACAGCTGCCCCCAGGCAACGCCGGCGGCCGAGCCGCCACCCGAACAACAAGCCCCAACAACAACAACTCCACTCCGGCGGCCGGCCTACCGCCCGGGAAAGCCAGGACCCCACCTGCACCGACGGCCGACCCGCCGTCCGAAGGAGAACGAAGGGAACAAGACACCGGCGGCCGAGCATGCCGCCCGAGACCAGGGACCACGGCAGCGCGGCCAAGCTGCAAGCTGCAGCGACAAAAGACAAGCCGCCGCCCAAGAACAGACCCCACGGGCCACCAGGTACCATGGAGCCTGCGGTCGGCGGCCGGCCCACCGCCCGAGTTCCGAAGGCTCCGCCAACCTCCCCCCTAAAAAGCCAAAGGCATGAGGGGGAAGGGAGGGGGGATGGAGGGAGGGTCACCCAACGGTCGTCCCAAAATACCGGGGTGCAGGATGAAGTACCTCCCGCAACGGAGACCCGGGAGATATCAGGAAAAAAGCGGCGTCTCCGGCGTCTCCGACAAGCGGATGGGAAAGTTCCAGTGCTCCGACCGTTATAAAGGGGCCCCACTAGAGCCCCCCTAAACCCCCCCTGTGTAGCCAGGGAGCCCACATGAAAAAATTAAAAATAAAATAAAAACCAAGGCAGCGCTATAAAAAATATAAAGAATTTAGGAGCGCTGTAGCGCAGACAAACAGAGTAGCTGCTGCCGCCCGCCATCTTGGAATCAATTTGGGGCTCTTTAGTCTAGAAAAAAGGTGCCTGAGGGGGGATACGATTGAAACGTACAAAATAATGCAGGGCATGAGTAAAGTGGATAGGGGGAAGCTCTTCTCCCTCTCACAAAATAACAGAAGTAGGGGACATACACTCAAACTGAGGGCTGGGAGAGTGAGGACAGATAAAAAAAATATTATTTCACCCAGTACGTTGTTAGTCTGTGGAACTCCCTGCCATAGGATGTGGTGATGGCATCTGGCCTGGATGCCTTCAAAAGGGGATTGGACAGATTCCTGGATGAAAAGTCCACCATAGGTTACAAACCATGATGGAGATGTGTAATTTTCAGGCTTAAAACAAGGGTACTTCAAAAACTAGATGCAGGGGAGTTGTATCAGGAGACAGATATCTAGTCTCATGCGCTCCCAGAGGTATCTGGTGGGGCCACTATGAGATACAGGAAGCTGGACTAGATGGGCCTTTGGCCTGATCCATCATGGTTCTTATGTCCCTTCCAGTTCAAAAGTTCCAAGATGATGATGATGATGATTTAGGGACATACAATCATAGAATAATAGGCTCATGAACTTCAAGGGGCTAACAAGGCCACTGAATCCAACTCTATGCTCAAGGTGGGCGGGGAAATCAAAAGATATCTGCCAGTTGGCTATCTAGATTTCACTTGAATGCCTCACCACTTCACTAAGTAGTGGGTTCATTTAAGAACTCAGAAACGTTGCCCAGTTAAAAGTAATGGCTTTGGTTTAACTGTGGCAGCATTATGGCTCCCCCTACACACAAGGATTTCCAAAAAACAGATTCACTGTCTGCAATGCAATGTCAGCTAGATGTGATTGACATGTTTCTCTGTGTTCCATTTTATTTCAATGTATGGGGTCTCAAATTTGAATGGATCAGCACTAGTGTGGTTTTACATGCACACATATGCTGTTCATCTACTAAAAATTGCCTGTTAAGCTGTTTTTCTTTGCAAGAGAAATATACATATTTTGCGGATTTGCCATATTTTCAGGGGGCAGCATTATGTGCATGTGTATATTGATACTCTTCCCCAGTACCACTTGATCAATAAGATCTGGATCCTCAATGAGTGTACAACCCCACCCACTCTGCCAGTCAGGATAAATAATTCCTGTTTCTGCAGTGTCATTTTTAGTTTAGTCCTCCTAATGCACAGCTTAACGGATGCTTGTACAGAATGTGAAGTGTATTTCCCCCAACTGAAAGGGCTTCACAATTGTTTGCTCTGCACAGGGGAAAATAGTGTTCCATGAGAGTGGTGAAAAGGAGTGTCTGATATTCCTGTGGCAAATGGGGTGCTGATATAAAGCAGTTTCAAAGTTGTGATTTTTTTTTGTTTAGGGTCCCCCCATTTTTATAATTGCCTTGCAGAAAGTTAATTTGCACAATATCTATTTCAGCATTCCTGTACACCAATAATTAAGCACCAAATAAGTTAATACAGCTGATATGTCATGAGAAAGAAATAACATTTATTCTAACATGAGCATGCCTCAGTCTGTGTTCAACAAATGAGTCTACTTTTGTTTCTTGATATTTCAAAGTATGTAGCATTGAATGATAAACTTTTTCATGCTTAGAAGGAAAATGTTTAAAAAGAAAGAAATGTCCATGTGTCTTTAATGTGGAATATGCCCCTAAGAGTGCTTTGGGGCCTACATCAATTATTCTCAAAATTTGTTCTTCTAAATCAGTGTTTGGATCCCCAGATGTTCTTGGCATAAAACTCCCAGAAATTCTGGCAAGCACAGCTAGTCGTGAAAATTTCTGGGAATTTTATCCCAAGAACATCTGGGGACCAAAGTCTGGGAGCCATTAGTTTTGGACTTCAACTTCCAAATTCTTGATTCTTGACTGTGCTGTCTGGGGCTAATAGGGCCGTGTCTATAAATATGTGGAGCACCAAAGGTTAAGAAGCAGTGGCCAACTACTCTTTTCTTTCTTAACTATTATCTCATTTACGATAGCAGTTGTGCCAAACAACATCAAGGATTTCCAGTTAGCTGCCATATGGAATTATTCTGTTGTTTTATCTTCTGGCATAATATTTTAAAAAAATAATAAAAATATAGGATTACAATATATAGAGAGTAAAAATTTAAAAATAATCAAAAGCACAATCATTATTAGTACTAGAGGTGGGCACGACACAGAAAATCAATGGTTCAGTTTGTTCTGTTTCGGAGGCCCCCTCAGTTCATTTCATTTCATTTTGTACGAATTTTTAAAACAAAAATTTGTATGAACTGAAACAAAATGGACTGGTTCAGCTTACCTAGACTGCTGTTGTTATCACTGCCACCACCAGGCGATCACTACCACCAACACCACCACTGGGGGACCACTACTGCTGATGCCACCACTGGGGAACTGCCACCAATGCTGATGCCAGGGGACTGCCACTGACGCCGATGCCAGGGGACTACCACAGACACCACTGACGCCTCTCAGCTGAGAGGCACTTGCTTTACCGTGCCCCGTTTTAAAAAAATATTATTATTATTTTACTTCTGGCTGGCCCGCAGGCCAGACCAAGGTGTTTTTTATTTTTTATTTTTTTAAAATACCTGCCAAGGCCTGCGACATTTTTAAAATTTTTTTAAAAATTAAAAAAATTCCAGTGCTGACCTCACAGCACCCAGGGCCGGTCAGAGCTTTTAAATTTATTTTACAAGGCTGACCATGTGGCTCCCAGGCTGGGTCGGCGCTTTTAATTTTTAAAAAAATTTTTAAAAAGTCCCCGACACCAGGACTGTTTTTCCCCCCACAGCTGAGAGGTGCTTGCTTCCCCGCACTGAAGAGAACTTTGGGACACCTACTCAAGGTAGGTGTCCTCCACGACAAAAAACAAAATGAAATGGAAATTTCTGCTTCGTTTCATTTCGTTTTTCTTTGATGGGTTGGTTCATTATTCATTTTGTTAGCTAACAAAATGAACAATGAATAAAGAAACAAATTAAAAATTAGTATATATTTATTTTAATATTTTATATCAATATATACTAAGTAATTAGTATATATTTATACTAAAATATATACTTAAATATATACTAATTACTTAGTATATATTTATTAAACCTGCCAATTGCAGCAATCCAGGGTAATGAAGCAGATAAGTATTATCATTTGTGTTAAATACAGAATAATTGTACCAGTGATAAAAATTGCATGTCTGTACTTGAAACCTACCATTTGAGCTTTTTCCCCATTTTTTCATCTATGTCATCCATCATGGTGCTCTCTGAAGGCAATTTACATAGTCCTATAGAAAAAGACAGTGGATTATGAGGCCATGTCCACTTGTGCATTCCAGAATAATCCACTTGAAGAGTCATGATTAGAGATGGGCACGACCAGGAAAAATGACGTTTTGAGTTGTCGTGTGTCGGAGCCGGCCCGTTTCGGCTCGTTTCCGTTTGTTGCAAAATTTTTCAAAAATTTGTCATTTCATTTGTCGTTTGTCGTTAGTACTGGTTTAGGGGGGGTAGGGTAATGGGCTCCTGGAGGCACCTCTCTGGGGTGGGTGCCTCCTCTGGCCCGCTACGAAGGGAAGGCAGCAGGCTCCTGGAGGCACCTCTCTGGGGTGGATGCCTCCTCTGGCCCCCTACAAAGGGAAAAGGAAGGGTACATGACCATGTAGCCATTGCGTACCAAGTGGCACTGGCAGAGGCACCTCTCTTTTGGGTGCCTCTAGCTCACTAAGAAGGACAGCATACTGGCGTACAGAGTTTTTTGGAACTTTGGACTGGTGAGCGAGGTGAGAGAAGAATGCCTCTGCTGGGCACCCTCTGACTCACTAAGAAGGACAGTGTACTTGCGTGTAGTGCAATGCGAGTACAGATCTGGCTTAGGGTTGGGGTTAGGGCAAGGGCTAGGCTTAGGGTTATTATGGGTAAGGTTAGGGTGAGTTAGTGGGCTGCACCTCTGGGTGCCTCTGACCCACTAAGAAGGACAGTGTACTGGCGTATGCGTTAGGGTTAGGGTTAGGGTTAGGGCTAGGTTTATAGTGGGCTTTTTATGCCCGACTGGCACATCCCAGAAGTCTCAGTCAAAACCTGGCCAAGTGGCCATGCGATTGGTTGGAATGGCTCCAAAAATGTGCATGGTCCCATCCCATGGCCAGTCCATCATTGCGCAGGTGTAAAAAAATAAAAATAAAAATAAAATAAAATAAAATCAATGGGATTGGAGACAGACGTTTGTTGCAAGAAAAACCCACTGCTGCTACTGTAAAAATTCAGGCAGTTAAAATACCTAATTTTTGCATGTTTCTGTGTGGTGCTTTGGTGGGTTTTTGGACCAGAATTTCAAAAAAAATATTGCGGTCGCCATTTTGGATCCCCCCGCACCGCATGGCATGGTGAGACGACGAGGATGCCCCCCACCAGAGCAGCCCAGGACAGGAGAGGGGGGAAGGCCGGGGACCCCCCCCCAGAAACCACCCCTCTGGTAGGTGCCCTCACTCAGGTAGGCATATTTTTGCCTGCTTTTTTGGCCGGGAATCGGGTTTTTTTTTAAACTTTTTTTCTGTGCCGCTTGGCATCGCGCGATCGCCATGATGCCATGAACGACAACGACAAATCAGACCCAATTTTTCTTTTATCGGTTCGAGTTCGAGTTCTGACGGCTTAATTGTCGTTACCGTTTCCGTTGCGTAACGGAAACGAGGAACGGAAACGGAAACGAGAATTTCGCCAAGTCGTGCCCATGTCTAGTCATGACAGATCACCTTGACATAGAGCTCAATGCTGTGCTAATAGTAGTAGTAACAACAGCAACTATTCCTGGCATTTGTAGCAGTAGCAGTAGCAGTTAACAATAACAACAGCAAACCCAGTGGCAGCAGACAACAGCCCTATCACACAGCTACTACTGTAAGTTTATGACACAAATCCTTAAATACTCTTGTGGACCAGCGAGCCTGAAGATCTGCTGTGGGGATTGCTGATCCGAGGGATTGGACTAAGCCAACAACTGCTATGGTGGGTTTCTCCAGTTGAGGGGGAAGAATGCTTCTGTAGAGGTTGACTTCGTTGTTCCTGCACTTGATTATGGATTGGTCATCCATGAATGGGTAGGAATAGGGGTAACCTGTTGCAAAGATGACACAGTCAAGGCCTTCCTGCATGGTTTCATCCTGAAATATTGCTGAGGTTTCTGTAAACTTCTTCACATTGGGCTTCACCACAATAGATCCACAAGTGATGCAGCTGGGGAGCTCATCATTGAACACTGGCTCTTTACGCAGGGTCCTAGAAGAAGACAAGAGAGAATCAGTGCTGCAGATAGTGCCCTTCAAAGTGGCAAAGTTGTCACCGTAAAGAAGGCAACATATGACCGGGTTCAGTGCCCTTATGGAAGATGGGGGAAGACATTTTTCAGTGTGCTTTCTTCAGAAGTGAGATTGCACCCATTTTTAATCCTTTTTCTCAAAATCCAAACTTTTAGGCAGCTAGCTACAGAACCTTTCATTCAGAAGCTCGATAGCTAGTGTGACTGCAGAATCTAGACTGCTAATTATTACATGGCCCCAGAGATGGGGCAGCCCTGGCCTCCACTGGGAGGGAGTTCCAGAGTCTGGGCACAGAAGCTGAGAAGGCCCTTTCAGGTGTTCCCACAAGATGTACCTGTGAGGGTGGCGGGATGGAGAGAAAGTCCTCTCCTGATGACCTTAACACCCAAGTAGTTTCATACTGTGAGATTTTATCTTTAAGGTAGCTAGGACCCAGGCCGTACAGTGCTTTGTAGGTTAAAGTCAGGCCTTCAATTGTGCCTCATAGCTGATTGGTAGCCAGTGGAGTTGCTTTAATAGGGGTATAATGTGATCTCTGTACCCCGCCCCAGTCAGCAATTTGGCTGCTGCATTTTGGACCCATTGAAGTTTCCTGAGAATTTTCATTGGTAGTCCCATGATGTTAGTTGCAGCCATTCCAGGTCCAGATGAAGCATTCTTCTGTTGTCCTAAGATGGTCTGAGCAACGTGGAAGCTTATAGTACTCTGAAACCATTTGCAGAAGGGTCACAAACCAGGGCTATCTGGACCACAGTGAAGTAATTAATATAGCATTTGCCCATTCCTGTCAAAGTTTTGTCACCACTTTGTGCATTACTGGTATTGGAGGGGAAATGTAATGTAGGCAATTATCCCACTGGAACATGAAAGCAAAGCATCGCCTAGAGACACCCTGTCCCTGGCTAGAAGCATATGTTACTTTAATACCAAAAGAAGATATGGACTTGATACAATAAGTGTATACAGAAAAACAAATGGAATTAGTTTTTCTGTATCATGTTTTGCTGTATCATGAGTTAGCAACTCATGATACAGCAAGTAAGAGCAATGGATTTTGCCACAAGCTTTATAAATGCAATAGAGGAGATATACAATGAGCAAATAGTGGAGGTAATTGTAAATGGTGATTTAACGGAAAATATCAACACCAAGAAAGGGACAAGATGAGGGGGCATAGCTTCGGCTAGCAACGAGATGGCACCTTAGAAGTTTAGCTCTGCTCCAAGCCTGCTAATAATGATAATATGAGTCTCTAGCCTCACAGGAGGGCTCCCAGGAGCTCTACATTTTTACTGCAAGGGGAACAGAAAGAATAGACAAGGAGGGATCTTTGAGAAGACAGTTTAAACTGGCTGTGAACTTTTCAGCCTCGGGTGAACGTTTGCCTCTGCCTTTCTTTTGTCCTGGGTGAATACATGCTTCTTTCTTTCTGGGTGAGTGTTTGCTCCTGCCTTTTGCTCTCTTTTAGCACAGGGTCTGAAGGGAAACAGTCTCTAGCCTCACAGGGCTCCCAGGATTGCGTGCCATTAGGTGTGCGAAATCTGCCAATTTTACTCTTTACATACCTTCCTAACTTGGAAAATAGGAAAGACAAATAGGAGGGCATATTTTCACTTACACAAAAGTTTACAGGGACTTGTTAGAACTTGCTCTTAGGGGAATGGGCAATCTGGGGCAGGAGTCCAAGGAGCAAGAAGGAAACTGGAGGAGTAATACCTCCTTAAAAAACCTTGGTCCAGCTTGCCTGGCTGGTAGTACCTTGTAAGGGCCCTCACCCGGGGTTACAGGAGAGGATGGTCAATGGTTTTGAAGGCAGACGAGGGCTTTATCACCCCAACAGCAGAAAAAGCAGAAGAACCACCCTTAGAAGAAGGAAACTCTGATTTCAAACCTCCATTGCCTTGTGGCTATAACCATCATTGGAAAAGACTTCAGGAGTCAACCTTGAGGTAAAAACTGGAGCCGGAGTGCCGGAGATAGTTAATGACTGTATACAATCATGTTCTGGCAACTCCTGTGATGCAGCTGGAACTAATCGTATTGGCTTTGCCATTCCATTGGACCACTCCAACTAAGTAGAGAGGGGGGTTTCGCTTCCTGGGTAACAGCTTAATCTCCATATTGAATTACCCAGGCCTTGTGCCCTGGAGAGGACCACTTGCAGCAAATAGTGGGGGAACAACACAGGAAATGGCAGCTACCTGGGTGTAGGTGGATTAGGATGGAAACTGGCAAGCATGTTGTTGACTCTGTGGAGGACACAAAGAAAAAAAACATGTATGTGTGTGTGAATTGGGAGCAGACGCGTGTCTGCAAAGGCAGGCCCGCACCCGCTCCTATGAGCACACGTCAATTAGGCCAGGACAATATTAGACCCCCGCATCCGGCTGCAATCCTTGACATCGTCACAAGCACAATGCAAACAAACCTGGTCCGTATCGGCCCAGCCGTTCCCCAAAAAGAAATGGCTGAGAAGCTCCGGTTTCTTTCCCTACAAGCGAACAGGCTTGGTAACAAAGGTTACAGGTGATTGACAGTGGATTTGATACTTTGTTTCCCCTGGACATGTGCCCCCCCCAGCCTCAGGAAAGTAGGGGGAATGGGGCAACCCCTTGCTCCCAAGTAGACCAGACCTTGGCACACTTGGGGTGGGGGGTGGGGAATCATCTCATATTAACCCCTTTTCATCACTGCATCGTTCCCTGCACAGCCAAAAAGGCACCAAGAAGTTTTTTCTTTTTCCTTTTCCCCCCTTCCTGCTCGCCTTTTTTCTCTCCCTCTCTCTCTCTTCCCCAAATAAAGGTTCCTCCACCTCACCCCTCTGTGTCCTTCCCCTTCCAGTAATATCCCCCCCCATTTTCTCAATTCCTTCTTCCTTCACGTATCTCAAGGCCTGGACAAGGGTACATGCTGCCTCCATGTTGGGGGAGTGACCTTCATTTCAAATCAAGGACCGTCACCCTGCCACATGGCAAAACCAGTTCAAACTGCTTGGTTCCCCTGAATGGATTTTGCCAGAGGGAATCTTCTCCTTCCTTCACAGAGACAATGGGCTGTATGGGGCACCCTTTCCTGCTTAGCCCTCCAGCCCCCAGCTCTCTCTCTCTCTCTCTCGCTCTCTTTCTCTCCCTCTTCTATTTTCCTCCCATGCATCTTCCCTGGGCATGCTTAAACTGTGCATCTACACTCTCTTGCTCTCTGGACCTGAGCCATCTTTGGGCAAGGCATGGCGACCGCATGGCAAGGAGGGAGAATCTTCTAGCAGCCTCCATTCCTTCAGGAGGACGACTCCAGCACGTCTCACCTGCAGATGTACCAAAGATTACATCACAGCCCAAGGCATCCCATTGTTCTGTTTCCACATTCACCCAGGATCCGTCTGGCAGCCAAAGACTTTCCTGATCGGCTTTTCCGTCCCCATTGTGACTTCCCAGCCCCCCATTGTGATTGTTCCGTCTCCCCATCAAATTGTTAATTGTTTTGTGATCACCCAGGCTTTTGGACAATGCTGACTCTTTCCCCCTCATTGTTAACCCTCTAGTTACCCATTAAAGAATTAGTTTGGGCCTAATCGCACCCATGCAGGGGTCCTGTTCCAGAGTATCAGGAACGCCCAGGACCTCCCTCAAGAGACTCCTGAGCTGACCCCCATTGGTTGTCCCCAGAACACCACCCCTAGCCCAACCCAGAGGAGGCGCCACTCTGTGGGAGGGGGAAAGGAGGAAATAAAGATTAAGTGTTTCCTGTTTTGGGCTGCTGAACGCCTCACTTCTGCCTTGGGTGATCCGATCGCCTTACCATCTTTATTAGGCCTAATAAACTGGTAATATTTGCCTGGATCTCTCTGTGTTGGGTTTCTTCATTGGGTCTTGTGAAATCCAACAGCTTGCAGCAGGATTAGCTTGCTGTGGTCTCAACAACTCTGCACTATGCAACAAACACACAAAAAATCAAGCCTAAAGTTGGACACTTGGAATGTTAGGACAATGAATCCTAGCTCTTCAGACTATCTCCAAGAAATGGACACTGTACGAAAGACAGCTGTCATTGACAGGGAACTGAACAGACTGCAGATGGACATTGTTGCTCTTCAAGAGAGAAGGCTGCCTGACTCTGGATCTGTCAAGGAGATAAATTTTATGTTCTTCTGGCAGGGAAAACCAGCAAACGAGTCCAGGGAATGTGGGGTTGGCTTTACTGTTAGAAATACCTTACTAGGTCTCATTATCCCACCTGCTGTAGGAAGTGAGAGAATCCTGTCCATGCAACTACACTCTACAGCAGGGTTGGTGACACTCATTAGTGCATATGTACCAACATTATCATCTCCAGCAGAACTTAAAGACAAATTCTATGATGATCTGGCTGCCGCTATCAAGAAAATCCCTGAGAAAAGACCAATAGCTATCCTCGGTGACTTTAATGCCAGGGTTGGAGCTGATTATAGCTCCTGGCCCACCTGCCTAGGACAGTTCAGCATTAGGAAGATGAACAAAAATGGCCAACAGCTGCTGGAGTTTTGCTACTATTATGGTCTCTGTGCCAGCAATACCTTCTTTAACACAAAGCCCCAGCACAAAGTCTCTTGGAGACATCCAAGATCAAAGCACTGGCATCAGCTTGACCTGATTCTCATCAGGCGCTCCAGCATCTCTAGCATTAAAATCACACACAGCTATCAGAGTGCTGACGGAGACACAGACCATTCCCTGGTGTACAGCAAAGTAAAACTGAGAACAAAGAGATTGCACCACCCAAAGGAGGAAAGAAGATCAAAAATTGATACCAGTAAGACCTATAATCAAGGAAAAGTGGAGGAATTCTCCAAAGTGCTCAAGGAAGCTCTTCCAGGCCCTGCTGAAAAAAATGCATCTAAACGTTGGGAACATTTTAAGAATACTTTTTATAACACTGCTTTATTAGTATTTGGCAAGGAGACTCGAAAGATAGCAGACTGGTTTGAAGCCCACTCAGAAGAGCTGACGCCACCTATTGAGGAAAAGAGGAGAGCTTTAACTGCATATAAAGCTTGTCCCAGTGAGCGCAACATACAGGCCCTGCGAGCTGTTCGTAATAAAGTCCAGCAGACTGCCAGGAAATGTACTAATGACTACTGGCTGCAGCTGTGTTCTCGGATTCAGATGGCAGCCAATACAGGTAACATCAAGGGGATGTATGATGGAATCAAGAACTGGAGGTTGTCCACAACTTAGAGCCAATACATAAGAAAACTGCACCTTTAAAGACTGTTTCAGGTGAGATCATTCAGGATCGTGAGCAGCAGATGGCACGCTGGGTGCAGCACTACTCTGAACTATATTCCAGAGAAAACACAATAACTGAAGAAGTCTTAAATAATATTGGGCACTTCTCTCTCTTGGAGGAGCTTGACAATGAACCAACTCTAGAAGAACGACATGCGGCTCTAGATTCACTTGCCTCTGGCAAGGCACCTGGGAAAGATAACATCCCTGCTGAAGTTCTGAAGTGCTGCAAAGAGATCATTGCCACCGAACTGTATGAAATCTTCTGCCTTTGCTGGAGGGAAGGGGGAGTATCACAGGATATAAAGGACGCTAATATTGTTACACTTTATAAGAACAAAGGTGACAGGAGTGACTGTAACAACTATCGTGGTATCTCTCTTCTTAGTGTTGTCGGGAAGCTGTTGGCACATGTTATACTGAAGAGGCTCCAGGTACTTGCAGAGAGAGTCTTCACAGAATCACAGTGTGGCTTTCAAGCCAACAGGTCCACCATAGATATGGTATTTTCCCTCAGGCAGTTGTAGGAGAAATGCAGGGCAGGCACTTTTTGTAGCCTTCATAGATCTTACTAAGCTGTTTGATATGGTTAGTAGGGACAGCCTCTTTAAAATACTCCTTCTGGTTGGATGCCCACCCAAGCTCTTTGACATCATTAGGTCTTTTCATGAGGATATGAAGGGCAACATGGTTTTTGATGGCCTAATGTCAAATCCCCTTGACATACGAAGTGGAGTGAAGCAGGGCTGTGTACTTGCGCCAACCTTTTTTGGTATCTTCTTCGCTACCATGCTGAAGTATGCTTTTGGAACTGCAACAGAGGGTATCTATCTCCGGACCAGATCAGATGGAAAACTCTTCAATCTCTCTAGATTGAGAGCAAAGTTTAAGGTACAGCTGAAATATTTGCGGGATCTCTTCTTCGCTGATGCTGCTGCAATTACTGCTCACTCTGCTGAAGATCTACAACAACTTATGGAGCATTTCAGTAACGCTTGCAAAGAGTTTGGGCTAGCAATTAGCCTGGAAAAAAAAACCACACAAATCATGGGCCAGGATGTGGACTCTCCTCCCCGCATTATAATTTCTGCAAAAGAACTGGAGGTTGTCCACAACCTTGTGTATCTTGGCTCAACTATCTCAGATACACTCTCACTAGAGACTGAGCTGAATAAACGCACTGGTAAGGCAGCTACTATGTTTTCCAGACTACGAAAGCGAGTGTGGCTCAATAAGAAGCTCACAGAACATACAAAGATTCAGGTCTATAAAGTTTGCATGCTGAGCACACTTTTGTATTGCAGCAAGTCTTGGATCCTCCATGCCCGGCAGGAAAGCTGAATACCTTCCATATGCGCTGTCTTAGGCGAATATTCAACATTACCTGGCATGACAAAGTTCCAAACAGCATAGTCCTGTAACGAGCTGGAATCTCTAGCATGTATACGTTATTGAAACAGTGACGCCTATGCTGTCTTGGACACGTTGTGAGAATTGATTATGGCCGGATCCCAAAATATCTTCTGTATGGAGAACTATCACAGGGAAAGTGCCCCAGCAGGAGACCACAGCTGCGTTATAAGGATGTCTGTAGGAGGGACCTGAAGGCCTTGGGAATGGACCTCAACAGATGGGAAGCCCTGACCTCTGATCGCATTGTCTGGAGGCAAAAGATACAGCATGGTCTACATAAATTCAAAGAGGCATTTGTCCAACAGGCAGAGGAAAAGAGGCAAGCACAGAAACAACAAAACCCGGGGACCGGGGAAGAAACAGAATGCATCTGTCCCCAGTGCGGTAGAGACTGCCATTCCCAAATTGGTCTATTTAGTCACACTAGGTGTTGCTTTTAGGATCTCTACTCCAGGCATGATACCATAGTCTTTCGAGACTGAAGGATGCCAATGATGATGATGAATACTTGCAAAAAAAGAAAGGGAATTCATTCAAGCTGTACTTATGGGCAAGCCTAAGAAAAGTATGCCAAAACAAAGTGTTTCAGATTTTTCCATGGATGAGGAAGATTGGAGGGATGTTATCTCCTCTTCAGAATAATCGGATGCTGAGCTCATGGAGCCCTCTGGTAAGAAGCAAAAGGGGAGTGGAAAAGAAAAGCGAAAAGAACTACTTAATAGCAACATTGAGAAAAGGACTTAAAGTCTGATATGATGGCTGTAATAACTCCTCTAAAAGAAATTATGCTGGATGTGAAGTCAAGTATGAAAAAAGAATTGAGGAAACTGCAGAAGCATCTTTTGAGATGGTTCAGAAAGTGTAGGATAGGAACAGAGCACAGGAGGCAGAGATCGAGCAGCTAAAACTGAAAGTTGCTTTTCAGGAGAACAGAGACTAGAGGCTAAATCTCCATTTACATTTCTTTAAAGAGACTCATAATGAGGACAATTTAAAACAAGTTGTTTTGAGCTTGCTCCAAGAGCTCTGTCCTAATATTGAAATCTTTAAGAGGGATCTGGATCAAATTCACTGTCTGGGAAAGAAACAGCAACATTGGACCCAAGATGTCATTGTGAGGGGCCCACTCTATATTATAAAAGGAGGAAATCTTTAAAGAGTTAAGGAAGAAACAGTTAGTGCAGTAACCCCATACCTATCGTGGGGGTTAGGGAACCGAGCAAACCCATGATAATGGAAAACCCATGGTATGCGGATGCTGGGTCGGGTCGGGACTGGGAGGCTTCTCTGGGGCCTCCTACATTTACCTGAGGCCTGGTGCTGCCCCAAATGGGTCTCTGACAGGCTTCCCAGGAATACAGAGGGATGGATCTATGATCCACATGATAACTGTATGGCCCTAGAAGTGGTTTCCAGTGATCCAGAAGTCACTTTTGGTTTTTCAGAAGTCACTTTCATTTCGTCAGAAACCACCTCTGGTGCCTCCTACAGACCCAGAAAGCTTGTTAGAGGCCCCAGAAGTGGTTTTGAGTGATCCTCAAATGGACCATGCAGCTTGCCCCAGGAGCCATTTATTTCATATACTGCAGTCCCGCCACATACTGGGACCGTAGTATATGAAACGCAAAATGGTGGCGGGATGACTGCACTTCAAGAACAGAATGTACAATTATTCCAGGACCTTGCCTCTCTCATGCTTGAGAAACAGAGACAATGGAGATTGTCTGAGGTACAGGAAGACACACAACAGGTACAGACTGGAGACCTCTCTCTTAATATAGTTGATCAGGTACATGTAGATGAACAGGCTGCAGGAGAGAGGGTCCTTGTACTAGGGGATTCAATTATTATAAATACAGAGGGATGGATCTATGATGCACATGATAACCGTATGGTGACTTGCCTGCCAGGTGCCAAGGTTGCAGACATAACCAGACATCTAGATAGCTTGTTAAAGAGAACCGGGAAGGAGCCAGTGGTCATGGTACATGTTGGTACCAATGATGTCGGGAAGGCAAAGCGGTCAGTCCTGAAAGCCAAATTCAGGTTGTTAGGAAGAAGATCGAAGTCCCGGACTTCCAAGGTAGCATTTTCAGAAGTGCTTCCTGTTCCTTGTGCAGGACCCACCAGGCACGTAGAGCTCAGAAGCTTCAATGCGTGGATGAGGCGATGGTGTTGAGAGGAGGGCTTACATTTGTCAGGAACTGGAGAACAAGCCAAATCTGTACAGGAGGGACGGGTTGCACTTGACCCATGATGGGACCAGATTGCTGCCACTCAAAGGCTGCAGAGCAGTTTTTAAACTGATGAATGGGGGAAAGCTGACAGGAGCTGAGTGGCATCCAGTTCGGAATACCTCGTCCCCGTGGAATTAGGTTGGAGAGGGTAGAGAACCACCAAGTGATGACATAGTAGGTAATAATAAAAGCTTCTTTAAATAAGTTAGAAGTAGAAAAGCTGCCAGAGAACCAGTTGGCCCTCTGGATGGTGTGGGAGGACAAGGGGAGGTAAAGGAGGACTTGGAAATTGTAGAGAAACTAAATGAGTTCTTTGCATCTGTCTTCACGACAGAAGATCTTGAGCAGATTCCGCTGCCTGAAGGGCCCCTCTTGACTAAAGAATTAAATCAAATACAGGTTAAAAGAGAGGATGTTTTAGGACTAATTGACAAATTAAAGATCAACAAGTCACCAGGCCCGATGGCATCCACCCGAGGGTTATTAGGGAACTGAGAAATGAAATTGCGGATCTCTTAACAGTAATATGCTACTTGTCTCTTAAAACTGCCACAGTGCCGGAGGACTGGAGGATAGCGAATGTCACACCCATTTTTTAAAAAGGAAGGAGGGGGGACACTAGAAATTACAGGCTGTTTAGCCTTACGTCTGTTCCAGGGAAAATGGTGGAAAGCCTCATCCAAGAGAAAATCTTAAAACACATAGAAGAACAAACCTTGCTGAGAGAAAATCAGCATGGCTTCTGTAAGCGTTAAGTCTTGCTTGACAAATCTTTTAGAATTTTTTGAAAAGGTCAACAGGCATGTGGATTTGGGTGAACCGGTGGATATCATCTATCTGGATTTTCAGAAGGCTTTTGACACAGTCCCTCACCAAAGGCTGCTGAGAAAATTGCACAGCCAGGGGATAAGAGGGCAGGTCCTCTTATGGATTGAGAACTGGTTGAGATCCAGGAAACAAAGAGTAGGTGTCAATGGGAAATTTTCACAATGGAGAGAAGTGAAAAGCGGTGTGCCCCAGGGCTCTGTCCTGGGACCGGTGCTTTTTAATCTGTTCATAAATCCAAATTTGTAATGAGATATTATGTTGGATATGATCAACTATACTGCTTTAATGTATGCAAAAATAGAAGCTTGATTGTTCTGAGAATGGTATGCAGAAGAGAGTTAACATAATTTCTCATAATACCAATGGGTTGGGTTCCACTCTGAAAAGATACAGAGCTATACAAACTATATAGAAATTAGGAGGGGGTATCAGAGAAAGCATGCAGAAACATTATTAGACACCCCAGGTGATCAGTATGTAGCCAATGGAGCAAATAAAACCAGGGACTTGGCCATAATCCTCAGGAAAGATTCAAAATTTGAAGTATCTGATTCATTAAAAGACCCTGATGGCAGATATATTATAGTGAGAGGGAAATTAGAAAACAGATTATTGACTATTGGGTCCTGTTATACCCCAAATTCTAATCAAGCAGATTTTATGCAAACTCTTTGAAGAAAGGTCAAAGATTTTGCCTGGGGGCAGGAAGTTATTCTAGGAGGGGATACAAACTGCATTTTAAACCAGAAGCTGGACACAACATCCAGAAACAGAAAGTTAATAAACTATTGAATTAAAATAAATAAAATGATTAGGAAAGCAGGGCTAATGGATGGCTGGATATACTTAAATCCAAAAGAGAAGGATTTTACATTTTTCTACACTAGAATAGAACATATTTTTATTTCAGAAACATTAGCACCTCTTTTGGAGAGAATATATTTTGATTCAATTATAAGTTATAATTAAAGTTTATAATTAAAGTTCCTTGAACTAATAACGTACAGACAAAACCAAGAATATGGAGATTAAGTTCAAATATGGCGGTTCGGTTGCAGTCATACCTGGAGGATCGGCAGTGCCTCAATCCTTGCCAGTCCGGGTTCAGGCCTCGTCGGGGGACCGAAACAGCTTTGCTCGCACTGCAAGACGACCTAATCTGGTCGGCCAACAGGGGTTGCTCTACCCTGTTGGTTCTCCTGGATTTGTCAGCGGCCTTTGATACCGTCGACCACGGTATCCTGTTGGATCGGCTCTCCGAGGTTGGTATCGGAGGCACTGCTCGCAGCTGGCTCCGATCCTTCCTGGAGGACCGTCCACAGTACGTTCTGCATGGGGGGGAGTTGTTGGCTCCTTGGATACTCCCTTGTGGGGTTCCACAGGGGTCGTCGCTGTCCCCTATGCTGTTCAACATCTACGTAAGGCCGCTGGCTGGGGTCGTTAGGAGATTTGGAGTCTGCTGTCATCAGTACGCTGATGACATGCAGCTCTATCTCTCCTTTTCCACCTCTGCAGTGGAAGCTGTGAGGATCCTTGATGAGTGCCTGGACGCGGTCCTGGCCTGGACCGGGGCGAACAGGCTTAAGCTCAACCCCGAGTAGACAGAGGTTATGTTCTTTGGGAGCTCACCATCTGGGTACGGTGGCCCTCTTCCGCAGCTGGGGGGGGGTTTCCCTCCAGCCTGTGGAGAGGGTGCGGAATCTGGGCGTGGTCCTGGACCCGGCACTGACCATGGAGGCTCAGGTGGCGTCAGTGACCAGGGCCGCTTATTTCCATCTTCGTCAGATCGCCCAGATCCGCCCGTACCTGGATGTTGACTCTCTGAGAACAGTGATCCAAGCACTGGTGATCTCGAGGCTGGACTACTGTAACGCGCTCTACATGGGGTTGCCCTTGACTCTTCTCCGGCGTGTGCAGCGGGTACAGAATGCGGCAGCCAGGCTGGTGGTTGGTGTGCGTCGTTATGACCATATCACCCCAGTCCTGGCTCGCCTGCATTGGTTGCCCGTTGCAGCCTGGATTAGATTCAAGGTCTTGGTTTTAGTTTATAAAACCCTCCATGGCTTGGGACCGGAATACTGCATATCGTCCAGTGATCCATCTCGGCCTGTCCAGTTCGGCAGGTGCGAGCGCACTCGCTTCGGGTTGCCACACCCCGAGAGGCCCAGAAGACGGTTACCCGGAACCGGGCCTTCTCTGTGGTAGCCCCATCCATATGGAATGCCATCCCTAGCGAAGTGCGCTCTGCAGAGTCCCTGCAGGCCTTTCGAAAATCTTTAAAGACCTTTTTATTTCGAGAGGCCTTTGGCGAATTTTAATTTAATTTTTTTTAATTTAATTTTTTTCCCCCGCCATCGCTATTATTACTATTATTATTATTACGACCATTGGTGCCTCCAATTTTATTCGTTAGGACTTACATCTTTGACGTGCTGGGACGCACTTGGAGGCCTTTCGATCTTTGGATTTTTGGATTTTAGGATTTTAGGATCTTGGGAGGATAAATGTTTTAACTTGTTATACTTGTGATTTGTGTTCTGCTGTATCGTGATATTTGTTGTTAGCCGCTTAGAGTCCTATGTTGGAGATAAGCGGGATACAAATATAATAAATAAATAAATAAATAAAATAAATAAATACCTGTTTAAATACAGAAAGCATAGGGAAAATAAAAATGATATAAAAACGTTCTGTGAATTGAATGATACAGTGGAATGAGACCATCAATATTATAGGACACTTTGAAAGCATTTCTTAGAGGAAAAATTATTTATTCTAAGATAGTGGAGGTTAATGACTGGCTTCGGAGATGGTGCCAGCAAGAACAATTTGGATTGTTGGACTATGGTTTGATATTTCATTCAAATGGGCTATTGGGCAAGGATGGGGTGCATCACTCCACTGCTGAAAGGAATCTTTTTGCCAAGAGGCTTGAAAATTTGATAAAGAGAGCTTTAAACTGAGTTCTCAGGGGGAGGGAGAAAATTTTCTTAAAGGTAGATCCAGAAGAGGCTGTGGGGAATAGCCCAAATGTTGATGTAGGAGCAGGACAAGGAGTATTACAGACCATCAAAACAGGTTAAGCAAAGGGCTTGTAAGAAAACACACACAGTCTCAAATGTTTCTACATTTGGGAAACAAACAGAGGAGCATGGGAAACAAACAAGAGGAGCTGGAACTCCTAATACAGCAAAATAAATATTACGTAATTGGCATCACTGAAATCTGGTGGGATGAGACTTATGATTGGAATGTTGTAGTTGGAGGGTATAACCTGTTTCAAAGGATCAGACCTAGTAAGAAAGGAAGAGGTGTAGCTTTATGCACCACCTCTATTTTAGAATAAATATATACGGCTGAAGAAATACAAGATATACAACAGGGAAAGCAGGTTGAGAGTAGTTGGGTGAGAATTAAGGGTGAGAAAAATGAGAGAAATGTCACAGTGGGGGTATATTACAGACCCCCAAGCCAGCCAGATGAGTGGGATGATGCCTTCTGTGAGCATATGACCACACAGTCAAAAGGGAGAGATGTAGTACTAATGGGAGATTTTAACATCTTGATATATTCTGGCAGTCCTACTCAGCTAGGAATGCAAGGTCTAACAAATTCCTTACTGCCGTTGCAGACAATTTCATGGTCCAGAAGGTAGAGGAGGCAACAAGAGGCAAAACTATTTTAGATCTGGTCTTAACCAATAAGGAGGACCTTGTAAATGGGGTCGGAGTGGTGGGATATTTAGGTAAAAGTGACCATGCTGATGAGTCATTATGGAAATATATAAAAAAATATATAGAATTATTGAATTGGGCACTAAACTTTAACCCCCTTAAAAGCCAGCCAGGGAGCCCAGTCCCCCAAGGACTGTGTTCATGGGTTTTCCGCCTACCTGATTCTTAGCCTCCAACTACCAGTGCCCCACACATCTTTCTCTCTCTCTCTCTTCTCCCTCCTTCCTCCCACTCCATCTACACATTTTAAACATGTCTCTGCTCTACCTAATGGCCCCTATATCTACCAACTGGGGCAAGAGAGTTATGGCACGGAAGAACTGGTATCATGGCAGCACTACAGGACAAGCTACATCTTCTGGAAAGAATCCATTCTCCCCAAAGCTTCTGGCAGGTCCACCAGAGCCCCAGACCCAGATGTTATCACCGCCTGGGGAAGCATTCCATTATCACCTTCCTGCACTCACAAAAGACTGGCAAACTCCTTTGAATAATCCCATGGGTTTTCCTGCCTCACATTGACTCTGACAATAATCCTTCCTACCCCCCTCCCCCTCTTCTTCTCTCTCTCTCTCTCTCTCTCTCTCTCTCTCTCTCTCTCTCTCTCTCTCTCACCCAAATTCTGTCACCTAGCCCTTCTGCCTCTTTTGCCCATGTCCAACCTCACTATCTAACCCTTCCATTGCCTTGCTCATCCCCAAACCCCTAAACTTGCAGCTAGAAGACAGGGCTTAGGCTGGGAAAAACTCTAAGTGGGAGATTGCTTGCCCCCTGCCCCAACCAGCCAAGGGAATGGTTCTCAGCTATCAATCCCAAATGGTTAACAGTCCAGCCACATTACCTCCATAGAACCAGCACCCCCCTTCCTCTATCCTGCCAATCTCTCCCTTTTCCTTTCTTTCTGCCTCCTTCCTTCTTGGCCTTTCCTATCTCATTAAACCTAAGGACATTTCTCTGCTTTCTGGACCTAAGCCACCTTTCTGGGCAGCAAGAGGGGTTGCCAGCTTAACCGAAGGAAAAAGGGATTCCCCCCCCTTTCTCTCCCCCTTCACCCTCCCTTCTTCTATTCCTATCTTCCATCCACTCTCCTACCATCTCTCTCTCT
The DNA here is from genome assembly GCA_029282475.1 of Phrynocephalus forsythii. Taxonomy (NCBI): domain Eukaryota; kingdom Metazoa; phylum Chordata; class Lepidosauria; order Squamata; family Agamidae; genus Phrynocephalus; species Phrynocephalus forsythii. Next base: position 3,796,445 of record JAPFRF010000005.1, on the reverse strand, counting down.
CTCTCTCTTGGGCACGCTTACACGTGTGCCCACCCTGTCCCCTGGCTCTCACACTCTCACATTTGGGGCAAGGGAAGATCAGAACAAGAAGGAAGAAAATGGCAACTTCGCAGGCTGGCAGAGGCATCTGGAAACCTCCATAATCACCAGGTATCTTCAACACGTATCCCAGTAGCTGCTCTTCAGAAAATCAACATTCCTGTCTGCCAACCCAGATTGTCATCAAAGCCTGAGGACACCCTCCATTGTTTCATTCACACACCTGGAAAGGACTCTTATTCTCATGTTCCTAGTTTCTGTAAACACTCAAATACCCATATGTAATCCTGTAAGAACTCACATTCTTGTGCCGCCAAATTCTTGTATCTTTCAATGTAACCCTACAATGGCTTGTATCTCTGTGCACTCAAATAATTGTGTTTCCCCAAATGCTTGTGTGTGATCCCAACAACCCTTCCTGCCCCCCACTGGTTCTGATAATTGTCTCCTCTTGCCTGTTATTGACTTATTGATCTTCAGTTTGCTTGCATCCAAAGACAATGCCTTGCTCCCCGGTCCTATTGTGCTACCTTACCTGAACCCATTAGCATTTGCATAGGCTCTGGCCCTGCTGCTGGGAACCACCCAGGACTGCCCCCAACCACCCCTAACCCCTTCTGATTGGACCATTTGAACTTTCCTCGACCAATCCCTAGTCTTGGCGCCACTTGGGAAAGGCGGGGAGAGACAGTCAATAAAAGTTGGAACCCTTTGTGTGTTCTGGGTCGACATCTTAGCCCGGTTGGAAGGCAGATGTCCACCTGCTGGTTTTATTGGTACCAAATAAAATCAGTATTCCTCGGATTTCTCGCGTTGGATCTTTATTGGCTTCTTGTGGGATTCAGCGGACTTCAGTGGGGCTAGCCCATCTGAAAATAATTTTTAAAACTCTATTTTGGGACTTAACATATGGCGAGCCAGGCAGGAGGATTGGAGAAGGTTTAAGACCTCAAAACCTCTTTGTGGCCACCCCTAAATTCTTTGGCCCCCGGTTTTGGGAGCTACCTTTCCAAGCGGCTTTAAAGGTAAAACTGGGACCAGTCAGTTCCCTTTTTGGCGCCACCCGGCCATTTGCTGGGAAAAAGGGAACTGGACTTGCCCAGCAGACCCTTGCAAGCCCCGAACGAAAGGAGAGAAATCCGGAATAGGGTTTTTCTTTGCAGCGCTGCAGGACCTGGAAGAAGGTTGAAACCAGAAGTCTGGACCCAGGATAGAGGGACAGAAGGCTGGTAAGAGTTGTACTTTGGGAATTGTGGAATTGTGGGACGCCCTGGACTCCTTTAGGTGTGCCCCCAAGAGCTGTTTTGGCCCCTTTTGGGTGGGGGGAAGAGGTTTTTCCTGCGTTCAGGACCATCACACCGACATAAGGCCACCGTTTGTGCCACGAGCATTAAAAATAAGAAATTTAATTGGACATACGCTCGGGGAGAAAGAGGTACTGCTAGGCAGACCTTCGCAACCGGCTGGCAGGGCGAGATCGCGAGTGAGACGGGGTTGACGAACCCCTGACGAAGTGTACTGAATCATTAGGATTCGGACCTCGGCAAGCAACGCCTCCCGGATCTGGGGTTCAATTGGTCTAGGAACCGAATTGACCCGGGTAAATTGTGTGCAGGAATTTCCCGGTTGGAAGGAATTTCCTGTTTGAAATTGTGTGCAGGGATTTCCCGTTTGGAAGGAATTCCCTGTTTGAATTCTGTTTGACTAAAAAGAAAAAGAAAAAAAGAAAAAATGGGAAACGAACTATCTGCTTCAGGCAGAACCAGGACTCCGCTTGGGAGCGCCTTGGACCATTTCCCTGCCCTTCTGGACCCGGGGACAAAATGCAAAAGAGGGAAATTGGTAATAATTTGGGAGAAGAGGCCACCCTATGTAAGGAAGATGGTCTCAAGCCCCAGTTCAAAAAAGCGGCTGGGGAAGCTCGCAGCATTAGCGGCCCCCAAAGCGAGACCAGCCGCCACGAAAATTCTCTTCGGGGGAGGTCCGCCCCGAACAAAAACTCCGAGGAAGAAGATTCCCCCCCCTTATGTTCCTGTAACCCCTAACCCCCCCTTATTCCCATGGGGAAAGTCACCAAAATGGGGGTCCCTCAGCTCCCACCGCTTCCCGATCCTCTCCCACTGCCTTCCCTCCAGGATTTACCCGGGGGCACTTTATCTGTTTCCCTTTTCGGGAGCATTGAATGAATGTGTTGTCTTCTCTGTTGTGAGTCTGGGGTGCGTGGTCTTGCGACCCTTGTGTGTGTGTGTGCCAACGTGTGCCTGCGATTTCTGGCCCCTCTCTTGCCTTGGCTGCTGCACTCCCCCTTTCCGATAGCTGTGTGTGTTGTGTGTGTGTACGGAGAGCACATGGGAAAGCACAGGACCATGTGGATGCACCCCCCTTCTCCCAATGCCTTCCTTTCCTCATTTTCCTCCCTGGGGCGGAGAATGATGGTGCCTCTGAGCTTCTGCAGAGCGCACTCCCTGTCTGAGTAGCAAGAATGATGTGTGTATGTGTGTGTGTGTGTCCATACAAGACGCCCCCTCACTCCCTCTGTGTGCTGGATGGTCTTAAGCTGTGCATGGGTGATTGAGAGGCCCCCTCCTTCCAACATGTGTGTATTCTATGTTTCAATATTCCAATTTTTCCTTAACATGGCCTGAGTAAAGGTGGCTCTAACATTCCTGCCTTCCCCCATTTTTTAGAAGAGAAAGCATGTGTTTCCCCCCCGTCTACCCCCCTTTTTTATGATGATTAAGGGTTCCCCATGGGGGTGGGGACGTTCTAGCTCCAAACTGGAGAAGGAGGGGGAAGACTAACCCCCCCCTTCCAGACCCACTAAAAATGGCCCAATCCGAGTAGCCTGGGGACCTCATAGCAACTGCTGAGCCTGGTTCTTTGTTTCCCTTTTTGTTTTGGCCGTTACTGGAATGAATCCCTGCTTACATGGTGTGGTTTGTGGGTCCTCCTTCCCAGCTGCCCATGTGTTCCCTCTTTTCCCTGCTTTCTGGAACCCCTCCCTAATATCTAGGTCCTTGCCATGTGGTGGGGTATACTCATAGGCCGTCATCAGGCGGCCTCTCTCACTGAAGCATGTGCCAAGCACACTATCATATCCGAAAAGGGGGGAGCCTGAGATATGCTTGGCAGAACCTATCCCCCCCTCTTATCCTTTAGGAGAATAGGAGCCCCCTTACCCCTGCCTCCTGAACAAAGAACCCCCCCCCCGCACTCTTTTCCAGGTTCCCTACAGTCTGGCGGGGGAATGGCTGGTGGGTAATCAATGGGTCTGGATCTTCAGCAATACTGCCCCCATTTAGCTAAATGGTTCCATGGGGGCTCATATTCCTCAGGGAAAGCTCTCTACAATTGGCTGAGACAAATGCTTTCACCCTGAGCTGCAATTGGTTTGCGAAGGCATATTTGCTTCTTGCCTCATCTGCCTACAGAACAACCCGTGGGGAATTAAACCTATACCCCAGGGGTTTCTTGGGCAGGCCTGTTACCCAGGGGAGGCATGGCAGCTGAATTCACAGAAATGCCCAGGGCCAGGGCTAAGTGGAATCTTTTGGAGTTTCCTTGTGAATTTATTCAATGATGTTCACTTACCTCCAAATTAAAAGGTCCCTACATTCAACTTATTGATCACCAGCCTCCAAAAAGTTGAGAGGCTCAAACTTTGAACAACAGTTGGCTCAAAATCTGCCAAGAAAACGGGGCCCAAACGGCAAAAAGCCCTGCCCATTGCTGCTCATCCAAGCCACCCCCACCGCCTGCCTAGAACTGCCCCCACTCAGCCCCCCCTGCATGGTCGCCCTTTTGCTGCCCTAGCCCGAAAGCCTGGCCCAGGGAACCAGCCCCTGCTGTCCTATTCCAGGGAGTTGGGAGGGGTCTCTCTCTCTCTCTCTCTCTCTCTCTTCCCCCCCCCTCTCTGCAGGTGTTACGACTGTCCCTCTTCAAGGAGACCTCCCAGTCTGGTGGTGATGGAGGGGCCACAGCCCAGCTGCTTGAACATGAGGGTGGCCCCGGGTCAACACAGCCCCCACACCGGAGGAAGGGGGGGCGTGCCAACAGCCGGAGCCCCTCCGTCTTAAGATCATCTGGCGGAGAGCAAAGGAGGCCCCTTACCCAACCCCTAACCCAACTGACTTTCTGCAGCCTCTCTTGGACGAGGAACTCACTGCTGTTTTCCACACCTAACAGCAGGAGTAAACCTCATCCCATTGGACTTTCCCTAGACCCTTCTTGGACTCTCTCTGGACCTTTCCCTGAACTCTGTTCAAGCTTCACCCAGATTTACATCAACTGGACCTGCCCCCCCATCTGTTCCCGCTTTGCTTGGACTCCTTTTGGGACTCCCCACCTTCACTACTAGCCCTGGACTCTCAATTCACCAATGCTGCCAGCCGCCTGCCTGCCCAGTCTGCCAAGAACTCCGGAGACTGCTCACGACGCTTGCTAAACCCCTGAGCCCTTGGTGAGTGTTGGGTCTCTATCTCTATCTCTACCTCTCTACCTCACGCACTCTCTTGCTCTCTCTAAAGCCCTCCTCTTACGCACTCCTAGGGAGCTACTGCTGAATAGTAAGCCTTTCACTCCAGGAAATGTAGAGCCTCCAGCTGCAGGACTGGCCTATCTGGAATTTGAATTTGGTTCAAAAACTTAACATTGTTTCATCCCTGAAATGGCTGACTGAGTCCCATAACACTACTGAACTGGGTGCCCATGTACTAAATGTTTTTGTTTCCTCAATTCAGAGTAGAACCACAGGAATCAGTTCCCAACTGGAGAGTTATCCAGGGAATTCTCTGCCTCTATAGAAATTACAATGGGATTGTTATTTGATTTTCACCTATTGGCAAAGTTTCCTAAGCAATGCATACAATATGCAGACTGAGGTCTCATACCTCGACTTATTTCAACCTAAAAGGAAATGGAGGGCCTTCTTGGGAATGGCTGCCACGTTGAATCTCTGACCTTGCACAATTGGTTACACCCCTATTTTGTGGGACTAAAACAGAGGGGTGAAAGGGTTGAGTCAAGTAAAGAGATGCAGAGGGCATTCCATAACCCTTAAAGATCAAGCTTATCGAAGCTCTGGCTTGAGGTATACATGACCCATATTAAAGGGAGCTGGTGGAGACCAGCAGCCTATCTTGCCAGCCAACTGGACCAGAATGTCAGGGGCTGGACAGCCTGCCCTAGGTAACAAAAGGCAGCTGCGGACCCAAGTCGAGAAGCAAGTAAGCTGACTTTGGGGACATCACTGACTCTTTATGCCTCACATGCTGTTAACACAGTATTGGAGCAAAAGAGAAGCCACTGGATGTCCAATGCTAGAATTGCCCAGTACCAGGCTGCCTTACTGGACTATCCAGGACTGCGGTTGGTAACATGTAATGTCTTAACCCTGCCACCCTGCTCCCCATGGGGAATATTAACTCAAACAAGTGTGCTTCTGGCATGCAATGCATTGCAACAATGAGATTCAGTGTGGAAAAAAACCCAGCCAAATCGAAGGAGGAACTCCCCTAAATTGGCTATTTCCCTCTATTCAAATTCGGAGAATTGGGCACATTTTGTGGCAGAAACCATCCAGAGGTTGCACAATATTTAGACATATAAAATGGTCCCTGCATGCACCCTGACAGCCAGAATCCAATGGAAAATGTTACTCAGATGTTAAAGTCTCACTTCCAATTGGCTCAGGAAACTGACAACAGCTGGGTGGACTTGCTCCCCCATGCCTTGCCTCAGATAAGAATACTTCTTAGGAATAAACTGGCTGTGTGCAGCTCCTAATGGGCAACCATGTCCTATTGGAAAATTTCCCTCCAATCCCACTGAACGCGTAAAGGCACCCCTCAGATCCTTCTAACTAAGCAGGTACAAGCTCTGAGAACACTCCCTTCTCCCCCCCTCAAATGTGAGCAGGTGACTGGGTCATTGTGAAGACATATGGAGCAGATCCACCTGAGAGGTGATCCTCCCGGACACCTTTTTTTTTTTATTTGAAATGGGAGGAATGATGAGTCATTATGGAAATATATAAAAAAATATATAGAATTATTGAATTGGGCACTAAACTTTAACCCCCTTAAAAGCCAGCCAGGGAGCCCAGTCCCCCAAGGACTGTGTTCATGGGTTTTCCGCCTACCTGATTCTTAGCCTCCAACTACCAGTGCCCCACACATCTTTCTCTCTCTCTCTCTTCTCCCTCCTTCCTCCCACTCCATCTACACATTTTAAACATGTCTCTGCTCTACCTAATGGCCCCTATATCTACCAACTGGGGCAAGAGAGTTATGGCATGGAAGAACTGGTATCATGGCAGCACTACAGGACAAGCTACATCTTCTGGAAAGAATCCATTCTCCCCAAAGCTTCTGGCAGGTCCACCAGAGCCCCAGACCCAGATGTTATCACCGCCTGGGGAAGCATTCCATTATCACCTTCCTGCACTCACAAAAGACTGGCAAACTCCTTTGAATAATCCCATGGGTTTTCCTGCCTCACATTGACTCTGACAATAATCCTTCCTACCCCCCTTCCCCCCCTCTTCTTCTCTCTCTCTCTCTCTCTCTCTCTCTCTCTCTCTCTCTCACCCAAATTCTGTCACCTAGCCCTTCTGCCTCTTTTGCCCATGTCCAACCTCACTATCTAACCCTTCCATTGCCTTGCTCATCCCCAAACCCCTAAACTTGCAGCTAGAAGACAGGGCTTAGGCTGGGAAAAACTCTAAGTGGGATTGCTTGCCCCCTGCCCCAACCAGCCAAGGGAATGGTTCTCACCTATCAATCCCAAATGGTTAACAGTCCAGCCACATTACCTCCATAGAACCAGCACCCCCCTTCCTCTATCCTGCCAATCTCTCCCTTTTCCTTTCTTTCTGCCTCCTTCCTTCTTGGCCTTTCCTATCTCATTAAACCTAAGGACATTTCTCTGCTTTCTGGACCTAAGCCACCTTTCTGGGCAGCAAGAGGGGTTGCCAGCTTAACCGAAGGAAAAAGGGATTCCCCCTTTCTCTCCCCCTTCACCCTCCCTTCTTCTATTCCTATCTTCCATCCACTCTCCTACCATCTCTCTCTCTCTCTCTCTTGGGCACGCTTACACGTGTGCCCACCCTGTCCCCTGGCTCTCACACTCTCACATTTGGGGCAAGGGAAGATCAGAACAAGAAGGAAGAAAATGGCAACTTCGCAGGCTGGCAGAGGCATCTGGAAACCTCCATAATCACCAGGTATCTTCAACACGTATCCCAGTAGCTGCTCTTCAGAAAATCAACATTCCTGTCTGCCAACCCAGATTGTCATCAAAGCCTGAGGACAGGCTGGAAAGGACACACCTGGAAAGGACTCTTATTCTCATGTTCCTAGTTTCTGTAAACACTCAAATACCCATATGTAATCCTGTAAGAACTCACATTCTTGTGCCTCCAAATTCTTGTATCTTTCAATGTAACCCTACAATGGCTTGTATCTCTGTGCACTCAAATAATTGTGTTTCCCCAAATGCTTGTGTGTGATCCCAACAACCCTTCCTGCCCCCCCACTGGTTCTGATAATTGTCTCCTCTTGCCTGTTATTGACTTATTGATCTTCAGTTTGCTTGCATCCAAAGACAATGCCTTGCTCCCCGGTCCTATTGTGCTACCTTACCTGAACCCATTAGCATTTGCATGGGCTCTGGCCCTGCCGCTGGGAACCACCCAGGACTGCCCCCAACCACCCCTAACCCCTTCTGATTGGACCATTTGAACTTTCCTCGACCAATCCCTAGTCTTGGCGCCACTTGGGAAAGGCGGGGAGAGACAGTCAATAAAAGTTGGAACCCTTTGTGTGTTCTGGGTCGACATCTTAGCCCGGTTGGAAGGCAGATGTCCACCTGCTGGTTTTATTGGTACCAAATAAAATCAGTATTCCTCGGATTTCTCGCGTTGGATCTTTATTGGCTTCTTGTGGGATTCAGCGGACTTCAGTGGGGCTAGCCCATCTGAAAATAATTTTTAAAACCCTATTTTGGGACTTAACAATGCCCTCTTGGGATTTGTTATACAGTTGGAAGGTGAAGCTAAGCATAGTCAGACAAGAATCCTGGACTTTAAGAAAGCCAATTTTTGTAAACTTAGGGAATTATTGGCTGTGATTCCATGGACTGAAACACTGAAAGAGAAGGGAGTCCATGATGGATGGGAGTTCCTAAAAAGCGAGATATTAAAGGCACAATCCAGAACTGTTCCAACAAGAAGAAAAAACGGGAGAGGTCTAACAAAACTGCAATGGTTTACTAAAGAATTTTCGACTCAGCTAACTATAAAGAAACACAAGTACAAGAAATGGAAAAAGGGGGAATGCACCAAAGAGGAATACAAACAAACAGCTAATATATACAGGGGGATGGTAAAAAAAGCTAAAGCGCAAAATGAACTTAGACTTGCCAGAAAGATTAAAGATAGTAAAAAGGGTTTTTTTAGTTATATCCACAGCAAAAGGAAAAAATAAAGAAATAATAGGCTCTCTGCATGGCGATGAGAACCAGTTACTAACAGGAAACAAGGAAAAGGCAGAACTACTCAACACCTTCTTTGCCTCAGTTTTCTCCAAAAAGGAAGAAAGAGATCCACTGGAACAAAGAGTAGATGAGGTAGGAAAGAAATTGCAACATAGTATAGGTACAGAGGTAGTACAGGAACACCTGGAAACATTAAATGAATTTAAGTCTCCTGGGCCAGATGAATTACACCCAAGGATATTAAAAGAACTGGCAGAAGTAATTTCAGAACCATTGGCAATAATCTTTGAGAACTCCTGGAAAACAGGGGAAGTCCCCATCGATTGGAGGAGGGCTAATGTTGTCCCCATCTTCAAAAAGGGGAAAAAAGAGGACCCAAATAATTACCGCCCAGTCAGCTTGACTTCAATTCCTGGAAAGATCCTAGAGCAGATTATTAAATAGGCAGTCTGCAATTATTTAACAAACAATGCTGTCATTACAAGAAGTCAACATGGGTTTCTTTAAAAAAAGTCATGCCAGACCAATTTGATCTCTTTGATAGAATTACAGGCCTGGTGGATGAGGGGAACGTGGTGGATATTGCTTATCTGGACTTTAGTAAGGCCTTTGATAAGGTTCCCCATGGTATACTTGCAAATAACTTAGTAGAATGTAGGATAGATAGTGCCACTGTTAGATGGATTTGTAATTGGTTGAGTGATCACACCCAAAGGGTGATCATTAATGGCTTCTCCTCAGCTTGGAGAGACGTGACCAGTCGGATGCCCCATAGTTCTGTTCTGGGTCTGGTGCTATTCAATATCATTATTAATGACTTGGAGGAAGAATAGAGAGTAGGCTGATCAAATTTGCAGATGATACCAAATTGGGAGGGGTTGCTAATTCCCTAGAGGATAGGATGAAAATCCAAAAGGATCTTGACAGATTAGAGTCCTGGGGCAAAGCTAACAGAATGGGATTCAACAGAGGGAAATGTAGGGTGGTGCATCTAGGTAAAAAGAATGAATTGCACAGATATAGGATTTATTTAATTATTTATTTATTGTTATATTTATATCCCGCTTATCTTCTAAGCAGAACTCTAAGCGGCGTACAATCGGGCGACAAAGCGCCGAAACAAGACAATCATAGTAAAATGCAAACAATAATAGTAACAATATAAAAGACACATATAACAAATAAAATCCTGTTGCATCCCAAGACGCCTAGTAGGCGTGATCAATAGAGTGCTCAATAGAGATGGTGGGGGAAGAAAGAAAAAAAAAGCAAATTAAAGCTCGCCAAAGGCCTCTCGGAATAAGAATGTTTTTAAAGCTTTTCAAAAGGCCTGCAGGGACTCTGCAGAGCGCACTACGCTGGGGATGGAATTCCATAAGGAAGGGGCTGCCACAGAGAAAGCCTGGTTCCGGGTGACCGGATGGGAGACACCTGGCCGGAAAATAGTACCTGTGAAAGGGATCTGGGAGTCTTGGTGGACCACAAATTGACCATGAGTCAGGAGCGGCCAAGAAAGCCAACACGATTCTTGGTTACATCAACAGGTCCATAGTGTCTAGATCAAGGGAAGTGATAGTACCACTCTATTCTGCTCTGGTCAGACCCCATCTGGAGTCCTGTGTCCAGTTTTGTGCACCTCAATTTAAATAGTTGTTGACAATATTGAAAGGGTCCAGAGGAGGGTGACCAAGGTGAATGAGGGTTTGGAAGAAATGTCTTATGAAGAGTGGCTTAGGGAGGTTGGAATGTTTAGCCTTACAAAAAGAAGTCTGAAAGGGAATATCAGAGGTGAAAGCAGTAATTAAAAATCTTAAGAAGGGAAAAGCACCCGGATGTGATGGATTTATAGCTGAAATTATTTACAGATAAAATTACTCTTCTTATTTCACTCCCAGTGAAAATAGAGATGAAATATTCTAAGGGATTAAATAGACTGATACAGTAGTCCCCTGCCACAATGTGGTTCATATATTACGGTCTCAGTATGTCGTGGTTTTTTCTTGAGAGAAGCAGGCTTCCAAAGAGAGATTTTTAACCCCCTCCTGCAAACAGAGCTGGGGCTGCTCCCGCCAGCTGCACTTGCAAAGAGAGGTTTTTAACCAACCCTTAAGACCTCAGGGGTGTGGTGGCTCAGCAGACTAAGGCTCCAAAAACTGTCAGCTGCAAAGCTGACAGCACGGTGGTTCAAATCCCGCTGATAACCCCAGCTCTTGCCAACCTAGCAGTTTGAAAGCATGTAAATGCAAATAGATAAATAGTTACCCTCATAAAAAAGCAGGAAGATAAAACGTGGCCATGGACTTGCACAACACTGCCTCTTTCAGCTTGAATACGGAGATGAGCACTGCCCCTAGAATCGTACGCAACTAGCACATATGTGTGGGGAAAACCTTTACTTTTTTAACACCTCAGCAAACTAACCTTTTGTCTGGCAAGTGAAGAAAGCAAGAGTTAAACTGAAAATGTTGCAAGAATCTAAGGAAAGGGGAGGTTTTGTCTTACTGGATTGGACATTGTATTATCAATCATGTATAGTGGTGGCTTGCACAACACTGGCTCCAAACTTTTTGTAAGGAGGGATCAGTGGGTGGGGCTTAGGGGTCAGTGGGTGGGGCTTAGGAGGTAAGTGGGTGGGGCTTAGGAGTAAGTGGGGGGTCAGAGGTCAGCTGCCCCCCCCACATTTTCAGCCACCAAATCTGGCCCTTCTTACAAAAAGTTTGGACACCCCTGGTCTAAACTACAACTGTCTTTTTAAGAAAAAAATGCTACAAAATTGCCTAAAATTCTCTTCCTCTTTCAAAATTTACCAATTAAATTAGAGCCTAATTTGTTTGAAGAGCTAAATAGTGCTGGCTCAAAATTTATATGGCAAAAAGAAACCAAGAATTAACCATAAATTATTACAAGTTGCAGGAGAAAGAGGAGGTTGGCCTCCCAAATTGGACTCTATATTATCATGCAAGTGCTTTAACAGGGATAAATAAATGGATACTTCTAAGAAATAAAATACTATTGTATTTAGAAGGTCATGATCTACAATTAGTTTGGCATGCATTTTCATGCTATGAAAGGACAAAAACACAAAAATATTTTGAAAGAAATTTGATAAGAAATTCACTTCTAAGAATTTGGGGAAAGCTCAAATTAAAAAATTATGTGAAGACACCTAGGTGGGTTTCACCAATGGAAGCATTTACCTAAGATTGGAGAATATAGTCACCTATAATGAGCTCCTTAACTGAGGGAATTTTGAAAACCAAGACTCAATTAGTGGATAAAGGTCTGACTTTTTCATGGTGGCTTTTAATGCAACTTCAATCAATTTATAATCAAGATATAAAGTTACAAGGAGTTTATAAATAGTACACAGCATTTGACAAAATCTTATTACTGACAGAAAAAAAACAAATTCAAAAAATCTATAGTTTCTTAATACAATGGGACACACAAATTCAGATGTGAAGGACACTATGCTAAAATGGGCCAAGAATTTTGACCACAATATTGGACTTCCAAAATGGCAACAATTATTATGAAGAAAACCTTTATAAAATGATTTAAAGATGGCATATAACACCAGTAAAACTGTCTAAAATGCTCCCTAATGTATCAAATAAGTGTTGGAAATGCAAAATTCAAGAAGGAACTTATTATCATGCTTGGTGGACTTGTGTTAAAGCAAAATCTTAGTGGGTTAAAATTCATACTTGGGTTAAGCAAATTTTAAAATTAGAACTAGAGTTTAAATCAGAAATATTTGTGTTAGGTTTATTGCCAAATATGATGTATAAAAAAAATTCTTATCTATTACTACATATTTTGGCAGCAGCTAGATTCTTATGGGCCCAGTTTTGGAAATCAGAAAATTCCCCAACTGATGAGATGATTATGAAAAAAAAAGTAGAATGTGCAGAAATGGATAGATTAACTAAAAGACTAAAGGGACAAGAAGAATTAAAATTTTATCTTAGTTGGGACCTCTTTTATAACTTGTGGAAGACTAAAGTATTGTAGTATAAAATAAAATAAAAAGTGAGAGGAAGGATGAATAGATAGTACAATGTCAATGACAGAGAATCACCAAATGAGATATGTTATATTGTAAAAAAATTTTTTTAATATGTGTACCATTTTTCTTTCTTTTTTCTATCGTTTTTCCTTTTTATTTTTTCTCTTATGGATATCCTTTCTAAGTTTTTAATTGCACAATAAAACTTTACAAAGAAAAAGAAAAAAAAGATTCCCAGATGGGTTTCACATACAGGAGCATTTGCATATCCTAACCTCTTAAACTTTGAGAAAATTGTAACCTATGCAGAGTTCCCATTGTGGAAAATGGCTGTGGTATACAAATATAAAACTAAATATAATAAAATACATGAATACATAAATAACATGTTAGATGTGTGTGTGTGTGTGTGTGTGTGTGTGTGTGTGTGTGTGTGTGTGTGTGTGTGTGTGTGTGTGTGTGTGTGTGTGTGTTGTGGCGTTACAGTCGTGACCGACCCTTCGTGATCCCACGTCTATGGAGTTTTCTTGGCAGGAATACTGGAGTGGCAGATAGAGAAGGGAAATTAAAATCTAAAGAAGTCATGGACCAGGGTTTGGTTTCTTCTTGGTGGCCTTTAATGCAAACACAAAGTAGATATGAAAATGTATGGTTTCTACAGTGGACAGCATTAGATAAAATACTGTTGACTTCAGAAGATAAACTACCGTATATACTTGAGTATAAGTCGACCTGAGTCTAAGCCGGGGTCCCTAATTTAAACCCCAAAACTGGGAAAATTTATTGACTCAAGTATAAGCCTAGGGTGGGAACTGCAGCAGGGCCTGGCAACTCCTCCTTTGTGAGCTGGGTGTGTGTGTGATGTTTAAAATGACTTTCAGCCACCGAGGCAACTGGTTGAGTTGGTGGCTAAAAGTCATTTTAAACACTGTTTTAAAATGACCTTTTAAAAAGTCATTTTAAACATGTGGGGTGTCAGGAGAAGTGGCGCACAATGTTTAAAATGACTTTTAGACACTGACACAGAGCACACACACAAACAGGGTTCAGTTATTTGCCAAGATCTTTAGTGGAAAGCCAGGCAAGTTCAAGTCCTTTGCCAACAATCAAGTGCCAGATAAATAACAGAATCCAACTCCCAGCAATTAACAGTCCAAGTCAAACCAGAATATCTCACGGAAACCAGATGCCAAACCCAAGGGAACAGATTAAGCCATGGTCCAGGAAGCCCATCCAAAATCAGGAAACAGAGCCAAGGTCACAGACAGGAACATGGTTGCAAGTTCAAATGACATGTTGGTCCCACAGAGAACTCAAAGTGAGCTTACCAGCTTTATCTCAAAACAGGGAACACACCCTTACTTCTGGAAAGACTCCTGCTAGTACTCAGGGCTTCCCGACCTGATTCCCCATCTAGCATCAAAGACCCTTTCCCTAGCTCTCCTGGTAGCACGTCTTTGCAGAATCCTGCTCATAGCCCTTCTAGGGGGAGAAGATATGTTTTCAGTTGAGTCATCAGACCCAGCTGCCTGCTGACGTGAGCTGCAAGGCTCCTCCAGCAGCTCTTCACCATTTAACCCCTCAGAGACAGGTTCTGTGACAGGTAGGATCCTGGCACTATCCCCCTCCCCATGGTCCCCCTCTTCCGATGGGCCAGGCCTATCAGGGTAACTGTCATGGAATTGTTGAACCAACTCAGGAGCATGCAAGTTGGACGCAGGTTCCCATGACCGATCTTCAGGTCCATAATCTTCCCAGTCTACCAAATACTGCAATCCTCCACGGTGTATTCGAGAATCCAAGATTTGGTGGACTTCATATTCTTCTCCTCCTTCTACTAAAAATGGTGGATGAGGTTCAGGAGTCGGTGGTCGGTTGGGGTCGGCGTCTGCAGCTGGATCCAAGAGGGATCGGTGGAATACTGGATGAATTTGAAGGGAATCAGGTAGTTGCAGACGAAAAGCAACTGGATTGATTTGTTCTAAGATGGGATGAGGACCGATGAACCAAGGATCTAGTTTTTGGGATCACCCAAGATGTCTCAGGTATCGAGTAGATAGCCAAACTTTCATGCCTGGATTTAGCTGTGGCCCTTCCTGTCTTTTCTTGTCTGCTGCTTTCTTATATACTTCCTTAGCATGGTCAAGTTGGTCTCGTAACAATTCCTGAATGCCATGGAGTTCTTGAATGTATACATCCACAGCTGGCATAGAGGTGGAAGGAAGGGTAGTTGGAAAATACCGAGGATGATAACCATAATTAGCCATGAATGGTGTCTGTCGAGTGGAAGAATGTACAGCATTGTTATATGCAAATTCAGCTAAAGGTAATAAATCCGCCCAGTTATCTTGTTGGTAGCATGTGTAACAGCGTAAATATTGTTCTGAGGTGGCATTAGTGCGCTCAGTCTGACCATCTGACTGGGGGTGATAAGCTGATGACAGGTGAACTTGTGTTCCTAGTGCCTTATGCATTGCTTGCCAGAAGCGAGAGGTGAATTGTGGCCCACGATCCGAAATGAGATGTGCAGGTAAACCATGAAGTCTGAAGAGGTGTTGCAAGTAGTGATGAGCTGTTTCTGATGTGGTAGGGGATTTAGGACAAGGAACAAAGTGGGCCATTTTGGTGAACAAATCCACGAAGACCAGGAAGCAGGTAAACCCTTTTGAGCGGCCCGCCTACAAACTTCACAGGAACCCACTTATCGGGCAAGATCAGCACGGACATGTGGCCACCAGAACTCCCTTGTGAGAAGATGCAGGGTTTTGTAAAGTCCAAAGTGTCCAGCAGGTAAAGAGTCATGAGAGAGATGCAACACCTGGTTACGAAGAGGACCAGCAGGAACATATAACCGCCCTCGATGTAATAATAACCCTTGTTGTGCAGAAAACTCTCCAAGATTCCCATTCTGGAGTTCCTGAAGACATTGCTGAGTCCATGAATCGCGAGCTTGAGATTCACGGATTTCTTCTGCCAAGCTGAGACATGGATTCGTGGCTGCGAACACAGAGAGAGGCAAGATGGGCACTACTAATGTCTCTTTCACAGGCGCTGCATACTCAGGTTTTCTGGATAACGCATCAGCTTTTTTATTCTGAGCCTCAGGAATGTACTTGATCCGGAAATCGAACTGGGAAAAGAATAATGACCACCGGATTTGTTGCTGAGTCAATCGCCGGGCTGTTTGTAGATGTTCAAGGTTTTGATGATCAGTCAATACTTGAACAGGGTGTCGAGCTCCTTCGAGGTAATGGCTCCATACGTCAAAAGCCGTCTTTATGGCTAGCAGTTCTCACTCCCAGATAGTATAATTCTTCTCTGCAGGTTTTAACTGCTGAGAGTAATAGGCACAGGGACGTGGGGTTTGGGAGGGATCATCCTGTTGAGATAGCACTGCTCCCAAAGCAACGCTAGATGCGTCAGCCTCCACTATGAAGGGTAATTGTGGATCAGGATAACGGAGCAAGGGTTCCAAGGTGAAGCGAGTTATCAAAGTAGAGAAAGCTTCTTCTGCTTCTGGAGTTCACCGGAAAGGCTCTTTGGGCCGAAGGAGACGGTTTAAAGGTGCAGCAATGTTGGTGTTGGCAGGAATAAACTCGCGATAGTAGTTGGCGAAACCGAGGAACCATTGCAAATCCTTACGGCTTTGTGGTCGCCGCCAGGACAACACCGCCTCTACTTTCTTAGGGTCCATGCGGATTCCCTGGGGAGAAATAATATGCCCCAGGAATTCACCTTCCTTAATGTCAAACTCACATTTTTCCAGCTTAGCATATAGTCCGTTTTCCCGGAGATGCTGCAAGACCTGATGAACATCTTGAACATGCTGAGCTAGGTCAGTGGAATAAATCAGGATATCATCTAAATAAATGACCACACAACGATCTAGTAGATCATGGAAAATGTCATTCATCATGTGCTGGAACACACTGGGTGCGTTTGTCAGTCCAAAAGGCATTACTAAATGTTCATATTGGCCGTACCGGGTTCGAAATGTGGTTTTCCACTCATCTCCTTTACGGATACGGACCAAATTATACGCCCCACGAAGGTCCAGCTTGGTATAACACTTTGCCCCTCTTAACCGGTCCAAAAGTTCAGAGATTAGGGGTAAAGGGTACCGATCCCGAATAGTGATCTTGTTTAATGCCCGGTAATCATTACAAGGACGAAGCTCCCCTTTCCTTCTTCTTTACAAAGATCACTGATGCGGACAATGGCGATTTGGAAGGGCGTATAAACCCACGTAGAAGGTTCTTGTCTAGGAAAGCCCTCAAAGCTTCTAACTCAGGTTCGGACATAGGATAGACTCATCCCACAGGGAGGGGTGCCCCAGGTATCAGAACAATGGCACAGTCATAGGGCCTATGCGGAGGTAACTTGTCAGCCCCCTTTTCCTCAAATACATCCGCAAAGTCTTGGTATACCTGGCACAAAACAGGGTCAGATTGTCAAGCCCCGCACACAGAATACACAGCAAGCCAAGTTCAGATCTTTGCCAGGAACTTTAGTTGTAATCCAGATAACGAACAAAATACAGTCCGAATCAAAGCCAAAATACCTTACAGAGCCAAATGCCAAGTTGAAGGGTACAGAGAAAC
The DNA here is from genome assembly GCA_029282475.1 of Phrynocephalus forsythii. NCBI lineage: Eukaryota > Metazoa > Chordata > Lepidosauria > Squamata > Agamidae > Phrynocephalus > Phrynocephalus forsythii. The sequence continues at coordinate 3,779,303 of JAPFRF010000005.1, read as the reverse complement.
GTCGTAGTCAGAAAGCTGGCCCAAGGTCAGGAAACAGAGAACGCCGTAATCAGAAAGCCGGTCCAAGGTCAGGAAACAGAGTCTGGATACACACAGGAACTTGGTGACAAGGTAAGTGACGCGTTGCTCCCACAGAGGTTTCAGGGTAAACTTGCTAGCTTTATCCTAAACCAGGGAACACACCCATATCTCTGACAAGGCTCCTGCTAGAACTCAGGGCTTTCAGATCTAATTCTACGCCTATCATTAAAGATCCTTTCCCTGGCTCTCCTGTTAGTTCTTTTTTGCAGGATCCTGTTCCTAGCCCTCATAGGAGGAGGAGATGTGCCCTCAGCTGCGTCCTCAGACTCAGCTGCCTGCTGAGTTGAACTGCAAGGCTCCTCCTGCTGTTCTTCAGCATTTAACCCTTCACATTCAGGTTCTATGACAGGCAGGGTCCTGGCACAGATGTAGCATGGGCAGCTGCCAGGAGGGTAGAAGAAATTTTCTTTGAGCAAGGAACCTTGAAGTACAATTCTCCTTGCACCCAATCCACTAGAGATGGGCACGAAATGAACTATTTTTCGTTTCCGTTTCTGTTTTTTCGTTTCATTACGTAACAAAACAACAAACGAATGTTGTCTCTAAAATGACACGAAACGAACAGAAACACCAGAAATTTTGTCATCCGTTTCGTTTTCGTTACGGCAATACATTGAACTGCTTTAAATGCTAAAAAAAAAATGAAATAAATGGTAATGAAACAGTAACGGAACGAACGAAAACGAAAATAGCGAAAAACAGAAACTAACCGAAACGGACCCCCTAAACAACAAACAACAAATGAAACACCATTTTTGATTCGTGCCCATCTCTACAATCCACCAATGGGTTATGAGCTCGCAACCAGGAAAGTCCCAAGACAAGAGGAAACCGGGGCATCCGAGTTACATTAAAGCAAATCTGCTCATTGTGGTCCATTACCTGAAGAGTAAGTGGACAGGTTTCCTGAGCTACTGGCCCAGAACGAAGTAACTGACCCTCAATGGATTCTACCAGCAAAGGAGTTTCCTTGTTCTGTACTGGCATCCGATGGCACCGCACAAACCCAGCATCCACAAAGCAGTGAGCTGCCCCAGAGTCTACCTTAGTTTACACAGGTACCTTCTGACCATCAGGAAGCTCTAGAGTTACAGGTACCAGGAAAGGTCCTTGGGGTGTGATGATATTGTCTGGGAACCCTTCGGTATGCTCCATTCCTGTGGGTTCCTTCAAGGATGGAGCTGCCCTTTTACTGCTGAAGAGGTAGCAGCACTTACTGAGGAGTGTTTCAAAGGGCAACTGGAAGTGAAATGTCCTCCTCCTCCACAGTACAGGCAGAGATGATGAGAGCGTCGTCTTGCCTTTTCCTCTGGGGTGAGGTGTGGTCGAGCAGCTCCCAGTTGCATAGGTTCTGGATCCATTCTGCGAGCTTCACCGGATTGCAGATTAGGCACAGCTGGCAGAGGTTGCTGGTTGTAGTTCTTGCCTCGGGAGAGGCGATGGCTTTCCAGGCATCCATCTATCCTGAGACACAGGGTAATGAGTTCCTGTAACGTGTTTGGTTGTTCCACCCTAGAGAGTTCATTAAGCACTTCATCTGCCAATCCTTCCATATACCGAGAAATCAGTGCCAGTTCATTCCAATTCATAAGAAGAGCCATGCTGGATCAGGCCAAAGGCCCATCTAGTCCAGCTTCCTGTATCTCACAGCGGCCCCACCAGATGCGTTTGGGAGTGCATGAGACTAGATATCTGTCTCCTGATACCACTCCCCTGCATCTGGCCCTTGAAGTACCCTGGTTTAAAGCCTAGAGATTACACATCTCCATCATGGTTTGTAACCTGTGATGGACTTTTCCTCTAGGAATCTGTCCAATCCCCTTTTGAAGGCATCCAGGCCAGATGCCATCACCACATCCTGTGGCAGGGAGTTCCATAGACTTACAACGCGCTGGGTGAAAAAATATTTTCTTTTGTCAGTTCTTACTCTCCCAGCACTCAATTTGAGTGTATGTCCCCTAGTTCTGGTATTTTGAGAGAGGGAGAAGAGCTTCCCTCTATCCATTTTACTCATACCCTGCATTATTTTGTATGTCTCAATCATATTCCCCCTCAAGCGCCTTTTTTCCAGACTAAAGAGTCCCAAATGTTTTAGCCTTTCTTCATAAGGGAGGTGCCCCAGCCCAGTAATCATTTTAGTCGCTCTCTTCTGCATGTTTTCCAGTTCCACTATGTCTTTCTTGAGATGCGGTGACCAGAATTGTACACAATACTCCAGGTGGGGCCTTAATATTGTTTTGTATAATGGCATTATAATGTTGGCTGTTTTATTTTCAATCCCCTTTTTGATAATCCCTAGCATGGAATTGGCCTTCTTCACTGCTGCCACACATTGGGGAGAGACCTTCATGGAGCTGTCCACCAACACACCAAGATCTCTTTCCTGATCCGTCACGGATAACTCAGAGCCCATGAGTTGATAGATGAAGTTTAGATTTTTTGCCCCAATATGCATTACTTTACATTTGGTTACATTAAAACGCATTTGCCATTTCTCAGCCCACTCCCCCAGTTTGGAGAGATCCTTCTGGAGCTCTTCACAATCTTCTCTGGTTTTTACCACACGGAAAAGTTTTGTGTCATCTGCAAACTTGGCCACCTCACTGTTTATCCCTGTCTCCAGGTCATTTATGAACAGATTGAAAAGCACCGGTCCCAGGACCGAGCCCTGGGGCACACCGCTTTTCACTTCTCTCCATTGTGAAAATTTCCCATTGACACCTACTCTTTGTTTCCGGGATCTCAACCAGTTCTCAATCCATAAGAGGACCTGCCCTCTTATCCCCTGACTATGCAATTTTCTCAGCAGCCTTTGGTGAGGGACTGTGTCAAAAGCCTTTTGAAAATCCAGATAGACTATATCCACCGGTTCACCCAAATCCACGTGCCTGTTGACCTTTTCAAAAATTCTAAAAGGTTTGTAAGACAAGATTTACCCTTACAGAAGCCATGCTGATTTTCTCTCAGCAAGGTTTGTTCTTCTATGTGTTTTAAGATTTTCTCTTGGATGAGGCCTTCCACCATCTTCCTGGGACAGATGTAAGGCTAACCGGCCTGTAGTTTCCTGGGTCCCCCTCCTTCCTTTTTTAAAAATTGGTGTGACATCTGCTATCCTCCAGTCCTCCGGCACTGTGGCCGTTTTAAGAGACAAGTTGCATATAACCGTTAAGAGATCTGCAAGTTCATTTCTCAGTTCCCTAATAACCCTTGGGTGGATGCCATCTGGGCCCGGGGACTTGTTAATCCTCAATTTATCAATTAGTCCTAAAACCTCCTCTCTTTTAACCTGTATTTGATTTAATTCTTTAGTCGAGAGGGGCGGCTCAGGCAGCGGAATCCGCTCAAGGTCCTCTGTCGTGAAGACAGATGCAAAGAACTCGTTCAATTTCTCTGCAATGTCCAAGTCCTCCTTAACCTCCCCTTTTCCTCCCTCACCATCCAGAGGCCCAATTGGTTCTCTGGCAGGTTTTCTACTTCTAACATATTTAAAGAAGCTTTTATTATTACCCTTTATATTGCTAGCCATGCGTTCCTCAAAGTCTTTCTTTGCCTCTCTTATCATCTTTTTACATTTCTTTTGCCAGAGTTTGTGTTCCTTTTTTTTTTCCTCATTTGGGGAGGATTTCCATTTACAGAAGGACCTCTCCTTGTGCTTTAGAGCCTCTCTAACTCCACTCGTTAACCATGCCGGTGTCCTCTTGGACTTAAATGAGCTCTTCTTTCTTTGTGGTATGCACTTGTGCTGGGCCTCTATTATTGTTGTTTTAAACAGGCTCCATGCACTCTGAAGAGATTGGATTCTTCTAACCCTCCCCATCAGTTTCTCTCTAACTAGTTTCCTCATCTGAGGGAAGTTTGCCCTTCGAAAATCAAGGGTTTTTATGTCTGATTTGGTTGACACTCTTCCTGATCCTGTGCTATCAAACGGAATGCAGTGGTGTAGTCAAACACTGAATCTTTGCCCTGTTTCAGAGCTCTGAGTCTCCTGTTGGCAGAAGCAGCCTGTACAGGGTTCTGAAAAGCTCAGGAAATGTGATTCAGGAAAGCCTGATAATTATCCAGTAGAGGTGAGGCACTGAGGAGTAAAGGAGTAGCCCATTTAGCCGCCTGTCCTTTCAACAAACTGATGATAAAGCAGACCTTAGACCTTTCAGTAAGAAATTCTTGAGCACGCACCTTGATAAACAGCTTGCATTGAGCCAGGAATGCAAGGTGAGCCAGGAATGCAAGGAATTCTTCTAACTTGCCCTCAAACCAGTCAGGAGGCAGCAAAGGGCAATGGGGCTGCAACCCAGCCAGTGCTGGGGCGTGCTGCAATTGAGTAATTGCCTGAGACAAAAGCAGCACTTGGTTTTGCAAAGCTTCCAACGGTGTCATCCCAACAGCCCCCTCCTCTTCCATTCTGCTTGAAGAAGTTTGGGTGGGAGCAAACTGTCAAGCCCCGCACACAGAGCACACACAAAAACAGGGTTCAGTTCTTTGCCAAGATCTTTAGTGGAAAGCCAGGCAAATTCAAGTCCTTTGCCAACAATCAATTTCCAGATAAATAACAGAATCCAACTCCCAGCAATTAACAGTCCAAATCAAACCAGAATACCTCACGGAAACCAGATGCCAAACCCAAGGGAACAGATTAAGCCGTGGTCCAGGAAGCCAGTCCGAAATCAGGAAACAGAGCCAAGGTCACAGACAGGAACGTGGTTGCAAGTTCAAATGACACTGTTGCTCCCACAGAGAACTCAAGGTGAGCTTACCAGCTTTATCTCAAAACAGGGAACACACCCTTTCTTCTGGAGAGGCTCCTGCTAGTACTCAGGGCTTCCCGACCTGATTCCCCGTCTAGCATCAAAGACCCTTTCCCTAGCTCTCCTGATAGCATGTCTTTGCAGAATCCTGCTCATAGCCCTTCTAGGGGGAGAAGATATGTTTTCAGCTGAGTCATCAGACCCAGCTGCCTGCTGACTGAGCTGCAAGGCTCCTCCAGCAGCTCTTCACCATTTAACCCCTCAGAGTCAGGTTCTGTGACAGGCAGGATCCTGGTACTCAGTGGCTAAAAGTATTGACACGCATATAAGCCGAGGACCCCTTTTTTCAGGCCAAAATTAGGGCTGAAATACTAGGCTTATACTCGAGTATATACAGTAATTAAAAAAACATAAATTTCTATTAAAAGGGAAAATTGAAGATGAACAAATGAAAGAGACAGTGGAACAATGGGCAAAATATTTTGGCTATAATATTGATCTTGATAAATGGCAAAACCTTTGGAATAGAAATTGTGAACTAATAATAGCAAGAGCTTATAAAGAGAATTTATATAAAATGTTTTATATATGGCATTTAACACCTGATAGAGTAGGTAAAATGTTTTCAAACATGTCTAATAAATGTGAGCAAAAATTGGAACATATCATCTATGGTAGAAATGTGAGCAAAAATTGGGACATATTATCATCTATGGTGGACCTGTGATAAAGCTAAAAGGTTTTGGATTAAATCATAGAATCAAAGAATCATAGAGTTGGAAGAGACCTCAAGGGCCATCTAGTCCAACCCCCTGCCATGCAGTAGCCCCATCACAATATTTCCGACAGATGGCCATCCAGCCTCTGCTTAAAAACCTCCAAAGAAGGAGACTCCACCACCCTCCTTTGTGGCAGCATATTCCACTGCTGAACAGCTCTAACTGTCATGAAGTTCTTCCTAATGTTCAAATGGAATCTCTTTTCCTGTAGTTTGAAACCACTGCCCCGAATCCTAGTCTCTGAAGCCATGGAAAACAAACCTGTTCCCTCTTCAATATGACATCCTTTCAAATATTTAAACATAGCTATCATATCCCCCCTCAGCCTTCTTTTAGAGAGGCTAAACATTCCCAGTTCCCTAAGCCGTTCCTCATAAGACATTTCCTCCAGACCCTCAAGCATCCTGGCTTGTCAAAATGTTAGGAAAGCAGATGGACTTTAAACCAGGCCTGTTTTTATTAGGTATAGTACCAGAGAATTTAGATAAACAAAATATTACATATTTTGACAGCACCAAGGATTGTTTAAGCACAATATTAGAAAAAGGAAGAAATTTTGTCCATTGACAAAGGCGCAGAAATGGACAGACTAACAATGAAAATTAAAGTAAAAGAGAACTCACATGGAATCTGTTCTATCAATGAGTAGGAAAGAGAAACAAAGAATAAGGTCTAAATTTACTGTAATATTAATATGACTGGAACCCATATAGCATGGTGTCTAATAAGTACTGTTTCTTTTTTCTTTGTTATATAGAAAAGAATAAAATTTTGAGCTGTAGAGACTCCCTGTCCCTTCCTGCTCTTGAGCAAAACTTTTGTCATTTTCTGTTTATGCTGGATGCAAAAAGGTCAACTTCCGGAAGGCTCCAGTAGCGAGTCAGTTGAAGGCAAGATGAAGCTCACATTCATGGGGGGATGAATTGCATCTGCTCAAGTTGTCTGCTGTTTCATTTTCTCTCCCTGACATGGTAATGGGGAAGATGTGATGCCCTGTAGACCATTCCCAGAACTCCACAGCTTGCTGAAAGAGATGTAGCAAGTGGGTACCTCCCTGTTTGTTAATGTAGTACATGGCAATTGTGTTGTCTGTGAGCATCTGTACCACATTGCTGGAGAGGAGAGGAAGAAACATATTGAATGCTTTTGACACTGCCAGGAGCTGCAATTAGTTGATATTGAGGAATTTCTCCTGAGGTGACCAGACATTGTGTATTTGCAGATCCGAGAAGAATGCAACCCAACCTTGTAGACTGGCATCTGAGGTTACTTGTACAGTTGGTGTAAAAGGGAAGAATGGTCTGCCTGTGGTTAGGTTCTCAGGAACTGTCCACCATTGTAGTTGTTGAGATAATTCCTTAGTCACTTCTAGCAATTTGGATGGCTGGCTGTGAGTAGGTGAAAAATGGGAAAGATACCAAATCTGCAGGGCACACATTCTGAGTCATGTGTAGATAACAACTAAAGTGGTGGAGGCAATGAATCCCGGAAGTTGTTGGACTCAGTGTGCCAAAACTAAGGCACCTGGGTAGAAATGATGGATAAGGGTGAAGATGCAAGGTAGTGGGGTAAAGACTTTCACCACTCTCAAGTCCAGAATTGCACCGATGTAAGTGACGACTTTAGGAATATGAAGAGATGTGTCTTGGTTGACTGTAAGTCCTAGGTTCACAAGAGTTCAATGTAAAGCAGATGTTGTTGGCAGCTTGGTCAGCAGAGTCTAAGACCACTAGCCAGTTGTCTATATAAGGAAAGACAACTGTTCCCTGTGTCTTTAGGTATGTAGCCACTGGAGCCATACATTTAGTGAATACATGAGGAGCTATTGCTAGTCCAAAGGATAAGGCCACATACTCATAGGTCTCATTTCCAATTGTGAACCTGAGGAATTGATGATAGTTCAAGTGAATTTGTAATATAGAAATCTGCATCCTTTAAATCCCAAACCAGTCCCCTCACCTCAGGAGTGCGATAACAGACTCTAAGGTGACCATCCTGAATTTTGTAGTTATAATGAACTCATTTACTTTTTGCAGATCTAAAATGGGCCATAGTCCTCCATCCATTTTTGGGAAAGAAAAGTAGTGAGAATAGTGGCCGGATGAGATTAGCCATGGAGGAACTTGATGAATTGCTTGCTTGCTGATTAAGGCTTGCACTTTTAAAACAAGATCAGGTGACAGAGGGGTTGAACAAAGATGTCCAGTTGATGACAGTGAGTGGAATTCTAGAATGTAACCTTGTGAGATGATGAAAAGTACCCATTTGTAATTTATTGCCAAAATGGTCGAAAAGGGGCAAGTCTTTGGTGAGTTGTGTTGGAAAGGTGAGTCAGAGATCGCATCTGGCATGACGGTTCTGATGCTTATACGAACAGTCATGTCTGAGTTTGTTCTTTTTACCTCTGGAGGAGTTGTAAGGAAAGGATAGGACAGATTGTTGTCCTCAATCTCTAGAATGCTGTTTGGGGAAAGTGGACGAGTAAGGCCTTTTCAATTGTGGATGAAAATGATATTGTTGAGTCTTCAGAGGTAAGATATTCAGACACTTGGCAGTAGTTTGCTTCTTGTAAACATCATCCATAATTCTACCAGTTTTCGTGAGAAAAAAAGCCCTCACCCTCAAAGGGCAGTAGCTCTATTTGGCTCTTAGTGTCGTCTGTAAGACAGTAGATCTTAGCCAAGCATGTCTTCTGAGAGTGATCGATCTGTTGACACAATCAGATGAGTGTCATGCAGATTAGAAAAGGAAAAACTCTGGATATATACAAATGAGGGAATCATCAAAAAAATGTACACATATTTATTAGAATATGAATTGGAGGATGAAAGAGTGAAGGAGGGAATGATTAAATGGGCTCAAAATTTTAAATATAATATTGATATTGATGACTGGACTAAAATGTGGAAAGACAGTCACAAATTAATTAAACCTGTTAGTCTCAAAGAAAATATATTTAAAATGTTTCACAGGTGGCATCTGACTCCGGTAAAACTAGCCAAAATGTCAAAAGGGTCTAATAATGTTTGTTGGAAATGTAGAAAGAATCCAGGGACTTACTATCATGCATGGTGGTCATGTGATCAAGCTCAGATATTCTGGCGGCAGACTTGGAAAGTGGCACAAGAAATTGTACAAATTAAATTAAATTTCAGACCGGAAACGTTACTGTTGAATATAATGCCAGAGATTACTGATAAAAAAATAAAATATATTCTCTTGTATATATATACGGCAGCTAGACTGCTCTGGGCCCAGAAATGGAAAATAACCGAAATACCAACGAAGGCTGAACTCTTGAAAAAGTTACTGGACATTGCAGAACTGGATATGCTCTCAGAGGCGCTGCGAGACCACCCAAGGCATTATGTAAAGGAGAGCTGGAAGATGATATACAGCTGGGCCCAGAAGCAGATAAATGAATAAAGGGCAAAATAGTCATAAAGACGTTAAAAAGTGACACTCAGTCTGGAAGTCTTGCAGATGGCTGTTCAAAGGTGGAATCACCAATACCTCTGCATTAGCAATAGATAAGGGGACAGGAGCTGTCTACTCTAGACTCTGGTCTGTATTAGTAGTCTAATGTGACCCTTAATACTATTGAATTTTGTTTGTATATATTATGCAAAATAATAATATAAAAAATAAAAAAAATAAAAGGAAGAAGAAAAGGAAAGTTAAAAAGAGATATTTTCTATGACATATGGGGTAGATTTATTAAATATGTGCTTGTACGAGATAAGGGTAAGGCTTCCGTGCAACAATCGATTTTGTTCTGGAGGGGAGGATAATGACTGTAAATAAGAACAGTGATCCTATTGGTGAAGGGATGCACTGTTTTTGATGTTTTGTCTTTTTTGTAATTTGTATTGTATATTAAAAATTAAAAAAATTGTGTTGAGCCTTGGTGTTGAGATTAGTGGATAGATAACCGCTGTTGATACCAAAGATGAAACCAGAGTTGGTGACGTCTGAACCATAATGTTGGAAGGTGGTTTCAAAAGGTCAGACAGAGAAAGTACCGAAGCTGGGGGAGGGCCCATAGAAGCTGAGGGTTTTGATTTTGACTGCCTGAACAAAAAGTGCAGTAAGTGCAAATGGATCTGGTCAGAATGACGTTGAGAAGGAGCTAGATTTGGATTTGGACATTGATTCCTGAAGAGGAGAAAAGGTTCTTGACAGATTTGAAGATGGCACTGGAGAAAGTCTTGGTGGTGTCAGCCAATGGTCAGACCATTACCTGCTAAAATTTTCCCTGTCGATTTCTGGGCTCGCCCCGTAGGCTCCTGGACCCTGCAAGGTTTATGGAGGCCTTCGGGGAGCTTTCTGAGACGATCCGGTTGAGCCCTGGTGGAAAGGTGGTATGTGGGCTCCACCGGGGCGATAGACCGGATCGCCCCTAAGCGTCTCCTACGATGTCGAGGCCGCTCCTCCCCGTGGTTTACGGAGGAGCTGCGGTCGATGAAGCAAGAACGTAGGAGACTGGAGGTCATATGGAGGGCAAGCCGGACGGAAGTAAATAGGGCTGCTCTTAAACAGCTGACTGGCCGCTATCTTCGCGCGATCAGGGACGCTAGAAGATCTTATGCCTCCCTGAGAATTGGCGAGGCCTCGAACCGCCAGGCAGAGTTATTCCGGGTGGTTCAGGACCTCTCCAATCCCAGTCAGCTGAGGCCTCCTCCTAGTGATTTCACTAGTGAGCAATTTGCAGCCCATTTTAGATCAAAAATTGAGGCCATCCGTTCCGACTTTCCCCCCAGTTGCTCTAGTCCATCCTTTGGGTCCTCTGGTGCCTCACCCCTCCGTTCTCCACTCCTGGATGAGTTTGGGCCGGTTTCTTCTGGGAGGCCTCCAGAGTTATGGCTCGGTGTGACTTAGAACTCCCTTTGACCCTTGCCCAGCCTGGCTTATCAAATCTGCCGAAGGGAACATGCCAGAGTGGGTCTCCTCCATCGCCACGGCCTCCTTTCGGGAGGGCTGTTTCCCTTCGCGTTTGAAGGAGACTGTGGTAAAACACACACTTAAGAAACCTGGCTTGGCGTCGGACGATCTTTCCAACTTTCGTCCGATCGCCATTGTTCCCTTCCTGGGCAAGGTTGTCGAGGGGGTGGCTGCTGTCCGGCTCCAGTCATACCTGGAGATAAACCATATCCTGGATCCCTTCCAGTCTGGATTCAGGCCTCTTCGCGGGACCGAGACCGCCCTGGTTGCTCTGCAGGATGACCTCCTCAGGGAGGCCGACAGGGGGAGTTCCTCCCTGCTCGTCCTCCTTGACCTCTCAGCAGCCTTTGATACCGTCGACCACGGAAACCTTCTGGCCCGGCTCGCTGAGGTGGGAATTGGTGGTCAGGCCTTGGCCTGGCTCCGTTCCTTCCTCCGCGGCCGGACTCAGCGGGTTCAGCTGGGGGATGTTTTGTCGGCTCCTTGGACTCTCCCTTGTGGGGTGCCCCAGGGGTCGGCAATCTCCCCCGTGCTGTTCAATGTTTATATGAGGCCGCTGGGGAGGTCATCAGGAGATATGGAGTTCGCTGTCATCAGTACGCTGATGACACGCAGCTCTATATCTCCTTTTCTACGTCTGCAGAGGAGGCGGTTCGCTCCCTTGATCTGTGCCTGGAGGCCGTACTGGAATGGACCAGAGATAACCGGCTCAAGCTTAATCCGGAGAAGACGGAGGTTCTGTTCTTCGGGCGCCCTCATCTCGGTACAATGGCCCCCTCCCTAGTCTGGGGGTATTTCCTCCAGCCTACAGACAGGGCCAGGAATCTGGGCGTGGTCCTGGATTGGCCCTCTCCCTGGAAGCCCAGGTGATGGCCGTCTCCAGGGCCGCTTTCTTCCATCTCCGCAGGATCACCCAGATCCGTCAGTACCTTGATGAGTCCTCCCTGAGGACAGTCGTGCAGGCCCTGGTGGTCTCGAGGATTGACTATTGCAATGCCCTCTACGTGGGGCTGCCCTCGACCCTGGTCCGGAGGTTGCAGCGGGTGCAAAATGCGGCGGCCAGGCTGGTGGTGGGTGCTCGTCGATACGAGCACATCACCCCAGTCCTGGTCCGCCTGCATTGGCTCCCCGTTGCCTTCCAGATCAGGTTCAAGTTCCTGGTCTTGGTTTTCAAGGCCCTCCACGGCTTGGGACCAGGATACCTGGCGGAGCGCATCTCCCAGAGGGCATCCGGATCCAGACCCACGAGATCATCGCAGGTGCGCTCATTGAGAGTGGCCACACCCAGGGAGGCGCGGAAAACGCGTACGCGGAACCGCGCCTTCTCTGTGGTGGGGCCCTCGCTCTGGAACCATCTGCCGCCTGAGCTGCGCCTGCTAGAGTCCCTGCCTGCCTTTAAGAGGGCTCTAAAGACCTTCCTCTTTAAAGATGCATATGGTGACCTTGTTACTTAGTCCCTTTTCTTATTTCCCTGGCCCTATTGTTTGCCGCCATCTTGCCCCCTGCCGCCCCTGCCTGGTGGCTCGGCTACTTTTAGCTTTTAGCTTTTTATGCTTTTTTATGTGGTCAGCCGCCCAGAGTTCCCGTAGGGAAGATGGAGCGGGATATAAGTATTTAAATAAATAAATAAATAAATAAATAAATAAACTTGGAGGATTTGGATGATTTCGAAACCAAAGCCTTTTCTGATTTGGTCTTTTTTGGTTTAGACTTTGCGGCCAGTGACGTAGATGGTTACTTCACGTCCCGTTCGTCCCTCCTTGCTGTCCGCTTGGGACCGGTACAGAAAACCTTACTTCACGTCCATAGCGTGACAGTAAAAAGTTCTGGAACTGGGAACAGAGCATGGGCTGGGGAATTCTCTTGTTACAGTTAGTTCCCGGTTCCTGTTCTGAGACAAGTGACTGTGGGGTAACAACTGTCACGCACCAACCAGTGTCCACCTAGTGGTCAGTGGCTGAAGCGGCATTCAACATTAGTTTCCCTATGGGAAACACCATGCAGTGCAAATGTTTATTAAAGAAAGTACTGAAAATTCTGTAGCATTGATGTGTAAATCCCGGAAGACCAGTAAATCAAAATATCAAAAAAGATTTATTTACAATATTTAAAAAAGGATTAAGAAAGAAAGACAAATTCAAAATTTGTCACGGAACAAGACCGTGAACTAACAGTTGTCACATGACAAGTAATCACGCCCATGAGTAAACGGAAACAGGGACTGAACAGGGACAAAACCATGAGACCATGAACAATGCTGTCATGGTACAAACATAATCGTGGAACAAGTAACCGTCTTAGGCTTTTTCACCAAAAGGAGGCTTGAGCGGAGAGCTCTGAGTCCATTTTAGCAGGAGATAAAATGTCTTGAGTGTATATCTCATGTTTTTAATAGCCTGAGACCTAAACTTTTTTTTCCTAAGTAGTAAAGGCAGCATGAGTGCCCATTCATGAGGGGAATTTTCCCCTCACAATGAACACGTTTAAAGGGGCTCTGATGGGCCATAAACTGAGAAAAAACATGGTTTAAACTAAAAACAGAGGAGGGGAGAAAATAGGAATAGGAAAATAAAATTCTCACAAGTCAGTCTCCAGAACGCAAGCCAACAACCTTCTGATGCAGCGGTTAGAAGAAACTGAGGGATTTGGGTGGGAACGCGCTAGTACATGCACAGTAGGTGGGGGGAGGTGATCAATGGTCTATGTGCTAATTTTAGCATTGGAAAGCTCCAATGATCCTCCTGCACTCGCACGAGCACCCATCTGTGTGATTGATGGAGACCACAATGAAGAATCCATTTGAAATTTTTTTTAAAAAATGAGTTTTAACACATTGAAATAGAAATTCTTATATGAATCCATTTTAAAAATTTAAATAAGATCTTTTAAAAAAATAAAATGCTTATGGACTAGTGATTTAAATCAATTTGCTTTAAATCTTACCCACTATGAAAACAGTATTACAACTATTGCTGCACTACACATTTGTATAGAGTCAACCTGATATTGCTAGTTTATTTTCAGTTCCTTTCCTGTGAGACCCTTTTTTCCTCAGCTGCCATACTCTGGGTGGATATTTCAGTTGAGCTCTCTATTGTAATCCCATTTTATGCCAATGAGGCAATCCTAGATACAGCTACTCTAAACTAAGCCTGATTGAGGTCAGATCTACTCCTGAGGTAAACAACTTCAGGAATTTAGGAATTTAGTTCAAGTATGTATTTATTCCAGATAAGTGTTTTCCCTCAAAAATGTTAGAGAAAGCCAAACTCTCTTAGTCCTCCTGTCCATCAGTAAGTCATCTGACAAGATAGCAAGGCCAGGGTGATGGCAGAACAGAGAGCAACAGATCCTGTTCCATTTCATGGCCAGTCAGTGGGCTGCTGGCTGCTGTACAAACTCTGTGTTCTGATTGTATATGGCAGTGATGGCGAACCTTTTAGAGACCGAGTGCCCAAACTGCAATTCAAAACCCACTAATTTGTTTGCAAAGTGTCAATGCAGTAATTTAACCTGTATACAGGGGGCAATGTCGGGTGCCCACAGAAAGGGCTCTGAGTGCCACCTTTGGCACCCGTGCCATAGGTTCGCCATCACTGGTGTATGGATTGCAAGCTCTTTTTACATCTGTGCTGTATCTTAAGTAAGAGACCTTAAGAGGCTTTGTCTCACAATCCCTTTTTCTTTGAGAACTGTTCTGAACCCGAACTAGAAAAACAACATTTCTAAAACCAATAAAGACTTCTGTTTGGATATTTGAGCTCAAAGCTTTTGGTTAAAAAAATGTTTCTTTGCAAGTCTCACACTGAAGTGTTTTGATTTAGTTATGTTAACCTTTTGGAATTTGCCAAATGTAAATAAAGAAATAGCTTCCATGAATATTTGTGTGCTTTTATTGACTATTCACATCTAATCTCAATACTTATATAAAGCAAACAATGTGTATCAAATTCATCTCAGAAAAATGTTTAAAGAATGCAATGGGTGTGTCACCCCTGCTACTTGCCTTGTTGTTTTTAGCTTTCCCTGACAACTTGGAATAGTTTCAAAATTTTACATAAGAACAATAATTGGTCAAGAGACTCAGCTTGCTGTGTTGCTCTCTTCTGAGTGGGATTTTTAGATTTATTGTCATGACTTACTGCTTTGTATTTAGTACTGCTTGTCTTTCTCATTTCTCAGAGTGATAGTTGTTTGTTCCCTTTTAATATTTGTATGCTCACTGTTTTTAGCTTTAAATACTGCCTTTCAATGATATAAGCCACCTTGTGTCCCTTTTGGACTAGTGTCCTTTTTAAGGGGAAAGGCAGGATAAAATATTTTATACTGTTAAAAATAGAGTCCAAGATTAGGGGTATCTCCCAGATCATGAACCATCCATTATTACAATCTACTGCAATATGCCTAGGAGATCATTTGGTTCAAGGGCAACATATAAATAAACATCATAGTGGATTTGGAAGGGGCCTATAAGACCACTGAGTCCAACTCTCTGGTAAGTGCAGGAATTGAAATAAAAGCAGATCTGACAGATGCTTGTCTAAGGGTTTATCTATATTACTGATTAACTCCACAAGATGCATGGGAGTGTTGGGATTTTTTTTACTGCTATGTACTGTCCACCTAAGGAGCATTTTTAGACCAGGGAGATGTGAAATCAAGGTGAACTATAATTTGGAGGCCTCAACACTAACTTTCCTGAGACTGACAAAGCTGCTTGGATGAGTAGCGAAACGTTTTGATCTCTCAGGAAAAGAAGTCCAGTTCCCATGACTCAACTTCCAGATAGACTCACCTGGATGACTAAGAATCTTCATAGACATAGTTCTCCCATGTAATATTCATTTTTCCTAAATGTAAATATTGCACTAATCCTGGTTAATTCATTCTGTTATTTTCAGCAAACCTATAAAGATCTTTTTGAATTTGTTTCTTTTCCACCTAATTTTATCCTCTTTACAAATATTACAAAGATGTTGAAGATAACCAGGGTGAATTCCACTTGTTACTTTATTATTTACTTATTTATTTATTGGATTTTTATACTCCCCATCTGACACAGAGGCCACTTTGAGAGATTAACAACAATTACTCAAATACAGGGCATAATCACATACAGACAATCACATTTATTTATTTATTTATTTATTTATTTATTTATTTATTTATTTATTTATTTATTGTTTGCTTGTTTGTTTCATTTTATTTGCTTGTTTCAATTTACACAATAAAAACAAAAATAAATAAAAATAACGATAAATAAAGATGAACATAAGAATAACATAGTATTGACCAAAAAAAATCACAAACCCATTAAAACTATTACTGTATATACTTGAGTATAAGCCTAGTTTTTTAGTCCTAATTTTGGGCTGAAAAAAGGGGTCCTTGGCTTATATGCGGGTCAATACTTTTAGCCACTGGGGCAAGTTTGGGTCAGTGGCTAAAAGTCATTTTAAACATTGTGCGCCACTTCTCCTGACCCCCCATGTTTAAAATGACTTTTTAAAATGTCATTTTAAAACAACGTTTAAATGACTTTTAGCCACCATGTCAAGCACTTGCCTCGGTGGCTAAAAGTCATTTTAAACATCACACACGCACCCAACTCACAAAGGAGGAGTTGCCAGGCCCTGCTGCATTTCCCACCCTAGACTTATACTTGAGTCAATAAATTTTCCCAGTTTGGGGGTTTAAATTAGGGGCCCCGGCTTATACTCGGGTCGACTTATACTATAAGACATTATGATATAAATTCTAAAATTATGAGATTATAGGCAGTCAGAATCTGATACTTCTGGTTTGAAAAGGAGCTATTTATAAATCCTGTATTGAGTACTATTCTGAAACCAATGGTATACCGACCTGATGGCTATCCTATCCAGCCCTCACCTAATTAACATGTTGAAGCTGTTGAAGAACCCCTATGTGTGTAACATACAAAGTCCAGTAAGAAGACTGGACAGTTCTATAGGTGGGAAATGGGCCACACTTGCCACAGTTCATATTTCGTATCCCTTAACACAAAATACAAAGAGCCTATGTCTACATGCCCATCAGATTTTCAATATACATTGCATCTACAGCATTCCCACTATCTTCCAAGGATACCACCTGATCGAAACATGATCAGGTAGGATTTGTTCTTGACCAGTATATGTTGGCATCTAGTTGCATCTACTGGATTGTTTTCAAAGTGATTACAAACTGACCAATTTATAATCTACTCTAGAACTTCCCCTGGGATTGATGTCAAACTGATCAGTCCGTAGTTCCCAGGTTCCTTCTTTTTGCTTTTTTTTTAAGGTAGTAACAATGTTATCCACCCTCCAATCATCTGGCATTTCCCCCTTTCCTCATGAGTTCAAGAAAAAATGTCTGCCATTCTGAGAGTTCTTCAGTTGGTTCTTTCAACACTCTTAGATGCAGCTCACCTAGCACTGGAGATATGAATTCATTCATGTACGTAATAAGGTATTCCTTAACTATTTTTTAATCAATCTCAAGCTGCAATCATGTCCTCTCCACTTGTATATCACATTTTTTAAAAAAAAAGAGCTGAAGTACAAATGCCTTTTCCTTGTCTGATATTATTTTCCCACTTCCACTGAGTAGCTGAGTTACCATTTCTTTTCTCTGTCTTTTGTTATGCACATACCTAAAGCATATTTTTCTCGCTGGCTTTTTTTGCTTTTGCTTTTGATAGTTATGCCTTTAGAATTTCCCTTTTCGGAAACTCCCGTCTGTCTTGGATTCCTTAGGATCTCCTGCCACAGGCCTTATTTATCATTCTTACCACCCCTCCCCGTCAAACTCCTGTTTGCTAACAATGGTTACCCTGTGGTTTCTCTTGATTTTATTCCTCTGGTCTGGTTTACTCAGTTAAGTAGTCAGCAAACAGAATGTTCTAAATCTTCTAAATAAATACCATATTTTTTCATGGATAAGATACACCTTTTTCTTCCCTCAAAAGTAAGGGGAAATATCTGTGTGTCTTATGGAGTGAATACATCCCTGGGGGGCAGCGCTCTTTTCCTCACTCATCCAGGCCAGGCTCAGCCTCTGTTCGCAGTGGTGGTGGCAGCAGCTTCTTCTATTGCTCAGCCCATTCTGCTCTCCAGGCCTCCGCTTCATCTTCCTGGGGAGGGACTCAGCCAGCCCTCGCTGCTCTTGCCTCCTCTTTTTTCCTGTAGTTTGAAACCATTTCCCCGAGTCCATGGCTTCAGAGACTAGGACTCTGGGAAATGGTTTCAAACTACAGGAAAAGAGATTCCATTTTAACATTAGGAAGAACTTCATGACAGTTAGAGCTGTTCGGCAGTGGAATATGCTGCTGCGGAGGGTGGTTGAGTCTCCTTCTTTGGAGGTTTTTAAGGAGAGGCTGGATGGCCATCTGTCGAAAATACTGTGATGGGGGTTCCTGCATGGCAGGGGGTTGGACTGAATGGTCCTTGAGGTCTCTTCCAACTCTATGATTCTATGATTCTCCTTCTCCACCCACTGCCTCTCCCCCCTTCCTGTCTCCATCCTCCTCCTGACTGTTCAGGGAGACATATTCATGCTCTGTCCCCCGTGGGGGGGCAAACCACCAGCCAGCCCGGGTGCCTCCATCTCTTGCCGTGGTGCCTGCATTCCTCCTGCCTGCCCATCTTTCTAGAGGGGGCATTTACACTGGGTGGCAATGGCTGGTGCTGCCGCTACTCTGAGAGAGGCTCACATGATGCAGCTGCTCCGTCCTCTGCTGCCCGGTGTAAGCGCCCACTCTGCTAAGCTGGATGAAGGGAGTGCTGCCTCCTCTACTTGGGACCAGTGTCAACCGCCTTCCCAGAGGTGGTGTCTGCCCACCTCAAAAGGCCCCTGAGCCGCCAGCTATGCCCAGCACCCGCTTACCTCGCTCACTTCCCTGCCAGGCAAGGGAGCTGCAGCCGCTGCCACGGTGGTCCAATGTGGCTGCTCCGTCCTCTGGCAAGCCTCTCTCGGACTAGCAGCAGTGTCACCTGATGCCCCTGCCTGGTGTGATATACTACTTGCTAGTGGGAGGGGATGGTCTGGGCTCCTGGTACGTTCCGCTGCACTCAGATTCCCTGTGTATAAGACTGCCTGGTGGTGCTTGGCAGAAGGCCTTTGGCCACAGTTAAGGAAGGAGGGGGAGGAGAGGACAAGGCTGCTTCAGCCCAGTCCCATTCAGCCACTCTGGGGGGCAGGAAGAGAGACAATCACATCTTCCATTGCTGTGGCAACTGGAAACATTGTTGTAGCTGTAGTAGCTCCTGAGGGCCCTGGAAGCTCTCAGCCGCCACCACCTCAGAGATCTGCTCCAAAAACCACCCGACTGACTCAGTATGTAAGTGTGAATATATGTTTTCACACATACATGCCTGTATAAACTAGGTGTGTCTTATGGCCCGGTGTGTCTTCTGGAGCAAAAAATAAGATAAATAAAATCTGCTCACCAATTTGGCTCTGTTCTGAAAGGAAATCACCACAGTCTGTTTTGTTTTGAATGTTACCTGTTCAAAGGCATCAGACCGTAGTTCTCATGTTTGAACCATCTGTTCATTTGCTTCACATACAGCCAGTCAGAGATGGCTTGTGGGAGAGTGTTTCTGAGGAAAGTTTCAAAGCGAGTTATAATCAACATGTCCCAGGGATAGCCTTTTTCCCAGACACGACTCATGACCCAGGATCCACTTCTAGAGCTGAGATAAACCTTTTTAAAAAGCAAATGGAGGACAAAGATAGGAAACAACATTACTAAATGTTAATTCAAGTATAATTTCACATTTACTCTGTTCAGTAGATCCAGCAGTACCCTTGTAAATTCAACAACCAGTGGTTGTAAATTCAACAACCAGTAGTTGTGATCTGTGCAGGCTGTTTTAGTCCTTGGATGTTACAGTGCTCAGGCACTTCCCAATGGTATAAAGAGCAAATATTTTAAGGAAGAATGCCCTTGACATTTTTAATACAGTAACTGGTAACTGTTGCATACAATGTATTTTTCCTTGGGTGTGTTTGAAAGCTCATGCCACAATAAAACTGGCTGGTCTTCAGGATATATAACAAGGCCAAGCTGTTTTTGGTGCAGCAGTCTAAACACAAGCTTCTCCCCTCTGGAAATAGCTATTCATGGTCAGGTCACACCTAAAGTTAATAGCACATTAGTTCTCCAGCAGTAGCTTCACACTGATGTATCAGCATATGGATGAAGCCTGAACTGCTGGATGGCTAAGTGAAAGCTAGGAGTTTAATTCCTCACTGTGCCTCCTTGACATAAGCTGATGATCCATAGGGTCACTTCCACTTCTGCAGCTCTAAGATGCTTTAATACCATAATGGCCAATAACAAAATGAAGCAAGTCAATATGCACAATGCTGAGTTGGGAAAAACTAATGTCTTTCAACCATCAGGGGAACCATACATCTCAGTGTGAATCTGACCATCTTGTTAGTTTGGCCTGTAAGATGGACACAAGTATCATAGCTAACATGGAATAAAGTAGCCTCCTAAGTTCCTTCCCCTATTTTATACCATTTGAGATCAAGTTTCAATATTGTATGCAGTTAAGGAGACTATTAGATTGATTTATCAAGCAAATAATTTCATTTTTATTCACATTTCAGCTAAAACTGCTTCCCAAAATGGCTTACAACTAAATTCCATACTAAGGTGCTACAGTGGTACCTCGATTTACAAATGCTTTGACAACCAAAAAAATTGACTTATGAATAGAAATTCATTGGTATAGGGAAAATTTGACTTACAAAAAAGGTCATTTATTCGACCTACAAATTCTTTTCCAAAAAATGCTTCTCCCAGGGCTTATTGTGTCTGGGAGGCTTTAAAACACCAGTGCCATGCTTCCAGACCTCTGTGGGTTCCACGTGGCATGGAGTGAGGAGGCGTGGAGTGGTGTTCAAGAGAGAAAGAGAGAGGGGGAGAGAAAGAGAGAGATTTGGAGAAATTTGGAGCCATTTTGAGAGGTGTTTGTGGTCATCTTTTTTCCTGAAATTATCTACTGCTGGAAAGGTAGTTTGTTGTTTTGTTGTTGTTGTTGTTGATGTTGATGTTGATGTTGATCATCATCATCATCATCATCATCATCATCATCATCATCATCATCATCATCATCATCATCATCATCATGGGGGCCGTATGTGTGTGAGGGGGTTCTTTCCATGCCATATTTTAGATTTCTTTTAATTTGTGCTCTTTGGAATTTTTGCACTTTAGATTTCTTTTTAAATTTCATGCACTTTAGATTTTAGGTTGCTTATGTGCTTGTGGATTTTTGTGCATACATTTTTAATTTCTTTTTGAGTTTGTGCTCTTTGGAATTTTTGCACTTTAGATTTCTTTTTACAATTTGCTCTTGTGGTTGTGAATTTTAAAATAATGAATTGCACAGATATAGGATGGGAAACACCTGTCTGGAAAATAGTACCTGTGAAAGTGATCTGGGAGTCTTGGTGGACCATAAATTGAACACGAGTCAGCAGTGTGATGTGGCGGCCAGGAAAGCCAATGCGATTCTTGGTTGCATCAACAGAACCATTGTGTCTAGATCAAGGGAAGTGATAGAACCACTCTATTCTGCTCTGATCAGACCTCATCTGGAGTACTGTGTCCAGTTCTGTGTGCCTCAATTTAAAAAGGATGTTGACAACCTCGAGCGAGTCCAAAGGAGAGCAACCAAAGATGGTTGAAGGTCTGGAAGAAATTTCGTACAAGGAACGGCTTAGAGAGCTGGGAATGTTTAGCCTTACAAAAAGAAGGCTGAGAGGAGATATGACAGCTATGTTTAAATATTTGAATGGATGTCGTATTGAAAAGGCGACTGGTTTGTACTCCATTGCTTCAGAGACTAGGACTCAGGGCAATGGTTTCAAACTACAGGAAAAGAGATTCCATTTGAACATTAGGAAGAATTTCATGATGTTTATAGCTGTTCGGCAGTGGAATATGCTGCCACAAAAGGTGGTGGAGTCTCCTTCCTTGGAGGTTTTTAAGCAGAGGCTGGAGGGGCATATGTCACGAGCACTGTGATGGGGGTTCCTGCATGGCAGGAAGTTGGACTGGATGGCCCTTGAGGTCTCTTCCAACTCTATGATTCTGTGATTCTTTTTAGGTTTATGCTCTTTTGATTTCAGTTTGCTCATGTGATTGTGTTTTGGGTTTCTGTGCATGTTTTAAGTTCTCTTTATTTTCTGCTGTTTGGGTTTCAGGTTGCTCTTGTGTTTGTGTTGTAGGTTTATGTGCATGTTTTAATTTTTTTAATGTCTGCTGTTTGGATTTCTGGTTGCTCATGTGGTTGTGTTTTGGGTTTCTTTGCCTGTTTTAAGTTCTCTTTTTGTTTTCTGCTTTTTGGGTTTGCATGCATGAGGAAGGCATGCACGTGACAAACCTTGCAAGAGAATATGGGAGGAATGTTTCTACTATTGGAACCTTCTTCAAAGACAAGGAGAATATTATGGGTTGTGAAGCAGCAAAGGATGACATGATTATTACAAAGAATCAGCTAGCTATTATGGATGAGATTGAGAAGTTGCTGCTTCTGTGGATCCATGATAAGGTGTGTGCAGGGGACACTGTGACAGAGGCAGTCATGTGTGCCAAGGCAAAAGCATTACACCCCGACCTGATTGCCCAACTGTCAGGAACTACAAGGCAAGCTGGGGGTGGTTTGACAAGTTAAAAATGAAATCAGGCATCCGTAGTATAATCTGGCATGGAGAGGTTACAAGTTCAGATCTACCTGCAGCTGGAGATTTGGCCATGGAGTTCCTGGAGATCATGACTTCTGAGGGCTACTGTAGCGACAGTCGTTTCATGGACCATTGACCTGCACTTGCTACCTATTTGGCTTTGCAGCCACAAATCAGGGTATCCCAGTTTAAAATAACTGATCTCAGTCGAAGTGCAACGTGGAACCAAATAAAATAAAATTTATTGAATACAAAGATGTTTTGGATTCAAGTTCACTTGTGTACAAATACTTAAATGTTCTGTCTTTTACTTCTGTCTTTTTCTTCAAACCTCTCACATACTAACTCAGCCCTATCTCACTGGATGAATATTCGCCCTCTGACTAAAACTCCTCAGGTTGAGCCTTTTATACAGTTGTGCTCCACCTCCACACTCCTTATTTGGTACATGATGTTAACCCTTTCTCCCCTCCTGGTTAGGCACTTGATTCAGAGAAAGGGTGAATGCCAAAACTCCTCCCACCTTACAAATGTTTGATTCAGGGGAGGCAACTAACCAGGTTCCTCTCCTGATCAAACTGCATGCAAAAACTAACATATTATAATTAGAGATGGGCACGAAACGAACAATTTTTCATTTCCGTTTTCATTTTTTGTTTCATTACGTAACAAAATGACAAACAAATTTTGTCTCTGAAATGTAACAAAACGAACAGAAACACCGGAAATTTTGTCGTGCGTTTCGTTTCCATTACTGCAATATGAGTGAATTGCTTAAAATCCTTTAAAAATCACAAAAAAATGAAATAAATAGTAACGAAACGGTAATGAAACGAACGAAAACGAAAACAATTTTCCCCAAAAATTCACAAAAATGGAAACAAACCGAAACGGACCCTCCAAACAACAAATGACAAACGAAATGCAATTTTTTTGATTCGTGCCCATCTCTAATTATAATACTTACATTACATTGCAAATACTTGCATAATATGTTCCAACTTAATACCATTACTGCTTAATAACAAATGCTTACCATCATTTAGTTTAAACTTTGCATAAGCATTGTTACAACAATAATTACCATATTTGCTTTTAACACATTTTATCAACTTAACAAGGAACATTTAAACAAGTGGCACATTATACATTGTTTATTACACTCTATTACCCTTCATTCATTGTTTGCATTGTCTGTATTCCAGTCCAGTCCGGTTTAATTAGCAATGTCCATTTTCACTCTTGTCATCAGGTCTTCTGCACAAGGCATCCGCCACAGAGTTCATTGACCCTCTCACTGAACAGAGATTTTTTTGTTTTTGTTTTTTGCTCATATACGTTACTGGATGCAGCTCCAATTCCGGTGTTCGACACATCAGTAAAGATGGTAAACTCCTGATCATAGTTTGCCACCATCAGGACTGGTCCGGTTGTCAGGGCTCTTCAGGGCATCAAAAGACTGTTGACATGCCATCGTCCACTCAACCTTCTTGGGTTGCTTCTTGCACGTCAGCTTGGTTAATGGTGTGGTGACATCTCTGAAGTTAGGGATGAACTTCAGGTAATAACCCACTAAGCCAAGAAAGGATCTGACTTTCTTCTTGGAAGTGGGGGTAGGCCAGCACTTTATTGCCTCTACTTTGGACTCTGGAGGTCTGATTTTTCCTTTTCCCACCATGTGCTCTAAATACTTGATTTCTGAATCTCCAATTTGGCACTTACTGGATTTTGCAGTCAGGCCCACTTCCTGTACCCTATAGAACCCCAATTCCAGGTGTCTTAGGTGCTCAGTCCAGGTATGACTGAATATTCCACTATCAAACTCAGGGCACTCCCATGCAAAAGCAGTGAAGCAAATGAAGATAGACAGACTCTTTACAGCTAATAAGCTGACGGGAGATTAACTCACTATGTCGCCTATTACTTTAAAAATCATTACTCAATACTAACAAACACGGCCCAGGTTGACCATGAGGGTTACGCAGAGGAGTTAACAGAGAAGCCTTCAAATCAGCTGATAGAGCAGTGCAGCTCATTGCTCAAACAGTACCTGCAATATTCCAAAGACTGCAGAAGTTGTACGACCAAATGCTAGTGGTAGAGTGTGCCCTGGAGGAATTGACCAAGTCCCCGTATGGAGTGACAAACTTCCCTCCTCCTAAGGACCAAGGTGTAGCAATCCAAGAGCCCAGCCCCACAACCTCAAATGAAAGCCCACACTACCCCTCAAATCGACCTAGCAGAGAGGGTACTGGCACAACAAGAATTTTTCAGCCGAGCCAAGTCCTGCTTCAGATTGCACCAATCCCTATAAACAGGAGGCAGTGGGATTCATGAAAGGGAATCTTGACCTCAATCGGTCAACTGCTAAATATACACACCCACAAAGTTGACTTAAGGTCAATAAATTGGCTTCACCTGCTTAGAGGTCATAAGAGAATCCAGTTGTCTTTTGATCAAACAGTTATCCCCCTTATGCTTCTGAAGATGAAGCCTTTTTTAGAGAGGTATCAGATAATACCCTATAGAGTTTTTGCAGATTCATTAGTAGCACCATTACTACAAAGAATTCAAGGAAAACCATCTTTAAAAAACAGCTACTCAGCCTATAAGTCTCCAAACGGAAGCATCAAGTTAACCAGAGTTGAGTCTTCAATAGAAATGACAACCAAAAACAGAGTCTGGTCAACAGGGAAACAGTGGCTCCTGAGCCTCTTCTTACACAAAAGGAAGCTTCAATGTCAGACAGTGATGTCACTACTTGCTCAAACCAAGCTAGTAACAACTGGGCAGAAGCAAAAAGGTTTTCGGCCTACACACAGGACCAGACTGACTCACTGAGAACTTTATATGAGCCAGATAATATTGCCTCTCAGCCCAACAAGGCAGCTCAACTACTTGCAAATCCTGGCCCATTGAGCCAAACTAACACCCCCAAGCACTGGAGAAGCCAAGTTGAGGATCTGCTACTCGTAGACATAGAAGCCCCCTCGGGTACCCTTGCAAACAAGAACTATCTCAAAGCGGAATCTGCAGATAAACCTACATCCCCCCCTCAAAGAATCCCCTCCAGGCATCCAGTCTGGTGGGAAATCAAAGAGCTCAGGTGTCTCATCAACTCTAATGCCTACATTCCAGCTATCTAGCCCAGGACCTGAATCTCTTCAAATCGGGCGCATGTTTGAGATGGCACAGTGGATCGATAACTCAAATGGCAATTTAGTAAACCTCAGTGATCATAGTGTGACCAAAGGAGGCAGCTCCCCTCTCCCCAAGGGAAATCCAAAAACAATTCTACCACTTCTGGGCATTACAAATAAGAAAACCCCAGGTGGCTCTCCTAGTCTGACTGATGTTTCAGAACAATTAGTCCCTCCATTTCTGCTTGACTTCACTAATGATCCTTTGAATCCACCTGCATTGGAATCAAGATCAGAGATATCAAATCCAGGGCCCGAGGCTGATCCCCTCAAGGCTAAACACACTAATTCTCAAGATAGCAATAAAAGGGGACTCTGTTACACAAAATTTTATCTATCAGCCTCTGAAATGTGGCTGCGGCATTCTTAAGTCCAAAGGCCATCACCTTGAACTTGTACAAGCCTGAGGGACTTCAGAAGACAGTCTTTTCATGGTTCTTCCCGGGATACATTGTCACTTAACCCTTGGTTAAATCTAAACAGGTGATGCCTATGGTTTCTATTAGGTCATCTAGGCTCTGCCTCCGCACTCCTTATTTGGTACATGGTGTTAATCCTTTATCCCCCTCCTGGTTAGGCATCTGAGCCAGTGAACGCCACAGCTATGTTCCGGAATAGGTCTTCAACTGTAATGAAACTGGCATCTTCTGGAAACCGATGCTGAAGAGGATCTTCACCACACAGGAGAAGACCAAAATGCCTCGACACAAGCCAATGAAGGACCGTCTCACCCTCCTTTTCTGTGGGAATGCACGTGGGGATCCGAAGATAAAGCCTCTGCTTGCTTAACATTCAGAGAACCCATGTGCTTTCAAAAAGTACAAGGTGAACAAGGACAGGTTGAGCGTGATCCAGTTCCAAAGCCTGGGTCACACACATCCTGTTCGTGGACTGGGTGAATCAGGTTTTTGGTCCTGTTTTGAAAGGGTACCTGTTAGCCAAGAACCTGCCACTCAAGGCCATGCTTCTGATGGACAATGCCCCTACTCATCCTCCTAGCCTTGAGGAAGACTTGGCGAAGGAATTCAGCTTTATCAGAGTGATTTTTCTTCCACCCAGCACCACCCCCATCATCCAGCCCATGGACCAGCAACTGACTGCCAAGTTTAAGAAGCTGTACACCAGGGAGCTTTTCCAGCATAGCCTGGACATGACTGATGCACCTGGCATTACTATGGCTGATTACTGGAAGCACCATTTTGATATTGTGAGTTGCTTGCAGCTCATCAAAATTGCGTGGGACAGGATCAGCCAGAGGAATCTCAATGCTGCTTGGAGAAACCTGTGGCTAGACTGTGTGGTATCTCCTGAAGCCAACACATTGGAGCGAGAAGTGGTCAAGAAGATCATCTCCCTGGGGAGGACCATGAATCTGGAGGTTTCTGAGGATGACATCACTGAGCTGGTGGAGGGACACAACCTCGAACTTTCCACCAAAGACCTGATGGGCCTGCAACAGGAGGAGCAGCAAGGTTTGCAGCATGGCACACTTAAGGAGCAGGAGGAGGAACAGAGTGAGGTACCTTTGGCAGTTCTGAGGCAGGTTTGTGAACTGTGGGGACAGGTTCAAACTTTGGTGGGTGAACACCATGAGCATCAGTCTGAAGCCCAGGAAGCTGTGGACCACTTTGACAATGTGGTCATTGCCCCTTGGCGAACAATGCCTCGGAAGCGACAGAGGCAACAGACCATGGACAAGTTGGTGGTCAAGCACGCTAGGCTTCCTGTTCTGCCCAGTTCCTGTTCTGCCCAGTTGCCATCCTCTACTTCCTACTACCAAAATTGATTTTTAATTGGGAATTTTTAAAGTTGATTGTTGTTCCATGGTTTGCTGTGTTTAAACTGTAAAGTTTTCCTGTTAATGTTTGTTTATCATGTTCAAACCTGAAATATTTGGGACTTTAAAATGTTGCCTCATGGTAAGGCATGTTCCTTTACAAAGTTCCTGTGTATAAAGTGCACATAGGTTTCTGCATCATGTTTAAAACTGTGATGTGTGAGACTTTAAAATGTTGCCACAGGGTGAGGCATGTTCCTTTACAGCAGGCCTGCCCAAAGTCCGGCCCGGGGGCCAAATCTGGCCCTTCAGGCCATTCTGAGTGGCCCATGGCTGGCCGGCCCACCCCTCCATCCCCCTCCTTCGCCCCATTTAAAAAAAAAATCTTCCGCCAACACTGACACCACCGGGAAGCTTGAGGGGCTGGGCCGGCCGGCCGGCCGGTGAGCAGAAGTTTGTGGGGCTGGGTGAAGGGATTACAATTCCCTTTGGGAAAAGGTCATGACTCAGAGAGCTGGACAAACAGGTGAAGCCTTGCCATATCTGTTTGTGCGGGGATGCCCCATCAGAATGGTAAGATTTCCTTGCTAAGCCCCGGGTAAACAAGATACCATCAGGTTCCTGTCTCCCAAGCTAATTAGCAGGAAAAGCCTGTATCTCACACATTTTCTGGCACTCTTGATAAGCCCCTGAACAATGAACAAAGGGTCCACAGGAAGCCTCTTGCTGTCAATGATTTTCTACCTCCTTCTCTGACTGTTGTCTGAATGTATAATCAATAAAAAGGCTGGCTGCCCAGTGAATGGGAGGGCACTCTACAGAACTGCTGTGTGTGACTGTTTCATTGCTACATATGGTGGCCCGTACGGGGACCTCGACAGACGACAACTGAGACCTGAAACAGCCTTCAAACCCCCATTCACCCCGCCTAGGTAAAGGCCGAAGACTAGTCGATTCATCCTGCTACAGGATCCCTAAGGGTAAGCATGGGAGCCAAATTGTCTGGCCCACAGGGGAGACATTGCCATGAGCTAGAATTTTTATTGAGGAAGGTGGGTCATTCAGTCCCCAGGAAACAGGTAGTAGAGTTATTGCAAGGGGTGTGGGAAAAATGCCCCTGGTACCCTGAAGAGGGTTCCTTACAGCCCTCACAGTGGGTGCACATTGGGAAGGTATTGCACGAGGCACCTCGTGCCCCAGTAGAGGTGTTGCACACATGGTCTCTCTGCTGCGAGGCAGTGGAAAGTTGTGGACCCTCCGAGGCAGTGCAGGAGACTGCCCCTCTGCCCCTTGCCCCCACAATAGCTGCGCCTCAGCCCTCGGGGCCAGCACCACCCTATCACCAAATCTGCCCACCACCACCGCTGGAATCCCGTAATGAAGGGGGCACCCCTTGGGGCAGTTCAGCGGATGGTGGAGGAGGCAAAGCGGAGTGGAGAGCTGTCTGGGGAAGAATTAGCTTCCTTAGTGGCAGTCTGCCCAATCACCAGGGCGCAGAATGCCCAGGGACAAAATGTGGTCACATACAATTCCCTTCCTTACTCGGTCATAAGAGACCTTCGAAGGGCTGTAACTGACACAGGTTTACAGAGCACGTATGTCAGGGGCCTGCTTGAGGCCTTGGGCAATGGGTACACCCTCCTTCCCACAGATTGGAAACAGGTCATGCGAATGATCTTGACTGCAGCACAATATGTAGTGTGGGAGAGTGAACTTAAGCAGCTTGCTCTTGCCCGTGCTGCAGCAGGGGGAGGGCAGTACACTGTCGACCAATTGACAGGAGATGGAGGATTCTCAGCCATCATGGCCCAAGCCCAGCTCCCAGATGCCACACTGCAGGTAGTAAGCCACTGCATGCAGCGTGCTTTTGCCAAAATTCCAGCCACAGGCACCCCCACTCTCAGCTTTACCAACATTCATCAGGGTCCCACTGAGCCTTACTTAGATTTTATTAACAGGCTCACAGAAGCAATTAGAAGGCAGATAGATAATCCTGAAGCAGCGGGAGAGTTGCTTTTGAAGCTGGCAAAGGACAATGCCAATGCTGACTGTCGAAAGGCGTTACAGCCACTGGCAGCCACCAATCCATCCCTGGCTGACATGATTAAAACATGCCAGGACATTGGGACTGAGTCCCACAAAATGGGGCTGCTTGCGGCTGCCCTTACCCAGGGTTCAAAGCCGCGAGGCAATTGCTTTCGGTGCAAGCAGCCAGGACATTTTTTCCGGGACTGCAAGTCCACAGTCACCCCCCGGCGCCCCCCAAAGAAGTGTCCCAAATGTGGCAGAGGATTTCATTGGGCAAGCCAGTGCAGGAGCAATCGGGCGGGAAACGCCTAATCGGGTCTTCCCCAGACCCAGGACAAAAAAGGGGACCCCACTTCATAGCCCCAGAAAAACCAGAGGCACCCCAGGCAGAGCCCAGATCAGGGATTGATCTGTCTTTGCAAGCAGCCGTTCACCTGTCCCTGCCTGGGGAAGTGAGGGAGGGGGAAAGCCAAATTCAAGGACCTTTGCCTCAAGACCATCTTGGCCTTGTCCTTCCACGCGCACACATGGGAAAGCGCAGCATATTTGTCATCCCAGGGATCATTGACCCAGGTCACCAAGGAGCTGTAAAAATGCAGCTCTGGTCTACTTTGCCCCAAGTGCTGGAGGAAGGAGAATCCCCAGCACAGTTGATCTTGATTCCTCAGACCAGCAGAGCCATGGGCTCCCCAGGGGTTCAGGGGGAGCAAACCGTTGTAGCCTATACCCAATGCATTGGGCAGGAGCGCCCAATGCTCACTATAAATTTGGAAAGCTTGCCTTTTTCAGGTTTGCTGGACACCGGAGCAGACGTAACAGTTATCAGGGAGATCGAGTGGCCTGCGGTTTGGCCCACGGAACAGGTAAAACAGTTGTGGGGAATTGGAGGGACAAAAGCAGCCAGGCAGAGCAAGCACTGGCTGCGAGTGTTTTGCCCAAACCTGTCCCCAGTGCGAATTCGTCCATATGTCATGCCATTGCCTTTTAATGTGTGGGGAAGAGACCTCTTGAAGCAACTAGATCTCCAAGTGTCCCTAGATTTATAAGCATGGCCAAAACTGCCCAGCCTTTAACATGGCTTCCAGGGGAACCAGTTTGGGCGCCCCAATGGCCACTTCCACAGGAAAAGTTGTCTGCACTTCAGACGTTAGTCCAGGAACAGTTGCAAGCTGGCCACATAGCTCCAACCACCAGCCCTTGGAACACCCCAGTATTCGTAATAAAAAAGAAAAAAGGGGGGTGGAGATTTCTTCAAGATTTAAGACAAATTAATAAACGAATTTGTCCCATGGGGGCACTCCAATGTGGTGTGCCAAACGCTAACCTTCTTCCTCAACACTACAAGCTGCTTGTGGTAGATTTAAAGGACTGTTTCTTTACCATCCCTTTAGCCCCTTCCGATAGGGAGAAATTTGCCTTTACTGTTCCATCACTAAATCACGAACAACCCACATCCCGGTATGCCTGGCAGGTGTTACCGATGGGAATGTTAAACAGTCCGACTTTATGTCAAATGTTTGTGAAACAGGCACTAGAACCTTTTAGGAAAGAGTTTCCCACACTCCTGGCCTTCCATTACATGGATGATCTATTGATATCAGCACCAGACTTGAACCCAGAGCATTTTACCAGGCTCACCCAAATCCTGAAGCAATCAGGCTTGATCATTGCCTCAGAAAAGGTTCAAAAAGTGGAGCCTTACCTCTACTTGGGTCTAAAGCTTCTGCGCTCACACGCAGCACCCGAGATCCCAGAACTCACCCTGCCAGCAAAAACCAATTTAGCTGAATTGCAAAAGGTTCTGGGAACTTTGAATTGGGCTCGGCCCCACTTCAAACTATCCACGGATCTCCTTCAACCTCTCTTTGAGTTACTAAGAGGTGCACAACATCCAGGAGATGAGATTTTGATAAGTGCTGCAGCCAGGAAATCTTTAACCCAAGTAAACCACATTCTTAGAGGCCAGTTTGTTGATAGACCTCATACCTTCAGCCCTCTCCGGCTAGCCATTCTTCCCACTCCTCACACACCTACTGGAGTTTTGTTTACCCCAATGGAAAAAGATAGAATAGCTATCATAGAATGGCTCCACATGCATTCCACCCCACCAAGGAATGTCTATCCGTTCCTAGCAGCTATCACAGATCTCATCATGATAGCACGCAAGCGAGCTACCCACCTCACAGGATGGGACTTAGTTGCCATGCATATACCACTTGACAAAGGGCAGCATGATTTCCTATTGTCTACCTCTCTTGACTTTCAAATTGCCTTTCAGGACTATGTGGGGGAGGTGTTTTACAGTGCTCCAAAGGATCCTCGCCTCACTTTACTATTTACTTTTCCTCATAAGCTGAGGTCCCTGCAAAGCCGTTCTCCAATTAAGGAAGCCATCACTTTGTTTACAGATGGAAGTCCAAGCTGAGGAGTCGTTGCTTATCAGGACCCCTCTGGAGCTTGGCAGACTAAATTCACCCTTCCTCAAACTTCTGCACAAAGAGCAGAAGTTGCTGCTGTAAATTTAGCTTTTACTCTCTTTAAAGCTGAGCCCATCAACTTGGTGGTGGATACTATGTATACATATAATCTGATTGCACAGCTCCCAGCTGCCTGCATCACCACCCAAATTGACAGCAATTTACTTAGCCTTTTTCTTGCCTTACAGCAATTATTGACTACAAGAAAGCACTCTTTCTTTGTAGCCCATATACGAAGTCACTCTGAACTCCCAGGGGCACTGGCAACTGGGAATGCAGTGGCAGACCAGGCATTAAAGTGCCTGTGTCCACTTTTGATGATCAATTCAGAGCCATGGATTTTTTCACCAGTCTGCCAAGGTGCTAGCCAAACAATTCAAAATTACCCATGCCTCTGCACAAAATATTGTGCGGAGCTGCCCTCATTGTGCAGACACCCCAGCTTCTTTCCCCTTTGCAGTTAATCCTCAAGGTACAAAGGCAAACATGCTGTGGCAGATGGATGTTACACACTATGCTCCATTTGCACCATATAGCCATCTTCATGTAAGTATAGATACCTACTCAGGATTTCTGTGGGTCACTGCTGCTCGCAGAGAGTCTGCAAAATATGTAATTGCACACATGATAGCAGCCATGACAGTCTTAGGAAGGCCCACCACAGTAAAAACAGATAATGGTCCGGCCTACATCTCCCAGGAATTTAAAGCATTTTGTGATGATTGGCAAATAAAATTAAAAACGGGAATTGCTTATAATTCTCAGGCTCAAGGGATAGTTGAAAGAGCTCATCGCACCCTAAAATCTCTGTTACAAAAACAATTAAAAGTGGGGGGGAGAGCCCCCCGTATAGATGCAATAGCAATACAGCAAGCTGTGCATACTGCAGTCTACACATTAAATAATTTAACTTTAAATTCAGACAACCTGACTCCTGCACAGAGACACTTTGGGAACAAGCCTCTTTTGCCTGCCCCCCAAGTGTACTACAGGGAACTCCCTGACCCTACATGGCATGGGCCGGTGCCCTTGGTTACATGGGGAAGAGGGTATGCTGCTGTTTCCACTCCTGCAGGTACCATCTGGGTCCCCGCGAGGTGCGTCAAGCCAGCTAGAGAGCGAAAGGATGGCGTGGCACCAGGAACCCAAGAATCCAATCCCCAACTTCGACATCCAGCTGAACACGCCGAAGTACACCCCGAGAGCCAGGCAGACGAGGAATAAGATCACATGGGGAGATGTTAAGTCACTCACCACCCAAGCACAACTTCAGCTGCAACAGCTCCAACAGGAGGCCACCCTGAGAATCTCATCGCTGCAGTCCTGGCCATCATCACTGCTAATTCTGTGACCATCATCTGCTGCCTTTTGCTCTGCCACCTCTCCTTCTGCACTGCAAGTCCTGAACTTGCCTTATCAGCTGGAAATCCAGGTAACATGTGGACCCGACATGCATCCTACATGTTCCAGGAACACGGAAAAGACACCACCCTCTACTATGAACATCCTTCCTCCCTGGCTTATGCTGCCTTTTTGCCTGCTGCCATCCAGTCCCCAGAATTGGTAGTCAGTCAGCTACAGAACATTCGTAAAAGCAATATGTTCTCTATGCCCCCTGTGACTCTGAACCAGACCAAGTGGAGAGTGTTTAAATTCTCCTGGTTTACCCCAGGACTGTGCTTTTGCTGTTACCACAAAGGGGTCTGGAACAGGAGGTGGCGGGACTGGACCCGAGCGCGGCCTACCTTAAATAATGTTAAGAATTATACAGCATGCAATGATTATTTCTGGTTGTGGGGGAAGTTTAACGTTAGCTACGTAAATAAGAAACCTCTGTCTAATTCCACTGTCTATGATATATACCCTAATCTTCCTTCCCTTTCAGTTGAGTATTCTGCCATTGGGAGCCTTTGCTCTGGCTGGCAGATCAAAGATGAAAACTTATGGTTCTTCTTTCATGAGGTTGCCACAAATTATCACCCTGGAAATTATCAATGTGCTGCTCTTGGGTACCTGACACTCCCTGTGCAGGTAGCCAGGCCCAGTAACAGACACAAGAGAGAACTAATTGGAAAACTGGGTCCACATTGTCAGGATGAGATCATCACAGATGTCCAGATGTCCAGTGGTAGTAATATTGGAAGAGCCGTTTCAGGAGCTCTGACAGGGGTGCTGACCCTTGGATCATACCCAGGGATTATATCTCAGGAAAACCGTCATTCCATTCTTGGGTTAACTTGTCGCCTTGAAAAAACCGTTAATGCGACTGGACGGATTATTAGGGATATGCAACAAGAAATTGAGGAGTTGCACCAGGTCCAGTTGCAAATGAGAATGGCACTCGATTTTCTCCTGGCAAAGAGTGGGGGATTTTGCAAGGTCGTGGCAAAACGGGGATGCGCAGTAAGATTCCATGACATGAATAAAACCATTGAAGATGAGCTTGCTCAATTACAAGAGAGTCTTGCTAACAATGTCCATGCTGCTCCAACCTCGCTATGGGATTTCCTCTCATCCTGGATGCCTGACTTTGCCTTTCTTAAGCCAGCTGTCTATTATATTGTACTGATATTATCCTTCCTATTTTGCATGTGTTGCTGTGGGCAGTGTGGGCCCTTCCTGAGTGCCAGGATAATGCATCCTGCAGGGCAGGGCTCACGTGCCCAGATAAAAAAGCTGTATCATCAGCTTGAGCGGTACCAAAAAGAAAAAAAAAGGGTGGGGTGAAGGGATTACAATTCCCTTTGGGAAAAGGTCATGACTCAGAGAGCTGGACAAACAGGTGAAGCCTTGCCATATCTGTTTGTGCGGGGATGCCCCATCAGAATGGTAAGATTTCCTTGCTAAGCCCCGGGTAAACAAGATACCATCAGGTTCCTGTCTCCCAAGCTAATTAGCAGGAAAAGCCTGTATCTCACACATTTTCTGGCACTCTTGATAAGCCCCTGAACAATGAACAAAGGGTCCACAGGAAGCCTCTTGCTGTCAATGATTTTCTACCTCCTTCTCTGACTGTTGTCTGAATGTATAATCAATAAAAAGGCTGGCTGCCCAGTGAATGGGAGGGCACTCTACAGAACTGCTGTGTGTGACTGTTTCATTGCTACAGCTGGGTGGGCGGGCAAGGCGGTGGGCCACCACCACCAGCACAGCCGGGAAGCTTGTGGGGCTGGGTGCACGCATGGGGGTGGGCCGCCGCCACCGGCATCACTGGGAACCTTGTCAAGCTAGGCGCCTTCCTTCCTTCCTGCGGGTGGGGTTGCAAGGGGTAAGTGGGTGGGGCTTATGGGGCAGTGGGTGGGGCTTGCAGTGGGGTGGCAGGGTCAGGAAGCCTGACACATTCTCAGCCACCAAATCTAGCCCTCCTTATAAAAAGTTTGGGCACCCCTGCTTTACAGTGAGTCTGTATTTAAAGTGCACAGAGGGTTCTGCATCGTGTTCAAAAATGTGACGTGTGAGACTTAAAAATATTGCCTTGGGGTGAGGCATGTTCCTTTACAGAGTGCCTGTGTTTAAAGTGCACAGAGGTTTTCTCATCATGTTTAAAACTGTGATGTGTGAGATTTAAAAATGTTGCCACAGGGTGAGGCATGTTCCTTTACAGTGTGTCTGCCTTTAAGTTGCAATGAACTGTATCATGTTCAAAAAATGACATATCAGTGAAATGCTCTTTGAAATGTTTATTCTGGATAAATAATGTTGCTGTGCAGTGTGCATGTCTTTAAAGTGCAATTTATAAAGAGCTTTGCACAAAAAATTGGGTGTCTGTGTCTTTTTTCTAGCCTTTGGAACAAATGTATCCATTCCCAATGCATTCCTACGGGGAACCACGATTTGACTTACGAAATGCATTCAGAAGGAATTAATTTCGTAACTCGAGGTACCACTGTATATATAAATGCCATGTGCATGTGTATTATGCTGCCACCATTTAACTTAATTATTATTAGGACCAAGTGTTGCATTGGAAATCATGGAATCTTAGTCTTTTTCTTTCAAAACAAATAAGTATGGATTATTGTAGAACAAAGAATAAAGACATACATGCTTTTTGTTATAAGTTGCTAATTTTAAAATGGACATATAACATACTCTTCAATAAAGTACTACATGTCTTTAAGTCCCTATCTTCACATCTTCAAGCTGTGGGGAACAGCTTGGGAACTGCTTCCTGAATCCTGGATCAGGATGACCTCACTGCCTCAATGAGCGAATACACTCCTGGCATGAGTCCAGTCCTGACTCAGCCATAAAAAGGAGGGGACATCTGTCCCCCACTTTCGCACCTTTCTGCTTTGTGTATAAAGATCAAAGAGCCTCACTAAAAGAATGGTAGTAAGCATTACATAGCCACTAATTTATAGCAACTTATTAGATCCATTGGGAAACAATATGGTATAATCTGATTATATCAATAAAAGTGTCTCAAGCCTTTTGTCTTGAGGCTTCTGCTGATACAGAGCTAATTAAGAGTTGACTTGTGTTTTCCTTTATCTAGGCAGCCTGTTTCTCTTATCTATCAGCACGCTGTTTCTGCTGAAACTCTAGGCAGAGAGCAGCTTTTGCTTCTTCAGAATGCAGCTTCTTGCTCCAGTGCACTCCAGCACCTTGGAGTGAACTCTAACAGAGCGAACCCCAACATCTGGCTTTCTCAATGTTTGCAAAGGTGTCTATCTATCTATCTATCTATCTATCTATCTATCTATCTATCTATCTATCTATCTATCTATCTATCTATCTATCTATCTATCTATCTATCTATGATGACTCCATCCACAACAGCTCATATTGGAGTATGCAAACAAGATTTCCCCCAACATTGTAAAATAATAAATATTCATAAATCAGGGTGAAAGCCACAATAAAGTATCTCATTTCCCAATTAATAAAGATAGGATCCTTCCCTAGTTCTCATTAGTCAGATTAACATAACACTCATTGTTCTTTCCCCATAAATGTTCAAAAATTCCCCCAGGTGCAGCCTCCTACAACCTGGTGCCATCCAGACTTAATGAGCTATAAGACCCATCACCTCTCATGACCAATGTCTAGGTCAAGGTTGCATGTATAGATTGCTGAAATAATTAAGGAGAATGTAAAACAAATGTGTGTTGTGCTTTTAAAAAATGAGATTTGAACTGTGTGCAAGAAAAACACTGTAAAATGCTCACTAAACTCTCCATTCAGAGTCATCAGAGGGAAACCAAGATCAATGTAAGATAAAACTGCCTAAGAAAGAATCTCCTCCCTAGTTAGCTGACT
Source organism: Phrynocephalus forsythii (assembly GCA_029282475.1). Taxonomy (NCBI): domain Eukaryota; kingdom Metazoa; phylum Chordata; class Lepidosauria; order Squamata; family Agamidae; genus Phrynocephalus; species Phrynocephalus forsythii. The sequence continues at coordinate 3,742,307 of JAPFRF010000005.1, read as the reverse complement.
GTTGAACATGTAAACAACCAATAAGGTAAATGAAAACATAACATTAGGAAAACCATAACACTGGGGGGGGGCACAGAACGCCAAGAATAAACAAATTGGTATTTGTTTATTCTTGGCATTTTGCTCAAATAGCAAAATTGTGGACAATTAAAATTCTATGTATAAAATATAAAAAATAATAAAATAAAATACTATGGAACTTGTTTGCTACTAGTGTTGCGTTTAAAATAAGCTAAAATTACCTTTCAGTCAGGCTAGTCCTGCTGGTTTCCGCTGGACCCCCAGATGCCAATAAAGGTCCAACGAGAGAGAGATCCTGAGGCAAATACTGTCTTTATTAGGCCTAATAAAAAAACAGCAGGCGAACACCAGCCAGAGACAGGGCGAAGGTGTTCAGCGCTGAGCACATGGAAATCCCAAACTTTTATTGATTCTTGCCCCCTCCCATCCCAGAAGGCGCCTTGTTCAGGGATTGGCTGAAGGAAGTTCAAATTGTCCAATTGGGATAGTCCAGGGGTGGCCAGGGGCGGCTCTGGGCAGTCCTGGATGGTCCCTGGCAGTGGAGCCCGGGCTTATGCAAATGTTAATGAATCCAAACAGGGTGACACAATAGGTCAGAGAAGCGTGGCATTGTTTTTGGATACAGGTAAACTGAAGGGAATCAGTAAATCAATAGTGGGTGAGAGAAGGCAATTATCAGGGCCAGTGGGGGGGCCAGGAAGGGTTGATGGGATTACATACAGGTATTTGGAAAGTCACAGGAATTTGGGAGCACAAGGATACAAAGACCCAGGAAGTTGAAAAACACAGGAATACAAGCTCTTATAAGATTACATAGGGGTGTCTGGCGATTACAAAAACTGGAACACAGGAATGCAAGTCCTTTCCAGGTGTGTGAATGAAACAATGGAATGTGTCCTCAGGCTTTGATGACAATCTGGGTTGGCAGACAGAAATGTTGATTTTCTGAAGAACAGCTGCTGAGATATGGGGGTCCTTGATGAAGATGGACGTTTCCAGACAACTCTGCCAGCTTGCAAAGTTGCCATTTTCTTTCTTCTTGTTCTGATCTTCCCTTGCCCCAAATGTGAGAGTGTGAGAGCCAGGGGACAGGGTGGGCACACGTGTAAGCGTGCCCGAGAGAGAGAGAGAGATGGTAGGAGAGTGGATGGAAGATAGGAATAGAAGAAGGGAGGGTGAAGGGGGAGAGAAAGGGGGGGAAATCCCTTTTTCCTTCAGTTAAACTGGCAACCCCTCTTGCTGCCCAGAAAGGTGGCTTAGGTCCAGAAAGCAGAGAAATGTCCTTAGGTTTAATGAGATAGGAAAGGCCAAGAAGGAAGGAGGCAGAAAGAAAGGAAAAGGGAGAGATTGGCAGGATAGAGGAAGGGGGGGTGCTGGTTCTATGGAGGTAATGTGGCTGGACTGTTAACCATTTGGGATTGATAGCTGAGAACCATTCCTTTGGCTGGTTGGGGCAGGGGGCAAGCAATCTCCCACTTAGAGTTTTGCCCAGCCTAAGCCCTGTCTTCTAGCTGCAAGTTTTGGGGTTTGGGGATGAGCAAGGTAATGGAAGGGTTAGATAGTGAGGTTGGACATGGGCAAAAGAGGCAGAAGGGCTAGGTGACAGAATTTGGGTGAGAGAGAGAGAGAGAGAGAGAGAGAGAGAGAGAGAGAGAGAGAGAGAAAAGAAGAGGGGGAAGGGGGTAGGAAGGATTATTGTCAGAGTCAATGTGAGGCAGGAAAACCCATGGGATTATTCAAAGGAGTTTGCCAGTCTTTTGTGAGTGCAGGAAGGTGATAATGGAATGTTTCCCCAGGCGGTGATAACATTTGGGTCTGGGGCTCTGGTGGACCTGCCAGAAGCTTTGGGGAGAATGGATTCTTTCCAGAAGATGTAGCTTGTCCTGTAGTGCTGCCATGATACCAGTTCTTCCGTGCCATAACTCTCTTGCCCCAGTTGGTAGATATAGGGGCCATTAGGTAGAGCAGAGACATGTTTAAAATGTGTAGATGGAGTGGGAGGAAGGAGGGAGAAGAGAGAGAGAGAGAAAGATGTGTGGGGCACTGGTAGTTGGAGGCTAAGAATCAGGTAGGCGGAAAACCCATGAACACAGTCCTTGGGGGACTGGGCTCCCTGGCTGGCTTTTAAGGGGGTTAAAGTTTAGTGCCCAATTCAATAATTCTATATATATTTTTTATATTTCCATAATGACTCATCATTCCTCCCATTTCAAATTAAAAAAAAAGGTGTCCGGGAGGATCACCTCTATGATTTCTGCCACAGAATGCACCCAATTATCTGAAGTGAATTTAGATCAAGGGAAATAGCCAATTCAGGATAGTCCTTTCTCCGATTTGGCTGGTACTTGGCACACTGAATCTCGTTGTAATGCATTGTGTGCCAGAAGCACAATTGTTTGAGTTAATATTCCCCATGGGAGCAGGGTGGCAGGGTTAAGACATTACATGTTACCAACCGCAGTCCTGGATAGTCCAGTAAGGCAGCCTGGTACTGGGCAATTCTAGCATTGGACATCCAGTGGCTTCTCTTTTGCTCCAATACTGTGTTAACAGCATGTGAGGCATAAAGAGTCAGTGATGTCCCCAAAGTCAGCTTACTTGCTTCTCGACTTGGGTCCGCAGCTGCCTTTTGTTACCTAGGGCAGGCTGTCCAGCCCCTGACATTCTGGTCCAGTTGGCTGGCAAGATAGGCTGCTGGTCTCCACAAGCTGCCTTTGTTACCTAGGTCAGGTATACCTCAAGCCAGAGCTTCGATAAGCTTGATCTTTTAGGTTCTGGAATGCCTTCCGCATCTCTTTACTTGACTCAACCCTTTCACCCCTCTGTTTTAGTCCCACAAAATAGGGGTTTAGCCAATTGTGCAAAGTCAGAGATCCAATGTGACAGCCATTCCTAAGAAGGTCCTCCATTTCCTTTTAGGTTGAAATAAGCTGAGATATAAGACCTCAGTCCGCACACTGTATGCATTGCTTAGGAAACTTTGCCAATAGGTGAAAATCAAATAACAATCCCATTGTAATTTCTATAGAGGCAGAGAATTCCCTGGATAACTCTCCAGTTGGGAACTGATTCCTGTGGTTCTACTCTGAATTGAGGAAACAAAAACATTTAGTACATGGGCACCCAGTTCAGTAGTGTTATGGGACTCAGTCAGCCATTTCAGGGATGATACAATGTTAAGTTTTTGAACCAAATTCAAATTCCAGATAGGCCAGTCCTGCAGCTGGAGGCTCTACATTTCCTCCTGGATCAAAAGGCTTACTATTCAGCAGTAGCTCCTAGGAGTGCGTAAGAGGAGGGCTTTAGAGAGAGCAGGAGAGTGCGTGAGGTAGAGAGGTAGAGATAGAGATAGAGACCCAACACTCACCAAGGGCTCAGGGGTTTAGCAAGCGTCGTGAGCAGTCTCCGGAGTTCTTGGCAGACTGGGCAGGCAGGCGGCTGGCAGCATTGGCGAATTGAGAGTCCAGGGCTGGTAGTGAAGGTGGGAGTCCCAAAATAAGTCCAAGCAAAGCAGGAACAGATGGGGGGGGCAGGTCCAGTCGATGTAAATCTGGGTGAAGCTTGAACAGAGTCCAGGGAAAGGTCCAGAGAAGGTCCAAGAAAGGTCTAGGGAAAGTCCAATGGGATGAGGTTTACTCCTGCTGTTAGGTGTGGAAAACAGCAGTGAGTTCCTCGTCCAAGAGAGGCTGCAGAAAGTCAGTTGGATCAGGGTTGGGTAAGGGGCCTCCTTTGCTCTCCGCCAGATGATCTTAAGACGGAGGGGCTCCGGCTGTTGGCACGCCCCCCTCCTCCGGTGTTGGGGGGGGCTGTGTTGACCCGGGGAAAGTGGATCCAGGATTTGTCTTCCACCCTCATGTTCAAGCAGCTGGGCTGTGGCCCCTCCATCACCACCAGACTGGGAGGTCTCCTTGAAGAGGGACAGTCGTAACACCTGCAGAGAGAGGGGGGAGAGAGAGAGAGAGACCCCCTCCCGACTCCCTGGAAGAGGACGGCAGGGGCTGGTTCCCTGGGTCAGGCTTTCGGGCTAGGGCAGCAAAAGGGGGACCATGCAGTGGGCTGAGTGGTGGCAGTTCTAGGCAGGCAGTGGGGGTGGCTTAGATGAGCAGCAATGGGCAGGGCTTTTTTTGCTGCTTGGGTCCCGTTTTCTTGGCAGATTTTGAGCCAACTGTTGTTCAAAGTTTGAGCCTCTCAACTTTTTCGTAGGCTGGTGGCCAATAAGTTGAATGTAGGGACCTTTTAATTTGGAGGTAAGTGGCCATCATCGAATAAATTCACAAGGAAACTCCAAAAGATTCCACTTATCCCCGGCCCTGGGCATTTCTGTGAATTCAGCTTGCCATGCCGGAAGCATTTGTCTCAGCCAATTGTGTAAAGTTTTCCTTGAGGAATATGAGCCCCCATGGAACCGTTTGACTTGATTGGACAGTATTGCTGAGAGGAACTGCCCAAGCCCATTGATCACCCACCAGCCATTCTCCCACTTCCCGCCAGACTGTAGGGAGCCTAGAGAAGAGTACAGAGGGGTGGTTTTTATCCAGGAGGCAGGGGAATAAGAGGGTTCTGGCTGTCCCGAGGGAATAGGGGATAGGTTCTGCCAGGCTCATTTCAGGCTTCCCCCTTTTCCAGATACGACAGTGTGCTTGGCACATGTGTCGGTGGAGGGGGTCGCCTCCCCCCCTTCTTCACATCGGGGTTAGAATGTCCCCACCCCGGTGTGAAACCCTTAATCATCAAAAAGGGGGGGTAGATGGGGGAAAAACACATGCCTTCTCTTCTTAGAATGGAGAGGGCAAATAAACATTAGGGCCACTTTTTTCAGGGCCATGCCAGGCTAGGATTAATCCAGCCATCTTTTAAAAATTGAGGAGCTAAAGGGTGGTCCTCCCTAGAGCCAGCCCACCCGTGGGGGGGGGGGACTTGCCTCTATGTGCAATAGGCTTTTTCCCTCAAGCTGGTGGTGGGAAGGGAAAACATTAAAACACTAAACAGTAAATACACACACCTGGCAACCAGGACACAACAAGGGGGAATGCTTAGGATTCCAGCCTGGAATTACTGCAGGCTGGAAAGGGGGGGGCACCCCTACCACCCATGTGCAGCTCAAAACCATCCAGCACACAGAGGGAGTGAGGGGGCATCTCGCATGGGCACACACACATACATATACACACACAGTTCTTGCTGCTCAGACAGAGAGTGCACTCTGCAGAAGCTCAGAGGCACCATCATTCTCCGCCCCAGGGAGGAAAATGAGGAAAGGAAGGCATTGGGAGAAGGGGGGGTGCATCCACATGGTCCTGTGCTTTCCCATGTGCTCTCCGTACACACACACACACACACACAACACACACAGCTATCGGAAAGGGGGAGTGCAGCAGCCAAGGCAAGATAGGGGCCAGAAATCGCAGGCACACGTTGGTACACACACACAAGGGTCGCAAGACCACGCACCCCAGACTCACAACAGAGAAGACAACACATTCATTCAATGCTCCCCGAAAAGGGAAGCAGATAAAGTGCCCCCCCCCCCGGGTAAATCCTGGAGGAAAGGCAGTGGGAGAGGATCGGGAAGCGGTGGGAGCTGAGGGACCCCCATTTTGGTGACTTTCCCCATGGGAATAAGGGGGGTTTTAGGGGTTACAGGAACATAAGGGGGCGGGAAATCTTCTTCCTCGGAGTATTTGTTCAGGGCGGACCTCCCCCGAAGAGAATTTTCGTGGCGGCTGGTCTCGCTTTTGGGGCCGCTAATGCTGCGAGCTTCCCCAGCCGTTTTTTTTTTAAACTGGGGCTCGAGACCATCTTCCTTACATAGGGTGGCCTCTTCTCCCAAATTATTACCAATTTCCCTACCACCAGAACTTTTATGTTGTACAAATTTTTAGGTTACACTAGCTGTTTGTCACACAAGGGTCCACTATAGATAGATAGATAGGTAGGTAGGCAGAGAGCAAGGGAGGGAGAGAGAGAGAGAGAGAGAGAGAGAGAGAGAGAGAGAGAGAGAGAGAGAGAGAGAGAGAGAGAGAGAAAGGTGAAGAAGGCTCACCTTCCCTTTTGGATTGGAGCTGAATAATTTTTCCTCTGTAGGAGAGGAAAATCAATCGAGCTCCAATGTGCTTGGCATCTGGGGGTTTGGTTTTTTTCAGGATAACCAGGTCCACATACTTTTGCTAGAGCCTCCTTGTAAGGAGGCCTCCCCTGGATTCAGTAATATGGACCCAAGGGGCAAGGAGGTTAGTTTATGTACATAAGTAGCCCCAGGGACCTGGCAGAGGAATATTGTCTTGTGTGTGGGGGGGTCCCCACGTGAAGGTGCCTGGGTTTCCTGAAAAGAGGGGCTTTTTGGCATTCTGACCGTCTGGTCAGTTCTAAAGACAGAGGTGAGTCTCCCCAAGGGGGCTAGCATTTGAATTCCCTTGGGACTGAGATAGGAGGATGAAGAAGGCTGGTGCTCTACTAGCACCCCCTTCTAGAGATGATGGGGATGGGATCGGCTGGTGATGAGTCAGCCATGTGGCTGGCACAGGAGAGGGTCAGATGGAGAAAGTCTTCCCCCCTCCAAACAGGATCTGTTAGGTGGTTGGGCTTGCATTTGGTGGTGCTAAGGATGCAAGTTTTCCCAACCCTTGACAAACTGGGGTTTTGAGGCCGCCTTGCCGGCAAATGCCTGCCTCTCTGCCCAGATTGTAAAAAAAATATCCCTCCCGTGGCCTTCGGGAAGGGTCCTGGCCAAGGTGGCATAAAGGCCAAATGTCTCTGCATAATTTTCCTAGGTTTTTTTCTGTTTTTTTTTTTTTTTTTGTTTACATTTGGTCTCTGGATCCACCCCGGCAGGAAAGTGGTCCAGGGCACATTTAAGAGGGATCTTAGTGGCCCCAGTGGAGGAGAGTTCATTTCCCATGTTCAACGCAATGACTTGGTTCCCAACACAAATTAAATTGACCAGGGGGGAGTTTTTCAGCGTAGCCCTAGCTTTTCCTAGCTTAGGATCGTACACTGGGAATTCGTCAATTCCCTCCCCCTAATTCAAGGTCCTTATCCTGCCCCCAATCGCACGGATTCTGCTGCCTCAGAACCCTCCACCCCAATCTAGGTCCAACCTAGTGCTTGGGGACACACTCAGAGTCTGGGAATACCACCACCCCCAAACTCACAGGCTCTTTCGCTCGGGCAAAACGGGTTCGCCCCCCCACACACACACCACTCAGATTCCAGGACGTTCCGCGCTTCCAAAGCGCCAATTCTTACCAAGTCCAGTGCCTCAGGTCCTGCTCCAAGCCTTGACCTCTTTCCCAGGTTCCGCTCAGGTCCTGGCTCCAAGCCTTGACCCCTGGCTCCAAGCCTCGACCTCTTCTCAGGTCCCACTCAGGTCCAGGCTCCAAGCCTTGACCCCTGGCTCCAAGCCTCGACCTCTTCTCAGGTCCCACTCAGGTCCAGGCTCCAAGCCTTGACCCCTGGCTCCAAGCCTCGACCTCTTCAGCACCTCAGGTTCCGCGTTGAACTCTCCCTCCTCCAATAAAAAACCCTAACAAATAGGATGTCTCTCACCCTTCGTTCGGAGCTGGAAAAGGATCTGCCAGGTGAAGTTCAACTGCCCTCTCTCCAGCAAATGGCTGGTGGCGCCAAGAGATGGTGGCTGAACAACTCCCAGTTTCGCCTTTCAGCTGCTAGGAAGGGCAGCTCCCAAAAACGGGGCTAAAAGAATTTGGGGCAGCCCTGGAGAGTTCAGGGAGATAAGCTCCTTCCTTTGCCCACCCAGGGACGCCAAAATGTTGCGTTTAAAATAAGCTAAAATTACCTTTCAGTCAGGCTAGTCCTGCTGGTTTCCGCTGGACCCCCAGATGCCAATAAAGGTCCAACGAGAGAGAGATCCTGAGGCAAATACTGTCTTTATTAGGCCTAATAAAAAAACAGCAGGCGAACACCAGCCAGAGACAGGGCGAAGGTGTTCAGCGCTGAGCACATGGAAATCCCAAACTTTTATTGATTCTTGCCCCCTCCCATCCCAGAAGGCGCCTTGTTCAGGGATTGGCTGAAGGAAGTTCAAATTGTCCAATTGGGATAGTCCAGGGGTGGCCAGGGGCGGCTCTGGGCAGTCCTGGGTGGTCCCTGGCAGTGGAGCCCGGGCTTATGCAAATGTTAATGAATCCAAACAGGGTGACACAATAGGTCAGAGAAGCGTGGCATTGTTTTTGGATACAGGTAAACTGAAGGGAATCAGTAAATCAATAGTGGGTGAGAGAAGGCAATTATCAGGGCCAGTGGGGGGGCCAGGAAGGGTTGATGGGATTACATACAGGTATTTGGAAAGACACAGGAATTTGGGAGCACAAGGATACAAAGACCCAGGAAGTTGAAAAACACAGGAATACAAGCTCTTATAAGATTACATAGGGGTGTCTGGCGATTACAAAAACTGGAACACAGGAATGCAAGTCCTTTCCAGGTGTGTGAATGAAACAATGGAATGTGTCCTCAGGCTTTGATGACAATCTGAGTTGGCAGACAGAAATGTTGATTTTCTGAAGAACAGCTGCTGAGATATGGGGGTCCTTGATGAAGATGGACGTTTCCAGACAACTCTGCCAGCTTGCAAAGTTGCCATTTTCTTTCTTCTTGTTCTGATCTTCCCTTGCCCCAAATGTGAGAGTGTGAGAGCCAGGGGACAGGGTGGGCACACGTGTAAGCGTGCCCGAGAGAGAGAGAGAGAGATGGTAGGAGAGTGGATGGAAGATAGGAATAGAAGAAGGGAGGGTGAAGGGGGGAGAGAAAGGGGGAATCCCTTTTCCTTCAGTTAAACTGGCAACCCCTCTTTCTGCCCAGAAAGGTGGCTTAGGTCCAGAAAGCAGAGAAATGTCCTTAGGTTTAATGAGATAGGAAAGGCCAAGAAGGAAGGAGGCAGAAAGAAAGGAAAAGGGAGAGATTGGCAGGATAGAGGAAGGGGGGGGTGCTGGTTCTATGGAGGTAATGTGGCTGGACTGTTAACCATTTGGGATTGATAGCTGAGAACCATTCCTTTGGCTGGTTGGGGCAGGGGGCAAGCAATCTCCCACTTAGAGTTTTGCCCAGCCTAAGCCCTGTCTTCTAGCTGCAAGTTTTGGGGTTTGGGGATGAGCAAGGTAATGGAAGGGTTAGATAGTGAGGTTGGACATGGGCAAAAGAGGCAGAAGGGCTAGGTGACAGAATTTGGGTGAGAGAGAGAGAGAGAGAGAGAGAGAGAGAGAGAGAGAGAGAGAGAGAGAGAGAGAGAGAGAGAGAGAGAGAAGAAGAGGGGGGAAGGGGGGTAGGAAGGATTATTGTCAGAGTCAATGTGAGGCAGGAAAACCCATGGGATTATTCAAAGGAGTTTGCCAGTCTTTTGTGAGTGCAGGAAGGTGATAATGGAATGTTTCCCCAGGCGGTGATAACATTTGGGTCTGGGGCTCTGGTGGACCTGCCAGAAGCTTTGGGGAGAATGGATTCTTTCCAGAAGATGTAGCTTGTCCTGTAGTGCTGCCATGATACCAGTTCTTCCGTGCCATAACTCTCTTGCCCCAGTTGGTAGATATAGGGGCCATTAGGTAGAGCAGAGACATGTTTAAAATGTGTAGATGGAGTGGGAGGAAGGAGGGAGAAGAGAGAGAGAGAGAAAGATGTGTGGGGCACTGGTAGTTGGAGGCTAAGAATCAGGTAGGCGGAAAACCCATGAACACAGTCCTTGGGGGACTGGGCTCCCTGGCTGGCTTTTAAGGGGGTTAAAGTTTATTGTCCAATTCAATAATTCTATATATATTTTTTATATTTCCATAATGACTCATCACTAGCAGCAGTTGCAAGTGAAACTTGAACAACAGAGAACAATATAAATATAGGAAGGCACCGGAAAAAACTCCAGATTCTAGGTACAAACATGAAAGAGCAGCAGGTATGTACACAGCACACAACAAGAGCCACAAAGGCAACATGTATTTTCCTCCATTTATCAAACTGGGTGAGAACATATTCATGTGTCCAGTGATATCCTTTAAGGCTAAGAAATATATTTCTTTATTATCATATGTTTTTACTTTTAGGAACTTTGATATTTCAATAATTAGTCTTGTTTTTTGTTTTGTAGTGTGTGTTTTGAAGGCAATAAGGACCTGTATTTTCAGAAAGAAATACTGTTCAAGTTCTTGTCCGTAACTTTTATAGTTAAAAGTTTATAACTCAACATTCATTGCAACAGAAATAATGTAGCCTAATTTAAGCACTTTAAAATTAAATTAAGTGAGGCTTAAGAGGATAGTTAATGGCCTTCCTACTGAAATCAGTAGGACCAAAAGCATTCATTTTTTTCTCAGTTGTACCTATTATTCCATAAAATGACATTCCAAGAAGTGTGGAAAAGCATACCTGTGAAGCTATGTTGCTGAGCTCCACTGCAATGTCACAGCCAGAGTTGCCAAGGCCAATCACCAATACTTTCTTCCCCTTGAACTTTTCAGGTCCTTTGTATTCCCGGCTGTGGAGGATGCTACCCTTAAACTTTTCTAGCCCTGTAAGTATATACAGGAATTTTAACTCCTTCATATTAACACACTATGAAGGTTGAATCTTTGGTTGCTGATTTTAAATTACAAAAAGACATTTATTTGTGGTTCAGATCACTAATCTGAACTGGATATGACTAGTACATCACTGCATTGATTTCACCAGCTGATAACATTCCAATTTCCCCTTGTTTCTCTTGCTCCTGTTGTTAGCCTAATTTTAATCATATATGTTGCTCAGGGAAAAAAGTAATGTGTTATGTAGCCAAAACACATTGGGAGCTCTACACTTATGTTTATGGTGGTAGAAATGAGTCAGTGCACAGATGTTTCAATGTCTGAGGCAGAATGTCTGAAACCATACCATTGCTGTAGAACAAATGAATTGAATTGAAGTCAACCTAGTCCACAATCAAGGGAGAGTCATTCCTCATGAGCACAGCAAGTTTGGCTCTTCCTTGATTGTGGACTAGATAGCCCATCTTGCTGTGCTCATGAGGGATGGCTTTCCCTTGACTATGGACTAGGTAACCCATCTTGCTGGGCTTATGAAGGCTGGCTCTCCCATGATTGTAGACTAGATAACCCATCTTGCTGTGCTCATGAGGGATGGCTCTCCCTTGACTGTGGACTAGGTAACCCATCTTGCTGGGCTCACTAGTGATGGCTCTCCCTTTACTGTGGACTAGGTAACCCATGTTGCTGGGCTTACAAAGTTTGGCTCTCCCTTTATGGAACTTAATGGAACTTAAACTGTAGCTTAGTCCAGTAGAAGTGTGCTGCTTAGATGCAGAGTTAATGTATAATAATCATATGAAACTCAACAAGTGGATGTCACAGCTATTTTTATAGCTATATCTTTCACTTACCAGGGAAACTGTTACGTGGAATATTTGGATAGACATGATGTCCAGAGCAAATCATAACAGCATCAAATACAGCTGATTCCTTTTTGCCATCCTTCTCTATTATGATATCCCATTGCCCTGTGACAGGAAAATCTGGGCGTTTTCTAACATTGGTCACAAGAGTCTTTGAAGAGAAGTTCAAGAAAGCATATCAGTATTCAAACTTCAAGAGGAAAGACATCATCCAGGCTCTAATTAGCATTAATGTATGCATCATTACAACTTTCCTCAAGGTCTTTCATTTGACAAAGAAACTGTCCAATACCATCCTACACATGACAAAACTACCCCCTCCCCCGTAGTGCCACCTTTGTGGGTTTAAAGTCCTTTTTAAAAAGGATTTTAGAGAAAGTGGAGGAGGAGGAGAAAGAGGAGAAAGAGGGTTTGGGCAGAAAAAAGGCTATTTCCTACTTAGAATTGATTGAAGAGAGAAAGAACATCACACGTATGTCCGTCTTCTTAAAACTGTTTCTTCACAATAATTTCTAAGACTTTTAAACCTGCTTCCTCTTCCCTGTAATATTCATATGGGGAAAAGAACAATGAAAGCCAAGAACTGAAAGAGATAGATTAGGAAAATAAGGAAAAGAGGGTGAGTGAGTACAAGAAGAAGGGTAAAGGGGAGAAGGAGTGATGGATAAAAAGGAAGAGAAATGCAAAGTAGAGGAAGGAACTGGGAAGTTTGGATTTTTTAAAAAAACTAAATTATTATTGAAAACTTTAAGTGTAGGTGACTGATAATTCTTTTGAAACCCTATAATGAGCAATCTCCAAAATGTCCTGTCCTCAATTCCCTACACAGGTCTTGTAAGCTCAAGTCTGTGTTTTTTTTTTTAGGAGTTTCATTCTCCTATTTGGTCTTTGTTTTTCCTGCTGCCTTCCTCCTTTACCAGCATTATTTATTCTTTATTCATTTCTCTGGATAAGAGGACCCAAATGGCTTACAATATTAAAAATATAAAAAATAAGACAATTTAAAATATACATTAAGATCAACTATAAACTATCCAGAGATAGTTCAGTCTTGACTTAATAAGAACATAAGAACAGCCATGCTGGATCAGGCCAAAGGCCCATCTATTTCAGCTTGCTGTATCTCATAGTGGCCCAATCCAATCCCCCTTTGAAGGCTTCCAGGCTAGATACCATCACCACATCTTGTGGCAGGGAGTTCCACAGACTAACAACACGGTGGGTAAAAGAAATATTTTCTTTTGTCTGTTTTCACTCTCCCAACCCTCAGTTTGAGTGAATGTCCCCTAGTTTTGGTATTTTGTGAGAGGGAGAAGAGTGTCCCTCTATCCACTTTACTTCTGCCCTGCATTATTTTGTATGTCTCAATCATATCCGCCCTCAGGCGCCTTTTTTCCAGACTAATATTTTAGCCTTGCCTCATAAGGGAGGTCCCCCAGACCAGTAATCATTTTAGTCGCTCTCTTTTGCACCTTGTTCTAGTTCCACTATGTCTTTTTTGAGATGCGGTGACCAGAATTGTACACAATACTGTGGCTTTACTATCGTTTTGTATTATGGCATAATAATGTTGGCTGTTTTATTTTCAATCCCCTTTTTTGATAATCCCTAGCATGGAATTGGCCTTCTTCACCGCTGCCACACACTGGGTAGACACCTTCATTGAGCTGTCCACCAATACACCAAGGTCTCTTTCCTGATCCATCACAGATAGCTCAGAGCCCAGGAGTTGATAAAGTTTTGATTCTTCAATTCAATATGCATTACTTTACATGATCTAAATAAAGACTTGATCTAAGACCCACTTGTTCATTTTTTCTGTCAGTCCATGGTACCCACAAAGCTCCCCTCCAGGTACAGCCTGTCATTATTTTTTTAAAAAAGACCTTGCCTAAGAAGGTCAAATTCCTACCACTCATTACATTGCGCGCACATGTTAAAGGGTGGATGGATGAAGATGGAACAAAAAATGGCTGGCAGAAATTTGGAATGGACGACCAGGAGCAGCCTTAAAGAGAAAACCATCATTGCTAGTTTGGGATATGTTCAGAGCCCACAGATCTGATGGCATTAAAAAACTGGCAAAATCTTCTCAAGTTACTTTGGCCATTATTCCAGGTGGGCTTACATCTGTATTGCAGCCCCTAGATTTTTTTTGCACATACAGAGCTAGTTTACTGTTTTAACCTACTGATGCCTCAATTAATGTAATTTTCTTGGTATCTATTTTCATTTTTGAAATTTACCTGTAGCAGCTGCATTTCCCACCTTCAGCTTATACTCAAGTCAATACATTTTTCCAGTTTTTTTTGGGGGGGAAATTAGGGGTCTCGGTTTACATGTGGGTCAACTTATACTCGAGTATATACGGTACCTTTATAGGCCACATATATTTGTGTGAGATTTCATTCAAAAAGTGGAAATCTGCAGGGTATGCATTTCCTTGGAAGTAGCAATGGTTTTGAGTGGAAACAGCACAGAAAGGCAAAAGCAGTGGAATTTCTAGCTGGGGCAGAAATATCAGTAAATTTCTAGCTGATGTTAATTAGAAACTTGGTTAAGCCATTTAAAAATACAGTGTTCAGCAAAAGTCAATATTCCACTCATGCAGGAGAACATTTTGGAAACTATGATTTTTTAGGAATCTAATATAGATAATACTTCCTTGCAGTACATTATGTGCCTCACAGTCCCTTTTTGTCCATAGGTGTTGTAGTGCATTCTGTGTGTATTATCATCATCATTTTACATGCTTCTATACTCTTTTTTTTATTTATTTTATTTTTTTATTGAACATAAAAAAAGACAAAATAACAATGATAAACAATTATATTAAAAAAAACAGTAATAGACAATCATAAACAGTACAAAGTGCCCCCCACCCCCCAAGAAACCGTCCAGTATTCTTGCATCTTCTCTTTCTTCTTCATCTTTTTTTTCTTTTTCTTCCAATAGGCTTCTTAAGGTCCTTTACGCCAGAACTGTGTTGGGTTATAAGTTGGTTGTATCCCTTTCCCTTTTAATAGTACATGATCTATAAATTTCCCCCAAACATCATAGAAAGTATCTTTTTTTATTTCACCTCTCAAAACTTTTATATTACAAGATAGTTTATCATTTAGTGCTATGTCCCACACTTCCTTATACCATTCAGCAATTTTAAGGTCTGATTTCAGTTTCCAGTTCCTAGCAATAATCAGTCTAGCTCCTGTCATAAGATTTGCTATTAATTCTTTAGTTTTCACATCATATTCATTGATAGATGGTAATGATAACAAAGCAATTTCCGTACACATTTAATATCAGTTTGTAGTATTTCTCTTATCTCCTCAATAATCTCTTGCCAAAACTTTTGAACTATTTCACATTCCCACCATAAATGAAAATAGGTACCTATCTTTTTTTCGCATTTCCAGCAGAGCTTAGAATATTTTGGATTCATTCTGTTCATTCTGACTGGAGTCATATACCATCTTAAAACTAGTTTGAAGTAGTTTTCTTTTATTCTGACTGATAATGACCGTAAAATCCTCAAATTCCAAATTCTTTTCCATTCATCATTATTTATTTATTTCTCTATGTCTTGTTTCCATAGCTCTCTTATTGTGTCCTGTTCCCTATTCTCAAATGAATCTTGAATTATTTTATATAATTTGCCAACTGTTCCTTTCCCTGTATTTCCTTTCTCTGATTCATATGTTGTCAGAAATTGCTCAAATTTTGTATATCCTCTAAGTTGTGTATTTCTCCTAATCCATTCTTTCGTCCAGCTTTCTAACTGGGCGTAATTCAACCACGACAAATTCCTGAGTTTGCAGAATACGTTTAATTTCTTGTTTTGATGTCATCTTTTTAATCCAATCTTTTAGTCTTGCCACTTTCCTTAATTTAAATAAGTCTCCCAATTTCTTCATGTTCGTGGGGAAATTTATCTGATCGATCACCGCACCAAGCGGGAACCTTCCTGTATCAATTTCTTTCCATACTTTTTCCAAGTGAGCAATAGGGAACTTAGAAGAGGATTTTTAATTGGGTAACTTTTCCTTTTTGGGGGAAACTAAACACATATTTATTTATGTCTTCATTTAGTTCCTCTGATTGAAGTTCCCACCATATTAGTTTTTGAGGTTTAAATAGTATTTCCCCCAGGGAGCTAAGCTGATTAGCTATGTAATACATTCTAAGATTAGGTATGCCTATACCTCCCTCTTTTTGAGATCTGTACCATAAGCTTTTATTTATTCTTGCTTTTTTTCCACCATTGCAGAATTTATTTAAAAGATCTTAATAAACTTTAATTTCAATTTCTGTGTATTGAATAGGTAACATTCTAAAAAGAAAATTTATTTTAGGAAGTATTTTCATTTTTACCATTGCTATTCTACCAAACCATGATAAGTTTAATTTGGAGTAATTTTGTAATTTATTTCTAATCTCTTCCTTTATTTTTGTGTAATTTCGTTCTTTCGTTTTACTAATGTCTTTATCTAAAAGTATCCCTAGGTATTTTATACATTTACAAACTTTCAGTTTGTGATTGGAGATCTCTTCCATGTCTCGATTATCCTGATTGAAAAGCATGATTTCTGATTTCTGCCAGTTGACACATAATCCGGTTGTTTCACCAAATTCCTTTAGGTGTGCTTTTATTCTTAATATATTTTCTACCGGATTTTTTATTGTTAACAAAGCGTCGTCCATAAATAAACTGATTTTTATCTTGCCTTCCTTACCCATACCTTTAATAAGTTGGTCCTCCCTTATTGCATTAGCTAGTAGCTCTATCACTATGCAAAACAGAACTGGCGATAAAGGACATCCCTGTCTTGTTCCTCGGCCTAGGGTAATTTTTTTCTGTCATCCCATCATTGACAATGATTGATGAGGTGCTATGAGAATAGAGTTGGTTTATTACACTTAGAAATTTTTCGCCAAATCCCCATTTCACTAATAAAAGTTTTAACGCAGGCCATTGGACACAATCAAAGGCTTTAAATAAATCTAGAGACAAAATGCATGCTTTGTCCTGTGATCTTCCCATCTCATAAAGAACATTCAAAACTCTTCTTACAGTGTCTGACATTTGTCTACCTTTGATAAAGCCCGTTTGGTCTTCTTTAATATATTTGTCTATAAATGTGTACATTCTTTTGGCTAGAATTGCTGTAAAAATCTTGGCATCTTGATTTATAAGTGATATTGGTCTGTAAGATCCAACATCTATTGGATCTTTATTAGGCTTGAGAATTAAAATAGTTAAGGTATGTTTCCAGGAGGAAGGAACTTGCTCGCCCTCCAATATCTCATTATAAAGCTTCTTTAACTTAGGAATTAACATTGATTTGAATACCTTGTAAAATTCTGGTCCCAATCCGTCATCTCCTGGAGTTTTGGCATTCTTTAGCTTATTTATAACATCCTCTATCTCCTCCTCTTTAATAGCTTTTTCCATTTCAAGCCTGTCTTCTTCCGCTAGTCTTACTTTTAGGTTTTTGTCAATATATTGTTCCATAACTTCCTTACTACTTCTATTGGCTGTATATAAGTTTTGATAAAATTCTTGAATAGCTTTTAATTTTTCTTTCATTTGAGTAGATATATTGCCGCTAAATCCTTTATCCTTCCTATCATGCTTTTTTCTTTCCTTTTCTGTGCTAATTTTGCTAGCATCTTGGAGTTTTTATTACTGTATTCGAAAAGTTTCTTTTCAAATATAGTAGATTTCTTTGGGTTTGTTGTAGATCTATATCTTCTAATTCCCTTTTCCTGGCCTCAACCTGAATTAAAATTGTTTTGTCTTTGGTTAAAAAAAATTGAGATTCAAGGTCTGCTATAGTAGCCTCCAATTTTTTTTTATTTTGCTCATCTCGACTTTTTATAATAGCACTTTCTTTTATTATGTAACCTCTAGCCGCTGCCTTCAGAGTGTCCCAGATAACTCCTATTTGACCACCACCTTCTTCATTGATAGTCCAGGTTTCTAGCCATTCTCTTTGTATTTTTTGTACTGTATCTGGGGTTTGAAAAATTCTAGGGTTTATTGTCCACCTTCTAGCTTCCTTATAATTCTTCTTATTTTCTATTTCAACAGACATTAGAGCATGATCAGAAGTTTTTATCAATTCTATATTTGTATTTACAACTTTAGATAACAAACTTTGTGAGACAAATATAAAATCTATTCTCGAGTAAGCTTTGTGGGCTGATGAATAAAAAGTAAATTTTCTTTCATCGCCCTTTAATTCTCTCCAAACATCCTTTAATCCTGTATTTGCGATGAATTTTGTTAAGATTGTATGTCTAGCCCTCCAGTCTACCTTCCTAGTCATTGTTTTATCTTTTATTTTGTCCATAACCATGTTGAAATCTCCTGCCAGAATCACATGTCCTTTCTGTACCTTTTCTATCTGCTCCCATATCTCTTTGTAAAACAGGTTGTGATTAGCATTTGGTGCATAAACATTTATCAGTGTATATTGTTCTAGACCAATTGTGGCCTGAAGAATAATATATCTACCTTCCAAATCTTTCACAGTTTTTTCAACAATACAATCACAGTGCTTTGATATTAAGATTGCTACCCCCTTGCTTTAGATGTACCAAAACTTTTCTCATAGATGTTGATGTTGGGTAGTTTCAGTTCGTTTTGGCCATCTTTCGCTTGGTGTGTTTCTTGAAGAAAGACGATGTCCAGTTTATTCTTCTTAATTAATGACTCTATTCTGTTTCTCTTCGTGACAGTTCCTAGACCCCTGGCATTCAATGTAGCTAATTTCAACAGTCTACCCATATTTTCATTCTATTACCGATCTGGAACGGTCTCTTTGTGCATATATACAAACAAACATTACATATAATAAAGAAAAAAACAATGATTACCCAAACCCTACCACCTACATTTATTTTCTGTTCTCCCATCCTCTTGGCTCTCATACACAACCTGTATGCGCCCTTATAGGAGGGAGGGGGAAGGCACCCGTACACTTCCTGATGGCTAATAATGATTCAGAAGCTCTAAATTAAGGTTGGCACTGTCTAGTCTTGCTTACAGTTATATACGTGAAAAGTTGAAAAGAAAGAATGTAATAAAAAGATAACATGATAATGTGAATCTTAAGATCCTTCTATCCTCCTCTTTTCCTCCCTCAGTCCCCTCCCCCCCCCAAAAAAAACCAAAAAAAATAATATAAAAAAATAATAAAAAATAAAAAATAAAAAATAATAAAAATAAAAAATAAAAAAATAGAAAAATATAAAAAAATAGAAGGGAAAAGGAAAGATATGCTAAGAAAGAATAAGGGATAAGGGATAAGGAACAGGAAGGGAGTGGAGAATTATGGGACGGGCAAGTCAAAATATAAACAAAATAAAACAGAATGGGCTAAGAAAAAAAAAGGGAAAAAAACAGGAGGGAAGGGAAGGGAGAGACAGGGGGAGAGAGAAAGGAGGGCTGTCTTCTGTAGTGCAATGCTCTTCAAATCGGTCTCCATTTACTTGCTCATTGAACGATTTAAAGAGTTAAAGGGTGACACTGTCTTCACTGCAGACGCTGAATTTGGAGTTCTCTATTCTTCTTCGATTTGAATGTTCCATGCCTTGAGAAGTTGTTCACCTTCTTCCAAAGAATAGATTTTGTGTAGAGTTGGACCCTTCCACACCTTAAGAAAGATCGGGAATCCCCAGTTATATCTGTAGTTGTTGTTCCTCAGAGCAATTGTTACAGGTCTCATAGTTTTTCTCCATTCAAAAGTCTCCCTGGAGATATCCTGGTAAACTTGTAGAACTCTTCCCTCACGCTTCAGCAGGTCAGGCTTTGCCCTAAGAGTTGACATCAGTTGTTCTTTCATGGCATAGGAAGTAAATCTAATGAGAATTGGTCTTGAAGTAGCTGTCTTAGCACTACCTATATAGTGTATCCTTTCAATGTCGGTCTCAGCAAGGTGTTGGGGGAGGATAGAATTAAGCCAAACAAGGATTTCTTTCTTCATTTCTTTTTTATCCTGGAGTTCAAAATTAATTAATTTCAGATTAGACCTACGAGAATAATCTTCCATATAGATAAGCTTCCGCTGTAAGGCATCAATCTCTTCTTCATGCGCAGCGATAACACTTTCGTTCTTGGAGGCTAGAGTTTGAACTTGATTGATTTCTCCTGCTAATTTTTTCAGTTCAATGCCATTATTAGATACCTGTGTCTGCAGGGTCTGTATTTCTTGTAACAGGTCCTTCCTTAGGTCTTTATTCTGTGATGATAAGGACTGGAAACAGTCTTCGATAGTAGAAGTTACATCTTTTAGGGCTGATTTAATAAGGGAGCTGACTTCTGCTTTCAAGTTTTTGAACTCCCTTGAAAAATCCGGCTGGTGTGCTGGCAACTTGCCAGAATCAGACGCCATTGTGTCAGCTTCAACAACAGCTTCTGCTCTTTCAAGACGAGCACGTTGATACGTGGCGTCTGAGGGTTTGCGTACCCACTTTTTTTATCACAGTAGGACCCTTTTTCTTCTATACTCTTAAACTATATTCCTGTCCCTTAGAACTTAATTGATAGTCATCATTGTTTAGTCCTATGAGCACTCAAATTGTTTGGTCCTATAAGACTCAAATTTGAAGATTAGATACACAAACATTCATAATCCAACATTCAGTGGTCACGAGATAGAACTGCTTTAACTCTTTAAATGTCTGTCCTGCTGATGTCAATTCTTCAGAATCTAGGATGCTTTGTATCAATGCATGTGCATGGCCAATTATTATTTCCTTCCTTCCTTCCTTCCTTCCTGATGATCATTTTTCCCCCTTTTGGGGCCTCTTGTGGTGTTAATTGCCTCAAACGCCTCACCTGAGAAGATTGGGTATTACTGGCAGTTTTCAATGGGAGAAGGCGCTCTGACAAGTATCAAGGTCCTAAACCATGTAGGGCTTTGTATGTCATATAAAACCTTGAAATCGAAACTGGAAGCCAATGCAGGGTGGCAAGTGCTGGGGATATATGATCATATTTCCTAGTCCCAGTCAGCAATCTGGTTCTGGATCAGCTGGAGTCAGGGGTCAGGAGTCACCCCAAGGGCAGCACCACGTAGAGAGCATTGCAATAGCCCAGCCTTGAGACTACCAATGCATGGACCAGTGTGGTGAGAGCCCCCGTGTCCAGATAGGGGTGCAGTTGAGCAATCTGCCGCAGATGGTAATAGGCAGAACGGACCACCGACGCCACCTGGGATTCCATAGATAGTGCCGAATCTAAGAGAACATCCAAGCTGCACACTTTATTCTGAGCAGGGAGAGTCACTTCCCCAAATGAGAGGGAGTTTCCCAACTCACTGACACTAGGATCCCCCACCCATAACACTTCCGTCTTGTCTGGGTTCAACCTCAGTCTATTCGCCCTCATCCATCCCACAACGGCATCCAAGCAGCACTCAAGGGACAGAACAGCATCCACTGCAGAAGATGGAAAGGAGACATAGAGCTGGGTGTCATCAGCATACTGATGACATGAAGCTCCAAGACTCCTGATGACCCCTCCTAGTGGTCTTATATAGATGTTAAATAACATTGGCGAGATGTTCAACACCTGCGGAACTTGAGGGTGCACTGGGTGGACAGCATCCTGCCAATCTCCACTCTCTGAGGATGGTCCTGCAAGAAGGAAGTGAACCACGGCAAGGAGGGGGTCCCAACTCCCAAATCGGAAAGTCTCTCCAGGAGGATACCATGGATGGATAAAGGGCATTGGTTTCATCCAGGAGAGCTTGAAGCTGATCCACCACCACCCTCTCCAAGACTTTACTCATGAAGGAAACATTGGTGACTGGTGTCTATTAGAGAGCCTATTACTGGCTGTAATATCGTCAGCCGCCTCATTCACCTTCTTACGGATGGGCTTAATGAGTGTCTCCTTGAGGGCCAGGGATACCCAGCCCTCAAGGTGAGACCCATTAATTATTGTTGTGGCCTAATCCATTGTCACCAGTCTGGCCATTTTTATTAGCCACACCAGGCAAGGGTCAAGGAAGTGGTGGTGGCACAACAGCGGTCAAGCACCCTGTCCACCTTAGAAGATGTCACTGGTTTAAAGTGTGTTAAAAATGTTGGACAAGATGATGCAGAGGATGTCTTGAATGGTACCACTGCCAAAGGGTAGTGGTCTAGGTCCTGGTGGATGGCCCCCACTTTTGACTTTTAAAAGGCTGTAAATTGGTCACAGGATATACTAGTTGAAGGCCTATCACTGCGACTATTTCCAGATAGATCACACACAATATGAAAAGTTTGGCCTGATGGTTGCTAGCTTCGCTGATCTGGACAGTGTAGTATAACCTTTGAGCAGCATTAACTTTAGCTTGGTAGATGTTAGATGCAATCTTTATGGCTCTTAAGTTGTTCTCCATTGGGACCTGCCTCCAAATGCTCTCTAGTCTTCTTCTTACCTGCTTCATCGCCCGGAGATGTTGACCATCACCATGGAGCTGGGTGAAACCCCCCCCCCATGGTTTCCTGGAAACCAACAGGATCCAGTAGCTTGCAGGGGTGGATCTTCTTAATGGGTCCTTGCTCACCATGAGGGGATAGTGCCATTGTGAGGCTACATTTTATTAGGTGGCGGTCCGACCATGACAGGGGGAACATTTGAAGATTGGTCACCACCAGTCCACTTTCTTTCTACCCTGAAGAAAATACCAGGTGTAGGCTGTGGCCAGCCACATGAGTGGGTCCATTGACTAGCTAGGACAAGCCCAAGGAAGTCATGGTTTCCAAGAATTCTAGAGCTGAGCCTGTAACCTCTGCCTCAGCATGTATGTTGAAGTTACCCAGGACACACAGTCTGGGAGACCTCAACATAGCTGCAGAGACAAAGGCCGCCAGCTCCAGAAGAGAAAGTGCTGGTTTAAACGGAGCGCGATAAGCCAGTACAATCCCAAAACCATCCCTGGTTCCAATCTTCATATGGAGGGCCTCCAGACCTGGGATTGCCAGGACAGAGAGCCTAAAAGCCTCAATGATGTATCTATAAATAATGGCTACTCCTCCCCCCTGCCCTTCCAGTCTCCCCTGATGTTGGATGGCATAGCCTGGTGGGCAAATTAGAGAGAGGGCCAAGCCTCCCTCTGTGCCCACCCAGGTTTCAGTTATACATGCTAGGTCTGCCTTCTCGTCTAAGATTAAATCCTGGATTAGTTAAGCCTTATTTAAACCAGACCTAGCATTCAGCAACAGCAGGGTCAGAGTATATGACCTCACTGTCCATTCCATTTTGTACTGCCTCATCCACTCTTCACAAAGGTCATCTTTTCATATTATAGTACTGCACACTGTCTTTTACCAATGGATGTTTGCATTTTCAAATGTTCAGAACACATCTCTTCTCCTGAAACGACAACAACAACAATGCTCTGCCAAAAGTTTTATCTTAGCAAATACATGTGATTCTGTGTTTTGCCTTCAGTCGCCTGATATTAAGGTTATAATTTCTTACCTTAAACTGTACATATTTTAAAAGACCAAAGTGCTTGGTAAACATCTGAATGTACTCCTGAAGCTTGGTGTTGTGTACATAGTTTGGGAAGTCCTCAGGGAAAGGGAAGTCTGAGAAGCATGTCATTTCTTTGCAAGAGTTGGTAAATACTGAGTGGTAAATGCTGGCTCTGCCTTCTTCTACAGATTCCTAACAGGAAAAGGAACACAAAGGATACATGAGACATTCCACATGCAAGGAGGTCCCCCTTACCTCTCCAGATGGGAGGTGCTAAGCGGTGCCCTTTGCCCCTCCCTGGGCTGGTCCTCCCCCTGCTGCCCGCACCTTGGTGGCAGGCTGGTGAGGGTGGCTCCTCAGAGCTGGCTGGCTTGGAGGGAGGGAGGCTGCACCTCGTCACTCCATGGCTGCCACCCAGGAAGTGGCCTCAGTGGGTGCCCACCCGATCACCCTTCCTCCTCCGCCGGCTGGGTCTGGCCTCCTTGGCCTCTGCCCACCCCCACCTGTTCTTTCTTTGCTGCCGCCTCACACACAAACATACACACTCATGCATACTCCCCAACCCCGCAGGTGGCTTGCTCTCCCTCTCACGTGCACCCTCTTCCGCTTGCCATTGGCTGCAGCACCAACTTGTGCGGCCAGTGAGAGTGGCCCAACTCTGCCAAAACACACCTTGGCATGTCTGGAAAGGTGCACACAGCAAAAGCCTCCTTGTCAACCACTGCCACCCGGGACATTTCTGGCAAAATAAATGTTCCGGGTAAATGTCGGGACAAAAGCAAAAAGGCAATGTCCCAGCCAAAACGGGACACTTGACAGCTATGCATATGTCAACGGCTGAGTGCTTAGCAGCAAAATGAATGTGGCTTTGCAGATGTGAGAGATACAGTGGAACCTCAACTTACAAATTTAATCAATTCCGAATGCATGCTCTTAAGTCAAACTACTCTTAAGTAGGGGTACCTATCTAAAAAAATGAAAAAATAAGTTTAAAAAATCAAAATAAATTAAAAAAATATTTGTAAGTCAAGCAGACCATATCAAAAATTTTAAGGCGGCAGTTAAAATGCCAACAGTTTTTCGCTCTTAAGTCAAATTGCTCTTAAGTTGAGCTGCTCTAAAGTCGGAGTATTCCCTCCAGGACACAAGACTAACCCACTGAACTGGGTTTATTACACAAGGGTAAATCTGAGACAGTCTAGATTCTTCCTTACGAGGAGCCCTACACACATTTATTAGTATCTGCACATTTACTAGTATCTGCACAGGGATCTTTCACACACAACCTTCTTAAGGTTTCCAAAAGAGCCATGCCTGGAGAGTCAACGGGATACAAGTGAGTCTGCAAGTCACTGCCACTCCACCCCTGGCTTCACAGGGATCTCTGCAGATTCATCGAAGACGGGTGGGATGGCAGTGCTTTGCGGGCCCACTCGTAGTAACCCATTTACTCTCCACTCAGGCACGGTGCTCTGAGCATCCCAAAATTGCCATGCTTGGAGAATAAACAGGCGACGAGCAACAGCAAGTGCTGGGAAATTTTAAAAAAGCTGTGTGGCTTGTTCAACATTTTGAATGGCTCTTGCTGTTGCAGCGGGACATTTTAAAGAGCCTCCAGCCCACCCACCCCTCTCTTGATCTTCACTCTTCACAGCCTAGCTCTGAAAATCAAGAGATGGGTGGTGGGCTAGAAGCTTTTGAATCCCCTGCCACACCAGTGAGAACGCTGGTGCAGTGGGGAATTCATTTCATTTCTCATTTCATTTCTCATTTTGTTTCTCATTCGTTAATTATGAAACAAATAAAATGGAGTGAGAAATGAAATAAAATGAAACAAATGAAACCAGACAGTATTTTTTCCATTTTGTGCCCATCTCTAGTGTGTACCTATGGCAGAGGTATCTCATTGACCTCTTGACTGTATCAAGAGGAGTTCCTGTTCAAACATGCAGAAGCAAGGTCAAATGTAGCAGAGTTTAACCCCACAATTGCCAACCTCCCCTTTGCCTAATCCTGCAAAGGCCTGGCAATTTATCTGGGGAAATGGAAAAAGAGGGAGGTGCATGTTCTCCAGATCTTAACAGAGCATCTCTTCTTGCTGCATACCAAAACAACAAATCCCCAAATTATTGGTGGAATTTATAGTATACGCTATTTGTATTGGTAATAATAATAACAATCTAACAACTATAGAACTGGAAGGACTCTATGGATCATTTAGTCAAGCTCCTATACCACTGAGCTACCCAGCAGTTCAATTTGCACCTCTTCCACTGGAGAGAAAATTTTCCAAATGCCTTGTCTTGTTGGAAGTGTCACCACAGTGGCATTTTTCCCAGTGAAGATATTGGGACTATCTTCCCTTGGGTGCCCTTTCCCAGGTAATGTTCAGGGCTTTTTTGAAGGGAAAGAAGAGAGGTGGTGGCTAAGGGACCTTTGCAGATATCATCAAGGCTTGTTGCGAATGTCAGAATCAAATGCTTGGGAGAAATAAAAACGGACCTTTTTGTGAGTGATTGGTTTCAGCATTTATAAATATTTGATATTTTGGGGAGCAGGCTGTGATAGACTGTACACCTTGAGACCCAATATGAATTGAAAGGGTGGGATCTTAGCAATGCTGATGCTTTGTTCTAATCATGTCCCTCTATGTAGGAGGAGGTTGGAACAGTTATGTTCTCTCATACCAACATTGTATTACTTTCTATTTAGATGTATTCTATTTACTTTCTATTTAGTAATGCAAAGGTAGTAACATGAATCCACATGCTTCATTATAGAATCATAGAATCATAGAGGTGAAGAGACCTCAAGGGCCATCCAGTCCAACCCCCTGCCATGCAGGAACCCCATCACAGTATTTCTGGCAAATGGCCATCCAGCCTCTGCTTAAAAAACTCCAAAGAAGGAGACTCCACCACCCTCCGTGGCAGCATATTCCACTGCCAAACAGCTCTAACTGATAGGGGTAATTAATAAATATACCTCATATTTTTATAAGCTGTCATTGTAGATAAAATGGCATTATTTCTATTCCTTTATTAATCCCCTCTGTCCCTTGATTCACCTCTCCCTTCACAAAACTGTTGCACAAAGCACTACACTGTTTCCCCCTTCCCAAGCCTGTCCTGTGAGATAAACAGGCCATAAACCCCACTGATAAACACACATCCTGGGAAGGTAGTCTGAACAATGGGACCCCTACCCAGAATAGCCGAGCTTCCGCGTATCGGGACATCGATACGGAACTGTCAAAGTGCTTCCCAGGGAAAGCAAGCGGCCAGCTCCAGGTATTGCAATGACAGGGGGCGCTGAAGAACAAGATTAATTGCGTCCACTGTATGTTTCTCTTTGTCAAGTGGGTGATAAGTGGGTGCTAATGGGGTGATAACAATGTGCACACGCCATATCTTTTGAAGTTTCTTTTGTTCTTTGCGGGCATTCGACTGCGCCCAGATGTATCCTGTTTTTTCCGTTGTAAAGAAGGGGTGTTGGCGAATGTTTTACTATAAAGCCTGTGTAAGTTTTTACGCTCTTTGCCCCAGTTTCCAACAGCAACTCGGCTGGGTGCCTTTGCTGCAGCAAATTAAAGTTTTTCTCCGATTCTTTCGATCCTTGGCGTGTTCTTTCAACCCTTAGCCCCCGTAACAGCGGCACAGGGAATCCTGGGTGAGGCTTTCATCTGGGGGCTCATCCGGGATCCCTCCTTTTTTGGGGGGCGAGGGGCCAAGCCAGGCGAAATCCGAACAGCCAGCGTGGGCAAAGAACTCCGGTGCACACCTTTCCACTTGAAAAGGGGAATTTTTCGTTCAACGTGGTGGTGGAGACGGCTTTCGCTCGGGGAGAAAAACTCTGGCCAGATGGAGAGGAGTCTCTTGGGAGATTTGGTAAGATATGGGACCGGTCCAGAGTGGGAACAGTAATTGTTTCTAGTTTCGGGGTTGAGCCCCTAGTGTATTGAAGAAGTAACAGAATGACGGTTCTGGGTTTTTGGGGAGGAGAAGAGTTATGCTCTGACATCCCATGTGAAATAAGTGAATATTGTTTGATGTGGGCAGCGGGAAGGAGCTCTCGGCTGTCAAATTAGACTAGCGGAAAAAAGGTTTTTAATAGGTAGTGGGATCCAGACTAGGTGGGGAGGTGGTTTTGAAATGTGGGTGATTTGTGTGGCCACTGACCCAGTGAATGAGTGAGTGCGTGGAAGGCTGGGGTTTAGAATTCCCTTTGGCCGAGCAAGTGTGGGTTACGCATTTCCTGTCACGGGCTACCGTCCAGGTCGTAGCCAGTATTGAGTGGTGTGTGTATGAAAATTGTGTGTAAAGTTTAGGAGCGGGTCCAGTGGCTTTGTGTGGGAGAAACATAGGAAAATAGCCTAAATAAAATTGCCAAAAATCATGGGGCAGAACACCAGTAAACCCTCAACTCCATTAGAATGTTTCCTCTTGAACTGGCATGCAGCCATCAAAAATTATGATTTTGGAATCAAGATGAAGAGAGAGAGGATGGAGACTTTATGTCAAATTGAATGGCCCATCATGCAAGTAGATTGGCCACCTCAGGGGACCTTCAATGAAAGCATCATCAGGCAACTGTGGCTAAAAATTCTTAAGAACTGCCCCGAACATATTCCCTATATTGAAGTTTGGAAAGGAAATGTGAAGAAAAATCCTTCATGGATTCAATTTTGTAGAGAGTTGCCACCCCAAGCTAAGCTATTGGCTTTGAAGAAAAAGGAGGCAGCTTTAGAAAGCCGTCCTGAAGATTATGATGTCTTCACCCCACCACCTCCTTATCCTGCGGCTATCCCTCCTGGGAATCCAGCGGTCATTCCTCCTGGGAATCCAGCGCCCCCCCTCCTGCAGCTTTGCCTTTGCAAGGTCCAGCACCCGTTTCCCTTCCAAAAGATGATGATCTCCCTACACCAAAAGATCTTCCACAGCCAGGACCGTCAGGCAAACCCCCAAAAGATGAGCAAGAAACAGGTAAAGGGGCCCCCAAGAGAGATGAGGAAGAGGAAGAGGAAAGTGAAGAGGAATTTCGTCATAGAATAAAAGGAAATGTTGAATGGGGAGAAGCAGACCATCAAAGAGTGGCCGATTTAATTAAGAAGCACTGGGAATCAGTGATGGAAGTGGGAAACTTTGCATTAGAAGCGGCAGGAGAGAGAAATTGGATAAAGAGACAGCGATATCTCTTAAGGGCGTACGATGCAGCAAGGAGGCATAAGGAATTTCTTGAAAATAAGAGGATTGAGGAACAGGCAAAAGTTATGCCCCTAAGGCGAGTTTACGACCCTTTGCCCCAAAATCAACAGGGTCCCCGTACATATTCGATGCAACACGTCCCGTTCACCTCAAGTGACATTATAAACTGGAAAAATACACTTCCGAGTTTAGAAGAAGACCCAGATAAAAATTATGAAACCATGTCCAGTATTTTTAATGTATACATGCCCACCTTTGAAGATGTGCAGCATTTAGTGAGAGGGTTGTTTAATTCAGAGGAAACGCGGAAGATTTTCGAGGAGGCTAGAAAGTCCCGCATAGCAGCAGGAGATACCCCTGCCCAAGCAGAGGCAGCTGTCCCAACAACCACGCCACCCGATTGGGATTATAATGCAGACGCAGGGCGCACCGCTTTGAGAAATTATCATACAGCAATACTTCAGGGCATTAGGGCAGCTGGCAGGAAGAAAATTAATATGTCAAAAGTAAATGACGTGGTCCAGAAACAAGATGAATCTCCAGGGGCTTTTCTGGATAGGCTGTATCAGGCATTTAGAAGATACACCCCCATTAACCCTGAGGATCCTGGCATGGAGAATATTGTGAAAACTGTTTTTGTGGCACAATCTGCTCCTGATATTCGAAAAAGAATTCAAAAGGAAGCCAACTTCATGGGCCAAACTTTGCAGTGGATGCTCCAGCTGGCGCAAACGAAATTTAATAATAGGGAAGAGGATCAAAGCTGCCCAAAAAGTAAAGGACTAACCAAGAAGGTCATGGCTTTAAATCAGGTCCCCGAGCCTCGCAATTTTAATGCCCCAGGGAACAGGCGAGGGCCGCTGTCAAAAAATCATTGTGCACTATGTGGTCAGACTGGACATTGGCATAAGGCCTGTTTCAGGAACCCTGAAAACCAGAGGCGAGGAGGCTTTAATCAAGGTCCGCGTCATCCCTGGCAGCCCCCGGCTTTTGCAAGATATTCAGCCCCTCCTGGTCCCTTTAATTTCCAACAGCAGCGGAATCCTCAGGTCAATCAAGGACAAGGCAGTCAGTTTCAGCCTGCGGGTCAAAATCAAGCCCAGTCAGCTCAGGCTCAGCAAGCACCCCAGAGAGGACAGGGTCCAGCCTGGACCCCACTGTACCAGAACATGATGGTTCTGGAAGAAGATGTTCCCTATTGAAAAGGACAGGGCTTTTGTTCTCGGGAGCCCTTGGTCAGTGTTCAAACCGGGAACGAATCTGTCAAATTCCTTGTAGATACGGGAGCCAGCCATTCAGTAATTCCTCAGCTTGTCAAGCCCATAGACAAGACTCTTTCGATTAGTGTGATGGGTGCCACAGGAAAAACGCAACGTGCCTATTTTATGCAGCCAGTACAATGCAAATTGGGAGGTCAGATCGTCCAGCATAAATTTCTACATATGCCAGATTGCCCCATCCCTTTAATGGGACATGACTTACTGTTTAAATTGGGAGCACAAATCACCTTTACCCCAAAGGGAGAAATTCATTTGACAACTGACAGCAAGGAACCAGAGGGAGAAGTGTGCTTAGAATACCCTTTAAGGGAGAGATGGAGATTAATGATGGTTGAAGAGGAGCCAGTGCAGCTGTCCCAAGATTTCCTGGATAGAGTTAACCCCGAGGTGTGGGCAGAAGACAATCCCCCGGGCATGGCACGGAATATTCCTCCCATAGTTGTTAAACTCAAGCCATTTGCAGGACCAGTCTCAGTGCCACAGTACCCCATTGGGAAAGTTGCAGCAGAAGGAATTTGGGTCCACCTTAAGAGATTAATAGATCATGGCATCCTTGTTCCATGTCAGTCACAATGGAACACTCCTCTGTTGCCGATTCGCAAACCAGATGGGACATTTCGCCCAGTGCAAGATCTTCGTTTAGTGAACGAGGCCATCGAACCTCTTCATCGGAATGTACCGAACCCTTATACAATTCTGAGTTTGATACCACCGGAAGCAGCTTATTTTACAGTTTTAGACCTGAAGGATGCATATTTTTGCTGCCGGTTAGCGCCACAGAGCCAGCACATCTTTGCTTTCCAATGGGAGGACCCCCAAACTGGTACAAAATCTCAATTCTGGTGGACGCGTTTGCCTCAGGGGTTCCGAAATTCAAGCACGTTATTTGGGGGGTGCCCTAGCATCAGACCTTGCTAATTTCCCCCGAAAACCTGGCCAAATAGTCCTGCAGAAACCAAAGAAGGCTGTGAGCAGCTCACAATTGATCTTTTAAATCATTTGGCAGCAGCAGGTTACAGAGTAACCAGGAAGAAAGCCCAAATTTGTCAAAAAACAGTGAGGTATTTGGGTTTCGATATTTCCCAGCAAAGGCGCCAACTCCGAGATGAGAGGAAGCATTCAATTATCCAAATTCCTGAACTGAGAAATAGGAGAGAACTCAGAGGCTTTTTGGGAGCAGCAGGATTTTGTCGAATTTGGATCCCAAATTACAGTCTTCTAGCGAAACCTTTGCATTTGGCAATAAGAGGGAAAGAAAGTGATGAATTCCTGTGGGGTCCGGAACAAAGAGAGAGCTTCAAAGCAATTAAACAGGCTTTAATAGAGGTGCCAGCTCTTGGACTTCCAAATCCAAATAAACCTTTTAATTTGTATGTGGATGAAGAAAATGGAGTGGCAAAGGGAGTACTGTGTCAGAAATTAAGAAGTTGGCAGCAGCCAGTGGCTTATCTGTCAGAGACTTTAAACCCAACGGAACAAGGACTTCCATCTTGCATGCGAGGAGTGGTGGCACTGGCAGCCCTTTTAAAGAAAGCAGATAAGTTCACTTTTGGACAAGACACAAAATGTATCACAAAGCATGCAATTCTGCCTTTATTAGATGCCAAAGGAGGGTATCACTTGTCTCAAACTGCCATGATGAAGTGTCAAAAATTGTTTTCAAGGGCTGGTCTTACGTTCCAGACAACAGAAGGCTTAAACCCAGCCACTCTCCTCCCAATAAGCGACCAACTGGCTACCCATGACTGTGTACAGACATTAGATGAAGTGTATTCATCCCGGCCAGATTTACAGGATACCCCTCATCCCCAGTGGAGGACATGGTTCGTGGATGGTAGTAGCTCAGTGATTGAAGGAAAAAGGCAGGCAGGATATGCCATAGTGAAATTAGAAGACATTGTTATTGAAGCCAAGCAATTGCCCCCAGAAACATCAGCTCAAATAGCTGAATTGATAGCTCTCACTAGGGCACTAGAACTGTCAGAAGGAGAAAGCATTAATATATATACGGACTCTAAATATGCATTTCTCACACTTCATGCACATGGGGCACTTTGGAAGGAGCGAGGTCTTCTTACTTCTGAGGGAACATCAGTAGCGCACCCTGAAGTGTTGTTGCAGCTTTTAGATGCTGTTTGGAAGCCTAAAAATGTGGCAGTCATTCATTGCCATGGGCTCAAGATTGGTCCAGGACTCGTAGCAAGAGGGAACAGGTTGGCAGATCGTATTGCCAAACAGGCAGCCCAGGGTGCAGCTGAAATGCAGCTTAGTCTCATTCCGATAGACATTTTGCCACCAGAACCGCCTCATTATTCGTCTGCTGAGGATGAATTTGCAGAGGAACAGGAATTTGACAGGATGCCAGAAGGCTGGTACAAACTACCAAGTGGGCAATTGTGGGTTCCAGAGAGCCTGGCTCGTCAAGTAGTTCAGAGTCATCACGACAGCACACACCAAGGTCCCGAAGTGGCATTTAAACACTTGAGCCCATATCTATATATAGCTAAACTTCGGCAGCTGGCGTCAAATATTTCACATAGATGTGTCATTTGTCAGAGGAACAATCCTAGGACTGGACCCTTGCCACCTCCAGGAATTCAATATAGTGGGAAGGAGCCCTTTGAGGATATGCAGTTGGACTTTACAGAATTACCAAGATGTGGACTATACCGTTACATGTTAGTGCTAGTATGTACATTTACCAGGTGGCCAGAGGCTTTTCCAACAAAAACTGAAAAAGCCAGTGAAGTGATTCGCTGTCTTTTGAGGGATCATATCCCGAGGCACGGGATACCCTGCACCCTTTCCTCGGACAACGGCCCAGGATTCATTCATCATGTTCTTCAAGGACTGGCTAAGGCATTACATGTCAAGTGGAATTTACATACTGCATACCGGCCTCAAAGTTCAGGACGGGTAGAGAGGATGAACAGGACTTTGAAAGGCCATTTGTCTAAACTTACTCAAGAGACAGGAAAAAGTTGGGTGGAAATGCTACCCATTGCTCTTTTTAGGAGCAGGACTACCCCTTCAAGCCAAACAGGCATTTCTCCATTTGAACTTGTTTATGGCAGGCCAGTCCCAATTTCGTGTGGCATATGTCCAGAGAGTGTAGCTTCTTTGACACATGCAAAATATCTTCAGATGCTTGGCCGATCTCTTTCTTCTTTACACAGATGGACCCTTGGTCGACTACCCGTGGTGCTACAGGAGCCTCTCCATCGTTTTGAACCTGGAGATTCGGTCTGGATCAAAGACTGGAATCATCAGCCCCTGCGCCCGAAGTGGAAGGGTCCCTATACAGCGCTACTATCAACGCCAACAGCTGTCAAGATCTCCGAAGTGAGTGCCTGGATTCATCACACTCGCGTGAAGCGAGCAGCCGCCCCACTGACCGAGGAGGAAGAGTGGACGGTCCGCGCCAACCCTGATGACAGCCTGAAACTGGTCTTCAAAAAGGTTACTTCAGACATAGAGAGGTCAAAGTAAAATCTTGGCTTCCTATGTGTATGGTGAGAGGCGTTTTCGCCAAGAAAAACCTGACTTTCCTTTTCAGCTTTTGAATTTCCCGCCCTCCAAATTGATCCCTCTTACAAGAAGAGGAGGGAGAAACCGCAACAAGAAGTGGGTGATTGGTTTAACTGAAAAGGCTAGGGCAACATTCTGTGCGAGACTATGTTTTAAAGGTGTCTTTTTTCCTTTTTCCGGAAGCTGGACAATGTTTTCTCATTGATTTCCTGGAAGAACTACAGCGAGCGAGACAGCGCCCAGGTAGCGCAGCAGCTGTCAAAGAGCGTTCTAAAGGCTGTCAGCGAAGGTTCTAAGAGCTGTCAAAAGCTCCGCAGCTGTCAAAACTCTTAAAGAAGCCCAGGACATTTTATGAAGTTGACATCTCAAGTGGGCTTGGTTTATTATCTCATTAGTATATGTGTTGGGGGTTCATTAACCTGTTATATCAAAGTGAAGGTCTCTTGAGATGTTCAATTCAGTGAAAATGGTGATCCTTTTATTCCTGCTACCAGTTTGCTTGGCTTCCAGTCTTGAGGACATAGGAGAGTGTACCCCCTGTATTATAGCAGCCAGCCAAGGCAACATGGTAGTGAACACTCTGATATATTACACTCAGAAGCCAGTGGAGTGTAAGCAGGCTGGAACCACATGTCTGAATCAAGACAAGATGTATCACATATGTGAAAGTGATTCTGGAGACTATTTTTGTTATAAGTCTGAGGTTCCAGTGAAGTTTAATTACACGATTTGGGCTGGAATGGCTAAGACTAAGAAGCCCAGGAGAGACAACCCAGAAGGTGGTGGACTCTTATATTATGTGAATTCCACTGTTGTTTTAAAACATAGTAGCAGGCGAGCAGTAATTTGGTTTAACGCCTGTGATGCCTTAGGAAAAGGCCTGGGAACTCGTTGTGGAACAAAAACATGGGCAGCTACATATAAATCTAGTGATACGTATTTGTGCTACCCTCATGAAGGTGCCAAAGCAGGTAATCCTGAAATTTGGGCACCATGTGGGTCAAACAAATTATGTTCAGGATGGGGATGTGTGTGTGCATATACAGCTGGAGGCTACCCAGGTTGTCCTCATCTCTCACCGTTCAGGAGAATAGGAGGAAACAGGGTTAGTCTGGTAATTAGTGATACACACCCCTCTGTCCAAGTGTATGGTTTTGTAATTGATGGGCCTGGAAAGGACCCAGTGACCTATTTGACAATCACGCGTACAGAAGTGAGTGATGGAGTGAAGAAAAGCCATTCCTGGTCAGTGGAAAATGCAGTGGAAAAACTGCAGGAAAATCCTTATGAGGTTTCCCAGCAGGCCAAAAATCTGTTTTTGGAAATGGCCCAATCAATAGCCACCGAATTAGGAGTCACAAACTGTTATGTTTGTGGAGGGACGAATTATGGTGAGGACTGGCCTTGGGAAGCTATGGAGATTTCTCCACAGTTGTATAATAACATGTCGAGAATTGGCAATGTTACCAGGAGAATTCAGTCACAGAACATGACATGGACCATCACATCTCATTTAGTGGGTCATGTCTGCTTTTCTCAAAATGGTTCCATTCCAGTGGGCTACTTGACCTGCATAGGAACCTGGGAAAATGGTATCTGGTCCTCACCATCCAATGCTCCACAACCAGAGAAGTTTAATACCACCTTTCTGTCATATTTGTACTCAGCATCTTTGAAGCAATGGATGGCCCCTATGAATATGTATTGGGTCTGTGGAAATATGGCCTATGAGTATTTGCCTCATTCATGGTCAGGCTCATGTGTGCTGGGATTCATAAAACCATCATTCTTTTTAATCCCCATACAAACACAGCAATATTTGGCTGCCCCAGTATATGGTCCTCTAAATAGGAGAAAGCGTGATGACACTCCATTTGCAGGGTTCTCATGCAAAAACCCAGAGGAATATGAAGGGGACATATGGGACTCACAGAGAATTGTTTGTGTTTATGGTCCAGCTACTTGGGCTCAAGATGGCTCTTGGGGGTACAGAACCCCTATTTATATGCTTAATAGAATAATTAGATTACAAGCAGTTTTGGATTTGGCAGGTCAGCGCATCACCACAGTGCTTACTGCCATAGCAGAGGTGACAGATCAATTAAGAACAGCTGTTTATCAAAACAGGCTCGCTCTTGATTATCTTCTGGCTTCTGAGAATGGAGTATGTGGAAAATTTAATTTGACAAACTGCTGTTTGAAGATTGACCCCAAGGGTAAGGTCGTGACCCAACTTGCCACGGAAATCAAACAGTTAACTTTCAATCCGACACAAGAGTGGAAGGGTATGCAAATGCAATGGTTAAATGATCTCATGCCACAAACTTGGATGAAAACATTAGCAAGTTTATTGATAGCTCCTTTATGTTTTTTGTTGTTTGCTTTGATATGTATTCCTTGTTTATTGCGATTTGTGCAGTCAACTGTTTCAAAGATGGTAGAGAAAGTGACTGGTCCCAAGTTGATTGCAGTCTTGCAGGATTATGAGGCTCTCCGAGGGGACGACTCTGAATGAGTGTCCTACAGAAGAGGAGGGGGATGATAGGGGTAATTAATAAATATACCTCATATTTTTTATAAGCTGTCATTGTAGATAAAATGGCAGTATTTCTATTCCTTTATTAATCCCCTCTGTCCCTTGATTCACCTCTCCCTTCACAAAACCATTGCACAAAGCACTACACTGTTTCCCCCTTCCCAAGCCTGTCCTGTGAGATAAACAGGACATAAACCCCACTGATAAACACACATCCTGGGAAGGTAGTCCGAACAATGGGACCCCTACTCAGAATAGCCGAGCTTCCGCGTATCGGGACATCGATACGGAGCTGTCAAAGCGCTTCCCAGGGAAAGCAAGCGGCCAGCTCCGGGTATTGCAATGACAGGGGGCGCTGAAGAACAAGATTAATTGCGTCCGCTGTATGTTTCTCTTTGTCAAGTGGGTGATAAGTGGGTGCTAATGGGGTGATAACAATGTGCACACGCCGTATCTTTTGAAGTTTCTTTTGTTCTTTGCGGGCGTTCTACTGCGCCCAGATGTATCCTGGTGTGTACTGTTCCAATAAAAGGGAAAAGGGGTCATGCATGCATTGCATACACTTTAGGATTGGGCTAACTTGTTCCCCCCACCACTTTCTCATTTTTAAAGAGTTGATTTATAGCATTTTTGGATTTATTTTTAATTTTATTATTTATTTTTATTTTATTATATCATGCATTGAACACAGGCACATGGCTTTGCCATGTGCTTCTTGGACAACTTCAACCAATAGCAAAGCCTGGTTCCAGTGGGAGGGTCTTGGTTCTGGCAGAGAGCATAAAAGCTCTTGCAGGAAGGTGCCTCTTTGCAGTCTCTGGTGGAGTGAGCTAGGGGAGGGATTGCTGCCAGCCAGTGGCTCTTGTGGGTTAACTGCTGGTTTGGCCTCAGAGGCCTGTGCTTTCTCTGGGATGTAGCCTGGCTGTGTGTTTTCTCTGGGC
This sequence comes from Phrynocephalus forsythii, assembly GCA_029282475.1. Taxonomy (NCBI): domain Eukaryota; kingdom Metazoa; phylum Chordata; class Lepidosauria; order Squamata; family Agamidae; genus Phrynocephalus; species Phrynocephalus forsythii. Next base: position 3,705,932 of record JAPFRF010000005.1, on the reverse strand, counting down.
TGCAGTCTGTGTGCTGCTGTGTCTGGGCTTCAGTCTGTGTGCTGTCTCAGACTCTCTGTTTTCAAATAGAAAATTTTATTTAGCCTTTTTTTAAAATTTCTTCTGGCATTTGGGTTTGGGTTAGGGGATTGGGATTTGGGAATTTAATTTGGTTTAGGCCTTTTTTGATCAGATGAGTTTATTTTTGGCTATTCCTGCCCTGCCCTGTTGTCTCTCACTAAACCTATTACTTTAATTTTATTTTTAATTACGTTTTATATCTCCCATAACCACCCAAACTTCTTTTTTCTCAACCAGTCAGTGTCCTGTACTTCTGTTTCCCCATTGAACATTAATTGAACAACAATTTAAAACCTTGAACATTTGAAAACCTTATTTATTTATTTATTTATTTATTTATTTATTTAAATACTTATATCCCGCTCCATCTTCCCTCAACTCAAATCAATCAAATCAATCAATCAATCAATCAATCAATCAATCAATCAATCAATCAATCAATCAATCAATCAATCAAATGAATTACAGCCACCCCAACCTTTTTTCGCACATTAAAACATTATTTAATTATGTAGCCTCTTTTTATTTCTTCTGTGTTTGAGTTTTGGAATTGTGATTTGGGTTTGGGTTAGGGAGGGGATTGGGAGTTGGGAGTTGTGTTTGGCTTAGACCTTTTTGATCAGGGGAGTTTATTTTTTGACTATTCCTGCCCTATCCTGTTGTCTCTCACCAAACCTATTACTTTAATTTTATTTTTAGTTACATTTTATATCTCCCATAACCCACCAACTTCTTTTTTCTCAACCAGACAGTGTCCTGTACTTCTGTTTCCCCGCATTGAACATTCATTGAACAATTTAAAACCTTGAACATTTGAAAAACTATAGATCAGAATCAATCAATCAAACAAACAAACAAACAAACAAACAAATAAATTACAACCACCCCCAACTTTTTTCCTCAACCAGTCGCTGTCCAGTACTTCTGTTTCCCCCATTGAAGGGCTTTAGTTTAGTTTAGCTTAGTTTTGTTAACATTTTAAACCTAAATAAATAAATAAATAAATAAATAAATAAATAAATAAATAAATAAATAAATGAATGAAGAAGAGTGGCAAGGGGAAGGGCACCCCCACTAAACTCAAAAGAACCATGTTTTGGTCGGCTAAGGCAGGCAGCAGCGCTGCTAGTGATGACGCTGGTACCACCACCACCACCAGCAGCAGCACTGGTAGTAGAGGAGCATCTTTTCCTGCTACTGTGGACAGCAGGAAGTACAGGTGCTACCCCCACCAACACCTACTCCCCCTTGTTTGAGGAGGAATCAGAATCGTCCCAGAGCTCAATACATCTGGAGCTTGAGGATTCTGAGGACTTACCGGCAGGCAGAGAGGAAAGGCAGGCTTCCTCCTCTGAGGCAAGGTCCACTCCTCCTCCCTCCTGGACCCAGACTAGTGGCAGCAGTCCATCATCCCAGGGTGCAAGTCAGGCCACCACCCAAGCAGGCGCATGGCTCTCTCTGGGAGTAATTCGAGAGCCAGGAAGACCCGAGGCTTGCAGTGTGCAAGCACTGCAAGATGGTGGTGCGCAAGGGGAGTGATCCAAATAATCTTTCCTAGAGTTCCTTGCGGAATCACCTCGTGTGGAAGCACCCTGGGACACTGCCAGGGACAGCAACAGGCACTGATCCCTCTGATTATGGGAGGAAGACGGGGGTAGGAGAGGCAGGCAGTGGGATGGAGGCTGGGGAGACCTCCACTGAGAGAGCGAAGAGGCAGGCCACTCTGCATGAAGTGGTGCCTCTCAGAGGAAGTTTCTTGAACCAGCGTGCTAGGGGCAGGGCACAGGACACCACCACTCACGTGGTTGGTGAAATGGTGGCCATGAGCTGTTTGCACCTCTCCTTTCTGGAGTCAGTGGGATTCAGGCACCTGCTGAAGCACCTGGCTCCTTTGTATGAGCCTCCATCCTCTCGTACCCTCAGCAGGTGAGTGATGCCCTCCCAGGGAGATGGTCCGTGCCCTTCTGCAGGCGGCCAGAGGTCAGAAGGTCCACTTCACGACTGACCTCTGGACCAGTGGGCAGCATGGCTAACTGGCTCTGATGGCTCATTGGTGGCAACCAAAGGATGTCCTTGGACGTGCTCGAGAGCATCATGTCCACCACTCCCATTCTGCTGGGGGAAGGGAGTTGGACATTGGTGCTACTGAGTGGCTTGCCCTCTCCCAGATGGTGGGTATCCTGCAGCCATTTGAGTACACCACCAACGTCCTCAGCGGTCACAACGCCAGTCTGGGGCATGTACTCCCGCTTGTAAATGCCCTTTGCCAAGGCCTTGAGGCTGTCTCCGGAAGGATGCCGCTGTTTTCCCAAGGAGCAGGGCCTTGGCAGAGAGGCTGTTGACTGGCATCGATACCCACCTTAGCACACTGAGCAGGGAAAGTGTGTACCAGCTGGCTTGCCTCTGTGACCCTCGAATCGAGGATTCCTTGGCGGCCAACGTTGCAGATCCCCACACTTGGGAGGCATAGCTATACTAAGAGGTTCACAGGGCTGCTGCAATGCAGAGGCAGGCGTTGCCGAGGGTGCAAGCCAGCCAGAGCGAGGTAGAGGAGGGATCCTCGCAAAGATCCTCCTCCTCTTATCGGTACACCAAGAGGCCAGGTACATTTCCAGGCATGTACTTGGCCTCTGCCCTAGCCATGGCAGTGTCCTGCTCATTGGAGGGAAGGGAGGCAGAGGAACAGGATCCAGCTCGAAACATAGTGAGGGAGTACCTCGCCAAGCCCCTCCAACTCCTAACATCAGATCCCCTCCAATACTGGGCCAGAAAGGAAGAGATCTGGCCCACACTATCGAGTCTGGTTTTGGACATCTTGTCCACCACTCCCCACCAGTGTCCAGAATGAGCGGGTGTTCTCCCACATGGGAGATGTACTAAGACCACGCCACACACGTCTGGACCCTGGGAGAGTGGAAAGGTTGACTTTCATCCGCTTCAACCTTTCCATGTTCGGGTTTCCCATCGCCAACCCCTAGTCCACACCGTTCTCCCACCTGTTCCACTGCTGGTCTGCCTCCCTTCCTGACATGCCCAACTGCCTGCACACCTGCTTGCCTGCCTGCCTGCAAGCCCACTCATTTCCTCTTATTTTGAGGTTTTATTGGCCCAATGTTTCTAGGCCTTCCCTGGGCATACCAGGGAGGACCACTCTCTGAGCTACATGAAGGGTCTTTGTTGGCCCAATGTTGCAGGCCTTTCTTGGGGGTTGGAGCCACTTTGCTGTCAATGGGTGACTTGAAGCCCTATACTACCTGCCTGCCTCAGTGGGTTCTGCCCTTCCCTGGGGGTTGGAGCCATTCTGCTTCCAATGTGGATGACTTGGAGCACTTTACTCTCTGTCTACTGCAATGGGTGACTAGTGGGGGAGTCACTCAGCTACCTCCCTTAAAGAGCACTCTCTGCCTGCATCAGGGGGTGTCTTCTATGGGCTTGGAGCCACTGAACTGCCAATGGGTGACTTGGAGCCATTACTCTCTCTGCCTACCTGCCTGCCTCGATGGATGCTGCCATTTATGGTGGCTTAGAGCCACTCCACTGCCAAAGTGGGTGACTTGGGGAAGCCTATCTGCCTGCCTCAGTGGTTGACTAGTGGGGGAGTCACTCAGCTGCCTGCCTTAAGAGAACTCTCTGACTGCTACATGGAGAGATCTTGGAGAAAGCTCACAAGCACTGTGACACTCTCCTGCCATCAGGTGCACAACAGGAAGTGGGGTAGCAGCCAGCCCAGATAGCATTCCTTGAAGGGATCCAGATTCCTCATTGTCTGGAGCATCAACACTCTTCAATTCAGTCATAAAATCAGATGTGCCATCATTACGTTGGAGCAACTGAACCACCAATGTGGGTGACTCCAAGCCCTTACTCTATCTGCCTACCTGCCTGCCTCTGTGGGTGCTGCTGTCTATGGGGGTTGGAGCCACTGCACTGCCAAAGTGGGTGACTTGGAGAAGCCCTTAACTCACTCTGTCTGACTCGATGGGTGGTTGCCGTCTATGGGGCTTTGAGTCATTCCACTGCCAAAGTGGGTGACTTGGAGAAGCCCCTTACTCTCTCTGCCTGCCTTGATGGGTGATGCTGTCTATGGGGCTTGGAGCCACTACGCTACCAATGTGCCTGCAACCCATAAAGGGAATTAAAGTTGAGGCCATTTTCTCCATAGAGGGTCACATAACAGAGGCGGTTACTTCACGTACCTCTCGCTGCTGTTCGTGGCTCCGCTGCGGACCCGTTCGATGGAACGGAGCCCCACGTCCCTTTGGGGTCGATGCGTGGTCGCCCCGACCATGCCCCCTGAACTGTGCTCCAAGCGGGGTGAAAGATTCCCTTCATGGACCTCAGGAATCTACTCAATCCGCTTCTCGATCCAAACTGGTGGAACGTGTGGTTCCTGTGGATCCGAACTGTGGAAATGTTTCATCCGTTTATCAGTTCCTCCTTTTTGGGGGGGGGGCTTCTGGGGATCGAAATGTCGATGTGTCGATATTCCGGCATTCCTGATCGGCTTTCTGTGTGCCTTTATAAGCTTTTCACCTTTCCAAGCGTAATGAATCTAATCGCCCTGCTTCCTCCTTGTTTCTTCCCAGCAGATGGCACTCTTTCAGGTCGCAAAAATACCCTGGTTACTTGTTTATTTACTGACAACCATGCAGTGGCGATGTGGTGCATTTTCCTGTTTTGGTTATACTTGGATCTCTGTTGCCTACCACCCTATGACAATGCTTCCTTTGTTGCCCCGTCCTCTATATGCAGCAGTCCAAGACCCTAATACCTTCTTGACTCATGGCCGGATTTCAATAGGCTTGCAATGGTCCTTTTTGAACTGGATAACAACCCCCCCCACACACACACACTTTGAATGACCCATGCAATACTTAAAATATGAGTTTCGCGCTCATTGGCACACCACCACAACCAACACCACCAACACATTTATGGGCAACAGGCGCACCGAATTTCAAACGTCGGCCCAAGTAAGTATTGCATGGGTCATGCGCTGGAAACAAGGGTGTAACAGACAGAGTGGCACCCTGCAGTAATGTTTGCTTGCTAACCAACAGAAAACCTTCTCCTGAGTTCATTTATTCCGAAAAAATAAAATTCCTTTTAGGTAGGTTTTTCATGTGTGCACAGTGCAAAGCCAATTTCATACAAGGCATCCCAGAGTACAGCAACGCATTAATCAGCTGAAGTACTGATCTATACGTGTCCAAACTGATATTTTGACTCATCCCATGTCTGAGTACCTATCCACACACACCCTTTTCATAAGTAGCCTGGTCATTACAACCACTCCAGCAACCGTACCTAGCAGATTCCCCCCTCCCCCCGTGCCCACTTTAAATAAAAGGGTTCACTCAAAACCCTTGCCTGGCAGGCTGCTTCCCACTGCTAAGATAGATGTCCGCGCTATATGCACACTAGCTATCCCATTTAAAACTAGGCTGCCTACGGTAGAAGCAGGAAGTGTGGAGCGCTTTCATGTGCAAGGTCACTATCATTTTTAAGAAACCACTGGATTATATAACATTTTAATTATATGTGCTCAGATCTATGTGCGTTGTGATCTGAAGCGATCAATGTGCATTGTGATCTGAAGCTACTGCCTACGTCCTCTGTGCACGTGCAGAGTGCAGCTCACCATGGAGACCACTCTGCCTGCTACAACGCCAGCTTCTGCTGCAGTGATCATTCTATGCGTGATGACGTACGTGCTTCATGAAATTTTCCCAACTTTTTCTCGCCTATCAGTGGCCTGTCCACATCCGGTAAGCAACTATATTACTGAGGCAGTAGCAGGAAAAGAGGCAAACCATCGTGTTAAGGAACCATCCAGTTTGCGAAACAAAGGAATATGCTATTATTTGCAACCACAGGGTTCAAAAATCCATTCGTTCAGACGGCATCACCTCATCCTGTGGTACGGTTTAACACAGAGTATTTCTCACATATTTTTTATGCTTCCAATGCACTGCCCTTTCGCTTTCAAACTTGCCTCACTGCCCAGTGCTGCTTATTGATTTTAAAGGTTTGCAAGGGGGGGAGTTATAGGTCTTGTACCGTGCCCGAATTCCAGATGCATATAATAATAATAATAATAATAATAATAATAATAATAATAATAATAATAATAATAATAATAATAATAATAATACCTTTATTGTCAATGTACAACATGTGCACAATGAAATTAGCTGAGTCTCCCATGCCCACCCCCACCACCATCCCGCCCCCATCTCACTGGCAATCACTCAGTCTTATTGCACCCTGTTTCTACTTATACTTAGCAAGGCGGAGAATTGCCCTCTCAGGTCTCCCTCCCCCCCTCACACCGGGAAACCAGCTATCCAGTCAGCAATCCCCTGCAACCAGCAGCTGGAGGAAATTTTAAACTACACGTGTGTGAGACTACTGACAGCCGAAGGCCGATGTTTCGATTTGCACACCGTGATTATCAGTGCAGTGCAAAGGATTTATTCGATGAAGGAATGACTCAGACTTATTTTTCCTTGCTAGGTGAATCTCTTGCAATGAAACTGGATGCGCGAGAGCACTTGTTTTATGCCTAGTGATCACCTTCTGGGTATTCAACTTTTCTGAAAATCCACAGCAGGACTAATGTCCCCTCTGTTTTGCAAATGAACTTCTGACCTCTGCCAGCAGCAGAGGAGAAAAACAACCTCTTCTCAGATCTTATCAGGCTGACCCTTCCTGCCTGGCTGGAAGGGTGGGGGAAAGCAATTTACACCTTGCTGCAAAAGACCTGTTCTCTGTTCAGATCTTCAGGTCTTGTTCTCATTAGGAACAAGAACTTTTATACTTTGCTGCAACAGATTAAAAAATTAGTTAACTTCTCAAGGAGATCCTTTCAGGGCTGAGTTTTTATTCAGCAACCTTTTATCTCCAAGATATGATTACTTGCCTCCCTACACCTAGGGCTTGAATTGTTCTTTGTTTAAAAGAAGACCTTCACATTCCTTGCAAGCTTCAAAATGGTAACATTACAAGAGAACACTGGAAACTTTCTGCAGAACTCTGCACACAAAAAGACAACATAGCCCACATGTCTGAACACCTGCCACCTCACTAATGTCCGTGCTCTGTGATTGGACAGGCAATTGACCTTTTTTCCAGGGGATCTGCTCTGAACATTTTTCACACTCTGGAGCTGCAGGGCCAGTTGGGAACTGCCTGGAGTTTCTCATCAGAGAAAACTTTCAATAAATTGAATTTCTCTGCCCCAAATATGGCACAGAATCTGGGTCATTTTTGGTCCGCTCACGAAATTAGGTCCTTTTTGGAGATTTTAATAGAAAATAACTTTGGCCTGGCGTTGTTCATTGCGGCGCTCATTGTAACGAACACACCTTTGTGAGGGCAGCAGAGGAATTGGTGTTGCTAGGGTACCACTGAAATTCCAGGCAGTGTTGATCCAAATTTAAAATTTTACAGCAGTGGTTCAACCTCGTGATGCTGAACTTCGCCGAAAACCCACCAAGGCAGCACCAGTCCCCGTACTGGTGGGAAATGCGCCGCTTGTGGCAGCAATCGGCGCAACCCCACCCCAGGCATCAGTTTCCAGCAGGTACTGTGTTCTGTACTTGATCCTTACATGTTTCCTTTTTGTCCACAACAGGAGGCAACATTGATGAGTTAATCCAGTAGTAAAAATTATAATTCAGCAGAAAACCCATTTCCCTCAAAAATATTTCTTCCCAATATACCTAATGGTATGAGTGCTGAACCTTGTTTGTTTCCTGTTTCCTTTTATTTGAAACATATCATTATGAAAACGTTTTTGCAAATGGTTATCTTAAAGTAACTTGATTTTTCCTGTAAGTACAAAATGTCCTTTGAGTTTTGCTAAATTAGCAGTGTAAGCTAACATGTAAATAATTTAAATACTATGTTTTAAATGAGTTTTTAAATAAAATTTAATTGCTGTGTGCATCCAGAGTAGGGAGAACACCCTGCTTTAAAAAAAGGACCGCCCACACATTTTACACACTGGTTTTGAATATTTTTCAAGGTGTTAATGCTTTTAACACTATTTTAGAACTGTCTGATGATTAATATAGAACTTTGAATAAGATACACACAGAGGGACACTTCTTTTTCCATTGTGCAGTTATAAACTTAAACTATGGGTTTTATTTTGTTACTTTAGTGAGGCTTACCTTAGTAATAGATATGAACAGATTCCCTCACTACTTTGTGAGTCCCACCCTTTCTTATCTACTCTTTTTTCGTTTAGAACAACTATTTGAAGTAAATGTAGTTCACACAAAAACAGGCAAGTGCCTGCATAGGCCTAATCATAGCCCACAGCCCCCCAAACTCCTTCATATTAAACACTCCACAATGAACTGTTACTTAACATGGTTATGTGGTGTTCTACTTGTGGCTTTTTTGGCATAAAAACAACCAAGAACTTAGTGATATCCACCCTTTCCTTGCTTTCTATGTACTACATTGCTGGTTATGTTTCCCCTTTAGTTCACATAATAAAAAAACTAATACTTTTATTGAATGGGTCTGATTAATGGTTGGACTTCTGCATTGTGCATCTTTTAGGTGCAGGCCCAGCCCAAGATGTGGGATTAAGGCACATGGCAGGGATCAGGATCGTGCCTGGTGCCCATGCACAGATCCTTGAAATTGGAGAGCAGCAGGATGGAGGCAACGGGGGAGAAGGGCAAGATGAGGAGGAAGAACAGCCTGGTAAGTAGTAATAAACCAACATTAGGGCACCAAAGGACTAGGGCTTGATTAGAAGGCCTTGACTGCTGCTGTGGATCATTGCTTCTCAACCAGTGGGACCCCAGATGTTCCTGAACAGCAACTCCTAGAAAACCCTTCCAGCAGAGCTAATGGTGGAGGCTTCTGGGAGTTGCAGTCCAGGAGTACTGGTGGTCCCACAGGTAGAGAACCACTGCTGTACATGATGGAGGGTTGATGCATGCAGAACTTTTTTTCAGTCTGACAAGGTTTACAATTCCATGTATAAAGTTTCAGATCTTGCCCCAGGAATGGACGGTATGATGCAGGGGATACGCCGCCAGGAGCTACAAAATATAATTGCCTTGATACAGGACCTTGCACAGGGAGGTAGGACATAGTTAACATCTTCGCCATACCTTTATCAGACAATATTTGAGAGCTCAAAATACACATGGTAAAGATAAAACTGATCGTGAGTTGCGCTGCTTCTAAAATGAACGTACATGTTTAATAAACCCTTGACTTCATGGATATAAACTATTTCTCACTACAACAACGAATAATGCTTCTTTTTCCTACTGATTTGCACAGTGCAGTCTAAGAAATCATTAGCAATGCATGGTTTGGTTCGCTAAGAAGCAAATGACCAGTCTAATCCCTTTGCTGTTCCACTGTTTTGTTTGTTTGGCATTATGTGCACTGTGAGCCCAACAGTACTTATCTTTTTTTAATAATTGTTCCATAGTTATTGTATTTTTGTAGTAAATCATTTATATTTTATAGATATTAAAACCTCTGTTTTCTACTGGCTGAAAATAAGCGTTTTATACTGCGTTTATTTATGAAGTATGGTATTTTATTGTAAAATGTACATTGAAATAAAGACATCTATGCTCCAAAAGGTGGACTGTTGATCTTGCACACTACAGAACCGTTTGTTCACGTATACGTTTGCTTGTACTATAGATAGATGTACAGTTAGAAATAATCACTTCCGAGGTGTACATTATTAAGGAGTAAATATTTGTTTTTTCTTTCTCAAGCGCTTCATAGGAGTCTTCATCAGGTCTGTAGTTTTGACCTCATTCTCTGATTTTACTATGAGATAAGGGGATGGTGTTAGGTTTTCAGTGCAGGGCACTGCATCACTGAGTGCTGGTAAAGGAAAATCAGAGTTACCATTTTGGACTTGTATTCCTTCTTTGGTTTTTAAAGTTTCACCAGTGGGTGTGCTATGGGTTACCTCTGAAGTTCCACCACCAGTACTCAGTATTGAGTTGGATCACAAAAGAGACTGCGAGCAACCTGCCTCCAATTCACTATCAGTTTCATTGTCAGACACCTGCTTATGGACAGAATCAGAATCTGAATCACTCACAGTGGCATTAACATTTGTTTTTGAGGCAGCATTTCCAGCATTACGGCACTTAACAGCTTTACTTTTTTTGCAGCCCCCTTTTTTTACTTCATCAGAAACACACTTTTTGGAACAGTTCCCAGAGCAGTCACAGGAACTGGATGTAATGTAGTCTGTCAGCTTCATAAGAGATCTCGATGCTACCCTTAGGTTTGAAATCACCTCGTTGTGGAACCTTTTCTCTTCCTCATCTCTTGCATTTCTTTTCAAGTTGTTACTTTCAGTATTTTTCTGAACCCAATTCACGAATCCAGATAGGGTATTATCCAGACGAGCTGCTGCACTAGCTCTTTGCTTCCGCTTTTGCAGCATAGCGAGTCTTCTGGCAGGGTCTAAATTCGCTTCATAACTAGTAGTTTTGCCAGGGTCTAAGGGAAAAAGAAACAATACTTTAGGTGGAGGTTTGCTTATATTTGGTTTTAATAACACAAACTGTTATTTCTACATGGTAGAAAGTCATCTTCATGGTTGTTTTTCAACAACTGGGTGCCAATGGTGCAGAAACCATGCACCTTCACATCAGAGTCGTGCAGTACTATTTCTGGAAACATGCAAGTATTCAAAAGGTAACAGTACTAATTTTTTTCTAAGAAAAGTACCCTTTCTCCTCGAGGTTTCAGCAGTTGAAGGCGCCGTGCTTAAAGCAGTGGAACACCCAGAGGTTGATGGCTTGCAGACATCTGTGGAATGTGTATCTGGGAAGAAAAAGAATAAATTTACAAAGGGAACCGAAACTGTTCTATGAGTTGGGACTGCTTGGTTTTTCAAGCAGGCAAAATACTAAGTGACTGAGGAGAATATCCAGGTTGCTTTTGTAGTATTTTAAGATACTGCTATAGAGAACATTTCCTAACAGGAACAGGACTTCATAAGCCTTCAACCAATCTTCATGCAGAATTTTCAGTAAAATCTGAATGAAGATTTGAACAGCACTTACAGTTAGGGACTTCTGAACTTGTCCCGGAACAAGGATGAGTGTAATTGGACCAAAGAAGAACTTACCTGGGCCTGAGACATCAGAACTGGCTGATAATAAGAAATTGTTCGATTCGAACAGATCGAGTGTGACTACCTCATCTCCATCCGCTTCCATTGTCTCAGCGCCTACAGATAGAAATATGTATGCTTAGTCCAAAAAATTATGCCAGTACTCGGAAACCCATAAGGAAGGCAAGTTTTATTAGTTGGTAACCAACAATAAGGATGCTACCAGGAAATCTGATACACCTTCTTCTTGTACGCAAATAATACACTTCCGGGAAACATCGGGTGCTGTGTTGCTAAGGGGAGTGGGTTGTTGTCAAGTTGCAAAGGCGCGAAAACTAAATGCTAAAGACCGTGGTTCGCAAAACCGAAAAATCGGTATATCGCCATACCAGCTTTTCGGTTTACCGGAGAACGGTTATTCAGAAACAAATATTGATAAAATTGGTGTAAATTTCTTCCTTGTAAACATATCTTGAAGCAATGTTTGTATCTGCTCCCTTCCCCAGATGGAGCATTGTTGTGAGAAAACAAACTACCCAGTTTCCGAATAGGAGAGGATTTAGTCTTTCCTGTTTTCGAAGGCGGGATTTGATTATCAAGTGTTACAAAAAACAGGTTCTTAAATTGTTTATGTTATAGCGCCGAAAGGCCAAGAAAAGATGGGAGTTTTATGCTGAAAAGTGTGCTGTACTTTTCAAATTAAATAATTAATTGGATACAGTATCCACTAGAAGTAGATGCCATGCGTTGAGTGAAAGGTAATCAAGAGTTAAGTGATCTGTACATTAAAGGACCTCATTGTCACCAGTCACAATTGTTATTGCCGCCAGAACATTAAGAGGAACCATTTTAGATTAAAAATGAGAAAAGCAAACACATCTTTAATTTACTCTCATTACATTAACTAAATAATAAATAATGGGTCATGCAAAGGAATTGTTTCTTTAAAATTAAAGGTGGGAATGTCTTCCTCAGTACATTGTTATGGAGGAGGAACAGTTCACAAAAAATGGAGCATTCTTTGCAAGTAATCTCACACGGTGTTATTTTGGGAGTAAAACCTAACAAAAAAATTTAGGGAACAACTGCATGGGTTAGAGAGAAATTTCAGAAGTGTTTACTTACCTATCTCAGGAGCAGACTCGCTTTCAGTTGTTCATAGTGGATGAATAGAAATATCCGTTCTAAATATCTGGGCCATTTCATCAAACCAAATGAATTTCATTCTCCCAGATCCAGATGTGTTGTTCTGTACTACTGCCTGCTTATAAAGTTTCCTTGAAGATTTTGTCTTGGTCCGACACTCCTCAGCGGTTCTGTTGAACCTAATCTTAATAAGCTCACTGGAAATCATTTCAAAGATCTCGTAGTTCCGCTTTAGGGATGAAAGTGCATACTTTATTTCAGCTTCACCCCATATTTTGATTAGCGCCGAGGTTTCAGCGTTACCCCATATAACACCCCTCTTGCCTTTTACTGTTCTTCTGCTGCCTTGACTTTCTTCAAGGCTGTTGTCCTAGTCCATCTTGATAACCTGCTTTGTAGAAATGATTTGTGCCTTTCAGCAAGCAACTCCAGTGGGTTGACTTGCTTCTGGCTCTTGGCGATGGAGGGATTGAAATTGCTTACTTCCTGTCCTTCCCAAGAGGACAGTCAGCAATTAGCATTTCAAATGGCAAAGTAAATGTCCCGAAAGGCAGAGCCATTTTTGTGACAAACATGTTTTTTAAACATATGGCTGCTAAACAAACTCTTAAAGGGGTAGTGTCATAAACGGTAATTGCAGGAAAACAAACTTTGGAAACGCTGCCGGGGGGGCATCCCAATGTGGACATGTGTTAAGCCATGTCGAACATGTAGTTGAAAGTAATTGTGGATTTTTAAGCAAATCTGCTTAACCCCAATCAATGTAGTAGATGTGAAGAGCAATGAATTTTGTTGCTTAACTTTATTTTTTCTAAGAATAGACAAGGAAAAGCAATGGAAATGTAGGGCGGATATTGAAATAGTTTGTATAGTAAAGTGCTGTGATACAAATCGTTAAGGCAGTTATTAATCAACATAGGGAAGGATAAGCAGACAGCAGAAACCAATGTTCAAGATCACTCTTGATTACAGGGAGTGCACTATAGTTGTTTCTAATCAGAATCACGCGGGATTTCAGTGTTTAGCAGCTTATGAATGTACCGTCATTTTACATGTGTAAACAGATAGTCTGCTATAGCGGTTCTAATTGCTTCAGACTCCATTCTTTCCGTAGTCCCCCTTGTGGGCTCAAAATCATGCACATCTATTTCTGCTGTGGCAGGTGCATTGTAGAAATTTGTTTCCTCCTCTGGTATAAACTGGTTTTTTTCACAAATATTGTGGAGAATAACAGCTGAAGCTATTATACAGTTCACATTTTGAATATGAGCCTCCATGCGCACAGACAGCCTGTGGAATCTGGCCTTGAGCCGGCCAAACACGCACTCCACAATGTTTCTGGTACGGTTGAAGACCTTGTTGTAGTGCCTCTCCCTATCATTCCTAGGCACTGCATATGATTTCATAAGCCAATTACAAAGAGGATATGCACCATCTCCCAAAATCAGCGGTGGGGTGGAACCCCCCCCCCATATTGGAACATGGGATTCCCAGGAATTAGTGTGCCTTCCTCTATTTTTCTAAACAGCAAGGAAGAGCGGAACACATGTGCATCATGGTTTACGCTGGAATGTCCAGCAAGCATGGAGAAGAAGATTCTGTCGCCATCACATGCAGTCTGTAGTAGGACTGAGTGAGATGATTTCCTATTAAAATAAGCCTGCCCCTCCTTTTTTGGCACCGTAATCGTGATGTGCGATCCGTCCACTGCTTCAATGCAATTAGGGAACCTGTGCTTTTTCGTTGAGGCAATCATCTGAAAAACAGTAGAAGAATTATTGAGTAAGGGGAAGACTAGATACTCACTATCACTCACTAGATACTTCAGAAATTAGGTTACTGCTGATGTGTTGGGACAGCCAAAAAGCAGTTCATAAGAAGTGCACCTTGTAAGTTCCAACGCAGATAAACAAAGTTGGTTCAGCAAAGTAGCACATCACTGGCGCAATTAGTGTTGGTGGTGAACACCAAATATGTAGTTAGGTAAAAGAAGAGTGAAGACCGAATACAAGAAATGAAAAAAACTGCACAATAACACATTGGATGCAGTGAATTACCACAAGGGGAAAAACCCGTCACCGTCCATGCTGAGAGCTGCATGAACATATTGTATTCAGCCTAGCAATACTGCATACCTACCTTATTAAGTCAACCACTTGAACCTCCTCCTTCAGAAGTGTATGCTCAATCGCCAGACATACTTCGACAATGACACTTGCAATTGTAGAGGTTCCCTTCTGGAATGCTAGGGAAATGGTGCAATAACAGGACCGACTTGCAAGGAAGTAAACTCCAATGGCCACTCATTCCTCTACAGGTTCTGCCGAGCGCATGACCATGTCCTTCCGCATAAGGTATGACCTAAGCACATCAGCAATTTCAAAAAGCGTCTGTCGGGTCATTCGAAAGTTCTCAATCCACTGCCTATCGTCCCAGTACTGCAGTACTGTATTGTGAAACCATAGTGTACACCCAGGGTAGCACCAACATAATTTTTGCCTAGGTGATGTGAGCCTCCACTCAGCAACAGCCCAAAACACAGTTTGAACAAGTGTGTTTGTGGAATCTAGGAACTCACTGCTGTCGTCATCCATATCTTCGCGTCCCCGGCGGCGCTTCAGTACCGAAATGCAGTTCAGAATAATGTTTACATTCTCAAACACAGCAGCCAAAAGAGGCAACCTGCGTAGTACAGATTTCCTACGGCATCGGATCCGCGAGGAAGGCATGGTGTCCACTCTGCAGGTAGAACCGGAAATGATTCTCAGTCTGGACTACAATCTCGATAATACTTTCTGGTGACTTGGAGGACCCAGATGACAGACGTCAAACCATGGCACCTGAAGCCACCTAGTGCCAGGAGGAGGAACTGGCAGTACAGGGATCAGGGTCTATGGAAGTTGCCATGCAATGATTGGGCAAAAGATGGGACAACAGAAAAAATTATGCAGACCGGGAAAATGACGGGAGACCGTCGATTAATCGAAAGACCAAAAACCGAAAGGCGGGTCCCACTAACTGCAGCAGCGGAAAGAAAAGGAAACTTGCAGTTCGAAGCGCATCAAGGCTGTGAGGCTGGAATAGTTTCGACTTCAACCAGTATGCACGTGAGTACACAGAAACAGGGGTGGCACCAGAGTTAGATCATGTGACTGAAACTGATTTCAAAATGGAGCCAAGCTCACCTCAGCATGAGGAGGTATGTGAAGTAACCGCCAGAGATGCTCAAAAGGAAACATAAAGTTTCAATATGGGCATTGGGCATGCTGATGTTTTCTTAACCGTGTAACTAATCTACCCGCAGAATTATGCACTAGCTGGAGCCTCCACACTAATCTAAAAGACAGCCCCACACAGAGAACAGAGCATTGCAGTAGTCTAATCTCGAGACTATGAGTGCCTGGACCAGATGGGAATGCATTGCCTTCCCCAAAAATATTTGTTTTAAGTTGCGTAATTTTGTGAATGAGCCCAGCCAGTGCTTCCATCTGTAATACTCTTCCCACTCACTCCTTCTTTTGCGGGGGTGGGGGTGTCTGTGTAAGCCCAGTGTTTTTCTACTGCCTTTCCCTGGGGGTTGGAGCCACTCCGCTGCCAAAGTGAGTGACTTGGAAGAGCCCTTTACTCTCTCTGCCTGCCTCGATGGGTGCTGCTGTCTAAGAAGGTTAGAGTCACGCAGCTGCCAAAGTGGGTGACTTGGAGGAGCCATTTACTCTCTCTGCCTGCCTCGATGAGTGCTGCCATCTATGGGGGTTAAAAGCCATCCACTACCTTAAAAGCCTTATGCTCTCTCTGCCAGCATCAGGGGGTCCTGGTTTGCTGTTATAAGAACATAAGAACATAAGAAGAGCCATGCTGGATCAGGCCAGAGGTCCATCTAGTCCAGCTTCCTATATCTCACAGTGGCCCCACCAGATGCGTCTGGAAGCGCATGAGACTAGATATCTGTCTCCTGATACCACTCCCCTGCATCTGACCCTTGAAGTACCCAGGTTTCAAGCCTGGAGATTACACATGTCCATCATGGTTTGAAACCTGTGATGGACTTTTCCTCCAGGAATCTGTCCAATCCCCTTTTGAAGGCATCCAGGCCAGATGCCATCACCATATCCTGTAGTAGGGAGTTCCACAGATTAACAATACGCTGGGTGAAAAAATATTTTCTTTTGTCTGTTCTCACTCTCCCAACCCACAGTTTGAGTGGATGTCCCCTAGTTTTGGTATTTTGTGAGAGGCAGAAGAGTGGCCCTCTATCCACTTTACTCATGCCCTGCATTATTTTGTACGTCTCAATCATATCCCCCCTCAGGCGCCTTTTTTCCACAATAAAGAGACCCAAATGTTTTAGCCTTTCCTCATAAGGGAGGTGTCCCAGCCACATTTTAGTTGCTCTCTTCTGCACCTTTTCCAGTTCCATTGTTTTTTTGTTGTTGTTTTTGAGATATGGAGACCAGAATTGTACACAATACTCCAGGTGCAGCCTTACTATCATTTGGTATAATGGCATTATAATATTGGCTGTTTTATTTTCAATCCCCTTTTTGATAATCCCTAGCATGGAATTAGCCTTCTTCACCACTGCCACACATTGTGTAGACACCTTCATTGAGCTGTGCACCAACACACCAAGATCTTTTTCCTGATCCATCACGGATAGCTCTGAGCCCATGAATTGATAGATAAAGTTTTGATTTTTTTGCCCCAATATGCATTACTTTACATTTTGCTACATTGAAACGCATTTGCCATTTCACAGCCAATTCCCCCAGTTTGGAGAGATCCTTCTGGAGTTCTTTGCACACTCTTAACAAAGTTAAGTCTTAACAAGTTTCATGTTAGCTGCAAACTTGGCGACCTCACTGCTTATTCCTGTCTCCATGTCATTTATGAACAGATTGAAAAGCACTGGATTCAGGACAGATCCCTGGAGCACACCGCTTTTTACCTCTCTCCATTGTGAAAATTTCCCATTGACACCTACTCTTTGTTTCCTGGATTTGTCAGACAAGACTTACCCTTACAGAATCCATGCTGATTTTCTCTCAGCAAGGTTTCTTCTTCTATGTGTTTTAAGATTATCTCTTGGAGGAGGCTTTCCACCATCTTCCCTGGGACAGATGTAAGGCTAACCAGACTGTAGTTTCCTGGGTCCCCCCTCCTTCCTTTTTTAAACATTGGTGTGTAGACATGGACACGGAGCGGCGAAAATCTCGTTTCCGTTTTCGGTTCTCGTTCTTGTTATGTAACGGGTAACAGTAACGAGAATTACTCCGCTCCAACTCGAACTCGAACCGAAAAAGAAAAATTGGGTCTGATTTTTCGTCGTCGTTCATGGCATCGTGGCGATCGCACGATGCCAAGCAGCACAGAAAAAAAGGTTTTAAAAAAACCTGATTCCTGGCCAAAAAAGCAGGCGAAAATATGCCTGCCTCAGTGAGGGCACCTACCAGAGAGGGGTGGTTTCTGGGGGGTTCCCCTGCCTTCCCCCCCTCTCCTGTCCTGGGCTGCTGGTACCAGGCTGGGGGCCATCTTCATTGTCTCCATTTGCCATGCAGTGGGGGGGGGATCCAAAATGGCGACCGCAATATTTATTTTTAAATCGTGGTCCAAAAACCCACAAAAGCACCACAGAAACATTTGAAAATTAGGTATTTTAAATGCCTGTTTTTTTATAGTAGCAGCAGTGGGTTTTTCTTGCAATAAAACACCTCCATTTATTTTATTTTATTTTATTTTATTTTTATTGTTTTACACCTGTGCAATGATGGGCTGGCCATGGGATGGGACCATGCAAATTTTTGGACCCATTCCACCAATCGCATGGCCAGGTTTTGACTGAGACTTCTGGATGTGCCAGAGGGCATAAAAAGCCCACTAACCCAAACCCTAACCCGAACCCATATGCCAGTACATTGTCCTTCTTAGTGGGTCAGAGGCACCCAGAGATGCAGCCCAATAACCCACCCTAACCTTAACCGTAGCCCTAAGCCTAGCCCTTACCCTAACCCCAACCCTAACCCAGATCCGTACGCAAGTACACTTTCCTTCTTAGTGGCTCCCAGGCACCCAGAGAGGTGCCTCCCACAGCCCACTATCCCCTACCCCTACCCCTATCCCATTCCCTAACCTGTACGTCAGTACGCTAGTACACTCCCCTTCTTAGTGAGTCAGAGGCACCCAGAGAGAGAGGTGTCTCTGGCACTAACCCCCCACCCTAACGTAATGTATGGTATGCTACGGCCTCGTGTTACGCTTCCCTTCCCTTCCCTTCTTAGTGGGTCAGACGTCAGAGGCACCCAGAGAGGTGCCTCCCAGAGCCCACTTACCCTAACCCTAACCCCCCCAACCCAAACGACAAACAGAAACGACAATTTTTTGAAAATTATCGTGACAAACGGAAACAAGCCGAAATGGACCCGTCCCTGACAATCGAAAACTTGACACATCATTTTTTCTGGTCGTGCCCATCCCTATTGGTGTGACATCCGCTATCATCCAGTCTTCCGGCACTGTGGCCGATATAAGAGACAAGTTGCATATTCCCATTAAGACAACTGCAATTTCTTTCTCAGTTCCTTAATAACCCTTGGATGGATGCCATTTTGGCCCGGTGACTTATTGATGTTCAATTTATCAATTAGTCCTAAAACATCCTCTCTTTTAACCTGTATTGGGGGGGGGGATACAGACAGAGAATAGGAAAGAAAAAAGAAAGAAATAACCTTTCCTCCCATTCCAAACAAAGTGTGATGGACTCAGACAGTGATCCATCCGTGATGGTAATGGGATTGGGGATGGATGAATGAGATTCATTGATGTATGATGTACATGACATGATTTTGAGGCAAAGAAAGATTTTGAGGAACACATGGCTAGCAATATAAAACATAATAGTAAAAGCTTCTTTAAATGTGTTAGAAGTAGAAAACCTGCCAGAGAACCAGTTGGCCCCCTGGATGGTGAGGGAGGAAAAGGGCAGGTTAAGGAGGACTTGGAAATTGCAGAGAAATTAAATTAGTTCTTTTCATCTGTCTTCACAACAGAAGACCCTGAGCAGATTCTGCTGCCCGAACTCTTGACTAAAGAATTAACCAAATACAGGTTGAAAGAGAGGATGGTTTAGGACTAATTGATAAATTGAAGATCAACAAGTCACCGGGCCCAGATGGCATCCACCCAAGGGTTATTAGGGAACTGAGAAATGAAATTGCAGATCTCTTAAGGGTCATATGCAACTTGTCTCTTAAAACGGCTACAGTGCTGGAGGACTGCAGGATAGCGGATGTCACACCAGTTTTTTAAAAAGGAAGGAGGGGGGACCCGGCAAACTACAGACTAGTCAGCCTTACATTTGTCCCAAGGAAGATGGTGGAAAGCCTCATCAAAAAGAAAATCTTAAAACACATAGAAGATTAAACTTTGCAGAGAGAAAATCAGCATGGCTTCTGTAAGGGTAAGTATTGTCTAACAAATCTTTTAGAATTTTTTGAAAAGGTCAACAGGCATGTGGATTTGGGTGAACTGGTGGATATAGTCTATCTGGATTTACAGAAGGCTTTTGACACAGTCCCTCACCAAAGGCTGCTGAAAAAACTGCATAGTCAGGGGATAAGAGGGCAGGTCCTCTTACGGACTGAGA
This sequence comes from Phrynocephalus forsythii, assembly GCA_029282475.1. NCBI lineage: Eukaryota > Metazoa > Chordata > Lepidosauria > Squamata > Agamidae > Phrynocephalus > Phrynocephalus forsythii. The sequence goes on along the minus strand of JAPFRF010000005.1, from coordinate 3,685,962 downwards.
ACTGGTTGAGATCCAGGAAACAAAGAGTAGGTGTCAATGGGAAATTTTCGCCATGGAGAGCAGTGAAAAGTGGTGTGCCCCAGGGCTCTGTCCTGGGACCGGTGCTTTTCAATCTGTTCATAAATGACCTGGAGACAGGGATAAGCAGTGAGGTGGCCAAGTTTGCAGATGACACAAAACTTTTCCGTGTGGTATAAACCAGAGAAGATTGTGAAGAGCTCCAGAAGGATCTCTCCCAACTGGGAGAATGGGCTGCGAAATGGCAAATGCATTTTAATATAGCCAAACGTAAAGTAATGCATATTGGGGCAAAAAATCAAAACTTTATCTATCAACTCATGGGCTCTGAGTTATCTGTGACAGATCAGGAAATGGATCTTGGTGTGTTGGTGGATAGCTCCATGAAGGTGTCTACACAATGTGTGGCAGCGGTGAAGAAGGCCAATTCCATGCTAGGGATTATCAAAAAGGGGATTGAAAATAAAACAGCAAACATTTTAATGCCATTATACAAAACAATAGTAAAGCCGCACCTGGAGTATTGTGTACAATTCTGGTCACCGCATCTCAAGAAAGACATAGTGGAACTGGAAAAGGTGCAAAAGAGAGCGAATAAAATGATTACTGGCCTGGGGCACCTCCCTTATGAGGAAAGGCTAAAACATTTGGGTCTTTTAAGTGTGGAAAAAAGGCACCTGAGGGGGGATATGATTGAGGCATACAAAATAATACAGAGCATGAGTAAAGTGGATAGAGGGAATCTCTTCCCCTCTCACAAAATACCAGAACTAGGGGACATACACTCAAATTGAGGGCTGAGAGAGTAAGAACAGACAAAAGAAAATATTTTTTCACCCAGTGCGTTGTTAATCTATGGAACTCCCTGCCACAGGATATGGTGATGGCATCTGGCCTGGATGCCTTCAAAAGGGGATTGGACAGATTCCTGGAGGAAAAGTCCATCACAGGTTTCAAAGCATGATGGAGATGTGTAATTTCCAGGCTTAAAACCTGGGTACTTCAAGGGCCAGATGCAGGGGAGTGGTATCAGGAGACAGATATCTAGTCTCATGCGCTTCCAGACGCATCTGGTGGGGCCACTGTGAGATACAGGAAGCTGGACTAGATGGGCCTTTGACCTGATCCAGCATGGCTCTTCTTATGTTCTTATGTTACAGGAAGCTGAGAAGGTGCTACCTGTGATTGATCAAACAACAACACGATGACACAACACAAGGATGATGTTGATGAATGATGATAGAAAATTATGAGGATGATGAGGATGAAGATGCTGCCTGTCCAGTTTGTGCAGTTGTTTGTTAACATCCTTTTTTAAAAATGTTCTCCGCCGGGTCAGGGGCAGTGGCATGCCCAGGCGCGTTCAAATGGATTAAATCACGCAAAGCATGAAAAAACAAATAACAAATCAATGAACCAACAAAATGAATTTTTCAATTTTTTTGTTAAAAATGAAACGAGCCGGACTGAAGCCTAAAACAAAACGAAATGAAACGAATTGCAATTTTTTCAGTTTATGTCCATCTCTAAGCCATTGCTTTGAGTCCTAGTCTCTGATGCCATGGAAAATGAACTTGTTCCCTCTTCAATATGACATCCTTTCAAATATTTAAGCATAGCTATCATATCCCCTCTCAGCCTTCTTTTTGAAAGGCAAAACATTCTCAGTTTCCTAAGCCGTTCCTCATAAGACATTTCCTCCAGACCCTCAACCATCCTGGTCACCCTCCTCTGCACCCGCTCGAGGTTGTCAACATCCTTTTAAAATTGAGGTGCACAGAACTGGACACAGTACTCCAGGTACTCACAACTCTGTACAAAGATCACCTCTCAGATATGAAAGAGGTGTTTGGGGCTCAGCTTTCCTGATGGCAGGAGAATACACTTTTATAGAGGTGAAAAAATTGTACAAGTTTTGAGTCAGGTTTTACTGTCTTCCCTTATATGCACAAAGGCTCTGAAATGAACAGTCATTTGAGGTAGCATAATGTCTAATCATGCTTTCTGTGGAGTTATATAACATGCTTGTACTTAGATTAATAGTCTGCAAATGTTGACAAAGCAGGGTTGAATAAATGAGGCAGCCAGAAGACAACAGCATATTCCTGGTAATAAATCAGAAAAAGAAATCACAGTGCTGGTCAGAAGTACTTGTATTAATTTGCAAAGCAACTTTAGATTTTATATCTGGTAAAAACAAAATTAAAATAAAAAATGCAAAAGACAAACATGTAGTGGCACCTGAGAGACTAAGTGTTATTTTAACGTGAGCTTTTGTGGATTTTATGGTCTCTCTGGGAATCATCACAAAGAACATCCACAGCAGCCCCCTTGCTAAATGCGTCATGGAATGTCTTTGTGAAGAGAGACTGACAGAGAAATGCTGTCAACTGAAAAGTTGTAAAGGACTACCATAAGTAGTAGTATTAGTTGGTTGTAGTAACATCTACCTCTTTGTCAAAAGCATTACTGCTGGAAAGACTCTCATATTAAAAAAGTATAGTCTTTAAATCTAGCTTTCTACTCTAAATGGTCTTTTTGCTAAAGAAACAACACAAAAGCAGACAAGGAAAAAGAGAAAGAAAAACAAACTCAATCTTCTGGTTAATTTTCAATTAACACAAGCAACTCAGAAACATGGGCTTAATTGACAAGTCCAATTGCTGGGATATATATCTCGGGGGGGGGGGGACTTGTTACGGTAGGGTGGACAAGTTAATTAGCGGCAGGATACACCTATCCCCTGAAGTTGAGCCTGAATCTGCTGGGGCAAAGCAGCAGCCCTGCTTTTCTACCCTTCTTTATACACCCTGATGTAAAAAAAAAGGCTAGGAAAGAGATGGTGGCCCTCCTTCCCTCCATTACCCTGGTCACAGCCTTGGGCCATCCATAGCTTGCTTCTTGTTGCTAATGCATAATTTATGGTGACATTTCCAGACAAGGCCAAAGTTGTAATGATCAGAGTTCAGAAAGGTTACTTTTTGACAGTCCAGCTTCCAGATGTCACTTGCCATCATGGTCAGTGGGCATATGCATGGCGATAGATTAATACAATTTTTAATTAAAAGTGCCCTTAGATTCTTCCAGCAAAAGAAGGTATGATTGTATGCTGCAGTTACATAGAAAATACAGTATACACAAGCAATAGTTGTAAGAGCTACTCATTAGATAGAGGGGATGTTTGCCTCTGAATTTCACACTTACTGTGAATCGCCACAGTCCCCCGATGTCATCGCTCTTCTCAAAGCAGGTGGGCTCCAACCCCTCATCCAGGCAGAACTTGATGGAAGCCAGGCCACTCACCCCGGCTCCAATGATTGCCACTTTTTGTACCATGTTTGTGTAGTACTGGAAGAATAAACAGGAATTAATCCTCATTTGTGTACTTAATCATTTTTCTTTTTAGCAATCAGATATTCCTACAGGACATCCCATTTATCCCAAAGCCATCCAGCCATCTTTGCCACCAATCTGTACCCCTAATGTTATGGTGTTTACAACTTAAATCCCACTCCTGCCCTGTTCTCCCAACACTTAACACCTAAATGAAATTCCTGAGGACTGATTAATATAAAAGAATTAAATAACATTAATAGACCCCCCTCCTCCCTGCAGTAATAAAAAGAAAAGGATAAAATGAGAATGGAAAGTAGAATAAAGAGGAAAATGTGTCTTCCATTGTCTCCAAAGAATTTCAGGGGGTGGGGGATGGAATTGGCAGGTACTGCAGCCCTCAGTTGGGAATGAGGGAAGTCAGAACCTTATGATTTGGAATTTTCAGGAGCCTGGTTGCAGGTAACAACCGTAGTGTATTCTTTCCCTTCTATTAGCAGACTGATACAAACAGCACTCTGCCATAGATAGACAAATCGTGCTCTATCCTCATATATTCTGTTCTGACTCTGTTCAGCAGCCAACTGGAATGTATCGAAGAAGAGTGTAAACTGAGCAAAGCCTAATTCCACAACAATTGCTTTAGCACAGCAGACAAGAGTTCCCTTTGGGAAACTGGTGCAGTATATAAATATAAAAATAAATAAATAATAAATAAATAGACATGCAGTAGTAGTTAAGGCCTAGCACTCATGAGGACCCAAATTAGTGCTGATTCACCCATTATTTTGAAAAAGAGAATAGCTGCATATATATCTCCCAACTCCTTCCAACAGTGATAAGCTGTTTTGAGGAATCCAGAAGAACAGGAATTTGACAGGTACAACAAACTTATTTACTCATTCCCTTGCTATCCATTCTCTCACATTAGCCATTCACCACAACCTTAGACATCTTCTTACTTTTCTTTTCTTGGTGCTGCTACTGTTCTCTCACAGTCCTTCTGGCTCTCTTCTAGCATTCAAATGGAATTGGCAAAAGAGGTCATATGCTTATCTTTGCTCCTTTGGAGGCTAGAGGGCTGTGAAAATATAGGAGGAGTTTCTCTGAAAGCAGAAGTCCATGGTACAAGCTATGGTCTCTGTGGTCTCTGACCTTAGTACTGTATCTCCTGTTGTTGGGGGGGGGGGGGGGGGGGAATAACTGAATAGCCCAGCTCAGGCAGAATTTTGATCCCACCCCCTTAAATTCCTCTACCTGCACAGAAGTGTAGGGATTCACAGAGCTGAACAGCTTCAAGGTCCCCAGATTGGTCCATCTCCCCTTTTTGCATTAACTTCAACTTACAGTCTAAATAATTGACTCTGAGACATTAGTAGAAGACTAAAAAGCTTCATTACTTATAGTCAAAGAGATCAAACATCAAACTGACAAAAACTACTTTTTTCAGCAACAGGCCTCAACAGCACTGAGCAGGACTTTCTTTGAATTCAGAAGCGGGAGGAAACTACTGGTTAGTGCTGGGTAGACGGATGGGCACTCTAGCCAGAAATGCCCCTCCCAGCCACACCGACTAAAGGCAGCATGTAATGTTGCAAAAATTCCAAAACCCATTTAGGATAGCCAGTATTGCATAGTGGGTAGAGTGGATGACAATTTGGGAGGCTTGGGTTCAAATCTCATATCAGCCACAAAAACTCACTGAGGGTGTGGAACTGATAAAGCCACTCCTTAAATATCTTACCTTGAAAGCCCTATTAGGGTTGCTAAAAGTTGGTTCTGACTTAGGCTGTGGTCACACCTGGGATTCGATCCTGATCTTCTGAAGGTCCGGCTTTTCCTCTTCGTCCCATCACCTGATTTAAATGTGGGAGAAGAGTTCTCATGTCAAAATCTGTTTTTTCAATTTTAAAGTGCAGTTCAGCCCCTTTCCCCAACCTCCTAAGGGCTCGGTCCCACGTCCCTTTGAAAACAGTTTAAATTACTAAATAAATTGTGCCCAAAAATGCCATCCGCACGGCCACTGGGCTTTTTGAAAAAAAAGAAAACAGAAAACCCGGTAATGCTCCCTCAAGCGAGGTTTCTGTGACTCACCTAGGAGATTGGAGAATTTTTGCCTCGCTTTCAAAATCCTGTTTTTAAGGAGGCAGACATCGTGGGACCACGCTGATGATCCGGGTTTCTTTTTCTTTCTTTTTTCATAGCACCCACTGGCTGTTCCTGGGGCTGATGGGTGCTGGTTTTTTAAATTTGCCTGCATATCGGAGTAACAGGAAACTCTATCCGGTCCGACAAGCATTAATTCCCCCCAGCAAAGTCCTCCATGTTTTTTTTTTTCAAATGCTAGCGCCACCTGCTGGCCAAAGGGGCTGAACTGCACTTTAAAATTGAAAAAACAGATTTTGACGTGAGAACTCTTCTCCCACATTTAAATCAGGTGATGGGACGAAGAGGAAAAGCCGGACCTTCAGAAGATCAGGATCGAATCCCAGGTGTGACCACAACCTAGGTGAGTCACAGAAACCTCGCTTAAGGGAGCATTACCGGGTTTTCTTTTTTCTTTTTTTTCAAAAAGCCCAGTGGCCGTGAGGATGGCATTTTGGGGCATGATTTATTTAGTAATTTAAACTGTTTTCAAAGGGACGTGGGACCGAGCCCTTAAAGGCACAGAACAACATAACTAAGGTCACTTTCGCCTGCTCTCTTTGCATCTTTGTTGGTATGCAGCTGCTCCAAACAAGACATATTCAAGTCAGTCAAGCAATTCTGCTTGGTAGCATGTGGAATGGTTCTGATTTTGATTCAGGACCTCATAGGTGGTCCTATTGTGCAGCTACAGTTGGCATGAAGGCAGTCTAATATGATCAATAAGAGAGGCAAGGGCAGGGGTGAAAGGACACCTGGCACAATATGTTTGCTGAACAGCTGGGTTCAGTGGCCTAGCTTTGAGAAGCCAAAGCATGAACTAGTAAGACCAGGTCGAAGGGAAGGTGTTACTCTGTAGCACAGTGATGGCGAACCTTTTAGCTGCCCAAGCTGCGACTCAAAACCCACTTATTTTTCACAAAGTGCCAATTCGGCAATTTAATTTGAATACAGTGGTACCCGAGGTTACAAATGCTTCAGGTACTACCCTTGGGAAACTGAGGACTGAAGAGCAAACTTCTGAATTCATGCAGTGGTTTATGGGTTCCTTCATAGCCCCAGTTTACTCTCAACCCATGCTGATTTGGGGATGCCAAGAGTGGTAGGCTACGATGGAGCCTACAAACCACTGCCTCCCTTTTGCTTGGCTCGTTGCACAAAGCCATTTTGGCAGTCTCAAAATGGCTCCATGCAGAGAGCTGGGTGTGTGTGGGGGGGAAGTGGTTTGTGGATTCCTTCATAGCCCCAGTTTACTTTCAAGCCACACTGCTTTTGGGATGCCCAGAGCAGCGCAACTGGAGAGTAAACTGGGGTTATGAACAAGCCCACAAGCCGTTCCTTCCTCTTCACCCGGCTCTCTGCATGGAGCACAGTGGCATGCTCCAAGTGGAGGGGGAAGTGCTGTGGCTGTGAGGGGGTGATGTTGTGTGCCCACAGAAAGGGCTCCATGCGATAGATTTACCAACACTGCTGTAGCAGATCCCTGTGGTTACTACTTCAAACTGAAAGCTGATTACCAAATATTTCACACACACACACACACACACACACACACACACACACACACACACACACACACACACACACACACACACACACACACACACACGATTGCAAACAAACTGTTTACTGGGAGTGTAATATCAATGTGAGCAGAGACACTCCCAAAAGATATTGCTGTTATTTAAATGTGTAGAAGTTCCAGGGTTGGCTCATCTTCAGTTCTCAAGCTTGGAAACCACATATAGGCCCTTGCTTCATGTCCAGTTTGTCACTCTAGAACGTGCACTGAATTTGCGGAATAAAATAATCTTCCCCCACATCTGTTGCACTTCTGTCAAAATAATGTGTGACACCCCCCCCGAAGTGCGACTCAGCACACTAAAGTTGTACCTGGCATAGGGGATAGTGTTTTCCTTGTTGCTGTTCTGTTTTGGGATTTATACCAGTACAGGCGCCCGTGGGGTACCACATATTCTGCAACACAACTTGTTTTTTTTCACAACCACATTTTTTTCTTTTCTTTTTTTAACAACTGTCAACTGGTATATCAATACGACAGTACTTAGCTATGAATTTTGCAGGAGGGACTACGTGATAAATACAAAGTTATCAGCTGAAATCTTCTGTTGTGCTGCACATACATCCTCGTCCGCCAGGTGTCATCAGGTAGAAAATGGTTGATGATGTGTTTATTACTCAGAATGTGAGATTGTCAAAACACTTGGCAGCAATACATTGTTCTGATAAATGGGTTACTCCACATCCTTCTGTGTTACTGTGGCAGCTTCCGGATTGTTAGCATCCCTTGGTGGAGATCTTCCAGTCCCCATCCATTCAAACACCACTCCATGTTTTGTTGATCATCCTGAGCAATGCATTGTGCATTGCTTCTTCCAGGCAGGTCTAAACCAATGATGTGTATATTGCTGTGATTACCCTAGAAATCATGGGGAGGACTACTGTTCATGATACAGTGTGCAGCTTGTTCTGCCCCCCCCCACACACACACCAACCACTTCGTAACCACTTTTATAATGCCACAAAAGAGAATTTCCTATAGCCCATGCTGTGGGCTGCTGGAGCAATTTGTTTTGTGACTGCAGAGTAACAGGCAGTACAGAACACATATAGTTGTGTTATCATTTATTTGGCATTATTCAGCATCCAACTCTCTTTTTTTTTGCCAGTTACTATCAACCTAGAAAACCACATTACCGAACATGCCTCAAAAATAACTTAAAAATTCATCTTGATGCATTGATTTCTCAGCTGTCAGAGTTCAAAATCGTTTCTCTGTAGTATCACTCTCCGTATATGTTTATTTTACTTTTACTTACAGCTGCTTTCATACAATTTCAGTGGGAGAGTAAGGGGGAAAGCAATCCGAACAGGTTTGACCTTTTGGAATGGCCTTGCATATCTCTTCAATCTCTTTCTGTGCTGAGCACCTACTACTACTTAAAGTAACCCATTAACCCTCCTTGTGCTTTAGTTGTGGGTTTGTGTAATTAACTACTTGCCCTAAGCACATCCAATCTTCCCTGATTTGGGAAGTTAAGCAGGGTCGGCCCTGGTAAGTACTTGGATGGGAAACCACCAGGGAATACAAGGTTGCTGTAGGTTCCTGGAGTAGGAACTGGCAAACCACTCCAGTATTCTTGCCAAGAAAACTCCATGGACTGTAACAATGCAACACACACACACAACAAAGTATTTTGTTTCTTGCATTGACTTTATTGGTTGACATTAAGTTTCTTTTTAAAGGAAGGATCTAATGCAATCAGGGCATTATACGATCAAACAAGGTGCTGTTAAAGTCATGCTTTTTAAGAGTGCTTATAATCCTTTTGCTTCGTGATTTTGATCTGTTTCATTCTCTTGTTTTTACCCTGTTTATTTTTCCTTTATCAAAACCTGCTAGTCCTGAACTCAAAGTAAGACCAGTGTTATCAAACATCAACTCTTAGGTTTATACTGGATTGTCTTTTTAAAAGCAGATTAATTGTCACAGCAACATTTCCTTTTAAGATCTGGAGGGTGGTTGGCCAAACCCACCCCACCCCCATAAACTTTGATCTCCACCAGTCAAATGGCTTTCATTGGAATTGCCATTCATGACTCCACAGGGGTGCTTGTAAATGTGTTTTGCAACTCAAAACTGGTTCTCCGCATTGCACCAGGTTTCTGTTATGGCTATTATATCAATGTTATCCCTAGCTGCCAAATGTTCAAGTTCTCCCATCTTTGCTCAGAGGCTTCGAGCATTTGCGTGGAAACACCTGTACAGTGAGTTGCCCAAGAATGGCTGCTTCTTTTCTCCCCCCCGCAGCTTTTAATTCCAGTAGACAAACTACCACATCCCATTATTCTCCCAGTGCTAATACCTACTATGTCATCACTTTGTGGTTCTCTGCCCTCTCCAACCTCGTTCCATGGGGATGAGGTGTTCCAAACCAGATGCCACTCAGCTCCTGTAAGCTTTCCCCCAGTTATCAGTTTAAAAGCTGCTCTACAGCCTTTTTGATGTTGAGTGCCAGCAATCTGGACCCTCCTGAACAGGTTTGGCTTGTCCCAAAATGTCCTCCAGTTCCTAACAAATCTGAAGCTCACCTCTCGACATCATCGCTTCATCCATGCATTGAGGCTTCTGAGCTCTGCCTACCTGCCTACATGTAGATGAGCAGGCTGCAGGAGAGAAGCTCCTTGTACTAGGGGATTCTATAATTACATACATAAGTTTATTACGGTCATGTGACCCAAAACAGTTTGAACAGAACAGTACACAGAATAAAACTATAACGTAACATTGCCAACAGTAGATTACAGTGTCATTTATCTGCCACTATCATAGCCCTCCTATGGATTGCTGCCAAGAGGAATTTAGCCACCTGGGTAGTTACATATGAGTTCTTATCTGAGAGGCAGTACTCTACCAAGATCTTATCTGGACAACTTTGAAATTTAAAAATTAAAGGATAAATCAGGTCTCTTCTAATTTCTTTGTAAAAGGTACAGTATAAAAGGATATGAGTTAAAAATTCAGGTACCCCAGCTCCACAGGGACATAAACGTTCTTGGCGTGGGGTTCCATTATATCTACCCTGAAGCATAGCTGAAGGAAGCACATTGAGTCTTGCCAAACAGAATGCTCTGCAGACTTGTGGGGTTCCTAACGAGGATAAATAGTTTGCTTGTTTCCGATACCCTGGTAGAATACCGTGTGCCTGGGGTGAGCAGGTTCTATTTGCTGTGGCAGTCAGTTCTTGTCTCTCGATGTCATCAATTCGCTGACTAAGGGTTCGATAGGCCTGATGTTGATTTAACATTAGAATGGACTCGAGAGGCATTCCAATAGATCTAACTTTGTGTTGGATTATCTGTGACCACTTGCTCGTGTAGGAATCAGATAACATATGGTATATATAACCCAACTGCTCGGCCTGAAAATGAATTCTCAACCAGAATTTCAGGGTTTGATTCCATGCCCTAGTCTCTAAGCGATCTAGGCCTGTCTCCAGATATAGAGCTGCCCATCCCACACAATTAGGGACCCCCAATATTCGGCGCAAGAAGGAAGACTGTATATTCTCAACGTTGGAATTGAATGCGCTTATCCAAATTGGTATGCCATAGAGCAACTGGGGCCTAGTTTTTGCTGTAAAGACCCGCACAGCAGAAGGGATGTGGAATCCACCGTTAATATAGAAAAACCGAGCAATGGCTGCCATACTGCTGCGAGCCTTACTATGTGTGTAGGTACGGTGGGCAGTCCACTCGCAGTTGAATTTAAAGTATAGTCCTAGGTATTTAAATTCCTTAACTTGTTCCAAGAGATTATTCTGAATTGGCCAGCGATGTTTCTTCCAGGCCTTGGTAAACACCATGATTTTAGATTTATCTATATTAATATTTAGGCTATTGTTTTTACAGTAGTCAGCAAAAGCTAGCAGTAGTCGCCTTAATCCCAGACGCGTTAAAGATAGTACTACAGCGTCATCTGCAAACAATAATAGAGGAACATGTTGAGTACCAAGTTTGGGAAAGTGGCCCTCAACCTTTCTTAGGTGTGCATCCAAGTCATTTATATAAAGATTAAAAAGGTGCGGCGCCAACACACAGCCTTGCCTAACTCCTCTATTACTTGGGATTTCCTCTGTTAATTCGCCTAGGAGCCATATCTTACACTACAACTAGTGTCCGAATATAATTTTTTCATAAGAAAAAGTAGTCGTCTATCTATGGTGGTCTTATCTAATTTAGCCCATAATAATCCCCTGGAAATAGAATCGAAAGCCCCTTTCAGGTCAAAAAAAGCAGTAAACAGTCCACTCCCCCCTGTGTTTCTGTATTTTTCAGCCAAGTGTGCCAAGGTTAAACAGTGATCCAGGGTATTTCTGTTGGCACGAAACCCATTCTGTTCTAACCCTAATATTTTCTCTGTATCCATCCAGCTTGTCAATTTGTCAGCTAGGTGGCTTGCATAGAGTTTTCCTGTTATAGAGAGCAAACTGACAGGACGGTAGTTGGCTGGTAGGTTTGGCTTCCCTTTTTTAAAAATAGGGACTACCACTGCTTTAGTCCATGCAGAGGGTAACCTCCCGGTTTGATCGATCAAGGTAAACAGGATTGATAGTGGCACATACCACCAGTCTGCAAAGGATTTGAAAAGTTCAGGGGGGAGTCCATCAGAACCTGGAGTCTTCTTTGGCTTTAGCTTGCCGATTAACTCTTTAATTTCCTCTGCAGATACTGGGGGCCAAACTGGTAAATTGGTTGGAATAAAATCTGTAAGTGTTTTTAGGGGGGCTGATGGATCATAGAATATACTAAAGAAGTGCCCCTTCCATACATGAGCTGGTATCCAGTGTTGCGGCAGATCAGTGTTAGTTGCTGTGACACTGGTGACCAGCGTCCAGAATTGTTTACTATTGTTAGATAAGGCGGCATTAGTCAATAGGCCCCACCTAACTTTTTGGAGCTGCCGTTTTTTTTCAGCTATTGTCAGTTTGTATCGCTTCTTTAATTCCAGTAGACAAACTACCACATCCCATTATTCTCCCAGTGCTAATACCTACTATGTCATCACTTTGTGGTTCTCTGTCCTCTCCAACCTCGTTCCATGGGTGATGCCACTCAGCTCCTGTAAGCTTTCCCCCAGTTATCAGTTTAAAAGCTGCTCTACAGCCTTTTTAATGTTGAGTGCCAGCAATCTGGACCCTCCTGAACAGGTTTGGCTTGTCCCAAAATGTCCTCCAGTTCCTAACAAATCTGAAGCTCACCTCTCGACATCATCGCTTCATCCATGCATTGAGGCTTCTGAGCTCTGCCTACCTGCCTACATGTAGATGAGCAGGCTGCAGGAGAGAAGCTCCTTGTACTAGGGGATTCTATAATTAGAAATACAGAGGGATGGATTTGTGAGGAGCATGATAACCGTATGGTCACTTGCCTGCCAGGTGCAAAGGTTGCAGACATCACGAGAAATCTAGATAGCTTGTTAGAGAGAACTGGGAAGGAGCCAGTGGTCATGGTACACATTGGTACCAATGATGTCGGAAAGGCCAAGCGGTCAGTCTTGGAAGCCAAATTCAGGCTGTTAGGTAGAAGATTGAAGTCCCGGGCTTCCAAGGTAGCATTTTCAGAAGTACTACCGTTCCTCGTGTCGGACCTGCCAGGCAGGCAGAACTCAGAAGCCTCAATGGGTGGATGAGGCGATGGTGTCGAGAGGAGGGCTTCAGATTTGTCAGGAACTGGAGAACATTTTGGGACAAGCCAAACCTGTTCAGGAGGGATGGGTTGCACTTGAATCATGATGGGACCAGATTGCTGGCACTCAACCTCAAAAAGGCAGCAGAGCAGCTTTTAAACTGATAACTGGGGGAAAGCCGACAGGAGCTGAGTGGCATCCGGTTCGGAACACCTCATCCTCGGGGAACGAGGGTGGAAAGGGTAGAGAATCACATAAAGATGACATAGCAGGTATTAGCACTGGGAGAATAATGGAATGTGACAGTTTGTCTACTGAACATAAAAGCTGTGAAGGGAAAAGAACAAGGCAGCAGCTGTTGCGGGACCCACTGTACAGGTGCTTCTACGCCAATGCTCGAAGCCTCCGAGCAAAGATGGGAGAACTTGAACATTTGGCAGCTAGGGATACCATAGATATAATAGCCATAACAGAAACCTGGTGGAATGTGGAGAACCAGTGGGATACAGCAATCCCAGGCTATAAACTCTATAGAAGGGATAGAGAGGGGCGGGTTGGAGGAGGAGTGACCATCTATGTCAAAGAAGGGGTAAAATCCATCAGAATGGAGATGGACAGAGGGTCCGACTCCACCATAGAATCACTGTGGGTTAAACTACCAGGTCCCAGGAGTGATGTGATAGTTGGAGTATTCTATCGTCCACCAGATCAAAAACTTGAGGGGGACCTTGAAATGAGGAGAGAAATCATGGAGGTGGCTAAGAGGGATAGGATAGTAATCATGGGGGACTTCAATTATCCCCACATTGACTGGGCCAATGCGAGCTCCGGGCAAGAAAGAGAAACTGGGTTTCTCGACTTGCTGAATGACTGTGCCTTAGAGCAACTTGTCATGGAGCCCACCCGAGAACAGGCAACTCTGGATCTAATACTGTGTGATACTCTGGACCTGGTCAGGGATGTGAATGTCACTGAGCCTCTGGGGAACAGTGACCATGCTGCAATCTCCTTTGCCATGCATGTTGGAGGAAGAGTGTCAACCAAATCAGACATAAAAACCCTTGATTTTCGAAGGGCAAACTTCCCTCAGATGAGGAAACTAGTTAGAAAGAAATTGAAGGGGAATGTTAGAAGAATCCAATCTCTTCAGAGTGCATGGAGCCTGTTTAAAACAACAATAATAGAGGCCCAGCACAAGTGCATACCACAAAGAAAGAAGAGCTCATTTAAGTCCAAGAGGACACCGGCATGGTTAACGAGTGGAGTTAGAGAGGCTCTAAAACGCAAGGAGAGGTCTTTCGGTAAATGGAAATCCTCCCCAAATGAGGAAAATAAAAAGGAACACAAACTCTGGCAAAAGAAATGTAAGAAGATGATAAGGGAGGCAAAGAAAGATTTTGAGGAACGCATGGCTAGCAATATAAAGGGTAATAATAAAAGCTTCTGAGGACTTGGACATTGCAGAGAAATTGAATGACTTCTTTGCGTCTGTCTTCACGACAGAGGACCTTGAGCAGATTCTGCTGCCTGAGCCGCCCCTCTTGACTAAAGAATTAAATCAAATATAGGTTAAAAGAGTGGAGGTTTTAGGACTAATCGATAAATTGAGGATTAGCAAGTCACCGGGCCCAGATGGCATCCACCCAAGGGTTATTAGGGAACTGAGAAATGAAATTGCAGATCTCTTAAGGGTTATATGCAACTTGTCTCTTAAAACGGCTACAGTGCCGGAGGACTGGAGGATGGCGGATGTCACACCAATTTTTAAAAAAGGAAGGAGGGGGGACCCAGGAAACTACAGGCCAGTTAGCCTTACATCTGTCCCAGGGAAAATGGTGGAAAGCCTCATCCAAGAGAAAATCTTAAAACACATAAAAGAACAAACCTTGCTGAGAGAAAATCAGCATGGCTTCTGTAAGGGTAAATCTTGTCTGACAAACCTTTTAGAATTTTTTGAAAAGGACAACAGGCATGTGGATTTGGGTGAACCAGGGGATATAGTCTATATGGATTTTCAAAAGGCTTTTGACACAGTCCCTCACCATAGGCTGCTGAGAAAATTGCACAGTCAGGGGATAAGAGGACAGGTCCTCTTATGGATTGAGAACTGGTTGAGATCCCGGAAACAAAGAGTAGGTGTCAATGGGAAATTTTCACAATGGAGAGAAGTGAAAAGCGGTGTGCCCCAGGGCTCTGTCCTGGGACCGGTGCTTTTCAATCTGTTCATAAATGACCTGGAGACAGGGATAAACAGTGAGGTGGCCAAGTTTGCAGATGACACAAAACTTTTCCGTGTGGTGAAAACCAGAGAAGATTGTGAAGAGCTCCAGAAGGATCTCTCCAAACTGGGGGAATGGGCTGAGAAATGGCAAATGTGTTTTAATGTAACCAAATGTAAAGTAATGCATATTGGGGCAAAAAATCCAAACTTCATCTATCAACTCATGGGCTCTGAGTTATCCGTGACGGATCAGGAAAGAGATCTTGGTGTGTTGGTGGACAGCTCCATGAAGGTGTCTCCCCAATTTGTGGCAGCAGTGAAGAAGGCCAATTTCATGCTAGGGATTATCAAAAAGGGGATTGAATATAAAACAGCCAACATTATAATGCCATTATAGAAAACAATAGTAAGGCCGCACCTGGAGTATTGTGTACAATTCTGGTCACCGCATCTCAAGAAAGACATAGTGGAACTGGAAAAGGTGCAGAAGAGAGCTACTAAAATGATTACTGGGCTGGGGCACCTCCCTTATGAAGAAAGGCTAATACATTTGGGCCTCTTTAGTCTGGAAAAAAGGTGCTTAAGGGGGGATATGATTGAGACATACAAAATAATGCAGGGTATGAGTAAAGTGGATAGAGGAAAGCTCTTCTCTCTCTCCCATAATACCAGAACTAGGAGACATACACTCAAAATGAGGGCTGGGAGTGTAAGAACTGACAAAAGAAAATATTTTTTCACCCAGCGCGTTGTAAGTCTGTGGAACTCCCTGCCACAGGATGTGGTGATGGCATCTGGCCTGGATGCCTTCAAAAGAGGATTGGACAGATTCCTGGAGGAAAAGTCCATCACAGGTTACAAACCATGATGGAGAAACCAGGGTACTTCAAGGGCCAGATGGAGGGGAGTGGTATCAGGAGACAGATATCTAGTCTCATGCGCTCCCAAACGCATCTGGTGGGGCCGCTGTGAGATACAGGAAGCTGGACTAGATGGGCCTTTGGCCTGATCCAGCATGGCTCTTCTTATGTTCTTATGTTCTTATGTACCAGGTCCAAGGAGCAATGTTATAGTTGGGGTATGCTATCGTCCACCAGATCAAAACCTTGAGGAGGACCTTGAAATGAGGAGACAAATCATGGAGGTGTCTAAGAGGGATAGGATAGTAATCATGGGGACTTCAATTATCCCCACATTGACTGTGCCAATGCTGAATGACTGTGCCTTAGAGCAACTTGTCATGAAGCCCACCCGAGAACAGGCCACTCTGTGTGATACTCAGGAACTGTCAGAGATGTGAATGTCACTGAGCCTCTGGGGAAGAGTGACCATGCTGCAATCTCCTTTGCCATGCATGTTGGGGGAAGAGTGTCAAGCAAATCAGACACAAAAACCCTTGATTTCTGAATGGCAAAGTTCCCTCAGATGAAGCAACTAGTTAGAAAGAAATTGAAAGGGAAGGAAAAAGAATCCAGTCTCACCAGAGTGCATGACGCCTCTTTAAAAGAGGCACCGGCATGGTTAATGAGTGGAGTTAGAGAGGCTCTAAAGTGCAAGGAGAGGTCTTTCCATAAATGGAAATCCTCCCTAAATGAGGAACATAAAAAGGAAAACAAACTCTGGCAAAAGAAATGTAAGAAGATGATGTAAGAGAGACAAATGTAAGAGAGACAAAGAAAGACTTTAAGGAACACATGGCTAGCAATATAAAGGGAAATAATAAAAGGTTCTTTAAATATGTTAGAAGTACAGAAACCTGCCAGAGAACCAGTTGGCCCTCTGGATGTTTAGCGAGGAAAAGGGGAGGTTAAGGAGGACTTGGAAATTGCAGAGAAATTAAATGAGTTCTTTGCATCTGTCTTCATGACAGAAGACCTTGGGCAGATTCCGCTGCCTGAATGGCCCCTCTTGACTAAAGAATTAAATCAAATAAGGTTAAAAGAGAGGATGTTTTAGGACTAATTGATAAATTGAGGATTAACAAGTCACCGGGCCCAGATGGCATCCACCCAAGGGTTATTAGGGAACTGAGAAATGAAATTGCAGATCTCTTAAGGGTTATATGCAACTTGTCTCTTAAAACGGCTACAGTGCCGGAGGACTGGAGGATGGCGGATGTCACACCAATTTTTAAAAAAGGAAGGAGGGGGGACCCAGGAAACTACAGGCCAGTTAGCCTTACATCTGTCCCAGGGAAAATGGTGGAAAGCCTCATCCAAGAGAAAATCTTAAAACACATAAAAGAACAAACCTTGCTGAGAGAAAATCAGCATGGCTTCTGTAAGGGTAAATCTTGTCTGACAAACCTTTTAGAATTTTTTGAAAAGGACAACAGGCATGTGGATTTGGGTGAACCAGGGGATATAGTCTATATGGATTTTCAAAAGGCTTTTGACACAGTCCCTCACCATAGGCTGCTGAGAAAATTGCACAGTCAGGGGATAAGAGGACAGGTCCTCTTATGGATTGAGAACTGGTTGAGATCCCGGAAACAAAGAGTAGGTGTCAATGGGAAATTTTCACAATGGAGAGAAGTGAAAACCGGTGTGCCCCAGGGCTCTGTCCTGGGACCGGTGCTTTTCAATCTGTTCATAAATGACCTGGAGACAGGGATAAACAGTGAGGTGGCCAAGTTTGCAGATGACACAAAACTTTTCCGTGTGGTGAAAACCAGAGAAGATTGTGAAGAGCTCCAGAAGGATCTCTCCAAACTGGGGGGATGGGCTGAGAAATGGCAAATGTGTTTTAATGTAACCAAATGTAAAGTAATGCATATTGGGGCAAAAAATCCAAACTTCATCTATCAACTCATGGGCTCTGAGTTATCCGTGACGGATCAGGAAAGAGATCTTGGTGTGTTGGTGGACAGCTCCATGAAGGTGTCTCCACAATTTGTGGCAGCAGTGAAGAAGGCCAATTCCATGCTAGGGATTATCAAAAAGGGGATTGAATATAAAACAGCCAACATTATAATGCCATTATAGAAAACAATAGTAAGGCCGCACCTGGAGTATTGTGTACAATTCTGGTCACCGCATCTCAAGAAAGACATAGTGGAACTGGAAAAGGTGCAGAAGAGAGCGACTAAAATGATTACTGGGCTGGGGCACCTCCCTTATGAAGAAAGGCTAAAACATTTGGGCCTCTTTAGTCTGGAAAAAGGTGCTTAAGGGGGATATGATTGAGACATACAAAATAATGCAGGGTATGAGTAAAGTGGATAGAGGAAAGCTCTTCTCTCTCTCCCAAAATACCAGAACTAGGAGACATACACTCAAAATGAGGGCTGGGAGTGTAAGAACTGACAAAAGAAAATATTTTTTCACCCAGCGCGTTGTAAGTCTGTGGAACTCCCTGCCACAGGATGTGGTGATGGCATCTGGCCTGGATGCCTTCAAAAGAGGATTGGACAGATTCCTGGAGGAAAAGTCCATCACAGGTTACAAACCATGATGGAGAAACCAGGGTACTTCAAGGGCCAGATGGAGGGGAGTGGTATCAGGAGACAGATATCTAGTCTCATGCGCTCCCAAACGCATCTGGTGGGGCCGCTGTGAGATACAGGAAGCTGGACTAGATGGGCCTTTGGCCTGATCCAGCATGGCTCTTCTTATGTTCTTATGTTCTTATGTACCAGGTCCAAGGAGCAATGTTATAGTTGGGGTATGCTATCGTCCACCAGATCAAAACCTTGAGGAGGACCTTGAAATGAGGAGACAAATCATGGAGGTGTCTAAGAGGGATAGGATAGTAATCATGGGGGACTTCAATTATCCCCACATTGACTGTGCCAATGCTGAATGACTGTGCCTTAGAGCAACTTGTCATGAAGCCCACCCGAGAACAGGCCACTCTGTGTGATACTCAGGAACTGTCAGAGATGTGAATGTCACTGAGCCTCTGGGGAAGAGTGACCATGCTGCAATCTCCTTTGCCATGCATGTTGGGGGAAGAGTGTCAAGCAAATCAGACACAAAAACCCTTGATTTCTGAATGGCAAAGTTCCCTCAGATGAAGCAACTAGTTAGAAAGAAATTGAAAGGGAAGGAAAAAAGAATCCAGTCTCACCAGAGTGCATGATGCCTCTTTAAAAGAGGCACCGGCATGGTTAATGAGTGGAGTTAGAGAGGCTCTAAAGTGCAAGGAGAGGTCTTTCCATAAATGGAAATCCTCCCTAAATGAGGAACATAAAAAGGAAAACAAACTCTGGCAAAAGAAATGTAAGAAGATGATGTAAGAGAGACAAATGTAAGAGAGACAAAGAAAGACTTTAAGGAACACATGGCTAGCAATATAAAGGGAAATAATAAAAGGTTCTTTAAATATGTTAGAAGTACAGAAACCTGCCAGAGAACCAGTTGGCCCTCTGGATGTTTAGCGAGGAAAAGGGGAGGTTAAGGAGGACTTGGAAATTGCAGAGAAATTAAATGAGTTCTTTGCATCTGTCTTCATGACAGAAGACCTTGGGCAGATTCCGCTGCCTGAATGGCCCCTCTTGACTAAAGAATTAAATCAAATAAGGTTAAAAGAGAGGATGTTTTAGGACTAATTGATAAATTGAAGATAAACAAGTCAGCGGGCCCAGATGGCATCCACCCAAGGGTTATTAGGGAACTGAGAAATGAAATTGCAGATCTCTTAATCATAATATGCAACTTGTCTCTTAAAACGGCTACAATGCCGGAGGACGGAAGGATAGCGGATGTCACACACATTTTTTAAAAAGGAATGGCAAATGCGTTTCAATGTAGGAAAATGTAAAGTAATTCATATTGGAGCAAAAAAATTCAAAACTTTATCTATCCACTCATGGGCTCTGACCTATCCGTGACAGATCAGGAAAGAGATCTTGGTGTGTTGGTGGACAGCTCAATGAAGGTGTCTACCCAGTGTGTGGCAGCGGTGAAGAAGGCCAATTCCATGCTAGGGATGATCAAAAAGGGGATTGAAAATAAAACACCCAACATTATAATGCTATTGTACAAGACAATAGTAAGCCGCACCTGGAGTATTGTGTACAATTTTTCCCCAGTTTTCGGTTTGAGGGAGGAACAGCGATTCTGTAGAGCTCCACTCCCTTTACCCTTTTTATCTTCTATTTTTAATATATTTTTGACTTTTAACTTTTATCTTTTTAAAAGAAGTATTATTGTTTGTTGCTAGTGCTTCTTGGAAAACGGCAGCCGTTCAGCATCTCTCATTCCATCATTAAAGATAGCCCAGCTGCCTGTTGTTGCTGCAGTGGAGGAGATGCGGAGGAGTACTGCTGGTAGCTACTGAATATACTGCCCTGGGAATTTCCATTGTGTTGCTGGCTGTTATTTACCCCTGCTTTCCTGGAAGATATATCTGCCTTTGAACTGCATGGTAATGTTTTACAAATATTGTGCTTTTGGCACAGAAAGCTGAAGAACACAAGGGAGGGGTGTGATAAACTGCAAGCAATTAAGTGTTTCACCAATTAACTAAGAGATACCGACTCTATTAGCTCCAACATTTCTTTAAGACTCTAAGAACTTTGTAAAGAGTATCCAAGAAGTCTTAAAGTCTCAAAGTTTCAAGGACAATATATTTGAACCAATCCAGCCCCGGGATTTATGTTTGTACTATATCTTTACTGTTTTTCTACTGTTTTAGGTGTGTGGCTTCCTGTAGGAATAGTGTGTTTTTACCCTCTCCTCTGGACTGCAGAAGGGTGTCTTACTACCTCTGAATCCTGCCTGCTGCCCCTGAGAAACTGAAAGCCTGACTTCTGGTCCTCTCTCCCATGGACTTTTGTTCTATCATACCTGAACAGTAGTTCTTTTAACTGTGGATTACAGGAGTTGTAATCTGAACTTTAGGTCCAGAAGGGGAAAGAAAGTAGGAGAGAAAGAAAGGGGGGAAACAACTTTTCCTTGCCCTGAATGTGAAGCCTGTAGCAGGAAGTAAGAAGTACTACTGGTTTCAACTTGGATTTTTGTAAAGTTTACCTGCAAAATAAAATCAGGCTAACCAGCAACATCAGGAGACACTTTAATTACAGCCACATAGGTGTGGATGACCATTGGAGTATAGAAGGCTGCCAGGGCATTTAAAGAAACCTTTCATCAAATTGATAAACATCCACAAGAGCACCTTATGACCTGGCATCTGAAGTGCCAATACTTTCCATTCTCTTACAGTGTTTTGATACTGGTAATTTACATGTAATTTACTTGCAATTTACCTGATATCTCATAGTCTGTTTTAATTGTATGGTTGTACATGTTTTACATGTTTCAGAGAATATTCTCCATTTGATGTAAGAAGTGCCATAATTACCCAATCTTGCTCCCCATTCTATCTGAACCTTAAACCAGGCATAATGGTGCATAGTAGACAAGGTTATAAGAAACTTGGAATCTCTCCCATACATAGTAATTCACTGGGGCGTAAGAAAAGAAGACAGGAGAAAATTACCAGTCTCCCCCCCCCCAAAGAGGATAGAACAAATAGATCTGAACCCACATCCCTATTAACCCAGGTCCCCAATCTAGACTGGTCACTAGACCATAGAGGGTTGACACTTGAAATAGGAGAGGAAAACTCAGATATTGATCTGGCATCGGAAGTGGCTGCAGTAGAAAATACTCGGGTCCTGGGTAAAATGTCACAGAGGGATGTTGGATCAGAGTTGGATGATTTAATGGCAAAACAGATTAATGAGCTAGTTCAGGGACATATTCAATCAGTGGAAGGAACTCCCTCAAAACCATTTGAACAAGCGGAGGAGGTAGATAACTTAAAACCAATAACTGTCTGTCAATCAATGCCCAAAAATCAAAGATCCTAGTGTTCTCAAAGAGGTGGAAAATAATGCGTTGGTCCCTACAAAATGACATTCTGGAGCAGGTTAAAGAATACAAGTACCTGGGGATTTCCTTTAGATATAATATGAGCTGGGTAGCCCATCGAAATTATGCCCTTAACCTTGCAAAATGTAGCTCGCTAGCAGTGGCCCAGTTTTTCTATAGGAGTGGAGGACGCTATGTTCTTTCAGCCATACAGGTCTTTCATGCAAAAACAAGGGCACAATTATTATATGGCTTCCCCATCTGGATCAATGCATATAACCCCAATGTTGAAAGAATTCAATCCATGTTTTTGCGTTGAATCTTAGGGGTCCCTAACTGTGTAGCCTATGCAGTCCTGTGCCTTGAAGTAGGAGTAGGTCACCTGGAAACTTCTGCTTGGATTCAGACTTTAAAGTTTTGGTTCAGATTACATCTCTGTGCAGATCAACTGGGGTATGTGTATAACATGCTGCTTGATTCTTATCAAAGCCAGTGGCAATTCTCCATTAAACAAAAAATTAGGTCCATAGGTATCCCTCTTGAACATATCCTGATGCTAGGGCAGAAACAGGCCCTAAGAATTCATAACCCAGAGGTTATGTGACATAGAAAGGCAGGAACTCCTTTCGCAGGCACACAGAACCTGCTCCCCTTTGTCACAACAAGGTGTTTTCCCATCATATAGGACTCCTGCAGCTTATCTAACCTCACTCTGTTCACCACAGGCCCTCAGGGCCTTTATGCTGGCCAGGATGAATGTGCTGCCTTCAGCACTGCTCCGGGGTAGGTTCCAGGGAATACCATGCCAAGAGAGATTTTGCCCATGTGGAAACGAAGCCCCTGAGTTTCTTCAGCACGTGCTTTTATTTTGTCCACTTTATGAACAAATTAGGGATACCCTAATTTGTCCATTGTTGAATAAATTCCAAGGCCACCCTTTCAAGTGGTTTGTTCAATACTGTCTAATAGACAAGAACTCACACGTTACAGCACAGGTTGCAAAGTTCTTTCTAGCTGCCATTCGAAAGAGAGCAGAGATAATTTCGGCCACCCATTCCCCTGATGCTCCTATTTATTAGTATTTCTCTTTGTTTTTCTTCTTGTTTTTACTGTATATTTGCACATATGGGTCATATGACTGCAATAAACTTGACTTGACCATTTAAATGGGTAAGTGATATCTTACATGAAATTAAGGTAATTAAATTATTTCTCTATGAATCCCACGAACTACTAACCACTTTAACTGAGCTAGGTAAATTGCAAATAAAAAAGGATGAACACACCACTCTAGGCACAGAAATCTCTCAGAGATGTAAAGATACAATTTCTATCAAGACAACAAAGGGAACAAAAAAAGGAAAGGCAACTCAGACAAAAAAACAAAGGGAACAAAAAAAGGAAAGGCAAACTCAGATAGAAGATCAAAATCAAAAGGGAAGAAGAATGGGGAAACAAAAACAAAAACCAAAAAGAGTAAAAACATCAAGAGTACAAATAAAATGAAGAATGCAAGTCATAAGATGAATTATATTAAACTGTACAAAATGATGGAGGATAAATCCAGAGTAAAGAAAGCCCCCAACTCACATAGACATGACAAAAAGGGAGAAATTCATATAACCCCTGCAGATACTCAACCAAAGAACCCTTCTCCCAACAAAGGCAAAAAGCAAAAGCAAAGTGTTCTGCTTATATACCGCCTCATACCACTACAAGTAGTCTCTGGGCGGTTTACAATTTTAATTACAGTGTGCAGGCTACACATTGCCCCCCCAGCAAGCTGGGTACTCATTTTACCGACCTCGGAAGGATGGAAGGCTGAGTGAACCTTGAGCCTGTTACCAGGGATTGAACCCAGGTCGTGAGCACAGTTTTACCTGCAGTACAGGCATTTAACCACTGCGCCACGAGGCGTTTATGAAGACAAGATAGGAAAGGACCCATGGGCTGATGTTCTGAATACCTATTCCAAGAATGTGTTTGTGTGTGTGTTGTGTCGTTACAGTTGTGACTGACTCTTTGTGACCCCATGTCCATGGAGTTTTCTTGGCAAGAATACTGGAGTGGTTTGCCAGTTCCTACTCCAGGTGCCTACAGCACCTGGTATTCCCTGGTGGTCCCCCATCCAAGTACTAACCAGGCCTAACCCTGCTTAGCTTCCGAAATCAGGTGAGATCGGATGTGCTTAGGGCATCTAGGCAGCTCCTTCCAAGAACAGCAACCAGCTAATACCAAAAGTAACACAACTAACAGCAAATGATAAGTGGAACCTTAGATTAATGGATAACATACTAACATTCTGTGATTACCCAAAATGAAAAGGAATGTTATCCCAAAATGAATGCAAGTGGCATTTAATAAAAATCTTACAACCAGTAATTATTGACCATCTCTCCCCAGCTGAAATTTTGAAGGTGGAATACCTGTTTTATAATTACTCTCACAAAATACCAGAACTAGGGGACATACACTCAAATTGAGTGCTGGGAGAGTAAGAACAGACAAAAGAAAATATTTTTTCACCCAGCGCGCTGTTAGTCTATGGAACTCCCTGCCACAGGATGTGGTGATGGCATCTGGCCTGGATGCCTTCAAAGGGGATTGGACAGATTCCTGGAGGAAAAGTCCATCACAGGTTACAAACCATGATGGAGATGTGTAATCTCCAGGCTTAAAATCAGGGTACTTCAAGGGCCAGATGCAGGGGAGTGGTATCAGGAGACAGATATCTAGTCTCATGCGCTCCCAAACGCATCTGGTGGGGCCACTGTGAGATACAGAAAGCTGGACTAGATGGGCCTTTGGCCTGATCCAGCAAGGCTCTTCTTATGTTCTTATGTTCTTATGTTCGTGCAGTTGTCACTTTTAGAGATAGCATAATAACAAATAGTTTTTATAGCAAGAAAAAAGAGCTTTCATTGAGAAGTATTACAACTGTTAGATACTTTAAAAATATGAAACAGCCCCTGTCCCTATTAAATCTTTCGGATACAGAGTCTCTTAGGAGCAAATCATCTTTTGCTAAAGCTGCACCCAACGAAGATGTCCTTATTGACTTGGCAGCAGATAACAGAGAGCGGATGGCAAAAGAACTCCATGGTGAAGAGGAAACTACAGAACACATTGAGGGCAAGAATAATGCACTACATACCTTTTTTACAGACTTTAGGTGGCCAGAGGAAGAGGTAGAAACCAATCTGCTCTCAAGCTTTGGCAGCTTGCCAGCATATGATCAGGTTTCCTTGATCAATCACATAGAATGGCTGGCAATCAGGCTAAAAAATATAAAACAGGCCACTTCCAACAAGACTGAGGTTGAAGTAAACCAGTCCATGATACATAGATCACCCAAAAAGATGCAGGAAGGGATTAAAATCCAACCACCTCTGGAACCAACTATTAAAATAATCAAAGGTGCCCCCAAAAATTAACCTGATGGTCCCCTCTGATGACCCTACTCTCTGTACAATAACTGAGGAGACAGTCTCACCAGTGGATATGCTCAGCAGCAAAGGAGGAGCATATGGTAAACAAGAACCCATAATAATTCAGGAACTGACAGCATGACACAAAGATCGACAGGAAGATATTTCCTTGCTCTCCTGGAATATTGCAGGATGGAACTCCAAATACAGAGATATTTCCTTCATCAAATATCTAAATACATTTGATATAATAATGCTTCAGGAGACATGGTCATTAGATACAATAGAACTAAATGGATATGTTGCTCATCAGCTATGTGCCATATCTAATAATAAGGGCAGACCAAAGGCTGGTCTACTTATACTTACCTCCATTAAACTCTGCATATCAATAAATAAGCTTCCCACTCATAACCAGCTGGCAATAGGGGTTATGATGTCAACTAAACAACATTCAGTACTGCTTGTAAATGTATATATACTTCCACAAAGACTGCAGGCTAAAATAGATTTAATCTGGCAGGATCTGGAAGTCTGCATTGAAAAACCTGTGGCAACTTACCCCAATGCTCATATGATCATTGGAGGTGACTTCAGTGCTAGGCTTGGAGCTAATGAGGCTGCACTTTACACCTCTTATCATCTGTGTCCCCCTGATAGGCTGCCATTTGACACAGCAATTGTGCGCAGTGCAAAATATATTGTTAGCAACTATGCAGGCCTCTTGGTAGCCCAGACTATGCATCGATTAAATCTACACATATTAAATGGAAGTACTACTGGAGATATACCGGGAGAGTTCACCTTTTGGTCAGGAGTCAAGTTGAGTACTATTGACTACCTGATAGTTACCCATAGCTTACAGAACTCCATCCTAAAATTGGAGGTTGACTGCAAACCAGATAGTGACCATTTACCATTAAATTTATTTTTGAAATCACCAGTGCAACGTATTCATATTGAGGATGTTTTACAATCAAATCCTAAACTAATACACACCTGCACTAGAATTAAAAGGACAGAAAAGACAGACAAGCTTTGTATGGAGCTACTCAACAACGACTATTTTCGTATGATCCGCACTACCCTTATAACAACAGGCCCGGGGAATGAAACCATTGAGCAATATGAACTATTAACAAAGGAATTAATCAACTCACTCAGTGAATACACGCTAAAGAAAGTGCGGACTGGATCCTTTAGATCAAAAAAGTGGTTTGATCAAGAGTGCTAGGATGCTAAAAAAATCATTGCCAACTTTAAACTACGCAAAGCAAACCCAACATCAATAGGACTGGCAGATTTACTGGAACTTAAAAAACAGTACAAAATTTAATAAGGGATAAAAAGAATAATGCTCAACATGAGGGTTGGGAACAACTTTTTAAGGCAGTTATCAAAAAAGACAACAGTGCTTTTTGGTGGCTTACTTCATCAGCTCTGTCTAACTGTGCAGCACAATTAGAATGTCACATTCCAGTTGAAGTGTGGGAGGCCAATTTTTACAAACTACATGCAAATAAGGAGCCATCTGCCTTCTGCCTAATTGATCTGGCATCCCAGTTCAAATCAGGGAAAGCCCCAGGGTGTGATGGTATTCCTCCTGAGCTCATAAAAAGAAACATAAATTGGTGGGCCCCAATTCTGGCAAACCTCTTTACATATATAGACCAGAATGCCCACATCCCTTCAGACTGGAGTACAGCTATTATTATTCCAATTTACAATAAGGGCAAAAAGGATAATCCCGCAAATTACCGCCCAATCAGTTTACTATTGCCAGCAAACTATATGCAAGACACCTTTATTGCAAACTACTTAGCTGGCTGGAATCGGAAAACATTGTGGCTGAGGAACAAGCTGGCTTCAGAACCAGAAAATCTACCATGGGTCAAGCCCTGATTCTACATCATCTAGTTGAAAAATATACTAGTAAAACTAAAGGATCTCTATTTGGAGCATTCATTGATCTTAAATCCACCTTTGACTCCATCTCAAGAAATAAACTGTGGTGCAAATTAGAGGCCTCTACAATTGATCGGCACCTCTTATTGCTCATCTATAAACTTCATGAAAATACCCATATGAAAATTAGATGCAATCAGGAAGGTCTCCTATCTGACAAAGTACCCACACACGATGGAGTTAAGCAGGGATATATATTGGCACCACTATTATTTAATTTTTATATTAACTCAATGGTTGTGGCCCTTAGTCAGGCAGATTTCCATCCCCCGAAGCTAGCAAACAGAAACCTCTAGGTGTTGCTGTATGCTGACGATGCAGTGATGAAGAGTTATAATGGAAAACCAAATTTCATAAATAATTGGAGCAGTTCCGAGACCCATTGGAACAGCCCAAATGCGCCCCACACCGTCACAAGCACGACACTCCAAACTGTTTCCGAAATATCGGGAGAAATACAAACCGCTGCTTTTTGCCGGCTGAGAGGCTTTGCGAGACAAAATTCGCCAAGCGGAAACCTCCAATTTGCACTCAATTTATAAGTTACACAGTATCAAGTCTCTTGTGGCAGTCTATTTCTGCAGAGACTCCATAAAGCAGCAGGAGGGCAAAGATAAGCTCTTCTGTGCGCTTTGGCCAATCAGCGCCCCCGCCATCAATCAATGTCTTGTTAATCACGGCCAGACGGGGGCGCAGAACGGGGAACCCTATTCCATTGAATTGGCTGAGTAGACCGCCCCCACTAAAAAGAACCATAATGCTTCCCCGGGTAAATTCAAAAACTCTAGCTGCTTCGAGTTCCAGAGAGGCAGCTAACCTTCCGGCAATGCCAGCGGTACAGATTCACCCTTTCTACCCGGCTCACAGTTCCACAGACTCGGGAAAATGCGGCTGAGAGGAGCGACTCCTCTCACCGTCCTCTACCCAAGTCACAATTCCCATGGAATTCATGCCTTTTTCCGGTCATACATCCCTATGGGGATAGACCGGTCCTCTTTTCGTTTCTATGTTTCTCTATGGCGGTAGACTATTCCCCGCCCCTGAATTGACCAAACAGGGTTTCCCCTCTTGCGGAAACCCCTGAAAAGCTGACTTTCTCAGTTCCAGGGGTTCCCGCCAAGGAATAAGGAATGTCGCTCACTAGAGTATTGATTAACCCTTTCCTGCCCCTTTTCCTTTATTCCCCCAACCCTGAAATCTCAGCCAGAGACACAGTTCAGGCAGAATCTCTCCTGAACTGATGGATTATTCCTTCCATGCTCTGGTTTGCAAAGGAATGATTCTAAAACATCATTCTCAGGAATCAGGGACTTCCTTACCATCTGAGACCTGGTTCCCCTGCCCCTGCCTGAAACAAACCCCAGACTCCTGACCCAAAGGGTGCCCCCTTCTCTCTCTCTCTCTCTCCCCCCCTCTCTCCCCCTTCTTTCTCCTCTTCTCTATCCTTCCTTCTCCTCCCACCCCTTCTTCCCTGGGTGTGCTTAAACATGTTCCTACTCTATTCTATGGCTTCTTTAACTATAATCTGGAGCAAGGGGGTTATGGCACAAGGAGCAGAAATCATGGCGGTCCCACAAAGCAAGTCACTTCTTCTGGAAGAAATCCATCTTCTGCAAAGCTCCTGGCACGTACACCACAGATGTTTACTGGATTACAAGAGTTCCTGGCACGTACACCACAGATGTTTGTCACAGCCTGGGGGCTCTTCATTATCACATCCCTGCATCCACAAAAGGACTATCCAGACACCTCCGGATGATCCCATCAGCTTTCCGGCCCCCTATTGACTTCTGTATTGGTCTTCCCCAACCCTCTATTGACTTTCCAATTTCCCCAGTTTACCCAGACCCAAAGACAATACCCTGTTTCCCCTTTCCATTGTCATATCCTGATGGCCTAATTAAAAGACACTTTGGACTCATTAACACCTGAGCCGGCATCCAATTCCAGCTTGCCAGAGACCGCCCAGGAACGCCTCTGGCCAACCCATGGACTACACTGATTGGACTGTTTGAAGAGCCGCCCCTTGCCCACCCCTGGGCGGTGCCACTCGGGGGGGAGGGAAGAGGGGAACTAATAAAACTTGGGATTCTCTTTGTGTCTGGGGTCGGACATCTTTGCCCGGTTCCTGGCTTGTGTCCACCTGCTGTCTTTATTAGGCCTAATAAATGCAGTATTTTCTTCAGGATTTCTCTCTCGTCGGATTCTTCATTGGGCTTTTGGGGTCCGGTGGAACTCAGCAGGGCTAGCCTGTCTGAAATAGAATCTTAATCTTATTTTAAATTCAACAGTGATACTGTTACAGACACCTATTGGTCTGAAGAGGGCATTGTGCGCCCTGACACACTACACTCAAGAGAACAAATTAACTATGAGAAAACCAAGATTATGGTATTTGCAAAAAGACCAAAACTCTACAAATGGGTAGTAAAGAGCCACAAAATCGAACAAACCAAAGTCTTCAGATATCTAGGCACCATTTTCCAAGCAAATAGCTCTCGTAGGGTGCACGATAACTATGTTGCCCAAGCAGGACAGAGATCAGCCTCTGCAATCCTAATTTTTTTCTACACCAAGGGTGGGCAGTATATCCCCGCAGCCTTGAAGGTATTCCAAGCCAAATCCATCAGCCAGCTCCTTTACGGTGCACAGTTAGGTCCCTATCCTTCTTTTACTCCTATTGAAAGGGTCCAGTCAAGATTTCTGAGAGCAATCCTCCAGGTACCACGTTGTGTCACCAATGCAGCTTTGCGGCTGGAGGTTGGGCTCCTGAAAGTTGAAGCAAGGTTTTGGATAACCATTTTTAGATTTTGGTTGAAGCTATTTTATTTATTTATTTATTTATTATTGGATTTATACCCCGCCCATCTTCCCACGGGAACTCTGGTCGGCTTACAAGGCTGAAACAAGTCAGCAGGTACAATACAATGTAAATACAACAACAACAACTACAAACACTTACATATATTTAAAAAGAAAAAAGCAGCTTAAAGCGCCCTTGTTATAATAAGAAGAGAAAACCTTGCTGCAAAACAACACGCTCCTAATAAGAGAGGTCGATGGCGGTGAGGTAAGGGAAAAATAAAAAAATAAAAAAATTAAGCTAGGTCACCAAAGGCCTCGCGAAATAAGATGGTCTTAATTGCTCTGTGAAAGGCCAGCAGGGACTCTGCAGAGCGCACCTCGCTGGGTAAGCTGTTCCATAGAGAGGGGGCAGCGGCCGAGAAGGCCCGGTTCCATGTGAGGGAACGCCTGGCCTCTCGGGGGGTGGGAACCCACAGCGAGTGCACCCGCGACTGCCAAACCGTCGGGCCGAAGTTGACCGCTGGACGATCCGCTCTGCCAGGTAGTCAGGTCCCAAGCCATGGAGGGTTTTATAAACTAAAACCAAGACCTTGAATCTGATCCGGGATGCAACGGGTAGCCAATGCAGCTGAGCCAGAACTGGGGTGATGCGGTCGTAACGGCGTGCACCCACCACCAGTCTGGCCGCCGCATTTTGCACCCACTGCAGCCGCCGGAGGAGAGTCAAGGGCAACCCCATGTAGAGAGCGTTGCAGTAGTCCAGCCTCGAGATCACCAGCGCCTGCACCACTGGTCTCAAGGAGTCGACGTCCAGGTAGGGACGAATCTGGGCAATCTGACGAAGGTGGTAAAATGCGGTCCTGGCCACGGCCGCCACCTGGGCCTCCAGGGTCAGAGCCGGGTCAAGGACCACGCCCAGATTCCGAACCCTCTCCGCCAGCTGGAGGGAAACTCCCTCTAAGCTGGGGAGAGGGCCTCCATACCCAGACGGGGAACTCCCGAAGAACATCACCTCAGTCTTCTCGGGGTTGAGTTTGAGCCTGTTGGCCCCGGTCCAAGCCATAACCGCCTCCAAGCACTGGTCGAGGGACCGGACAGCTTCCACTGCAGAGGTGGAAAAGGAGAGATAGAGCTGCGTGTCATCAGCGTACTGATGACTGCACACTCCAAATCTCCTAATGACCCCAGCCAGCGGCCTTACATAGATATTAAACAGCATGGGGGAGAGAGACGAGCCCTACGGAACCCCTCAAGGGAGTGTCCACGGGGCCGACAACTCTCCACCATGCTGCACATACTGAGACCGATCCTGGAGGAAGGACCGGAGCCAACTGCGAACAGTGCCTCCGATACCCACCTCCAGGAGCCGGTCCAGTAAGATACCGTGGTCGACGGTATCGAAGGCTGCTGACAGATCCAGGAGGACCAACAGGGTAGAGCAACCCCTGTCGGCCGCCCGGATCAGGTCATCTTGCAGCGCGACCAGAGCTGTCTCGGTTCCCCGGCCAGGCCTGAAGCCGGACTGGCAAGGATCAGGGCACCGCTGTTCCTCCAGAAATGATTGAATCCACACCGCGGCCACCCTTTCAATAACCTTGCCCATGAAGGGAACATTGGCGATCGGATGGTAGTTGGCCAATTGGTCCGATGCCAAGCCCGTTTTTTTCAAAATGGGCTTAACCACCGTCTCCTTCAAACGAGAGTGGAAAACCCCCTCGCGGAAGGAGGCGGTGGCGATGGCCGCAGCCCACTCGGGCATGCTCCCTCCGGTAGATTTAATTAGCCATGATGGGCAAGGATCGAAAGGAGTGGTCACGGGACGGCAATGGGCTATTGCCCTGGAGGCATCAGATGGTGAAACAGGCCCAAACTCAACCAATCAAGGAGAGCAGGGGGGTGAGGAGGCTGGGGATGGCGGGGGAGGGCTAGAGCTGCTGGAGTCAAAGCCGGCACGGATGGCCTCAATTTTTGATCTAAAAAAGACTGCAAAATTCTCACTACTGAAATCAGTAGGAGGAGGCCTGGCCAGACTAGGATTGGTGAGGTCTCGAACCACCCGGAAGAGTTCCGCCTGGCGGTTCGAGGCCTCATCAATTCTCAGGGAGTAGAAAGATCTTTCGGCCTCCCTGATCGCTCGCGAGTAGCGCCTAGTCTGGATAACAACTGCAGTCTTGTTATTCACCATCCGGTCCTGCCTCCAGATGTTCTCAAGTCTCTTCTTCCCAAGAGGCCTAACCACACTAATCCTACAGGATAACCATATATCAAGTTGGACGAAAGCACTGTCTGCCAAACTCAGAATGTATGGATTCTCCAAATGGGCTATGATGGGCATTTGAGCCTGGGTGTGAATCCAAGCAGAGCTACTGCTGAGAGAGAGAAAAAGAAGACAGCACTGGTAAGTTTCTGGGTTTGAACAGTTCAGCTAGGGATGTTTGACCGGCCCGCGCACCTAACAGCGCGCGAGAATTTATTTTTCACTTAAAAAGAGGAACATTGGTACTAGATTATTATTTCTAGAGTAGTAGCTAGTAACACTAAAAATATTCAAGACCCAGAATACTGCACTCATTAAAATGGAGTCTGAGGGAGCAGCTGTAGTTACCTGTAACACTTGTGCCATGTTTGTCATCTTGACAAATCGCACCGAGAACTACACTTGCTGCAAGTGCAAGCTGGTTGCACTATTAGAAGAGAAGGTCCAGGAACTAGAGGCCCGCATATCGAACCAGCAACATATTAAGGAGCTTGAGCGGTTCTTGGAGAGAGCAGAACAGACTATCCAGGTCCAAGAAGAGACAGAGCACACTTTTGAGGATGTAATCACTTCCCCAACCCAGGTGGTAGATGTGTGGAGGAATGTGACTCAAAGGAGTAGAAGGCCAAGGGATCTCTCAGAGAGTCTCATATTGCACAATCAATTTGAGGCTCTTTCCCTCAGCACAGCTCATGAGGCACACACTGAGGATCTCTCCCTCATCACAATTGATGAGATACAGGATCAGGTACATGTAGAAGAACAGGCTGCAGGAGAGAAGC
The DNA here is from genome assembly GCA_029282475.1 of Phrynocephalus forsythii. Classification (NCBI taxonomy): domain Eukaryota; kingdom Metazoa; phylum Chordata; class Lepidosauria; order Squamata; family Agamidae; genus Phrynocephalus; species Phrynocephalus forsythii. The sequence continues at coordinate 3,652,983 of JAPFRF010000005.1, read as the reverse complement.
TCCTTCTGCTAGGGGATTCTATAATTAGAAATACAGAGGGATGGATTTGTGATGAGCATGATAACCGTATGGTCACTTGCCTGCCAGGTGCAAAGGTTGCAGACATCACGAGAAATCTAGATAGCTTGTTAGAGAGAACCGGGAAGGAGCCAGTGGTCATGGTACATGTTGGTACCAATGAGGTCGGGAAGGCCAAGCGGTCAGTCTTGGAAGCCAAGTTCAGGTTGTTAGGAAGAAGATTGAAGTCCAGGACTTCCAAGGTAGCATTTTCAGAAGTGCTACCTCTTCCTCGTGCAGGACCCGCCAGGCAGGCAGAGCTCAGAAGCCTCAATGCGTGGATAAGGTGATGGTGTCGAGAGGAGGACTTTAGATTTGTCAGGAACTGGAGAACATTTTGGGACAAGCCAAACCTGTTCAGGAGGGATGGGTTGCACTTGAATCATGATGGGACCAGATTGCTGGCACTCAACCTCAAAAAGGCTGCAGAGCAGCTTTTAAACTGATAACTGGGGGGAAGCCGACAGGAGCTGTGTGGCATCCGGTTTGGAACACCTCATCCACAGGAAATGAGGTTGGAAAGGGTAGAGAATCACATAGAGATGACATAGCAGGTATTAGTACTGGGAGAATAATGGAATGTGATAGTTCATCTACTGAAAATAATAGCTGTGGGGGGGAAAGAACAAAGCAGCAGCTGTTGTTGCAGAACCCACTGTACAGGTGCTTCTACGCCAATGCTCGAAGCCTCCGACCAAAAATGGGAGAACTCGAACATTTGGCAGCTAGGGATAACATTGATATAATAGCCATAACAGAAACCTGGTGGAATGCAGAGAGCCAGTGGGATAAAGCAATCCCAGGCTATAAATTCTATAGAAGGCATAGAGAGGGGCAGGTTGGAGGGGGAGTGGCCATCTACGTTAAAGAAGGGGTAAAATCCAGCAGAATGGAGACTGACAGAGGGTCTGACTCCACCATACAATCACTGTGGGTTAAACTACCAGGTCCAAGGAGTGATGTGATAGTTGGGGTATGCTATCGCCCACCAGATCAAAAACTTGAGGGGGACCTTGAAATGAGGAGACAAATCATGGAGGTGTCTCAGAAGCACAGGATAATAATCGTGGGGGACTTTAATTATCCCCACATCGACTGGGCCAATGCGAGCTCCGGGCAAGAAAGAGAAACTGGGTTTCTCGACTTTCTGAATGACTGTGCCTTAGAGCAACTTGTCATGGCGCCCACCCGAGAACAGGCAACTCTGGATCTAATACTGTCTGATAATCAGGATCTGGTCAGGGATGTGAATGTCACTGAGCCTCTGGGGAACAGTTACCATGCTGCAATCTCCTTTGCCATGCATGTTGGAGGAAGAGTGTCAAGCAAATCAGACATAAAAATCCTTGATTTTCGAAGGGCAAACTTCCCTCAGATGAGGAAACTAGTTAGAAAGAAATTGAAGGGGAAGGTTGGAAGAATCCAATCTCTTCAGAGTGCATGGAACCTGTTTAAAACAACGGTAACAGAGGCCCAGCACAAGTGCATACCACAAAGAAAGAAGAGCTCATTTAAGTCCAAGAGGGCACCAGCATGCTTAACGAGTGGAGTTATAGAGGCTCTAAAGCGTAAGGAGAGGTCTTTCTGTAAATGGAAATCCTCCCCAAATGAGGAAAATAAAAAGGAACACAAACTCTGGCAAAAGAAATGTAAGAAGATGATAAGAGAGGCAAAGAAAGATTTTGAGGAACGCATGGCTAGCAATATAAAGGGTAATAATAAAAGCTTCTTTAAATATGTTAGAAGTAGAAAACCTGCCAGAGAACCAGTTGGCTCTCTGGATGGTGAGGGAGGAAAAGGGGAGATTAAGGAGGACTTGGAAATTGCAGAGAAATTAAATGAGTTCTTTGCATCTGTCTTCATGACAGAAGACCTTGAGCAGATTCCGCTGCCTGAACGGCCCCTCTTGACTAAAGAATTAAATCAAATACAGGTTAAAAGAGAAGATGTTTTAGGACTAATTGATAAATTGAAGATTAACAAGTCCCCGGGCCCAGATGGCATCCACCCAAGGGTTATTAGGGAACTGAGAAATGAAATTGCAGATCTCTTAATGGTTATATGCAACTTGTCTCTTAAAACGGACACAGTGCCGAGGGACTGGAGGATAGCAGATGTCACACCAATTTTTAAAAAAGGAAGGAGGGGGGACCTGGGACCAGGCCAGTTAGCCTTACATCTGTCCCAGGGAAGATGGTGGAAAGCCTCATCCAAGAGAAAATCTTAAAACACATAAAAGAACAAACTTTGCTGAGAGAAAATCATCATGGCTTCTGCAAGGGTAAGTCTTGTCTAACAAATCTTGTAGAATTTTTTGAAAAGGTCAGCAGGCATGTAGATTTGGGTGAACCGGTGGATATAGTCCATCTGGATTTTCAAAAGGACTTTGACACAGTCCCTCACCAGAGGCTGCTGAGAAAATTGCACAGTCAGGGGATAAGAAGGCAGGTCCTCTTATGGATTGACAAAGACAAATAAATTTATTGATTAGTCCTATGACCATATCAACCAATAACAACACAGAATATAACATACATTATGGATTGAGAACTGGTTGAGATCCCGGAAACAAAGAGTAGGTGTCAATGGGAAATTTTCACAATGGAGAGAAGTGAAAAGCGGTGTGCCCCAGGGCTCTGTCCTGGGACCGGTGCTTTTCAATCTGTTCATAAATGACCTGGAGACATGGATAAACAGTGAGGTGGCCAAGTTTGCAGATGACACAAAACTTTTCCGTGTGGTAAAAACCAGAGAAGATTGTGAAGAGCTCCAGAAGGATCTCTCCAAACTGGGGGAATGGGCTACGAAATGGCAAATGCATTTTAATGTAGCCAAACGTAAAGTAATGCATATTGGGGCGAAAAATCAAAACTTTATTACATACATACATACATACATACATACACCTTTATTGGCATTAAAACAAAGAATATAAAACACAACCAAAACAGTGATGGTAAACCATTGTCAAGTAAAACAATAGGTAAAAAGCCAAAAAGGGGATACACTCTCATTTCTTATTAATAACAGCTACTAGAAAATCTGCAACTTGTAGGGTGACCCATTCGGAATTGTCACGAAGTAAAAAGCTTGTGTATTCCTCTGGAGGGCCAGAGAACATAGACATAATTGGGTCTAAAAACTCTTTGCGTAACCTAGTATGGGCAGGGCAACGGCACAGTATATGAGGGACTGTGTCTGGTTCAAGTTGGCAAAATTTACAAAGCCTCTGGAACGGTGGTATACCCAAGTATCTTCCTGAGAGTACTGAGGAGGGGAAAATATTGAGTCTGGCCAACATGAAAGCACGTCTCTTATTTGGATTAGTTAGCTTGCGGAAATAACAGAGATCATGGCCAAAGACCGGGGATAGGTTAAAGAAACGTGGAGAGCAGGTCCAATTTAGATTAGAGGAAAGTAATTCAGTTTCTTCTTCAAATAATTTTGCCTTAATGGTCAAGTAAGCTCTTTTAAAGTCAAAGTTGGCAAAATAGTCAAGAGTAAAGCCTAAGTTGTGGAGTTTGTTTACAAAGAGGGAATCCCAGGTGGAAGTAAAGGGATCCTTTAAAAGATCGAAAAGTAAGGAACCGGGGGGAGGAATTATAATGGAGGGCTAACCAGTATTTGATGGCCCGAGACCATGCCAAAGTGGAAGGTAAGTGAATGCCCAACTCAAGGATCATGGTTGAAAGTTTGATTGTGTTGGGAACACCTAGCATTTGCCTTAAAGGGGGGGGGCAATTACTAGGTCTACTTTTGTGGAAGCCGCCTTGATCCAAATTGGAACTCCGTACAGAAGCTGACTCAAGGTCTTTGTCTGAAGAACCTTGAGGGCCGCAGGTACATACTGGTTGCCACTATGGTAATGAAAACGGGATACTGCATTCAAATGGAGTTTGGTTGAAGATATTGCCAAGTCTCTATGGAAATTCCATTCTAATCGGTGGTGGAAATTTATACCTAAATATTTGAATGTTTTAACTTGTTCAACTGGTCTGCTGTCAATGCTCCAGGATAGCGGTTTCCATAGATGAGAAAAAAACCAATTTAATAATAGTGAGCGCCACATCCTCATGATGAATGTTTACATCCCTCCCAATATTTTGGTTTTTTCAGAGTTGATTATTAGATCATTAGATATACAATAAGAATGAAAAGCAGATAGGAGATGCCGTAGCCCGATTTTGGAGATGGATAGAAGGACAGAATCATCAGCATAATGGAAAATTGGTAATGGGGAGTTACTCAAACAAGGGGCGTACTTATCACAATGAGATAGTTGAGAACGTAAATCAGCAAGGAAGAGATTGAATAGTTGGGGCGCTAGTATACAACCCTGACGGACACCTTTGGATACAGTAATCTTTTCAGAAAGGGAGCCCTTGTGGTTTATACGGACCCGACATGAATTGGAGGAGTGTAGATTCCTAATTAAGAAAAGCAGTCGGGAGTCAATTCCCCAAGAAGCAAGTTTGTGCCATAATAGGTTCCTATTGATAGAATCAAACGCACCTCTCAGATCGATGAAAGCAGCGTAGAGTTTCCTTTTAAAGTGAAAAGAATATTTTTCCGCAAGGAAAGACAGCAAAAGTGCATGGTCTAAAGTGGATGATCCTGGACGGAAACCAATTTGCTCATTGCCGGGAAGGCACTTCGCCTCCGCCCAGGCTACTAAACGTTTGAGAAGGAATTTTGCATAGAGTTTACCTATAGTGGAAAGGAGACTAATAGGCCTATAGTTGGACGGGGATGTAGGGTCATCCTTTTTGAAAATTGGTACTAAAATCGAAGATAACCATGATTCTGGGAAAATCCCAAAATGGTTAATCAGGGTAAATAGTTTAGCCAGGAAGGGAGCCAACCAGTCAGGGGCATTAATCAGTATTTCACTTACAATCTCATCGGGTCCTGGGGCTTTTCCAGGTTTCAAGGTGCTAATCAGTTCTAGTATTTTGGGTTCTAAAACGGGAGGACAAGGAGGAAGGTCAGGGGGCAGGGAAGGAAAAGGGAATACCAGGTCAGAAGCAGCAAAGATTTTAGAATAGTGTGTAGTCCAAGCAGAGGGAGAAATGGGAGGAACATCAATTAAAGGGGGGACCAGGTTGGAACGGGACACCAGTTGCCAAAATACTCTGCTGTTCTTGGAGGAGACGGCGTCGAATAACCTATCCCACTGATTTAGAGCAAAAATGTGCTGTTTCTCTTCCAAGAAAAGATGGAAGGACTTTCTAACTGAAAAATAAAAGGTAAGTGCCTCAGAAGAAGGATGAGAGCAAACAAAGGAGAACAATTGTCTCAGATCATATTTTGCAGATCGACAATCCTGGTCAAACCAGGAAACTGGTTTGCTCTTCCCTGTGTGTGGACGGGGAGGGTTCAGTGAGTTGGTTAAGTGTGAGATAATTGCAGAATATACTTGGATAGCAACATCGGGGGAGTTGGTTGATTGAATAGTTGCACACTGGCGAACAGTTTCTAGTGATCTGGACCATTGTTGGAAGGCCAGTGAAGATCTAGAGGTCCACTTAGGATATACAAAAAGATCAGTGGGGGAGTCGCTACTGGAAGGATCTGAGAGGGGGTTCAATAACGACACCTGCAGAGGGATATGGTCACTATCGGTGCGCGGGCTAAGTTCAAAATCGGAAGTCTCCGCAAGAAGGTCGGGGGAAATTAATATATAATTGACCACGCTCAACCCTAAGGGTGAGAAGAAGGTAAAATCACCTGAAAGAGGATAATCAGGGGCACCGTTCAAAATACGGAGATCATAACTTAGACATAGATCGACCATTAATAAGGCATTCTTATTGATGGAAAGGTCCTTGGACTTCCTGACCCCCGAGAAAGAAGGAGGAATCATCTCCTCCATATCCCAATTCATATATTTGGCAAGGCTTAGATTATTTGCTCCTAGCCTAGAGTTAAAATCACCAGCAAAGAGAAGAGAGATAGAGGGATTGGACACTAGTACTTGGTCAGTAATTCTTTTTACTTCTGTCCATGGATCTGTGGAAGAAGAAACATAGGGAGGGATGTAAACATTCATCATGAGGATGTGGCGCTCACTATTATTAAATAGAAAGGCTTGAACATAAGGGGAGTGAGAGGTAAAAGGGGACAGAACAAAGGAGGAGGAGGGTTTCACTAGACAGCTTAAGCCAGAGTGGGGCCGACCCAATTTATGTAGTTTAAAAGCAGGAAGATTGTAGGAAACAAATCCAGGAACACTGGGGCCTGTGAGGGACCAGGTTTCCTGGAGAAAAATAATATCATGCCTGAAGAGATATTCTATAAAATCGGAGTCGTTCCTTTTCCTCTCCCAGCCTGCAATGTTCCATGAGACCAGTTTGATACTAGATGGGGACGGAGGGAGGGGGAGGGAAGGGGGAGAGAATCAATTAGATATACTAGCACCATTGGCATGTTCTGAACACAAGTGGGGGGTGCTGGGTTGGGCAGGAACTGGCCTGGGCATAAAATTAATATCTGGAGGTAAGAGTATGGCAGCTTTGGGAGAAGTAATAGGTTGAGTTAAGGCATTGTTCATATTATGGGACAGCTCAGACCTAACTTTGTCTAGGGATGAGATGATCTTAGTTTGTTCTGTCCAAGAGAGGCCTTTAAAGGTGGCAGTAGTTATATTATCCGCGTCCACGTCAACGTCAACTTTATCTATCAAATCATGGGCTCTGAGTTATCCGTGACAGATCAGGAAAGAGATCTTGGTGTGTTGGTGGACAGCTCCATGAAGGTGTCTACCCAATGTGTGGCAGCGGTGAAGAAGGCCAATTCCATGCTAGGGATTATCAAAAAGGGGATTGAAAATAAAACAGCCAACATTATAATGCCATTATACAAAACAATAGTAAGGCCGCACCTGGAGTATTGTGTACAATTCTGGTCACCGCATCTCAAGAAAGACATAGTGGAACTGGAAAAGGTGCAAAGGAGAGCGATTAAAATTATTACTGGACTGGGGTACCTCCCTTATGAGGGAAGGCTAAAACATTTGGGGCTCTTTAGTCTGGAAAAAAGGTGCTTAAGGGGGGATATGATTGAGACATACAAAATAATGCAGGGTATGAGTAAAGTGGATAGAGGAAAGCTCTTCTCTCTCTCCCATAATACCAGAACTAGGGGACATGCACTCAAATTGAGGGCTGGGAGAGTAAAAACAGACAAAAGAAAATATTTTTTCACCCAGCGCGTTGTTAGTCTATGGAACTCCCTGCCACAGGATGTGGTGATGGCATCTGGCCTGGATGCCTTCAAAAGGGGATTGGACAGATTCCTGGAGGAAAAGTCCATCACAGGTTACAAACCATGATGGAGAAACCAGGGTACTTCAAGGGCCAGATGCAGGGGAGTGGTATCAGGAGACAGATATCTAGTCTCATGCGCTTCCAAAAGCATCTGGTGGGGCCACTGTGAGATACAGGAAGCTGGACTAGACGGGCCTTTGGCCTGATCCAGCATGGCTCTTCTTATATTCTTATGTTTTTACATTGATGCAGCAAACCAAATGCTTAAAGAACGTATTATGGAGGTTGAGAGGCAACATGACTTGGGGGTGTGAGAAGGGAGACGAAGAAAAGCCATTGGAACAGAGTGTGCCGTCTGGAAAGAAGGAAGAGAATATAAAAGAACTAAAAGATTTGAGCTTAGAAGAGAAAACCGGGCCAACAGGAGAGATAAAGGGTCACGAGGCAGGGGAAGGACAGCGCGAGGAGTTGGGGGCATGTGCGCGAGAGACCATAATAGAGAGAGAGGGATTGTGGGTATCGGAGAATGACAGCTGGAAAGGGGATGTTACTGCGCGTGAGAAAAAAGAGGACAGTTGGGACAAGCAGTTGAGAGAGAGAGAAAGAAGGCGAAGGGAGTTAGATGGGAAACGGGGAGTAGACCGAGGGGAAGAATATCAGTGGTCCATAACTGTGAAGCCTTTGAAATGGCCGGAGACCTCTGAGAAGTTTAGAAAAGAATGGAGGAACGAGAGGTCTCCGAATCCGGTAGCACAATGGGCTCGCCACCCGTGTTGCGGGACCCAATGTATGGGGCGCGGGTCGGTTACTCGCCATTATTTCTAAAGTCACCCAATGGTCAAGTTCCTTTGGTTAATGTTATTTATGAAGATGCTGAGCCACAAGATGCTGTAACGAATTCATATCCACAGTTAACCCCTCAAGCAAGAGGTCCTGTTCTGTCTGTACCTGAGTTATTGTTAAATAAAAATCCTTTTGATGTTCCTTGTCAAGAAGCCTCTGACTTTATAATTGACACGGAATCGCGAATGAAAGAAGTTGAACCCTCACAAAATGGCGCCCAACCCGGGGTGATTCCAAAGTCAAAAGTATACAAAAAAATAGAACCTGGCCATGCCACAGACAAACAAGAGAGAATAATTGAACTACTTGCCGAGCAAAACAGATTGTTGATGGCACAACTGTTGAAAGCCGAAAATTCGCCTAACAGCCCGTCGAATCCAGTACCTAATGAAGAACGAAGTCCGTGGGTTTCAAATCCCGTGCCAGTAAGGCTTCAGAAAATGGCTAAGGACGATGATGTCAAAGCTTACCTGAACACTTTCGAGAGGGTGGCGACAGCGGCAAAATGGCCAGTATCTCAATGGTCTTTGATCTTAGCACCATGCCTTACCAGAACGTTGCAAGAAATAGTAGATGCCTTGGGACCAGTTGAGGCAACCGATTATGACAAGGTGAAAAATGCTATATTGCTGACGTTGAACCTTACACCCGAGGCATATAGAAAGAAGTTCAGAGCATTGGGATATAAGCAAGGTATACATCCCAGGTCACTGGCACAGAGGTTAAAAGCCCAGGCAACTAAATGGCTATGACCCGCGGAAAATTTGAAGGAGCAAATCATAGAAGCGATAATCATCGAGCAGATGTTATTGGGAGCACCCACACAAACCGTGTTGTGGATAAAAAGAAACCGCCCGACTTCGTTAGAAGATGTGGTACACATCTGGGAAAGCATCGAATCATCGGAAGAGAAAACAACGTCTCGCGAGAATATGCCTTTCGGGAAATCTCAGCAGTTGTCACATGAGAATACGTCATCAGACAAGGCCGGCAATAACAACAGATCTGCTTCCAAGATGGCGTCGGGAGCCGAGAACACACCACGAGGAGTGGAAACATTTAAAGGCCGCCAATTTACCAGGAGTGGAAGAGGACTGACGAGGCTGAACTTTGCAAATAAAAACACCCAGCCTAAACCCGTATGTTATAATTGCGGATCATCACAACATTATAAACGAGACTGCCCGAAGCTCGATTGCGCGTGGGGTGTGTGTGACTCTGATGAAAATGCTGCCCAAATTGTAAATGTAGAAAAAGATTGTGAAGTGGTTGCTATGGTGAATGGGGAGGTTAAGAAGGCATTTATCGACACAGGTTGTGCCAAAACATTAGTCCGTTCGGTAAAAGGGTGTAAATGTAAAGAAGCTGTATCGGTGAAATGTATTCATGGGGATTCTAAAACGTATGAGACAGCCTGGGTGGAGGTGGAGATTAAGGGTGTGAAAAGAAGGATTAATGTGGCAATTGTACCCTCGCTGGCCAGAGAAATGTTAATAGGACGTGACTGGCTTAATATTGATAATCTTATGCAAACACAGGAAGGGATGCAGGGAGATGTCCAGGCGGAGGTGAAGGCTGTCCAGGAGGAAATGTCCTTGGCGTCTAGAGATCGGGTGAGATTTTTACAACAAAATGACATATGTTTAACAAAACTGAAAGATAAGGCTATAGATGTGTCTGAGTTAAGCAACGGGTATGAAGGATATTTTATGAGAAATGGATTATTATATCATATCGATAAAAATGGGCTTGAAAGACTAATTGTTCCCCAAGTATGGAGGAGGGAAGTTTTGAGGTTAGCCCATGATATCCCTATCGCTGGCCATTTGGCTATAGAGAAAATGTGGGCCCGGATAAACCATCGGTTTTATTGGCCAGGAATGAGAACGGATATAGAGAAATTTTGTCAGACGTGTAGGCAGTGCCAATTAACACAGAAGAAAGCCCCACCAGGAGCACCTCTAATCTCTATGCCTATCATTGACCAACATTTCGAACGCATTGCTTTGGATTTGATTGGGCCTTTACCTAAATCCTCCGCTGGTCACATGTATGTCTTAGTAATAATTGACTATGCTACCAGATACCCGGAGGCTATTCCATTAAGGACAACCACAGCTAAAATCTTGGCACAAGAGTTATTAAAGGTATTTTCGAGACTTGGTTTTCCCAGGGAGGTACTTACGGATCAAGGAAGCAATTTCCTCAGTATCACTTTCAAACAGATGTGGAAAATCCTTGATGTAAAACCGTTAAAGACGACCGTTTACCATCCCCAAACAAATGGTTTAGTGGAGAGATTCAATAAGACTCTAAAGTCTATGTTACGTAAAATTATTTTAGATAATCCTAGGAGATGGCACCTCTTATTAGATCCTTTAATGTTCGCTATTAGAGAGGTACCACAATCTTCTACGGGGTTTTCTCCATTTGAATTACTCTATGGACGCATACCTAGAGGAATATTAGATTTAATGAGAGAAAAGTGGGAATCTGGTGTTGATGAAGCAGTTACAACCGTGAAACACGTTATTGAGATGAGGGATCATTTGAGGAAAGTACAGAATCTGGTAAAGAAGAATTTGGTATCTATTCAAGCTTCACAAAGAAATAGGTATGATAAGAAAGTAAGGAAAAGGTATTTCAAAGAGGGTCAGAAAGTTCTATTGTTATTGCCAATTGAGGGCAGCAAATTATTAACAAGGTGGCAAGGACCATATACAGTTTTGCGAAGGATTAATGATGTAAATTATGAGATAGAGATGCCAGACAAAGTTAAAGATAAGGGGATTTATCATGTAAACTTACTAAAAGAATGGAAAGAAAGAGAAGGATTTCTGGCTGAAGTAGAAGAAGATGATTTGGGCCCTGAATTAAATGTTGTGAGTAAACCTAAAGAACATCTGCAGATATGCCAGGACCTTTCAGAGGACCAACGCTGTCAAATAAGAGAGATTGAAGAGGAATTTGCAGATACGTTCTCAAATAAACCAGGGCATACTAACTTATGTGAACATAGAATTCATGTGGAAGGGAATCAGGTGATGCGTGATCAGGGTCGTAAATGGCCTAGACACCTGATACCCGTGATTGAGGAGGAGGTTAAAAAGATGTTAGAGCTAGGGGTAATCGAACCTTCGAATAGTCCTTGGAGGAGCTACCCTGTTGTAGTTCCTAAACCCAATGGCACTGTTAGATTTTGTATAGACTTTAGAAAACTAAATTCAGTATCCAAATTCGACGCATATCCGATGCCCTGAATTGACGATTTATTAGACCGGTTAGGAGAATCATCCTTCTTAAGCTCATTAGACCTAACTAAAGGTTATTGGCAGGTCCCCTTAAGGGGCGGGGACAAAGAGAAGACTGCTTTCGGAACCCCCATAGGTCTCTATCATTTTGTCAAAATGCCTTTTGGCCTCCACGGGGCATCTGCCTTCCAAAGATCTGCCTTCCAAAGATTAATGGACAGAGTGTTGGAACCTGTGAAAGAGTTCACCGTGGCTTATATAGATGATGTTATAATCTTTAGTAAATCATGGGAGGAACATCTGTTACACCTTAAAGCAGTCTTAAGTGAACTGCGCAAACCTAATTTGAAAGCCAACCCCGCTAAATGTAAAATTGCTCAACTGCAGGTGAAATTTCTGGGGTTTAAAGTAGGTCAGGGCAAGATATACCCAATGCAAGATAAAATTGAGAGAGTTTCTGAATGGGTTAGACCTAAAACTAAGAAAGAGGTACAAAGTTTTCTCGGGCTGACAGGGTTTTACCGTCAATTCATACCTCACTTCGCGGAAATAGCAGCCCCTCTTACCGATTTAACTCAGAAAAAACTTCCTAGGATAGTTAGGTGGGGGCAAAAAGAACAGGAGGCTTTTGACTTGCTAAAAGAGAAATTATGTACTTGTCCCGTGCGGTCAGCTCCTGACTTCTCTATCCCATTCCTCTTACAAACCGATGCTTCAGAAAGAGGAATCGGAGCGGTATTAGCTCAGGAGAAAGATGGGGAAAACCATCCAATTCTGTTCTTAAGTCGGAAATTAAGCAAGAGGGAGCAAAAATATGCTACCATTGAAAAAGAAGCCCTTGCGGTGAAATGGGCTATGCAAACCTTGAAATATTATTTATTGGGAGCTCCTTTTGTGCTAATTACCGATCATGTGCCGTTAGTGTGGCTGAATAGGATGAAAGATGTAAGCCCGCGTTTGACCAGATGGTATTTGTCTTTACAACCGTTCTCTTTTGTTGTCCGTTATAAAAAGGGAAAGGACCACCTTAACGCGGATTATTTTTCCCGACAGGGTCCCTGGTCAGATGACATAAAAGCCCAGATGGCTCACTTGGAAGGGGGGGTGTCCTGTGAGAAGGGAGACGAAGAAAAGCCATTGGAACAGAGTGTGCCGTCTGGAAAGAAGGAAGAGAATATAAAAGAACTAAAAGATTTGAGCTTAGAAGAGAAAACCAGGCCAACAGGAGAGATAAAGGGTCACGAGGCAGGGGAAGGACAGCGCGAGGAGTTGGGGGCATGTGCGCGAGAGACCATAATAGAGAGGGATTGTGGGTATCGGAGAATGACAGTTGGAAAGGGGATGTTACTGCGCGTGAGAAAAAAGAGGACAGTTGGGACAAGCAGTTGAGAGAGAGAGAAAGAAGGCGAAGGGAGTTAGATGGGAAACGGGGAGTAGACCGAGGGGAAGAATATCAGTGGTCCGTAACTGTGAAGCCTTTGAAATGGCCGGAGACCTCTGAGAAGTTTAGAAAAGAATGGAAGAACGAGAGGTCTCCGAATCCAGTAGCACAATGGGCTCGCCACCCGTGTTGCGGGACCCAATGTATGGGGCGCGGGTCGGTTACTCGCCATTATTTCTAAAGTCACCCAATGGTCAAGTTCCTTTGGTTAATGTTATTTATGAAGATGCTGAGCCGCAAGATGCTGTAACGAATTCATATCCACAGTTAACCCCTCAAGCAAGAGGTCCTGTTCTGTCTGTACCTGAGTTATTGCTAAATAAAAATCCTTTTGATGTTCCTTATCAAGAAGCCTCTGACTTTATAATTGACACGGAATCGCGGATGAAAGAAGTTGAACCCTCACAGGGGGCAACTTCAAATAACATCTCTTTGAATAAAGCACTACTGCCCTTTAAACCAGCCTCTTATCTCTTCATGCTACCAATTAAAAAAACATTGCAGAGCCTATACCCTTGCCCGCTTAAATGCATTACCATCTGCAGTATTGGAAGGGACTCAGTTGGATAGTGAGTCCACGGGTGTCTCCAGTGCTCTGGGCTTATGTCATAATTTATTGGATGAGTTTCAGTTGTTGCGACTCGATGATGTGGACAGGGTGCTTGGATCTGTCCATGCCACCACTACACAACTCAACCCTTGTCCTTCATGGCTAATAAAGAAATCTGCCGGGGGGTTTCACACCTGGGTCCAGGAGGCCATCAACTCCTCATTAAGAGAGGGAGTGGTCCCTGCCCTGTTAAAGGAGGCTGTGATTCGACCACTCTTAAAAAAAAAAAGCCTAACCTGGGCCCAAGGCTGGTGGTTAATTACCGTCCAGTGACAAACCTCCCTTACTTGGGCAAGGTGTTGGAGCGTGTGGTGGCTGAGCAGCTCTCCTGGATGAAATGGATTATCTAGATCCATTTCAATCGGATTTCAGGCCGGGTTTTGGAACAGAGACTGCCTTGGTCGCCCTGTATGACGACCTTTGCCGGGAGAGAGACAGGGAGAGTGTGTCCCTGTTGATTCTCCTGGACCTCTCAGCGGCTTTCGACACCATCGACCATGGTGTCCTTCTGGACAGATTGGCTGGGATGGGAGTTGGAGGCACTGTTTTACAGTGGTTTCACTCCTACCTGGCTGACCGGGTCTAGAAGGTGGTGCTGGGGGACAGGTGCTCTGGCTCATGGCGGTTACGTCATGGGGTTCTCCAGGGCTCTATACTGTCTCCCATGTTATTCAATATATACATGAAACCGCTGGGAGAGGTTGTTAGGAGGTTTGGGCTGAGGAGTCAGCAATATGCTGATGACACTCAGCTCTACCTCTCGTTCTCCACCAATCCAGGTGTGGCAATCTCTGTTCTGAACTCATGCTTGGACTCGATAATAGACTGGATGAGGGTCAATAAACTGAAGCTCAATCCAGACAAGTCGGAAGTGTTGTTGGTGGGTGCTCTGCCTGACAGGTTAGAGGGCCATTCCCCTGTCCTGGATGGGGTTGCACTCCCCCTAAGGGACAGGGTCCGCAGCTTGGGGGTACTTCTGGACCCAGGTCTTACCCTGGAAGCCCAGGTGGATTCGGTGGCCAGGGATGCCTTCTTACAGCTGTGGAGAATATATCAACTTCGCCCTTACCTGGATGAGCAAAGCCTTGCAACAGTCACATATACACTGGTAACAACCAAATTGGACTACTATAATGCGCTTTACCTGGGGCTGCCTTTGAAGATGGTCCGGTGACTGCAACTGGTACAGAACCGTGCCACGTGGTTAGTGAGTGGTGTTGCCGTGCGGACTCATATTATGCCAGTTTTAAAAAATTTACACTGGCTGCCAGTTGCTGCCCGGGCCCAATTCAAAATGTTAATGCTTACATATAAAGCCCTAAAGGGCTCAGGATGTGGCTACCTAAAGGACCGCCTTCTTCCACATGAGCCTGCCGGTACTTTAAGATCAGGTCAGGAGGCCCTGCTGAAGGTGCCATCCCTCAAAGAGATAAGGGGGGGTGGCATGTCGAAGCAGGGCCTTCTCGGCGGTTGCCACCCAACTCTGGAATGCCCTCCCTACGGAGATCCCCCTAGCGCCAACACTTTTGGCTTTTCGGCACCAGGCAAAGACCTTCCTGTTTGGCCAGCATTTTAAGTATATTACTCAGTGGGACACATGAGCAGCAGAGTTCTATAATCTATAATTGGTATTGTATGTTGTTTTAATTGTGTTGTATTTTATAGTTTTAATAATTTTATTGTTTTATAGTTTTTAATACTTGTATGCCGCCCAGAGACCTCTTGGTAGTGGGGCGGCTAAAAAAAATTGTAAATAAATAAATAAATAAATAAAGTTTAAGAAAACTCCATACTCTCAATGCAAATGCCCCTGTAATTCAGGTGCAATAGAAACTGTAACCCATGTTCTCCTGTCTTGCCAGTTTTACTCTGATATCCGAAGAAGTCTCATTGAATCCCAATTAAAATTATTCCCTGGGCGTTCTGAGGCATTTTATACCCTCTTACTTCTATCAAGACAAAATTCAGACACTGTGGCAAAATTATTAGCTGCTGCTATTAAAATCCAGGAGTGGAAGGTTTTAATAAAATAAGGATAGAAAACCTTAACTATCAGTGGGATTTTTCCTCTCCTCTCTCTTCTCTTCCCTTCTTGCTCCCCTTTAAATTAAGATGTGAGTGAGAGGTGTTTACTTTTTTTGTTAGGCCATTGTAACTTAGTACCTAATTCTCTTATAAATATAGTATGTTTTAACTTGTTTTTGTATATAGTATTTGGATGTTGGCCTACAGCCGTCTTAGAGATTTCATATTTGTAAATAAAATAAATTCTGGTCACCGCATCTCAAAAAAGACATAGTGGAAATGGAAAAGCTGCAGAAGAGAGTGACTAAAATGATTACTGGGCTGGCGGACCTCTCTTATGTGTGTGTGTGTGTGTGTGTGTGTGTGTGTGTGTGTGTGTGTGTGTGTGTGTGTGTGTGTGTGTGTGTGTGTGTGTGTGTGTGTGTGTGTGTGTCATGACTGACTCTCCATGACCCCATTTCCATGGAGTTTTCTTTGCAGAAATACTGGAGTGGCTTGCCAGTTCCTACTCCAGGCGCCTACAGCACCTGGTATTCCCTGGTGGTCGCCCATCCAAGTACTAGACAGGCCTGCTTAGCTTCTGAAATCAGGCGAGATCAGATGTGCTTATGGCATCTTATGAGGAAAAGCTAAAACATTTGGGGCTCTTTAGTCTAGAAAAAAAGGTGCCTGAGGGGGAATATGATTGAGACGTACAAAATAATGCAGGGCATGAGTAAAGTGGATAGAGCAACACTCTTCTCCATCTCATAGAATACCAGAACTAAGGGCCATACACTAGGGGCTGGGAATGTAAGAACATACAAAAGAAAATATTTTTTCACCCAGCGCGTTGTTAGTCTGTGGAATTCCCTGCCACAGGATGTGCTGATGGCATCTGGCCTGGATGCCTTCAAAAGGAGATTGGACAGATTCCTGGAGGAAAAGTCCATCCCATGTTACAAACCATGATGGAGATGTGTAATCTCCAGGCTTAAAACCAGAGTACTTCAAGGATCAGATTCAAGGGAGTGGTATCAGGAGACAGATATCTAGTTTCATGCGCTCCGAGACACATCTGGTGGGGCCACTGTGAGATACAGGAAGCTGGACTAGATGGGCCTTTGGCCTGATCCAGCATGGCTCTTTTTATGTTCTTATGTTCTGGAGATAAATCTTGTCTCACTGTTATTCTCTGGTTATCAGGCATTAAAGACTTCATTTTCCTTAGAGCATTGAAAACATTGTCTCTTATTTTGGCTCTAGCAAAGGCCATAATTACTTATCTTGGCTGGTTCTCATGAGGGTGCCCCAGGGTTCTGTTCTGAATCCAGTGCTGTTCAATATCTTTATTAATGACTTGGAGGAAGAATAGATAGTATGCTAATTATATTTGCAGATGATACCAAATTAGGAGGGGTTGCTAATTACCTAGAAGATAGGATGAAAATCCAAAATGACCTTGACAGATTAGAGTGCTCGGCCAAAGCCCTCAATTTGAATGTATGTCCCCTAGTTCTGGTATTTTGTGACAGGGAGAAGAGCTTCTCTCTATCCACTTTACTCATGCCCTGCATTATTTTGTATGTCTCAATTAGACATGGGCACGACTCGGCGAAATTGTCGTTTCCGTTTTCGGTTATCGTTTCCGTTACGTAACGGAAACAGTAACGATAATTAAGCCATCAGAACTCGAACTCAAACCGAAAAAAGAAAAATTTGGTTGGGTTTTTCGTTTCCGTTTGTGGCATCGCGGCAATCGCGCAATGCGAAGCACAGAAAAAGTTTTTAAAAGTTTTTTTTAAAAAAACCCGACTCCCGGCCAAAAAAGCAGGCGAAAATATGCCTTCCTGAGGCTTTGCCACCTACCAGAGGGGTGGTTTCTGGGGGGGGGGATCCCCGGCCTCCCCCCCCCTTCTCCTGTCCTGGGCTGCTTGCACCAGGCTAGGGGGGGTATCCTCATCGTCTCACCATGCTATGCAGTGGGGGGGGATCCAAAATGGCGACCACAATTTTTCTTTTGAAATTGTGGTTAAAAAACACACCAAATCACCACAGAAACATGTGAAATTTGTTTATTTTAAATGCCTGAATTTTAATAGTAACAGCAGTGGGTTTTTTTATAGCAATAAAATGTCATTTTTATTTTTTTATTTTTTATTTTTTTAGACCTGCCGATTTGGGCTGGGCATGGGATGGGACCATGCAAATTGTTTGAACCATTCCACCAACAGCATTGCCAGGTTTTTGACTGACACTTCTGGATGTCTCGGAGGGCATAAAGAGCCGAGGCACCTTCCAGTAATCGCAGTCGGGTGTATGGATGTGGTTCAGGGAGGAGGACTGGCTGCTGGTGCTGGTGTGATCCGATCAAGATTGAGGAGGGAGGCTGGAGGCTTTAGGATTTAAGTTAGGTAGGGAGGGAGGGAATTGAATTTAGAAAATAATTTATTTGATTCCCTGCAGCTTTGTCTGCTGAAGGGAATAGCAGTTTATTCTTTATTTCTTCTCTGGCAGTTTGTGAGGATTTTTTTTTTCTGATATTGGATAAAGGGGGAGGTTCGACTGGGAGTGGGAGGTGTGGATTTATTTTAAAAATATATTATATACTACCATTTATTTTCTATTTTCCCAACTTCAATTTGCTTGCACACACACACACATTTGGGGTGCAAGCCAAGAACAGAACCTCTATCCTAAGTGATATCCTAACTGCCCAATCGCCCGTCCGCCTGCGCCACCACCCGCCTGTGGCCCACGCCGCCGCCCGCCCACTCGCCCACCCGCGGCCGCCGCCTGCCCATGGCCCCCCCGCCACCCGCACCTCCCCCCGCCCCCCCGCCCCGCCGCCGCCTAGGGCACAAAAACACCTAGCGCCGGCCTTGATTGTGGGATGCCCCTACGCTCTGCGAAGTCAAATCACACTAAATCTCGGTGGAAACGACAAATGACAAATGAAACGACAAATTTTTGAAAAATTTCGCGACAAACGGAAACGACCCGAAATAGACCCGTTCCGACAAAAGAAAACCCGAAACGTCATTTTTTCTGGTCGTGCCCATGTCTAGTCTCAATCATATCCCCCCTCAGGCGCCTTTTTTCCAGACTAAAGAGCCCCAAATGTTTTAGCCTTTCCTCGTAAGGGAGGTACCCCAGTCCAGTAATAATTTTAGTCACTCTCTTTTGCACCTTTTCCAGTTCCACTATGTCTTTCTTGAGATGCGGTGACCAGAATTGTACACAATACTCCAGGTGCGGCCTTACTATTGTTTTCTATAATGGCATTATAATGTTGGCTGTTTTCAATCCCCTTTTTGATAATCTCTAGCATGGAATTGGCCTTCATTACCGCTGCCACACATTGGGTAGACACCTTCATGGAGCTATCCACCAGCACACGAAGATCTCTTTCCGGATCTGTCACAGATACCTCAGAGCCCATGAGTTGATAGATAAAGTTTGGATTTTTTGCCCCAATATGCATTACTTTACATTTGGCCACATTAAAACACATTTGCCATTTCACAGCCCATTCCCCCAGTTTGGAGAGACCCTTCTGGAGCTCTTCACAATCTTCTCTGGTTTTTACCACACGGAAAAGTTTTGTGTCATCTGCAAACTTGGCCACCTCACTCTTTATCCCTGTCTCCAGGTCATTTATGAACAGATTGAAAAGCACCGGTCCCAGGACAGATCCCTGGGGCACACCACTTTTCACTTATTTTCATTGTGCAAATTTCCCGTTAACACCTACTCTTTGTTTCCTCTATCTCAACCAGTTCTCAATCCATAAGAGAACCTGCCCTCTTATCCCCTGACTGTGCAATTTTCTCAGCAGCCTTTGGTGAGGGACTGTGTCAAAAGCCTTTTGAAAATCCAGATAGACTATATCCACCAGTTCACCCAAATCCACATGCCTGTTGACCTTTTCAAAAACTTCTAAAAGATTTGTTAGACAAGACTTACCCTTATAGAAGCCATGCTGATTTTCTCTCAGCAAGGTTTCTTCTTCTATGTGTTTTAAGATTTTCTCTTGGATGAGGCTTTCCACCATCTTCCCCTGGGACAGATGGAAGGCAACAAGATGGCGGGCGGCAGCAGCAGCTGCTCATACCGGCTGCTCTCTCTGTTCCTGACTATGCTGCCTTGCGTTTTTACTTTTGTTTTTATTCTTGTCTAATTTACTCGGACGGCCAGGGCTATGGAAAGGGTACTGAAGGGGCTTGCCTGAAGACCACCTAGGGAGTTTTAACATCTTCCCGACGAACAGGTTCGAGCGTCCCTCCCATCGTTTTAGCCCTCGGCGTCTTATCAGCTGAGCCGACCGCGGCTGCCGCCGGCTTTGACAGCAACCCGCCGTTCCCACTGTCTCTCGGCGGGTCTTGTGGCCCCTGTCGTCGCTGCTGCCGTAAGCGGCTCGCCGTTCGGCGTCCCCGTTGCGGGCCAGCCGCTGCCCCCTCCATCTGCGGTTCGCCAACCCCCCATTACGGAGGACTTGCGCCGGAGGATTTGCTCCGGGGGCCTCCGGGAACTCGAGGAGGCCGCCAGCCTGCCGCCGAGGCTGTCCGTGTGGGGTTCGCCGCCGACCGCTGCAGCTGCGACCCTGAAATGGAGGCCATTGCCGGCGCGGAGGGCATGCACCCCGCCGCCTGTCTTCTCCCGGTCGGGATGACCGCCGTTGCTGCTTTCTCCCGTCTGCGGTCCGCCGTTCTCCAGCATGGCGGACCTGCCCCGGAGGTTACTGCCGGCGTGGAGAGCATGCAGCCTGCTGCTCTCTCCCATCTGCGGTCCGCTGCCCGTCCCCCATCTGCAGCCTGTCGCCTTCTTTCAGCTGCGGCCCGCCGCTTTCCATCATGGCGGGCCTGCCCCGGAGGTCACTGCAAGTGCGGAGAGCAAGCAGCCCGCCGCTTTCGTCCATCTGCGGTTCGCCGCCCTTTCTCCCAGCTGCAGCCCGCTGCCTTTTTCCATCAGCGGTCCGCCGCTTTCCATCAGGGCAGGCCCGCCCCGGAGACCACTGCCGGCGCGGTGAGCAAGCAGCCCGCCGCTTCCTTCCATCTGTGGGCTGCTGCCCGTTTTTTCCCAGCCGGGATAATCGTCGCTGCCGCCCTCTTCCACCTGTGGTCCGTCGTTTTCCACCATGGCGGGCCTGCCTCGGAGGTCGCTGCTTGCGTGCGGTCTGCTGCTGCGGCTGGTCTTTTCCTGGCGTCCCAGTTTACATCTCTGGGAGCCGGAAGGTTTTCTCGGGCGGCAGCTCGGCCGCCGGCGTTGGCAGCGCCGTTGGGGGGTTCAGGTGGCGTGTCGGCCTCCGGTGCCCAACCCATCAACATTGGGGTTTCTCAGCCTGCACTCCTTAATCTGCAAGCTTTAATGCGGGCACCGGACCAGAAGCAGATGTTGATGTTTCCCTTTTTCCTCCTGTGGGACTCGGATTTATCGGGTGGCAGGTCGGCCACCATTGTTTGCTTTCCGGGGGTCGAAACTGGGGTTTTGGGGGTGGGAGGGCGTTTTTATGGGGCGCTTAAGGGGTTCTTGGGGATTGAGAATATTGTCTGGGACCGGTTGGGGTCTTGACTTCCTAGATTAGCTGGGGTGGCTAGCATTATTATTACATCTTGTCTGCCCCTTTACCTGTGACCTTGCTGCTAATCAGTTCTCCTACCTATGGTCCTCCCTCTCCCCATTCCCAGGTGCATCTGATCTTTACCTTGGCAGTTAGCCTGCTCCTATTATTTTAACCATCTCCCTCCAGCCTAAGGCTTTCCTGTTATTTGCTTATTTTATTTTTCTTTGAATTATTTGCACTGTATTTTATTATTTGCTCTGTATTGTATATTACTTATTTGTATTGTATTGTTATTATTTGTTTGCACTGTTTCTGGGGCTTTGTTGTTGTAGGTTCTTTTTTTTTTTTTTTTGATTGACCAACGTTATCGCCATGTTCGCAGGGGCTCATATACCAACGGTGTCGGGCCGTGGGCGGTACGCTTGTAGCCGTTGGGTTCGTCAGACTAGAAGAACTCAGGTCAGGCAACTTGTGCCTCTCCCTCGTTCTGACCCCTCGGCTCTCTGTCACGTATCCGGGAGTCACTCCACCAGCGCCCCCAATCTTACCTGTCTCCTGTTGAACGCCAGGTCGGTGCATAACAAAATCCCCATCATTCATGATTCCATCGCGGATGGCGACTCCGACCTGGCGTTTATCACCGAGACCTGGGTGGGCACGGAGGGTGGGGCTTCCCTTGCTCTCCTGTGTCCGCCCGGGTACTTGGTAGAGGGAGTGGGAAGGTTGGGGGGTCAAAAGGGGGGAGGGGCTGCGATCGTGTACAGGGATTCTTTTCATGTCAGCAGGGCCTCGACATTGGTTAGCCAGGGGTTGGAAGTACTTCACCTGTTGGTGGGTCAGCGGGACAGATTTGGCATTGTGCTGGGTTACCGAGCTCCCCGCAACCCAGGACAATCCCTTCCAGAGCTTACGGAGTTCATCGCCGCTGCTCTGTTGAAGTCCCCGCGCCTTTTGGTGGTGGGTGACTTCAACGTGCACGCCGGCGGTGGACTTTCCGGTACTGCCCTGGAGTTCATGGAATCCATGGCTTCCATGGGTCTGTCCCAGCATGTTTTATGCCCCTCCCACAGGTCCGGTCATACCCCGGATCTGGTTTTTACCTCCATGTCGGGGGACTCGTGTCTGGAGGTGGGGAACATTGTTTCCCTGCCTGTGTCATGGACAGACCACCACCTGCTCTCTTTTCTCCCTGGCGATTCCGGCCCCTCCCGCGGGGACCTCGGGCCTCTGTTTTGGCCCGCCCCGGAGGCTCATGGACCCTCAGCGGTTCGGTGAGCTCTTCGGGGGGTTGCCTGGTGGTTTGACTGGCGCTCCGGCCGAGGTTGTGGTTAACACTTGGCATGAAACAGCTGCCCACACCATAGACCGGATCGCCCCCAAGCGCCTCCTCCGTTGCCGAGCCCGGCCTTCCCCTTGGTTCACCGGGAGCTTAGGGCAATGAAGCAGGAGAGGAGGAGGCTAGAGCGCAGCTGGAGGAAAACCCGGACGGCGTTGAGTAAGGCTGCCGTTGATGCCCAGTCTAGTCGCTACACCATCGCGATAAGGGAGGCTAGAACATATTTTACCTCCCTGAGAATTGCGGAGGCCTCGAACCGCCAGGCGGAGCTTTTCCGGGTGGTTCGTGACCTCAGCAATCCTAGTCTGGCCAGGCCTCCTCCTACTGATTTCAGTAGCGAGCAGTTCGCAGCCTTTTTTCGAACAAAAATAGAGGCCATCCGTGCCGGCTTTGACTCGGTTGCAGTGGTCCCGCCCGCCATCACCAGTTGCTGGTCCGCCTTCGTCGCCTCGGTTGGGTGCGCTTGGGCCTGTTTCCGCTGTCGAGGTCTCCAGGGCTATGGCGCATTGCCGGCCTGCCTCCACCCCTTTCGACCCTTGCCCTGCCTGGCTAATTAGAGCTGCCAGAGGGACCATGGCCGAATGGGCTTCTGTCATCGCCACCGCCTCCTTCAGTGAGGGGGGTTTTCCCTCCCGTCTGAAGGAGACGGTGGTTAAGCCCATTTTGAAAAAACCCGGCCTTGCAGTTGACGATTTAACAAACTATCGCCCAATCGCCAACGTCCCGTTTATGGGCAAGGTGATCGAGAGGGTGGCGGCGGTCCGGCTGCAGTCATACCTGGAGGATCGGCAGTGCCTCGACCCATGCCAGTCCGGGTTCAGGCCCCGTCGGGGTACCGAAACAGCTTTGGTCGCCCTGCAAGATGACCTTATCCGGGCGGCCGACAGGGGTTGCTCTACCCTGTTGGTCCTCCTGGATCTGTCAGCGGCCTTTGATACCGTCGACCACGGTATCCTGCTGGACCGGCTCTCTGAGGTTGGGATCGGAGGCTCTGCTTGCAGATGGCTCCGTTCCTTCCTGGAGGGCCGGCCACAGTACGTTCAGCATGGGGGGGGAGTTATCGGCCCCTTGGATTCTCCCTTGTGGGGTACCACAGGGGTCGTCTCTGTCCCCCATGCTGTTTAACATCTACGTAAGGCCGTTGGCGGGGGTCATCAGGAGTTTTGGAGTCTGCTGTCATCAGTACGCTGATGACACGCAGCTCTATCTCTCCTTTTCCACCTCTGCTGTGGAAGCTGTTGAAGTCCTCGATGGGTGCCTGGAGGCCGTACTGACCTGGACCGGGGCGAACAGGCTTAAGCTCAACCCCGAGAAGACGGAGGTTATGTTCTTTGGGAGCTTGCTGTCGGGGTACGGTGGCCCCCTCCCCTGTTTGGGGGGAGTGTCCCTCCAGCTCGCGGAGAGGGTGCGGAATCTGGGCGTGCTCCTGGACCCGGCGCTCTCCATGGAATCCCAGGTGGCGTCGGTGACCAGGTCCGCCTATTACCATCTCCGTCGGATCGCCCAGATCCACCCGTACCTCGACGCGAACTCTCTGAGAACAGTGGTCCAAGCACTGGTGATCTCGAGGCTGGACTACTGTAACGCCCTCTGCATGGGGTTGCCCTTGACTCTTCTCCGGCGGCTGCAGCGGGTACAGAATGCGGCGGCCAGGCTGGTGGCCGGCGTGCGTTGGTATGATCACATCACGCCAGTCCTGGCCCGCTTGCACTGGTTGCCCGTTGCAGCCCGGATTAGATTCAAGGTCTTGGTTTTAGTTTATAAAACCCTCCATGGCTTGGGACCGGATTACCTGACAGAGCGTATCGCTCAGCGAACCACCTCGGCCCGTCCTGTTCGGCAGGCGCGAGCGCACTTGCTGCGGGTCGCCACTCCTCGAGAAGCCCGGAAGTCGAGTACTCGGGCCCAGGCATTCTCAGTGGCGGCCCCTAGCCTTTGGAATTCCATCCCTCCTGAAGTGCGCTCTGCAGAGTCCCTGCTGGCCTTCCGGAAGGCTTTAAAAACCTACCTCTTCTGGGAGGCCTTCGGCGATTCCTAGGGTTTTTTTTTTTTTTACCCCGCCATCGCCATGTCTCTGAATGATATTTTTATTAGATTTTTATTAGATAGTATCAGGAACACTATCTGGTTTTTAACTATATTAGTTTGTTGTGTGTATCGTCTGTTTGTTCAATTGTGATTATCTGTGCCAACTGTGGCTTTGTAAGCCGCTTAGAGATCTTTTGATATTAAGCGGGATATAAATACAATAAATAAATAAATAAATAATAAATAACTAGCCTGCAGTTT
The DNA here is from genome assembly GCA_029282475.1 of Phrynocephalus forsythii. Taxonomy (NCBI): domain Eukaryota; kingdom Metazoa; phylum Chordata; class Lepidosauria; order Squamata; family Agamidae; genus Phrynocephalus; species Phrynocephalus forsythii. The sequence continues at coordinate 3,628,324 of JAPFRF010000005.1, read as the reverse complement.
CCCGGGTCCCCCCCTTCCTTTTTCAAAAATTGGTGTGACATCACCTATCCTCCAGTCCTCTGGCACCTCGTTCATTTTAAGAGACAAGTTACATATTACCGTTAAGAGATCTGCAATTTCATTTCTCAGTTCTCTAATAATCCTTGGGTGGATGCCATCTGGGCCCGGGGACTTGTTAATCTTCAATTTATCAATTAGTCCTAAGACGTCCTCTCTTTTAACCTGTATTTGATTTAAATCTCTCTTCTATCGTGAAGACAGATGCAAAGAACTCATTTAATTTCTCTGCAATTTCCACGTCCTCCTTAATCTCCCCTTTTCCTCCCTCACCATCCAGAGAGCCAACTGGTTCTCTGGCAGGTTTTCTACTTCTAACATATTTAAAGAAGCTTTTATTATTACCCTTTATATTGCTAGCCATGCGTTCCTCAAAATCTTTCTTTGCCCCTCTTATCATCTTCTTACATTTCTTTTGCCAGAGTTTGTGTTCCTTTTTATTTTCCTCATTTGGGGAGGATATCCATTTACAGAAAGACCTCTCCTTGCGCTTTAGAGCCTCTCTAACTCCACTCGTTAAACATGCTGGTGCCCTCTTGGACTTAGATGGGGGTGTGGAGCTCCCACACTCTGGCTTCCCTATCTTCTCCCTGATGGCTCCCCCATGGAGTGTTGAGGGGTCTGGGGGCATGGAACCTTTTCCACCTTGCTCCCCCCTCCCCCTTCCTGCTGGCTCTCTCTGGACTGCTGAGGGGCTGGGGGTGCAGAGCTCTTTCATCTTGCTCCCCCTCCCCGCTTTGGCGGCTCTTCGTGACCATAGCCTGCTGACAGAAGTGGCTCCGTCAGGACCGTCGCCGTCAAGTTTGGGCCCAATCTGGCCCCAAGGCCGTTGTTGGCCTTCTGATGGCCACTGGCCTGCCCTCCTTCCATCCGCTGTCTTTATCTCCATCTGTGTCTCGCCACCAGCCACCCGGGTAATCATCGACCATTGAACAGCGACCGTCCTTCATACGCTGAAACATCTGTGCTTCCTTTCTCCCCTGTTATTTTCCCTTCCTAGGCCTGGAGATGTGCCCTTTTATATGCTGTTTTCTTTTTCTTTTTTCTTTTCTTGTAAACGTTATTTTATTGTTGTGTGATTTTTTAGTTACCTACTGTTGTTGTATCAATTACTGTTATCTGGTTGTAATTTGTTTTTTTGTGTGTCTGTGTGTTTTGTGTTTTTTTCCCCCCTCCCTTCCACCACCTATTACCATGCAGGCAGGGACAGCCATACCTGTCGTGTCGGGCCGTGGTCGTTACGCTAGGAGCTGGGGGGGTTAGTCGGTTAAGAAGAACTCGGGCCAGGCAACTCATGCCTGTCCCCCGTTCTGACCCCTCAGCTCACTGCCACGTGTCTCGGAGCCACTCCGCCAGTGCCTCTGGCCTATCTTGCCTCCTGATGAATGCCAGGTCGGTCCACAATAAGATCCCCATCATTTATGATACCATCGTTGATGGACGGGCTGATCTGGCGTTCATTACCGAGACCTGGGTGGGAGCAGAGGGGGGAGCTTCCCTCGCCCAGCTGTGCCCCCCTGGGTTTCTGGTACAGGGAGCGGGAAGGTCGGAGGGTCGTAAGGGGGGTTGAGTGGCCATTGTATACAGGGATACTATTCAAATCAGCAGGGCCTCAACGCTGGTGATTCCTGGGTTGGAATGTATCCATCTGTTGGTTGGGCAGCGGGACAGATTTGGCATTGTGCTCGGTTACCGTGCTCCCCGCAACCCAGCACAATCCCTACCACAGCTCACCGAGTTCATTGCCACGGCTCTTTTGAGAACCCCCCGCCTTCTGGTAGTGGGGGACCTCAATGTGCATGTTGGTGGTGGCCTGTCTGGTGCAGCTCTGGAGTTCATGCAGTCCATGACCTCCATGAACCTGTCCCAGCATGTTTTATGCCCAACCCACAGTTCGGGACATACCCTGGATCTGGTATTTACCTCTGCGTCTGAGGATTCTTGTCTGAGGGTATGGGACATTGTGTCCACCCCCGTGTCATGGTCAGACCATTACCTGCTGTCTTTCTCTGTATCAATCGCCGCCCCACCCCGCGGGGACCTTTGGCCATCTGTATGGGCCCGCCCCCGAAGACTCCTGGACCCTGCTCGGTACTGGGAAGTCCTTGGGGAGCCTCCTGGCAGACTGGCTGACAATCTGGTAGACGCCAAGTGGACCAATGGTTTGATGAAACATCCCGGGCTGTCGACCAGATCGCCCCTAGGCGCCTCATCTGCTGCAGAACTCATCCCTCACCGTGGTTCACGGCAGAGTTACGAGCGATGAAGCAAGAACGGAGGAGGCTGGAGCGCAGCTGGAGGAAGAACCAGACGGCGAATAAGAAGGCTGCAGTTACTGTCCAGTCCAGGCGCTACGTGCGGGCGATCAGGGAGGCTAAAAGATCTCATCACTCCCTGAGAATTAGTGAGGCCTTGAATAAATGTTTTTACTAATTATCTTTCCTGCTTTCAACAGATGACTTTGGCCGTTACTTCACGAAGTACTTCGCTTCGCAGCGGGATTGCCTTCGCTTTGAATGCGAAGGCGGTCACGTGGTCTCCCTTCGACCCCACCCCTCTTTCTCTGTCCTCACCAAGCGAAATTTTCGGTTCGAATCCATTGCCACCTCATGTGCTCCCTTCGCATTCGGGTGCTTTCTTTCAACGTCCGGTTTTCGCTTTCTTTTATTTTTTAAAAAAAATTTACCGCGGCGTATCGATGCATCGATACCCGGCTGTCATTTGCGGCAAAGCTGAATTACTGTATGATCCTTCGTTTTCCACTCCCGATTTGTATTGCTTCGTCCATTGGCGGCCATAAAAAAAATGCTGTTCCCCGTCAGGGCCACAAGGTGGACCAGCACACAACATTTGTTGTGCATGATCCATCGGACCTCCAAGGACATTCGAGTAATCCCTTCCTAAATCCCTAGAGCATAGACCAGCTACTTCCGCCGCCATCAAACATTGCAAAGGTATCATGGCTCCCTCCCGTTCTGCTAGCCGGCTTCAGAAACTCCATAGGTATCACCCATATTTTGTTGCACTGCTGCATAGTGTTTGTAGGGTGATGTTCGGTGTAGCTTCGTTATGCTTCCGGAACAAAAAACGACAACTCCGACGCAGAGTTATGATTCGGGATGCTATGGTGGGTTGCAACACTTTGATATGGGTCATTTGGCAGTGGGTGCAAACGTCGCCTAGACAGAAAATATTCTGGTGTTACCCGGGACGTTCTCAGTGGTTTCACGACACGGTTCTTCAGCTTTGGGACGATAGACAGTGGTTGGAAAACTTCAGAATGACGAGAAGAACACTTTTTGGGGTAGCCGACAAGCTGCGACCATATCTGATGCGCAGGGACACAGTTATGCGATCTGCCGTTCCAGTCGAAGAACGAGTAGCAATCGGGGTGTACTTCTTGGCCAGCCGTTCTTGTTACAGAACCATCGCTCTGGTATTCCAGAAAGGAAGTTCCACTGTTGCAAGTATTGTGATCGAGGTGTGCCTAGCGATGGAACACGTCCTTCTCAAGGAAGAGGTTCGTCTTTCAGAATTCAATAAGGTTCGTGTCTTATGGATTTGCCCATTTATTCTTACATAACATTTATTGCTTAGGTACAGAGTTCGTTTTGTTACCGTCAATCATTTACTGTTCCTTTTTTTTTGGTTACACAGATGACGTCATCTATGAAAATATTCGGATTTCCGCATACTATTGGATGTATTGATGGAACCCATGTCCCGATCAGCCCTCCTAAATTGCAGGGGCCAGCTTATTTTAACAGGAAATCTTTCCATTCTGTTTTACTGCAGGCTGCTTGCGACGGTGATGGTATTTTTTTTTCGATGTTGACAGGACATTCAGGAGTGAACTAGAACTGTGAAAAAGACATTAAAGGAGCCAGTTAAGGAATGTGAAAGGAAAAAAAATAATACCAGACTATATGAGGGACTTGGCCAAAAGAAGTATGATACAGATCCATACATAATTGTAAAGAGGGAGGAAACAGTAGACGATTCTCAATCTTTCCTTAGGACACCTCCCAAAAGGAAAAGAATGAAAAAGAAAATATTTTCACCTTAGTTTTTATTGATTATTAACTTCTTTTAATACTATGTGTAGTAAACCAACGACCCTAACCTGTTTACTTGGAAATACATTCTCAACATAACACCAACGCCCAGTGCAGACATAACAAAGAACATCACACAGTCAAGAATTTATTACTGTATGTGTTTTAATAATTTTTTATGAAAGTAAGAACATTTTTTCACAAAGGCAGGGACTTCGTATTAACTGTTTGTTATTCTGTACACTACTTGAAACATAAGCAAACATAATATATATTCTAGAATGTGGGTCTCTTGGAGTTACTAGCAATAATCAGTAAGTGAAGGACGTTAAATTATTAATGGTTGAAAAATCAGCTGTGTAAGAGAAAGCACCCTGATTGTAAGTTGCGAGGTTATTTATCAGCACTGCATTTGATTTTGGAAATATTGGACATTATTTTCATACTACTACTTTTAACTATCCTTAATAAATTCCAATTTTAAAAAAAGGAAGTATTTGGGTGCAAAGCACAGCAACTTACTATTGGTGTTCTTCAAAACAGCCAATCATATTTTGCCAGAAATTCTAATACTGTTATCAGAACTGCTTTCCCTTAATGTCTTTGGTTTTGTAAAGAGAGATAACAAGTATTCATTGCACCCTTTTAAAACGTGAAGTATGCAGTTACAAGTAGAAGAAGTTTAAGTGCTGTTTGGCATAACAACCTACATATACATCTATCAAAGGAATTAACAAATAGAACCCAATAAATAACTAAATTCGGCAGTAACCAACAGTCCTTTATGAAAAATTACTTCTAGAAAATAAGAGAAACCAGCAACAGAATGCACTGGTAATATCATAAATATGTTTATAAGTACTTTAGTTAGTTTTTTGGCTCTTTGAGTAGCAAGTAAAACCACTTGAGTTCTGCAAAGGATCAGTACACCCTTCTCAAGAACTCCTATTAATATCCAGAACAACAACATTAAAGTTACATCAATAACTTGCAGAGAGGTAGTGCAATGTATCTCAGTAAAACTTTTAAATAACTACAAATATTTTTAAATTTGAATAGGAACCATGCTCATTGAGCATAACTGTGCAGTTTTAATCTGAGGTAGAACATTAAACTAACAGCCCAAGCTTTCACAGATAAACTGCAATGTTTTTAACTTTCAGTTTTAACAAACAACAATTACTTTTTAAGATGGATACTAACTATGCTCATTGAGCACAACAGTGATCATTATTATTGCACTCTAGGAAAAAATGTTCCCCTTTAAGAACTACTGTATATAACAACAAAAAAATGGTTTTAAAGGGAAAACATGTAGAAATTTCAAAGTGCATTTAAAATAAGTATATTTTTAACTAGTCTATCTCCTTCTTCGTCTTCTCCTGGGTGGTGGACGTGCCCCCTGTCCTGGAAGGATGTGCTGCTCAAGGACTGAAACTGCAAACAAATGATGTTTAACGTAATTATTAAGTACTTTTAACATACTGTAGCATCTAATTGTTATATAGAACCAACTTAGACTACAGTTATCCAGAAGTAAATAATCTATAAGCTTGGATTTCAAGTTAATCATTTTAGTAAGACCACAACCAATTTTCTCTTAAGAAGTTCAGTTCAGTATTTTATGACAACATTTTTATAACTATTGCTCTGTGATTTTAATGTTAAATTCTATGTAAATGTACCTCTAGCCACCACGTCTTGCAAAACCGCCACCCAATTTTCCATCTCAGCCCGAGGCACTGCTGCTCTCATTATATCCTCAGGCTGTTCAGGTAAATTTTCTATTGCAATAGAAAGGGGAAATATTTTTAGTGGGTGTGGTTAGCATTTACCCAACTGAACCAAATTCAAAGTATATCTATAACATTCTATGTGCTGTTCCGCTCACCATCTTCTCCTTGGACCTGGGGCTCAACAGCACCTTCTGGATCTTCATGACCAATTTGTTGCACGTCCCCCGGAATTGCCCCTTGGTCTTCATTAGCGGAGTCAGAGTCTCCCCCCTGGACACCGCGTTCTTCAGGCACCTGTGGTTGATTTTGTGCCCTCCTCCTCCTCCTCCTTCCAAGATTCCTTGCTGGGCCAGCCCCTGGTGCGGAAAACAAGGAAGGGGTGTGTGGATAGCATTAGTTCAGAGGAGGGCTTTGTGGTAGGGCCTTATTTCTGCGCGAATCAATCTTTCAGACCACATCCAAGAACCAGGGCACAGTGCCTCTGTGCCTTGGTCCTTGGATATGTCACTTGTACACTTATCATGACTGGTAAGTCTAAAATCTAAGTATGTTATCATAAAAGTTGTTTAATCTTACCTGCGGGGAAAAGATGGGCAGGGTGGGGGCGGTCCGCTTGAATCCATAATTGGAGCAGCTGGTCCCAATATGCTGCTTGTTGTCTCTCCTCAGCATGTTCTCCAAAGTAAAAAAGGCTTCTATTCAAGTTTTGCCTCAGCGTTTTAAATTTTGATCTTATCTGGGTGGGGGTTCTTGCATAGTTATTCTAGCAAGTTCCCAAGAAGCAATCCTAAACGCACCCTCATTTCTTCTGGGCTGCATATGGAATAGTACAGGCCCAAGCCTATTCTGAATTAATATGTCCAATAGGGCAGCCACCTCTGCCTCCGTCCAAAATCTGCCCCTACCCCCCTCCATCATAATGCTAGCAACGTTAATCTACTCCACAGAACTCCTAAACACAGCCCTCCTCTGAACTAACTCTCCACATTTATCCAAAGGTGGCCCCTGACTTTTATAATATTTTGAGGCTTTACACTGAGCATTTCTGGTGAAAAAGAAACTAATTTCAACCAATAGGAGAAGGGGTCAAAGTGTCGTTGCAGGGCCAGGTGCCTAGGAGTATGTTTAACATGCTATCTTTGTAATTGGTATACTGTTTTTCAAGCCATCCACTGCTTAAAACCCATGCATCTATTGTGCATATGATGCTTTGCAACAAATAAATATACTCTTTTCAATGCATCTCTTTGTGTCTTCTATTTTAAGCACAAAAATTTTAATCAGTATCCAACGTTATCTTCATCCTTGCTCTTTCTTGTTCCCTCCAAGTAAAGTGGTGGAGTGCCTGGTGATAACCAATAGAAACATTCACTTGGCCCTTGTGTACTAATGGCCCATTGTTTAAGAAGGTGACAAGATGGGAGCTGGTTATCGGCAGGCTCCACGAAGTCCAGCACCTGCCGTTTGAGGCAGAGGTGATGACTATCCAGGGGTCAGAAGTTCAGGCAGTGGAACTGACCCTTGAAAACAGGAGAGGAACGTACCACTTCTTAGAAAGGGGTAAGCCAAGATGCTTGCCTTTAGCATCTCTCTCAAGGCTGAAAATGGACAGTTGAAAACAAGGCAAAACTATTGTTTTTACCAGTTTCTTCTTCCAAGTTATTTTGTTATAAAAGCTTAATAAAGGAACCATTAAATTCATTAGGACAGTTTTTTCCTGGAAACCAATGGTGCATTCTGAAGGAACCCTTTAATGTGTTCGATGCACCGGCGCGCTCCGCCCAAAACCCTAACGAGAGGCGCCATCCCGTCTGAATGAACGTCTGTTCGATGTAACGGAGCTCAACTGTCACCTTTACATGTTACAATGGTGGCAAGGCTTTATTTGACGTGGGGGGGAAAGGGGGGAATACGATGCTTTCAAAGCAACAAGCCGTGCTGTTCTATCATCATCCTCAAAAAAACGGAGGCGGGACGAGTGCAGTGCGTTTTAAACTCTGCCTATGCCCAGAGGCACTTTTGCAGTCTCCCTCGGAATATTGCTAGGGATGCCCCAACCCTATTGAGAGGCGCAGTCGCGTCTGTTTACGTATGTTGGATGCAAAGGAAAACAACAGCTTTTTTTTTCTAAAGGGGGAATTGTTTCTGGGAGGGGTTTAGGGGGGAATAACACAGACGGTATCAAAGGATCCGGCAATCCTTCCCTAACCTCAGTCATTTGAAATGGAGGCTGGGCGAGTGCCGTGCATTTTAAACTCTGCCTATGCCCAGAGTCCGTAGTATTCATAGGAAGATTTTTAGGGTTGCAACAACCCTAACAAGAGGGGGCTTCCCGTTTGTCTTCAACTCTGTGCGATGCAACGGCGCACAACTGTCAAATTATTTTTTGCCACGTTTAAATGTTCAAACGGTGGCTATGCTGTATTTTGTGGGGGGGCTTAAGGGGGGCTAACACGACGCTTAAAAAGGAACAAACGGTGATCCTCAAACAGCACGCTCAAAAATTGGAGTCTGGATGAGTGTCGTCGAGCGTTTTGAACTCTGCCTATGCCCAGAGGCACTGGTGTTGTCTTCAAAGGAAGATATTTCGGATTGCAACACCCGTAACGATAGGCGCCACAACGTCTCCCTATTTGCGTCTGGTCGATGCAACGGCGCAGTACTGTCAACTTCATATGTTTCAACGGAGCCTATGCTTCTTTTGGTGCGGAGGTTAAGGGGGGGGGAACGACCACGATGCTTTCGAAGCAGCAAGCGATGCTACTCAAACAGCACAGTGTAGTGCGTTTAAAACTCTGCCTATGCCCAGAGGCACTGGTGTTGTCTAAATAATATGAATATTTTCAGGGCGGGCACAACCCTAAGTGTAGGCAACAGCCGGTGTATCTTTACGACGGCTCGATGCATCAGCGCACAACTGTCAACCTTCATTTTGGGTGTATCTTTTGTATTTGGTGGGGGGTCTGTGGGGGGGAGGGCAACAAGCTTACCTAGCAACATCCGGTACTAAATGTAATAAATACCAAAGAGTTCATACAAGAAAGTAAAGTACCATGCCCGGCAAACGCCACCACTCGGCGGTTTCAATAATTTCGAAAACAAAGGTTGGGGCGCGTAGGGGAACACAGCGGCACCTGGCGTTTGTCGATTATGGGAAAAATGAAAGAAATGTGACACCGAGATATACGAATAACTGCACAAACACGCAAAATTGTCTGATTATTGCAAGAACGGAAAGCAAGATCAAAAGAACGGGTTAACCGAAATATGGATGCATCGGCATTGCGGCGAAAAAACAATAAAAAAAATAAAAATACTTTTTTAGTGGCCACACGTGATTTTGGATGCGAAGCGGGATGCGAAGCGAAGAAGATTCCCGGCCTCCGGTAGCGGAATCTCTCACCCCGCTTGGAGCACGGTTTAGGGGGCGTGGTCGGGGTGGCGCCGAATCCAAAGAGGAGGAGCGTGCGGACAAAAGCGGTTGATTCGCACGGAAATTACGGCTCGCCGCGCAGCGAGAGTTTCGTGAAGTAACGGCCTTTGTCATTTCTAAAACATGGCTTTGTAGATTGTGTGCGAGACATAGATGGAAGCCATATTCTGATCAGTGTCTAAAACTTCAGGAACCTCAATATTTTAACAGAAAGTCCTTCCATTCAGTTCTGCTGCAGGCAGCCTGCAATGTTTTTCTCAATGCTAACAGGGCTTTCTGGTGTTTCTCATGATGCCCATGTTTTCCATTCCTCATTGCTTCTCCAAAAAGTGGAAGAAGGCTCATTGAGTCCCGATAACCTGATGTTCCATTATCCTGGTGTATCGATCCCCCCATTATTTTGTGAGATGGTGCATACCCACTTTGCCATTGGTTAATGATCTCTGTGCTTCCACTGCTTTCCTGGTTTGATGTAAAACTTTGTCTTTAAAGATCAGGATTGCCATCAGGCAACACCAAGAGAAATGGATACTCTTGTCAAATAGCTTCTGTGCAAAAAGTTTAAGAAAGTTCTCTCTTGTATAGTTATTCATCTATTTATTTATTTATTTATTTATTGGGCTTATATACCGCCCGTCTTCCCGAAGGAACTCGGGGCGGTTTACAACATAGGAAAATATTAATAACAACTATTAAATAGAAAGAATTAGACAATTTAAAACAATTTAACACAAATAAATAAACTGAACAAGAGTGGCTAACAGATGGCGGAAGGGGGAAGAAGAAGGGGGGGAAACACTTCAGTCATCAAACGCCTCCCGGAAACTGAGAGTTTTTAATGCCTTCCGGAAGACTGGCAGGGACTCTGCTAGGCGCACTTCTGCTGGGAGATGGTTGCACATGGTGGGGCCAGCCACAGAGAAGGCTCGGGTACGGGTGGATGTTCTCCGAGCCTCCCTGGGCGTGGGCACACGCAGCATGTGCGCCCGCGACAACCTAGTCAGATGGGCCAATGTTGACCACTGGTCGATTCGCTCTGCCAGGTAGTCAGGTCCTAGGCCATGGAAGGTTTTGTAAACCAAAACCAGGACCTTGAATCTGATTCAGGCCGCAACGGGCAACCAATGCAGGCGGGCCAGAACTGGGGTGATGTGCTCAAACCAACACACGCACGCCACCAGTCTGGCCGCCGCATTCTGGACCCGCTGCAGTTGCCGAAGGAGAGTCAAGGGCAACCCCATGTAGAGTGCGTTACAATAGTCCAGTCTCGAGATCACCAGCGCTTGCACTACAGTTCTGAGGGAATCCCCATCTAGGTATGGGCGAACCTGGGCAATTTGATGGAGATGAAAAAAGGCAGCCCTGGACACAGCGGCCACCTGGGCCTCCATGGTGAGCGCCGGGTCCAGGACTACGCCCAGATTCCGGATGGAGTCCGAAGGCCGGAGGGAAATGCCCTCCAAGGTGGGATAAGGGCCTCCATAGCCAGATGGGGAAGCCCCAAAGAACATAACCTCGGTCTTGTCGGGGTCGAGTTTGAGCCTGTTAGCCCTGGTCCATTCCATGACTGCGCCCAGGCACTTTTCTGTGAAGTCCATACTACAACAAAACAGCAACTGCAATCACGGTTAGTGCTGTTGAAAACATTGTCTACTCCTTTAATCAGCCTTGCTTCCACTTCCATTTCCTTCCTCAGTTTTCCCCATGCCAGGTTTGCAACCTGATTATGGCATTGACTAGTCCTTTCTTATTAAAGCTCTGGTCACATAAAGGAAATGTTCACTAGCATTTCCAATACTCTCCACACCTCTGTTTTATTGATTTTTGGGGTGAATCTCCCAGGCATATTTAGTGATAATGATTCATTTCCTCCTATTTATATCATTATGGCCAGCTAAAATCTATTGTTGGTTAAGAAAATATGTCTCCTCATGTGATCTGATTGGTCACTCAGTCCCAGCTGGTAGCACTCCACCTCCTATCAGCCAAAGAGGCTTCAACAAAGAAGCAGATGGTTAGGTCTTTGTATTTCTTCACAACATCTCTAAGTGATGATGTTGAACTATGCTTTTATCCTAGATCTGTCTTTCTGTAGTTGACATGACAGAACATCCCTGCCACAGGATTTGGTGATGGCATCTGGCCTGGATGCTTTCAAAAGGGGATTGGACAGATTCCTGGAGAAAGGTCCATCACAATTTACAAACCACGATGGAGATGTGTAATCTCCAGGCTTAAAACCGGAGTACTTCAAGGACCAGAGGCAGGGGAGTGGTATCAAGAGACAGATATCTAGTCTTGTGTGCTCCCAGATTTATTTATTTATTTATTTATTTATTTATTTATTTATTTATTTATTTATTTATTTATTAAATTTATATCCCGCCCATCTTCCCAGGGGAACTCTTTAAAAATAATGGCAATGATGACAGATGGCGGGTTAAAAAAACTGCATCTGGTGGGACCAACGGACCAAAAAATGGTCATCAATACAATCCAATAGACAATTCAAAGCGATAAATACCATACACACAATGATTACAATAACAAACAACAACAAGTTAAAAGAAACAGTGCCAGCACCCTTAGCACCTGGACAAAAGGCTAAATAGCCTGACACCTTACTGAGCAGGTAGGCAAAGATGGCAAGAGGCGGGGGAGAAAAAAAATTAAACTAAATTAAACTAAATTAAACTCGGTCACCAAAGGCCTCTCGAAAGAGTAAGGTTTTGAGGGGCAAGATGGCGGCGATCAGCACAGACGTTAGCTGAAGCAGCTCTGGCCAGCGTCGATACATTCCAGGTCTCAAGAGGGTGATTTCCAGCCTACGATCACCCACTGGGAGCAGAAGACATCCCAGATTCGCTCTGAGGCATCCCGGGTGTGGTTCCCCTCCTCTGTGAGGGTAGATACCCCTGGGAATAAATCACTCATGCGTCTGAGACCATGGGAGAACCAGACGGTGAAGAAGCTGCCCCCCCTCCTCTGCAAGTGAGTGGCTTTCTTTCCATCAGATAGCCCTTTTAAAGATATAAAATCAAGCAAAACTCATCTAAAGAAAATCCGCTCTCTTATAAATACCTCTTTGCCTGCCCCCTCGCTATTTGCTTTCAGAAAGGGCTGCTTTTATTTCTCCATTTAAAGGCAGATAAAACTCCAAATTTCTAGTTTCACTTTTGCTATTCTGGCTCCTGTTGGCTCAAATGTGGATACAACACGCCATCTGCTAGACTTCTCTTTGTATGCAGCTGCTTTTGCATTATTTGCTATCTTGAAAAGGAGCAAGTCAAATCTACTGTGAATACAGCATGATATCTGTTGGATTCTCCTCTACTAACAACTGATTTCTGCATATTTTCTGGAAACGAGTAAACAGGCTCTATTGTAACCACAGCACGCTCTTGGTTGGACTTCCTCTGTCTGCAGTAGTTCTATATTGCAACTTTTTGAAATGAGCAAAACTCCATCTGTAACAAAAAAGACTGTTTCCACCTCTCTGGTCCATCCCTCCCTCCCAGTCATGACTCAACAACCAAGCCAGACCGGCCAAGTTCTAGATATGCTTAATCAGCTAAATATGAATCAGATCAAGCTTATCTCAGACCAAACTACAGCCTTCTCTGAGTTAAGATCTGAAATAAAAGAGGGTTTTGCCAATGTAGATGACAAGATGAATTCCTTTGGTGGGCGACTACAGGCGTTGGAGGACAACATGGGGATTACTGATTTCCATTTAGAAGAGATAGAAGCCACAATGGAATCTACTAATAGATCGGTTCTTATGCAAGAAATTGAATCTTCATCCAAAATTTTAAGGATTCAAGGTCTCACTATCGACAAAGACGAAAATCTCTACACTTCAGTTGGGGAAGGTTTGGCCGCTCTGCTTGAGGCACCTGTAGAAAAATTTCTCCGTGAAGTAGATGTGATCTATCGTCAACCTACAGCCTACGCCAGAAAAAACAAGCTCCCTCTAGAGGTAATAGTCAAACTTGTCAGAAGATACACCCGAGATTGTATTCTCAAAGTTATTTGAGATAAAGAGGTGAAAATCAATGAATCCAAAGTGGCAGTATTGAAAGACGTCCCATGGGAGGTCCGTCAACTGTGGAAAGAATATATGTTTCTTACCAAACTTCTGCTCAAGCATGAGATAAGATACAAGTGGATTTACCCCCAGGGTCTGACCTTTCAATGGGAAGGGAAAACACAGAAAATTGATTCTTACAAGACAGCTAGAATCTTTGCTGAGAAAAATGCAGAAAAGTTGGGATTCCCCCCCTCCTCTTCATCATCCCTCTCTGAGGGTGATGATTCAACCGACAACCAAACCGCTACCAAAGATGATAGCCAAGCCAATCAGGCTCCCAAACAAGGGACCCCCAAGCAAGATCAAGATAATGGTGCAGTGGGAGGCGCCAGGCTGAAAAGACAACTTAGGCCTAAACCAGGGAGGAAACACCGCTGGAAGTAAAACAAGATTTCGCAGTCTTTTTTAGATCCAAAATAGAGGCCATCCGTACCGACTTTGATTCCAGTAACACTAGCCCTCCCTCGCCATCCCCAGCTCCTTCACCCCCCCCCGCTCTTCTCAACTGGTTGAGTTTGGGCCTGTCTCTCCTTTGGACGCCTCCAGGGCCATTGCCCATTGCCGCGACCACCCCTTCGACCCTTGCCCATCTTGGCTCATCAAATCTGCCGGAGGGAGCATGCCCGAGTGGGCCGCTGCCATCGCCACCGCCTCCTTCAGCGAGGGGGTTTTTCCCTCTCGTCTGAAGGAGACGGTGATTAAGCCCATCTTGAAAAAACCGGGATTGGCGTCGGATCAATTGCCCAATTACCGACCGATAGCCAACGTTCCCTTCATGGGCAAGGTGATCGAGAGGATGGCTGCGGTGCGGATTCAATATTTTTTGGAGGAACAGCGGTGCCTGGATCCTTGCCAGTCCGGCTTCAGGCCTGGCCGGGGTACCGAAACAGCTTTGGTCGCGCTGCAAGATGACCTCATCCGGGCGGCCGACAGGGGTTGCTCTACCCTGTTGGTTCTCCTGGATTTGTCAGCGGCCTTCGATACCGTCGACCACGGTATCCTACTGGACCGGCTCCTGGAGGTAGGGATCGGGGGCACTGTTCTCAGTTGGCTCCGGTCCTTCCTTCAGGGTCGGCTCCAGTATGTGCAGCATGGAGGAGAGTTGTCGGCCCGTGGACACTCCCTTGTGGGTCCGCAGGGCTCGTCTCTCTCCCCATGCTGTTTAACATCTATGTAAGGCCGCTGGCTGGGGTCATCAGGAGATTTGGGCTGCGTTGTCATCAGTACGCTGATGACACGCAGCTCTATCTCTGTTTTTCCACCTCTGCAGTGGAAGCTGTCCGGTCCCTCGACCAGTGCCTGGAGGCGGTTATGGCTTGGACCAGGGCCAACAGGCTCAAACTCAACCCTGAGAAGACCGAGGTGATGTTCTTCGGGAGTTCCCCGTCTGGGTATGGGGCCCCCTCCCCAGTTTGGAGGGTGTCTCCCTCCAGCTGGCGGAGAGGGTTCGAATCTGGGCGTGATCCTGGACCCGGCCTTGTCCCTGGATGCTCAGGTGGCGGCCGTGGCCAGGACCGCATTTTCCATCTTCGCCAGATCGCCCAGATTCGCCCCTACCTAGACGGGGACTCCCTGAGGACAGTGGTCCAGGCGCTGGTGATCTCGAGGCTGGACTACTGTAATGCTCTCTACATGGGGTTGCCCTTGACTCTCCTCCGGCGATTGCAACGGGTGCAAAATGCAGCGGCCAGACTGGTGGTGGGTGCGCGTCGCTATGACCGCATCACCCCGGTTCTGGCCCAGCTGCATTGGCTACCCGTTGCCTCCCGGATCAGATTCAAGGTCCTGGTTTTAGCTTATAAAGCCCTCCATGGCCTGGGCCCAGAGTACCTGGCAGAGCGGATCGCCCAGCAGTCAACATCGGCCCGACCGGTTCGGCAGTCGCGGGCGCACTCGCTTCAGGTTCCATCTCTCCGAGAAGCCAGGCGGTCCCATACCCGGAACCGGGCTTTCTCGGTGGCTGCTCCATCTATATGGAACAGCCTCCCCAAGCGAAAGAGTCCCTGCTGGCCTTTCGTAAAGCGGTGAAGACCATTCTGTTCCGCGAGGCCTTTGGTGACCTAGCTTAGCTTACCTTTATTCCTCCTTTTTCTTTTTTCCCCATCCGCCATCGATAATTGATATTTAAGTCATACTTGACATAGCAGCGTGAGGTTTGAACTAAAGGGTGCCCCTGCTGCAGTTTTCTTTTATGTTTTTATTAATCTATGCTGATTCTTTGATTATGTCCCTATTGAGATTTACTGTACCCAATTGTTTGTATCCCCTGATTTATCTGTTATGTTCGCCGCCCAGAGTTCCCGTTGGGAAGATGGGCGGGATACAAATTCAATAATAAATAAATAAATAAATAAATAAATAAATAAATAAATAAATAAATAAATAAATAAGATGGCTCAGAAAATTCTAACATGCAATATCAATGGACTGAACTCCCTGCAAAAGCGTTGTAAGACATTTAAACTCCTCCAAAAACAACAATGTGCAATTATCTGTTTACAGGAAACCCACATACTGAGAAAACATGAACAACACCTAATCCAAAATAGATTGGGGAACCTGTTTTCCACCTCAAATAAAGAAAAGAAGCAAAATGGGGTGGCATTATATATCAAACCAGAACTTTCTCCAACTCTTCTGGAAAGTGATCAGTTAGGCAGATGGATCCTCGTCCAGGCAAATATCCAATCCAAAAAAACAATTATTGTTGGTATATACGACCCAAATAACAATCATGGACGACAAGTTTTCTTTGAAGAATTGGCTCAGAAGCTCTTGCAATTTGAAAATCATCAGTTAATGATACTGGGGGACCTAAATGCTGTACACATCCCATCCATGGATAGGAAAATACCAAAAGGGAAAAAACCCAGGACCTCGTCCTCCCTACTGCCAAAATCTTTTCTTGACATGTCCGACATTTTAGAACTCCAAGACATTTGGAGAAGGAAAAATCCATTAAAAGGTGGCTTCACTTTTTATTCCAGACAACATGCTTCCTTCTCCCGTATTGATATGTGCTGGGCCTCATCTGATCTTTTACTAAATACAAGGGACATAGAAGTTCTTCCGAGAACAATATCTGATCATAATGCTATCCTGTGGACATTGAAAACTTCGGGTAAGCCCAGACACTGGAAAATCAACTCAGCTTTGTGGACTGATAAAGAATTTATTTCAGAGGCAGCCAAAGACTTGAATTTATACTTTGAATTAAATCTGAACAAGGGCACCCCACTGAAAACGGTGTGGGATGCCTCAAAGCCTTATTTTAGAGGGTTTGTCATCCAATATATGGCAAGACGGAACAAAGAGAGAAAGAAGAAATCCGAATCCATCCTCAATACGATGAAAAGGTTAGAAAAGGACTTAATCCATGATCTGCGCAATGAGCAGTTGAATAAAGACTTAGCCTCCTGTAGGCATGAACTTAATTTGATTTTAACAGCAGACATAGCCCATAAGATTAAACTGGCCAAACTGAACTTTGTCGAAAATGCAAACAAACCAGGAAGATGGTTAGCCTATAAGTTAAAAAAGGTAAAATCTCAAAAACTTATTCTAACACTTAAAGATAAAACTAGGGAAAACCAGACTGATCAATCTCAAATCCGAAAGAGTAAGGTTTTAAGAGCTTTACGAAAGGCCAACAGGGACTCTGCAGAGCGCACATCACTCGGGAGGGTGTTCCACAACAAAGGGGCCGCCACCAAGAAGGCCCGGTTACGGGTGACAGTTTTCTGGGCCTCTCTAGGGGTGGGTTATGAGAGGGTTAAGAAAATTGAATGACAGGATAAGAAGGCAGTTTCTCTCATACTTACCAGTGAGTTTTGACTTAAACAGATTTCACTGCTTTGGTCAATATTAGCTGCTGTAGATTTTTAAACAAACACTTTTGAAACATCTGAACATCATGAGGCGCCTTAATAGGGAATGGCTGAGCGTTTGTACTAACGAGTACAAACAGGCCCTGTTTAGAGCAGCTACTTCCATGACATTCTTTGCGGCCTTAAGGGTTTGCGAACTGGTAGAGGGTAGCAAGGGAGACAACACAAACCTAGCCTTGCAGTTTTCAGACGTGACTGTCAACCGGAGAAGCTTGGCAATCAGAATCCGCAGGTCTAAGACGGACCAAGATGGTAAGGGTGCCCACCTGGAGTTGGGACCATGTCAGCTCAGTGAAATTTGCCCAGTGGCGTTAACACAGCAGTATCTGCATCTCAGAGGAGGAGCGGAGGGTTACTTGTTCTGCCATGAGGACGGGGCCCCATTAATGAAGTACCAGTTTTGGAAGGTGACTGCCGTTGCCTTGGAGAGGATTGGAGTCCTGGGCGCCCGTTTTGGAACTCATTTGTTCCGGATAGGTGCAGCCTCAACAGCTGCAGCATTGGGATACGACCCGGTAAGGATCTGGTCGATCGGCCGCTCAAGGTCTCAGTGTTATAAGGTTTATGTGCATCCGCTGCCAACCTGCTAATGGTCCCGGCATGCCCCCCCAACGCAACCACTTTCTTTTCTGCTTTGTTCCGGTAGGTTCGTACCACGTCAGCCAAAGGAGGTGCATAATCATTGTGGGGCACAGCTTTGGTTACTAGACAGCCCGTTTCGTGGCCTGATCCCCATGGGGGTATCAACTTGGCCTGGGTGCCCACGCATTCATTGAATGGAAGGGTTGGTGCGGCATGCGATGGAAGGAGGTACTATCCATGGCTCGGCACTTGGCGGAAGGAGGACCTCCTGACCTGTTCCTCATACATACGGGCAGTAATGATCTGGGCAAGCAGTCCGGCAAGTCATTGATACTCGAGATCATCGAGGATTTAACTGCATGGAAGGCACAATACCCATCAGCCAAGGTAGTTTGGTCAACAATTGCTTTGAGAGGATGCTGGGGTCGCCATTAACTGGGCATGCAGGAGCCTTAATCAGGAGGTCTGCCAGCATGTGTGGTAAGCGGGTAGAGCCATGGTGGGGCACCCAGGCATCAGCAGCACGAAAGTGGAACTATACGGACGGGGTGCGTCTTTCTGATGAGGGCCTAGCGCCGTTCTTGGACTGTTTGAGGAGAGGGCTGCTGCAGGCTGAGGTGAGCAGCCTGTTGGGAGGGCATGGGGCACAGTTAGCTTGCCCATGCGGGGGCGGGTAGTGCGGGTAAAATGCTGAAAGGCAGGCAGAAGGAGTCACCAAGATGCTAGAACTCCCAACCCTCGGGTGCTGCCGTTCGTGGAGATTACAGCACCCGGGGGGAAGGGGGGAATTTTACCTTACCATCACCAGGTGGGGGACCCGCCAGGTGATGGCATCCCTCCCATTTTGGCCAGGCGGATGGCAACTAGCTTCATAAGAATGGAGGGGTGATGAACACTAGGTGCCCCCTGGTGGCGATCTACTCTCACCTGGCAAGTTGGAGCGGAGTTGGAGTTAAAAAAAAACCCTACACGCAGGATGTCCCGCACTACGGTTCCCCCTCCTCTATTTTGGTTAATCCCTTGATGTGATGATGTATGTGTGCATTAATAAACCTGGCCGTTTTCATCCCATAAGTGTGTTTTGCACATTATTTCGGTCATGGGGGGGGCAAATCTTGTTTTCACCCTGTTGTTTTTCTCTTCTATTTCTTGGTACTGGTGATTACGATACTTCTCTTTGTCTCTGCATGACAATCTCTGAAAAACTGCATTCAGGATTCTGACTCGACTTCTGTCACCCTTTATTTTTGGTGCTCACCTGTCCATGACAAAGGTAGGGTAAATGTATTTTAAATAATAAATAGTAAAATAAATATAAGACTTCTGGTTTCAGTGAACAATGCACTTTATCAAGACCCTGGGGCATGCTATATCTAATCTGGAAGGGCCATTTCAGGTGGATCACACATAATCATGATTTGTTGTTGTTATCAGCAATTAAGCAACAAATATAATATTTACTTGTGCTTGACACAGAGCAGTGCAGCAGTAGCGTGCAGATAAAATGTCAGTATTGATATAAAGTACTGCAGAGTTAGGTTATGAAGAGACAATGGCAATGTGTAGAGTAAAACTCATATATTCATATATACATCAAATATATATATACAGCATAACAACCAAGCAATATTTACAACAGACAAACAGAGTGTGGGGTTCTGTTCTCACCATAACAGACCCACCTAACAAATGGAAAGCTAGTGCTTTTTATACAGTTCAGTACCCATCAGATGTGAGTCATCACTAATGATGCTATAAATTCTTTCACCTGTGCTTCATCACATAACATGCCTGTGATTACTTATCTCTTACACTTGTGAATTAACATCATGAGTCTGCAGAATCTAACTGCCTCCATTTTACAATTCTCTTTCCACTATCTGTTAAATATATATAACATATATTTTATCAACTTTTACATATCTTGACACCCCTCCTATATTTAACAGATTTCAACTCCTAGCCTTTTCTTAAAACATACATGTTTTTCTTTACATAAAGGCTTTGTAAATATATCTGCATAATTGTCAACACTAGTATAATATTCTAATACAATCAAATGTTGTTCTATGCAGTTCTTCACATTCTGGTAATGGATACCAATATGCTTGCTTCTGGATCCGACCTTCTGATTCTGTGTTAATTGGATACATGAAAAAGAATCATTATACACTTTGACTGGTAGTTTAACATTTACATTTACATCCTTTAACAACTGCACCACCCAGGTTAAATCACAACACAAGTCACTCACAGCCCCATACTCAGCCTCAGTAGTAGAGCACGAAATGTACCTTTGCCTTTGGGCCTTCCATACAATTAGTGAGTTACCTAAAAAAATGGCATATCCAGACAATGACCTCCTTTCTGGACTTGAACCCCAGTCAGCATCTGCATAGCTAATTAAATCAAGATTATCACACATGGATATTTTCAACCTTTCATGCATTCTTCCTTTAAGGTATCTCAAAACACGCTTTATACCTTTCCAATGCTTCATCAATGGCTTTGCAGCATGTTGAGACAATATGTTGATAGTTGCTGCAATATCAGGCCTAGACCATGAACACAAATACATTAATGAGCCCAATACAGATTGGTATAGTTCAACATTTCCAAAATTCCCATCATCAGGATCTCTGTTGAACCCCACCTCCATAGGTGTAGAGACTATGTTGCAGTCTCCCATCTTACACTTCTGTATTAGCTGCTCTATCTTGTCACTTTGACACAGATAGAAATTACCTTCAGGATCAGTTGTGACATCAACCCCTAAATAATGTTGTATCTCACCAAGATGCTTCATTTTTACTTCTTTGCCTAATGAAGACATAAACCACTTCACATGTGAGATATCGGGCACCATTAAACATAAATCATCAACAAACACAATCAATATCAAAAAACCCTTTGTATACAAGCATGGATCTGCCCTACTTTGAGAAAAACCTATTTCTCATGCAAAATGTCCATTGCTCTCTGGCGCCATCTCCTGGTGCATCCACTCGCCGATCCTTCAGAGACACATGCTCTTCTTCCATAGCCATCATCCACTGCTTTCTTGTCCTCTCCAGGCACTTGCAGTGCATCTTCACAAATCTGTGGCTCATGGGATACAAACTTAACAACAAACCTTTCAGGTGGCACTCCAAAATTGGATCTTGTAGACTTTCTGAGCAACACTGGCTCCTCATCAACCTTTTCATCATGCAATGATGTCGACTCCCCTCCATCACTGGAATCTTCCTCAGCAGGCTCAGTGTGGGGACAAATACTTGGCAAAAACACTTCATTGTTTGCATGTAGATCTTCCCAGTTTCTCTGCTCACAAAACGTTGCAGATCTGCTAATATAAACTTTCCCATGATTATCGCAAAAACGCCAGGATTTTGCAGCAGGTTGAAAACCAATAAACATAAGTTTCCTTGACTTTGGGCTATTCTTGTGTCTATATTTCTTTGGAACCAATAGCCAGGCTTCAGAGCCAAATAAACGAAGATATTTGATTGTAGGTCTCTTACCATGTAGCAGAGTATAAGGAACTTCATTAACAGCTGAACTCCATACTCTATTAGACACATAATTTGCATACTTCATTGCCTCAGCCCAGTAACCTCTGGGAAGTTTCGCATCAGCCAACATTGCATTCATTATGTTTTGAAGAATCCCATTCTTCCTTTCAGCTAGACCATGTTCAGCAGAAGCTGCAGGGTTAGTCAATCTGTGTTTCACCCCTTTTTTCTCCAAATAGTCAACAAACTGTTTACATAAGAATTCACCTCCTCTATCACTCTGTACAGCGACAATCTTCTGCTTGTACTGACGCTCTGCCATTTGAAACCATTTCCTAAACATAGCACTCACTTCACTTTTGTGCTTCATTATGTAGACCCAAGAATATCGAGATAAATCAGCTGTTATTACTAGGCAGAATCTGGCACCACCAAAAGAATTCGCCATGGGTCCAATCACATCAATATGTACCAACTGTAGAGGATGATGTGACTTTCTCAAACTTTTTCTTGCTATGGGAGCAGACTTAGTTTTTGTATTTTTGCAAACATGACAATCTAAATACTTGTTACAGCTTTGCACAGACCCATGTTCCACATGTTGCAGAGTTTTTCTAATGTTTTCAAAACCTAGATGCCCTAATCTTCTATGTAGCAGATGAATGCATTTGTCATGTAGAGGCTTATTTTCAACCATGTTCAAAGATTTCTCAGATGTGCTAATCACAAACAAATTATTTTGCAGCCTTCCAGTTGCAATTGTTTTCCCATTTTTTACAATTTTTGCAACTGCTCTCATTGAACTGTACATTAAATCCTTCCTTTACAAGCATAGGCACACTCAACAAATTATTTTTTAGAGACGGTATGTACAGGATCTTATCAAAAACACACTTGAGAGGCTTAAAAAATATTTCCCTTCTCCACAAATTTCTGCCTGAGTTCCGTCTGCCAATGTTACAGTTCTAGAATTAAACAAAGTTAGTTTTTTAAACAAACATTTCTTGTTTATACAATGAATGCTGGCTCCCGAATCTACAATAAATAATTCCTGCTTTGAGCCCTCCTGTTCATTGTTATCATTAATCACAGACAGCTGGTGTCCTTCAATCTTCGAGCATGTGCCGGCAACTCTTTTTTGCTTTTGCCGCTTGTTTAACTTATCACAGAAACGCAAAATATGTTTGTCACTCCCACAATTGTGGCATTTCCTTACTACTTGAATTGTCTCTCCAGAAACATGAACAGGCTTCTTATTTACTTTAGAATCAGCTCTTCTCTGTTCCTCCTGCTGCAGTCTTGACTGGATATATGAGACAGACAAATCATCACTTTTCAAAGCTTCCATCCCCATTACTAAATTGTCATAGGACTCATCCAGGCTTCACAATATCACAAGACATTTATACTCCTCATCATGTTGAATGCCCACTTCAGACAACTGCTGAAAAATATTTACTTTCCTTACATGATCAGAAATAGTTTCACCTGGGCTTTGCCTTGTCCAGAAAAGCTGCTTCATTAGTGATATCTTACTTCCAGCTGAGTCCTTGATGTGAGCAGTTCTCAAAGCTAACCATGCTTCACGTGCCGTTTTAGCTTCTTTTACATAAACAAACTGTGACTCCTCCAAGGATAACATCAAAATTGCCAAGGCTTTTGCATCCTCTTTGATACATTGCTCATCTGAATTTTCTTCCAGCTCTTGTTCTACATACTGATAAAGCTCATGGAAAATTAAATAATGCTTCATACGCAGACACCAGTTCAAGTAATTATTGTCAGACAGCTTAACTAGAGGCATTGAAGATAAATTTATACTTGCCATCTTCGTTGATAGTGCCGGCTTCTCCACCGTTTTGGCAACACTTGTTTCAGCTTCAGCAAATATTTCTTCAGCCTCCTCCGCTTTATTCACAACACTCTGTTTTGCTTGGCTTGCCCTTATCAGCTGCTTATCTCCCCTGTTCGCTTCCAAGCCTCAGAGAGAAAAATCCTTTGCAGCTCCTCTTTGTCTCCGTTCCAACTCCAAACCTTTTTTCTCTGCAAAAACACAGCTTTATACAGCACACACTTTATCTATACAGGTACAACAAAACCCATCAGGCACCTGACCCAGCTGGGCCCATAACCCTATCAGCAATTAAGCAACAAATATAATATTTACTTGTGCTTGACATAGAGCAGTGCAGCAGTAGCGTGCAGATAAAATGTCAGTATTGATATAAAGTATTGCAGAGTTAGGTTATGAAGAGACAATGACAATGGGTAGAGTAAAAACTCATATATTCATATATACATCAAAATATATATATACAGCATAACAACCAAGCAATATTTACAACAGACAAACAGAGTGTGGGGTTCTGTTCTCACCATAACAGACCCACCTAACAAATGGAAAGCTAGTGCTTTTTATACAGTTCAGTACCCATCAGATGTGAGTCATCACTAATTACAATCTGATGCAATCTGATACAATCATGATGCTATAAATTCTTTCACCTGTGCTTCATCACATAACATGCCTGTGATTACTTATCTCTTACACTTGTGAATTAACATCATGAGTCTGCAGAATCTAACTGCCTCCATTTTACAATTCTCTTTCCACTATCTGTTAAATATACATAACATATATTTTATCAACTTTTACATATTTTGACAGTTGTTCAGTCATTCAGTTGTATCCGACTCTTCGTGACCCCATGGACCAGAGCTCACCAGGCCTTCCTAACTTCCACTGCCTCCCGGAGTTTTGTCAAATTCATATTGGTTGCATCAATGACACTGTCCAACCATCTCATTCTCTGCCGTACTCTTTTCCTTTTGCCTTCAATCTTTCCCAACATCAGGGACTTTTCCAAAGGCTCCTCGCTCCTCATGAGGTGGCCAAAGTACTGGAGCCTCAGCTTCAAAATCTGTCCTTCCAGTGAACATTCGGGGTTGATTTATTTTAGGATGGATCTCCTTGCAGTCCAAGGGACTCTCAAAACTCTCCTCCAGGACCACAGCTCAAAAGCATAGATTCAGCGGCAATCAGCCTTCTTTATAGTCCAGCTCTCACTTCCATACATCACTGCTGGAAAAACCATATCTTTGACTATCCTGACCTTAGTTGGCTAAGTGATGTCTCTGCTCTTTAGGATGCTTGCCATTGCTTTCCTCCCAAGAAGCAGGTGTCTTTTTCTTTCATTGCTGCAGTCGCCATCTGCAGTGATCAAGGAGCCCAAGAAAATAAACTCTGTCATTGCCTCCATTTCTTCCCTTCTATTTGCCAGGAGGTGATGGGACCAGTGGCCCTAGTTGTTTTGATGTTGAGCTTCAGCCCATTTTTTCACTCTCCTCTTTCACCCTCATTAAGAGGTTCTTTAATTCCTCCTCACTTTCTGCTATCAGATTAGTATCATCTGCGTATCTGAGGTTGTTGATATTTCTTCTGCCAATCTTAATTCCGGCTTGTGAGTCATCCAAACCTGCCTTTCGCATGATGTACTCTGCATATAAGTTAAATAGGCAAGGTGACAGTATACAGCCTTGTCGTACTCCTTTCCCAATTTTAAACCAGTCAGTTGTTTCATATCCAGTTCTGATGGTTGCTGCTTGTCCCATATATAGATTTCTTAGGAGGCAGATAAGGTGGTCAGGCACTCCCATTCCTTTAAGGACTTGCCATAGTTTGTTGTGGTCCACACAGTCAAAGGCTTTGGCATAGTCAATGAAGAAGAAGTAGATGTTTTTCTGGAACTCTCTGGCTTTCTCCATAGTCCAGCGCATGTTGGCGATTTGATCTCTAGTTCCTCTGCCCCTTTGAAATCCAGCTTGCACTTCTGGAAGTTCTCTTTCCACATACTGCTGAAGCCTGCCTTGTAGATTTTTTTAACTTTTTTTATTTAAAAATAATTACAAACAAACAAGCAAACAAACAACAATATTGGTGCACCCCACCCCCGGGACCATCCAGTTCTTCCTTGAAATCTTCTCCATCTTCTATTGTTCTGATGTTCTTCTTAAAGTCCACTTCTCCAGAACTGTGTTGAGATATTCATCGGTTCTCTCCCCTTCCCTTTTACTAATACAAAGTCTATAAATTTTCCCCAGATATCATAAAAAATATCCTTCTTCATTTCTCCTCGTTTAACTTTTAAGCTACAAGACAGTTTATCATTTATAGCTATATCCCAAAGTTCATTATACCAATCTTCCATCCTAAGATCTAGTTTGGATTTCCAGTTTCTTGCTATAATTAGTCTTGCAGCTGTCATAAGATTGGCTATTAATTCTTTTGTTCTAACATCATAATCTTTACTAGTTAACAAGAATAACAATGCTATCTCTGGGTTACAATCAATATCTACTTGAATCATCTCTCTTAACTCTAAAAAAACCAGTTTCCAAAACTTTTGAACTACTTCACATTCCCACCAAAGATGCATATATGTACCAATCTTTTTCTCACATTTCCAGCACATCTTAGAGTATCCAGTAGAGAAGGGCATGAAATGAACATTTTTTCATTTCTGTTTTCATTTTTTCATTTCATTGCGCAACGAAACGACAAACGAATTTTGTCTCTAAAATGAAACGACACGAACAGAAACACTGGAAATTTTGTCGTGCGTTTCGTTTTTGTTACGGTAATACAATGAACTGCTTTAAACACTTAAAAAAATGAAATAAATGGTAACAAAACAGTAATGAAATGAATGAAAACAAAAATGAATTTTTTGCAAAAATTCACGAAAAACGGAAACGAACCGAAATGGACCCCCTAAACAACAAACGACAAATGAAACGCCATTTTTTTAATTCGTGCCCATCTCTAGTATCCAGCATTCATTCTGTTCAACCTAAGTGGTGTTAAATACCATCTTAAAACCAGTTTAAAATAATTTTCCTTTATCCTAACCAATAATGATCTCAAGATTCTCATATTCCAAATTTTTCCCCAGTCTTCTTTTTTATCTCTACGTTAAGATCTTGTTTCCAAACCTCTCTCAGAGGATCTAGCTCCTCCACTTCCAATTAGTCCCCTATTATTTTGTATATTTTGCGTACTAATCCTTTCTCTGTATTTTCTTGGTTAGATTCAAGCAATAACAAAAACTGTTCAAACTTTGTGCATTCTCCAATTTGACTATTTCTTCTGACCCAGTCTTTTGTCCATTTTTCTAACTGGATATAGTTTATCCATATTAAATCATTAGGTTGCAAAATGTTTTTTATGTCCTGTTTTGTTCTAATTTTACCCAACCAGTCTTTTAATCTAGCTATTTTCTTTGCTTTAAATAGCCCTAAATTATGCTTCAAATCATTTTGAGCATAACCTTGCTAGCGTGTGAAATGAGTGCAATTGTGCGATAGTTGGAGCATTCTTTGGCGTTACCTTTCTTTGGGATTGGGATGTAGACCAATCTTTTCCAGTCCTCTGGCCACTGCTGGGTTTTCCAAATTTGCTGGCATACCGCGTGCAGCACCTTTACAGCATCCTCTTTTAAGATTTTATAGAGTTCAATTGGATGCCATCACCTCCACTGGCCTTGTTGTTTGCAATGCTTTCTAAGGCCCACTTGACTTCACTTTCCAGGATGTCTCGCTCCAGGTCAGCAACTACACTACCTTGGTTATCAGGGACATCCAGATCTTTCTGATATAATTCCTCTGTATATTCTTGCCATCTCTTCTTGATCTCTTCTGCTTCAGTTAGGTCCCTACCATTTTTGTCCTTTATCATATCCATTTTTGCATGAAATGCCCCTTTAATATCTCCAATTTTCTTGAATAGATCTGTGGTTTTTCCTTTTCTGTTGTTTTCCTCTATTTCTTTGCACTGTTCATTCAAGAAGGCCGCCCTGTCTCTCCTTTGGAAGTCTGCATTCAGTTTTCTGTATCTTTCCCTTTCTCCCTTGTATTTTGCGTCCCTTCTCTCCCCCACTATTTGTAGGGCCTCGTTGGACAACCACTTTGCTTTCTTGCATTTTCTTTTCTTTGGGATAGTTTTCATTGCAGCCTCCTGTACAATGTTACAAGCCTCCATCCATAGTTCTTCTGGTGTTCTGTGCACCAAATCTAGTTCCTTAAATCTATTCTTCACTTCATAAGGGATTTGACTTAGATTATACCTGACTGGCCCAGTGGTCTTCCTTCCAGTTTAAGTTTGACTTTTGAAATAAGAAGCTGATTATCTGAGCCACAGTCAGCACCATGTCTTGTTTTTGCTGACTGTATAGAGCTCCTTCATCTCTGGCTGCAGAGAAAATAATCAATGTGATTCCGGTATTGTCCATCTGGTGATGTCCATGTGTAGAGTCACCTTTTGTGTTGTTGGAAAAGAGTGTTTGCAATGTCCAGCTTGTTCTCTTGACAAAACTCAATTAGCCTTTGCCCTGCTTCATTTGGAACTCCACGGCCAAACTTGCCAGTTATTCCTTTTATCACTTGATTCCCTACTTTTGCATTCCAATCTCCTATGATGAGAAGAACATCTTTCTTTGGTGTCATAGAATCATAGAATCATAGAGTTGGAAAAGACCTCAAGGGCCATCTAGCCCAACCCCCTGCCATGCAGGAACCCCATCACAATATTTTCGACAGATGGCCATCCAGCCTCTGCTTAAAAACCTCCAAAGAAGGAGACTCCACCACCCACCGTGGCAGCATATTCCACTGCCGAACAGCTCTAACTGTCATGAAGTTCTTCCTAATGTTCAAATGAATCTCTTTTCCTGTAGTTTGAAACCATTGCCCCGAGTCCTAGTCTCTGAAGCCATGGAAAACAAACCTGTTCCCTCTTCAATATGACATCCTTTCAAATATTTAAACATAGCTATCATATCCCCTCTCAGTCTTCTTTTTGAAAGGCTAAACATTCCCAGTTCCCTACGCCATTCCTCATAAGACATTTCCTCCAGACCGTCAACCATCCTGGTCGCCCTCCTCTGCACCCACTCAAGGTTGTCAACATCCTTTTTAAATTGTGTCAGTTCTAGAAGTTGTTGTAAGTCTTCATAAAATTGGTCAATCTCAGACTCTTCAGCACCAGTAGTTGGTGCATAAACGTGGAGTACTCTGATGTTGAAAGGGTTGCCTTGGAATCATATCGAAATCATTCTATCATTTTTAGGTTGTATCCCTGCACTGCTTTTCCCACTCTATTGTTGACTATGAGGGCTACTCCATTTCTTCTATGGGATTCTTGCCCACAGTAGCAGATGTGATAGTCATCTGAACTGAATTCACCCATTCCTGTCCATTTAAGTTCGCTGATGCCCAAGATGTCAATGTTTATTCTTTCCATCTCACGTTTGACCACATCCAGCTTACCCTGGTTCATAGATCTCAAATTCCAGGTTCCTATACAGTATATTTCTTTGCAGCATTGGACTTTCCTTTCTCTTCCTGGCACGTCTGCAGCTGAGCGTCCTTTCAGCTTTGCCCCAGCCACTTCATTAGCTCTGGAGCTACTTGTACTTGTCCTCCGCTCTTCCTCAACAGATGTTGGACACCTTCCGACCTGAGGGTCTCTTCTTCCAGCGTCATATCTTTTAGCCTTTTGTTTCTGTCCATGGAATTTTCTTGGCAGGGATACTGGGGTGGTTTGCCAGTTCCTTACCAATCTTATTACAGGCCTCATTGTCACCAGTGTAATTAGCCTTACAATGATGAAAACACAGTTCAGCCTGTTTTATTTTGTAGCCTCACTGATCAACAGGGACACAAAAGTAGCAATGTGCCCCATTTATAAGATATTCCAGCTGAGGCAGATAATCGTGATAAAGATATATAAAGATTCATAGTTTGTGGGCAAGACTTAGTGCCATGGTGGACTCGTGAAAGAAGGAATCCATTTTTGTTGCAGCTATCCAGCTAACTTGACTGTGTTGACTTCAATTTCCAATTATGCCTCTTGGGAGAAGAGACACCCATGTTACCTTGCACAAGCTTCACAAGCTCTTCAAGTTAAGTTCACAACTTGATACTTATTTGAAAATGCTTACAGTATTTTGCTATTTTGTTCTATGATTTTCTGATTTTTATGTAACAAAAATAGTATTAAATCATGGATTCTATGGTCCTATGGGGATCTGTGTCTGGGATCCATGTTTTTGTGAAACTGTAAAATCATGCATTGGTGAGCCCATCCTTTCTGTGCTGTTGTATGTTGCAAAAGGGACCTGTGGCTGGACTGGTTTAGGCAAATCTCACAGAACAATCATGTGGATTCACAAGGCTCCATGTCTTGGATTGGTGTTTTTAAACCATAGCAAAGCCATGCACTGATTGATCCATTATTTCTGTAGTGTCGTCTGTGGACACAAGACAATTCACACTTGGGATCCATGTTTTTGCCATGCATTGAAAGAGTCATACTTTTTATGATGTAATTTTTGGGCACAGATGGTAGAGATGATTTTCTGGTGGTTTGAGGAGGATGGCAGATAAAAATCACGAGGATCCGTTCATAGATCCGCCTTTTATCCTCCCCCCTAACCCTGCGTGCGGGGAACTGATCAATAATCCCATGTAGATATGGGAGAATTTAAATGTCCTCACCCATGTTTCCCTCAAGGAAATGCAGTCTCCCTCGAAGTTTTTTTTTTTTAAAATAAATATCAGCTTCTTTCCTCTTCCTTGTTTTAATGGCTCAAATTCCAGGGAGGTGGAGCCAAGGCTCCCCTGGCAGAACTCTGATTCAGAGCGAGGCCGTCACACTGATGTCGGAGTCCAAAAGAAACCTTCAGTTATGTATTATGCAGTTGGTTGGGAGAAACACGTGGTTGAACGTAGGCTGCCCATTTAAACTCTGCAATTTGACAGTGAGTGGTTTTCTCACCTGCCAAGAACAACTGAAGGGACAGGTTTCTCTTTGAAGAGGAAACCAGGTAAGAAATACCATTCTTCTGATCTTTGCTTTTCATACTTTGGCTTTTCGGACTAAAACAGATGCTATGGGAGTCTGCTCAGCATTTTATTTTAATTTATTTTAATTTTAATTTTAAAGGAGCTGTAGCCACCTTTAGATCCAATTATGACAACTGCCTTATGGAGCCATTCACCTCTTAATCCCAATCTCTCCCCCCCAGCCCCCCAGTTTTTAATTGCACTGTTTTAAATTGACCTGAGTTGCTGCTGCCAGGCACCCCATGTCTTCTTGGGAAGGGGGGGCGGGCAGGCAGAAGGATTTATACAGCATCACTGTCCTCTCCTGTTGGAGTTTCTGAACCTCAAATTGAGAAAGGTTTGTGATCTGAAATATGATTGAAGTTCAATAATCGATAATAGCTATTTCAGAATAACTCTATCTGGCCTCTCAAATACAGATGTAATCAAAAGACCACATGTGATGGAATACTACTTACAAAAACAAAACAATACTACTAAAGTTTCAGTTTTCAATAAAATCTTTCCAAGAGACATTTCCCTTTGTAAAATTTCTAGTACCACTAGGACTTTCCTCCTCAGCCAAAATATCCCGAATACATTCTAGCTAATTTAAATTTATAAGAGACAGTGCAGTGTGGTAAATAGATTGACAGAGGACTCGGGAGCCCTGGGTTTCATGAAGAGCCACTAGAGAGGAATCATAGAATCATAGAGTTGGAAGAGACCTCAAGGGCCATCCAGTCCAACCCCCTGCCATGCAGGAACCCCATCACAATATTTCCGACAGATGGCCATCCAGCCTCTGCTTAAAAACCTCCAAAGAAGGAGACTCTACCACCCTCCGTGGCAGCATATCCCACTGCTGAACAGCTCTAACTGTTATGAAATTCTTCCTAATGTTTAAATTGAATCTCTTTTCCTGTAGTTTGAAACCATTGCCCGAGTCCTAGTCTCTGAAGCCATGGAAAACAAACCTGCTCCCTCTTCAATATGACATCCTTTCAGATATTTAAACATAACTATCATATCCCCCCTCAGCTTTCTTTTTGAAAGGCTAAACATTCCCAGTTCCCTAAGCCGTTCCTCATAAGACATTTCTTCCAGACCTTCTACCATCCTGGTCGCCCTGCTTTGTACCCGCTCGAGGTTGTCAACATTCTTTTTAAATTGAGGTGCACAGAACTGGACACAGTACTCTGGGTGGGGTCTGACCAGAGCAGAATAGAGTGGTATTATCACTTCCCTTGATCTAGACACTATGGTTCTGTAGATGCAACCAAGAATCGCATTGGCTTTCCTAGCCGCCGCATCACACTGCTGACTCATGTTCAATTTGTGGTCCACCAAGACTCCCAGATCCTTTTCACAGGTACTATTTTCCAGCCACATATCACCCATCCTATATATCTGCAATTCAGTGGCAAAAGTAAAAAAAAAAATTTAAATGTCTCTTGCTTCTTGAAAAACCCTATTATTAGCATCAGCAGACTTTGGATGTAACATGACACATAGCAAATGTAAATTAAATGTGTGCTCTTATCTTAACCTTTGTGGTCTAATCAGCCCCATCCTATATGGAGTCCCCAGTGAACTCTTAGAACTATCAACAACCAACTGCTATCAACTGTTTTCAGAAAAGAAGTTTCCATATTTTAAACCCTGTTACATTTTCAACTAATCAGTATCAAAAAGCCTCTTAGAACAGGTTCTGCCTTCCACTTGGACACTTTTGTTCAGAATAGTTTATCAAGCAACCATTTCCACACAGACTTGTTACATAATAATAGCTTCCAAAATAAACATTGAGTATAACACAAAGCTCATGCATGTTCCACAAACTTTAAGCAAATGCTCACTGCACTGACAGCCCTCCCTGAAGGACGTGACCCACCCAAACGCAAGGACAGGAACTTAGTATTGAAAAGAAACTGGGGCTGGCAAAGGGGCAGATGATGGGAACTCATCCCCCAGTTGGACTGTGAGGATGAGGTGCAACTGGCAACCTTCAAGATGCTGTACCCCCTTCCCTGGTTTAATAAAACTCCCGGTGAAGCAGTTCTGACATCCTGGAGTCCATGGAAACCACTGCTAATGATAGTCTGCTCCACCAGAGAGCACCCCAGCTTTCCAGGACCTGTTGTTATGGACCTTAAAGCAGCTGTTATGGAGCAAATAAACTTCAAGGGAAGATGAAGGAGCCTATGGGCACCTAAGCAAATCCACTGAGGAGATGTTTCTATTCTGAAGTGAGCAGTGTATTATGATTCAGTCCTCCAACTGTGTCAGAGGAGGAGACTCTCCCTCTTTCACCAGCTTGCCACTCACCACTGAAAAATGGTGGGAATGACAAATAAACAGCTATCAGTACAGGCTTCGTGTTTTTGCCTCTTGTGGTACTGACTGTTAAGGAAAGTGTGTGTTGGGTCAACTGATGGTCAAGATGGAACTGCAGCTGCTTGTAAATGCTTTAAAGCAGAACTGGGCTATTTCTGTCTCAGACTATCCCCCTTAGTAGGCATAAAGGGGGAGAGGAGGCTCTTTCTGCTGAGAATTCATTTTTGTTGGAGACAGGATCAGGCAGAGTCACTCTGCCTTTGATACTGGAAGTGAAACCAAGAAAGGAAAGAAATAGGAGGATGGGAGACAGCTTTAGCACCTATGCACATGCATCTCCAGGAGATGGCATTGGGACATATATACAAAGTGGCAGCATTTCTCTGTGTGATTATCAAGATATTGGTTGTCACAAGGTGGCATTCATGCTAGGTTTCTGTACAGAGTCTTTTCTACCGATCTGGCTCTAAAGAGAACTGAGCAGAGCAGCAAGAGCTCTTTTTTATGGTGTTCCACCAGAAGCAACTGCATACAGTCTAAGAACAGGTCAGTCCTGCATGTCTGTCTCATAATAAATCTATTGATCTTTTCCTCTTATAGGGGATCATGTCAAAGAGAGTAGCGATCATTGGTGCTGGGGTGAGTGGGCTAACATCCATCAAATGCTGCCTGGAGGAAGACCTTGAACCCACTTGTTTTGAACAAAGCAATGATATTGGAGGGCTCTGGAGATTCACTGTAAGTAAGAAGTTGTTGGGTTTTTTGTTTTGTTTTGTTGCTTAAGCAATTAGTACTTTTAGAAGTTTTTCCATTGCAAACCAGATGTGGAAGCTCTCCTAGTCTGAGAACAGTGCACTGTGAAGTTAAACCAAATTCAAAGGTGCATGTGCACACACACACTAGATATGGGCACGAACCGAAAAAATGGTGATTCGTTTTGGTGCAGTTCGTTTTAGGGTTCAGTTTGTTTCAATTCTTTTTAAATGATTTTTTTTTTTAAAAATTCATTTTGTTGATTTGTTATCCATTTTGTGTGGTGGTGGTGGTGGTGGTGGTGGTGGTGGTGGTGGTGGTGTGTGTGTGTGTGTGTGTGTGTGTGTGTGTGTGTGTGTGTGTGTGTGTGTGTGTGTGTGTGTGTTGCTTGTGCAACTTTGGCTGGGGGAAATAGGTGCTTAATCTTCCCCCCAGCCACTGTGGGTGGGGGAAAGAGCTTCCCCAGCCAGCGCCTCTAAAGGGGCCCAGCCAATGGCAGCTCGGCAGAAGCTCTCTGAAAATGCTACGAAGGGCAGCTTGATCCCTGGAACAGTCCTCCCCAGCATTTTCACAGGAGTCCTGCTGAGCTGTCAATCGCTGGACTGCTTTAATCCCAGCGCAGCTGGTACCAGGGTAACATCAATCTTAAGGCCCAAGAACATCCGCTACCATTGGGGATATCCAGTATTTTTGAAAATAGTATACAAGGGTGTGACATATAAAGCAAAAACAGTTCAAGTGGCTTGGAACATAATGAGAGAACATACATAAGAACATAAGAAGAGCCATGTTGGATCAGGCCAAAGGCCCATCTAGTCCAGCTTCCTGTATCTCACAGCGGCCCCCACCAGATGCATTTGGGAGTGCATGAGACTAGATATCTGTCTCCTGATACCACTCCCCTGCATCTGGCCCTTGAAGTACCCTGGTTTCTCCATCATGGTTTGTAACCTGTGATGGACTTTTCCTCCAGGAATCTGTCCAATCCCCTTTTGAAGGCATCCAGGCCAGATGCCATCACCACATCCTGTGGCAGGGAGTTCCATAGACTTACAACGCGCTGGGTGAAAAAATATTTTCTTTTGTCAGTTCTTACTCTCCCAGCCCTCAATTTGAGTGTATGTCCCCTAGTTCTCGTATTATGGGAGAGAGAGAAGAGCTTCCCTCTATCCACTTTACTCATACCCCTCATTATTTTGTATGTCTCAATCATATCCCCCCTCAAGGGCCTTTTTTCCAGACTAAAGAGGCCCAAATGTTTTAGCCTTTCTTCATAAGGGAGGTGCCCCAGCCCAGTAATCATTTTAGTCGCTCTCTTCTGCACCTTTTCCAGTTCCACTATGTCTTTCTTGAGATGCGGTGACCAGAATTGTACACAATACTCCAGGTGCGGCCTTACTATTGTTTTCTATCTTGGCATTATAATGTTGGCTGTTTTATTTTCAATCCCCTTTTTGATAATCCCTAGCATGGAATTGGCCTTCTTCACTGCTGCCACACATTGGGGAGACACCTTCATGGAGCTGTCCACCAACACACCAAGATCTCTTTCCTGATCCGTCACGGATAACTCAGAGCCCATGAGTTGATAGATGAAGTTTGGATTTTTTGCCCCAATATGCATTACTTTACATTTGGTTACATTAAAACACATTTGCCATTTCTCAGCCCATTCCCCCAGTTTGGAGAGATCCCTCTGGAGCTCTTGACAATCTTCTCTGATTTTCACCGCACGGAAAAGTTTTGTGTCATCTGCAAACCTGGCCACCTCACTGTTTATCCCTGTCTCCAGGTCATTTATGAACAGATTGAAAAGCACCGGTCCCAGGACAGAGCCCTGGGGCACACCGCTTTTCACTTCTCTCCATTGTGAAAATTTCCCATTGACACCTACTTTTTGTTTCCGGGATCTCAACCAGTTCTCAATCCATAAGAGGACCTGCCCTCTTATCCCCTGACTGTGCAATTTTCTCAGCAGCCTTTGGTGAGGGACTGTGTCAAAAGCCTTTTGAAAATCCAGGTAGACTATATCCACCGGTTCACCCAAATCCACGTGCCTGTTGACCTTTTCAAAAAATTCTAAAAGGTTTGACAGACAAGATTTACCCTTACAGAAGCCATGCTGATTTTCTCTCAGCAAGGTTTGTTCTTTTATGTGTTTTAAGATTTTCTCTTGGATGAGGCTTTCCACCATCTTCCCTGGGACAGATGTAAGGCTAACTGGCCTGTAGTTTCCTGGGTCCCCTCTCCTTCCTTTTTTAAAAATTGGTGTGACATCTGCCATCCTCCAGTCCTCTGGCACTGCGGCCGTTTTAAGAGACAAGTTGCATATAACCATTAATAGATCTACAATTTCATTTCTCAGTTCCCTAATAACCCTTGGGTGGATGCCATCTGGGCCCGGGGACTTGTTAATCCTCAATTTATCGATTAGTCCTAAAACCTCCTCTCTTTTAACCTGTATTTTATTTAGTTCTTTAGTCAAGAGGGGCGGCTCAGGCAGCAGAATCTGCTCAATGTCCTCTGTCGTGAAGACAGATGCAAAGAAGTCATTCAATTTCTCTGCAATGTCCAAGTCCTCCTTAACCTCCCCTTTTCCTCCCTCACCATCCAGAGGGCCAACTGGTTCTCTGGCAGGTTTTCTACTTCTAACATATTTAAAGAAGCTTTTATTATTACCCTTTATATTGCTAGCCATGCGTTCCTCAAAATCTTTCTTTGCCTCCCTTATCATCTTCTTACATTTCTTTTGCCAGAGTTTGTGTTCCTTTTTATTTTCCTCATTTGGGGAGAGATCAGGGGATTGTCACAAAGAAAGAGTGGGAGTCATTTATGGAGAAGATGAGTGGAGAAGAGTCATCAGAGGGAGAACGGGAAGGATCACAGGTGTTGGAATTAACAGAACTGGAAGAAGGAACTGAACTGGCAGGGGCAAGACCCAAACAGCAGAGAGTTGGTAAAGCATCAAAGAAGACAAAAATAAGAAGAGTTTGAGGGTCTGTGGGTCTTTTTTTTTCTTCCCCTGAGGGGGTTAATAGGTTTTTATACATTCGTGTGGGTATATATAAGTGAAAATGTGGGACCACATTGATGGGTAGTATGAGTAGTATGGGGGGAGGATAAGAATATAGGGAGTCAAGTTGAAAAAATACTGGATAAAGTGGATGAATTTAAGGGATAAAGATCCAACTAAGTCAGCATTTGTTAGTATATCCCTCCTCGTGGTGGTACTAGATAAGTAGGTGAGGAAGTGGGTATAATTTCTTTTTTGTATGTAAAAATATATGCATAAGTAGTAAGGGGGACGTCTGGTAGAAGTAGGTGAATAATTGAATAGAATATAATTATTGAACCAGAATTAATTGGTTAATGTGTTGGGGGTATTAAAGGGAGATTATCTGGTAAAATTGTTTTAGCTGTTTGTTTGTTTGTTTGTTTGTTTGTTTGTTTTTCTAAGAGGTAGGGTCCATAAATAACAGGAGTTGCTTATTATTGGGGAATAATTATTTCCATATAATAGTGGAGTAATCCCCAAGTAGATAATTATGTTAGACTACATAAGACCACTATAGATTGTATATAGACATGTATGATGGGTTGCACTTAAATGGGATGGGTTGCACTTGAATCATGATGGGACCAGATTGCTGGCACTCAACCTCAAAAAGGCTTCAGAGCAGCTTTTAAACTGATAACTGGGGGAAAGCCGACAGGAGCTGAGTGGCATCTGGTTCGGGACACCTCATCCTTGGGGAATGAGGTTGGAGAGGATAGAGAATCACATAGAGATGACATAGCAGGTATTAGCACTGGGAGAATAATGGAATTTGATAGTTTGTCTACTGAAAATAAAAGCTGTGGGGGGGGGGGAGAATAAGGCAGCAGCTGTTGTTGCGGGACCCACTGTACAGGTGCTTCTACGCCAATGCTCAAAGCCTCGGACCAAAAATGGGAGAACTTGAACATTTGGCAGCTAGGGATAACATAGATATAATAGCCCTAACAGAAACCTGGTGGAATGTGGAGAACCAGTGGGATACAGCAATCCCAGGCTATAAACTCTATAAAAGGGATAGAGAGGGGTGGGTTGGAGGGGGAATGGCCATCTATGTCAAAGAAGGGGTAAAATCCAGCAGAATGGAGATAAACAGAGGGTCTGACTCCACCATAGAATCACTGTGGGTTAAACTAGCAGGTCCAAGGAGCGATGTGATAGTTGGGGTATTCTATCGTCCACCAGATCAAAAACTTGAGGTGGACCTTGAAATGAGGAGAGAAATCATGGAGGTGGCTAAGAGGGATAGGATAGTAATCATGGGGGACTTCAATTATCCCCACATTGACTGGGCCAATGCGAGCTCCGGGCAAGAAAGAGAAACTGGGTTTCTCGACTTGCTGAATGATTGTGCCTTAGAGCAACTTGTCATGGAGCCCACCCGAGAACAGGGAACTCTGGATCTAATACTGTGTGATACTCAGGACCTGATCAGGGATGTGAATGTCACTGAGACTCGGGGGAACAGTGACCATGCTGCAATCTCCATTGCCATGCATGTTGGAGGAAGAGTGTCAACCAAATCAGACATAAAAACCCTTGATTTTCAAAGGGCAAACTTCGCTCAGATGAGGAAACTAGTTAGAGGGAAATTGAAGGGGAAGGTTAGAAGAATCCAATCTCTTCAGAGTGCATGGAGCCTGTTTAAAAAAACAGTAACAGAGGCCCAGCACAAGTGCATACCACAAAGAAAGAAGAGCTAATTTAAGTCCAAGAGGACACCGGCATGGTTAATGAGTGGAGTTAGAGAGGCTCTAAAGTGCAAGGAGAGGTCTTTCTGTAAAAGGAAATCCTCCCCAAATGAGGAAAATAAAAAGGGACACAAACTCTGGCAAAAGAAATGTAAGAAGATGATAAGAGAGGCAAAGAAAGATTTTGAGGAACGCATGACTAGCGATATAAAGGGTAATAATAAAAGCTTCTTTAAATATGTAAGAAGTAGAAAACCTACCAGAGAACCAGTTGGCCCTCTGGATGGTGAGGGAGGAAAGGGGGAGGTTAAGGAGGACTTTGAAACTGCAGAGAAATTAAATGAGTTCTTTGCATCTGTCTTCACGACAGATGACCTCGAGCAGATTCCGCTGCCTGAACCGCCCCTCTTGACTAAAGAATTAAATCAAATACAGGTTAAAAGAGAAGATGTTTTAGGACTAATTGATAAATTGAAGATTAACAAGTCCCCGGGCCCAGATGGCATCCACCCAAGGGTTATTAGGGAACTGAGAAATGAAATTGCAGATCTCTTAACGGTTATATGCAACTTGTCTCTTAAAACGGCCACAGTGCCGGAGGACTGGAGGATAGCAGATGTCACACCAATTTTTAAAAAAGGAAGGAGGGGGGAACCCAGAAAACTACATGCTAGTTAGCCTTACATCTGTCCCAGGGAAGATGGTGGAAAGCCTCATCCAAGACAAAATCTTAAAACACATAGAAGAACAAACCTTGCTGAGAGAAAATCAGCATGGCTTCTGTAAGGGTAAATCTTGTCTGACAAATCTTTTAGAATTTTTTGAAAAGGTCAACAGGCATGTGGATTTGGGTGAACTGGTGGATATAGTCTATCTGGATTTTCAAAAGGCTTTTGACACAGTCCCTCACCAAAGGCTGCTGAGAAAATTGCACAGTCAGGGGATAAGAGGGCAGGTCCTCTTATGGATTGAGAACTGGTTGAGATCCCGGAAACAAAGAGTAGGTGTCAATGGGAAATTTTCACAATGGAGAGAAGTGAAAAGCGGTGTGCCCCAGGGCTCTGTCCTGGGACCGGTGCTTTTCAATCTGTTCATAAATGACCTGGAGACAGGGATAAACAGTGAGGTGGCCAAGTTTACAGATGACACAAAACTTTTCCGTGTGGTAAAAACCAGAGAAGATTGTGAAGAGCTCCAGAAGGATGTCTCCGAACTGGGGGAATAGGCTTAGATATGGCAAATGCGTTTTAATGTAGCCAAATGTAAAGTAATGCATATTGGGGCAAAAAATCCAAACTTTATCTATCAACTCATGGGCTCTGGGTTATCCGTGATGGATCAGGAAAGAGATCGTGGTGTGTTGGTGGACAGCTCCATGAAGGTGTCTCCCCAATGTGTGGTAGCCGTGAAGAAGGCCAATTCCATGCTAGGGTTTATCAAAAAGGGGATTGAAAATAAAACAGCCAACATTATAATGCCATTATACAAAACAATAGTAAGGCCATACCTGGAGTATTGTGTACAATTCTGGTCACCGCATCTCAAGAAAGACATAATGGAACTGGAAAAGGTGCAGAAGAGAGCGACTAAAATGATTACTGGGCTGGGGCACCTCCCTTATGAGGAAAGGCTAAAACATTTGGGCCTCTTTAGTCTGGAAAAAAGGCTCCTGAGGGGGAATATGATTGAGAGATACAAAATAATGCAGGGCATGAGTAAAGTGGATAGAGGGAAGCTCTTCTCTCTCTCCCAAAATGCCAGAACTAGGGGACATACACTCAAATTGAGGGCTGGGAGAGTAAGAACTGACAAAAGAAATATTTTTTTCACCCAGCGCGTTGTTAGTCTATGGAACTCCCTGCCACAGGATGTGGTGATGGCATCTGGCCTGGGTGCCTTCAAAGGGGGATTGGACAGATTCCTGGTGGAACCTCCATCACAGATTACAAACCATGATGGAGATGTGTAATGTCCAGGCTTAAACCCAGGGTACTTCAAGGGCCAGATGCAGTGGAGTGGTATCAGGAGACAGATATCTAGTCTCATGTGCGCCCAAACACATCTGGTGGGGCCGCTGTGAGATACAGGAAGCTGGACTAGATGGGTCTTTGGCCTGATCCAGCATGGCTCTTCTTATGTTCTTATGATGCAGTATTAGATTTACGTTTAACAATAATGTATCCAACCAACAACATCATTAATATCATGGCCAGGGTGCTGGACCATGCCTCCCCCCTCCCCAAGGAGTCGGTGGACTCATTGACCCAGGAAGAGAACAGAGTGATCTTATTATTGATAAATTGACTTGTGAAATTAAAATTAGGAAAGGGTTGAGCAAGTCTAATGACTTTAATGGAATATGGGATAAATTATTGGTATACAGTATGTATTCCAAAAAGGTAAAGGATACACACCCGGAGAAGACTCAATGTATTTCTGGAGAGAAATAGGCTGGTCAATACCATGAAAGTAGTAATCTTGTTCAAGTCCCGAGTGGGGTGGGTTGCACCGGGTTTATGTCTGTTATACTTTTTATATTTTTGTTATATTGTTATTTTGTATTTTCTCTCATGTTATTTTGCTGTTATATCTGGTTTTTTATATATAAAAAAGTAATTTAAATAGAAGTTAAACCAAATTAAAAGGTGCATGTGCACACACACACTAGAGATGGGCACGAACTAAAAAATGGTGATTCATTTTGGTTCAGTTCGTTTTAGGGTTCAGTTTGTTTCGTTTTGTTTTAAATGATTTAAAAAAATCATTTTGTTGATTTGTTATTCATTTTGTGGTGTGTGTGTGTGTGTGTGTGTGTGTGTGTGTGTGTGTGTGTGTGTGTGTGTGTGCGCGCGCGCACGGTGCTTGTGCAACTATGGCTGAGGGAAAGAGGTGCTTAATCTTCCCACCAGCCACTGTGGGGTTGGGGAAAGACCTCCCCCAGCCAGCGTCTCTCAGCTAAGAGGTGCTGGCTTGGGGCCAGCACCTGAAAGAGACACTTTCCGCCGCTGCATGAGCAGGTGAGGAGCGGGTCTCTTTTGACATTTTTCCCCACAGCGGATGGCAGCGCCGAGCAAGTGCTGCCATCCACTGTGGGGAAAAAGAGACCCTGCTTCCTGCCTCCACATACGGAGGCCAGACGCAGGGTCTCTTTTGACATTTTTCTCTGTAGCAGATGGTAGCGCTGAGAGGGCGCTTGGCACTGTCATCCACTGCAGGGAAGATCCCTTTAAAGAGACCCTTCTTCCCTGTCATTGGCTGGGCCCCTTAAAAAATGACCCAGTCGCCACCCGGGGTTCTCCCCAGTGCTGACTGGGCCCTTTTTAAAGCAGCCCAGCCAATGACAGCTCGGCAGGACCCCTCAGAAAATGGGTGGGAAGGGCAGTGTCATTGCTGCAACTGCCAGGACCCTGCCTGTCACAGAACCTGATTCTGAGGGGTTAAATGGTGAAGAGCTGCTGGAGGAGCCTTGCAGCACAAATCAGCAGGCAGCTGGGTCTGATGACTCAGCTAAAAACATATCTTCTCCCCCTAGAAGGGCCATGAGCAGGATTCTGCAAAGACGTGCTACCAGGAGGGCTAGGGAAAGGGTCTTTGATGCTAGACGGGGAATCAGGGCAGCAAGCCCTGAGTACTAGCAGAAGCCTTTCCAGGAGTAAGGGTGTGTTCCCTGTTTTGGGATAAAGCTGGTAAGCTCACCTTGAGTTCTCTGTGGGAGCAACGCGTCATTTGAATTTGCAACCACGTTTCTCTCTGTGACTTTGGCTCTGTTTCCTGATTTTGGACTGGCTTCCTGGACCATGGCTTGATCTGTTCCCTTGGGTTTGGCATCTGGTTTCCGTGAGATATTCTGGTTTTGACTTGGACTATTAATTGCTGGGAGTTGGATTCTGTTATTTATCTGGCACTTGATTGCAGCAATGGACTTGAACTTGCCTGGCTTTCCACTAAATATCTTGGCAAAGAACTGAACCCTGTTTGTGTGTGTGCTCTGTGTGCGGGGCTTGACAGTTTGCTCCCACCCAAACTTCTTCAAGCAGAATGGAAGAGGAGGGGGCTGTTGCGATGACACCACTGGAAGCTTTGCAAAACCAAGTGCTGCTTTTGTCTCAGGCAATTACTCAATTGCAGCACGCTCCAGCACTGGCTGAGTTGCAGCCCCATTGCCCTTTGCTGCCTCCTGACCGGTTTGAGGGCAAGTTAGAGGAATTCCCTGCATTCTTGGCTCAATGCAAGCTGTTTATCAAGGTGCGTGCTCAAGAATTTCCTACTGAGAGGTCTAAGGTCTGCTTTATCATCAGTTTGTTGAAAGGACAGGCGGCTAAATGGGCTACTCCTTTACTCCTCAGTGCCTCACCTCTACTGGATAATTATCAGGCTTTCCTGAATCACATTTCTTCAGCTTTTCAGAACCCCATACAGGCTGTTACTGCCAACAGGTGACTCAG
Organism: Phrynocephalus forsythii; assembly: GCA_029282475.1. NCBI lineage: Eukaryota > Metazoa > Chordata > Lepidosauria > Squamata > Agamidae > Phrynocephalus > Phrynocephalus forsythii. The sequence continues at coordinate 3,585,811 of JAPFRF010000005.1, read as the reverse complement.
AGCTCTGAAACAGGGCAAAGATTCAGTGTTTGACTACACCACTGCGTTCCGTTTGATAGCACAGGATCTGAATTGGAATGAACCGGCACTGATTTCTCAGTATATGGAAGGATTGGCAGATGACGTGCTTGATGAACTCTCTAGGATGGAACAACCAAGCACGTTACAGGAACTCATTACCCTGTGTCTCAGGATAGATGGATGCCTGGAAAGCCGTCGTCTCTCCGGAGGCAAGAACTACAACCAGCAACCTCTGCCAGCTGTGCCTAATCTGCAATCCGGTGAAGCCTGCAGAATGGATCCAGAACCTATGCAACTGGGAGCAGCTCGACCACGCCTCACCCCAGAGGAAAAGGCAAGATGACGCTCTCACAGTCTCTGCCTGTACTGTGGAGGAGGAGGAGATTTTGCTTCCAGTTGCCCATTGAAGCGCTCCTCAGTAAGTGCTGTTACCTCTTCAGCAGTAAAAGGGCAGCTCCATCCTTGAAGGAACCCACAGGAATGGAGCATACAGAAGGGTTCCCAGACAATACCATCACACCCCAAGGACCTTTCCTGGTACCTGTAACTCTAGGGTTTCCTGATGGCCGGAAAGTACCTGTGTATGCTATGGTAGACTCTGGGGCAGCTCACTGCTTTGTGGGTGATGGGTTTGTGCGGTGCCATCAGATTCCAGTACAGAACAAGGAAACTCCTTTGCTGGTAGAATCCATTGAGGGTCAGTTACTTCGTTCTGGGCCGATAGCTCAGGAAACCTGTCCATTTACTCTTCAGGTAATGGACCACAATGAGCAGATTTGCTTTAATGTAACTCGGATGCCCCAGTTTCCTCTTGTCTTGGGACTTTCCTGGTTGCGAGCTCATAACCCATTGGTGGATTGGGTGCAAGAGGAATTGTACTTCAAGGTTCCTTGCTCAAAGAAAAATTATTCTACCATCCTGGCAGCTGCCCATGCTACATCTGACCCTGTCTTGCCCCAGGTATACCAAGACTTTGCGGATGTATTTGAGGAAAAGGGGGCTGACAAGTTACCTCCGCACCGGCCCTATGTCTGTGCCATTGATCTGATACCTGGGGCACCCCTCCCTGTGGGACGAGTCTATCCTATGTCTGAACCTGAGTTAGAAGCTTTGAGGGCTTTCCTAGACAAGAACCTTCTACGTGGGTTTATACGCCTTTCCAAATCGCCATTGTCCACACCGGTGATCTTTGTAAAGAAGATGGAAGGGGGCTTCGTCCTTGTAATGATTACCGGGCATTAAACAAGATCACTATTTGGGATCGGTACCCTTTACCCCTAATCTCTGAACTTTTGGACCGGTTAAGAGGGGCAAAGTGTTATACCAAGCTGGACCTTCGTGGGGCGTATAATTTGGTGCGTATCCGTAAAGGAGATGAGTGGAAAACCACATTTCGAACCCGGTATGGTCAGTATGAACATTTAGTAATGCCTTTTGGACTGACAAACGCACCCAGTGTATTCCAGCGGATGATGAATGACATTTTCTATGATCTACTAGATCGTTGTGTGGTCATTTATTTAGATGATATCCTGATTTATTCCACTGACTCAGCTCAGCATGTTCAAGATGTTCGTCAGGTCTTGCAGTGTCTCTGGGAAAACGGACTATATGCTAAGTTGGAAAAATGTGAGTTTGACATTAAGGAAGGTGAATTCCTGGGGCATATTATTTCTCCCCAGGGAATCCGCATGGACTCTAAGAAAGTAGAAGCTGTGCTGTCCTGGCGGCGACCACAAAACCGTAAAGGTCTGCAACGGTTCCTCGGTTTTGCCAACTACTATCGCCAGTTTATTCCTGCCTACGCCGATATTGTTGCACCTTTAAACCGTCTCCTTCGGCCCAAAGAGCTTTTCCGGTGGACTCCAGAAGCAGAAGAGGCTTTCTCTACTTTGAAAACCCGCTTCACCTCGGAACCCTTGCTCCGTTATCCTGATCCACAATTACCCTTCATAGTGGAGGCTGACGCATCATGCATTGCTCTGGGAGCAGTGCTATCTCAACAGGATGATCCCTCCCAAACCCCGTGTCCCTGTGCTTATTACTCTTGACAGTTAAAACCTGCAGAGAAGAATTATACTATCTGGGAGCGTGAACTGCTGGCCATCAAGACGGCTTTTGACGTATGGAGGCATTACCTCGAGGGGGCTCGACACCCTGTTCAAGTATTGACTGATCATCAAAACCTTGAACATCTACAAACAGCCCGGCGATTGACTCAGCGACAAATCCGGTGGTCATTATTCTTTTCCCGGTTCGATTTCCGGATCAAGTACATTCCTGAGGCTCAGAATAAAAAAGCTGATGCGTTATTCAGAAAACCTGAGTATGCAGCACCTGTGAAAGAGACATTAGTGGCGCCCATCTTGCCTCCCTCTGTGTTCGCAGCCACGAATCCATGTCTCAGCTTGGCAGAAGAAATCCGTGAATCTCAAGCTCGCGATTCATGGACTCAGCAACGTCTTCAGGAACTCCAGAATGGGAATCATGGAGAGTTTTCTGCACAACAAGGGTTATTATTATATCAAGGGCGGTTATATGTTCCTGTTGGTCCTCTTCGTAACCAGGTGTTGTATCTCCCCATGACTTTTTACCTGCTGGACACTTTGGACTTTACAAAACCCTGCATCTTCTCACAAGGGAGTTCTGGTGGCCACATGTCCGTGCTGATCTTGCCCGATACGTGGGTTCCTGTGAAGTTTGTCGGCGGGCAAATGATGTTGTGACCAAACCCTTGGGTCTGTTGCATCCTTTGCCAACACCCTCTGATCCTTGGAATGCTGTCTCCTTAGATTTCATCGCAGATCTTCCTCGCTCAAAAGAGTTTACCTGCATCCTGGTCTTCGTGGATTTGTTCACCAAAATGGCCCACTTTGTTCCTTGTCCTAAATCCCCTACCGCATCAGAAACAGCTCATCACTACTTGCAAAACCTCTTCAGACTTCATGGTTTACCTGCACACCTCATTTCGGATCGTGGGCCACAATTCACCTCCCGATTCTGACAAACAATGCATAAGGCACTAGGAACACAAGTTCACCTGTCATCAGCTTATCACCCCCAGTCAGATGGTCAGACTGAGTGCACTAATGCCACCTTAGAATAATATTTACACTGTTATACATGCTACCAACAAGATAACTGAGGATTTGTTACCTTTAGCTGAATTTGCATATAACAATGCTGTACATTCTTCCACTCGCCAGACCCCATTCATGGATAATTATGGTTATCATCCTCAGTATTTTCCAACTACCCTTCCTTCCACCTCTGTGCCTGCTGCGGATGCATACATTCAAGAACTCCATGGCATTCAGGAATTATTGCGAGAGCAACTTGACCATGCTAAGGAAATATATAAGAAAGCAGCGGACAAGAAAAGACAGGAAGGGCCACAGTTACATCCAGGCATGAAAGTCTGGCTATCTACTCAATACCTGAGAAATCCTGGGCGATCCCGAAAACTAGATCCTCGGTTCATCGGTCCTTATCCCATCTTAGAACAAATCAATCCAGTTGCTTTTCGTCTGCAACTACCTGATTCCCTTCATATTCATCCAGTATTCCACCGATCCCTCTTGGTTCCAGCTGCAGACCCTGATCCCAACCGACCACCGACTCCTGAACCTCCTCCACCAATTTTAGTAGAAGGAGGAGAAGAATATGAAGTCCGTCAAATCTTGGATTCTCGAATACACTGTGGAAGATTACAGTATTTGGTAGACTGGGAAGGTTATGGACCTGAAGATCGGTCATGGGAACCTGCGTCCAACTTGCATGCTCCATGTTCAACAATTCCATGACAGTTTGATAGGCCTGGCCCATTGGAAGAGGGGGACCATGGGGAGGGGGATAGTGCCAGGACACTGGCTGTCACAGAACCTGATTCTGGGGGGTTAAATGGTGAAGAGCTGCTGGAGGAGTCTTGCAGCACAAATCAGCAGGCAGCTGGGTCTGATGACTCAGCTGAAAACATATCTTCTCCCCCTAGAAGGGCCATGAGCAGGATTCTGCAAAGACATGCTACCAGGAGGGCTAGGGAAAGGGTCTTTGATGCTAGATGGGGAATCAGGGCAGCAAGCCCTGAGTACTAGCAGAAGCCTTTCCAGGAGTAAGGGTGTGTTCCCTGTTTTGGGATAAAGCTGGTAAGCTCACCTTGAGTTCTCTGTGGGAGCAACACATCATTTGAACTTGCAACCACGTTCCTCTCTTTGACTTTGGCTCTGTTTCCTGATTTTGGACTGGCTTCCTGGACCACGGCTTGATCTGTTCCCTTGGGTTTGGCATCTGGTTTCCGTGAGATATTCTGGTTTTGACTTGGACTGTTAATTGCTGGGAGTTGGATTCTGTTATTTATATGGCACTTGATTGTAGCAACGGACTTGAACTTGCCTGGCTTTCCACTAAAGATCTTGGCAAAGAACTGAACCCTGTTTGTGTGTGTGCTCTGTTTGCGGGGCTTGACAGCAACTTCCCTCCCCATCCATTTTCTGAAGGCTCCTGCCGGGCTGCCAATTGCTGGACCCCTTTAAACCCAGCCCATTCGCGACCAGGGGGACCCCCTGGTACCAAATGGGCTGGGTTTAAAGGGGTCCAGCAATTGACACCTTGGCAGGAGCCCTCAGAAAACAGGTCAGGAGGGCAGTGGGATCGCTGCAACTTCCCTCCTGACCCATTTTCTGAAGGCTCTCAATCTTCAGAAGGCTGTCATTTTCAGCTGTCAGTCATTGGACCGCTTTTAACCTGGCACAATCGGTAACAGAGGAAGCCTCTTGTACCAACTGGGCCATGTTTAAAGGGGTCCAGCCAGTGACAGCTAGGCAGGAGCCCCAATGGTGGAGGAAAGGGTGGGGTTTTAAAATCCTTTTCCCACCAAAGCCAGCACTACAGCTGATCAGCAGCGCTGGCTTCTGGCGGGAAAAAGCCTGCGGTTTACCCCCACCAACTGCAAGGGAAACCTTTCCCATAGGAATGTATTGCTTCAATGCGTTCCTATGGGAAAACAAAAAATGAAACACACAAAGTGGATATTTCCATTTTGTTTTGTTTTGTTTTTCTTTGATGGGTTAAGTCATTATTGTGACATCACCCCTTTCACAGACTGGGTTTTCAAAGGCACAACTGGGTTTATTTCGACATCCCACTGCTGTGCCACCAAATTGTGATGACACCTCCCTTTTTCACACTGAATTGTGATGGAAATGTAATGCTGTCACCTTTTATTTACTTGGTAATGCTGCCACCTTTTAAAATCATCGCCTCATGAATTGGGACCGACTCAGAGAGATATAAAATTAATGACAAAGTTTATTGAGAAAATAATAAATATAACAATATCTGAGGATGGTATGCGTTGCCTTTAACATATAATAGATTTCATCAACTCTTCCAGCCACCCTGTCTTCAATAACTAGTAAACAGTATAGCCCTCACTGCCTGACAGAACTCTCACAGAGCACTGCTCTCTCAGCACTCACTCTCAAAACCTCAACTTAACTGAACTCCTGAACTGCCTTAACTGCCTAGGCTCCACCCTTTTTATATCATACCATTCCCCACCCTCCTGCTGGGATTGGCTGATGATTGGTATATTCATTACTCCTGTTTCCAGGGTTTTGTCACAATACCTCCCCCTTAAAAAGAAATTTTAAGGGAGTAAACTTACCTCAGTTTGCTCACTTAAAATTCTCTTCTGGAGCCTATTTAACTAATGCATATATTCTTCTGTTTATCATATTCAACTATACATATCTATAAACTGTTTTATAATATGTTCAACCTTCTTACTATATAATACCATTAAATGCAATAATTCTTTCTATATCATTATATTTGAAATAGACTATACTATTATGACATTGGTTAACATCATAACTTCAAATACCTGTAAAGACCTTATTGATCGTACTAGAATCAATATATGTTAAGATGCATAAATACATATATTTGGTTTACATTTTAAGCTATTTTACTTACCAATATACATACAATTTTTATCCTTAACTTATTTTCTAAATATCACATAAACATTTTTGACTTATAGTGAGCTCTAATTATACATTACCTTGCATCTTTCATTTACACATTAAGTTATGGTTTTCACATTTTATGATATTACATTTCCATTTTTTAACCAACAACTTCCTCTTACATCAGCAATAAAATAACAATATTACATTATTATTTAACCATGGTCCATGTAATCAATGTTTTCCGTTTCTTGCTGCAACGGCTGGACGATGATACGCCATGGTTGATCACTTCCTCTGGCACATAAATTCAAAGTCCAGTTCACAGTAAATCGATGCCATTTTCCCTTATGTTCTTGGAATGTGCAACTCAACTCTTTTTCACAACTCCTGGTACAGTCCATTAGAGTCCCCTCAAATGCAGCTTGATATTCAAGCAACCACTGTATGACCTACGGGTGCTTCGTTTTTGTCAGTTCAGTCAGTGGTGCTGCAATGGTGCTCAAATGTGGACTAAACCTCCTGTGATATCCCGGAAGACAAAAAAAAAAAAAAAAAAGATCTCACCTTCTTTTTGTTGATCTGTCTTGGCCACAAGTCGATCGCGTCAATCTTCCTCTGCAAGGAGTTGATAACGCCTCGTCCCATGACGTGCCCCAGGTAGTTGATCTTTAGATTTCCTAGTCGCCACTTGGATGCTCCCTTCATCTTCTTGGCCTCTCAGATCCGCTGAAGCATGATGTTCACAGGCTGTAGTTGTTTTTGCCAGGTGTCTTTTGCAACCACCGGATCAGGGCTGTCATTAGCATCCTTCACTTCCAAGTAGGGTTTCTTTTTTACACAGTTTTCTATTTGCTTTTCAGCTTCCTGCAGCTTTCTAAATTCATCAACGATCTTATTCCCTTCTTGTATCAGTTGTTCCTTGCCCAGTGACACTTTGTTCCCATCCAGGCAAAGTTGCTCATTATTTAATATTTCTTTTTCAAGCTCTGCTTCCATTGATGTAAGTTGCTGTAAGCAATCTTCTTTACATTCTGATGCACCAGACAATTGCATTTCCAAATTATATATTTCCTTTTCTTTAATGTTTTCCACTGCGGGAATTACTTCTAGTTCTGCTGATTTCTTCTGGAGTTCGAAGACAAATGTATCAGATTCATTCCTCCTTTCCTCCAGTTTATTTTCCTTCATCTCTAAAAGTGCTTTTAAAGGTGAAATTTCATTTTGGAGTTCACCAATAACTGATGCCTGCAGAATTTTAGCTTCTTTCAGCTCTTCTGCTATTGCTTTATTTTGTTCCTTTTCAAGCTGTGCTAATTTTTCTTCTTCTTCTTTTAATTTAAAATATTTTTCCAGTCTGGAGTTCTCTGCTGGTACATGAAGTTCTTCACAAGCTTGTATCATTCTCTCCTGTATTATGAAATGTTCAGGGTGTCTGGGACTTAAGTGTGTATTCGATCCATTAAGTCAAAACATCCCTTCAAACTGTCATCTTGCCTGTGTTCTACACTAAAGTCTGGTGCTGGCCCTTTTATAATGTTGGCTAAATCGTCTTCTCCTACCATTTCAGACTGCTGAGATTCCCTCTCAAGTCCTCCTACTGACATTTGCTTTGTAACTGTGTTGTTTTCACCATTTTGTTCAGCTTGGTGTATCTGAGCTCGTGTTACTCCAAAAGCACTCTGCACATGCTTAATTCCAATTAAACATGCACTTGGTATTTGATCTGAAATTCCTACATCCAAGATTCCTTCCCAATCTCTAATCTGTAGTTTCACTCTGGCCATAGGCAATTCTACCTTAGATTGCCACACCTTTCCAGCAGGAACAGGACAAATTATGAATTTCCAGGGAGTCATTCCAAGAGGAGTGATTTACAGAGAGCAAAATGTTTTTTAAAATGTTTTTTAAAAAAGTTTTTTAAAAAAGTTTGGTATAAAACCATTCAAATACTTCATCGGCTGGGCCATGGACATTATAAAACAATACGGACAAACAGAAAAGTTTTGAATAGAATAGAGAATAGAGTTTTTATTGCAATCAGCAACAAGATGGCGGACGGCAGCAGCCCTCTGGCGTTTTGGCACCTCAGCGCCTTGGGTTTTTTCTTGTCATTTTTCCTTTTGCTGCCGCGTGAACTAGTTCTTTTATTTTTTTAATGCCTTTGGGTTCGCCAGGGCGAGCTGGGGAGCGGAGGATTTACTTTTTTATCCTTCTCCGGAGGTTTGAGCCCCCTTTGACGAGCCTCTCGCCGCACGCCGCGCCTCGTATTCCATGCCAGCTGCCGAACCAGCACTGGAGCCGCTAGCCGACCACCAGCTTCCGGGAGACGGCCGGACCATGCCGAGTCAGCGGAGCCCTCCCGCGGGAGCTGGCCGGACTTCGCTGGGCCAGCAGAGCCCGTTTTCCATCTATTGGGCTCGCTTTTTCCCGGATACCAAGCGGAGGACGCAAGCTATTTCACGCTCGTTTTCCGGCTTCTGGGACTTCTCTCGCCCCCCCGAATCTTCCAGCCCTGCTCTCCCCCCTCGTGCCCCCCCGTGGGGTTCCCAGATTAAGCGACCGGCCCGTCTGCAATGGCCTGGAAGGCTTGCAGAATGAGGCGGTGGCTGTCACCGTGGGTTTTCCCTGCGGGGAGAAGCGGAGGTTGATCCGTGTTGCTGTGGCTGGGGTTGCTCGCAGCCATTTCCATCTGCAGCGTGCGGCTCTTCAACCTGTGGGGACGTTTTCCACCCTCGCCCCTTGTCTAGACCTATCGTTTGGGGTGCCGGATGAGGCTCTCGAGGTTCTCGGGCGACGGGTCGGCCGCCGGTGCTTGCGCTTCCGTGAGCCCCTAACCGGGTTGGGAACTCGGGTGGCTTTCGGCCACCAGAGATGGGCTCTTAACCATCTTAGCCCCCTGCCTGTTGGAGACCTCTGTGGGAGCCGTAGTCCGGGCGGCAGACCGGCCGCAGTAGGGGATACTTTCCCTCCCTCTGTCTCCCCACTGGAAGCTCGGACGGCACTCTCGGCCGTCGGTGAGAACAATATGCTTCACCGTTGTATCTTCCGGAGACTCGGGTGGCGAGTTCGGCCACACGCGCTCCGTGGAACTGTCATTCTTCTGCGGGGTCGCCCTATTGGATCCAACTATCGCTGGCTGGCTGCCTTGTCGGGCCGGGGGCTACTTTCGATCTGTCCCCCGGCACCAGGGAGAGCGGCGGCAACTCAAGGACGAAGATGAAGCGCCGGGTGACGGGTCTGGGTGAATTTGGACCGCGGGTGGGCTCGTAGGGGTTAGGGGGGCTGTTGGACATCTTGGCCCATTGCTTCTTCCCCTCCCCCCGCGGCTTCCCCCATGCCGTAGCCTTATCTCCCTGGCCTTCCTGATAATCTTCTCTGTCCCTACTTCCACTTGGCCTTGGCTCCCTCCTCCCCCCTCCCTCTCTCCCTCCCCAGGTGTGCTCAATCTGCCCTGACGGTGGACCCATATTAGTGTTATTTTAATTTGATTTTGCTTATTTGTTTTGGTTGCTATCTTATTTTACTTTATTATTATTTATTATTATCATTATTATTATTATTTTCTTCTTCTATTGCTTGTTGTTTGTGGGTAGCCTAGTGACTTCTTGTCATTAGTTTGTATCTTGTTGTTAATTTTCATTGACTGTAGTGCTTTGCATATTTAGTTATTTTTCTGTTAACTGCAATAGTTTGTGTTACTGCCCCTATTTGTTTATTGCTATTGTATAGTGTGGATTATTTTTATTTTCTTATTTGAAGTTTAGTACTGCATTTTCTTGTTTGTATTGTAAGCAGTAGCAGGGTTTTCTCTCTCTCTTTTTTTTCTTTTCTTTTTTTCTTTTCTTTTCCGCGCCATGTTAGCAGGGGCTCATATTCCAACGGTGTCGGGTCGTGGGCGTTACGCTTGTAGCCGTTGGGTTTGTCAGACCAGAAGAACGCGGGTCAGGCAACTCGTGCCTGTCCCTCGTTCTGACCCCTCGGCTCCCTGCCACGTGCCCGGGAGTCCTACCACCAGCGCCCCCAACCTTCCCTGTATCCTGATGAATGCCAGGTCGGTGCATAATAAAATCCCTATCATTTATGATACCATCGTGGAGGAGAAGCCCGACCTGGCATTTATCACTGAGACCTGGGTGGGCTCGGAGGGGGGGGCTTCCCTCTCCCTCCTATGCCCGCCCGGCTATCAGGTTGAGGGAGTGGGAAGGTTGGGGGGTCAAAGGGGGGGAGGGGCCGCTATTGTTTTCAGGGACTCTTTTCTAGTAAGCAGGGCCTCGACATTGGTTAGCCAGGGGTTAGAGGTACTTCACCTGTTGGTGGGACAGCGGGACAGATTTGGCATTGTGCTGGGTTACTGAGCTCCCGCAACCCTGCACAATCCCTGCCAGAGCTCACAGAGTTCATTGCAGCTGCACTGCTGAGGTCCCCACGGCTTTTGGTCGTGGGTGACTTCAACGTGCATGCGGGCGATGGACTCTCTGGAGTGGCTCTGGAGTTCATGGAATCCATGGCGTCCATGGGTCTGTCCCAGCATGTTCTATGCCCCACCCACAGGTCCGGTCACACCCTGGATCTGGTTTTTCCTCCATGTCGGGGGATTCGTGTCTGGAGGTGGGGGACATTGTTCCCCTCCCTGTGTCATGGACAGACCATCACCTGCTCTCATTCTCCCTGGCGATCCCGCCCCTCCCGCGGGGACCCTCGGCCTTCAGTTCTGGCCCGCCCCCGCAGGCTTATGGACCCGCAGCGGTTCAGCGAGCTCTTCGGGGGCCTTCCTGATGGTATGACTGGCGCTCCGGCTGAGGCAATGGCCAATCATTGGCATGAAACAGCTGCCAACACCATCGACCGGATCGCCCCTAAGCGCCTTCTCCGTTGCCGAGCCCGGCCCTCCCCATGGTTCACGGGGGAGCTTAGGGCAATGAAGCAGGTTAGGAGAAGGCTAGAGCGCAGCTGGAGAAAAACCCGGACGGCGTTAAGTAAGGCTGCTGTTGATGCCCAGACTAGTCGCTATACCAACGCGATCAGGGAGGCCCGAACATCTTTTAACTCCCTGAGAATTGCTGAGGCCTCGAACCGCCAGGCGGAGCTCTTCCGGGTGGTTCGAGACCTCAACAATCCTAGTCTGGCTAGGCCTCCTCCTACTGAGTTCAGTAGTGAGCAGTTTGCAGCCTTTTTTCGAACCAAAATAGAGGCCATCCGTGCCGGCTTTGACCCCGGTTGCAGTGGCCCTGCCCCGCCATCCCCAGTCGCTGGTCCGCCTTCGTCGCCTCGGTTGGATGCGCTTGGGCCTGTTTCCGCTGTCGAGGCCTCCAAGGCTGTGGCGCATTGCCGGCCTGCCTCCACCCCTTTCGACCCTTGCCCTGCCTGGCTAATTAGAGCTGCCAGAGGGACCATGGCCGAATGGGCTTCTGCCATTGCCACCGCCTCCTTCAGTGAGGGGGTTTTTCCCTCTCGTCTGAAGGAGACGGTGGTGAAGCCCATTCTGAAAAAACCTGGCCTGGCGGTGGATGATTTAACAAACTATCGTCCCATCGCCAATGTCCCATTTATGGGCAAGGTGATCGAGAGGGTGGCGGCGGTCCGGCTGCAGTCATACCTGGAGGATCGGCAGTGCCTCGATCCTTGCCAGTCCGGGTTCAGGCCCCGTCGGGGTACCGAAACAGCTTTGGTCGCCCTGCAAGATGACCTTCTCCGGGCGGCCGACAGGGGTTCCTCTACCCTGTTGGTTCTCCTGGATCTGTCAGCGGCCTTTGATACCGTCGACCACGGTATCCTACTGGACCGGCTCTCTGAGGTGGGAATCGGAGGCACTGCTCGCAGTTGGCTCCGTTCCTTCCTGGAGGGCCGGCCCCAGTATGTTCAGCATGGGGGGGAGTTATCGGCCCCTTGGATTCTCCCTTGTGGGGTTCCACAGGGGTCGTCTCTGTCCCCCATGCTGTTTAACATCTATGTAAGGCCGTTGGCGGGGGTCATCAGGAGTTTTGGAGTTTGCTGTCATCAGTACGCTGATGACACGCAGCTCTATCTCTCCTTTAACACCTCTGCTGTGGAAGCTGTGGAAGTTCTCGACGGGTGCCTGGAGGCCGTCCTGGCTTGGACCGGGCGAACAGGCTTAAGCTCAACCCCGAGAAGACGGAGGTTATGTTCTTTGGGAGCTCGCCGTCTGGGTTCGGTGGTCCTTTTCCTCGTCTGGGGGGGATCCCCCTCCAGTTCGCGGAAAGGGCGCGGAATCTGGGTGTGCTCCTGGACCCGGCGCTTACCTTGGAGTCCCAGGTGGCGTCGGTGACCAGGTCCGCCTATTACCATCTCCGTCGGATCGCCCAGATCCGCCCGTACCTGGACGCGAACTCTCTGAGAACAGTGGTCCAAGCGCTGGTGATCTCGAGGCTGGACTACTGTAACGCTCTCTACATGGGGTTGCCCTTGAATCTTCTCCGGCGCCTGCAGCGGGTCCAGAATGCGGCGGCCAGGCTGGTGGCTGGTGTGCGTCGACACGAGCACATCACGCCAGTCCTGGCCCGCCTGCACTGGTTGCCCGTTGCGGCCCGGATTAGATTCAAGGTCCTGGTTTTAGTTTATAAAACCCTCCATGGCTTGGGACCGGACTACTTGGCAGAGCGTATCGCCCAGCTATCCACCTCGGCCCGGCCCGTTCGGAAGGCGCGAGCGCACTTGCTTCGGGTCGCCACCCCTCGAGAGGCCAGAAAACGCGAGTACTCGTAATCGGGCTTTCTCGGTGGCGGCCCCTAGCCTCTGGAACTCCATCCCCTCTGAAGTGCGCTCTGCAGAGTCCCTGCTGGCCTTCCGGAAGGCTTTAAAAACTCATCTATTCCGGGAGGCCTTTGGCGATAGTTATTAATTTCTTTTTTTTTTTCTTCCTTTTTCTTTTCTCTTTCCGCCATCGTATCGTGTATTACCAATAATGTTAGGTTTTATGATCCGTTGAGGTGCCTCTAGGCTTTTCTTTTATGTATTGCTGTATTATTTGTTTTTATTGCATACTGTATTTTCTTTGTAATACTTGTACCCCATTGTTGTAAGCCGCTTAGAGTTCAGAGCTGAAGATAAGCGGGATATAAATATAATAAATAAATAAATAAATAAATAAACTCCTATTCCTTTCACATTTAGAGTTTTCCCTGGGTTTAAATCTTCAGGCTTCAAAATGTCCTTGTGTACTAAGGTTACTCTGGAGCCAGTATCAATCAAACCCAAATAAGTTTTGTCATTTATGTTTACTGACTCTCCTGAGGTTGCTAGTAATTTCTCATCAGTGTGTATAAAAAAACAATGAACTATTTCAGCTAAGGGAAGCTCTGTCTCTCCCTCATTTTCACCTTCTGATTCTGACTTTTCCACTTCTTTGGGCTTGGGAGTTCCCTCATGACTCTTTTGAATATGAAACACCCTTTTCTCAGTTTTGTCTTGTGATTTTTTTAATTTAGGGCAGAATTGTCTTGTGTGGCCCTCTCCAAGACATTCCCAGCACGTTAATTTATGTTTGTTTTCAGGGCTCCCGTTCTTAAATTTCCTTCCCTTCCCTCAGACTTTGGTGACTGGGATCCAATTAGTTTCTCTTGCCTTCTTTTATTCTGAGGGGATTTAGCATTCCTAGAATCACTTTGGAAGGGTTTCCTTTGATAGTCCCTATTTCTAGGGGTCACTTCTGAAAATCTAGAATCTTGGATTATATTAATTTCATCCACAATTTTAGCAGTTTCAATCATGTTCTGTGGCTTTTTATCCTTTACTAGAAATCTGATCTCAGGATGGAATAAACTGTACAGTTGCTCTAACCCAAACACTTGTTTGATTTCTTCAGCTGTGTTAGCATTTTCAGTTTTCATCCATTTATTCAGTACCTCTGTCAATCTGTAGGCTAGCTGCACATATGTATCTCCCGGTGCTTTCATAATTGACCTGAATCTCCTCCTCAGCTGTTCTGCTGAAATGCCAATTCTAGTAAACACTAACCCTTTAAAATGGGTATAGTCTCGGGCATGTTCGCTATCGATTTGAGCATATATTTCTTCCAATACTCCAGATAATAATGGCCTCAAATAGGACATTTTCTCTGCGTCTGACACGTGTAAATCCTCACATGTCCTCTCAAAAGAAACTAAGAAAGCTTCAATGTTATCTCCTTTCTTGTAGCTAGGGAACCTTTTCAAATCTATCTTATTGGGAGTTTCACTCAAAGTATTGTTATTATTGGTATTTTCCTGACTAGCTAACTCAAATTTTCGCAGCTCTAATTGATATGCCATCCGCTCTCGTTCCATCTCTCTTTCTCTCTCTTTTTGTCTTTCTTCTCTGGCCATCTCTCTTTCTTTTCCCCGTTCCTCTCTGGTCATTCTTTCTTTTTCCATCTCTCTTTCTTTTTCTAGTTTTAATTTAAACTCCTGACCCAATCGCCATCTCTCAAGACTTTGGTCCTTATTAGTTTCTGCCTCTCTGGGTGAAATTGGTGTTTCCTCAGACACAATGGCTACCAGCCTCTCAGCCGCCATTCCCCTCTTTGCCTTTTTTTTATTTTGCTTTTGGAACTGACATGAAATCAAATCTTTTTATTTATTTCTTTCTTAAGAAAAGGAAGGTTCAGACTAGGTCCCAGCTGTTTCAATGGCAACTGTAAAAAAATTTACCTCAGCTCTCTGGCAGTTTCTGACTCTTCTTAAGCTACTGTTGCCAAGGGCAAGATTGGCACAGTGCCCAGCTTCAAACTCTTTCTTTCTTTAAATAATATCTCAGTGTTTAAAATACACAGATTTAAATATATTTCTTCGGCTTTTAACCTATAACTTTTCTCTGTCACCCCCCAATCTCATATAAGGGATTCCAGTCAGGCACTCCTGCTTTACAGAACTTTTGTCAGCTTTAAATCTCCTCAGGTCTCTTCATTTTGTGAGGTAAATTTTCTGTCCCTACAGACTCTCAGACCTTTTACTTTGGAGATTTCTTTCTGTTAACACCCAGGGTGATATTTCCAGACCTTTACCAAAGCCACCCTAAATTCCAGGGCAAACGCTTTGGGTCTTTCACCCTCAAAGGAAATTTGTCTCAGCACCTTTTAATTTTCAGGCTGCTGGACAGCACAGAGTTCCTTGACTCTCAGACAGTTTCCCCAAACAAACCACTGTAGATTTCAGTCTATCGTTTCAGATTTTCTCTACCAGGTGTCCTATAATTTGTCAAGCCAGACTCCTTTTCCTTTTGGAATCCTGGCCTCCAGACTCATAACAGGCCCACCAAAGAAATCAGATAGCACTACAGGGTTTTAAGTCTGAATTCTTCTCTCACACACAGGGCTTCCCAAGAAACTGAAATTAGCTTCACCTAATTCTCAGTCCTAACCCCCTTTCAGAGGAACTTCCACAGACTACCAACAACACTTGAGGGCTAACTTTTACCAAAGGCTTCTTTTTAAACTTCCAGTTTCAATTTCTTCACAGGGTAAAGGCTAAATATTTTGAGCTGGGGACTTTTCCCCTCAGGCAAACTGGATATATTTGAAATCCGACCGCTGCCCACCAAATTGTGATGTCACCCCTTTCACAGACTGGGTTTTCAAAGGCACAACTGGGTTTATTTCGACATCCCACTGCTGTGCCACCAAATTGTGATGACACCTCCCTTTTTCACACTGAATTGTGATGGAAATGTAATGCTGCCACCTTTTATTTACTTGGTAATGCTGCCACCTTTTAAAATCATCGCCTCATGAATTGGGACCGACTCAGAGATATATAAAATTAATGACAAAGTTTATTGAGAAAATAATAAATATAACAATATCTGAGGATGGTATGTGTTGCCTTTAACATATAATAGATTTCATCAACTCTTCCAGCCACCCTGTCTTCAATAACTAGTAAACAGTATAGCCCTCACTGCCTGACAGAACTCTCACAGAGCAGTGCTCTCTCCCAGCACTCACTCGCTAAACCTCAACTTAACTGAACTCAACTGAACTCCTGAACTGCCTTAACTGCCTAGGCTCCACCCTTTTTATATCATACCATTCCACACCCTCCTGCTGGGATTGGCTGATGATTGGTATATTCATTACGCCTGTTTCCAGGGTTTTGTCACAGTTATTCATTTTGTTGGGTAATAAAATTAATAACAAATAATGAAACAAATTAAAATTTCGTTTCATGCCCATCTCTAACACATATGTTTCTCCTCCACATTTGTCCTGTACAGCCAAATAGTGACAAATGGTAAGTAGGCATTTATGGGAGTAAATGTGTGTGATATGCTTCAATGAGTACTGGGATAAATTAGACAGCATTAGAAATGTCATTGGTCTCTGTGGCATTTCAGTCTGAGTCAACATCAGTGTGAGATTGTTCAGAAATATGCAGCAAGATTCTCAGCCAATCTACGAAACTGATCTTAAATATGATCCTCTCCCCAAACAACAAAAACAGAAGAGCCCCACTCTGTTTAGTGCAGCATGCCTTTATTTAATGGCCAAGCCAATCCCTCTGGAAATCCCACAAGCAGAACAAGGATACAACAGTACCATTCTACTTATGTTCCTCTGCATATGATATTTGAGAGGCGCACTATCTCTGATCTCAGAGGTCATATTTAGCCAGCTACCTCCCTGCCCCCAAAGTTCTGGTTGGCTATACTCTAGATGGGATTTTACTGAAATCGAGGCATCATGCTGTCATCCTTAATTCTACTTGAAGGTGGTTATCGAAAACCTGATAGGCATTAAATGATGTACATATCTAGCTTGGGTCTGAATTTAGTTTTGTAAAAGGCTGGCCAAAACCACTTTTGTCCATTAGATGGAGAACCTAAATGAACATTTGCCTTACCCCTCTTCCTGGTCATGACCAGCCAATTTCTTTAAGGATAAATTAATTTCCTCAATTTATGCAAAGCAACTGAATGGGACATTTCAACCTGTCTTCTAGTAATTGGTGATCAACTGTGATCAACTGATTATACTCATACAGTTACTTGTCCTTGTGAGGAGAAGGACCAGGCTGCAGGTGTCAAAGAGAGTGAGCCGTCTGGAGTGGTTGGCCAAAGAAAAGAAGAAACTAAGAATATGGATGCATGCGCGCGGGGAGTACAAAAAGTAGAATTAAAAGATGAAAGTCATGGGAAACAGTGCGAGGATGTGCGGGAGGCGTTTTGGGTGGTGGATGAGTCGGACGACAGATGGAATGAGCGCAAGATGGGAAAGTCGGTAGAGCATGAGAGAGAGAGCAGCGGTTGGGAAAGGCAGTTGATAAGTGTGGGGACTCAGACCGAGGAGAGAGAACACAGGAGAAGGTCGGAATATTTCAAGATCCAGGGAGATGACGAATTTGCTTGGTTGGTACATGTAAAACCTTTAACATGGCCAGAAACCTTGGAGAAATTCCAAAGGAAATGGAGGAGGGAGAGACCTGTCGATCCAGTGGCGCAGTGGGCCAAACACCCCTGTTGCAGAACTCAGTGTTTGGGCAGAAAATAGAAAATGCCAATGTAAATTACAACCCAGTTAATGTTATATATCAAGATCCTATCATAGAAGAGAATGTTTTGCAACCGTTGACACCGTTGTCACCCATTATAAAAGAAAGAGCCTACAGTACTTTAATTCTGTAAGAAATAAAAATCCTTTTGAAGTTCAAGCAAAAATGGACTCTCACCTCATTTATGAGTCGGAACCAGCAGTGGTCAGAACCGAACCCTCACATTCCTCAACTGTGCTCTTTGAAACAATATAGTTCTTCTTTATAGTATGTGGACAGCTTTGTAACTTTGATGAAATTAGGAGGGTATATGAGGCTGCTTGAGAAGATATTATTAAAATATTTTAACACAGGGACATCCAGAATACCATGAAATTTGTAGTTAACTGCTACAAATTGATCTACTGGCCACTTGTTGCTGCTGCCACCTGTGTTATTTTTAATATTTGGCATTTTTTATTTCAAACCAGGATAGCACTAGTGTTATATTGTAGATAGAAAAAAGAAATTAGATCAGACTCCAAGATATACCTGAAGCCTGAACCAATGATCTTGGCATCCATTACTTGACAAAGCCCACACATGGCAGCATGAGAGCAGGTGAGCACAAGACACCTTAAGAACAGATTAAAATTTGTCTTGAGAGGATGGATATGCTGGCTCAAAAATCACATGACTATTACGTGACTTTATTTATACTAACTTCAAAACCTCTGAACCATCTCCCAATTTATTTCTGTAATGTACCACAAATGAATCTATTTCTGAAAGATTTCAGTACATACACTTAGACAGGTTAATCACCTGGTTGAGCCTCTTTTGGGGGAGATACAAGTGTTTCAGTGCTGACTCAAATGTGAGCATGTACAGTATATGCAAGTTCATATGTGAGCTTTTATGACAGACTAAGATTTGGGTTTTCTTGCTTTGCTACTTAGGGCTTGTTTAAAGCTGAGAATGAGGCTGTGTTCATTTCATTATCAGAGAATGAAAGAATGTGCTCATATTTATGAGGAGCCAGAAATCATGCCTTCATGTCTAGCACCTTAGTTACTGGAGATTTCTTATTGTTCTTTAGGAAAATATAGAAGAACACAGGGCAAGCATCTACAATTCGGTCATCACAAATACTTCAAAAGAGATGATGTGTTTCAGTGACTTTCCAATGCCTGAGGACTTTCCAGTCTTTCTGCACAACTCCAAGTTCCTGGAATATCTGCGACTTTATGTAGACCATTTTAATCTTCTTAAATATATTAAGTTTAATGTAAGTTGGTTAAGTGTGGGATGCAGCTAAGATCCCCAGTATATGCTGGATTGTTGTTTAAAAGAAATGGGGAAACTTAGGAACAAAAACAAAACAAAATTTTCCAACATTACAAGTTGCATCTATATCAAAAACTAGAGCTTGGAAAAGTAATTATTTAATTGCTGTTTGGTAATTCTGAGAGTTTTAATTTGGAAATAAATTTTCCAAAAACTGCTTTAAGTATATTTGTACTCTGTACTTTCAACCTGGGATCCTCAGTGTGGTGTTTCTGGGCATGATCCTGGACACCTGGGAGTTCCCTGTCCCTTTTAATTTTTGAAAATGTTTAAATTGTTCTTTTAAAATTCTGTTTAGTGTTAGCTGCCAGCATTATCAGCTTCAAGTATGCATCTGGACTCCCATGTGGCCCCAAATGGCATTTTTCTCTGCTCAGAGAAAAGGAAAGGATAAGATGGGGAACATTGATTAGTTAAGCATTGGGGAAACTTTCTTTGGATTCAAGAGAATGGCAGGAAGCAACAGGAAGGTTTGACTGTGCTTTGTGTTTATGTGCTGTGGTGCCGGTTATGGCTATGCATCTATGCATTTCCGCAGGGCATTGTATATGGTTCTGTACTATTATTAGGTTTGTCCTTCTGAACCTCTTTCTCTAAATATCACCATGTTATGTTTGGTCAAATGAATACTTTTGTGGTACTTTTTGGGTGCAAACATTTGACTTGGCATTCCAGGTTCAGAACCCACCTCTGACTTGTACTCAGTTTCTTTCCTGTGTTACTAGTCTCAGAGTGACCTCGCCTTGCCTTCTACTGAATGATAACTCTTCTCTTCCCAAGCCACCATAGCCAATGGAACTGGGTGATGTGGGACAGTGTGGGGGACCAAGACTGGGAAAAATTAATTTAGCCCAAACCTGCTTTGGACAACTTTCCTCAGAGGTAGGTCTCATGCAGCTTTTAAAAAGCATGAAGGCATGCCAGAGATGAAGAGGTGTATAAAAGAGTGAGTTCATCCCTTCTGAAAGTGCTCCCCCCCCACACACACACACCATCCTGCTTCTCAGTCCCTTCTCAGAGAGAAAACCCAGGTGGTTACCTTTGCCATGCCATCAATTCGTTTATTATTATTATTACGGTCATATGACCCAATTCAGTAAAACAACAGGACAAAGAACAGGAACAGCGATAGTACAAAACATAAATGTCAGCACAGAAACTACAACCTCCCAAAAGGTACATATAGGTCAGCTTTCTACCATCAACATGGCCCTTCTATGGATTGCAGTTAAGAAAAATTTAGCAACCTGAGTTGTTGTATGAGAGTTCTGGTCCGCTAGACAATATGCAACCAACCACTTATCTGAGTTCCCTTGCAGTCTATGGATCAAGGGATAAATCAGATCCCTCCTGATTTTCTCATAGAAGTTGCAGTGTAGGAGGACGTGTGACAGGAACTCTGGGACCCCAGCTCCGCACGGACAAAGTCGTTCTTGTCGGGGGATTCCCTGGAACCTGCCCTGAAGTAAGGCAGAGGGGAGAACATTAAATCTTGCGAGGTTGAATGCTCTGCAAGCTTGGGGAGTTCTGAGTGTGGATAAGTATGATGCAGGTGTTCGATACACTGGGATAATGCCATATGCCTGTGGTGAACAAGTTCTATTCGCCATCGAGGACAGTTCTTGTCTTTCTATATCATGAAGTCGCTGACTAAGAGCGTGCAAGGCCTGTTGTTGTCCTAGTAGTAAGATGGAATCAAGGGGCATTCCAATAGATTTAATTTTGCCTTGGATTATACGCATCCACTTACTAATATATGAGTCGGATAGCAAATAGTAAATATATCCCAGTTGTTCTGCCTGAAAGTGGATTCTCAACCAGTATTTTAATCCACGCTCTCGTCTCAACACGCTCAAAGCCTATTTCTAGATATAAAGCTGCCAGGCCTACACAGCTGGGAACACCTAGGTTCGGCGTAAAAAGGTAGATTGTACCTTTTCTATCCCTGAGTTAAGAGCACTAATCCAAACAGGTATTCCATAAAGCAGTTGTGCCCTCGTTTTTGCTTTAAAAACACGGGCAGCAGGGAGAATGTGATGGCCTCCATTGATATAGAAAAAGCTAGTGATGGCTGTCATACTATTAGTAGCCTTATTCTGTGCATACTCTCGTTGGGCAGTCCAAGTACAGTTATATGTGAAATTCAGTCCTAGGTATTTAAATTCTCTTACCTGGTCCAAGGAATTGTTCTGAATTGACCAGCAGAATTTTTCCAGACCTTGGAGAATACCATAATTTTTGATTTTTGTATATTTACGTTTAGACTGTTGTTGTCACAATAATTTACAAAGGCTGCCAAAAGTCTTTTTAAGCCCAGTTGAGTTTGGGATAAGACTACGGCATCGTCTGCGTATAATAACTAGTATGGAAGTATAAGTTTTGAATAAGAAATAGCAATCTCCTATCTATTGAAGTATTTTTCAATTTATCCCATAATAGTTTTCTAGAAATTGAATCAAAGGCTCCCTTCAAGTCAAAAAAAGCAGTGAACAGTCCACTCCCCCCTCCACTTCTATATTTTTCAGTCAGGTGGGCCAGGGTTAGACAGTGATCTAGTGTGTTCCTATTTGCACGGAAACCATTTTGTTCTGGCCCTAGTATCTTTTGGGAATCCATCCATTTTGTCAATTTATCTGCCAGATGGCTTGCGTACAGCTTTCCTGTGATGGATAACAGGCTGATAGGGCGATAATTTTCTGGTAGGTATGGCTTCCCTTTTTTATGGATCGGTACTACAACTGCTTTTGTCCAAGCTACAGGGATCCTCCCAGTTTTATCTATCAGAGTAAACAGGGTTGATAAGGGCAGGGACCACCAGTCTGAGTATATTTTAAAAGTTTCAGGTGGAAGTCCATCGAGACCTGGTGATTTATTAAGCTTCAGTTTACCAATTAAAGCTTTAATATCCTCTGCAATTACTGGGGGCCAAGTTGGTAGGTCAGTTGTTATTAAGTCAGTGAGAACATTTACAGGAACAGTTGGATCATAGAATATATTGGAGAAATACTCCTCCCATATCTGGGCTGGTATCGAACAATCCTATATTAGTTGTCATGATACCGGTGACTAGGGTCCAGAATTGTCTGCTGTTATTTGATCGGACAGCATTAGCCAGTAGGTCCCACCTTCCCTTTTGCCACTCCTGTTTCTTATAGGCTAATGTCAGCTTATACTGCTTTTTTAGCTCAAAATATTCATTAGGAAGTACATTCATTTGGTTCTTTCGATAAGACTGGTACAAAGCATTGAGCTGATTTTTCAGAAATCTACCACCTTTTTTGTCCATTGACCTCTTCTGTAACAAAGAGTATTCCCTGGTATAGTATAGGAGCATGGCAGAGACTTAAGCAGGGATTGGTTGCCTTTAATTTTAGTGATCAGAGGAAAGTGGTCACTATCAGTACGCTCACCTAAATGAAAATCAACAATTAGACCTTTCAGCTGTTGAGATATGCAGACATAGTCAATTACACTACTTCCTCTTAAGGAGCTGAATGTATATTCACCAGGAGAATCCTGTGGTGAGGACCCATTTAAGATGAGTTTACCAGCTCCTATAAGGAGATTTGCAAAGCAAAGCCCTGCTTTGCCATCAAAGCTTCTGAGAGGTTCTGGAGAACCAAGTGTAATATCCTATCCCATTATTAACCCTCCCCATATAGAAGCAATCTAACCGGGGAGATAGTGGTTTTCCTGGAAATGGATGGAAATTAATAATTGGAGGATGCTAAGTAGACACTTTGTGATGTGTAGGAAAAGACTGTCAGCAGTTCACAATTAGAGTTCCAAGGAGTTCCATGAAATAAGGACTAATAATTAAACCTATTTAAATTGTACTCAGCAGAGGGGGAGTACTACCTCAAACTGCAAATCATTACTGGTGTAGAAGCATCCATGGAACTATAGAGCTGAGGTGAGGAACCTTCGGCCCTCCAGATATTCTGGACTCAAACTCCCAGAATTTTGAGCCTATATTGCCAATGTTAAAGGACTATGAGGGTTGTGGTCAAAAATATATTGAGGGTTGAAGGTTACCCACTGCTGCTAAAGGCTGACTGCAAATATTGTCCCTTTTCTGGCTTTTTGGCAGACTTCTGTCCTACATATAGAAAAAGCCAAAGACTACTCTACCACTGGCCAATGGACTGTAGTCACAGAGAAAGATGGAAAGCAAGAATGTTGCACCTTTGATGCTGTCATGATCTGCACAGGACACCAAATAGAAGCCTACATGCCCTTAGAGAGTTTTCCTGGTATGTCTTTGTTTTGAAATAAATGAAAACCTGAAAATATTTCAGTTGTTCCTTCAGAAGTTAAATAAACATACAATCAGGCAGTGTTTTAAGAGTCCAGAGATTAGAAATATTGGCCTAAACAAGAGACAACAGTATAATTGCCAGACTTCAAAGGGCCCTTGCCTTGGTTGGAAGTGGTGAAAAACTTAATCGATGTGCAGCACTTCAATGGATGATCATCTAACCCACAGCTTTGTGACCCTTGCCACCTGCCTAGGGCACAGATGCACTTGGAAAAGGCAAGGACCCAAGATGAAGCAGAAATGAAAAATGGAAATGAAGAAGCAAAATCTCTTATTTCTATTCTTTAGCTCCAAACTTATCATAGTTGGAATCCTGCCTTTTATCTCCAACTGTGTAAACAAAGTGACAACATTATGTAACTGGACTGCATTGATTCCAAATTCAGGATCCTGGGCTCTTCTCTACCCACTCACACTCCTAGCAGAATTCCAAGCATATATTTATCTTAGCAAAATCATGTTTGGAATTAAAGGGGCACAAGCGTATTTTATTAAGCTAAAATGATACAACAATCTGTTTTTGGCACCTTCATATAACTTCTTCAGGCAAAATACTGAAAAAAGCGGGGTGGGAAGTGTGAGAGGTTGATTTTAAAGATTTGTCCTCTGTATGACTGAATTGAAGATCGGGTCATTTCCCCCACCCCAGTTTCCCCACAGCACAGATATTACCACAATGTAGATTTTGGAATTTGATGGGTGATCAATTCATCAGTCTCTGTATTTTTATTAAGATTTGAAAATCTTAGAAAATCTTCTTCACAAATCACTTGTGAAGGAGAACAGGTGAGACACCTCTTGTTCCTGCCACTTCTTTCCTCTGCTGCTGTTCCTTAGGAGGAAAAACCAGCAGGGCTTTGCTTTCATGGATCATCTGGATCTGATTTGAGGTCTGTGACAAGAATTGAAAAATGTGTGTCCATAAGATAATATGTTTTACATAACTATAAAATGTGGTGATTGGTATAAAATAAATGAAGAAATTGGCCTAAGCTATGTTCTTATTTTGTTTCATTTTCTCCCAAGAAGAAAGAATAGTGTGGACCCTTTCTCTGCAGTTCCGTATACCTGAATTGTCAGTCTGTATGACTCAACATCTACATCACAATCTGGCACATCTACAAATAGTTCATTTTTTGTTTTATTTTGTTTTTGCTGCACATTCTTGCAATTTGACATCTTTTTACAAGTGCAGTATTTGCTCTTTGCTTCATGGCAGGTTTAGAAAAGTTCAAGGGTAATGTATTCCACAGTAGATATTACAAAAATCCAGAAGGATTGGAAGGGAAGACAGTGGTGATAATTGGAATGGGAAATTCAGCAGCTGACATTGCTGTAGAGACCTGCAGGAAGGCTAAGAAGGTAAACTTGCTGTTTTGGGAGCGCTATTGTGGTTTATTAGATGGGCCCAGGAGATTATGTAGTAGGTGTTGAACATCTGTACAACAGATGACGAAATAATAACACATAAATAACATGGTCTGAGATTCTTGTGAAAAGGATGGTATACAGGTTAATTTCATTTCCATATTTAATTTAAATAAATCATTCCTTACATACAAGGCAATACAATCTAGACTGTAATTCATAATGAGTGGGATGTCTTCAGTCCATTTCATATTCCAGTGAAGGCAGGAATTTTGTATTCCACAAATTCAGCCATGTCAGGTTTTGCTCATGAGCTGCTCTTGAAACAGCAATAGGGCCTGCCAGTGTGGAGGTAATTCCACACAATGATGTGATTGCATCTGCATTCTATGGATATACAGTACTGGAGAAATGTGGTAAGTCTTGCTGACATGTAGCAACCCTATGAATTGGTCTGCTCAGGTCTGCTAAGGAACTGTAAACTAAAAATAGTTGTTTCCTTTACTGAGGCAATCTATTTCATGTTACATCATTGTCTCCTGTTTTATGCATTCCACTTTTGCTAATATTATGTCTTTTCTTCTCATGATCTGCCCGTGTTACAATCTCCTAATTTTAAGTCATTTTATCTTCCATTGAAAGGTTATCCTTAATTAGTTTTAAAACCCATTTGTGCCTTTCATGGCATCTGTAAACCTCTCATACAGTACCACATCAAATAAGGGCTTGGATAGACTGCCATGTTTTAATGGGCTGGACTGGGATAAATAAGGCTGCCTACAATCAATTATGATCATACCGAGTTATGAGGTATGATCCTTGCATTCACACACAAGGATCAGGTGGTTTTCAGGTCAGGAAATCACCCCAAAATACCTGATGAGCAAGATATTTCCTTTGAAAAGGAAAGATTTTTCCCTTTAAATGGAAATACTTCTAGACTTCTCTAAATCAGCATCTGGCTTAATGTTCCTTTGGAGAAGCTGGCTAATGATTTTTGAGAAAAGGAAATCTTCCAGCCTGAAAGGAGAGAGGGAAAGTTTTGCATTTCTTTTCAAGTGTTGATACCATATCAGTGAGGCCTTGAAAGAGTCTTTTCAAAGCCCTGCCAAAGCATTGTTGTGATCAAGCAATTATTCAGTAACGATTCCCAGGTCTCCTTTGTCCTAGATGTCAGTAGTAACTGATAAATAGCTTGGACCCATAAACAGTATAGAAAGGCAGAAGTAGCTTGGTGAGAGTCAGATAGGAATTTGGAATAAGCTGGGCTACATTTTAAGTCTCCTTAGCTCCAGACCAGAATGTCTGTTCCTACCCTGTACCTCCTCTCTGTCTCCCTGAAAACATTGCTCAAGATGCATCACACGTCCCAAAATTTTCAAAATTCACTGAGAGAGTTGAATTATTACTGATTTCTCACATGTGTCCCCATGTGAGTAGCCCACATTCCTTACCTCAGGCTAAATGTAGAACAAAAGTAAAAGGAAAGAAAATGATGTTTCCAAGTAAGGGATGCTTTTTACTTCCCTCAAACCTTGCCCTTAGATCCTGCTTACGTAGTGTTTGTATATTTCCGTGTATTCCAACAAAGGGAAATTGCATATAATCTGGGCTCAAGACAAAATCAGTCTTCCTGTTCAGCTTTTCTTGTTACCTCATAGGTCTATATCAGCACCAGGGGAGGCACCTGGGTAATGAGCCGAGTGTATGACAGTGGCTTTCCTTGGGACACCGTCTTTCACACTCGCTTCAACAATGTGCTTAGAAATTCTCTTACATGGCTGCTTTTGCGATGGCTGACAGAAAAAAAGATGAACCAGTGGTTTAATCATGAAAACTATGGCCTGGTGCCACGAAACAGGTACAACTTTGCCCCCTAAAGAGCTTGATTTGTCTTGTGTTTAGTGCTACAAAATGTCCATCTCTTCCTGAAGATATCGAACAATGAGGTCTTGGGCTATGCTGAATTTTGTCTTCCTCCCTCCATATTGTATATTAATGATGATGATAACAATAAATAGAACAATAATTTTGAGGGAGGGGAGAGAAATTCACAGTTTTATATGTTCTGGTCGCTGATCAACAGAGACCTCTGTCCGTCTTCTGCTTTCCAGGTCACTGATGAAAGAACCAGTATTCAATGATGACCTGCCGAGCCGTATCCTCTACGGAGCTGTGAAAGTGAAACCACTTGTCAAGGAATTTACTGAGTCCTCTGCCATTTTTGATGATGGTACCGTAGAGGAGAATGTGGATGTCATCATCTTTGCAAC
The DNA here is from genome assembly GCA_029282475.1 of Phrynocephalus forsythii. NCBI lineage: Eukaryota > Metazoa > Chordata > Lepidosauria > Squamata > Agamidae > Phrynocephalus > Phrynocephalus forsythii. Next base: position 3,559,053 of record JAPFRF010000005.1, on the reverse strand, counting down.
AGGCTACACTGTTGCATTTCCCTTTCTGGACAAGTCATTGATTGAGGTGGAAGACAATTGTGTTCCATTGTATAAACACGTGTTCCCTCCTCATCTGGAGAAGCCAACATTGGCTTTTATTGGCCTGATCCAGCCCCTTGGACCAGTCATGCCCACTGCAGAGCTGCAAGCACGCTGGGCTACTAGAGTCTTCAAGGGTAAGGCTACGACATTGATGGGCAGTTCATCTAATGGGATCAGTTTGCATGACACTACACGCTATGAAAGTGTATTATGTGAAATTGAACAGAGGAAGAAGAGGCTGCAGAGTGGATCAGAGGACCACTATACCATATTTTTCCATGTATACAACACCAGATCAACTAGCTGGAGTCTTTACCAAGATCTTTAATCAGTCTCTGGCTCAATCTAGGGTTCCATCCTGTTTGAAGTCCTCCACCATAGTTCCTGTACCTAAAAAATCTTATATCTCCAGTCTTAATGATTATCGACCAGTTGCACTTACTCCAGTGGTGATGAAATGTTTTGAAAAACTGGTCCGGAATTACATCACATCACTTCTCCCCCAGAGTTTTGATCCCCACCAGTTTGCATATCGAGCAAATAAATCTGCAGAGGATGCTGTCCTTCATGCTGCACTGTCACATCTGGAACAGCGGGAAGCTATGCAAGACTGCTTTTCGTGGACTTCAGCTCAGCATTTAATACCATCCTCCCTCACAGACTGGTGGTTAAATTAGGGGATTTGGGATTTCCACATTCTATATGTATGTGGATAAATAGTTTTTTGTCCGGACGTAGTCAGAGGGTTAGAGTAGGTCAATGTACATCTACAGATCTGAGTCTTAGTACTGGCTCTCCACAGGGCTGTGTGCTGAGTCCACTGCTCTTTACTGGCCTATCATAACAACATTATAGTTAAGTTTATGGATGACACCACAGTAGTGGGGCTTATCTCAGCAGGAGATGAGTCTGCTTATAGGGATGAGGTGGAGCGGTTGATTGAGTGGTGCAGAGAGAATAACTTGCTTCTGAACACATTAAAAACTAAGGAGCTCATAATAGATTACAGGAAGAAGAAAACAGATCTTCAACCACTATTCATTAGTGGAGACTGTGTAGAAAGGGTGACCGACTTCCGTTTGTTGGGAGTCCATATTGAGGAGAATTTAACCTGGAGTGTAAACACCTCTGAGCTGCTGAAAAAGGCCCAACAGAGACTATACTTTCTGAGAGTGCTCAGAAAGAATAACATCACTCAGAGACTATTGGTGTCTTTTTATCATTGTGTAATAGAAAGTGTACTGACATACTGCATATGTGTGTGGTATGCCAGTTGCACGGTGGCTCAGAGGAAATCGCTCCAGAGGGTTATCAATATGGCACAGAAGATCATCGGATGCCCACTCCTCACATTGGAGGAATTACACAGCTCCCGCTGTCTTAAGAAAGCTCAGAATATTGTAGGAGATATTTCTCATCCTGGTCACTCTCTGTTTGTACCACTACCATCAGGCAGAAGGTATAGATCTATTAGAACAAGGATGGAAAGAATCAAAAATAGTTTTTACCCAATAGCATTATCCATGCTAAACTCTGTTAAAAATTAAGTTGACGGGTAATATTGGTGTTGAATGTGTTACATATATATCGTATAGGGGTATGGCTGTTGTTGTTTTTTTAAATTGTAGTTTTTATGGATTGTGTAGGAATGTTGCTAGGTGAAAGAGTGTAGGGATGTGGGTATGTTTGGATTTTATGTCAGTTTTAAATGAGTGTAAGTGATGTTTTGGCATGTGAATGTTGGAGTATGTGTATGGATGGTTTGTTTTTAAATTGTAGATTTTACGTCTTGGATTTTTATGCTGGGTTGTGTGAATGACTGACTGGATGGCACTTTTAATCTCGTTGTATTTATACAACGACAATAAATTGCATTCCTATTCCTATTCCTATTCCTATTCCATTTCTTTTCTAAAATCATGACACAAAAAATTAAGGGGTTGTATACACAGATTTAAGCCTTTCCTGAGGAGTGGGGGTAAGGTGAAAGAGAACGTCAACTGACTTTGCTGTTTCCTTTCCTTTCCAGCAACCTTTGTTTATTCTCTGTGTCCTGCAAACTCCTCTGCACTCTGTTTGGTGCCTTATTTTCAATGGAGAAAGGCTTGGTGGTTGAGCAGCCCATTTAGAATTGCCTTTCCACACTGAAAAGCACATTGCAAAAGCAAGTGCTACCAGAGAGAAAGTGAAACAGTGAGGTCAGTTTGAGTTCTTCTCCACCCCCACTCCCACCCTGTTGTTTCCTTTTCTTTCTGGCTTGATTGCTCTCCTCTCTGCTTTGCTTTTGCAATGATCAGTCCATTGGAGGAGTCTTCAGAATATGGAAAGGAAAGGAAACAGCAGAAGGCAAGGTGGAGGAGACCTCAAGGAGGATTTATTAATTTTATTAATTGGGGGTCTTAAAAGTGTGGAAGGATCTAATATATGGCAGGATCTTATAATGGAAAAATAGTCCATTATAAGACTGAGTGAGAACTCAAGTGAGAACTCAAAAGCAAGACATTATGTCAGTCTCTCATTGCACATCCTGTCAATGACTTTGATCCAGATTTTTCACTCTGACTGAGAGACATTGGCCCTGGAGAAAAGCAGGAAAGTCTGGGCCTGATAGCTTAAAGCCATTCCTAGGGAAAGGAGTCAAGACAGGAGCACCTGGGGACAACATTTGTTTTTGCACCCTTCCTGCCCCCCCATTGCTCCCACCCAGCAACGGGGCTCAAACCCTGCAGGTGTGGGGTGGGTGCGCACACGTGCATGGGCATGGGCAGGTGTGTGTGTGTGTGTGTGTGTGTGTGTGTGTGTGTGTGTGTGTGTGTGTGTGTGTGTGTGTGTGTGTGTGTGTGTGTGTGTGTGTGTGTGTGCAGCAGCATGCATGCACCTTACACCTCTCCCACCAAGGCAAGGAAGAAGAAGAGGAGGGCGCCACGGCCACCACACTCCTGCCTGCCTGCCTGTTTTGTGGTGATGCCAAGCCTTAGGGGAAAGGAGGACTGCAGGGCGGTGGGAGGGTGCATAGCTTCCTCCTGCTGCTCCCCCTCCAGGCACCCCCAGATTGCTGCACCCAGGACAGATGTACACTTCTACACACACACACACACACCGATCCACCCCTGAGTCCAGAGAGTAACCCAAGGTGGTTTTAAGTTACTACTTTCCAAGACAGTACATAGGACAAAATCTAGGGTTCCCAAGTCAGCAGCCTCCCATTTCCTGAGATTTCAGGGCCATGATATCAAAGAGGCACTTCCTGTGAATGAAACAAACAAAATGCAATGTGGTGCATCATGGCTTTCCCCAAGAGAATTTTTTTTAGATTCTGCCTTTTTTTTGTTGTTGTTCCTTTCTAGGACTCAGTTCTCTGCCTCCAGAGAGCACGATGGTGACGGATATAATCAAAAGGAATGAGAAGCGAATCAAATGGTAAAAAATGTACCTTATACCTTATTGCAAGACTGAGTGAAGCTACCGGTTATGAGTTCTAGCCAGCGTATCTCCCAGAGGTCAACTGAGGCCAGGCCCGCTAGAATGTCGCAGGTGCGCTCATTCAGGGTGGCCACACCCAGGGAGACGCAGAAGTCACTCACGTGCAACCGCGCCTTCTCTGTGGTGGGCCCCATGCTGTGGAACCATCTACCGAGTGAGCTGCGCCTAGCACAGTCCCTGTCCACCTTTAAAAAAGGGCTCAAAACCTTGCTTTTTAGAGAGGCATTTGGTGACCTTTATTATTATTATTATTATTATTATTATTATTATTATTATTATTATTATTATTATTATTATTATTATTATTATTATTATTTATTATTATTTTATTTATTCCACCCTGACACCTCTTGCTGAGGGAATCGCCTCTATTCTGTTTTGTATTGTTGATCTGTTTGCACTTGTTGATTTTAACCTTGCTGTAAACCGCCCAGAGTTCCTGTTGGAAAATGGCCGGTATAGAAATAAAACAAATAAATATCAGAGGCTTGGTGGGGATAGCAGGCCAGGAAGAGTAACATTTTCTCATTGCTGCCTTTACCGTTACAGACTGCCTTATTACAATACATTGGCGGTTACTTCACATCCTACTTTGTTCTGCGATTACGTTTGTTTCATGACAGCATTGTTTGCGGTCACATGGTTTTGTCCCTGTTCAATCCCTGGTTTTGTTTACCCATGGGCATGATTACTTGTCTCATGACAACTGTTACTTCACGTCCTTGTTTCATGACAACTACTGGATTTCCCTGGTTTCATTTAGCCTTTTTTTAAATAGTCAGGCTTCCATTTTTGATATTTCAAATCCCCGCAACAGGTGTCTCAGGAAGCCCGGCAGGAAGAGCTGGGTGAGCCCTCACCATTTGCCACAGGTGAGCGGTGGCGGCAGCAGCATGAGCGATGGGTGAGACACATCGCCCTGAACTCAGCAGTCTGCAGGCTGGTGGGCGAGCAGGCAAGGAGAGCTCAGCCCCGCCTCCGGGACCCGAGGAGGATGGACTTACGCCTGACAGTGGCTCTCCATCTGTCCCTTCAAGAGCCACCTTTTCCTGCAGGAACAGGTGGGCAGCTGAGCCTGGCCTGGTGCAGGAGTTCAGGTCAGCTTTCTTGGTTGTTGGAGTATTCCTAGAGCGAAAGGGGGAAACAGCCATTGCTGTTACTTCATGTCCCTTGTCTCGGAACAGGAACCGGGAACAAAGCATGACAACAGAATTCCCCAGCCCAGGGACAGGTACGGCTCATCACGTTCTGTGCCCGGTTCAGGGGGCGTGGTCAGGACAAGATTCTGCTGTCACGCTATGAACGTGAAGTAATCTTTTTCTGTACTGGTCCCACGCTGGACAGCAAAGAGGGATGAGAGGGATGTGAAGTAATGGCAATTCTGACATTTTTTATCTGAACGGAATCATCTAGCCAAAGGGACTAGAATTTGTCATTTCCAGCACCATTTCTATTTCCCCTGCCTGGTGCTACTGGGGCAGGACAGACGGGAGACTGGAACTGGAAATCTTTAATGTGACTGATCCAATAGGGAACAGAGACCACAACACAATCACTTTTAACTTTTAAATACTTTTACTTTTAATCATAGACTGCCAATAACTGATAAAATCTAACACAGAGTCCTTAAATTTTCAAAAAGGAAATTTCCAAAAGATGAGGAAACTAATAAAAAAGAAGCTGAAAGGGAAAATTGAGAGAGTCCACAAATACTCCAAGAGGCATGGATGTTGCTCACAGAAACAATAACAGAGGCCCAATTGGAATGCATACCCAAAAGGGTAAAGGGCAATGCCAGGTCCAAGAAGATTCTGATGTGGCTTACAGAAGCTATCCGGGAAGTGATCAAAAGCAAGAAAATCTCATTTAGAAGGACAACAGGCAGGAACATAAATTCTGGCAGAATAAATACAAGGAAACAATCAGGAAAGCAAGGCAGGACTTTGAGGAGCATATAGCTAAAAACACTGAAAGAAATAACAAGGACTTCTTTAAGTACATTAGAAGTACCCAACTAGGAAGGCCATTGGACCGTTAGATGACAATGGAAGGCAAGGGATTATTAAAGAGGAAAAAGAGATGGCAGAGAGACTAAATGAATTCTTTGCTTCAGTATTAACTGAAGAAGGCAGAGACCACACGCCCCAAAGAGAGCCTATCTTTATAGGGAGGGAAACCAAAGAATTAAGCCCGATAAAATGAAATAACCAGAGAGGTGGTTCTTGCATGTCTTGTTAAAACTAAATGCTAACAAATCACCAGGACCAGATGGCATCCATCCATGAGTTCTCAAGGAAGTTAAAGATGAAATTGCTGAGGTCCTAGCCAAAATATACAATCTTGCCCTCAAATCAGGCATTGTGCCTGATGACTGGAAGGTAGCAAATGTAACACCTGCAATGGAATTAGGATGATGGGACTTAGTGTGATTCATAAGGCTCAATATTAACTGTACATTTACAGCCTTGTCTTTAAATTCTTATCTATGGAATGTTACAGTCGGGACATAACAGGCCAAGCTAGAGAAAGTTAGACAGCTACTATTGGTTATTTCATTCACATGACATCTAGGAGCTTCTCGGATCAGGGAGAAGAGAGGAAGAATGTACTTATGTGGGTGAGAAACTCTTGCTGAGATTCTGCTTCAAGATGTAGTCAGTTAGATGTAGGTTTAGCCAGTTAGACTTGCATATTTCAAAGTATTAAATCAGTTGAGGTTATCATAAGTTTTATCATTTTCAGGCAATAATACATGATAGTATCTGATAAATACTTTGATGTTTTTCATTGATTTTTGAGTTATTTTTTCATTTTTGTAACTTAGAAATTGGCCAATGACACTAAATTATAGAGGGCAGTAAAAACTGAGAGAAATTGTGAGGAGCTCCAGAGGGATCTCTTGATACTGTGGAATTGGGCAAACCAGTGGCAAATGAGCTTCAACATTAGCAAGTGCAGAGTGATGCATGTTGGGGCAAAAAAAAATTACATTTATAAACTAATGGGGTCTGAACTGTCTGCAAAAACCAGGAAAGGAACCTTGATGTCCTGGTGGACAGCTCAATGAAAATGACAACCCAGTGTGCCGCCCCAGTGAAAAAAGCACACTCAATGCAAGGGATCATTAGGAAGGGTATAGAAAATAAATCAGCAACTGTCATTTTGCCTCTTTATAAATCTGTGGTGAGGCCCCATCTGGAGTATTGTGTACAGTTCTAGTCACCGTACTTCCAGAAGGATATTATGGAAGTGCAGAGGAGGGCAACCAGAATGTAATGTGGAGCACATTCCTTACCATCTGAGGCTGCAATGAAATCCAATGAACGTGTCATCCCAGTGTGCCTCTGCAGGGAAAAAAGCCAACTCAACACTAAGGATCATTAGGAAGGGTATAGAAAATAAGTCAGCAAGGGTCATTTTGCCTCTTGGGGTCCCATCTGGAGTACTGTGTTCAGTTCTGGTCACCATACCTCCAGAAGGATATTATGGAACTGGAAAAAGTGCAGAGGAGGGCAACCAGAATAAATAGAGGACTGGAACAGCTTCCTTACCATCTGAGGCTGCAACAGCTGGGCCTCTTCATTCTTGAAAGACGGTGCCTAAGAGGTGACCTGATTGAAGTTTATAAAATAATACATGGTGTGAACAAAGTAGATAAGGAAAAACTGTTTTCCCTATCACACAACAACAGAACTAGGGGGCACTCCATGAAACTTTTGGGTGCTAGATCTCAAACAAATAAGAGAAAGTGCTTTTTCATCCAGAGGATCACTGGTCTGTGGAACTCCATGCCAGCAGAAGTGGTGACAGTTGTCAGCCTTGACAGCTTTAAGAAAGGATTGGACAAGTTCATGAAGAACAAGGGTATCAATGTCTATCATTATGGATGCCTAAGGACAGCCTCCAGGTTGGAGAGATAGACAGAATATCTCTCAATGCATTTGTAGATTATCATAAGCAGGTGAAGACGTCTGCTTAGGAATACCCTGAACCAAATGGGGAGTCACTGTGTGAGACAGAATGCTGGACTGGATGGACTGTGGCCTGTTCCAGCAAGGCTGTTCTCATGTTGTTACGTTCTGACAACCACCATGGAAGAATCATTAGGGGACAGATTAGTGGCCTTCAAGTTGCCCATTCACTGACCCTAAGTACATCGCCATCACAGATCTCTCTAGTGAGGTGCCTTGTTAATTTTTTAAAATCTTACTTTTCCCCATTTGTACATGTATAACAGCATGTATAATTTTACATAGTGTCTGCTAGGGATGGGCACCATATGAAAAATGAAACACCGTTTCGTTGTGTCATAAGGTTTTGAATTGTTTCAAAATGAAATGAAACGCTGACTAGCGTTTTATTACGAAATGAAATGAAGCACCATTTCCCCTCACTAGAATGAAATGATTTGTTCTAGAGGAAATGTCAGGGGAGCTTACTCAAGCTCTTCCCTGCAAGCCCCATGAAAATTGGAAAGGTTTGGGGTTCGGGGAGCTGAGTTATGATGCTCCAAATGGGGTGCCCCTAGGGAAAAAAACTTTCTAATTGGATTCATTGGGAAGCACCAGCAGCGCTCTCGCTCACCCAATCAGCTTCTGGTTCCATTTAGAAAGGTTTTTTTCCTAGGGACACCCCCTTTGGAGCTTTAGAACTCAGCTCCCTGAGTTGTGAAACCCAAACCTTTCCAAATTTCAAGAGGTTCCCTAAAATCTCTAGAGGAAGCTAAGCCTGCTGCTTTGCCTGGGATCAGTATTAGAGAGTGGGGTATTTTTTAAAAATATGAAACATGCCTGGGATTTTAGGTGACAGTTTCGAAAGGTTTTGGTTTCAGGGAGAGAGTGGGAAGGAGTGTTTGGTGCGCTTTACCAATATAGAAGTGAAGCTGGTAAATTAACCCTATATTGGGATTGTGCAACACACACACTCCTTCAATTAACTACCCAGACCCCCTTTGGACCTTAATAACTCAGCCCCCTGAAATCCAAATATCTCCAAATTTGGGGGGAGGTACAAGGAAGAGTCCCCAGCAATTTTGATGCCGCTTCATGGCTGCTGCGATACTATTTTGGAGTACAAATATTTGTTTTGTAACAAAATGAAACGAAACTACTCTAGAAACAAAATGAAACACTATTTTCTTGTTTCGTGCCCATCCCTATTGTCTACTTTTATCCAACATAATAAGTAGTTACCTGAGTAACATGTGACAACAGGCTGAGTTGTGTAACTTTCTTGGAGATTCACCCTGAGGACTATTTGCTCACTGCCTTAGTGGGTATTATTATTTGGCTTTAGAAAGAAAGCCTTCAAATGTTAGTCTTGAAGCTGCAACAAGTCCCTGCTATGTTTCCTTTACCAGCTGAATATTGGAGAATCTCTGGAATGTGAGTGTTTGCATCCTGTTGAAAGCATAACTTAGAACCTAGATTCCTGCTTTAAATTTACCAGTTATTTTGCTGCCAAAAATGTGTTTTCTAACTGGGTTGAGAGAATTTCAAGTTGTAGCCTCAGAGGGAAATGTTTTGGGAATGTTGCTGATGAACAAATATGTAGAACTTGGACAAGAAGAAAACTCACACAGTTCAGCTTGTTTGAAAATAGAACTGACATAATTCACTTGTTTTCAAGACAGCGATTTCAAAGTGTTACTAGAGTTCAATTGTTGATTAAATTGCATAGATTTGCATCCAGTTATGTTGATCAATCAAAGAGTGGAACTAGACCTCCCAAGAGAAGCAGAGAGTTCTCAATTCATGTTTGCCATATTGGCCTCCTATGTGGGAAGGGACTTGTAGTAGAGAACAAATGAGTGGAAGTAAGGACTTATCAGCTGTCCCCAGAAATTCTTTATTCACAGGCTGTTTAAAATGTTGGTGGAGAGAGTTTTTTTTTTGGGGGGGGGGGGAATAAGAACATAAGAACATAAGAAGAGCCATGCTGGATCAGGCCAAAAGCTTCCTGTATCTCACAGTGGCCCCACCAGATGCATTTGGGAGCGCACAAAACTAAATATCTGTCTCCTGATACCACTCCCCTGCATCTGGTCCTTGAAGTTGATTGGTTGGGGAGAACTGATGATGTGCCACACATGTCCCCATTAAAATCTCAGTTACAAAAACCCCTCAGATTAGACCACTAAATTAACATGGACCAAGAAGGGTTTAATTGGAAAATTAAAATGGTCTAAAATTAAAGAAAAACTGTATTAGGATTTATTTCCAATAGTATTTTTCCATGTATAAGACTATATTTTTTCATATTATACATGCAAGTAAGCCAATGAGAGAACCACACAGTAGACAAACTTATTTCAGGCTGGAAAATTGGGGGTTGTCTTATCCATGGGGGTGCCTTATAGACAGAAAAATAGAGTACCTTACTCCTTGGATCACCAAATGATAGATTAAATTTTAATCCAATCTGTTCATGGATTGACAATATCACAGTATTTCTATGCCTTCCAGTCAGAGCCTCAGAGGTTATGTTACTGTGTAAATTTACTCTGGCAAGAGGTCAGGAAAAGACGCAACCTGCTGAACCAAAGTCCAATTTTAATGATAGGTAATAAGAATCAGTCAAGGTTTAGGAAAGGATTGGACAAGTTCATGGAGAACAAGGGTATCAATGCGATCATTATGGATGCCTAAGGACTACCTCCGGGTTTGAGAGATAGGCAGGATATCTCTCAATGCCATTTGCAGGGAATCATAAGCAGGTGAAGACATCTGCTTGGGAATACCCTGAAGCAAATGGTGAGCCACTGTGTGAGACAAAATGCTGGACTGGATGAGCTGTGGCCTGTTCTGGCAAGGCTGTTCTTATGTTCTGAGAGTATAGTGTACTAGTTACAGAATTGGACAGTTCATGCCAAAATCTTTCATACAAAACAAAACCACATGGCAACCCTTCCTCAGGTTCAGTGCTGTTGCATTATATGTCTCTCTGTTTTCTCTCCTTCTAAAGGTTTGGTACTAGCCGCAGCCAGTCAATACAGACTGATTTCATCACCTATGTGGATGAGCTTGCTGTTGAATTGGGATCAAAGCCAAATCTGCTTATGCTGTTGCTGAAGGATCCTAAGCTGGCTCTGACAATATTCTTTGGGGCCTGCAGCCCATTCCAGTTCCGCTTGAGGGGGCCAGCAAAGTGGGCAGGAGCCAGGAATGCCATCCTCACACAGAAAGAAAGAATTGTAAAGGCCACCAAGACCCGAGTAGTGGATAAGCCTTCAGATCACAACCTGTTCAGCCTCCTTAAAATCCTTGGCCTCCTTGTACTCCTCACTGCTGTCTTTTTTGCCCTTGCTCAGCCATTCTCTTCACCTAGCAATGCAACAGTGATGGACTAAAAGCTGACATGTTTCATGCCTTTTAGAATGATGAATGGTTGTTCCTTCCTGCAATGAATCAGACTATTCAGTGCATATGTCAGATTACTGCAAGTTTTAGTGGCTTTTCAGGTGCTCCTTCAGTTTTGGCCTTTTTCACAAATGGAAAGAATGGAAGATCTTACAGACGCACTCTGGAAATTATGAAATATGAAGGTGTGCACACAGCATCAGTGCAGGTCCATTGATCCCTCCCAGAACTTGTTAGAATTTGTTAGAGGCACTTCACTTGCACAACAGGGCAAGCTTAGAATCTCCTTCATGGCATGATAAGGTAGAGGATATACTGGGGGAGTGGGGAAGTAAGAGAAAAAGTTAGATATACATAGAATATGTATTTTATATGCTTAACTCACTTTTCCTTCTACAAAGCATTTTTCTGAGGGATATGGTTCTTACCAATAAAAGTGGCAAACTAAGTCGATTTTTATATATATTTTTGTGGCACCCATTTGCTTCCAAACTGCAGTGACCAGAATAGAGGACTGGAACAGCTTTCTTACTGTCTGAGGCTGCAACAGCTGGGCCTCTTCATTCTTGAATGATGGTGCCTAAGAGGTGACCTGATTGAAGTTTATAAAATCATACATGGTGTGAACAAAGTAGATACGGGAAAACTGTTTTCCCTATCACACAACACTAGAACTAGGGAGCACTCCATGAAACGTTTGGGTGCTAGATCTCAAACAAATAAGATAAATAAATACTTTTTCATCCAGAGGATCACTGGTCTGTGGAACTCTGTGCCAGAAGAAGTGGTGACAGTTGTCAGCCTTGACAGCTTTAAGAAATGATTGGACAAGTTCATGGAGAACAAGGGTATCAATGGCTATCATTTGAATCCATTTCTCCTGAATCTTAGTCTCATTCTATCCAGTAAATCACATTGTCTCACATATATTTATCATTATCAAAGGACACAAGAAGCATCTAATTCATTATCCCACCAAGGCAGTAACATAAAGTCAAACCATACCAATATATGGCTAACCAACTTCTATCCATTCCACTGTTCAAAGAGTCTTGACATTAGAAAGATTTTTTAATGTGTAGTCAAAAATCTCTCTTTTTTAATTTGAATACAATGCTTATTTTCTCTTCCAAGGAACAGTCACAAAACAAAACATTTTAAATGAATGTTTCAAGAGAAAATATCAAGAACCACCTGTCAGATTTGCTTTGATTTGTATTCCTGCATGGAGCAGATGTGAGGGTTCTATCTTTGACCTGATGCTTGTAAAGGAACACCTTTTTTACCAATCATTTTATCTTTTATTGTTTCACCTTCACAAAAAACTGAAGGGTTTAAAGTTGTCTTTAAATTCTGAGGCAACTCAAAGGGTGTAGTAAGGAAAGGGTCTTGATCCATTCAACAGGAGAATTAACTTTTAACTGTACTAAACCAAAACTTGTTCATTTCTGACCCGGCATCAAAAGTCCTCACTGGATTGGGCGTTTTTAAGGTTTCCCGTGGAATTGCAGCAAGCTCGAGTGGAAGCGTCACAAGGCTAGGAAGAGCAGAGGCACTCGCAACAAGTGGGGGGTGGAGGAAAAGGCAAAGGACCATCACAAGGTCCAAATCAAGAGAGTTTGCTGCTTTTCCTCCAAAGGTGTTTCCTGGTAGGTCTTTTGTCTGCAAGAATTTTGCATTTTGGAGCATTCCCACCAGCCCCGACAGGTGTCCTAGTTGCTCTTCAAACAAGCGAGTAAACAAGCAAAACACTAGACTCTGTGTGTGTGTGTGTGTGTGTGTGTGTGTGTGTGTGTGTGTGTGTGTGTGTGTGTGTGTGTGATGGAAAACGTGCCCGAGTGAGGGAAAGGCTGTGTGAATGTAGGAGAGAGATTAATGTCAAAAATACTGAAGGGTGGGGACAGTGACGAACTCCGAGCTCACTTCAACCCGCCTTCCCCATTCCTACACCTCCGGGAGAGGAAGGGTCGTGGCCACCGTGAAACAATTGAAAGGCTCGCCCTCCGTCCAGTGGGCAAGGCGAGCAGCGGAGAGGAGGGCCACCACCCGTGCGCATAGCACCCCTCCAGCTCAGGATCCCAGTGGCAGCGTTTGCCACATAACAAGGCATATGGGGGATATGGTTGAGACGTACAAAATAATGCAGGGCATGAGTCAAGTGGATAGAGGGACACTCTTCTCCCTCTCACAAAATACCAAAACTAGGGGACATCCGCTCAAATTGAGGGCTGGGAGAGTGAGAACGGACAAAAGAATTTTTTTTATCCCACGTGTTGTTAGTCTGTGGAACTCCCTGCCACAGGGCTGGGAGATCATTTAACAAATTTAACAGTCAAATTTGTGTTAAATTGCTGTTTTCAGGGTCTTTTTCATCGTCTGGAACTGATTAATCCACTTTCCCATTACTTTCTATGGGAAAAGTTCATTTGACTTAAAGCATGTTTGACTTATGTCTAGACCTCTGGAACGGATTAATGACGTAAGTCAGGCCTGCCCAAAGTCCGGCCTGGGGGCCAAATCCGGCCCATCAGGCCATTCTGAGTGGCCCGTGGCTGGCTGGCCCACCCCTCACTCCCCCTCCTTCGCCCCATGTTTTTTAAATCTTCCACCGACACCGCCGGGAAGCTTGAGGGGCTGGGCGGGCCAGTCGGCCAGTGAGCAGAAGCTTGTGGGGCTGGGTGGGCGGGCGAGGGGGCGGGCTACCACCACCAGCACTGCCAGGAAGCTTGTGGGGCTGGGTGCGCGGAAGGGGGTGGCACGCAGGCAGGCCGCCACCACCGGCATCACCGGGAACCTTGTGAAGCTAGGCGGCCCCTGGCTCATTCTCAGCCACCAAATCTGGCCCTCTTTACAAAAAGTTTGGGCATCCCTGATGTAAGTCAAGGTTCCACTGTAGCTGGATTTTAAAATGCCTTAAGGAACCACAAGATGGCAGTGCCACCCACTTTGCACTGAGTCCTCCAACAGTACATTCAACCATAGAGATTGCTTCCTAAACATTGCTTCTCTAACCAAGAGCCATGCCATTTCCTCCTCCTCCCTCAGGGCATGCTTCCACTATTCTCTAAAGCTGCTATCATTACCAAACCACAAAGAAAGTTGATCAGCATTCTCTTTCTTTTCTGCATTATTTGCAGACCCAATTCATGGAAATGTCTTCATTTGGAATATATGTAATTAACTTTCTGGTAAAATGAATTATTTAAAGCATGAATTTGTGGAGGGAAATAATAAATAAAAGATGAAACAGAGGCTGCCTTGCTTTGGGCTCATCATGAGAAGACCATAGTTCTGGGAAAGGTGGAATGCAGTAAAAAGAGAGACGGTCCAGGAACCGATAAACTTCCTAAAGGAAGCCACAGGCCTGAGTTTGCAAGAGCTGAACTGGGAGGGCCAGGGAAGAATTCTGCCTGGATTTTGGAACTTGGAAAATTGTTTCCACTACTCAGAGGTGACCCAAGCTGGGCAGTGTTCTGTCCTACCTCCACCATGACCCTCCACAAGCGGTTTTTTGTTTGTTTGTTTCTGCGAAGAAAATAACGTTTCTCAGAATATATTGACTAAGGTATTATGGGAACTGTTGTCCTAGAGGCAGCCTCCACAATCCTCCAGCAGTGTCTTGTATTTTTGTGAAGAAAATAAGGTTTCTCAGATGATGTGGACTAGGGGATTATGGGAACTGTTGTCCAAGAGGCAGCCTCCACAATCCTCCAGCAGTGTCTTGTATTTTTGTGAAGAATATAAGATTTCTAACACAACATTGACTAGTGGATTATGGGAACTTTTTTCCAAGAGGCAGCTTCCAGAAGCCTCCAGCAGTGAAGCTGCATTTTTGGGAACAAAATTAAGGTTCCTCACAAAATCACAATTTATTTTTGGCAAAACAACAACAACAACTTTGTTTTACAAGACCAACATGGTATTTATGACCCTGTTGTAAATTCCCAAAATGACAAAAAATAGTTCAGAGGAGGGTGATGGGAGAGGGGAATGGTGAAAGACAGGGAGGAGGGAATAGAGAATTTGTTAACTTTAGAGTAATGATGAAGAAAGACCAGTTCTTGTATTGTGGGTTTCAGTCTGTAACCAAGGACTTTCTTGTCCTTTGTGTATAGTTATTAGTGCACAGATTTAATCAGATTTAATCTGATACTATGGATATATTTTAAAAATGATTTTAAGATTATTCAAACATCCTGTTTTAAGGTACTTTAATTCATTCAGTTTAAATAAAACAATCCTTTACTTATTTTTCATTATTTAAGTTTTCCAAAACAGATGGATAGAGAAGTAGATATGTTCCAGCATATATATACCTCCAACCTCCCAGAAAACCCACCTTTATCTCTGCCAGCTGACTGGGAGGTGTGCACAGTGCCTATCAGCTGTGGGGGAAACACTGTGGCTACCACGTTTTTGCTGGCTCCATCACCACTCCCCCAGCCCGTACTCCAATCCTTGCTAGCCAGACCTCAGGATGTGCATGGCACCTCTTGAACGGGGCAGTGTGCCACAGCTCACCAGTTTTCCCCACAGCCACACTAGTGTGTCCCCCTGGCACACCCCCTTTAACTCTTGCTTCTTGAACATAGTGGCTGGAGAAGGCATGCATAGTGCTGAGCAGCCGTGCATGGGGGGGGGGGTAAGAGCAAGGAAACCATGCAGCAGTTTCCATCATCTGGCTCATGCATCTGCACTCACGCTGGTTGAGCTTTTGTGTGGTGCTTAAGCGGCCCTGCACCCCTTCTCAGCCCATAGCTCCCCAGACCCCTGTTGGCCTCAATCTCCCCAGCACGGGGGCAAAGGGATGTTAGCCTTGGCCTTGGCTGTCTCAGGAGGTCCCCACACCTGGCCTGGTACAGTGGCACCTGGGAAAGGGCAGGGCCAAGCCAGAGGCAAGTGGCTACAGTGCCCGGTGAAGGGCAGCAGGGAGATCCAAAAGGGGACAGCCAGGAGCGTGCCGCCTTGCTGCCCTGGGAGGTGGTGCCAGTGCCAGGAGAGCCTCCCTGCCCTGAGGGCAGAGGGTTCCTGCGAGAGGCTAGCTGTGGGGCAGCTGGTGTTGGGGCCTCTTTGGCAGCCAGGGTGAGGGGGCATACCCGATGAGCCTGGGAAGCAGCCTGTGCAAGAGCTTCTGCTTCTGCCTCCAGCGGGGCCAGGGGCTGTGTCGCTTGGGGGGGGGGTTCCCGCCTCCTGCACCTGGCTCACTGCACATGTTCCCCAACTAGTGGGAGCAGCTCTTCCTGGAGAGCCCACCACTGACCTTGCCAAGAAGGGGGCTTCTGGAGTCTGCTGACCAGCTACAAAAGGCGCTGCAAGTGGGCCCCGGCCCAGTCCTTCAGCCTTGTGGAGCCGCTCTTGGGACTGAGCCCGGAGCAGCCACCTCGGCCCTGAATGAAACTCCTGCTTTGGCCCTGTGCTGCCGCGGAGCCAAGCAGCTGAGCATGCCACTTCTGTGGATCCCTCCCATTGCTGGCTGCCGTCAGCCAGCACTACTCAGGAATGGTGAGGTGTGGGGGGCCTCCCATGGAGCCCCAGGGATGGTTGGGGGAGGGAGCGGCAGCGGCCTCAGCTGGGCATGACTTCAGCAAATCTGCTGGCCTAACTGCTTTTCTCCCCCTTTCTCTCTCTCCTCTCAGGAGCACACACACACATGCTTTCTTTCCCCCCTCCCCTCCCACTCCCTCCCCAACCCATCCAACACCCTCCCCCTCACCATTGTGAGTGAGCAAGCCAAGCAAGCATGTGGGGAAGAAGGGGAAGTAAGGGCGAGAAAGCAAGAAAGCAAGCCCGAGGGTGTCTTCTGTCCCCCTCTCTCTGGAGCGAGGGGGGAGGGGGTTGGACGGGTTGGGGAGGGGGTGGGAGGGATTAGAGAAAGCGTGCGTGTGCACT
Organism: Phrynocephalus forsythii; assembly: GCA_029282475.1. Taxonomy (NCBI): domain Eukaryota; kingdom Metazoa; phylum Chordata; class Lepidosauria; order Squamata; family Agamidae; genus Phrynocephalus; species Phrynocephalus forsythii. Next base: position 3,542,260 of record JAPFRF010000005.1, on the reverse strand, counting down.
CCTGAGAGGAGAGAAAGAGGGAGAAAAGGGGGGGTCAGGCATGACAGATACAAAATGTCTTTTCCACCCTTCCCCTATTCTTGGGGAGCCCATTACAGCACACCCCCAGTGATTTGCCTGGCCAAGGGACCTGCACTTAGATAGATAGATAGATAGATAGATAGATAGATAGATAGATAGATAGATAGATAGATAGATAGATAGATAGATAGATAGATAGATAGATAGATAGATGGCTCTTGATGATCATTTTTTCACATTGTAATCCGATATCGAGGGTTGCAGGTTGACACTATAATATCTATTATGCTACATTTTTTCTTGGTTTACCTTTCCTAAGGCAAGTATACCCTCGTAAACTGCATTTAGACCATTGTGCCAGCACAACCAACCCATACCCTCCTAGTACCTTGCAATCTTGTACCTGCCCCATCTAGCATCTTCCTTCTTCTGTTACGTGATGGGACTAGCCTCTTTGGGCGTTTATACACCACCCTTAAGCTCTGCCGCAAATGGCTGCAAGGTCCGGACCTTAAAAATGTTTACCCACCAGCTCCGGACTTTGCAGACAATTAAGTGCGACCCCGCCCACCTAAGCGCGACCCAGCTGCACTTTCTTGTACCTGCTTGAGGTGGGTGAAAATCCCCAGGTCCGGATTTAATCTGGTCAGTGCGGGGCTCTCCTGGCTTCTGTTTTTTTTTTTTTTTTGCCTCCCGCCCCTTTAAGAGAAGAGGTGGGAGGAAAAAAAGCAAGCAGAAGAGAAACTGAAGAGAAAAGGAGCTCCGGGAAGCTCCTCCAGGTGAGCTGCATTTTTTCCTCTCTTTCTCTGGTGGGGAGGAAGGAAGAGCAACGAACCCCTAAGATCTTTGGTCCGAATTTAAGGGGCCAGCGGATCTTAGGGGTCGTGTGAAAAGGCCCTTAGTGTGTTACCTCTGTTCCCATGGTACTGGCCTATGCTGAGAGGCATATTTTAGAGGCAAGCTGTCCCTCTGGTGGTCTTGTGCCCACATCAGTTCCCATTATCTACCAAGGCCATGCCATCAGCTGGTCTTCCACCCACACCTATTTCCATCATCCACAATGGCAGGTTAGCTGATGGCATGTCCGTGGTGGAAAATGGGAATTCATGTGGGTACAACACCAACTTGCATGATTATTGTGGATAACGGGAATATAAAACAAACTGGCATGTCAGTGGTGGATAATGAGAATAGGTGTGGCTACAATAACAAGAGAACTTCCAGAACTACAAGCTGGATTTCGAAAGGGCAGAGGAACTAGAGATCAAATCGCCAACATGCGCTGGATTATGGAGAAAGCCAGAGAGTTCCAGAAAAACATCTACTTCTGCTTCATTGACTATGCCAAAGCCTTCGACTGTGTAGACCACAACAAACTATGGCAAGTCCTTAAAGGAATGGGAGTGCCTGACCACCTTATCTGTCTCCTAAGAAATCTATATGTGGGACAAGCAGCAACCGTCAGAACTGGATATGGAACAACTGACTGGTTTGGAATTGGGAAAGGAGTACGACAAGGCTGTATACTGTCACCTTGCCTATTTAACTTATATGCAGAGTACATCATGAGAAAGGCCGGTCTGGATGAATCACAAGCCGGAATTAAGATTGGACGAAATATCAACAACCTCAGATACGCAGATGATACTACTCTAATAGCAGAGAGTGAGGAAGAATTAAAGAACCTCTTAATGAGGGTGAAAGATGAGAGTGGAAAAAATGGGCTGAAGCTCAACATCAAAAAAACTAAGATCATGGCCACTGGTCCCATCACCTCCTGGCAAATAGAAGGGGAAGAAATGGAGGCAATGACAGAGTTTATTTTCTTGGGCTCCTTGATCACTTCAGATGGCGACTGCAGCAATGAAATAAAAAGACGCCTGCTTCTTGGGAGGAAAGCAATGGCAAACCTAGATAGCATCCTAAAGAGCAGAGACATCAGTTTGCCAACTAAGGTCAGGATGGTTAAAGCTATGGTTTTTCCAGTAGTGATGTATGGAAGTGAGAGCTGGACTATAAAGAAGGCTGATCGCCGCAGAATTGATGCTTTTGAGCTGTGGTGCTGGAGGAGAGTATTGAGAGTCCCCTGGACTGCAAAGAGATCAAACCTATCCATTCTGAAAGAAATCAACCCTGAATGTTCACTGGAAGGACAGATTTTGAAGCTGAGGCTCCAGTACTTTGGCCACCTCATGAGAAGAGAGGACTCCCTGGAAAAGTCCCTGATGCTGGGAAAAATCGAAGGCAAAAGGAAAAGAGGACGACAGAGAATGAGATGGTTGGACAGTGTCATCGATGCAACCAAAATGAATTTGACAAAACTCCGGGAGGCAGTGGAGGATAGGAAGGCCTGGCGAGCTCTGGTCCATGGGGTCACGAAGAGTCGGACACGACTGAACGACTGAACAACAACAACAACAACAACAACAACAACAACAACAACAACAACAATAACAACAGCTAACATGGCCGTGGTGCATAATGGGAATCTTCCCTATGTTCATCACAGCCTTGCAAGTTGATGCTGTATCCACTCCAATTCCCATTATCCACCATGGTCATGCAGGTTGCTGTTGTACATACATGTATTCCCATCATCCACCACAGCTATGCGAGTTTGTGTTGTACCCATACCAATTCCGATTACCCATGACAGTCATGCCAGCTGGTCTTTGAACTACTCCTATTCCCATCATCCACTATGAACATGTTAGCTATTGGTATTGTACCTCTCCTATTTCCCATTATCCACCACAGCCATAACACCAGCTGGTCTTCCAAAAACACCTATTCCCATTATCCACCATGTCCATGCAAGTTGATGTTGTACCCACACCTATTCCCACTTGTAAGGAAACTCAGGAGTAGGAGGGTAGCTGGCCGAGAATTACCTGAGTTCCTGTGGTTCTTTTAAAGAAAACCAATAGCTTGAGAGCATGAATTTAATGAAATCCTTTTATTCACTATTTGAAGTTACAAAAACAAAAAACAACTCATAATTCATTATTCTAACTTACAAAAATGAAAAAACTCATAAAAATCAATGAAAAATATAAAATACTTATCAGATACCATCATATAGTATTGCCTGAAAATAATAAAGCCTATGATATTCTCACTATCTTAATACTATGAAAACTACAAGCCTATGCTTGCTAGATCTAAATCTAGCTGACTACAACTTGAAGGCCCAAATCCAAGCAAGCCTCTCTCCTCGACTTAAGTACAGTGGTACTTTGTATAAAGGAATTAATTTGTTCCAAATGAAATTGTTAAGCAAATTTTCCTTTATACAAATTTCCCATAGGAATGCATTGAAAACAGAGTAATCCCTGATCGCGACCATTTTTATGTTGTACGGATTCACCCCATAGGCGATTCTGTTAAGCAAATTTCTCCTATCTCTTGTACAGATTTTATTTTATACAAACCGTTTGTTATACAAGGGTCCACTTATATAAACTTTTCTTTTTTCCCAGCTCTGAGAATCTTCGAGATGTCACATGAAGTAACTGATCAATGGTAGCTGTCTAATTTTCTCTAACTTGTCTTATTATGTCTGGACTATTACATTCCTTAGATAAGCATCCAAGACAAAGCTGTAAATGTGCAGTTAATACTGAGCCTTAGAAATCACACTATATCCCATCATGCCAATTTCTTTTCATGCTGTGTCCCATTATCCTTATTCCATTACATGCCCATCTTCGGGAAATAAAAAAGTTAAATCCTATTTAACATTTTTATGAAACAACAACTATATAAGTGTGTATATGTGCCATTCTAGCAAAATATATGAACTACGGATACCAAAATTCTAAACAATACGTAACTTGAAAAATTATGCTTAAAATACTAAGAAAACATTAGCTCTACAATACTGCATTCTTAACAAGGCTGTTTCTCTTTTAAACATGGCTAAGTAACACCAAGCTGGAAGTGGTCATGAGTAGAATGGAAAATAATCTTCTTGATAGCTTCGAACCTCGTGTCTTGGCTAGGATCATGTCCAAACTTAGGAACTTTCTCTTTGAACTCTGTACCTGGTTGCAAAAGAAATACATTAGAACCTAATATAAAAAACATAAAAAGCCCTTGATTTTCGAAGGGCAAACTTCCCTCAGATGAGGAAACTAGTTAGAGAGAAATTGAGGGGGAAAGTTAGAAGAATCCAATCTCTTCAGAGTGCATGGAGCCTGTTTAAAACAACAATAATAGAGGCCCAGCACAAGTGCATACCACAAAGAAAGAAGAGCTCATTTAAGTCCAAGAGGTCACCGGCATGGTTAACGAGTGGAGTTAGAGAGGCTCTAAATCACAAGGAGAGGTCTTTCTGTAAATGGAAATCCTCCCCAAACGAGGAAAATAAAAAGGAACACAAACTCTGGCAAAAGAAATGTAAGAAGATGATAAGGGAGGCAAAGAAAGATTTTGAGGAACGCATGGCTAGCAATATAAAGGGTAATAATAAAAGCTTCTTTAAATATGTTAGAAGTAGAAAACCTGCCAGAGAACCAGTTGGCCCTCTGGATCGTGAGGGAGGAAAAGGGGAGGTTAAGGAGGACTTGGACATTGCAGAGAAATTGAATGACTTATTTGCGTCTGTCTTCACGACAGAGGACCTTGAGCGGATTCCACTGCCTGAGCCGCCCCTCTTGACTAAAGAGTTAAATCAAATACAGGTTAAAAGAGAGGAGGTTTTAGGAGTAATTGATAAATTGAGGATTAACAAGTCACTGGGCCCAGATGGCATCCACCCAAGGGTTATTAGGGAACTGAGAAATGAACTTGCAGATCTCTTAACGGTTATATGCAAATTGTCTCTTAAAACGGCCACAATGCCGGAGGACTGGAGGATGGCAGATGTCACACCAATTTTTAAAAAAGGAAGGAGGGGGACCCAGGAAACTACAGGCCAGTTAGCCTTACATCTGTCCCAGGGAAGATGGTGGAAAGCCTCATCCAAGAGAAAATCTTAAAACACATAAAAGAACAAATCTTGCTGAAAGAAAATCAGCATGGCTTCTGTAAGGGTAAATCCTGTCTGACGAACCTTTTAGAATTTTTTGAAAAGGTCAACAGGCACGTGGATTTGGGTGAACCGGTGGATATACTCTATCTGGATTTTCAAAAGGCTTTTGACACAGTCCCTCACCAAAGGCTGCTGAGAAAATTGCACAGTCAGGGGATAAGAGGTCAGGTCCTCTTATGGATTGAGAACTGGTTGAGATCCAGGAAACAAAGAGTAGGTGTCAATGGGAAATTTTCACAATGGAGAGAAGTGAAAAGCGGTGTGCCCCAGGGCTCTGTCCTGGGACTGGTGCTTTTCAATCTGTTCATAAATGACCTGGAGACAGGGATAAACAGTGAGGTGGCCAGGTTTGCAGATGACACAAAACTTTTCCGTGTAGTGAAAACCAGAGAAGATTGTGAAGAGCTCCAGAAGGATCTCTCCAAACTGGGGGAATGGGCTGAGAAATGGCAAATGCATTTTAATGTAACCAAATGTAAAGTAATGCATATTGGGGCAAAAAATCCAAACTTCATCTATCAACTCATGGGCTCTGAGTTATCCGTGACGGCTCAGGAAAGAGATCTTGGTGTGTTGGTGGACAGCTCCATGAAAGTGTCTCCCCAGTGTGTGGCAGCGGTGAAGAAGGCCAATTCCATGCTAGGGATTATCAAAAAGGGGATTGACATTATAATGCCATTATACAAAACAAATAGTAAGGCCCCACCTGGAGTATTGTGTACAATTCTGGTTACCACATCTCAAGAAAGACACAGTGGAACTGGAAAAGGTGCAGAAGAGAGCGACTAAAATGATTACTGGGCTTGGGCACCTCCCTTATGAAGAAAGGCTAAAACATTTGGGCCTCTTTAGTCTGGAAAAAAGGCGCTTGAGGGGGGATATGATTGAGACATACAAAATAATGCAGGGTATGAGTAAAGTGGATAGAGGGAAGCTCTTCTCTCTCTCCCAAAATACCAGAACTAGGGGACATACACTCAAATTGAAGGCTGGGAGAGTAAGAACTGACAAAAGAAAATATTTTTTCACCCAGCACATTGTAAGTCTTTGGAACTCCCTGCCACAAGATGTGGTGATGGCATCTGGCCTGGATGCCTTCAAAAGGGGATTGGACAGATTCCTGGAGGAAAAGTCCATCACAGGTTACAAACCATGATGGAGAAACCAGGGTACTTCAAGGGCCAGATGCAGGGGAGTGGTATCAGGAGACAGATATCTAGTCTCATGCGCTCCCAAACACATCTGGTGGGGCCGCTGTGAGATACAGGAAGCTGGACTAGATGGGCCTTTGGCCTGATCCAGCATGGCTCTTCTTATGTTCTTATGTTCTAACCTTGGAAGCATCAAGCATTTTTGTTACAATCAGCATCTGAAAAATAAAACATTTGGTTAAATGAACTTTCCTCTGTAGCAGACTCCTGTGGAGAAAACAGTAAAGGGTTAGCCTTAGCTCTAACAATTTTAGACAATCTAGAATGTTGGATGTCGTCCTGTTCCTTGGCCTGGATAACATTGATAGTAGACATTTCCTTGTGTTGACTCTGCTGTTCCATCAAATGTTTTTTATAAAGTAAATCAGTTCCAACTAGGAATTTGATTTTCTGTTCAGAAGGATGTACAAAGACAACTGTCTCTCCTTCAAAGGCTTGGAATTTCACTTTGATTCTGGCAAGATTAGCAAGATGAATTGTTAATTCAGATTGCTCAGTCAAAATTGGAAATAGGCAAAATTGGAAATTGAACATCCTGTAGAATGTCACTTTCTTGTAAGAAGTCACTGGAAATTGAAGATATTTCAGCTCCAGTGTCAATGAAAGACAGGACATTGATTGTTCCAGAGTTTCTTTGAATAGTTACCACAGTTGAGAATTGTTTTCTGGCCCATTCTTTTTGCTTGTCAGGAATCAGTTCCTGTCTCTGCAGAATTTTACAGTTTGGTAGCAATTCCTGTTGTACACCAGTAGATGATGCTGCAAGCATAGAAACAGATTGGGTATATGTTGAAGCCTGCGATGACAAGTGTGTCTGAGATCTCCCGCCTTCTGGAACATTCGGGGAATTTTCTGGTGCTGAACAGTAAGCAATGGTGTCCCATGCTCCACAGTTTGATATGAATGCCCTCCAGTCAATGGCTCAAAGTCTATAGTCCCAGAAATGGTTTGTACTCCTTTCTGCTTTTTCAGCTGCATCTTTATTTACCTGATAGTCCATAAGTCTCTGTTGCTGTTGAATATTTATTGTCTGCAAGTTAGTCAAAGCTTGTAAGCATTGGGAAATTTCATTCTGTTGTGGTTGGCCTGGCTGTGGCTGAACAGGTGCCATTGGGGAAGGGGGAGAGGGTACCCATGGCTGAAAGTGTGGTCTGATTGGAGCCCTTGGCTGAACAACTGGTCAGATTGGTGCCCTTGGCTGGAGAGCTTGTCGGACAGGTGCTGGCGGGAGGGGGAGGTGGTGCTGGTGGGCAAATGGGTTGCTGGGAAGCTCGGATTCGTGGTTGAATATGTAGTGCATAATCTGGATGAGGGGGTGTACGGGCTCTGCCTCTGCCTCTGCTCCTTGTCAGTAAGGCTGTTACTTCATGTACCTCCTCGTGCTGCGGTGAGGTTGGCTCCAATCTGAGTTCGGATTTGGTCACATGATCTGAAACCGGGGCCGCCCCTCTTTCTTGTGTACTCACGTGCATGTTGGGTGAAGCCGAAGCCATTCGAACCTCACGTCTTTGATGCGGTTTCAAATGAAAGTTTCATTTGCTTGCCGCTGATTCATTAAGTGGCTAATGTCTTTCGTTTTCCGTTCTTTCGATTAATCGACAGTCTCCCGTCATTTGTGCGTTCCGCATTAATTTCTTATCTGTGCCATTTTTTTCCCCAAACATTCCATGGCAAACTCCATAGACACTGCTCCCAGTAATGCCACTTCCTGCTCCTGATACTAGGTGGCTTCAGGTGCCACCGATCGACGTCCGTCTCCTTGGTCCTCCAAACTAACCAGAAAGTATAATCTGGACTGTAGCCCAGGATGAGAATCATTTCTGGCACTGACTACTCTGGGCGCCATGCCTCCCTCACGGAACCGATGCTGTAGGAAATCGGTGCTACGCAAACAGTCTCTTTTGGCCTCTGTTTTTGAAAATGTTAACATCATTCTGAACTGCATTTCAGTTCTGCATCAATGCAGTGGGGAGGAAGATATGGATGGCAACAGCAGTGAGTTCCTAGACTCTACAAACACACTTGTCCAAACTGTGTTTTGGACTGTTGCTGAGTGGAGGCTCACATCACCTAGGCAAAAAATATGTTGGTGCTACCCCGGCCGCTCGGAATGGTTTCACGATATTGTAATGCAGTACTGGGACAATAGACAGTGGATTGAGAATTTTCGAATGACCCGTCAGACCCTGTTTGAAATCGCTGATGTGCTTAGAGCATATCTTATGCGGAGGGACACCGTCATGCGTTTGGCAATCCCAGTAGAAGAACGAGTGGCCATCGGAGTTTACTTCCTTGCAAGTCGTTCCTGTTACTGCACCATTCGCTAGTTTTCCAGAAGGGGACCTCTACAATTGCAAGTGTTGTTGTTGAAGTGTGTCTTGCGATCGAACATACACTTCTGAAGGAGGAGGTTCGAGTGGTGGACTTCAATAAGGTTCGTTAAAAGAGCACTTTTTACCCGACCGCCATTGTAACTTTTTTGCCAGCACCCTACCCAATATTTTCTCTATTGTTTTACAGATGCTTTCCTCGATGAGAAAACACCGGTTCCCGCACTGTACTAGGACAGTGGACGGATCACATGTCCCGATTAACCCCCCCCAAAAGGAGGTGCTGGCTTATTATAACAGGAAATCGTTTCACTTGATCCTACTCCAGGCTGCATGCAATGGTGATGGAATCTTCTTCTCCATGCTTGCTGGTCACTCCGGTGTAAACCATGATGCACATGTTTTCCGATCATCATTGTTGTTTAGAAAAATGGAGGAAGGCACACTGATTCCAGGGAATCCAATGTTCCAATATGGGGGGGTCTCCATACCTCCACTGATTTGGGGTGGTGGTGCATATCCTCTGTGTAACTGGCTTATGAAACTCTATGCTGTGCCTAGGAATGATAGGGAGAGGCACTACAACAAGGTTTTCAACCGTACCAGGAACATTGTGGAGCGCGCCTTTGGTCGACTGAAGGCCAGGTTCCGCAGACTGTCTGTGCGCATGGAGGCTCATATACAGAATGTAAACTCCATTATAGCTTCTGCTGTAATTCTCCATAACATTTGTGAGAAAAAGAAACACTTTATACCGGATGAGGATACAGAGTTTCAAAACACACCTCCCATAGCAGAAATACATGTGCCTGACCTGGAGCCCACTAGGGGAACTAGGGAGAGAATGGAGGCTGAAGCAATTCGGTCAGCTATAGCAGATTATCTGTTTACACATCTTAAGTGAATGTCCATTCACTGGGAGCCGCTTCCAGGGATTACATCACCCAGGGCCGTGCTCCTACCCTTCCGCGGAAAACGTGTTTGCAATTTCTCATTATTGTACAACCTGTTTGAACTTCCGGCGCAGGCGTTAACATGTTTGTGTACATTATCAGTTTCGATAATAAATTTATTCAACAAAGCTCACTCCTCCGCTGGTCTAATTAATAGATTGTAGATACGTAAGTTACCTTAACTGCGGCAGTTGAGTTCGGCTGCATAGAACACAGCATAGACACAGCATACTACTTAACACCATTTGCTCGCCCAACCCCCAACTTAACTCTGTGGGTTTGCCACCAATAAATTTTTATGGCACTTCCACTTTAAGCCTGTTTACAACCAACATGTGTTGAAATACAGGTCTCCCCAAACAACAATCCCTCTTCAGCTCGGGACATCTACCTTTGCTTTTGAAATGCTAATTCAACCCTGGCAAGTTTGGAAGGGCAGGAAGTTGGCCATTTCTCTCCCTCCCTTCCAAAGAGCCGGTAGCAAACAACCCCACAGAAATGTGTTGTTGAGAGGCTCAAATCATTTCTTCAGCAAAGGTTATCGATATGGACAATGAGGACAGCCTTGATGAAAGCCAGGGAAGTACTAAATCTGTAAAAGGGAAGAGGGGGTTTTATGGGGTAACGCTGAAACCTCAGCGCTAATCAAAGTATGGGGCGAAGCAGAAATAAAGTATGCACTTTCATCTCTGAAGCAGAACTACGAGATTTTTGAAACGATTTCTACTGAACTCGGTAAGATTGGGTTCAGCAGAACCGCAGAAGAGTGTCGGACCAAGACGAAATCATTAAGGAAACTTTATAAGCAGGCAGTTCTTCACAACAACACATCTGGCTCAGGAATATCAAAATTTATTTGGTTTGATGAGATGGCTCAGATAGTCCGGACAGACACATCTATTCGTCCCCTTCAAACAACTGAAAGCGAGTCAGCGGGAGATACAGGTAATAAAATTTTCTTCCATTTGTTTTCTATCTCTAAACCTGGGCTCGTTGCTTCCATAACTCCACAATGATGAGCGAGTCCAAAACAATTTCTATATGCGGGCATCCCTGCTATAAATTCCCTGTTCTCTGTAACATATTTCAGGTAAAAAAAAATTTCTTCCGTTTGTTTTCTATCTCTAAACCTGGGCTCGTTGCTTCCATAACCCCACAATGATGAGTGAGACCAAAACCATTTCTATATGCGGGCATCCCTGCTATAAATTCCCTGTTCTCTGTAACATAAACTCAGAATCCACACCCCATGTCCCTGCTTTAGATACATTTCCACCGTGATATGTCTGCTAAAGTAATGTCAGCCTGCCTGGTCTAACAGATTATCATGATTTTATGCGTTGTCTCCCAAAGAAAGATCCCTCTATTTATCTCCTTTCCATATGATTATGGAAGGCAATCATTCCTTATAAAATTTACAGAATTCGAATACTGGAATACTGGTCACTTCCACTATTATCCATGACTAACCTTTACGGGAATAGCCCAATAAATATTATAGAACGGCTTTAAAAGCAGTTACAGGAAATCCAACCCTGTACCAATGCCGGCAGCCTGTCCTCCTATATAAACTGCCTCAGAATGGGGCACTTTCTATTGAGAGCATATTGCTGCCCTTCCTGTACTATTAGGTTCACTAAAAACCAGCCTACCCCTTAAAAGAAAAACCCATTAACCGCTACTCCGATTTTCCGGTTCTCCCGTTCAGCGTTGTCAGTGAAAGATTTTTCCCGCCCACAAACTGTGGTCTACACCCATAGTGCTTTGCAAGAATCCAGGCAACCCAGCCACCATGCAAACCAATCACCCGTTTTGTCCAGGAAGTGTAATTTCCGCTGGGAATCAAAGGGGACATAAGGTTTCCTGTATGCATCATTCCTGTTTCTAACTGAACATCGCTGGACTTTATAACTGCTGGCCAAGTACTCTGTTTGGCTGCTGAGTTGCTAAATCTGATTTCATTTTGCAGGCGCTGAGGCAATGGAAGGAGCGGGTGATGTGCTGGTGACACTTGATCTCTTTGAGTCACAAAAATTCCTACTTTCTGGGGGATCTGATGTCTCGGGCGCAGGTAAGTGCGTAATAGTTTACAAAATGCTGCTCAGTAGCGTACTAGCGATAGCATGAATTAATCCTCTTCCTTGAGGAGACAAGCAGTAAATTAGGAAATAGGTAAGGTTAAAGCCTCCAAACTCCCTCGCTCTCTCAGTTGAAGGGCTGTGGTATTCCATTAGAGAAATGCATAAACAGTCAACGTGGTATGTAGCACTTAAATTCCGTTCACATTTTCCTTTGTAAAAGGAGCTGAGGCAGCTTAAGGTGAGTTTTCTGAGTATTTTCCATGCTTCTTCTCCAGATACACAGTCCACAGAGGTATGTGAGCCGTCTACCTCCGGATGTTCAACTGCAATGAGCTCAGTGGTTCCAAATTCTGACAACTCAAGGAGATGTGGTACGTTAAGCAATTAAATGTCTTCTTCAGTACATCTCTCGACATATATCACCACGATGTATGGAACAACCAGAGGATCTCTTACGCTGCAGAACCCACAGATATCATTTCTATCACCTGAGGAACGTGACACAAAACCCTGCTGCAATGTTCAACACGGGCATAATTTGTCTCAAATTGCCTTCTTTTAAGTTAAAGGAGAGGCACAGAACGTTTAGGCAAGACTCAGAAAGGGAAAAAAAAATTGCCCTGTGGCACTTGTTCCAAAGGTTGCAACATAACTGAGGAAAATGCTCCTGCTGCCACAAAAATGTTGTTTTTGTTTAAACTGCTTCTGTCCCTTCTTTGTCCTGGGCTAGCTACCAAAAGGGAAACGGCAAATTCATGAGTATAAGTCAATGATACCTTAAAATACGGATGCTATTGAATAGGACACCCAGCTTAGTATAGTGGAGAGAGAGACAAACCATGACCCTTGATTCCAGACTATGAATCCCCACTCAAGCAAATGGGGGGGGGACCCAAGAGGGAGGATCAGGTAATGTACACCACTGCACAACTGTCACCTTGGTCCCCCTTCTCCTGACATGGTTGCTTGAAGTTCTTCACAAGGCTATCTGTGCAAAGAATGGCTATCAGAATAACAAAGAAAGGGTTACATATGTAGTTTTTAGATTCACCAAGTCCTTTAGTGGTCCAATGAGTGAACTTAGACCTGCTATTATAAGCAACATATCTGTGAAGGTTGTTTGTGTACCAATCAAACATGTGTATCCCAACAACCTAGTAATTTAATCTTCCTAGTTAATCTTTCCTATTTCAATAGATCCATCAGAAACCACGAACTATGAGGCCACTTTGGACCCTGCCAGAAGATTCGCGATGCTCCGTAAGAGGAAACAGAGAGCTACTGCGGCAGCTTGCCTGGATAGCACCCTGTCTGGGTTTGTTAACTGGGTGCAGAGGAACACGGAAAGTAACGAGAAGAAATGCAAGAGATGAGGCACAGCAATGGTTCCACAACGAGGTGATTTCAAACCTTAGGGTTGCTTCCAGATCACTTGAGAAACTCACAGATTTCATTACTGGCACTTCTTGTGAATGCTCGGGGAGGTGCTCCAAGACATGTCCCTCTAATGGAGGACAAGGGAAGGGGGATTCCCAAGAATCAAAAAGGTTGAGGGAAAGTAAATGTAAGAATGTTGTCCCAAAAAGTATGTGTTCTGTCAGTGTGAGTGACTGAGATTCTGAGTCAGTCCGTAACCAGGTCACAGACAGTGACACAGATAGTGAGTTGGAGGTGAACTGCTCTCAGTCCATGGGTGGAGGGAGCACTGAGGTTAAGCACAGTACCCCCACTGCCAAGTCACCACAAAACGAAGTAGTTCCCCATGGCAGAAATTTTCACTCAGTTCCCCTCACCACCTGTCAGTGCCACAAGTTCCACCTCAGGCGATGTAACTCCGTCGCCTTATATCACCGTGAAACCAGATAATGAGGGCCCATCTATCGTCATGGCTAAGACACCTGTGAAGCGTTTGAGAAAGAAAAAAAATTATATTCTCCATAGTGCTTCTCTGTTCTTTTTTGAGATTTCTTCAGAAAAAGTCAAGTACGTGACCCAAACCTTCAGAGAAATATGTTATGGAATGTGCTGTTCTTATCTAGAATAAATGTTTGAACTGTTTTTGAAAAATACGTTTATTATTGTAAATTATTGAGTGCTATAAATAAGTGTGTCTTATTATTAGAACCAGTGCAGTAGGGTTACGTTCACCAGACAAAACAATGTTGAGTAACAGGAATATGACTGTAACATTTTTTCTATCCAAACTGGCAAACTATATTGAAAAACAGCAGGAATGGGAAAGGTAGCCTGTTAGGCTTCTGCATCACTTTTTTTAATGTCTTTTTATTGATAACATTCTTCAATTGTACATTTTTTTATCCTCTTTAAGGTTACATTTTCCCCCTCTTATCATCCCCCCTCCCCCTATTTCATTATTTTCAGTCTTTTTCTCTCAGCCAGGGGCACAAGGCTTCCACCGAACGCCTTCGATCTCTTCTTCCTCTATCCAACTCTGGTACACAGTCCATTTCTCCTTGATTTTCTCTATTTTGTCTTTCCACGGCATATCTTGGTCGATAATAAAAATTACATCTGATTGAATGATATCAAACAAATAGTTATGCCATTTCTTTTCAGTCCATTTGCTCTTGTCTTTCCATCCTGCCGCTATGACTGCTTTGCCTGCTAACACCATTGCTTTTAGTAGTTTTGTCTGCTTCTTTTCTATTATATCAATTCCAATTGAACTTAAGCACATTAGTTCAGCATCTATTTTTATATTTGCTGGGAGTAACTTATTTATTTTATTAACAATCATTTCCCAAAATTTTTTAACTTCCGAACACTCCCACCACATGTGAGAATACCATCCTTTTGTTTCTTTGCAGTGCCAACAATTAGGATTTAGTCCTGAGAACATATTTTCTAGCATGGCAGGGGTTCTGTACCATTTAGTAAAGAATTTCAATTCTAGTTCCTTAAATTTGTATAGTTTTATTTTAGTAATTCCATTCATTAATCTTATAGCTTTTTGCTCTGATAATTGCATTTCTATCTCCCATTTTTTTTGTAATTGCTTAATTGCATGATCCTTGTCCATAGTCATTTTCTTATATATGACACCTGCTAGTCCTTTTTTATTTTGATTCATTATTCTGTATATTTCTTCTATCGGTTCTTCTGTACCTATATCCCTTTCTTCGATTAATTTATAAGCCTTCTTATATAGGCCAACTATTTTTAGCCAATATTGTGGGCCTATTTCCCTCTCTAACTCTGAAATTGTTTTCAACACTTCTCCATTGTACAAATATTTTATTCTTCTAAATCCTTTTTGCCTGAGTAAATCCCACCATCCAGGATCTGTATTGTCTTTTTCTAATGTTTCTATTGGTGCCCATCTAGATATACCTTTTAACCATTTTGGTTGCCACTTCTTCCAAATTTTCAAAGTGTTTCTCCTAGGTCCCTTTTCTAATTCGTCTTCTCTAGTTGCCTTATTTGTAAATATACCAAATTTTCCTACCCCTTTGTTTGCCTCATTTTCAAATCTGACCCATTTAGAGTTCTCGCCCCCTATTTCTAAGAATGTTTTCAACTGAAAGGCTTCATAGTAGCTTGCTATATCTGGTATGCCCCACCCTAATTCTGAGTTATGTCTATGGATTGTACTTTTAGAGATTCTAGTATTTGAACTGCCAAAAATCCATTTCCTTATTTTTACATTCCATTTTTCTATTCTTTGTTTGGTGATTTCCAATGGTAGGACTTGAAATAGGTATATTAATTTTGGTAACCAAAATATTTGTACACTTCTAATTCTAGATGTTACATTTAAAGGGTCCCTTTTCCATCTTTTCTTATCTCTTATTATTTTCTTCCAAACTTTGTTGTAATTTACTTCCACTATTTTATTAATATTCTGAAATATTTCTATACCTAAATATCTAAATCTCTTCACTCCCAATCCTATTTTAATTAGTCTATTAATTTCTTTTTTTTATCTAAACTCACATTATGATACATTACTTCTGATTTTGTCATATTAATTTTTAAACCTGAAGTTATTTCAAAGTCTTCTAATATCACCTTAATTTCCTTAATTCCTTCCTTTGGATTGCACATTATTATAATTATGTCATCCGCAAACAGATTGATCTTCATCTCTTCTTTCCCTATTTTACAACCTTCTATCCTTCCTGAATTTCTAATTCTTTCGGCTAATTGTTCTATTGCCATTATAAATAGAAAGGGTGAGAGTGGACAGCCGTGTCTTACTCCCCTTGTAATAGGGAATTGTTCAGTGTGCTCACTATTTATTCGGACTACGGCTGAACTATCTTTATAGATTTCTTGTATTGTTTTTATAAACCTTTGGCCCATACCATATTTCGTCATTATACACCATAAAAATTCATGAGACAGAGTGTCAAAGGCTTTATATACATCTAATTTAAGTAGTCCTAATTTCTTACATTGACCATGACTTAATACATTTAGTATATTCCTAATTGGGTGGGCTATACTTCTATTTTTCACAAACCCATACTGATCTTCCTTTATTAATTGTGGGATAATATTTTTAAGCCTATTTGCCATTATTTTGGCAAAAATCTTATAATCTTGATTTAATAGACTTATTGGTCTGTAAGAACCCAGTTCCTTTGGGTCCCTCTGTGGTTTTAATAGTATTGTTATTTCTGCCTTCCTCCACGTGTTGGGTGCCTTCCCTCCTTTTATTATATTATTAAAAACTTCTTGCATTTCTGGTATCAAGATTCCCTTCATTTCCTTATAAAACTCTGGTGTAAACCCATCTGTACCTGGTGACTTACCTACTCTTAATCCCTTTATTACCTGTTCTATTTCTTGCAATGTTATTTCTGCCTCAAGGCCCTCTTTCTCTTTCTCTTTGAGTTTATTTCCTATTAATTCTTCATACTCTCCAGTATCTTTTTTCTTATATAAAGTCTTATAAAAATTCATAAAGGCTTCGTTAATCTCTTTCGGGTTGTGTTATATTCCTGTTTATTCTAATAGCTTTCACTTTTTGCTTTTCCCTCTTAATTTTTAAATATTTTGCTAATCTTTTAACTGATCTTATTGTATTTCTCTGAAATTCATCCTTTATCATGACTTGTTTTTTCCAAAGTGATTTTAAATCAAGGGAGTCTAATTGCTTTTTTAATTCTGTAATTTTTCTGCTTCTAGCCTGACAGAATGTCTGCAATTGTTGTGCTTGCAATTCCTCCAATTCTTGTATCTTCTCTTTTTTTGCCATGTACCATCCTTTTTTTATTTCCTTCTCTTTCAATATGCAATACCCTCTGATGACAGATTTTGCAGCATCCCATAATATGTCTGTAGTGACTGTTCCTCTATTTTCCTGAAAGTAAAATTTTATTTGGTCTTCCATATATTTTCTATCCTTTTCTTTAGACATAATCATATTATTATATCTCCACCATCTTTTGGGTTGATCTCCATTTACTTCTATTTCTACACTAATGGGCGCATGGTCTGATATCCATATTGGATGTGTAGTTATTCCTTTTAGTTCCCATCTGCTAAATTCATTAAGAATTATGTAATCCAAGCATGAGGCTGTTTTATGTCTGCTGGAAAAATATGTTGGTTGTGGAGTTAAGCCTAGTATTTCGTGTGCTTCTTTTAAAGCCCATTGTTTCCACTTAATTATATTACTTTTCGTAAAGTCTATATTAAAATCTCCTGTTATTATTACTTCTCCTTCTGCTAATTTCTGTATCTTTTTAAAGATTTTTATCAGAAATCGTTTTTGCCCTTTATTCGGGGCATATATATTTACTAATGTTATTACTTTGCCTTCAAATAAACATTTAACTAAGAGATATCTACCCTCCCCATTTGGAATTACTTCTTTTAACTTAATATCGTATTTCCTATGTACCAAAATAGCTACTCCCCTTGCCTTGGAATTGCTTCTTGCCTCTGCTATTACTTTCCACCTTGGATCTTTTAACAATGGTTTCTTGTCTCTCTTTGCTTTGTGTGTTTCCTGGAGGAACAAGATATCTATATTCTGCTGTTTTGTAAAGCTGGAAAGTCTATATCTTTTTAAATCCGAACTTAACCCATTAACGTTCAGTGTCAGCACCTTTAGACTTCTAACCATATTCTGTTATTCTAGGCTTCCCTCCCCCCACACGCTGAGAGTTTGTTTTTATTCTTTTAACCATTCTCCCCCTCCTTCCCCCTCTCCCCTCTTTTCCTCCCTCCCCTCCCCTAGATGTAGAGCTTCTGTTTGAGGATAAAAATTTCATCCTCTCTCTACACCTCCAGGTGTGCCCACCTCCCCTCTCAGTCTTTTTAATCCATTATTAGTCCCATATTTATTTATGACCTTTCACTTCCGTTAAAGTCCTTCGTCTGAATGCATCCTTTGTCTCTTTTCTTTGCACGTAGAGGGTCCTTCTTCTCCTTCCTCTTCGTCCATTGATGTCTGGTCTTCCAGGTCTCTGATATCAAGCTTCAGTTTCACCAATAGCTTTGCTGCTTCTTGTGGATTTCTCGCGAGTAGTCTCTTTCCCTCTTTGAAAATGGCTGTGGAATTTGGATATATCCAGCTAAATTTTATCTTGTTTTGATGAAGCTTCTGGGCATATGGTTTCATGAGACTTTTTTGTTTCAGTGTCTCTGGGCAAAAATCTCTTCTAACAAAGATTTTCTTCCCCTTGAAATTGAGTTCTTTCATTTTCTTTAAGGCCAGAAATACCTGCTGTTGAGTTTTCTCTCTTGCAAATTTTACTATCACTGGGCGTGGTTCACCCCCTGTTCTTTTACTCTGCAGCCTGTGTGCTCTCTCCAGTTCTCCTTCCAGCTCTATTCCTTGTTCACAGAGCCAGTTCACAATGCATTGTTGAAATGAGTAAGAGTACTACTAAAGCTGGGATGTTATCTCTAGATATTTATAAAGCTTTTGATTGTGTTCAATGGCCCACATTAAAAATATTGTTTTAAAAAATGGGATTTGGGAAATCCTTTTTGGGAGTAATAAATCAACTATATTCAACGGGCACTTCCTCAATAATAGTTAATGATGGATTGACTGAACAAATCACCCTAGGCCGAGGAACTAGACAAGGATGTCCTCTTTCTCCAGTCCTTTTTTGTATTGTTATAGAGCTCCTGGCAAATGCCATAAGGGACGACAAATTTATTAAAGGTATAGGGAAAGATGGGGCAACTAAAATTAGTTTATTCGCGGACGATGCTCTTTTGACTATTGTAAACCCAATAGAGAATATTCAAAGAGTAAAAACTCATTTAGAAGAATTTGGAGAAATAACAGGATTATGTGTAAACTGGCAAAAATCAGAGAGTTTATTCTTCAATTATGGAAAACATGATTTAAAGATGATTGAATAATCTGGACTTAAACCGGGAAAAAGCATTAAATATCTAGGATTAGAACTCCATAAAGAATTTACTAAAACTAAAGAAAGAAATATTTCAAATTAGAAGAGGAGATGAAAAACAAATTATTATCCTACTCTAAACTAAAATTATCGTGGTTTGGCAGAATTGCATTGATAAAAATGAAAATACTTCCAAAAATTAACTTTATTTTTAAAATGCTACCGGTTCAGTTTTTAGAAAAGGAAATTAAAACTCTCCAAGACATGATAAATAGGTATTGTAATGCAGGGAAAAATCAAGAATAAATAAAAGTCTATGGTATAGATCTCAGAAAGAAGGAGGAATAGGTATACCCAATATAAAAATTATTATATAGCCAATCAACTTAGTTCTTTGGGGGAAATTCTTTTAAACCACAGAAGTTAATATGGTGGGAGCAAGAGTCTTTGGATATAAAGGGGGAAATAAACACATTTTTATTCATGGAAGTTAAAAACAAAGTAAAGATTGACAACCCCCTATTGAATAGTTTAATTGCTACATGGAGAACATATAGGAAAATCTTGTCTCCGAAGGGATCCCCACTGGCTTTAGTTACTGACTTGGAAAGCTTTCCAGACAACTTGAAGCATTATTTGGAGTTATTTAAAATTAAGAAAATAGCTAGACTAAAGGATTGGATGCTCAAGATTAAAACAATTCAGGATATAAAAAATATTTTGCAACCCAGTGATTTAACATGGTTAAATTATATTCAACTAGGAAAATGGATGAAGTACTGGGGAAAGAGAAATAATCAAATCAGAGAATGCACAAAATTTGAACATTTCCTACTATCGCTTGAGTCTGAACAGGAAAATTCAGAGAAAGGAATAACACGTAAAATATATAAAATACTAGGGGAATTATCAGAAATGAAGGAGTTAAACACCTTGAGAGAAGTTTGGAACCAAGACCTTAATGTACAGATAGAGAAAGAAGACTGGAAGAAAATTTGGAATATGAGAATTTTGAGATCATTGTCAGTCAGGATAAAAGAAAACTACTTCAAATTGGTTTCCAGATGGTATTTAACCCCAGTAAGACTAAATAGAATGAATCCTGCTTACTCTAAGATATGTTGGAAATGTGAAAAAGAGCTTGGTACTTACTTGCATCTTTGGTGGGAATGTGAAATAGTCCAAAGGTTCTGGAAAAAAGTGTTTTTAGAGCTAAGTAATATGATTAAGATGGATATAGATTGTAATCCAGAGATAGCATTATTATCATTGTTAACAAGTAAAGATTATGTTGTTACAACAAAGGAACTAATAGCAAATTTTATGACAGCTGCTAGATTAATTATAGCAAAAAATTGGAAGTCAAAACTAGAATTCAAGATGGAAGACTGGTATAATGAACTTTGGGATATAGCTATAAACGATAAACTGTCCTGCAGGAGAAATGAAAAAAGACATTTTCTACGATATCTGGGGTAAATTTTTAGATTATGTACTAGTCAAAGGAAAAGGGAAAGAGTCCACGAATATCTCACAACAATTCTGGAGAAGAGAACTTTAAGAAGACTACTAGAAGAATAGAAGATGGAGCAACAAATAAGAATGTATGGATGGCCCCGTGGGATGGGGGTGCACTTATATTGTTTGTTGTAGTTTTTTTTTACTTTCTTTTTTTATGTCGTTGTATGTAGTTTAAAATTTAATAAAAAAACATTTTAAAAAAAAACAATGCATTGTTCCAAATTCCTTTGATCTATATCTTCTGAAATCCCATAAATTATTAGGTTCGCTCTTCTCATTCTATCTGAGAGTTCTGCAGTTAATTTCTTTAATTGTGTTATTTGCTCTGTATTCTTTAAGGCCATTTGCTTTGCTTGCATTGCTTCATCCCGGATTCCTTTCATTTCTATATTAATCTGTTGGATCTCTTGTTTTATCTCAGCAATGTCTTTAGTTATTTTCTCCTGTGAAGCTAACATCAGAGCTTGGAATTGAGCCATTTGCTCTGACAACGCCTTAATTGTAGTCGCCATTCGACAGTTAGGCTTTCTTATCTAAGGAGTTCCAATAGCTTCTCCTTACCAGAATAGCTGCTGTTTTCCAGAACACCTTGTTCTTCGTAGCTTTAGGCACAGTTCCAGCTATTTTCAGACACTTTTAGCAAGCTAATTGCTTTCTTTTAGGTCATAAATCTTTC
The DNA here is from genome assembly GCA_029282475.1 of Phrynocephalus forsythii. Taxonomy (NCBI): domain Eukaryota; kingdom Metazoa; phylum Chordata; class Lepidosauria; order Squamata; family Agamidae; genus Phrynocephalus; species Phrynocephalus forsythii. Next base: position 3,521,098 of record JAPFRF010000005.1, on the reverse strand, counting down.
GTTTATACGGAGCGGGGGAGCAACGGCGTCTGCTTCTCAGGGCATGCACACACCTCTCGCTTCTGCATCACTCAGCGGCGGTGGCGGTGGCGGGGGGGCATGTTCAGTTGCTCCACAATGTCCTGCAACTGCTGCTCTATTGCGGCAACTGCAGGAGAGGTAGAGAAAGCAGAGCAGTAAATCTGCATGTTATCTCATACAAAGAGAAAAGGGGAAAAAAGGGGAACTACTCATTTACTGGTTTAATACTGAGCAGTGCGCATAACAGGTTTAACTTATAAATTATTACTGGCTGTAATTGTTGGTGGACAGAACTTTATTGTACACTCATAGTGCTGTGCATTTATAATGAGTAGACATGTACAGCACACATTTTTAAGATCTGACTAGGATTGGGTAAGTTTCATGCAGATCCTTAAATAGGAGTTGCACAGGAAAACCAGTATCAAGGTTCCTATCGGGTGTGACCTCATCGATAACCAATCCACAGGGGGCTCCCTGGAGTGTTCATGGTAAACTCTAAAAATCCAGTCCTCTAATTTTGTCACTGCATGCTCTTTAACTTCATATACTGAAATTGAATTAGGAGAGCTGGGTGATTGAAGAGTTTATTTATTTATTTATTATTTATTTATTCAACTTATATGCCACCCACTACCCAAAGGTCTCTGAAGTTCTAATTTAGTAAAGACACAGTTTTAATAACTAGCAGTAAACAGTTTTAAGTGTCAACACCTACGAGCTGCTAATTTATATGTACACATAATCAGCACAGCTCCGCCAAGGCAATATTCAGTGGACATAATCAGACTGGGTTTCTGCTGAATTTGTGCATTATAAAACCCAAGAGTAAGATCTATCATCAATTCTGTTTGAGCGCACGCTTATTGTATATGTAAGAAGGGAGTGAGTTAGTTTTCTCATAAAGAATTTTTCTCAAAAAGGAACATCAAAGAAAGAAAACATCTGACAGCATATGACTTATTTGCTCAGATGGCCGAACTGAAAACCTGGAGTGGAGTGCTGCAGTGAGAGGAAGGGGCAAAAACGGAGGCTTCGTCATAGGGGGAAGGCAACAGACACCCTTGTAAGACCGAAAACTGAAAATGCACAACATCGCCACCACATGGTTGCCCGAAACGAGTACATCTCTCAGGGTCCCTTTCACTACCTGATTGAGTGCCATGTGCTGGACAAGAACAAGGGAGAATCAGGGTTGTTACACTCTCTGCGGCTACAACAGTGAAAATCAGCTGAAGACGCACAGGAACCCGATCAGAAATGGCAAAATATCGACACGTCGATATTTCGGTTTCCAGTTTCCCAGCAAGCAGAAACACAAGCAGGAAAACGCTGAAAATGAGTTTAGGATTCGAATCAAATGGAACCACATGTTCCATGGATTCGAATTGGGAAGCGAATTGAGCAGATTCCCGAGGTCCAGGAAGGGAATCTGTCAGCCTGCTTGCAGCGCACTTCAGGGGGCATGGTCGGGGCGACCACTTACCAACCCCAGAGGGACGTGAGGCGCCGTTCCGTCGAATGGAGCCGCAGCGGAGCCACGAACCACAGCGAGGGGTACATGAAGTAACCGCCTAAGTCTCCCAACCTAGCACCAGCATCTCCAGTAACAGGCACAGACATTGTTGCACCTTCACTCCCATATTCAGCTCCTCCCACAATCATCTCCTGTGGTTGTGATATCAGCTGCTGTAGCTCCCCCCATGACTTTGAGTCCTCCCAGATCTATAAGGTCTGCTGCTGAAGTGGCTCCCAGCAATGCACTATACTCTCTTGTAGCTGTGATCCCACCCACAATGTCTAGAGGTGCCGTCCCTCCTTCTGACATGGAGGATTCCAGAAATTCTCCTCTCCTCCTTTCCAGAAGGTCTACCAAACTATTATAGCCTTGGATGGGTGTGTGTGTTGTTCTGGGGCAGGAGTAACAGAAAATGACACTGGGAATCTAGCTTGCTGTCCCACACACATCCCTTGCTGAGTAAGATCACTCCATTCTTGTAGTTGCTGTGGTGACATACATGTCTGATCACAAACCCAATCCTGGCATGTCCGTCTCGTGCTAGCAAGGGGATTTTCTCCTTCCTCGACAAAAGTCAGTCTTGAAGACTGGAATGCAGTTCTCCTGTACTCTATGGGCCATTCATCCTCTTCAGATCTAGTCCTCTGTCTCACCCTGGGGTCATATACTCATCCCAGGGAAATGATTACAGTCTCTTCCTCCTCAACGTGAGGAATTAACTCACCACCCAATGTACCTTGAATCTTTGTGTGGGCGACTGTAGATTGATGATGTGCCAAGGCTCCTACATCCGTGTTGGGAGGGGCAGTCAGGTCTGGGAGAGACTGGGACTGCTGCCTCACCTCCATCATTCCCCGCAGCATTTCTGCTGGGGAAACACCTTATACCTGTCTCAACTGTCTAATCCTAAAATTTTGACTAGAAAATAACAACCATCAATATATATGATTGAATCTGGATTTGTTTTTTTTTTTTTAAAAAAGGATCAGCTCTCAGATGCACAGCTTCCTTGTTCTGTGTGCCAAAACAAAACATGCATTTTGCCTTCCCTGTGGGAGGAAAATACTTGAGATAGCCTTTGGTCTTTAGCTTTCATCCGTGACCGTGAGAAGACAGATGCCCTCTGCTTCTCAGCTAGCAATGTTATAGCATGACCCGTCCATGAAGCAAGCACTATAGCAGTGATGGCGAACCTTTTAGAGACCGAGTGCCCAAACTGCAATTCAAAATCCACTATTATTATTTTTTTGCAAAGTGCCAATACAGCAATTTAACCTGTATACAGGTGGCTATGAAGGGGTGATGTTGGGTGCCCACAGAAAGGGCTCTGAGTGCCACAGGTTCGCCATCACTGCACTATAGTATTGCCTTTGCTTCCCTGGGTGTCTGAAAAACCCTTTTTTCAATAAATCAGTGTTTTGGCATTCCCTCAGCACTCAGCTTGATTGGAAACAGAGCTCCTCAGAAAATTAAGATAAGAAAACACAGACTTTCAGCCCTCCATTCCTTCTCTTGGAATGCAATGCATGGTTAGAAATTAAGATAAGCTTTCCCAGCACTAAGCTTGGTAAAAGCATAAAAATATCATTATGCAATAGGCATTCCACCACTGCCCACCATGTAAGGAAACTCAGGAGTAGGAGTGTAGCTAGCCGAGAATTACTTCAGTTCCTGTGGGTTCTTTTAAAGGAAACCAATAGCCTGAGAGCATGGATTTAATGAAATCCTTTTATTCACTATTCTAACTTACAAAAATGAAAAAAAAACTCATAAAAATCAATGAAAAATATAAAATACTTATCAGATACCATCATATAGTATTTCCTGAAAATAATAAAGCCTATGATAGTCTCACTATCTTAATACTATGAAAATTTCAAGCCTATGCTGGCTAGGTCTAAATCTAGCTGACTACATCTTGAAGCCCAACATCCAAGCAAACCTCTCTCCTGGACATAAGTATAAACTTTTCTTTTTCCCCAGCTCCGAGAATCTTCGAGATGTCAAGTGAAGTAATTGACCAATGGTAGCTGTCTAAGTTTCTCTTACTTGTCTTATTATGTCTAGAATATTACATTCCTTAGATAAGCGTTTAAGACAAAGCTGTCAATGTGTAGTTAATATTGAGGTTTATGAACCACACTATATCCCATCATGCCAATTTCCTTTCATACTGTGTCCCATCATCCTAATTCTGTTACACCACTATTCAGCACAATCATGCCCTCAGCTGTTCTTCCACCCTCACCTATTCCCATTATTCACAATGGCCAAGTTAGCTGATGGCATGTCCGTGCTGGATAATGGGAATTCATGTGGGTACAACACCAACTTTTTTTTTTTTTACAACTTATATGCCGCCCACTACCCAAAGGTCTCTGGGCAGCATGATTATTGTGGATAATGAGAATACGTGTGGATATAACATGAAATGGCATGGCAGTGGTGAATAATGGGAATAGGTGTAGGTACCATAGCAACAGCTAACATGGCCTTGGTGGATAATGGGAATCTTCCCCTTGTCAACCACGGCCTTGCTAGTTGGTGTTGTATCCACTCCTGTTCCCATTATCCACCATGGCCATGCCGGTTGCTGTTGTACACACACCTATTCCCATTATCCACCACAATCATGCAAATTGGTCTTGCACCCACACCTATTCCCATTATCCACCATGGCCTTGCCAGCAGCTAGTCTTGCGCCCACACCCACTCCTGTTCCCATTATCCATTATGCGCATGCAAGCAGCTGTACCCACACCAATTCCCATTATCCATGATGGTCATGCCAGCTGGTCTTTGAACCACTTCTATTCCCATTATTCACCATGACAATGTTAGCTATTGGTATTGTACCCCACCTATTCCCATTATCCACCACGGCCATACCATGTACCATGAAGAAAGAGGCACATTCTTGACACCAGAGGCCTGGATTGCATCCAATAGGTATCTGCAACTTATTAAATAATTTCTAAGACCATTACTGAAAATATGCAATAGAAAAAAATGCAAAAATCTTGCAGACTATATTAAAGAAAATGGATTACTTTTGCATAGAGTTGCTCATAGTCATGTATTATGTCTTCTCTATTGCCTACACATTGGTTTTATTTATTTAACATGTTATCTGGCACTGGTCAGTGAAGTTTTATGGGGAAGCTCAGGTGTCATTACCATTCACTTATGTGTGTTCACTATTTCTTAAATGTGGAATATGTTCTTATGATAAAAGTTGCCAAGTGCCAAGGAATGTATGAGGAGCTAACCTAAATTAGCAGCACTGCAGCAATGTCAAGGATTAGAGGCAAAAATATGACAGACTCCGTTCCTGGTTTTCTATTGCAGTCTATTTACAAAATATATACAGGTTCCATTGGTTTCCAGACTTACATCCAGTAGCATAAATAATCCAGCTAACTCTTCCTGATCACAGACAACACATCAGGTTTCCTGGCTAAACAGCCCTGGCTAAACAGCAAGAACATATTGCAATACATAAGGTATATATAATATCTCTTTCCAATCCATTCTTTACTTTCACATCACATGTCACAGTGCTTCTCACATCCACGCTTCAGAGCTACGCTCCACTGTCCTTGGACATTAGCCTTCTTGTCAAGGCCACTTTACCGAGCTTGCTTCAGTCCACAGCTGGACTCCATATCTCTAATTGCAAGTTGAAAAACTCACACACAAAAATATTCTTGACACCCCTCCTAGTTTTTTAAACTTCAATTAGCTTTTGGCTTTATCTCAGCCTAGAAAACTAATTGTTTATTCAAACTTATTACTGTGCATATGGCTTTATCTTCAGCCTTATATAACACAGTTATTCAAAAAACAATCAGCTTTATTTCAGCCTAGATTGCTTACAAACTCTTTATCTCAGACTCTGCTTATCAGCTTGAGCTTGAGACGCCTGTGTTGTTCCAAAACTCTCATTTTTGTTTTATACACTTCAGCAAGTTTTAAACATTCACTTTGTTTCACTTTAATATTTTTAATATAGTGTTAAACAACCAACTTTTTGTACCTTAAACCTCTCAGGAGGAATTCCCTTGTTGCTTCTTTCAGAACGTCTTAAAATTTGTTCTTCTTCATGTGTGTTTGATTCATCATCTGAAATTTTATTTTCTGTTTCGTGATCTGCCTCAACCTTCACTTCAGCTTTGGATTTGCATGTACCTTTCCCCAGTTTGAGTGTTCTGCAAAGCTAATAGATCTTGTGACAACAACTCTGTTCCTTTTGTCATAGAATCTGTAACCTTTTGCATAAGAATCATAACCCTCAAAAACCATTTTCTTTGCCTTTGGTTCATTTTTCCTCCTTATTTCATCTGGGACATGAATCCATGCAGGGGATCCAAATACTTTGAGATTTTTTATAGATGGCCTTTTTCCATACAGCAAGAAATAAGGTATTTATTTCACTACAGAATTCCAAGTTCTGTTTAACAGATAATTGGCTGTCATTATAGCCTCTCCCCAAAAACTTTGATTTAAACTAGAATCATACAGCAAAGCATTGCTCATTGTTTTCAGAACTCCTATTCTCTGTTGTGATACTCATCTTGCTTTACCTTCAAAAAGTTTTTTCCCTTTTAGGTCTTAATGTTCCTATTCCAATTCCTCAATCAAATACAATCAAGTGCACAATTAATTAGTCTACGGTATGATTTCCTGGTGATATTAATTTTCTAGCTTAGCAGCTATTTTCTAGCAATTAATGCTTATTAAAATGCCTTTCTAGCTATTAATGCCTAATAAAAATCTATTATAGCTAATAATTAAAAATCTATTATAGCTAATAATTAAATATACTCAATATAGTTAATGCATGATCTCTTATGCAAATATTAAATTGATTAATCTCTATGGATGCTATGGCAGGCATATCCAAACTTCAGCCCTCCTGATGTTTTGGACCACAACTTCCAGAATTCTAAGCTTAGCTTGCCAATGGCAAAGGACTGTGGGAGTTGCTGTCCAAAACATCTGGAGGGCCGAAGTTTGGACATGCCTGTGCTATGGCATTCAAAAAATCTCACCCAAGCAGTTTCACTCCATTTCCTTATAACTCCGTCTCTTTATAAGTCCTTGTAACTAGTTATAAAATATGAAGAGCCCACTAATGGTTATATACCAAAACCTACCAAACTAAACCAAAGTATATAGCAATGATAGACATAGTAAATGCAGAAGACTGATTATTAAAACCCATTGCACCCATCCACCCCACAAAAAGGATTTTTAACCATACAGCTTTTATCCTCACAATCCTCAGTCATTCCTTCACACCATGTCACACAATTCTCCTGTCAGTCCTCCATACTTCCATCAGTCCCACAATCTTCTTGGTTGAGTATCTTTTAATTTAGAATACTTTGCTTTGCTTGGTTTAGTATCTTTACTAGGTTTGGTTTAGTGTTCCTCCATCTGACTCTGACTCCTCCAGCAGTCCTTAGACCACATTTCCATTTCCTTTTTTGGAAGGGGCTTTAGAACTTGGGTTTTTAAGTCAGTCCATCGAAAACCCCTCCTGCTGTTTTCTGCCTTCTTTTTTATAAGTGTTATCATTTGTTTTTCTTTCCTTTTAAAAAAATATTTTATTGAATTTTTAAAACATAAGTTAAAACAGAGACATTGGTTGTGTGTTGCCGTGTTGCATAGTTCAAATACAAATATTTTCCAATATTTCAGCCCAAGTGTTTGGAATATTCCACATTTACATGCTTCTATTCCATCATTGTATTTATCATTACTTATCCCCATCTTCATCTAGTACAAAAAGTGAAAATAACGAAGTACAGTATTAAGCTAGTTTATTTAAATCTTAGTTCTTCATTTTACTGGACACTTTAAAATCTATTTGTCTAGCTCAATATATGATATGTTTTCATCTAGTTTTCATCTAGTACAAAGGGTGAAGAAAGTAAGTTTGACTTAAGATAAGAACATAAGAACATAAGAAGAGCCATGCTGGATCAGGCCAATGGCCCATCTAGTCCAGCTTCCTGTATCTCACAGTGGCCCCACCAGATGCATTTGGGAGTGCATGAGACTAGATATCTGTCTCCTGATACTACTCCCCGGCATCTGGCCCTTGAAGTACCCTGGTTTTAAGCCTGGAGATTACACATCTCCATCATGGTTTGTAACCTGTGATGGACTTTTTTCCTCCAGGAATCTGTCCAATCCCCTTTTGAAGGCATCCAGGCCAGATGCCATCACCACATCCTGTGGCAGGGAGTTCCATAGACTAACAACGTGCTGGGTGAAAAATATTTTCTTTTGTCTGTTCTTACTCTCCCAGCCCTCAATTTGAATGGATGTCCCCTAGTTCTGGTATTTTGTGACAGGGACAAGATTGTCCATCTATCCACTTTACTCATGCTCTGCATTATTTTGTATGTCTCAATCATATCCCCCCTCAGGCGCCTTTTTTCCAGACTAAAGAGTCCCAAATGTTTTAGCCTTTCCTCATAAGGGAGGTGCCCAGCCCAGTAATCATTTTAGTCGCTCTCTTTTGCACCTTTTCCAGTTCCACTATGTCTTTCTTGAGATGCAGTGACCAGAATTGTACACAATACTCCAGGTGCGGCCTTACTATTGTTTTCTATCTTGGCATTATAATGTTGGCTGTTTTATTTTCAATCCCCCTTTTGATAATCCCTAGCATGGAATTGGCCTTTTTCAAGGCTGCCACACATTGGGGAGACACCTTCATGGAGCTGTCCACCAATACACCAAGATCTTTTTCCTGATCTTTCATGGATAACTCAGAGCCCATGAGTTGATAGATAAAGTTTGGATTTTTTGCCCCAATATGCATTACTTTACATTTGGCTACATTAAAACACATTTGCCATTTGGCAGCCCATTCCCCTAGTTTGGAAAGATCCTTCTGGAGCTCTTCACAATCTTCTCTGGTTTTTACCACACAGAAAAGTTTTGTGTCATCTGCAAACCTGGCCACCTCACTGCTTATACCTGTCTCCAGGTCATTTATGAACAGATTGAAAAGCACTGGTCCCAGGACAGATCCCTGGGGCACACCACTGTTCACTTCTCTCCATTGTGAAAATTTCCCATTGATACCTACTCTTTGTTTCCTGGATCTCAACCAGTTCTCAATCCATAAGAGGACCTGCCCTCTTATCCCCTGACTGTGCAATTTTCTCAGCAGCCTTTGGTGAGGGACTGTGTCAAAAGCCTTCTGAAAATCCAGATAGACTATATCCACCGGTTCACCCAAATCCACATGCCTGTTGACCTTTTCAAAAAATTCTAAAAGATTTGTTAGACAAGACTTACCCTTACAGAAGCCATGCTGATTTTCTCTCAGCAAGATTTGTTCTTCTATGTGTTTTAAGATTTTCTCTTGGATGAGTCTTTCCACCATATTCACTGGGACAGATTTAAGGTTAACTGGCCTGTAATTTCTTGGTTCCCCCTCCTTCTTTTTTTAAAAATTGGTGTGACATCTCCTATCCTCCAGTCCTCCGGCACTGTGGCCGTTTTAAGAGACAAGTTGCATATTACCGTTAAGAGATCTGCCATTTCAGTTCTCAGATCCCTATAATAACCCTTGGGTGGATGCAATCTGGGCCCGGTGACGTGCTAATCTTCAATTTATCAATTAGTCCTAAAAACATCCTCTCTTTTAACCTGTATTTGATTTAAATCTCTCTTCTGTCGTGAAGACAGATGCAAAGAACTCATTTAATTTCTCTGCAATTTCCAAGTCCTCCTTAACCTCCCCTTTTCCTCCCTCACCAGCCAGAGGGTAAACTGGTTCTCTGGCAGGTTTTCTACTTCTAACATATTTAAAGAAGTTTTATTATTACCCTTTATATTGCTAGCCATGCGTTCCTCAAAATCTTTCTTTGCCTCTCTTATCATATTCTTACATTTCTTTTAGCAGAGTTTGTGTTCCTTTTTATTTTCCTCATTTGGGGAGGATTTCCCTTTACAGAAAGACCTCTCCTTGCGCTTTAGAGCTTCTCTAACTCCACTCATTAACCATGCCGGCGCCCACTTGGACTTAGATGAGCTTTTCTTTCTTTGTGGTATGCACTTGTGCTGGGCCTCTATTACCGTTGTTTTAAACAGGCTCCATGCACTCTGGTGAGGTTGGATTCACATCCCTGACCAGTTCCTGAGTATCACACAGTATTAGATCCAGGGTTGCCTGTTCTCGGGTGGGCTCCATGACAAGTTCCTCTAAGGCACAGTCAGTCAGCAAGTCGAGAAACCCGGTTTCTCTTTCTTGCCCGGAGCTCGCATTGGCCCAGTCAATGTGGTGATAATTGAAGTCCCCCATGATTACTATCCTATCCCTCTTAGACACCTCCATGGTTTCTTTCCTCATTTCAAGGTCCCCCTCAAGTTTTAGATCTGGTGGACGATAGCATACTCCAACTATCACAGCACTCCTTGGACCTGGTAGTTTAACCCACAGTGATTCTATGGTGGAGTCAGACCCTCTGTCAATCTCCATTCTGCTGGATTTTACCCCTTCTTTGACATAGATGGTCACTCCTCCGCCAACCCACCCCTCTCTATCCCTTCTATAGAGTTTATAGCCTGGAATTGCTGTATCCCACTAGTTCTCCACATTCCACCAGGTTTCTGTTATGGCTATTATATCAATGTTATGCCTAGCTGCCAAATGGTCAAGTTCTCCCATCTTTGCTTGGAGGCTTCGAGCACTGGCATAGAAGCACCTGTACAGCGGGTCCCCAAACAACATCTGCTGCTTTGTTCTTTCCCCCCACAGCTTTTATTTTCAGTAGACAAACTATCACATTCCATTATTCTCCCAGTGCTAATACCTGCTATGTCATCTCTATGTGATTTTCTAACATCTCCAACCTCATTCCACAGGGATGAGGTGTTCCAAACCGGATGCCACTCAGCTCCTGTCGGCTTTCCCCCAGTTATCAGTTTAAAAGCTGCTCTGCAGCCTTTTTGATTTTCAGTACCAGGAATCTGCTCCCATCATGATCCCTCCTGAACATTTTTGGCTTGTCCCAAAATGTTCTCCAGTTCCTGACAAATCTGAAGCCCTCCTCTTTACACCATCACCTCATCCACGCATTGAGGCTTCTGAGTTCTGCCTGCCTGGCGGGTCCTGCACGAGGAACAGGTAGCACTTCTGAAAATGCTACCTTGGAAGCCCGGGACTTCAATCTTCTACCTAACAGCCTGAATTTGGCTTCCAAGACTGACCGCTTGGCCTTTCCGACATCATTGGTACCAACGTGTACCATGACCACTGGCTCCTTCCCGGTTCTCTCTAACCCGCTATCTAGATTTCTCGTGATGTCTGCAACCTTTGCACCTGGCAGGCAAATGACCATACGGTTATCATGCTCATCACAAATCCATTCCTCTGTATTTCTTATAGAATCCCCTAATACAAGGAGCTTCTCTCCTGCAGCCTGTTCATCTACATCACCTGATCCTGTATCTCATCAATTGTGATGAGAGAGAGATCCTCAGGTGGAACCAGTTGTTCCTCTGTGCATGCCCCATGAAGTGTGATGAGGGAAAGAGCCTCAAATTGAATGTGCAATTTGAGACTCTCTGAGTGATCCCTTGTTGTAGTAATATCCTGGGCTGAGATGTCGCAATAACCAGGGGCAGGCAGGGGCAGCTGGGTACTGGAGTAATGGGAAAGCACTTTGAAGAACCACACACACACACACACAAATATGAATATCTGAACGAACGGAGGAACTCCTCCCCCTCTCAGGAGGTCTCCTTTTATTAACCTTCTACTCTTGGTAATTAGCATAGCTGATTACATCATTTCTTTGTGTCACAGCAATAAATTTCCCAAATATAGTTAGAGAGGCGTTACATGGGAGGTCTACATTATTATGCATTACTATGTGTATTGTGCATTGCTCTAATTGGTAAGCTTTAGATAAGAGACAGTTCTCTAATTGGCAAACGTAACTAGTCATGGTACAAGACAATGAGATCACTTATTGGCAAGCTTTACTGGTAATAGTAAAGCTTGAAATCTAGCTTAACTAAGGAATATTGAGGTAAGATGGAGGGCGGGCTAGTGGGCTGGCACAATTTGTCTGCTGTTGCAAAGGACTCAGGTCTGTGCCATCAAAAGCTGTTGCTTCTGAAATGGAAAAATGGCTACTTCTATGCCAACCCAAAAGCTTAGTCCCACAATCTGTGTGTGCTCTGAAGATCAGTACTTGTTGTGCTGGACTACTGGATCTCTGGTGGAAAAGAGATTGTAGTGTAAAGCACAAGCATTGGATAATAAGCTGAAGATTTAGTAAAGTAAACAAAGAATTAAGGGCAGGCTTACTGAAAAAGTCTGTTTGGTGTGCCAAAAATTTGTTGAAGCAGTGGTTGGGCTTCATAAAGCTGTATTTTAACTTAAAATTTTGTGTACCTGCTACAGTATGATTGCCATTTCTGGTGAAAAGGAAATTGGACAATGGTTAATTTAGAACACAGATGTAGTTTTAAGTATAAGAAAAGTTATCCGAAACAAAACCCTGTAAAGAAGCAGTGAAACAGACTTCCTGATTACATCTGGGAAGTGTGACAACTCAAGAGATACAGTGTCCGTTTTGACAGTTTCAGCCTTTAGCTGAGCCAAGCTGCTAGAGGCAAAAGATACAAAGTAACAAAAAGGGTTGGTCAGAGAAAATAACCTGAATAAGCAGGGTTTAAAAAAATTAACACCTATATTTGTTATAATTTAAGCAAAGAGTTAATGCCTGCAAAAAGAAATAAAAAGATGGAGACTAAAGGAAAAGTCCTTGCTGACCAAGAGAACCTAGCATGTGAGGAGGAAAATGATGGTCCTCAGGAAGTGGAAGAGCAGATTCTCTATAATGCTGATAAAACTATTGAAACACCTGAATTTTTAAAATGGAAAATGGAACAGAAATTTAAATTAAGAGAATTAGAAATTAAAGTGAAATATAAACAGATGGAATTACAATTACAGTTGGAAAGAGCGAGGTTAGAATTACAAGAAAGAAATAAGGATAGAGAATTACAGGAAAGAAATAAGGAATGTGAACTACAATTTCAGCTAGAGTTAAAGAAAATGGAGCTGTCAGCTCAGCCCAATTCAAATGACAATAATTCAGTGGGAGAAAATTTGAAAGAAGACTTTAAAAGATTTCCACTTTATAGAAAAAATGATTCAATTGAATCCTTTTTAATCTCTTATAAAAGAGCATACTTGGAGTTTGACATGCAGGAGGATCAGAAAATGTCTTGTTTATGTCCACAGATTAGTGGTGCTTTGTTACAAATTTATTCTCAGTTACCTTGGGAAAAAGCACAAAGCTAGCAAGGTTTTAAAAATTTGGCGTACAAATGTGTGGGGATAACTGCTGAACAGCTTAGAAATTTTTTTTGCATGTCACTAAGGGAATGATGATACATATTCCCAGACAGGATACAAGTTAATACATTTGCTGGAAAGGTGGCTGGAAAAAGAGCAGGTGACAGACTTGGAACAAATTAAGCAGGTAATTGGTTTAGAACAATTTTATAATTTGCTAAATCCAGAATTGAGGTTTCTAGTCCAGGAAAAGTCCCCTAAAACTGTTGAACAGGTGGCTGAGATTGCTGTTCATAACTGTCTTTTGAAACATTAAATAAATTAAAAATTGTGAAAATAAAAATAAAATGGAGCAGTTTGAATGCAAACCATTTGAGCAAGCACTAGAGAAAGGAGAAAATTTTAAAGTGCAGGGACAGGTGCCTGCAAAAACATATGGTACTGATGGAAAAGTAAATAAATTTGGCAGTACTAGTCAAAAGGGTCCTGTCTATTTCTATTGTTATAAAATAGGACATTTAAAAGGGGATTGTTATATTTTAAAAAATAAACAGCCTGACAGTAATCAGGAAAAGGTGTTTTACATTGGGTTACATTGGGAGAAAAGTGAACAGGCATCAGTGGACAGGGAGAACAATATAACCAGAGAGGGAAAATTGGCTGAATGCCCAGAAGTCAGAGGCTAAAATAGTAAATTTACTTTATTAATTCAGGGAAGAATTTATTGTCAAAATCTGAAGAAATTATAAATATTAATGGGGAAAATTATATGGGATTAATAGATAAGCAATATCCACAGCATTCCCCTCATCCACCAGGCCTGTAATTCTATCAAAGAAAGAGGTCAAATTAGTCTGGCATGACTTGTTTTTAAGAAACCCGTGTTGACTTCTTGTAATGACAGCATTGTCTGTTAAATGCCTGCAGACTGACTGTTTAATAATCTGCTCTAGGATCTTTCCAGGAATTGAAGTCAAGCTGACAGGGCGGTAATTATTTGAGTCCTCTTTTTTCCCTTTTTTTGAAGATGGTGACAACATTGGCCCTTCTCCAATCGATGGGGACTTTCCCTGTTCTCCAGGACTTTTCAAAGATTATTGCCAATGGTTCTGAAATTACTTCTGCCAGTTCTTTTAATATCCTTGGGTGTAATTCATCTGGCCCAGGAGACTTAAATTCATTTAATGTGTCCAGGTGTTCCTGTACTTCCTCTCTTCCTATTCTATGTTGCAATTCCCATCCTACCTCATCTACTCATTGTCCCAGTGGATCTCTTTCTTCCATTTTGGAGAAAACAGAGGAGAAGAAGGTGTTGAGTAGTTCTGCCTTTTCCTTGTCTCCTGTTAGTAACTGGTTATCCTCGCCACGCAGAGAGCCGATCATTTCCTTATTTTTCCTTTTGCTGCGGACATAACTAAAGAAAACCCTTTTTATTATCTTTAATGTCTCTGGCCAGTCTAAGTTCGTTTTGCGCTTTAGCTTTTTTTAACCATCCCCCTGCATATATTAGCTGTTTGCTTATATTCCTCTTTGGTGCATTTCCCCTTTTTCCATTCCTTGTACTTGTTTTTCTTTAAATTTAGCTGAGTTGAAAGTTCTTTAGTAAACCATTGTGGTTTCTTTAGACCTCTCCCATTTTTCTTCTTGTTGGAACAGTTTTAAATTGTGCCTTTAATATCTCGCTTTTAAGGAACTCCCATCCATCTTGGACTCCCTTCTCTTTCAGTGTTTCAGTCCATGGAATCACAGCCAATAATTCCCTGTTTACAAAAATTGGCTTTCTTAAAGTCCAGGATTCTTGTCTGACTATGCTTAGCTTCACCTTCCAACTGTATAACAAATTCCAAAAGGGCATGGTCACTTTTACCTAAATATCCCACCACTTCGCCCTATTCATAAGGTCCTCCTTATTGGTTAAGACCAGATCTAAAATGGTTTTGCCTCTTGTTGCCTCTTCTACCTTCTGGACCATGAAATTGTCTGCAACGGCAGTAAGGAATGTGTTAGACCTTGCATTCCTAGCTGAGTAGGACTGCCAGCATATATCAGGATAGTTAAAATCTCCCATTAGTATTACATCTCTCCCTTTTGACTGTGTGGCCATCTGTTCACCGAAGGCATCATCCCACTCCTCTGTCTGGCTTGGGGGTCTATAATATACCCCACAGTGACATCCCTCCTAGTTTTTTCACCCCTGATTTTCACCCAAATACTCTCAATATGGTTCCCCTGCTGTTTATCTTGTATTTCTTCAGCAGTATAAATGTCCTTAATATATAAAAGCTACACCTCCTCCTTTCCTACTCGGCCTGTTTCTTTGAAACAGGTTATACCCCCCAATGACTACATTCCAATCATACATCTCATCCCACCATGTTTCAGTGATGCCAATTATGTCATATTTATTTTGCTGTATCAGGAGTTCCAGCTCCTCTTGTTTGTTCTCCATGCTCTGTGCATTGGTGTAGAGACATTTGAGGCTGAGTGTGCTTCTTACATCTCCTTTACTTAACCTGATTTTCCTTGCACTGATAGTCTGCACTACTTCTTGTCCTGCTCCTATTTCAACATTTGGGCTAATCTCCACAGCCCCTTCTGGATCTCTACCATTAAGAGAATTTTCTCCCTCCCCCTGCAAACTCAGTTTAAAGCTCTCCTTATTAAATCTGCAATCCTCTTGGCAAAAACATTCCTACCAGCAGTGGTGAGGTTCACCCTATCCTGGCCCAATATCCCATCTGAATGAAAAAGCAAACCATGGTCCAAAAATCCAAATCGTTCCTGCCGGCACCATCTCCAAAGCCAATTGTTCACCTCCACTATTGTTCTTTCCCTTTGTGGGCCACGTCCTTTTACAGGGAGGAGAGATGAGATTACCACCTGTCCACCCAGGCCCTTCAGCTTCCTACACATCTCTTCATATGCCTTTGTGATATCTGGAAAGCTGCATTTTGAAGTATCATTAGTTCCTACATGGACCAAAAGAAATGGGTTATAATCAGTGGGCTTGATGAGTCTCGTCAGACTCTCTGTTACATCCCTAATCTTGGCTCCAGGGAGACAGCAGACCTCTCGATTCATTTTGTCAGGCCTGCAGATGACCGCTTCTGTTCCTCTAAGCAAGGAATCTCCAATCACCACCACTCACCTCCTTCGAGGCTTGGTAGGTGCCCCTTGTTGTACTGTTGGATTCCTCTGTGCAGGGTCTTCAAGCTGCCCTTGCTGTTCTAGGTGCAGTCCCTGTTCCTGGCTGATAAAGGAAAGAGGTTGGAATCTATTGTGCAGTTGCAAGCTCTCTGTCTGTTTCCTAGTTCTTCCTTTTCTGACTGTGACATTCCTCCAAGTATCTGCCTCCTGTATTTGTGAAATGCCCTCACCCTGACTGAGATTCTGCCTGTCACTAGTGTTGACATAGTGTTTCTCTGCAAAACAACAGCATTCAATTCCTTTGTTTTTAAAGCAAAACTGCTGGCAATATTAAGATACAGGCCAAACCTTGTGCTCACTGGAATTTCTGCAAGCAGTTTGAGAAACTCCCCCCCAGCTATGCTTTTTAAATCCTGCAAAACAACAGCATTCAATTCCTTTGTTTTTAAAGCAGGAAGAAGCGGAAGGCATCAATTACATGGTTAAATAATAATAATGTAATATTGTTATTTTATTGCTGATGTAAGTGGAAGTTGTTTTTTAAAAGGTGTGGAAATGTAATGTCATAAAAGGTGAAAAATGTAATATTCACTATTTGCTTATATTTGGTGCATTCCCCATTTTTTCCATTTCCTGAATCATAGAATCATAGAATCATAGAATCATAGAGTTGGAAGAGACCTCAAGGGCCATCTAGTCCAACCCCCTGCCATGCAGGAACCCCCATCACAATATTTTCGACAGATGGCCATCCAGCCTCTGCTTAAAAACCTCCAATAATAGTTTTTCTTTATAGTTAGCTGAGTTCTTTAGTAAGCCATTGTGGTTTCTTTGGATCTCTCCCATTTTTTTTCTTCTTGTTGGAACAGTTTTGGATTTTGCCTTTAATATCTTGCTTTTAAGGAACTCCCATCCATCTTGGACTCCCTTTTCTTTCAGTGTTTCAGTCATGGAATCACAGCCAATAATTCTCTAAGTTTACAAAAATTGGCTTTCTTAAAGTCCAGAATTCTTTTCTGACTATGCTTAGCTTCTCCTTCCAACTGTATAACAAATTCCAAGAGGGCACGGTCACTTTTACCTAAATATTCCACCACTTCAACCCTATTTATAAGGTCCTCCTTATTGGTTAAGATCAGATCTAAAATGGTTGTGCCTCTTGTTGCCTCCTCTACCTTCTATACCATGAAATTGTCTGCAAGGGCAATAATGAATTTGCTAGACCTTGCATTCTTAGCTGAGATGGACTGCCAGCACATATCAGGATAGTTAAAATCTCCCATTAGTACTACATCTCTCCCTTTTGACTGTTTGGCCATCTGCTCACAGAAGGCCTCATTCAACTCCTCTGTCTGGCTTGGAGGTCTATATATACCCTCACAGTGACATCTCTCTCATTTTTCTCACCCTTAATTCTCACCCAAATATTCTCAACCTGCTTCCCCTGCTGTTCATCATGTATTTCTTCAGTAGTATGTGTCCTTAACAACCCGCCTGGCGCCAACATTGATGACATTCCGGCGCCAGGTAAAAACATTCCTGTTCAAGAAGTCTTTTTAACTGACTATTGTGGGTCCTGATGGTGATTTTACTGTGGTGTTTTAATATATTGTATTTATTGCATTTAAATGTATTATTGTTTTAATTTTATTGCAATGTGATGTTTTAATTGTCTAAATTGTTTACTTTGATTTTGAGCCGCCCAGAGACCTTTGGGTAGTGGGAGGCATACAAGCTATATATATATAGCTGATGGTCTGTAATAGACATGGGCACGACTCGGCGAAATTCTCGTTTCCGTTTTTGGTTATCGTTTCCGTTATGTAACGGAAACGGTAATGATAATTAAGCCATCAGAACTCGAACTCAAACCGAAAAAAGAAAAATTTGGTCGGGTTTTTCGTTTCCGTTTGTGGCATCGCGGCAATCAAGCAATGCGAAGCACAGAAAAAGTTTTTAAAAGTTTTTTTAAAAAAAAAAAAAAAACCGACTCCCGGCCAAAAAAGCAGGCGAAAATATGCCTGCCTGAGGCTTTGCCACCTACCAGATGGGTGGTTTCTGGGAGGTCCCCGGCCTTTCCCCCCCTCTTCTCCAGTCCTGGGCTGCTTGCACCAGGTGGGGGGGGTCATTCTCGTCGTCTCGCCATGCCATGCAGTGGGGGGGGGATCCAAAATGGCGACCACAATTTTTCTTTTGAAATAGTGGTCAAAAAACACACCAAATCACCACAAAAACATGTGAAATTTATTTATTTTAAATGCCCGAATTTTAATAGTAGCAGCAGTGGGTTTTTTTATAGCAATAAAATGTCATATTGATTTTATTTTATTTTATTTTATTTTTTATTTTTTTAGACCTGCCCATTTGGGCTGGGCATGGGATGGGACCATGCAAATTGTTTGAACCATTCCACCAACGGCATCGCCAGGTTTTTGACTGACACTTCTGGATGTCTTGGAGGGCATAAAAAGCCAAGGCACCTTCCAGAAATCGCAGTCGGGTGTATGGATGTGGTTGAGGGAGGAGGGCTGGCTGCTGGTGCTGGTGTGATCCGATTGAGATTGAGGAGGGAGGCTGGAGGCTTTAGGATTTAAGTTAGGCAGGCAGGGCGGGAATTGAATTTAGAAAATAATTTATTTGATTCCCTGCAGCTTTTTCTGCTGAAGGGAATAGCAGTTTATTCTTTATTTCTTCTCTGGTAGTTTGTGAGGATTTTTTTCTGATGTTGGATAAAGGGGGAGGTTCGACTGGGAGTGGGAGGTGTGGATTTATTTTAAAAATATATTATATACTACTATATTATATACTACTATCCTTGCTTAGAGGAACAGAAGCGGTCATCTGCAGGCCAGACAAAATGAACAGGGAGGTCTGCTGTCTCCCTGGAGCCAAGATTCAGGATGTAACTGAGAGACTGACTGAGTGGGGATGGCGGCGGCAGCAGGGGAGTTGGGATCAGTGGACGTGGGGGGCAGGGGTGGGGTGAGGGTAAGGGCAGCAGGGGCAGCGTGGTCAGGGTAATCTGCAGTGGCAGCGGGAGGGGCGCCCCTCAAAACACCGAGCCTTGGCTGCCTCCCGGAGTCCATCACGCCTCTCCCGGGGGACGCGTCGTCTGCCAGCCTCCCACAGGCTCGTCGTCAGGTGAGCCGGGGAGGTGGCCGGAGGAAAAGCCCCCAGCGTTCGCCTCACTCTGGGCTGGTTGGTTAGCTGGCCAGCTGGCTGAGTGAGATGTTCTCTGTGATGGCGGTAGTGCCTGGGCCTCTCATCACCCGCCGCTGCTTCTTCTTCCCGCCCCTCCCGTCTGTCTCCCAGCTGGCTGGCCTCCCTCCCTCCCTTTAGTCCACCGTCCATCTGGATCCTCCCGGTGGAAGGTTGTGGGGGAGAGATGAGAGAGGAGGAGCCTGCTGGCTCCGGAGTCGGGGCCGAAGCTGGATTCCCATCGGTGATGGCAGTGGCAGCGGGGGCGGCAGTGGGCGGGGGCGGCACTGGTGATGGGGACGGCAACGACAGGGTCGGTCTGGCACGTGACATACTCCCTCCCCCACACACACTTCTCCCTCGACAAATTCCTCATGGCTGGTCCAGTGGAGGGGGAAGTGGGGGAAGCATGTTGCTGTTCAATATCTTTATTAATGACTTGGAGGAAGGAATAGAGGAAGAAATTTGCAGATGATACCAAATTGGGTGGGGTTGCTAATTCCCTAGAGCATAGGATGAAAATCAAAAAGACCTTGACAGATTAGAGTGCTTGGCCAAAGCCAACGGAATGGATTTCAACAGAAGGAAATGTAGGGTGCTACATCTAGGTAAAAAGTATGAATTGCACAGATATAGGATGGGGATACATGCTGGGGAATAGTACCTGTGAAAGGGATTTGGGAGTCTTAGTGGACCACAAATTGAACATGAGTCAGCAGTGTGATGTGGCAGCCAGGAAAGCCAATGCAATTCTTGTTTGTGAAGAGACATAATGGAAAATCAAATTTTGTAAATAATTGTAGCAGTTCCGAGATCCATCAGAACTGCCCAAATGGTCCTCACACCATCACAAGCATGACACCTCTTTTCCCCGTCCAAAAACTCCAAACCGTTCCCGAGATATCGGGAGAAATACAAGCCACCCCTTGCTGCCGGCTGAGAGGCCTTGCGAGCCGAGATTCGGCAGTGTGAACCTCAAATTCTCACCTCATTTAACAGTTTGCTTATTATCAAGTCTCCTGCGGCAGGGGAGTGAAGATAAGCTCTCCTGCGCGCTTTGACCAATCCGCGCCCCCGGCTATCAATCACTCAAATTAATTACGGCCAGACGGGGGCGCTCAGCGGGGAACCTTATTCCATTGAATTGGCTGAGTAGACCGGTCCCCTCCAAAAGAACCATCATGTTTCCCAGGGCAAATTCAAAATTCTGGCCGCCTGGAGTTCCAGGAAGGCGGCTAAACCTTCAGGCAGCTCAGCGGTGGAAATCCACTCTCCCTACCCCGACCCACAGTAACACAAACCCGGGGAGAGGCAGCCGAAGGGATCGGCTCCTCTCACCACTTTCTATCCGAGCCTGAGTTCCATACAATTCATGCCTTCTCCCGGCCATATATCTCTATGAAGGTAGACCCCCCTTCCGTTTCAATGTCTTTTTATGGGAGTAGACCGGTCCCCTTTTCCAAAATTGATCAAACAGGGTTACCCTCTTGCGGAAACCCCTGGAATCTGATTTCCCCAGTTCCAGGGGTTCCAGCCAAGGAATCAGGAGTGTCCCTAGCTAAAGTTTCATTTAACCCCTTCCTGCCTTTTCTTAACCCTTTCCTGCCCCTTTTCCTTAACCCTTTTTCTGCTCCTTTTCTCTTACTCCTTGGAGTTTCAGCCAGGGGCGCAATTCAGGCAGAATCTCTCCTAAATTGAGGGATAAACCCCAGGTGGAACAAAGGGAGGGGTTTCTCTCTCCCTCTCCCTCCCTTTGTTCCACCTGGGGCTTGTGTCAGCTGAGAGGTGTGCCTGGCCCTTGAAGAGCCTTCAGCTTCTGCTCCCTTGGAGGGCTTTTTAGACCGGCTAGACTCTTCACTGAGGACCCTCTCCCTCCCTTTGTTCCACCTGGGGTTTGTGTCGGCTGAGAGGTGTGCCTGGCCCTTGAAGAGCCTTCAGCTTCTGCTCCCTTGGAGGGCTTTTTAGACCGGCTGGACTCTTCACTGAGGACCCTCTCCTTCCCTTTGTTCCACCTGGGGCTTGTGACAGCTGAGAGGTGTGCCTGGCCCTTGAAGAGCCTTCAGCTTCTTCTCCCTTGGAGGGCTTTTTAGACCGGCTGGACTCTTCACTGAGGACCCTCTCCCTCCCTTTGTTCCACCTGGGGTTTGTGTCGGCTGAGAGGTGTGCCTGGCCCTTGAAGAGCCTTCAGCTTCTGCTCCCTTGGAGGGCGTTTTAGACCGGCTGGACTCTTCACTGAGGACCCTCTCCCTCCCTTTGTTCCACCTGGGGTTTGTATCAGCTGAGAGGTGTGCCTGGCCCTTGAAGAGCCTTCAGCTTCTGCCCCCTTGGAGGGCGTTTTAGACCGGCTGGACTCTTCACAGAGGACCCTCTCCCTCCCTTTGTTCCACCTGGGGTTTGTGTCGGCTGAGAGGTGTGCCTGGCCCTTGAAGAGCCTTCAGCTTCTGCTCCCTTGGAGGGCTTTTTAGACCGGCTGGACTCTTCACAGAGGACCCTCTCCCTCCCTTTGTTCCACCTGGGGTTTGTGTCGGCTGAGAGGTGTGCCTGGCCCTTGAAGAGCCTTCAGCTTCTGCTCCCTTGGAGGGCGTTTTAGACTGGCTGGACTCTTCACTAAGGACCCTCTCCCTCCCTTTGTTCCACCTGGGGTTTGTATCAGCTGAGAGGTGTGCCTGGCCCTTGAAGAGCCTTCAGCTTCTGCTCCCTTGGAGGGCGTTTTAGACCGGCTGGACTCTTCACTGAGGACCCTCTCCCTCCCTTTGTTCCACCTGGGGTTTGTGTCGGCTGAGAGGTGTGCCTGGCCCTTGAAGAGCCTTCAGCTTCTGCTCCCTTGGAGGGCGTTTTAGACTGGCTGGACTCTTCACAGAGGACCCTCTCCCTCCCTTTGTTCCACCTGGGGTTTGTGTCGGCTGAGAGGTGTGCCTGGCCCTTGAAGAGCCTTCAGCTTCTGCTCCCTTGGAGGGCGTTTTAGACCGGCTGGACTCTTCACTGAGGACCCTCTCCCTCCCTTTGTTCCACCTGGGGTTTGTATCAGCTGAGAGGTGTGCCTGGCCCTTGAAGAGCCTTCAGCTTCTGCCCCCTTGGAGGGCTTTTTAGACCGGCTGGACTCTTCACTGAGGACCCTCTCCCTCCCTTTGTTCCACCTGGGGTTTGTGTCGGCTGAGAGGTGTGCCTGGCCCTTGAAGAGCCTTCAGCTTCTGCTCCCTTGGAGGGCTTTTTTAGACCGGCTGGACTCTTCACAGAGGACCCTCTCCCTCCCTTTGTTCCACCTGGGGTTTGTGTCGGCTGAGAGGTGTGCCTGGCCCTTGAAGAGCCTTCAGCTTCTGCTCCCTTGGAGGGCGTTTTAGACTGGCTGGACTCTTCACTAAGGACCCTCTCCCTCCCTTTGTTCCACCTGGGGTTTGTATCAGCTGAGAGGTGTGCCTGGCCCTTGAAGAGCCTTCAGCTTCTGCTCCCTTGGAGGGCGTTTTAGACCGGCTGGACTCTTCACTGAGGACCCTCTCCCTCCCTTTGTTCCACCTGGGGTTTGTGTCGGCTGAGAGGTGTGCCTGGCCCTTGAAGAGCCTTCAGCTTCTGCTCCCTTGGAGGGCGTTTTAGACTGGCTGGACTCTTCACAGAGGACCCTCTCCCTCCCTTTGTTCCACCTGGGGTTTGTGTCGGCTGAGAGGTGTGCCTGGCCCTTGAAGAGCCTTCAGCTTCTGCTCCCTTGGAGGGCTTTTTAGACCGGATGAATTGCAAGATGGCGGGCGGCAGCAACAGCGTTCCATCCTTGCTGCACTTCCAATTCTTAATCGACTCTAAATTTCTTGGCTGAAATCTTCATTTGGTCTGAAGACAGAACCAAGGTTCCCCCCCCCTCCCCGCCTTCGTCACCACTTCCAAATTAGTCTGTTTTGCCATATCTATTTTTAATTCTGCTAGAATTTGCTCCTCCGCATGCCGGGACGCAGGAGGATTTTTATATGTTTTGTTGTTTTAATAGTTCTATGTTGTTTATGCTTTATATCTGATGTATTCTATTGTTGTTGATTTGGTATGTATTGCTTTTGTTAGCCGCTTAGAGTACTACATGTAGTAGATAAGCGGGATATAAATACAAGAATGAATGAATGAATGAATGAATAAATAAATAAATAAATAAATAAATAAATAAATAAATAAATAAATTCCTCCCTGCTCTGGCTGGCAAAGAGAATGATTTTCAACCATGATTCTCAGGGACCAGGGACTTCCTTACCATCTGAGGCTGGCTGCATCTTCTAGGAGGGATCCATCTTCTCCAGAGTTCTTGGCACGTACACACAGCTGCTTCCTGGAGTACAATAATTCCTTGTCACGTAGACCACAGATGTTATCACAGCCTGAGGGGGTTTTCCACCACCACATCTCTGCACCCACAAAGGACTACCCAGACATCTCCGGATTATTCCATCAAGCTTTCCTGTCTCCTATTGACTTTGGCATTAGTCTTCCCCAACCCCCTATTGATTTTCTGATTTCCACAAGTTTGCCCAGACCTATGGACAATACCCTGCTTCATCTTCCTATTGTTTTATCACAGTGGCCCAATCAAAAGACTTTCCGGACTCATTAACACCTACATGGGCATCCGACTCCAGCCTGCCAGAGACCGCCCAGGACCGCCTCTGGCCAACCCCTGGACCACACTGATTGGACCGTTTGAAGATCACTCCTGGGCAGGCGCCACCCAGGGAAGGGGGGGACAATAAAAGTTGGGGTTTCCATGTGCTCGGGGTCGGACATCTTTGCCCGGTTCCTGGCTTGTGTCCACCTACTGTCTTTATTGGGCCAATAAACGCAGTATTTTCTCTTGGATTTCTCTCGCGTTGGATGCTTCATTGGGCTTTTGGGATCCAGCGAATCTCAGCAAGGCTAGCCTGTCTGAAATAGAATTTTAACTTTGCTTAAGATTCAACAGTTGCATCAACAGAACCATAGTGTCTAGATCAAAGGAAGTGATAGTACCACTCTATTCTGCTCTGGTCAGACCCCACCTGGAGTACTGTATCCAGTTCTGTGCACCCCAGCTTAAAAAGGATGTTGACAACCTCGAGCGGGTGCAGAGGAGGGCAACCAGAATGGTTGAGGGTCTGGAGGAAATGTATTATGACGAACGGCTTAGGGAACTGGGAATGTTTAGCCTTTCAAAAAGAAGGCTGAGGGGGGATATGATAGCTATGTTTAAATATTTTAAAGGATGTCATATTGAAGAGGGAACAGGTTTGTTTTCCATGGCTTCAGAGACTAGGACTCGGGGCAATGGTTTCAAACTACAGGAAAAGAGATTCCATTTGAAGATTAGGAAGAACTTCATGACAGTTAGAGCTATTCGGCAGTGGAATATGCTGCCGCGGAGGGTGGATGAGTCTCCTTCTTTGGAGGTTTTTAAGCAGAGGCTGGATGGCCATCTGTCGGAAGTATTGTGATGGGGTTCCTGCATGGCAGGGGGTTGGGCTAGATGGCCCTTGAGGTCTCTTCCAACTCTATGATTCTATGATTCTATGATGACCTGTAGATCATCAAGTGTTCTATGGAGAGAATCAAACTCCAAGATGTTATGATTGCTTTATTTCAGATTCCAGAGTATTCTGGAAGTTGTAGTCTAAAAAGGCTGCAATTCCTTCATTTCCAGTCTTTGCTTTTTCTGTGTACCATCTTTCAATGCAAAACACTGATACCAGAAATTTCATGACAAGTACATAAAGCATCATCAAAAACATAGTACAATAATCACAATGATAATCACAGAAAAACATCAGTAACCTCAAGCAAAATATGTAACAGTCCCATAACTGACATCAATAATATAAGAAACAAGCAGAATTTTTTAAAATATTATTTTTTTCTTTTACAAAATGAATATTTTGGATTTGCGAGTTACAGCAGCAGAAAAAGAATAGTATAGAGGAGAAAACCAACCCCCTACAAATGTTGGGGGAAGGCTGAGCTGGTTCTCAATAGCCAATCTTGGTAGGAAGAAGCAAAAGGCATTCTTGAGTCCAGACTCTTAGCAGAGCTCCATTCCCTGATAAGGCTGCTGCTGCTCTTCAGGCTGGCTTCCAGTTCTTACATCTGGATTTTGCATCTTCCTCCTCCTCCTCCAAAGGATATTTCAGAATCTGCAGGTTAGTGCCATGTCATGTCTTCCTACACTCCTGGTCTCCAACATCAGCCAGACATCAACACAGCACAGTGAGGAACCTGAAAATTTCCAGAAGACTCCTTCTCTTCCTCCACTGTTCCCGCAAGCACCCAGAGTCTCCCATACCAGGCTCATCCTGGCTGCCTTGAAACATGGATAATTTATGCTCTCAGGGAGAATTTATGTTCCTGAGACCTGCAATCTCCCAGTTCAGAAGATCTGTTGGATCTCTTTTGAATGCAGCCCATTGTATGGAGTTTGGGGAGACTAGGGTATCAGAGGGTGCTGAGCTGCTCCCTTTCCCAGCTCAGACAAAACATGTTGCACCTTAGGAAAGAAAAGGAGGAAGAACCTCCCAACTCCAAGGTAACTCTCCAGATTTGGATCAGGAAAAGCTAAGACAGGGTCTTCCTCCCAAGGGCAAGCATAGTTAGGTGACTTGTTTTGTTGGTTTTGTTGTTGTTGTTGTTTTGATGCTATGCTATGGGGGTGTTCTTTTTAAAATGGTAAAACAATAGAAATAGATTGAAAGAAGAATAAAGAGAGGCCTCCTACAGCCAGTATGAGTGGAAAATGTGGAAGAGCTAAGAAGATGGGTTCCATTGTGTGTAGTGGTTGTGGTGGTTTTTAATAAAGGCAGATGCTCAGAAATACATGGTGGCTACACTGTGGGTCCAGAGATCCACCACTTGATTTGAAGAAAAGCTTAAACAAAACAAGAGACACTGTTGCTCAGGAAGGTCTGTGAAGGGTAAGGGGCAAGGACAAAATGGCAGAAGGCATGGAGGATGCTCAGTCCCCTCAACAACCCCAGGAAGCACAAGTGAAACACCAATCTGAGGAGGCTCAGGATTCAAAAGCAAAGCGGTAGAGGAGTTACTGAACACAATAAAATTGGGACACAGTGATTAGACACAATGTATATCATGATGAGTTCTGAATATTAAAAAAAAATACAGGATTATACATGCAAATTAAAAAGAGTTAAGGAAAGGTAATCAAGGGACCAAAGGTTCTGACAGATGTTGCATGCCATTTTCATACCAAAACAACTTCTTTTCTTCATTTCAAAAGGAATCAGAGGGATTTAACACAAGTGTTAAACATTTACTCTGTCCAAGCCTGAATTTAATCGGATCAGATTTTAGAGCTCAATAACTATTAATCTCTAACTTTGTTAACTTCTAACTTTTGCATCCCTGCTGAAAAATAACTGATATCTGGATGTAACCAAAAGTAACTTCCCCCTGGTTAGATCATATATCAAAAGACTTGATCACCCTTTATGCTATATCACTTTTTATATCGTTTCTTGCTTAGCCTTTAGAATTGGTCAAGCACCCACATTTCACTCTTCCTCTCTCACCAAATGCCCCTCTTAGGAATGTAGCCCCAGGACCAAAGGATTAGATAAAAATGTAAAGGTTCCCCATGCACATGCGTGCTAGTCATGTCCGACTCTGGAGCGGTGCTCACCTCTGTATTCTGCAAGTCCATGGCCACGTGGCCGGCATGATAGCAAGGAAACACGGTTTTACCTTCCCCCCTTTTACAGTGGTACCTATTTATCTACTTGCATTTACATGCTTTTGAACTGCTAGGTTGGCAGGAGCTGGGGTTATCAGCGGGAGCTCGCTCCGCTGCGTGGCACCCGGGATTCGATAGTCAGAACATAAAACACAGCAGGGGAGCCATAGCATATCCTGGAAGGGAAATCATCAAGGGAAGTAGATATGCCCCATCTCTACTGGAGACCCAATGAGTTTGCTTCCCTCACATTTTCAGCCAATTAGATGTAGGATCCAAATAGTAAGCAAATATTATCCTATGAGGTTGTGTGACTTTATGACTCTTTGTTGTATAAAACTCTTTCACACTGTATGTTTGGGATCTTTGCCGTTAAGAAAATACCTTGGCTGATTCTTATTACCTATCATTAAAATTGGACTTTGGTTCAGCAGGTTGCGTCTTTTCCTGACCCCTTGCCAGAGTAAATTTACACAGTAACATAACCTCTGAGGCTCTGACTGGAAGGCATAGAAATACTGTGATATTGTCAATCCATGAACAGATTGGATTAAAATTTAATCTATCATTTGGTGATCCAAGGAGTAAGGTACTCTATTTTTCTGTCTATAAGGCACCCCCATGGATAAGACAACCCCCAATTTTCCAGCCTGAAATAAGTTTGTCTACTGTGTGGTTCTCTCATTGGCTTACTTCCATGTATAATATGAAAAAATATAGTCTTATACATGGAAAAATACTATTGGAAATAAATCCTAATACAGTTTTTCTTTAATTTTAGACCATTTTAATTTTCCAATTAAACCCTTCTTGGTCCATGTTAATTTAGTGGTCTAATCTGAGGGGTTTTTGTAACTGAGATTTTAATGGGGACATGTGTGGCACATCATCAGTTCTCCCCAACCAATCAACTTCAAGGACCAGATGCAGGGGAGTGGTATCAGGAGACAGATATTTAGTTTTGTGCGCTCCCAAATGCATCTGGTGGGGCCACTGTGAGATACAGGAAGCTTTTGGCCTGATCCAGCATGGCTCTTCTTATGTTCTTATGTTCTTATTCCCCCCCCAAAAAAAAAACCTCTCTCCACCAACATTTTAAACAGCCTGTGAATAAAGAATTTCTGGGGGCAGCTGATAAGTCCTTACTTCCACTCATTTGTTCTCTACTACAAGTCCCTTCCCACATAGGAGGCCAATATGGCAAACATGAATTGAGAACTCTCTGCTTCTCTTGGGAGGTCTAATTCCACTCTTTGATTGATCAACATAACTGGATGCAAATCTATGCAATTTAATCAACAATTGAACTCTAGTAACACTTTGAAATTGCTGTCTTGAAAACAAGTGAATTATGTCAGTTCTATTTTCAAACAAGCTGAACTGTGTGAGTTTTCTTCTTGTCCAAGTTCTACATATTTGTTCATCAGCAACATTCCCAAAACATTTCCCTCTGAGGCTACAACTTGAAATTCTCTCAACCCAGTTAGAAAACACATTTTTGGCAGCAAAATAACTGGTAAATTTAAAGCAGGAAGCTAGGTTCTAAGTTATGCTTTCAACAGGATGCAAACACTCACATTCCAGAGTTTCTCCAATATTCAGCTGGTAAAGGAAACATAGCAGGGACTTGTTGCAGCTTCAAGACTAACATTTGAAGGCTTTCTTTCTAAAGCCAAATAATAATACCCACTAAGGCAGTGAGCAAATAGTCCTCAGGGTGAATCTCCAAGAAAGTTACACAACTCAGCCTGTTGTCACATGTTACTCAGGTAACTACTTATTATGTTGGATAAAAGTAGACAATAGGGATGGGCACGAAACAAGAAAATAGTGTTTCATTTTGTTTCTAGAGTAGTTTCGTTTCATTTTGTTACAAAACAAATATTTTTAAAAATATTTTATGAAGCAGCATCAAAATTGCTGGGGACTCTTCCCTGTTTCTCCCCCAAATTTGGAGATATTTGGATTTCAGGGGCTGAGTTATTAAGGTCAAAGGGGTAGTTAATTGAAGGAGTGTGTGTTGCAAATTTGGAATATAGGGTTAATTTACCAGCTTCACTTCTATATTGGTAGCTGACATTCCTTCCATTCACTAAAGGACCTCCTTTGGAGCTTCATAACTCAGCTCCTGAAACCAAAACCTTTCTAAATGGAACCTAAAAAGCTGAGAAGGTCCCCTGATTCGCATGCCTGGGATCAGTAATTTTCCATTGCATATTTTTAAAAAATATTTTATACACTCTCTAATACTGATCCCAGGCATGTTTCACCCCCAAAGCAGCAGGCTTAGCTTCCTCTAGAGATTTTAGGGAACCTCTTGAAATTTGGAAAGGTTTGGGTTTCACAACTCAGGGAGCTGAGTTCTAAAGCTCCAAAGGGGGTGTCCCCAAAAAAAACCTTTCTAAATGGAACCAGAAGCTGATCGGGTGAGCTTGCTGGTGCTTCCCAATGAATCCAATTAGAAAGTTTTTTTCCCTGACCCCATTTGGAGCATCATCTCAGCTCCGCGAACAAACCTTTTCCAATTTTCATGGGGCTTGCAGGGAAGAGCTTGAGTAAGCTCCCCTGACATTTCCTCTAGAACAAATCATTTCATTCTAGTGAGGGGCGTTTCATTTCATTTTGAAACAATTCAAAACCTTATGACACAACGAAACGTATATTTTTCATATGGTGCCCATCCCTAGCAGACACTATGTAAAATTACACATGCTGTTATACATGTACAAATGGGGAAAAGTAAGATTTTAAAAAATTAACAAGGCACCTCACTAGAGAGAACATAAGAACATAAGAACATAAGAACATAAGAAGAGCCATGCTGGAACAGGCCAAAGGCCCATCTAGTCCAGCTTCCTGTATCTCACAGCGGCCCCACCAGATGCGTTTGGGAGCGCATGAGACTAGGTATCTGTCTCCTGATACTAGTCCCCGGCATCTGGCCCTTGAAGTACCCTGGTTTTAAGCCTGGAGATTACATATCTCCATCATGGTTTGTAACCTGTGATGGAGTTTTCCACCAGGAATCTATCCAATCCCCTTTTGAAGGCATCCAGGCCAAATGCCATCACCACATCTTGTGGCAGGGAGTTCCATAGACTAACAACGTGCTGGGTGAAAAAATATTTTCTTTTGTCAGTTCTTACTCTCCCAGCCCTCAATTTGAGTGTATGTCCCCTAGTTCTGGTATTTTGTGACAGGGACAAGATTGTCCATCTATCCACTTTACTCATGCCCTGCATTATTTTGTATGTCTCAATCATATCCCCCCTCAGGCGCCTTTTTTCCAAACTAAAGAGGCCCAAATGTGTTAGCCTTTCCTCATAAGGGAGGTGCCCCAGGCCAGTAATCATTTTAGTCGCTCTCTTCTGCACCTTTTCCAGTTCCACTATGTCTTTCTTGAGATGCGGTGACCAGTATTGTAAACAATACTCCAGGTGTGGCCTTACTATTGTTTTGTATAATGGCATTATAATGTTGGCTGTTTTATTTTCAATCCCCTTTTTGATAATCCCTAGCATGGAAATGACCTTCTTCACCGCTGCCATATATTGGGTAGACACCTTCATGGAGCTGTCCACCAATACACCAAGATCTCTTTCCTGATCTGTCATGGATAACTCAGAGCCCATGGGATGAGAAAGTTTGGATTTTTTGCCCCAATATGCAAATTTTACTTTAAAGTTGGCTATGGCTACATTAAAACACATTTGCCATTTCTCTGCCCATTCCCCCAGTTTGGAGAGATCCTTCTGGAGCTCTTCACAATCTTCTCTGGTTTTACCACACAGAAAAGTTTTCTGTCATCTGCAAACCTGGCCACCTCACTGCTTATCCTTGTCTCCAGGTCATTTATGAACAGGTTGAAAAGCACCGGTCCCAGGACAGAGCCCTGGGGCACACCGCTTTTCATTTCTCTCCATTGTGAAAATTTCCCATTGACACCTACTCTTTGTTTCCTGGATCTCAACCAGTTCTCAATCCATAAGAGGACCTGCCCTCTTATCCCCTGACTGTGCAATTTTCTCAGCAGCCTTTGCTGAGGGACTGTGTCAAAAGCCTTCTGAAAATCCAGATAGACTATATCCACTGGTTCATCCAAATCCACATGCCTGTTGACCTTTTCAAAAAATTCTAAAAGATTTGTCAGACAAGATTTACCCTTACAGAAGCCATGCTGATTTTCTCTCAGCAAGATTTGTTCTTCTATGTGTTTTAAGATTTTCTCTTGGATGAGGCTTTCCACCATCTTCCCTGGGACAGATGTAAGGCTAACTAGCATGTAGTTTTCTGGGTTCCCCCTCCTTCCTTTTTTAAAAATTGGTGTGACATCTGCTATCCTCCAGTCCTCCGGCACTGTGGCCGTTTTAAGAGACAAGTTGCATATTACCGTTAAGAGATCTGCAATTTCATTTCTCAGTTCCCTAATAACCCTTGGGTGGATGCCATCTAGGCCCAGTGACTTGTTAATCTTCAATTTATCAATTAGTCCTAAAACATCCTCTCTTTTAACCTGTATTTGATTTAATTGTTTAGTCAAGAGGGGCGGTTCAGGCAGCGGAATCTGCTCAAGGTCTTCTGTCGTGAAGACAGATGCAAAGAACTCATTTAATTTCTTTGCAATTTCCATGTCCTCCTTAACCTCCCCTTTTCCTCCCTCACCATCCAGAGGGTCAACTGGTTCTCTGGAAGTTTTTCTACTTCTAACATATTTAAAGAAGCTTTTATTATTTCCCTTTATATCGCTAGTCATGCATTCCTCAAAATCTTTCTTTGCCTCTCTTATCATCTTCTTACATTTCTTTTGCCAGTGTTTGTGTTCCTTTTTATTTTCTTCATTTGGGGAGGATTTCCATTTACAGAAAGACCTCTCCTTGCACTTTAGAGCCTCTCTAACTCCACTCGTTAACCATGCCGGTGTCCTCTTGGACTTAAATGAGCTCTTCTTTCTTTGTGGTATTCACTTGTGCTGGGCCTCTATTACCGTTGCTTTAAACAGGTTCCATGCACTCTGAAGAGATTGGATTATTCTAATCTTCCCCTTCAATTTCTCTCTATAACTAGTTTCCTCATCTGAGGGAAGTTTGCCCTTCAAAAATCAAGGCTTTTTATGTCTGATTTGGTTGACACTCTTCCTCCAACATGCATGGCAAAGGAAATTGCAGCATGGTCACTGTTCCCCAGAGGCTCAGTGACATTCACATCCCTGACCAGGTTCTCAGTATCACACAGTATTAGATCCAGAGTTCCCTGTTCTCGGGTGGGCTCCATGACAAGTTGCTCTAAGGCACAATGTCATTCAGCAAGTCGAGAAACCCAGTTTCTCTTTCTTGCCCAGAGCACGCATTGGCCCAGTCAATGTGGGGATAATTGAAGTCCCCCATGGTTACTATCCTATCCCTCTTAGCCACCTCCATGATTTCTCTCCTCATTTCAAGGTCCCCCTCAAGTTTTTGATCTGGTGGACGATAGAATACCCCAACTTCACATCACTCCTTGGACCTGCTAGTTTAACCCACAGTGATTCTATGATGGAGTCAGACCCTCTGTCAATCTCGATTCTGCTGGATTTTACCCCTTCTTTGACATAGATGGCCACTCCTCCTCCAACCCGCCCCTCTCTATTCCTTCTATAGAGTTTATAACCTGGGATTGCTGTATCCCACTGGTTCTCCACATTTCACCAGGTTTCTGTTATGGCTATTATATCTATGTTATCCCTAGCTGCCAAATGTTCAAGTTCTCCCATCTTTGCTTGGAGGCTTTGAGCATTGGCGTAGAAGCACCTGTACAGTGGGTCCCGCAACAACAGCTGCTGCCTTGTTCTTTTCCCCCCCACAGCTTTTTATTTTCAGTAGACAAACTATCACATTCCATTATTCTCCCAGTGCTAATACCTGCTATGTCATCTCTATGTGATTCTCTACCCTCTCCAACCTCATTCCCCAAGGATGAGGTGTTCCAAACCGGATGCCACTCAGCTCCTGTCGGCTTTCCCCCAGTTATCAGTTTAAAAGCTGGTCCCATCATGATTCAAGTACAACCCATCCCTCCTGAACAGGTTTGGCTTGTCCCAAAATGTTCTCCAGTTCCTGACAAATCTAAAGCCCTCCTCTCGACACCATCGCCTCATCCACGCATTGAGGCTTCTGAGTTCTGCCTGCCTGGCAGGTCCTGCACGAGGAACAGGTAG
The DNA here is from genome assembly GCA_029282475.1 of Phrynocephalus forsythii. NCBI lineage: Eukaryota > Metazoa > Chordata > Lepidosauria > Squamata > Agamidae > Phrynocephalus > Phrynocephalus forsythii. Next base: position 3,488,001 of record JAPFRF010000005.1, on the reverse strand, counting down.
CACTTCTGAAAATGCTGCCTTGGAAGTCCAGGACTTCAATCTTCTTCCTAACAGAGATCTGTGATGGCGATGTACTTAGGGTCAGTGAATGGGCAACTTGAAGGCCACGAATCTGTCCCCTAATGATTCTTCCATGGTGGTTATCAGAACGTAAAAACATGAGAACAGCCTTGCTGGAACAGGCCACAGTCCATCCAGTCCAGCATTCTGTCTCACACAGTGGCTCACCATTTGCTTCAGGGTATTCCCAAGCAGATGTCTTCACCTGCTTATGATAATCTGCAAATGCATTGAGAGATATTCTGTCTATCTCTCCAACCTGCAGGCTGTCCTTAGGCATCCATAATGATAGCCATTGATACCCTTGTTCTCCATGAACTTGTCCAATCCTTTCTTAAAGCTGTCAAGGCTGACAACTGTCACCACTTCTTCTGGCACAGAGTTCCACAGACCAGTGATCCTCTGGATGAAAAAGTACTTTCTCTTATTTGTTTGAGATCTAGCACCCAAAAGTTTCATTGAGTGCCCCCTAGTTCTGTTGTTGTGTGATAGGGAAAACAGTTTTTCCTTATCTACTTTGTTCACACCATGTATGATTTTATAAATTTCAATCAGGTCACCTCTTAGGCACCGTCATTCAAGAATGAAGAGGCCCAGTTGTTGCAGCCTCAGATGGTAAGGAAGCTGTTCCAGACCTCTATTTATTCTGGTCCCCCCCTGCACTTTTTCCAGTTCCATAATATCCTTCTGGAGGTATGGTGACCAGAACTGAACACAGTACTCCAGATGGGACCCCAAGAGGCAAAATGACCCTTGCTGACTTATTTTCTATACCCTTCCTAATGATCCTTAGTGTTGAGTTGGCTTTTTTCCCTGCAGAGGCACACTGGGATGACACGTTCATTGAGCGGTCCACCAGGACATCAAGGTTCCTTTCCTGGTTTGTTGTAGAGAGTTCAGACCCCATCAGTTTATAAATATAATTGGTGAGGGGGGTTACCCCCACGTGCATCACTCTGCACTTATTATGTTGAAACTCATTTGCCACTGGTTTGCCCACTCCTCCAGTGTTAAGAGGTCCCTCTAGAGATCCTCACAATCCCTCTCAGTTTTTCTACCCTGTATAATTTAGTGTCACTGGCAAATTTGGCTACCTTGCTATTTACTCCTACTTCTAAATTATTTATGAAGAGGATGAAAAGCAGGGGTCCCAGTACTGAAACTTGGGGGACTCCACTCTTTACCTACCTCCACTTGGAGTTGGTGCCCATTTAGTGCTACCCTCTGTTTCCTCTCCTTTAGCCAGTTGCTGATCCAGGACAAGACTTGTCCCTTCATTCCATGACTGACAAGTTTATTAAAAAACCTTTGGTGTGGGACCTTGCCTAAAGCCCTCTGAAAGTCCAGATAAACAATGGCACCTGGATCCCCCTTATCCACATGCTTGTTGACACTCTCAAAAGATTCCAACAGATTAGTGAGGCATGATTTACCCTTGCAAAAGCCATGTTGGCTCTCCTTCAGCAGCACCTTCTCTTCTATGTGCCTAATAATTTTGGTTTTTAGGATGGTTTTCATCACTTTTCCTGGGACACATGTTAAACTGACCAGTCAGCTCTGGATTCTTTTTTGAAGATTGGTGTTACATTTGCTACCTTCCAGTCCTTAGGCACAATGCCTGATTTGAGGGAAAGATTATATATTTTGGCTAGGAAACCAGCAAATTCATCTTCAAGTTACTTGGTAACTTGTGGATGGATGCCATCTGGTCCTGGTGATTTCATTCACCAGGCACAAAGCCTGATATGGGAAAATATATATTTTGGCAAGTCCTCAGCAATTTCATCTTTAAGTTCCCTAAGAACTCATTTATGGATGAATCCTGTACAGCCTGAGCCCAAGCTATCTGAATTTTCCCTATAAGTCTGTTCTGATCTTAAGACCCTCGGGTGAGGCCTTTCTTCATGTCCCACCACACTTCTGGCATATGTGGGAAGGGAACAAGTGAGGGCTTTTGCAGTAGCTACTCCCAGGCTAAGCAGCTCCTTTCCAGGTAATCCTGGGCTATCCATACATTCCTGCTCTTCTGCCACCAGCAGTCAATGATTTTTAAATTTAATTTAGATATCCTTTGGCTACTGATTGCCTGCTGAGAGAGGGCCTTTTAATGGAGGATTGTTAGAATATGTAGATTAATAGTGTCCCAGTATGCAATGGGGTTATCTGTCAATCACCCTGTTCTGGCTTGCTATTGGTCTTTCTGTACTTTGTTCTTTTCTGCCCCTCCTCTCTAGCTAGTGAGTTGGTTTTTACAGTTAAGAAGTATCTGTTTTCTTCTCCTGATATCATCTTAAATGGAGACTCACACTTGCATTCATGCCATCCAGCCCTAGGGGATGGGTTACTTAGTTTAGGTAGATTAAGATAAATTAGAATAACATGGAATATGTAGGATAAATTATTATTTTCTTTTTCACTCTTATGTTATGGTTTTTGACTTATTACTGCTGAAATAACAAAGTCTGTAATAAAAAAACCTTTTCTGAAGTTATAATAAATTAATTCTATCTCTGACTCTATATATAACTTGATCTGTGGGGGATAATTGGACCAAGCAAACTAAGATCTCCAACAAGGATGGCTTCTCATTATCGTGCTTTCTTACATTTTCATGTTGTAACTTACGTAATGGTGTTTTATTTTCACCCACACCCCCGGGTGTTAAGGGAGTCTACTTTTTAAATTCATATGATGACTCCTGCAAAAGAAAAGGGTGGGATACAAATAAAATGAACAAACAAAATCTATCAAATGAGAAATCAAATAAGACAAGCATTTCTGATTTGATCTGGTTCAGAACAATCTTGGATGCTGCTGGTGTAAGGCTGTTACTAAGTCTACTGAATTAAAATGATTCCTATTAATGTCATTATAAAATGATACACAACAATGAAAAATATGTGGATAGTTAGCTGACAAAAATGTTTACAAATCTACAGCCCTGACTGGCCCTACAGACGGCCAATTATTTTAGTATACCTAGAAGTGTTATGAAATGACTCAAAATAGCAGTTATGTGCTATGTTACAGTAGTGGCCAAAACTGTGGAAACCTTTTGGGAAAAGAGTTCACTGATCACCCAGAAAGTGATGTAAAATAGTATTATTAAGTGAAAAAGGCTACAGTTTTAAAGAAATTAGAAGAAAAATTGGTGGAAATTTAACCAAAGGTGGTATTTCTAAGTTTTTGAAGAGGTATAAGGAGACTGAGTCACTACAAAACCACACTGGTAAAGGCAGGAAAAGGTGCACAACAGAAAGTGATAATAGAATAATTGCCTATGTGACAGAAGAAAATCATCTGGGTGTATAGAAGATGAAATAGCACAATGCAATATGAAGTTGAGTGCAAGAACTGTTTGGCACAGACTGCAGGAATTTGGCCTAAAATCTAGAATTACATGAAAAAGCTACTTTTATCTCTCAAACAATGGTTGAAAATACTAAACTGGGTTAAAACCCATGTTACCCAGACAGAGGAACAATGGGGCAGTGTTATTTAGAGTGATGAGACCAAGATCTCCCTTTTTGGCAGTGATGGCATAAAATCTGTAAGGAGAAGAATTGGAGATTTGCATCCTGACTACTAGAGATGGGCACAAAATGAACTTTTAGTTTCTTTTGTTATTCATTATTCATTTCATTAGATAACAAAATGAATAATGAAGCCCATAGTGATTTTAGAACGAAACAAACCCTCCAGTGATGGAGGGTGTTCAAGAGAGGGCCGCTGTCTCGCCTCCCGCGCCTCTCTCCCGACCCAAGGGATCTCCACCGTGAGTGGATGACAGCCGGCTCATGGATAGCTGGTGGGCATGTTGTTAGCCATCAAATCTCAAAAATACACTTTTCCCAAAAGGTTTCCACAATTTTGGCCACTACTTGTATATGGCAGATTTAATGGAACTCCCTGTTCTGAAAGACACTGTTATTGTGAACCATGGATTTGAGAAACTTTTATGTATGATTTTGTACTGCTCGTGTACTTGAACATTCGATTAAGGTTCATTGCCCAGATCCTATTAAGTTGAAAGGGAGATCAAATCTGGATACAGTTCATCATATGCAAGTGGCTAAGATGACTGATGTGGTGGAAAGAGTTGCTGACTTCCTTGTTTTATTGTTAGGAGATGTATGGCAGCTCCTTCAAGAATGTGTAACACCTCTCTGCCCACTAGATTCCTTTATATGTCTCTACCTAATTAAGTACCATGCCCATGTTCTACTTTTATTTATATCAATAAAGTTTATTTATTTATTTATTTATTTTTATTTTTATATACTGCATCAATTTACCTAAAACAAAGCAAATACAAACAAAACCAATGGTCAAAATCAAAACAGTAATACAATGAAGACAATGAAAATAGACCTTTCTTTCTTTCTTTCTTTCTTTCTTTCTTTCTTTCTTTCTTTCTTTCTTTCTTTCTTTCTTCCTTTCTTTCTTTCTTTCTTTCTTCCTTCCTTCCTTCCTTCCTTCCTTCCTTTCTAGAAGCATTTTCAAATTACAATTTAAAGCTGCACTTTACTTTGAGGGCCTTCTCCTGCTCCCTCCATAAAACAAAACATTTCAAATAATGACAGTTCTTGAGGGTCACTTTTGCTGCAGAACCAGTTTAGGGATCATCCCTCTGTTGTTTGTTCTTTCCATCAGAACAAAAGTTGGCCAGGTAGTTTTCCACTAGTTTAGAGTTTTACAGATGTTTGTTGAAACATGAAATCTGGACGTTGATCAAATGCCCCTTTCCACACACCCTCCTTGGCCATGACAGTTTACCGAGTTCATTTATGTAATTCTTTCCAAAATAGTTTTTCCCCTCAGCAAAAGGACCTCCTTCCTTTCCCACATTTCTAGATTCCGTCTCCAAGATTATGTAGCTTTGCTTGCAAGCACATTGTTCAAGAAGCAGAGCTGCCTGTGCAGGCCTGTGAGATCCCTGCAGATTCCAGCAAGGAAAGGAAGGTAAGAGAAGCAGCCAGCCTGTCCACATTTCAGTTGCAGCGAACATAATGGAGATAGGGTCAGAAGGGGCTAATTTCTCACAGTGCATGCTTTGGATCATTGTTGAGAGGGAAAATTTGGCAATGTCTCTCTATGTTCTGGGCTATTATAACATTATGCACACTCCCTGGAAATAATGGGATTGCTGAGAAAATAGGGAATTACATTATCCTTTCCCAATACATATGTTAAGCCTTTTGTTTTTGTCTTACAAAGGCAGTCTTAAATACAATGAGGTCTCAATCTCTCTGTGTGTATATGTGTGTTTGGGTTGAATCTCAAAGTTTAGTAGCAGATGCAGACAATGATTCCACAGTCATATCGTATAATAAAGAAAAAGAAACCAAAATTGTCTTTTTTTCAGTATTGGTGACACAGCTTTTGAATATTGGCAACACCTCATAGAGACAAGAAATGTGGTTTTTTCCCTGTGCTTCCCAGGACATGATAAATAAATGTAGGAATGGAGCAGGCCACCGTTTAGGATGGGCAGAAGCAGGGTAGGTGAGGCAGCTCTACCATGAAGGGTTGCACAGCTCAAAGAATTTGACGACAATGAAGCAGCGTGTAGCACACTTTGCAGTCAGTGACTACATTCTTAGTGACCACCTCCCTCTTACCTTGTCTCTTAATCTGCATGCACATAGAGTTCCACACACTGGGGACACTGATAACTCCCTGCTGAGGTCAAAAATTCTGGTCAACAATCATCTTCCCATCCAATTTCATCAGTTAACGATAGCTCCAGGAAGTAGAAAACTTTTATTAGCTATCCAAGAGAACCCTGATTCTCATTCAAATCAAATCCTTTGAATCCTTTATCAATCTCATCTTTCAGTCCCTGAGTCATAAGTCCACTCCAACTAGTCATAGGCAAGTTCATAATAATCAAAATTGGTTTGATAAAGAATGTAGAGAGCTCAAGGCACTAATATGTGCGTCCTATATGGACTTTAGAAAGTCCAATGTTCATGGACATTTAGTGAAATATTTTCAGTATAATAACCAACTCAAGGTCCTTCTCTTGAAGAAAAAAGCAAATTTTTCTCCATGAGCAATGGAGCAGGCTACTTCAAGATATATTGCAGAATAACACCAGACAATTTTGGTCAATTGTTTCAGGATCCCTCAGATCAGATGTGCACGATTCAGCTGCAGTCTCACCATCTAGTGGATTCAATATTTCTCAGATGTCTTTTCTGATACTTGCAGTGAATTGTCCCTCCCTGAGTGGCCGGCAGTACATCCAGAGGAGATTCACAAGATTATTGCACAATTAAGATCAGGCAAAGCTGCTGCTGACCCTGACGGTATTCCTCCAGACCTTTTAAAATATTACTTGCCCCTCTCTTTTCAACAATCAATAGAACTGGCCTCATACCTAAAGACTAGACAACTGCTATTATTGTTCCCATTCACAAAAGGGGGGATCCTAATGCTCCAGGGAATTATCAACCCATCAGCCTGTTATCTGTAATTGTCAAAGTTTAGGACAAGCAACAAGCTCTCTTCTTGAATTGCAACCGAGAACATCTTAGGCCCTGAGCAATCAGGATTTCGCCAGGGTAAATCTATCTTAGACAACTGTGTAATCCTCTCACATTTGGTGCTTAAAGAGGTCAAGAAGCACAAGGTCAGGCTTTATGTGGCTTTTCTTGACCTGAAGAGCGCTTTCAACTAAGTCACCAGAGAGTTACTCTGGAAAAAATTATCCAGATGGGACATTGACAAAAGACTCCTTTTGTTAATCAGAGCTTTACATACTAACACATCATGCAAGGTCAGATGCTCTCAGAATGGCAATTTAACCCAAACCATTATAACCAACAAAGCAGTCAAACAGAGCTGCATTCTAGCTCCAACACATTTCAATCTATTTTTAAATGATCTAGCTCCAACTCTGTTGGCAGTAGATAGCCACTGTCCAAAATTGGGTTCGGTCCAAGTCCCATTGTTATTGTATGCGGACAATGCGGCACTTTTCCCCCATACTCGCATAGGTCTTAAACATTTCATAGAATCATAGAATCATAGAGTTGGAAGAGACCTCAAGGGCCATCTAGTCCAACCCCCTGTCATGCAGGAACCCTATCACAATATTTTAAGCCTCTGCTTAAAAACCTCCAAGGAAGGAGACTCCACCACCCTTTGTGGTAGCATATTCCACTGCCGAACAGCTCTAACCGTCATGAAGTTCTTCCTAATGTTCAAATGGAATCTCTTTTCCTATAGTTTGAAACCATTGTCGCGGGTCCTAGTCTCTGAAGCCATGGAAAATAAACCTGTTCCCTCTTCAATATGACAACCTTTCAAATATTTAAACATAGCTATCATATCCCCGCTCAGCCTTCTTTTTGAAAGGCTAAACATTCCCAGTTCCCTAAACCGTTCCTCATAAGACATTTCCTCCAGACCCTCAACCATCCTGGTCGCCCTCCTCTGCACCTGCTCGAGGTTGTCAACATCCTTTTTTATTTGAGGCACACAGAACTGGATACAGTACTCCAGGTGGGGTCTGACCAGAGCACAATAGAGTGGTACTATCACTTCCCTTGATCTATGGTTCTGTTGATGCAACCAAGAATCACATTAGCTTTCCTGGCTGCCACATCACACTGCTGACTCATGTTCAATTTGTGGTCCACCAAGACTCCCAAATCCCTTTCACAGGTACTATTCTCCAGCCATGTATCCCCCATCCTATATCTGTGCAATTCATTCTTTTTACCTAGATGTAGCACCCTACATTTCCCTCTGTTGAAATCCATTCCGTTAGCTTTGGCCCAGCACTCTAATCTCTCAAGGTCTTTTTGAATTTTCATCCTATCCTCTAGGGAATTAGCAACCCCTCCCAATTTGGTATCATCTGCAAATTTAATTAACGTACTTTCTATTCCTTCCTCCAAGTCATTAATATAGATATTGAACAGCACTGGACCCAGAACAGAACCCTGGGGCACCCCACTGGTCACGTCTCTCCAAGCTAAAGAGATGCCATTTATGGTCATCCTTTGGGTGCGATCAGTCAACCAATTACAAATCCACCTAACAGTAGCACTATCTATCCCACTTTCTACTAACTTCCTTGCAAGAATATCATGGGGAACCTTATCAAAGGCCTTACTAAAGTCCAGATAAGCAATATCCACAGCATTTCCCTCATCCACCAGGCCTGTAATTCTATCAAAGAAAGAGATCAAATTAGTCTATTTACTTGATAGTGCTTCCGAATATTTCGAGGCCAACAAACTAGAGGTCATCTATTCCAAATCCAAGATCTTGGTTTTTGTAAGTAAATGGAAAGTGTTCAAATGGGTGTGCAAGGGAAATGTCATTGAGCAGGTTAAGTCATTTAAGTATCTGGGTATCCATTACAATTATAGACATACATGGACTTCTCATCCTAAGTCCGTTTTAAATTCATGTAACATTTCTTCCAGTGCAATTTTGTGCTTCTTTATTAACTATAGTAATAGGTATGTCCCTGCCTCTTTGACAATATTTAAGGCCAATACTCTCGATCTTATACAGGTCTCCCATCTGGTACAAAGCCATAGATTGCTCAATTGAGCGCATACAAGCCTCATTTCTGAGGAGTATCTTGGGCCTACCCAGATGTGTACCCTATGCCATTCTCTGTTTAGAAACAGGTATGACATGGACATGGGGTCACGAAGAGTCGGTCACAACTGTAACGACACAACACACATGACATGGCTGGAGACTTTGGCTTGGCTAAGATCAATAAAATTTTGGCTTGGAATCTTTTACAACTCAGTCCAATCTTGCTTACTATATCAACTCTTGCTAGACCCTGATCTCACAGTAGAGATTTCTGACATACTTATTACACTTAAAACAGCGGGATTGGATATTGCGCAGCTCGGTATGCTTAGACAATCTGAAGCCTACAAGACTATTAAAGATAGGCTACTGGGCATTGAATGGCAAGAATTGTGCAGTGAAGCCAACACCATATGCTCCCCCCCTTCAATTTAACATCCCAGTCTGCCCTGGGAAGCCAGCCTTTTTTCTCACCCACCTGAGATGCCCAGAGGCTCCTAGAGCTTACTCACTTGTTAGATGCAACTCTTTTCCATCTGCTTTTTTGGTGGGCAGGTTTGGTGGAATCCCCTATTCTCAGAGGTTCTGTCCATGTCAAAGCAACTGTGTAGAAACACTTGAACATATTTTTCTACTGTCCACTTTATGATATACTCCATAAGAAACATCTGTCCTCAGTCCTTGGCAGGATGCAGGGGTGGGAAGACTCAACTAGGCTTAAGTTTCTTCTTTCTACACATGTCACCTTCTTTCTGGAGGAGGTGGCAACTTGTGCTTCTAGAATTTTAGCAGCTTGTGGCCCTGGGTTTTCCTCTCCTTCCTCTTCCATTTTCACTATTAGTTGCTTATATCAGAACTATTTGCTGTTTGTTTCCGGTTTTCCTTTTGAACTGTACTATCAACTTGTTTGTTGTTTTAACTGAATTCTAAAAGGTGCAGTTTGTTCTCCCTCAAAAGACAGATACAGCTATCAAAACCCCTCTTCCAGAACTGGGAAATGTTACCTTCTCAACTTAAACATCTAGGATTCTAATATCTTGAACACTATAGTCCTTTAGAAGTAACTTTTCTAAGCTCTGCCCTCTTGTGTATAACTGATACCATGAGAAATCAGACTACAAAACATTTATTATAGATTCTGGCTAGATAAATTACGGGAATTTGAATACTTTAAGAATGTAAATTAACTGTAAGTATACAGGGACTCTAGGATGTGGCAGAAGCTTAAATTTAGCACCAGGGAGAGATGATTTTCCCCAGGGTAAACTGTACCTGAGGGGCAGGAGATTTGAGTTCCCTGTCATTGTCTGGAACTCCACATTCCCCAGTTGCAGCAGACTGGACCCAGTTGAACAACAGGAAATCAATCCATGGAGCATTTACTCATGAATTTGGACCATCAAAAGCTTAATGCCTCAGGAAATTGGATCATCAAGACACACTGAACAATCACCCACCAACGCAGACCAAGGCAAGCCTTGAACTAGTTTGTGTCTATAAAACTGATGCTGTATCAATTATTTGCTCACTCACACCAACCAGTGTGAGACCACTAACTTGTCTATTGGCTTGACTTAAATAAATCAGGTTTATGAGCTCAGCTCACCTTTTGCCTTTGCCTTTTGCATGGGATCCAGCTGTAATGATCTGGTATGACACAAAAGTAGGCTTGTGGTATCAAAGGCAGACATTTCCACCATTTTCAAGATTACTTATTATCAACTTTCTCTCTAGAACCAAAAAGGCATTTTTACTGCACACATAAGCACTCAGTTACTCATTTATTTCAGGATTCTTAAAATGACTCACCCTTAAAGAACCTAAAATAATTAGAGGAAAAGTAATAAGCTATGGGAAAGTATGCAACCTGATTACCTGATTCTTCTGGTTTGCAACCTTTCTACTTTGCCAGTTTTTCTTTTGCAAACTCCCATTCAAAAGCTGTGTTCGACCACTTCTGCTATTTCAGGGAACTACTTCACCTAGGATTTCTGCCTGTTAGAACTGTAATATTGAGGACCTGAGAATTACCAGCAATTCTGTGTGTACCACAAAAATCTTCTTGCAAAGGCCATGCTGCTAACATTCAGCAGGAATAGGCCTTTGCTCCAGAGAATTAATGTGTACTGCATGTTTGTCACATTCCCCAGGCCTAGATCTTTGGAGTCCAAGCCCCAAATTTCCACTTCTCATTCCTCGGTGATCATACATCCTAACAGGATGTTATTTCTTTACTTCTATAGGCAAGGGTTTAATGGCACATAACTGAGGAGCAAAGGGCTAGTCACCCTGTGTGGGGTGAGTTTTTCCCCTCCAAAAGTAAAAGAAAAAAACAGTTGGTTAGTCAGGAGAAAGACAGATGAATCTTTTTTTCTGCCTTGTCTTCTGCTAAGAAAAGGAATGGCCAGAATCCTAATATAAAACCATTTTCCAAAAATTATTAATGACACATGGCTACCTCTTTGAAAACTGTTCTCCTGAAATCTAGTGCTTCTCTTCTCTCAAGGCAGACAGAATTTCTTTGCTTTCCTTTGGATTGCGTTAGACTTTGTTGCCTTACAGTGCCCTTCCAACTCCCTTGTTCTATGATACTATGAATATCTTTTTCTTTCTTTCAGAGCCTTCCCTCCTTCTGCCTGGTGCTTATTAAGCCTCTTCCTGTGCTCAGTTTTCTCCTTACCATTATAGGGTGCTGGGACTAAACACACACACAAACATGTTTAAAAACTTTTGGGAGCCCTGCATAGGAAGCACCTCATGGATCTGCATAGAGGCCCAGTGGAAAGATGAAGCTCCCAGGCCTCTACTGCACTGAGTAGGGTTTTGGACTCAGCTGCCTTGCAGGGACCCTTTCAATTCAATCATTCCATAACTCTATGATTACATGACATCTGAGGACTGGATGCAAATTAATTGATGCCTTTATTTTATGTTAGTGTTTTAAATGAGGAAATTAATGTATTGCCTAAGACTTACTGTACATACTCGAATATAAGCCTAGTTTTTCAGCCCTAATTTTGGGCTGAAAAAGGGGGTCCTCGGCTTATATTCAGGTCAATACTTTTAGTCACTGAGGCAAGTTTGGGTCGGTGGCTAAAAGTCATTTTAAATATTGTGTGCCACTTCTCCTGACCCCCCATGTTTAAAATGACTTATTTAAATATCATTTTAAAACAATGTTTAAAATGACTTTTAGCCACCAACTAAAGCACTTGCCTCGGTGGCTAAAAGTCATTTTAAACATCACACACACACACACCTCACAAAGGAGGAGTAGCCAGGCCCTGCTGCATTTCCCACCCTGGGCTTATACTTGAGTCAATAAATGTTCCCAGTTTTTTGGGTTTAAATTAGGGCCCCCGACTTATACTCGGGTCAACTTATACTCGAGTATATATGGTATGTGAAATATCAAAATGCTAATGATTATTCCTACAATTCACATATATTCCATATATTCCTCCAGTTCCTGAATGTGAGATACTGTGCTTTTTGCACCCACAATAAAAACAGCCAGGAAATGGCCCAGCATCGCTGCACAATATCATGCCCATGTTGCCAACAGGAAAAAGGATGCCAGGCTGTACATAGGAAAGGGCAGCCTGAATGTTGACAACATTGATGGCAGCACTTAAGATTGTCTATAGGATATGCTCACATCCATTAACAAAATGACACAATGCAAGGCAAAATACCAGAAGCTGACTCCTTTTTTCTTCAGTTGAACACTTTTCATCCAAACACAAAGCAATTGTTAGGTCTGTTGTTCAAAAAGGGTGAATGGTAGTGAGCATTAGAGGCTAACCTGTAGACCATCTAGATCACTGCCAATGGTGCTGTCAACATTCAGGCTGTTGCTATTTAAAGCCTGACATCCTTTTTTCCTGCTGACAACACAGGTACAATATTATGCAGCAATATTAGGCAATTTCCTAGCTTTTTGAATTGTGAGTACAGAAGCACAATATCCCACATGTATAAGCCAAAAAGTTTTTGAAGAACTGAATTTCCTGGCTTTTTAAAATGGGAGTTTAAATATACATTGCACACAAATTCCACCAGAAATTTTCCTCATATAGAACTCCCCAGTGCTAGAAGTTTCCAGAAAATGAGCACATGAACTAATCCAGTGTTTTTCAACCTTTTTTGGGCAAAGGCACACTTGTTTCATGAAAAAAATCACGAGGCACACCACCATTAGAAAATGTTAAAAAAATTAACTCTGTGCCTATATTGACTATATATAAAGTAATTCTCTTGAATAGGAATCAAATAAACACAAAGAAAGTATTTTATAATTACTTTATTATGAAATAGTAAGTAAACAGAAATATGAAAACTTATAAAATACTTTTCAGTGCACAACCTGGGCCTGTTTGGCTGAACACAAAGCTGATATTCTGGCATGGGTGCTAAAGGTGGCACTCAGAGCCCTTTCTGTAGGCACCCGACATCATCCCTTCACAGCCACCTGTAATCAGGTTAAATTGTTGTATTGCCACTTTACGAAAAAATTAGTGAGTTCTGAATTGCAGTTTGGGCACTCGGTCTCTAAAAGGTTCGCCATTGCTGGTGTAGGGAGAAGCAGGACAGAGGGGCCACAGATTGAGGCAGCCCGCTCTCTAGCACCCAGTTCCCACTTACCTGTTTTGTTTTTTTAAAGACATTTTGCCCTGCATGGACTTCTGTGTCCAGTGGAGACCTGAGAAGGGGCACTGACTCTCCAGGAACACAAATAAGACCCAAAAGCCCATCTTGCTCTCCACACTGTGGCCAAGGCAGATGCCTTCAGCAAGTCCAGCGACAGGAGGGGAGGAGGATGAAGGAAGGCAGGAAGGAAAGAAGGCAGAAAGTGTTCTGCTTGTATACTGCCCCATACCACTTCAAGGAGTCTCTGGGCGGTTTACAGTTTTAATTACAGTAGGCAGGCTGCTAGACATACACATATGCAGGCTAGAAATGAGCACGTTTCTATGAAGAGGGGAAAGGGTACGAATGGAAAGAGAGAGGTAGGGAAAAAAGAAAGAAAAGACAGAGAGAGAGAGAAGAGGGCGACCCAAGACAGAAAGAAAGGGGCAAGACTTCAAGGAACACATCGCGGGGCCTCTCAGAGATGGCTCTTCCCCTCCCAGACCCTAAAGGCCGGCCGTCCAGCTGTGCCAGTAGCCCCCCCCCGCCTGCCCACCACCTCAGCCCAGGCCCAGCAGAGGCCTCCTCCATCCCCTCCTCCTCGCAGCCCTGCCGTGGTGCTCGTGGGGCAGCCGGGCGCCCCTCCTCCCCTTCCCCTCACCTGGTGGTTTGTTCTGGGCTGGGGCTCCTGGGCCGGCTCGTGTTGGTGGGCGGGCTGTCAGGCGGCTCAGTCCATTGGTAGCTCCCAGGAAAGGGGTGGTGGTGGTCCAGGGTAAAAAAAGGAGGGGGGGGAGGGAAGTGAGCGAGTTGCGGCGGTGGCGGCAGGCACAGGGCAAACACTAAGAGAATGAGCGGGGCCAGGTCCAGCCAGGGAGGAAGTGATGCCAGCGCCGCAGGCCTCGGGGGGAGGAGCCAAGCTGGCCCTTGGACACTATTTATAGCGCCTCCCAGCTGTGGGCTGCCCGCCGGTCCTGGGTTGAATTTCTTTAGAATTTTTCAATTTTTCCCACGGCACACCAGGCAACATCTCGCGGCATACTAGTGTGCCATGGAACAGTGGTTGAAAAACGCTGAACTAATCTATGGTTGCTGGGAGAGGACTGAAGCAAAGACAGCTTGGATGTGGCTGTAATCGAAGATTCAGACCAAACATGTTTTATGTTTGCACTTAGAATGGTGGCATTTATAAGAAACTGAGAAACTCAAACAACTACCCCTCTTTGGGCCTTTTCACATGACCCCTAAGATCCGCTGGTCCCTTAAATTTGGACCAGAGATCTTGGGGGTTCGTTTCTGTTCCTCCATCCCCACCCCTCAGCACTTCCTGCTCCTGTCGGCATGAGGGGGGGAGGGAAAAAAAGGACAAAAGAAGCCTTTACTAACCTGCCGTGCTGGTTGAACTTGCCATGAGCCCCGTTACTTCCTGGTTCCGTCTCAAGGAGCTCTTAAAGGGGCGGGAGGCAAAAAAACAACAGACAAGTCAGGAGAGCCCAGCACTCTTATCCGCATCAAATGTTTTTTCACCTCCAAAGAGAAGGTACAAGAAAAGTGTGCTGGGTCGCGCTAAAGTGGGTGGGGTCGCACTTAATTGTCTCCAAACTCCGGAGCTGGTGGGAAAACATTTCTAAGCTCCGGAGCTGGGAGCCATTTTCAGCGCAGCTTAGGGGTCGTGTATAAACGCCCTTTGTTAAGGCTACATTCAATATAAGTATTAGAACCATGGATGCCTGAATTCCTTCCAAAAAAGTGGTAGAACTAATCATTCTCTGTCAAGACAAGCAACTTTGGTCCCTTCAATGTATTATATTTGTTTTAAATCTCCAGACACAGAAGTCTGCATGGGGGCAAAACAGTTTTACTTTTAAAAAAATCATAACTAAAAATCTCTTTGCCCAAACATCCCCAAATCTGGCACAGAATGAGAGTAAACTGCCTTCTCTAAGTGGGCCACATTTGATGCTAATCCAAGGTCCAGTTTCAAAGCTATTAGATGGATAGAGATATGAACACACACACACACACACACACACACACACACACACACACACACACACACACACACACACACACACACACACACACACACACACACACACACACACACACACCAAGTTCTTCTGTTGGCTTTTAGTTTACTGAATTCTGCTGTTGCACAATGTGTATTGCTGAACACATGTGAAGCAATAATATACTATATGTAGGGATCAGCATCTAAAAATTTAATGCAAATCCCCTGAATCAGTGCTCCAAGTGCCTAGTGAGACCCCGCCACAAAAACAAGAGCATTTTCTTGCTAATGTATGCTGCCTTTGATCTATAGGGCAGCATATAGCCATTTTGTCCAGGAGCTCCTGTTGACGTAACATGTCATGATTTTACCTAACCATGATTTAAAACCAATTATGTTGGTGCCAATGAAAGCAAATTTCATAACTTTGTGACTGTGTACTTCCTTACATTTCCCTTGAATCTCCCAATATTCACCTTCATTGGAGAACTACGAATTTCAACGTGGAGGGTGAAGCCTCACTTCTTTCACACTTTGCACATCTATCATGTGGCCCCCAAACCTACTGTCTTCCTTTCTGAACTCAAGAGTCCCAAAAACACCCTATACAACCTTCTCTCTGTGTTTTTTTTTCTTCTGAGCTTCAAGAAATAATGCCCAAGAAAGTAGCCATTGTCGGAGCCGGCGTGAGTGGCCTGGCCTCCATCAAGTGCTGCCTGGATGAGGGGCTGGACCCTACCTGCTTTGAGAGCAGCGATGACATCGGGGGAGTTTGGCGGTACACGGTAAGTTGGAGCAAAGAGAATACCTCAGTCTCAGCCTGTGAATGGTGCTATTGCTGAAGTGAGAGAATAAATGGTTGTTATTTGTATCAAACTAGATCATACTGAATTACTGCCAATATTATTATGGTACAGTAACCCCCACCTATCGCGGCGGTTAGGGACCCACCCTACCCGTGATATGAGAAAATCTGCGATATGCGGAAGCAGGTCGGGTGAGTGGGAGGCGATCAGAGGGGTGGGGGCGGCGGGGAGTGATTGGATCGCTCCCCGTCGGCCCCCCACGCAGCTCCGAGGTCTCCCAGAAGGGGCGGGGGCAGCGGGGAGCGATTTGATCGCTCCCCGCCACCCCCCTGCACGGCTCCGAGGAGGGGGCGGTGGGCGGTGGGAAGTGATGCGATCGCTCCCCCCCCTGCCCCCCGCCCCTGCAGGTACTGCGATCCCACAATATAGTGGGACCGCAGTACCTGAACCGCGAAATGGTGGGGGTGACTGTACCTTGAAGACTATGAAATTTATGTCAGTGTGAGCACTCTAGCTGTAAGTTTTTGGGGTGTTTTTCCTCATATGCCTGAAGAAGTGAGTTGGGGTCCATGAAAGTTCACACTGAACTAAATAGTCCTACATATCCCACAATATGTTTGTTTTGTATTTACTTACACAAACTAATACCGATACATCCCTTCAATTTTCTGCCCCATAAAGTTGGATAAAAATGATGCAAACAATTTCAGATTATTCACCAAATATTTAATATGTTTATTTGACATCAAATATTTTATGATTCTGTGACGTTCAATCAACCAATCAATCAATCAATCAAAACATTTACTGGCATTAAACTAAACAGTTATGGTTATAAGTTCCTGATAATATAAAATATAATCAAATCACATAAAGGTTCTTGGTAAGGAGTTAATATAGTAAAGTTGAATTTCTCCGTAATTAGTTAGAGACTCCAGGTTAATGCCAATCAAGATACTTTTAGAGCTAATAAGGGAATTCCAAGTGGAAGTGTAAGAATATCTTAATAGATCAAGCAACAGAGTTTGGTGGGGGGGGGATGTTTAGATGTGTAAGTGAAGCCAGAATTTAATAATAGCCAAGCAATCTATTTCATAATTAACTGCTGCAATCCATACATGGAGCCCCATAAAGGAGTTGATTTTACCCTGAAAAACCTGGTGTACAGAAGGAACATATTGATGTCCACTGTAAAAATAAAAATGGACTATTGGAGATAGTTGTTTCAAAACTGAGGAGACTGTCACCTTACAGTGAAAGGACCTTAGTAATCTGTAGTGGAATAATAAACCTAAATATAAAAAAATTACACGTTTGAATGGCTTTCCATTAATTTTCCAAGTTGGGCTTCCAGGATTAGGAAATATCAAAATCTTATCAGTATTAATAGTTAAGTCATTCTTGGAGCAATACCCTGCAAAGGCTAAGAGTAGTTGTAAAAGACCTGAATTAATAGTACATAGGAGAAGAGCATCGTCAACATACAATAATAATGGTACACAAGATCGATTCATCTTTGGAGCATGTGGCAATGTAATCTGATAGGTCTAACATGAATAGGTTAAAAAGAATGGGAGCAAGGACAGAGCCCTGTTTGACACCTTTAAGGACTGGTATAGCTTTGGTCAAAATACCATTATTGTTGGAATAGTAAGCAAGGATCTATTCTTTTATTGGCCAGTTTGTTCTGAAGTAAAGAGCAATTGATAGAATCAAATGCTCCTCAAAGATCAATAAAAATGACAAATAGCTTGCCATGAAAGTGAAGATAATATTTCTCAGCTAAAAACGCAAGAGTGAGTGAGTGATCAAATGTAGAGGATCCCTCTCGAAAGCCTACCTGTTCCTTCCTACGCAGATAAGGCGTATTCTGTGAAGTTAATAAATCACATTCCAATAGAGTGAGTGAGTGAGAGAAACAATATGGTATAACAGGGCAATTCTACATATGTCTACCTAGATATAACTTTGTATGAACCTCCCCAGGTACATGAGAAAAAATTGTATATATACAAAACCAAATAAAAACCTTAAATAATACCAAAATGGCAATTTCTTGTGCCCTAGTAATGAAGTACTAAGCTATCTACATTTCAAGGCACGAGAGTGGTAGCTTGATCCCATTTTATCAGGTCTACCATGTTTTAATGCATTTTTAAAGGTGTCTTCATGTCAAAGAAGGAAACTTAGGGTTTTCCCTCTGGGTTCTTGTTTTTCTGTTCAAGACCACATTATTTTAACTCTTCTGCCAGGAGCCTTTTATTTCACTTTGTGTGAATCAACTTGCCCAATGTGCACTCCTCTGTTGAGAAAAATTGCTCCCCATTTTCTGTTTGATAGCCTTTAATTTGTATTCCTGCCTGAAGCAAGGAATTTGTGTGGGGGGTTGGTCCTCCACCACCGAGGGAGGAGACATGGGTAAGAGGACCCCATGCTTCTGTGGTTTGGAAAGGTCCTACATCTAAAAAGAACCATTGGATCCATGGGGACCCATATTTTTGTGGCTTGGGGATGATTCTACTTATAAAAATGTGGGTGTTTTTGCACCACTGCAAATATATGCACTAGAGCAGCGTTTTTCAACCACTGTTCCGCGGCACACTACTGTGCCGCGAGATGTTGCCTGGTGTGCCGTGGGAAATAAATTTTATTTCCCCTCGAAGCGAATGTAATGTGATGGAGGGCGTAGGCTTCGTCCCGTCCTGTCGCCCCCCCACGGGTGGGCAGGCGAGCAGGAGGGTGACGAATTTGGCGTGGAGGCTGCGGTAACGTGAGAAGAAGAGAAGGTGGCCTCTCGCCGTCCCTTCTGCCCCCCTGGCGCGCTTCTGGTGAAGGGCTCATTTTCTTCCTTAGCCCGACGGTGTGTGTGGGGAGGCTCTTTCTTGAGCTCCAGCCTGGGAGGTGAAGGCAGGCAGCGGTGGGAGCACCACCAGCCCCCCTTCCTCCTCCTCCTCCTCCTCCTCCTCCTCCTCCTCCTCCTCCACCACCACCACCACCACCACCAGCAGCAGCAGCGCAACCTCCGGAGGAAAGCTCTCCTCTTTCTCTCTGTCTCTCTGTGTGTGTGTGTGCGTGCGCGCGCGTGTGCGGTGGGGTAAAGGGGAGCAAGACACAGGCTTGCCGGCCAGCTTCCATGTCATGCGGTGAAGCTGCCTCTCTCTCTCTCTCGTACACACACACACACACACACCAACATGCCCACCTCCTTTCCTTTCCTTTCCTCCCGGCCGGGACTGCTGGAGCGCACGGAGAGAGAGAGAGAGAGAGAGAGCACAACCGCCCCGCGCTGCATCACTTCCCAAACTGCTTCCTAGGCGTGGAAGCGGCAGCGCTTCCGTGCCACGGAGGCAAGCACCAGGTGGCGGAGGAGGAGGAGGAGGAGGAGGAGGAGGAGGAGGAGGAGGAGGAGGAGGAGGAAGAGCCGGAGGGGAAACGCTTGGGCCGCCCGTTGTCAGGCACCCCCCACCGCCCCCACCCCACCACCACTCACACCCATCCATCCCAGCTCTTGGCGCGCCTTGGCGCAGAACGAGACCCCGCCATCGGGGCTGAACTGGAGAAGGCGGGCCCGAGCCACCGGAGGGCGGCTGCCTCTGCCGCTGGAAGAGCCGGCGAGGAAGGAAGCGAGAGAGAGGTACCAGTTCAATGCCCCCCCCTTTTCCACTACCCCGGTGTTGGCGCCAGAAAGGGGGGGGTTGCCTGCCTCGTGGTCCCGGAGAAAGGGCTCAAGGAGAGAGGGGGGTTCGATCAACTGGTGGACGTAGTGGGAGCATTTTTTTCATGAAACAAATGTGCCTTTGCCCAAAAAAGGTTGAAAAACACTGCACTAGAGGAACCATGGTTTCTGTGATGTAGTTTGTAGACACAGATGTGACATGGTCTGACAGTGGTTTAGGGAGAATTGCATCTAAAAATCATATGAAATCATGATGATCCATGCCTCAAATCCATGATTTTGTGTCATTGGAAAGCCATGCAGTGTAGGATACCTGAATTCCCTATTGCAGTCTGTAGATATTGATGTTTCAGTCTCTTACCATTCTAAGGTGGCCACTCGTGTCAGAAGCAGAGAGACAGGTGCCAGCAGCAACACAGGCAGCAGCAGCAATAGTGTTTGAGGGAAGAGGTGATTGTCTGTCTTGCCCCTCTGGAAAGAAAGGGGTGGAGCCGGGTGGGTATTAGGCTGGATTGTCAGGGGCTTGGATGCAGAGCAGGTGAATGCTGAGGGTGGACATAGGCAGCCATTGCCCACCCAGAAAGAAATAAAGAGACCAGACAAAGTTTCTGGAGTTAATAAGGGCCACAATTTATTAAGAACATTAATTAACTGTAATGCAACAACTGTAGATTAAAGAGAGACTGTGCCGTAGCTCAAGTGGTAGTTCAATTATGTGTTATAATTTATCAGCACCTCCGATTGATAAGAGATTAATCCGGCATGATGTATAATGCCTTTGGTAAGATGCATAACAGGTACTAGAGCCATCTTACCATCAGGAATCTCCTAACCATTGGCAGCCCTCATTTCCTGACTGGGGCTCCTATTTAGCCATACCTGTTGCTATTCTAGTTTATCAAATTTATCCACGAGGGCTGCCCAGCACCTTACGAATGCTGGATAACAGAGGTGCTTACCGAAATTACCAGACCACTTGCACTAACCACCACCCTAAAGAGACACACCGTCAGTCTCTTTACCCAACAAGCGGAGCAACTCGGCCCACAGACCCTCTTTTAAGTATTCAAGAAATATCTCAAGGCCTTTGTCAGACAGATGGATTCCATTGGGGCAAAATAACTCAGGGTCACGGGCCGTGATATCACGGTGCCAGACAACAGAGTTGTCTGGCCTTGTGCATTTTTTGTGGGTGGTGAGCTGGACCCCAAACTAAGCAGACCAGACTATCCTCATGGAGGGCAATCAGGTCTTAAACGCTCTCAGGTCATCAATGACTTTGATAATCAAGGCTTTTCCTGACATACGGGTCAGGTCGTTGCCACTAAGGTGGACAACCATAATGGCCGGTGAATGGTCAGGGGGGTCTAAAATGGAAGCAACTACAAAGCATCCCAACACATCCCCCATCATCCCCTCCACACCAACTTGGCCCATTGACCCAGGCCAAGATCGCGGCCAAGTTCGGAGTGTGCTGCGTATTTAGCAGCCCAGAAAATGAAACTGTAGCCACAGATCACAATTTGGGCATGCTCTCCAGTCACAGCACCTGAAATGAGAAAACAGAACAACCTGGCCCGGAATCACTAGTCCATCAATGGTCTCACATATGTCTTAAATTGCCAAAATCTCCATTGCCCAATCTGCTGAATGCCAACGGAATCCATTCCCATGGCTGCGGCCGTGGATGCCGCGCCAATGCGAAAGGAATGTGCACCAAAATGCCAGCTGGATATGCCAGCGGCCTCCAGCACCTTTAAGGTGGTTTGCCAAAGTTGAAAATGGGTTATGAAAATGTTCTTCTGTATGAAAAGATATCCTGGTTTGTTGCCCCTCAAAACGGCATAATTATGCAGAGCCAACACTGGGCAAATTTGAGCAAATGAGAAATATCTCAAGGCCTTTGTCAGACAGATGGACTCCATCGGGGTGTATCAAGTGCCCTTTACCTGTCCGGTGAGTCTTGGACCGGCGTATATTAAAGGTGACCTAGTCATTACCCAGGTCCATGTCTGACCACTCTAAGGCATCCTGTGATTGATCAGAGGGGGAACAGGCAACCAGTTCGCTCACTCTGAGAGGAGCAAAGAAGGCTGTAATAGAGGCTGCTTGAAACAACACAGCCTTGTAATGATCAGAACAAATTTGCAGCTAAGTCACAGCCAACTTACACAGCATCTGGGGTAAGATAGGCATCCTCGTGTCTTTCACCTTCCCTCTCTCCTGGGACCAACACTCAATCATTTTGGCTATCCTAAACTGACAATTGGGAATGTCATAAGCCTGGGCTTTAGCATAATCACAAAGTGTCGACATCTTGCCCTGAATAGTGTGAGGGGCTAAACCCTTGAAATGCAAGTCAACAGCAAAATGAACCAGTTGGTCAGAAGAAGCTGGCCACATGGTCAAGACCCCTTCCCTGGCACAGAAACGTGCACACTCAGCACAAGAGGCTGAGTAGGATCGGCGAGTGCTTGGAGCTAATGCAAATCCCATGGCTCTGGTAGCCTCTATCCTCCAAGCCTCCATACCTCCTGTGGAAGAATATTGGGGTCCCGAGACGCCAGAGATGCCAACGATCTGAACCGCGACATTTGTTGGTGGAACAACACATCAGCAATCTCGTTCTTTACCCCCGGGACATGTTTTGCTTGGAATATGATGTTAAACTGAAGGCATCGGAGGGTAAGGGCCCTGACAAGGCGCATAACTCGTGATGACTTAGATGAAAATGAATTGGTGATACGGACTACAGCCAAGTTATCACACCAAAATTTTACAGCCTTATAGATTAGCTCAAAGCCATAGCACTCCAACAATAGGAAATAATTCTAAGAAGGTGAGATCTCTGGTAATTCCATTGTGATGCCATTCAGCAGGCCAAGTACCGTGCACCCACCAAGGGCACCAAGGGCACCAGAGGTGTCAGTCTGAACCTGAAGATCAGCAGCAGTTATCACATCAAATGGCCAAAAGCAGACACCATTAAAATTGGCAAGGAACCAAAGTCATACTTTCAGGTTGGCCTTCATAGCTGCCAATGACCTGAGCTTGTGATGAGGACACCTCAACCCTGCCATGCCATCACAAAGTCTACAAAAAAAACACCCTGCCTGGCACAACTACATGACAGGCAAAATTGAGGTGTCCCACAATCTGCTGGAGTTCACGCAGGGTCACTTTACAACGGGAAAGCATGTGCACTAGTTGGTCCCTTGGCTCGATAAGTTTCTGCTCCAGTAATCTACTAGATTGCTGAATGGTATCGAATTCGATCCCCAGAAATGTCAGAACAGTGGCTGGTCCCTCGGTTATTTTCATCGGCTAATGGCATGCCAAGTTTGTGTGCTATGTCATGAAAAACCACCAAAGGGCAGCACACTGCTGTGTTCCGGCTTTGCCAGCAAATAGAAAATCATCTAAATAATGCACAACATGAGAATTACCCATCCGGGTACAAACAAGCCACTCAACAAATGAACTAAAGGTTTCAAATGCAGAACATGACATCGAGCAGCCAAAAGGCATAGCCCTGTCCATACAGAATGAATTTGCCCTCAAAGGCAAACCCAAGCAATTCAAAATCAGCTGGGTTGACGGGCAGAAGCCAGAATGGCGGTTTTATATCACACTTCCCAACTTCTGCCCTGGGTCTGCAGCTACGCACCATCTTAATTGCAGCATCAAAAGATGTATAATGAATGCTGCATAATTCCTGGGGGATCATATCATTAACTGAAGCCCCTGAAGGATAAGAAAGATGATGGATAAAGCGATTCCAGGGGTCTTCTTTGAGACAACCCCCAGGGGAGAAACTCTGAAACACCTTGAAATGGTTCATTAAAAGGGCCAAGGACCCGTCCAGCTTCAAACTCAGTAGCAGTCTTTTTCCTAACAATATCCTCCATGCCCCTGACAGATTTAAGATTGTTAGCCATGTATGGTAAGTGTTCCCCAATAGCGGGCATCCGAAAACCATACTGAAATCCATCAAGGAGATAATGTTCATCCTCGTGTAAAGGGTAGCTTCAAAGTCACTCCCTTAACACATGCACTTTAATAGGACTAGGGCACTTTGGGAATTGAGGATTGGCCAGGTGGGTTTCGCTTTCCAACCTGGTCCTTATTCCCACTGTTACCAGGTTTGCTTTTGGTCCAGGCTGAAGCTGTGTGTGGTCCACTGCAGTTAGAGCAAACATGGCAAAATTTGCATTGTCTGTGCCCACCTGCCCCCTTGTTGTTAAAGTCAAAGCAGAGCAGTTAGAGGTTGAACCGGCTGGCCCGCCCCAAGGCGGGATGCAGGTGTTTGACTTGTTCGCTGGACTAGATGACCACTATCAAAAGTCTCACTGGTCATGGGCTGAGATGAGCTCATGACCCACAGCCAAAGGGCCTTATGAGGCACATCCCATCTCAAACTAGGGTCACGGGCCACTCTACAATGAAAACCTTCATCGTAATTCAGCCACACCGTGCCCAGGAAGTCCATCCTGGCTCGATTAATCTTATCAAAGTAATGGAATAATACTGGCCTCTTTTCTGACTTACCCTGCGATAAAGTACCCACATAAATGGCAAAGGTGGACAGCCAATTATCCCAACATTTTTCCAGTTTCTTCTTCCTAATTTTGTCTTTCTTTTCCTTTTTCAAGTTTATCAAATACGTTACTTTCAATTTCCCTATTGAGCAGGTCAAATAAATCGACATACTTACCAGGTACGATCTTCTCAACAACCATATCTGATAAATGATCACCCAAAGGAAGGGACTCATCCTTGGGCAGTTGTAATACATCCTGTGCCACCTTACTGGTGTGAGGGGCAGTATCGGATTTGGCAGGGGATGAAGTAACCAATTCAGAAGCTTCCACCACTACCGGTGGTTCTACTGCTGCCATGGACTGCTCAGTCTCAGTCTGAGCGAAAGCTTCAGCAGTGGCTAACCTGGTTAACCCAGATGAACAGCCATGTGTAAGTCCAAGGTGGGAGGCCTGCTGTGCCAAAGACCCTGTCCCACCCAACTGCTGGAGTGGGTGATGCGCATGGGATCCCCATGGCCACACAAAAGGTGTGGACGTAACCCTATGTTGTGTAATGGACTCACCTGACCAAGCGTTAAGCTCTGAAGTATTTGCCTGGCATCTAGCGGATGCAGCTCCAGCAGAAAGATCAATGGCCTGGCTCTGTTCCATCTCCAAAGGGTGAGAAGGTGTAGTGCAGCGAGGTGTCACCACAGACTGACCAGCGACAACCTGCTCGCCCCTAGATGTCAAGTGAAGATCATGTCCAGTTGATCAATAAGTGGGTCTTTGTCCCAAAAGGCTCCCAGAAGACTGGCAGGGATATAGATAAACCCCCAAAACCAAAATAAATTGTTCTGATCAGGTTGATCAAAAAATTGGTATTTTTTCAAAAAGGCTCACAGAAGTTTTACAGTGAATGGGGGTGGGGGAGTGGAATAGGGAAAAAAGAAATCCACTACCAAAACTTAACTCCCAAATCCCAACTCTCCCTCCCTATGAACACAAACTAAAAATCAAAAACTCCAATCCCAGAATAAATAGTAGCAGGCTCCCCCCTTAAACCAAAGTAGATCTCAGAAAAAATCGATAAAGAAAAAAAATGTTTTTGTTTTAAATAGAGGCTCAGTCAGCGCAGACTGAACCTAGAGAGAACTCTCCCTTCCCTAACAGCCAGGCTGCAGCCCAGCCTAGAACACAGATGGGCCTGGCCTGAAGTGAAAGTACAGAGACACTACAGATGCAATCCCACCCCAACCCGACTCCACCACAGACTGCAAGGAGGACTGGGGCAGCAAGAGCTTTTATGCCCTCTGGAGCTACCAGACCTGCCCACTGCAACCTGGGCATGCTATTGGTTGAAGTAGTCCAAGAATTCACATGATCCCATCACATGGCTAGCCCATGTGACTGTGCTCAATGCAAGGTATAGTAAAATAAGAATAAAAAATAAAAATAAATTCAAGGAAGCTACGAATCAACTCAAAAAAATACCAGAAAATAAAATAAAATAAAATAAAAGTGATCTAAGAAAAGACATAAATGCACATTTTAAGCACCCCTCACCCTCTTGCATGTTTTAATACCCTAAAAATCAATATTAAGCACGTGGCATCCATTTTGTGTCGTCCCCTTTAAAGAAAAGAAAAAAATACAGCGATCTGAAATGCACGTTTTAGACACCCTGACACCCCCCAGGTAGGTATTATCAGGCAGAATAAATAATTTTTGCTGGGTTTTTAAGGATATTCAGGACTTTTTAATACCCTATAAGATCAATATATGTGGCAATGGCAATGGCATCCATTATGTGTCACCCCCTTAAAGGAAAAAAAGTGCAGCAATCTGAAATGCACGTTTTAGACACCCCTAACCCCCAGGTAGGTATTATCAGGCAAAATAAATAATTTTTGCTCGTTTTATATATATATTAAAAAAAACATTTTCAGATGTTTTAAATCACTGGCATCAACCTAATAGCTAAAATCAGGCATAAAAATATTTTGAACTGTTTCTCATGCGTTTTTTAGCATTTAAAACAGCTCATTTCATTGTGCGCTGCCATTAATGAAACAAAATGTAACGAATGTAAGACAAGACAAATAAATTTATTGATTAGTCCTATGACCATATCAACCCATAACAACACAGAATATAAAATACATTGAAGTACATGCAACACCATCCAATAGGGTACCCTACAATACAGATTCAGAATATTCAGTGGTCATATATGTAGATCTCCTTTGCAGGATACTCCAATTTCATCGATGTATTGCGTTCTTAAAGCTGCAGCTTTAGTTACAAACTTAGCAACTTTGCGAACAATGTACACATTAGAGCCCGAAAGAAGATAAAACAATCTGTGAATTGGGTCCCTATGGACTGTTCTTTCTAAAAAAGGGGGATAGATATTCAAGCCTGATAGGTGCATATAATTGGCAGTCAAAGAGAATATGAGAAATGTTTTCAACAGAAGGGGATCCACAAATACAGGTTCTCTCCTGATAAGGGAGGTGGTGAAAACACCCATATTTGACCATGGAATCCAGCAGTTCAAATCGGGCTCTAGTAAAGGCCCTTCTTAATACTTGAGGTAAGGGCATTGAAGTGTATTTTTCAGGCAAAAAGGTAATTTTATTCTTAGCCAACCAGCTTAGAGATCTATTTTTAGATAATAATTCCAGGTCTGATTGTGCACTAATATCTAGGACTCGCTGTTTGAAAATATCTCTTGCCTGTGGAGCTATTGAAAGCAAATACTGAATAGAAAACCCATGGTGTGTAATAGTTTCATGAAGATGGCTAATCCACGAATTAGTTAGTGCCATGTTTATTTGTTCCATTAAACAAATTTTGGGTAGACTATTAGTATCCATAAAAAGGATTTTCAGCCAGTAATTGAAAACTTTGATGATTAGGTTACTTTGTAGGGAATGCATGCCTAGCTCTGCTCTAACAGCAGGAGCTGATGTGTTCTTATCAGTTCCCAATATACTTCTTAGAAAACTGGTCTGATTTTGTTCAAGAATGGTGGCTTTGTTTAGACCCCACAGTTCAGCTCCGTAGGTCAACATTGGGACTATTTTAGCCTTAAACACCTTCAGTATGGGGATCAAAGAACCTGGGTGGTTGTAACTTAATAACTTGTACAATCTTTTAGTACCTAACCTAGCCTTTTTCGAACTTCTTTTATAATGGTTAGACCATGTGCCTGTGTTGGTAAAAACCACTCCAAGGTAGTTAAAGGAAGGTACTTGTTCAATGGGTTCCCCATTTATCCACCAATTTTATTTCACACTCCTCTTGCAAAACACCATCACTTTAGACTTGCTTTTGTTTATGGTTAAGGAATTTTGGACACAGTATGTATACAATCTTTGGAGAAGTCTTCTTAGGCCTATTTGGGTAAGGGCCATTAGAACCATATCATCTGCATACAATAAAATATTAATAAATTTATTGAGTATCTTTGGCATATGGGAATCAGCATCATGCAGAAAACCAGGTAGGTCATTTACATATAAGTTGAAGAGCATTGGGGCCAGAATGCAGCCCTGTCTAACTCCAGTGAATGTTGGTATACTCTTTGTTAAGGAGCCATTTATTCCTGTGCGAACTTTCAACTGCGTATTTGAGTAAAGGATCTTAAGCAGACTTAGAAGTCTAGCGTCCATATTCAAACTAGCCAATTTCCTCCACAGAATATTTCTATTTATTGAGTCAAAAGCTGCACTAAGGTCTATAAATGCTGTATACAATTTCTTGCTTTTTGATAGCTGCTTTGTAAGAATGTGATGTAGAATAAAACAGTTATCAGTTGTGGAGTGATTGGGTCTAAAACCAGCCTGCTCTTCTACTAGAAGATTATTTTCCGTGACCCAGTCTTCTATTTTACCCAATAAATGCTTTGCATACATTTTAGCTACTACTCCAATAAGACTTATTGGTCGGTAGTTTTTAGGATCCTCTTTGTTTCCTTTTTTATATAAGGGAACTATGATGGCAACTTCCCATCCAACTGGGATATGACCTGTATTATTTATATGGGTGAACAGCCCCGCTAGTAAAGGGGCCCACCAGTCAATTTGGGTTTTAAAAGCTCTGGTGGTAAAAATCCTCCCCAGGTGCCTTATTATCTTTTAGTGAGCAGATGATGGTTCTAATTTCTGAGACAGATACTGGAGGCCAGGCTGGGAGTGCTTCCAAAGATGGAAGTTTTACGCTTTGTTTCTGTGTAAAGTCCTGGGTGGTACTGGAAAATATATTTGCATAATACTCTTCCCAAATTGAAGCTGGAATAGGAGTGTTGGAATAAAATTTACGTTCCTTTAATACACCAGAAACAGCATTCCAAAAGAACACTGAATTAGTCCCTTTTGCCCAGATTTCTAGATCAGACCAAAGTTTGGTATTATGGGAAGTTCTTTTGGCAGTTAACAATTTCTTATAGCTGCGTCTGATTTCTAACATTTTGGCCTGGTTTTCGGCAGAGGGATTTACTTGGGCCTGACGCATTGCTGCCCTCAAACTTTTTCTGGTGTGTACACAATCAGTATCAAACCAATTTGGACTGCTTTGTTGTTCCTTTCTGATAGGAAGGTTATGTACTAGAAATTTTTTTAACAAAAAGCATAGATCTTTATATTGGGTTAAAATATTAATTGAGTCTGAGTTAAATGAGGAAATTGATTTTCTCCAAGCCATGGCCTGTTCAGAATTCAAGAAAAGCGATAAGGCTTTTGTATCGACCTTGGCCCATTTGAGTTTCTTTTCTTGCCTCACTTCAAAGTTTGCTAGTAACTTCTTATCATGTAACAAATATGGCCTTGTATCTGAATTACCTTTGAAAGAAACTGTAATTGGTTGATGGTCACTATCTTCCCTTACCAGGACTTGAATATCTGAAAACAATTCAAAATCAGCCCGAGATACACATATGTAATCTAAAACACTACTAAGTTTTCCTGAGTGATACGTAAAAGGATATCTAAAACCAGGTAATTTACCTCCTAAAATGACAAGATTACATTTATAAATCAAGGAGACCAACTGGAGACCTGCCTTATTTCTTTTGAGGTCACTAGAGAACCAAAAGTTCTCAGTAAGTAAATAATGTTCTGGTATTACCCCTAGTTGAACAAAGTTTTGTAAGGAGGCCCCTATTCTAGCGTTGAAGTCACCTGCTAAGACAACTATAGCTTTAGGGTGTTTCATATTTATTTTTAGAACTGTCTCCTCTAAAATAATCCAGGTATTAGGTGGGAGATAAGCGGAAGAGTATGGTGGAATATAAATATTTACTAAGACTAAATCAGAGGTTTTATAAGAAAACTTAACAGCTAGATACAGATGGGATTCATCAACAAAGAACATTTTCTGGCCACACCAGCCCAGCTCTGCCTTGATTAACGTTGTCAAGCCTCCTGATGCTCTCCCTTTAGTCTTGCATTTATTTGCAGGGATGGACCAAGAGTTGAAGCCTGGTAGTAGAATCTCTTCATCATCTTCAGTAAGCCAGGTCTCTTGGAGAGCTATGATATCAAAATTAGAAAGGAACTCCACCAGGTCACCTTCTGATGCTCTGTGCTTCCAGCCGGCAATGTTCCAGGATAGTAGCTGTATAGAGTTCTTATACTGAGGAGCATGATGTCAATTTGAGCTGGCTAAGGGATTGTTCTGATTTTCTTGGTTTCCAGTCTCGGACTCCTCCAATATCAGTATCTCATCTATGCATGGGGAGATTGTACTAACATTTGATGTTACATGATGTGAATCAGTTCCTTTCTGGATTATATTATGTCCTCTAGAGTTTTCCTCAGGAGCCATCTCTGTGTCATCCAAATGCCTCATTTCAGTCCATGTTTTAATATTTGAAGATGAAGAGACAGGAGTTAGAGGTGCTGCTCCGTTTGCAATACTTTTTTGACCTGGATGTATCTCTGCAAAGACTATAGGGCTTTGTTTATTTCCTTTTAATTGGTAGAACATTTCAGCCCTTTCCTTGGCATTGATCTATTTTCTTGTATATCCAATACCTCCAGTTGCACTAGTGGTGGGGCATCTTTTAAGAACGTATCTTTAGGTAAAGAGGATTGTAACACTAAAGCATCAGCTAGTGATTGGAGAGTTACAGACTCTGGCACAATCTGTGTTATTGATGAATGGCTGCAAGATTGATTACCCTCACTGTTGTCAAAGTCTATAGAAATTGACTTTGCTTCGTGGCTATTTCTCTGCTGATTAGTCAATAAGCTGGTATGGTCATTTAAAGAAGGGGCTTGTGTATAGACGGTATCATTACACTGAGTAGAAGAAGCTGAAGAAGTGTGTTCAGCAGAATAGTCTCTCAGTAGTTCTGCAGCATCACATAAAGTGCCAACACTATCTTTAGCCTCATCCCATTTGGTGTTGAATTCAGCCAAGTGTGCTGAGGCCTACATGGAATGAATATGCCTCTCCCTTTGAACAGTTGGTCTCTGGCTTGATGAACCCTTTGGTTGTGTTATAGATGACATTGAGCCTACTGGTGATCTAATTAGTGATGAAGGTTTTCCTGATTTAGGTTGTGGACAGGTTTCACAGTCTTGTAGTGGTGTGCTTCTCTGAAGTAAGGGACGCAAGGGCATTTCAGAGAAAACCCTGGTGGGAAAGATTTGAAAGCGTGCCAAATAAGTTTTCATTTTGAGGAGCATGAGAGGGATCACAGCATGCTCAAAGGTTAGCAATAGTCTCTTTTGACCCCTTTTATAAGGAAGCCACTTAATAGCCTTTAAATCTATGCTCCTTGGCTGACTATT
Source organism: Phrynocephalus forsythii (assembly GCA_029282475.1). Taxonomy (NCBI): domain Eukaryota; kingdom Metazoa; phylum Chordata; class Lepidosauria; order Squamata; family Agamidae; genus Phrynocephalus; species Phrynocephalus forsythii. The sequence continues at coordinate 3,456,937 of JAPFRF010000005.1, read as the reverse complement.
TAGCAACTGACTTAGAGAGTTTACCACGGATCTATATCTGTCCCATCTCCTTCTATTGACATCAGTTTGTTCAACTTGTAGCAGAACCTGGGTTGGCATAAAAATCCGTGTGGTACAATCTCCTTGTAAGTTAGAGCTGCTGTTGACTATAGTTGAGTCTTCCTTTTTAAAACTGTTTGGATGTGAATTACTCCTATCTGGAGAAAGTGTTGTTGTAAGCTTTTCTAAGATGTTCTCCACAGCGTTCATTTTATCACAAACTATCCGTAAGCTTTTAAATATTGAATTCACTGTCTGAGCAGTTAGAAAACACTGGTCTACCACAAGCTCAGGGAGGAGGATATCTTTAGAAGAATTTGAAGAATCTGAAACTCCGTTTGAGGAAGAAACTGTGGAGATAACAGCAGGGCCTGCAACCTCCTGAGTTGGGGAGGCTATCTCCTCCTCTAACACAGCAAATCTGTTGTTTAACTTTATTACTGGAGGTGAAGTAGACAAATTACTCACGGAGGGACTTTCAGCAAGCAGTTCATCAATTTTCATTTGTTTCCCTGCTTTAGCAAGACGAAGACCAGGGCTGGATCTCTGGCGTTTGTTTCCCATGTTCTCTCCTACTCAGCTTGAGTCGGAACGCAGTTTCTCCCGCAACAGCTGACCAGAAGTTTGTCTCCAGCAGTATCAATTATAAAGGTTTAAAAAGTTAAAGGTTTATAAAAGGTTAAAGGTAAAAAGTTAAAAGTGTTTTAGAAAGTTAAAAAGTAAAAAGTGTTTAAAAGGTGTTAAAAAATTTAGATGGGAGTGGAGCTCAGCACAAATGCTGCTGCTCAGCACCAACTCCAACCGGAAGCCCCCTGTAACGAATGTAATTTTCTTGGTTCCGTTTGTTTCATTTCTATTTCATGCCCAGGATCATTATTCGTTTCGTTACGTAACAAAATGAATAACGAATAACGGAACAAAAATTCATTTCGTGCCCATCTCTACTTTGGAATGATTTTCTTTGCTGCCTCCTGTACAATGTTACAAGCCCCTATCCATAGTTCTTCGGGCACTCTGTCCACCAAATCTAGTTTCTTAAATCTATTCTTTACCTCCACTGTGCATTCATAAGGGATTTGACTTAGATTGTACCTGACTGGTTCAGTGGTCTTCCCTGCTTTATTCAATTTCAGTTTGAATTTTGCTATAATAAGTTGATGATCTGAGCCACAGTCAGCGCCAGGCCTCGTTTTTGCTGACTTCCATCTTTGGCTGCAGAAAACATAATCAATCTGATTCCATTATTGCCGATCTGGTAATGTCCATGTGTAGAGTTACCTTTTGTGTTGTTGGAAAAGAGTGTTTGCAACAACCAGCTTGTTTTCTTGACATAATTCTTCATAGAATTGGTCAATCTCAGACTCTTCAGCAGCGGTAGTTGGTGAATAAACATGGATTACAGTGATGTTGAAAGGGCTGCCTTGGAATTGTACCAAAATCATTCTATCATTTTTGAGGTTGTATCCCAGCACAGCTTTTCCCACTCTGTTGTTTACTATGAAGGCTATTCCATTTCTTCTATGGGATTCTTGTCCACAGTAGTAGATGTGATAGTCATCTGAATTGAATTCACCCATTCCCATCCATTTAAGTTCACTGATGCCCAAGATGTCAATGTTTATTCTTGCCATCTTATGTTTGACCACATCCAGCTTACCCTGGTTCATAGATCTCACATTCCAGGTTCCTATACAGTATATTTCTTTGCAGCATTGGACTTTCCTTTCTCTTCCAGGCATGTCTGCAGCTGGATATTTTTTCCGCTTTGGCCCAGCCATTTCATTAGCTATGCTGCTACTTGTACTTCTCTTCCGCTCTTCCTCAGTAGCATGTTGGATGCCTTCTGACCTGAGGGGTTCATATTCCAGCATCATATCTTTTAGCTTTTTGTTACTATTCATGGGGTTTTCTTGGCAGGGATACTGGAGTGGCTTGCCCGTTCCTACCCCAGGTGGACCACATTCAGTCAAACTATGACCTATAGGATCGCTCATCCAGCTTCCCTGAGTTGCTCAAGCCCCTTCGCCGCAACAGGGTGGAGCTCAGAAATATCTCAGCCTTATTCTGTTAGGTCTCTAAATGTTTAACCTAGGCTAAAATAGCTCTCTTAATCTCTTGTGCCTATTGACTTTTACTTGAGTTTTTAAAAATTAAAAATATTTCATCCTTTTCAATAACGTTTGCCTTTTTCTTTTTCTTTTTTCCCTCTTTAAATAAAATATGAAATCTCCACCAGGTTTACTTCTTGGTTGGTGGTTGGGTTGCTTTGTTCTAGGTTCCATTTTCTCAGGCTGCAGTTCATTACAGCATTTTGCTATTTTGCCTTCTAGCTTTGAACTACCTTACACAAAGGTGGTTAGCTCTCTAGTACAGAGTTACTCAGCCTGTGGTTCTCAAAATAGTAGAAAATGCTGGGCTTCTGAGAATCAGAAGAATTATTGGCTGTATTCTCATGGGATGTTTTAGAGGGGCTTAGGGAGTGAACTTTGCCTGCTATGCAGTGCTTTCCTAGTGGCAGCATACAGGACTTTTTTTAATGTCCCAGGATCACAGGTCAGGTCCTTTACAGCCTGTATAGATGCTCTCAACATGCTTAAAGAGGTGCATTTAGGCCCTCCCATGCTGCTGATGGAAAGCAACACGTCTGCAGCAGAAATGTTCTTCCAACTTATGTGTGGGCTCTGCATGCAAGCAAGGATCCTGGAAAACAGTCTTCTTGTCTGCATATAGAGCCTACATGTAACTAGGAGCATCTCCCCTGCAGATGCAACACTTTCCATATGTAGACAGAATGAGGAAAAGGCAGTGTGGTCCTTAAGATTACACAAATGTAACAGTGGGTGATACCCTCTATTGAACCACTAAAAAGTCAAACAAATCACAAGCTTTTGTGGAGGAATTCCACTTGATCAGTCTAAGTGGGGTGAAAATTCCAACCACCACTGCGAGGAATGGTGCTTGAAACCACACCCGCACCCTCCAAGGACTTTGAGACCTGAGTCTGAGATCACCTTTCCAAGCAGACTTGGACAGATAAGTATGAAGAAATGGGTAGGAAGCTGAAGGACCTGGGTGGACAGGTGGTAATTTCATCTCTCCTCCCTGTGGAAGGACATGGCCCTCGAAGGGAAAGAATAATAGCAGAGGTGAGCAACTGGCTACTCAGAAGGCGCCGGCAGGAACACTTTGGCTCCTTGGACCATGGTTTGATACAGTCGTCCCTCTACTTACGAGATTACCGACCGCATGCTCATAAGTAGATCTGCTTGTAAGTAGAGCAGCTGTTTCCCATAGGAATACATTGAAAATCACTTACGGTAATAGGTTTTTAATGCATTCCTATGGGAATGAAAGGGTTCACCTCGGGTTACCTTGCCGCTGTTAAGGGAGCCGAGAGTTGAAAGAACATGCCAAGGTTCAAAGACACGGAGAAAAGGCTTTAATTTGCTGCAGCGAGGTGCCCAGCCGAATACAGTCGGAAAACTGGGGCAATGAGCAAAGGAACTTTACATTTTTTATAGAAAAACATTCTCCTAGTACCCCTCCTTTATCAGAATAAACAAGGATGCATCTGGACGCCGTAAATCGCCTGCGAAACAACAAAGAAACTTCAAAAGATACATAGTTATCACATTGTTACAAATCAATTGTCAAGGGAAGTATACACAGGATACTATCAATTTTGCCCGTTGGCGCCACCTGTCATGCAGTTCTCGGAACTCTCCGCTTCGCCGCCGAAAGGCGTTTGACAGCTCTAGTGATATATCGATGCTTCAACGGATGTCTGGCTTATCTTTCGCGCGGGAACCCCTTTACTGGTGGTCTTCCCACAAAGATAAGTGTTTGTCCAGCAGTTTTATGGCCTGGTATCTCCTGACACAGGCTTGGGGGAAAGTGTAGTGCTTTGTGTTACAGTTCAGTGAAGGGAAGAGGGGTGAATAAAGGGACACAGAGCTGGATTATAATAGAACCAAAGTACTGCCATTTAATCTACAATGGCAGTTTATAGACTATGGAGTATATTAAAAACCACTTCTATCATTCCCTCCTCTTCTAAATGGACACTCATTTTGAGTCGTCCATCTGAAGGGCTTTGTAATCCTGTAACAGAGCAATCAGCTTAGGAGCAGCTGTCTTCTCTACTACCTTTGAAACAGTCGATTGTACAAACCGCAATAAACAAGGAATACAAATCAAAAGAAATAAAAGAAGACACAAAGGGGCAATTAATAAACTTCCTAATGTTTTCATCCAGGCTTGTGGCATGAAATCATTTAACCACTGCCATTGCATGCCTTTCCACTCTTGCGTCGGATTAAAAGTTAACTGTTTAATTTCCGTGGCCAGTTGATTAACAACCTTGCCTACTGGATCAATTTTAAGACAGCAGTTCGTCAAATTAAATTTTCCACATACTCCATTCTCAGAAGCCAATAAATAATCCAACGCTAATCTGTTTTGATAAACAGTTGTTCTTAATTGATCTGTCACTGCCGCTATAGTAGTTAATGCGGAAGTGATGCGCTAGCCCGCCAAATCCAAAATTGCTTGCAGCCTAATAATTCTATTTAACATATAGATAGGGGTTCTGTATCCCCATGAACCATCTTGAGCCCAAGTGGCTGGACCATAAACACAAACAATTCTCTCTGAGTCCCAAATATCTCCTTCATATTCCTCTGGATTCTTGCAAGCAAAACCTGCAAAGGGAGTATCATCGCGTTTTCTCCTGTTTAAAGGACCATACACTGGAGCAGCCAAATACTGTTGTGTTTCTATTGGGACTAGAACCAGACCATGAATGAGGCAAATATTCATAAGCCATATTTCCACAGACCCAATACATATTCATAGGGGCTTTCCATACCTCCGAAGTTGCTGAGTATATGTAAGGGAAAAAAGTGACATTATACTTCTCTGGTTGTGGAGCATTGGAGGGTGAGGTCCAAATGCCATCTTCCCAGGTTCCTATGCAGGTTAAATATCCCACTGGAATAGTGCCATTTCGGGAAAAGCAGACACGACCCACTAACTGAGATGTGATGGTCCATGTCATATTCTGAGACTGAGTTCTCTTGGTAATGTTACCAATTTTTGACATGTTATTATACAATTGTGGGGGGACTTCCATCGCTTCCCAAGGCCATTCCTCACCAAAATTCGTGCCCCCACAAACATAACAATTTGTAACTCCTAATTCTGTGGCTATTGACTGAGCCATTTCCAGAAATAAATTCTTGGCATGCTGAGAGATTTCAAAAGGACTCTCTTTAAGTTTCTCTACAGCATTTTCCACTGACCAAGAATGGCTTTTCTTTTCTCCATCTCTCACCTCTACACGAGTGATTGTCAAATAAGTTACTGGATCCTTACCAGGTCCATCAATTCCAAAACCAAACACTTGAACAGAGGGATGTGTGTCACTGATTACTAGACTGACATAGTTTCCTCCTATCCTTCTGAACTGCGAAAGATGAGGGCAGCCTGGATAGCCTCCAGCTGTAAAAGCACACACACATCCCCATCCTGAACATAATTTGTTTGAACCACATGGTGCCCAAAGTTCAGGATTGCCTGCTCTGGCACCTTCATGAGGGTAGCACACATACTTATGTTCATATTTATATGTATTTACCCATGTTTTAGATCCACAACGGGTTCCCAAGCCTTTTCCGAGGGCATCACAGGCATTGAACCATATTACTGCCCGTCTGCCACTATGCTTTAACACAGTAGTAGAATTCACATAGTACAGAAGTCCACCTCCTTCTGGGTTGTCCCTTCTAGGCTCTCTAGTTCTGGCCATTCCAGCCCACACTGTATAATTAAATCTGGCTGGGACCTCAGGCCTATAACAAAGATAGTCTCCAGATGTACCTTCACATATATGATATATCATATCTTGATTCAAACATGTGGTTCCAGCTTGCTTGCACTCTGCTGGCTTTTGAGTGTAGTATACCAGGGTATTTACCACTCTATTGCCTTGACTAGCAGCAATAATGCATGGGGTACATTTTTCTACACCCTCAGACTTAGCAGCTAAACACACTGGAATTAGAAATAAAAGAACAACCATTTCCAGTGATTTAGGCATCCCACAAAACCTTCGCTTCCAATTATAACAGATTAATAATACACCCAACACATATATTGGAGAAATAGCAAACCAAACCCAATCCGGAATGTCAACCCACATAAGTGTTCAGGTCCCTTTAAGAGTTTTGACAGCTGCGGAGCTTTTGACAGTTTGTGAAACGTTCGCTGAGAGCTCGTAGAACGCTCTTTGACAGCTGCTGCGCTACCGGCGCGCTGTCTCGTTCGCTGCAGTACTTCAAGGAAATTAAAAGGAAAACACTGTTCAACTTCAAAGAAGAAAGAAACAGGGCACTTTTTAACACAGTCTCGCACAAAATAAATGTTGCCCTGGCTAATCAGCTAAACCAAAGCCGCTCACCTTCTTGTTGAAAACCCTCTCCCTCCTCTTCTTGTAGAGGGGCGGATTTTGAAGGCGGGAAATTCAAAAGCTGAAAGGAAAAGTCAAGTCTTCTTGGCAAAAAACCTCTCGCCACACACACATGGGGAGCCAATATTTTACTTTGACTTCCCTATGTCTGAAGTAACTTTCTTAAAGGTCAGCTTCAAGTTGTCGTCGGGGTTGGCTCGAACCGTCCACTCTTCTTCCTCGCTCGCTGGGGCAGCTCGTTTCACACGAGTATGATGAATCCAGGCACTCACTTCGGAGATTTTGACAGCAGTTGGCGTTGACAATAACACCGTGAAGGGACCTTTCCACCTCGGGCGCAGGGGCTGTTGATTCCAATCCTTGATCCAAACCGAATCTCCCAGTTCAAAGCGATGTAGAGGCTCCTGTAAAACCACAGGCAGTCGTCCAATAGTCCACCTGTGTAAGGAAGAAAGAGATCGGCAAAGCATCTGAAGATATTTGACATGTGTCAAAGAAACTACACTCTCTGGGCGCAAGCCATATGAAATCGGAACTGGCCTGCCATATACAAGTTCAAATGGTGAAATGCCTGATTGACTTGAAGGGGTGGTCCTGCTTCTAAAGAGAGCAATTGGCAACATTTCCACCCAACCCTTGCCTGTTTCTTGGGTGAGTTTTGACAAATGGCTTTTCAAAGTCCTATTCATTCTCTCCACTCGTCCTGAACTCTGGGGCTGGTATGCTGTATGTAAATTCCATTTAATATGCAGTGCCTCAGCCAGTCCTTGCAAAACATGATGGATGAATCCGGGACCATTGTCAGAGGATAAAGTGTGGGGTATCCCGTGCCTCAGAATATGATCCCGCAAAAGGCAGCGGACCACCTCACTAGCTTTCTCAGTCTTTGTTGGAAAAGCCTCCACCCATCCTGAAAATGTACACACTAGCACAAGCATATAACGATAAAGTCCATATCTTGGCAATTCTGTAAAGTCCAACTGCATATCCTCAAAAGGCTCTTTCCCATAATATTGAATTCCAGGAGGTGGCAAGGGTCCAGTTCTGGGATTATTCCTTTGACAGGTAACACACCTGTGTGAAATGTTTGAAGCTAGCTGACGAAGCTTGGCTATACAAAGATAAGGGCTCAAATGTTGATAAGCCACTTCGGGACCTTGGTGAGTGCTGTCATGATGACTTTGAATGACCTGGCGGGCTAAACTCTCTGGAACCCACAATTGCCCACTTGGCAATCTGTACCAGCCCTCTGGCGTCCTGTCAAACTCTTGTTCCTCTGCAAACTCATCCTCAGCGGACGAATAACGTGGTGGGTCTGGTGGCAAAATGTCAATGGGGATGAGACTAAGTTGCATCTCAACTGCACCCTGGGCTGCTTGCTTGGCAATACGATCTGCCAACCTGTTCCCTCTCGCTTCAAGTCCTGGACCTATCTTATGCCCATGGCAATGAATGACTGCCACTTCTTTGGGTTTCCATACAGCATCTAGGAGTTGTAACAAAATGTCAGGATGTGCTACTGAAGTCCCCTCGGAAGTAAGAAGACCTCGTTCCTTCCAAAGTGCCCCATGTGCATGAAGCGTGAGAAATGCATACTTAGAGTCTGTATAAATATTAATGCTCTCTCCTTCTGACAGTTCTAATGCCCTAGTGAGAGCTATCAGTTCAGCTAATTGAGCAGAGGTTCCTGGAGGCAACTGCTTAGCTTCAATCACAATATCCTCTAATTCCACAATGGCATATCCTGCCTGTCTCTTTCCATCAATCACTGAGCTACTACCATCCATGAACCAAGTCCTCCACTGTGGGTGAGGGGTATCACGAAGATCTGGTCGGGACGAATAAATTTCATCTAATGTCTGAATACAGTTATGAGTGGCCGGTTGGTAGCTTATTGGGAGAAGGGTCGCCGGGTTTAAGCCCTCCGTGGTCTGGAATGTAAGACCAGCTCTTGAAAATAATTTTTGACATTTCATCATGGCAGTCTGGGGCAAGTGATAGCCTCCTTTGGCGTCTAACAAGGGCAGAATTGCATGCTTTGTAATACAAACTGTGGATTGTCCAAAAGTGAATTTATCCACTTTCTTTAGAAGCGCTGCCAGAGCCACGACTCCACGCATGCAAGACGGAAGTCCTTGTTCTGTTGGGGTCAATGTCTCTGATAAATAAGCTACTGGTTGCTGCCAACTTCCTAATTTCTGACACAGAACTCCTTTTGCCACTCCATTTTCCTCATCAACATACAAGTTAAAGGGCTTGTTTGGATTCGAGAGACTTAGAGCGGGCGCCTCTATTAAAGCCTGTTTGATTGCTTTAAAGCTCTCTCTTTGTTCCGGACCCCACAGGAACTCATCACTTTCTTTTCCTCTTATTGCTAAATGCAGAGGTTTTGCTAGAAGACTGAAATTTGGGATCCAAATGCGACAAAACCCAGCTGCTCCCAAAAATCCTCTCAACTCTCTCCTATTTCTTGGTTCAGGAATTTGGATGATTGAATACTTCCGCTCATCGCGAAGTTGGCGCCTTTGCTGGGAAATGTCAAAACCTAAGTACCACACTGTATTTTGGCAAATTTGGGCTTTCTTTCTGGTCACTCTATAACCTGCTGTTGCTAGATGGTTCAAAAGATCAATTGTGAGCTGCTCACAGCCTTCTTTAGTTTCCGCTCCCGCCAAAATGTCATCTACATATTGCAGGACTATTTGGCCAGGTTTTCGGGGGAAATTGGCAAGATCTGAGGTCAGGGCCCCCCCAAATAATGTACTCGAATTTCGGAACCCCTGAGGCAAACGGGTCCATCTGAATTGGGTTTTTGTGCCTGTTTGGGGGTCTTCCCATTGGAAAGCAAAAATGTGCTGACTCTGTGGCGCTAACCTGCAGCAAAAATATGCATCTTTCAAGTCTAAAACTGTAAAATAGGCAGCCTCTGGTGGTATCAGGCTCAAAATTGTGTAAGGGTTTGGGACATTCTGATGAAGAGGTTCGATAGCCTCATTCACCAAGCGGAGATCCTGCACCGGGCGAAATGTCCCATCCGGTTTTCGAACCGGCAACAAAGGAGTGTTCCATTGTGACTGACACGGGACAAGGATGCCATGATCTATCAATCTCTTAAGGTGGACCCAAATTTCTTCCACTGCAACTTTCCCAATGGGGTATTGTGGCACTGAAACTGGACCTGCAAATGGCTTGAGTTGGACAACTATGGGAGGAATGTTCCGTGCCATGCCTGGGGGGTTATCCTCTGCCCACACCTCAGGGTTAACCTTGTCCAGGAAATCTTGAGACAGCTGTATTGGCTCTTCTTGAACCACCATCAAACGCCATCTCTCTCTTAAGGGATATTCTAAATACATTTCACCTTCTGGTTCCTTATTATCAGTTGTCAAATGAATTTCTCCCTTGGGTGTGAAGGTAATTTGAGCTCCTAATTTAAATAGCAGATCTCGTCCCATCAAAGGAATAGGGCAGTCTGGCATGTGTAAAAACCTGTGCTGGACAATCTGGCCTCCTAATTTGCACTGTACAGGCTGCATGAAATAAGCGCGCTGTGCCTTTCCTGTGACTCCCATTACACTAATTGAAAGAGTCCTGTCTATGGGTTTGACAAGCTGAGGAATCACCGAATGACTAGCTCCCGTATCCACAAGAAATTGGACAGATTCGTTCCCAGTTTGGACACTGACCAAGGGCTCACGGGAACTAAAGCCCTGTCCTCTTCAATAGGGGACATCTTCTTCCAGAACCATCATGTTCTGGTATGGTGGGGTCCAAGCTGGACCTTGTCCTCTTTGGGGCGCTTGCTGAGCCTGAGTTGACTGCACTTGGGTTTGACTCGCGGGCTGAAATTGGCTAGCCTGTCCTTGATTCACCTGGGAATTCCTCTGTTGTTGATAGTTAAAGGGGCCAGGCGCTGGCTGTCGATTTCCTGGCTGATTAAAGCCGGATGAAGCGGGCGCTGAATACCTCTCAAAAGCCGGCGGCTGCCAGGGACGACATGGACCCTGATTGAAACCTCCTCACCTTTGATTTTCAGGGTTCCTATAACAATCCCTACGCCAATGTCCAGTCTGTCCACATAGTGCACATTGATTTTTTAATAATGGCCCACGCCGGTTCCCTGGGGCATTGAAATTACGGGGCTCAGGGACTTGATTCAAAGCCATCACTTTCTTAGCCTGTCCTTTACTTTTTGGGCAACTTTGATCTTCCTCCCTGTTATTAAATTTATTTTGCACCAATTGAAGCATCCATTGCAATGTTTGTCCCATAAAATTGGCCTCTTTCTGACTTCTTTTTCAAATATCTGGAGCAGATTGAGCTATAAAAACTGTCTTCACTATATTCTCCATGCCAGGATCTTCAGGGTTAATGGGAGTATATCTCCTGAATGCCTGATACAATCTATCTAGAAAAGCTCCTGGGGACTCATCTTGTTTTTGAACTATATCGTTCACCTTTGACATATTAATCTTTTTCCTGCCAGCTGCTCTGATGCCCTGAAGTATTGCCGTATGATAATTTCTTAAAGCAGTGCGCCCTGCATCTGCATTGTAGTCCCAATCTGGTGCAGTATTTGTCGGAACAGCGGCTTCCACTTGTGCAGGAGTGTCCCCCAAAGCTATACGGGATTTCCTAGCCTCCTCGAAAATCTTCCGGGTTTCCTCTGAATTAAATAAACCTCTCACTAGGTGCTGCACATCCTCATAAGTGGGCATGTACACATTGAAAATACTAGACATAGTTTCAAAGTTTTTATCAGGGTCATCTTCTAAACTTGGTAGGGTGTTTTTCCAATTTATAATATCACTTGATGTAAACGGGACGTGCTGCATCGAATATGTGCGGGGACCCTGCTGATTTTGGGGCAAAGGGTCGTACACTCGCCTTAGAGGCATGACTTTTGCCTGCTCCTCAATCGTCTTTTTCTCAAGGAATTCCTCATGTCTCCTTGCTGCATCATATGCCCTTAAAAGATATCGCTGTCTTTTTACCCAATTTCATTCTCCTGCCACTTCTAATGCAAAATTTCCTACTTCCATCACTGATTCCCGGTATTTCTTAATTAAATCAGCCACTCTTTGATGGTCCGCTTCACCCCATTCAACATTTCCTTTTATTCTATGGCAGAATTCCTCCTCGCTCTCCTCCTCCTCATCATCATCTTTTTCATCTTTTTCATCTATTTTAGGGGCTCCTTTCCCTGCTTCAGGCTCATCTTTAGGAAACTTGCTAGAAGGTCCTGGCTGCGGGAGATCTCTAGATACGGGAAGATTACCATCTACATGGGGTGCCTTTGGAGGGGAGGCGGGCGCTGGACCTGGAGGAGGTGGTACTGCAGGGGGAACCACCGGATTCCCTGGAGGGATGGCTATGGCGTAAGGAGGCGGTGGGGTATAAACATCATAATCTTCAGGGCGACTTTCTAAAGTTGCTTCCTTTTTCTTTAAGGCTAACAATTTAGCCTGTGGTGGCAATTCTCTACAAAATTGGATCCATGAAGGATTTTTCTTCACATTTCCTTTCCAAACTTCAATGTAGGGAATGTGTTCGGGGCAGTTCTTAAGAATTTTTAGCCACAGCTGCCTAATAATACTCTCATTGAAAGTCCCCTGAGGTGGCCAATCCACCTGCATTATTGGCCACTCTATTTGACATAAAGTCTCCATTCTTTCCTTCTTCATTTTGATGCCAAAATCATAATTCTTGGTGGCCGTGTGCCAATTCAAAAGGAAACAATTTAATGGAGTTGTAGGTTTGCTGGAGTTTTGCCCCATGGTTTTTAATGATTTTATTTAAACCGTGTTCCTATATTCTCCCACACAATGCCACTTGACCCGCTCCTATATTCTTTAAACAATTTTCACGCACACAACATTCGATACTGACTGTGATCTGTTGGGTCGCCCACAAACAGAAATTGCACAATCCAGACGTGCTCAGCCAAAGGAAATTCTACACCCCGACCTTCCACGCATTCACACATTCATTGGGTCAGTGGCCACACAAATCACCCACATTTCAAAACCACTTCCCCACCTAGTCTGGATCCCCCTACCTATGAAAACCTTTTTTTTTCCGCTAGTCTACTTTGACAGCTGAGAGCTCCTTCTCACTGTCCACACCAAATAAATTCCCTTATTACACACGGGATGTTGAAGCACTGCTCCTCTCCTCCCCCAAAAACTTCAGAACCGTCGTTCTGTTACCCTTTTACACATCAGGGGCTCAACCCCAAAATTAGGAAACTAGAGACAAATTCTCTTCCCACACTGGACCGGTCCCATATCTTACCAAATCTCTCAAGGGGTCCCCTCTCCGGCCGGCCAGCGTTTTCTCCCCGAGCGGTACCGTCTCCGCCACCACGTTGAACGAAAAATTCCCCTTTTCAAGTGGAAAGGTGTGCACCGGAGTTCTTCGTCCACCGCTGGCTGTTCGACACCGCTTGGCTTGGCCCCTCGCTCCAGAAAGGGAAGGCAATCCCGGCACGAGCCCCCAGATGAAAGGGTTCACCTTGGGTTACCTTGCCGCTGTTAAGGGAGCCGAGAGTTGAAAGAACATGCCAAGGTTCAAAGACACGGAGAAAAGGCTTTAATTCACTGCAGCGAGGCGCCCAGCCGAATACAGTCGGAAAACTGGGGCAATGAACAAAGGAACTTTACATTTTTTATAGAAAAACATTCTCCTAGTACCCCTCCTTTATCAGAATAAACAAGGATGCATCTGGACGCCGTAAATCACCCGTGAAACAACAAAGAAACTTCAAAAGATACATAGTTATCACATCGTTACAAATCAGTTGTCAAGGGAAGTATACACAGGATACTATCAATTTTGCCCTTTGGCGCCACCTGTCATGCAGTTCTCGGAAATCTCCGCTTCGCCGCCGAAAAGTGTTTGACAGCTCTACGATATATCGATGCTTCGACGGATGTCTGGCTTATCTTTCGCGCGGGAACCCCTTTACTGGTGGTCTTCCCACAAAGATAAGTGTTTTGTCCAGCAGTTTTATGGCCTGGTATCTCCTGACACAGGCTTGGGGGAGAGTGTAGTACTTTGTGTTACAGTTCAGTGAAGGGAAGAGGGGTGAATAAAGGGACACAGAGCTGGATTATAATAGAACCAAAGTACTGCCATTTTATCTACAATGACAGCTTATAGACTATGGAGTATATTAAAAACCACTTCTATCAGGAAGATTTTTTAAAAGGATCTTTGGGCAGCCCAGGAGGTTGACAAAGTACACTTTCCCCTCCAACCTGCCTGAGCCACGCAAACATGCACCCACGACCAGTACATGTTTGTGCTGCTCAAATGGGTTTGGGGGGAAAGCATGGCTTGGCAACTTTCTGTGCTGCACAAAGATCCTTTTTAAAATGGCATTTTAAAAAGGATCTTCAAGCAGACTGGGAGGTTACCAAGGCAAGCAGTGGTGGCAGATCCCATCTGGAAGTCAACCTGAATGGAACTTCTCTAGCCCTGCGCTTCCCTGAGGGGGCCGTCACCCAGAATGGCCAGCAAGGCTATGTCTCTTCAAGCCAGAGCAAGGGAAAGGCAAGGCAAAGCCTCCAACGCTGAGGCAAGCCCAGCTTTCCCTTGCAAAGAACGAAGCATGAACCAGGCCACCCTTCCCCTCCTTCCCTCTCTTTCCATTCGCTGCCTTCCCCACTTGCTCAAAAGTGAGACACCGGCCTCAGGGCAAGCCCCCTCACCATGCAGCCCATTGGGTCTTGGAAGCCCACCTCACTGCCTAAGCCACACCCCTCCCCACCAGTGCTGTGTGTGGCAGGTGAGAAGGCCCCTCACCAGCTTGGGAGGGGCAGGAATGTGAGGCAGCAGCGGTGCTGGTGCTGCTGTTGCCGGCAGGATTGACCCTGCCTGCGGCTGGTGGGCAGGCGGGCAGGCAGGCTGGAGGCAGGATGTGGTACTAATGGGAGATTTTAACTATCCTGTATATATGTTGGCAGTCTAATTCAGGTAGGAACGCAAGGTCCAATAAATTCCTTACTGCCCTTGCAGGCAATTTCATGGTCCAGAAGGTGGAGAAGGCAACAAGAGGAACAGCTATTTTATATCTGATCTTAAGTAATGAGGACCTTGTAAATTTGTAAATGGGGTTGAAGTGGTGGGATCATTAGGCAGAAGCGACCATGCTCTTTTAAAATTTGTTATACAGTGGGAAGAGGAAGCTAAGTATAGCCAGACAAACATCCTAGAAAGCTATTTTTTGTAAATTTAGGGAATTATTGGCTTTAATTTCAAGGGAGTCCAAAATGGATGGGAATTTCTCTCTGTGTCTCTCTGGGCTGCGTGCATGTGTGTCTGCATTGGAGTGCTGTATGGGTGTGTGTGTACATGATGATAACGCTGCCTGAGAGACCACCAGTCTTTATTGATAACACCAGAACAAGTACACAATGGCAGACAATGGCAGAGGAAATTCGTTCCGTCAGTGGGAGGGAAATGCACGTCTATCTGGAGGACCATATTTGCTTGTTCCTGATGAGGACCAAGGGAAGGAAGCTGTGGGACCAAGGGTCACAGAGCAGATGGCCCTGATGCGTCCTGATATCCTGTTTTCTGGTCTCGCTGTCCTGTTTGCTGCCTCCTTGAGCCTAGGTCAGCATATTGGTTCCTACTGGCCCTGGGAATCCGGGCATTCAGCTTCCTTGTGCTTGTGCCACTTTTGGGGTTCACAGATATGGAATCCCCACAAACGTTCAATTCAGCTATAAAAACCATGTAAAGGAAATGGAAAAATGGAGAATGCACCAAAGAGGAATATAAGCAAATAACCAGTATATGTAGGGGGTGGTAAGAAAAACTAAAACACAGAATGAACGTAGGATTGCCAGAGAAATTAAATATAGTAAAAAGTTTTTTTTAGTTATGTCTGCAGCAAAAGGAAAAATAAGGAAATGATAGGGTCTCTATATGATTATGATAACCAGTTACTAATAGGAGAGAGGGAAAAAGCAGAACTACTCAACACCCTCTTTGCCTCAGTTTTCTCCAGAAAGGAAAAAAGAGGACAGGGGAAGTCTCCATCGATTGGAGGAGGATGAATGTTGTCCCCATCTTCAAAAAGGGGAAAAAAGAGGACCCAAATAATTACCACCCAGTCAGTTTGACTCCAATTCCTGGAAAGATTCTAGAACAAATTATTAAACAGGCAGTCTGTAATTATTTAACAAAGAATGCTGTCATTACTAGAAGTCAACATGGGTTTCTCAAAAACAAGTCATGCCAGACTAATTTGACCTCTTTCTTTGATAGAATTACAGGCCTGGTGGATGAGGGGAATGCTGTGGATGTTGTTTATCTTGATTTCAGTAAGACCTTTGATAAGGTTCCCCATGATGTACTTTGAAAGAAGGTAACAGAATGTGGGACAGATAATGCTACTTTTAGGTGGATTTGTAAATGGTTGACTAATTATACTTGAAGGGTGATCATAAATGACTTCTCCTCAGTGTGGAGAGGGGTGACTAGTGGTATACCCCAGGGTTCTGTTCTGGGTCCAGTGCTAGTCAACATCTTTATTAATTATTCAGATGAAAGAATAGAGCAAGGGTCCTCAAACTACGGCCCAAGGGCTGGATACAGCCCCCCAGCGTCCTGAATCTGGCCCCTGGGACCAATTGCAGACCCCCCCCACATACCCCATGGTTCACAAGCAAGCAAGCTTTTGCAGCTGCTTCTATTGCTGATGCAGTTCAAAGCAGTGGGCTTTGTCATTTCCCCCATTCCCCCCAACCAACTGCCCCGGTGATTGGCACGCTGGCTAGTAGGGCAGTTCAAAGTTGGAGGGCCACTGCAAGGTCCCCCAATCCCCTCACCCACCACCCAGATGGTCAGGGCACTGGCTGCAGCTGAGCAGGGCAATTTAAAATGGGAAGTCTGCGGCAAGGTCTTCCACTCCCTCCATGGCCCCGAGGCCCTGCCCCTGCTCCTCCTCCACCCCACCCGCCTGCCTGCCTTGTGTGGCCCCCACCTGTGTTATTGTGGTTGTGAGGAAGGAAGGGGGCAGGTGGAGGCAGCACCAGCCAGCCTTCCGAGCCAGAGCAGCCACTGCAGTGGACTCACAGAGGAATAGATGGTGGACAACCGAGGGAAAAACGGAGCTACTTCCCACCCACCCAGCCCCCTCCGAGGTGCCACCTTGCTCCATGGAATAAGGGAGGTGAGGAAGGAGCCGAGCTATGGCCAAAGGCTGAGGCCGCCAGCACTGGGTTAGAGACCAGCGAGGAGGGGGTGGCAGAGAAAGAAGAGAAGGGAAGGAAAGGCCAATGGTGGCCCGGACCTGGTTCCTGGGAGGCTAGCGAAGCTGCATTTTTCCCTGTTGGTGATGGGCGGGCCGGCGAACCAACAGAGCACCACAGCATGCCTGGGCTCAGCCAGTGAGCGGGCTGTGGGTGGCCTTGGGCATGCCTTCCTGCCTCCCCTCTCTCCTTCCCAGCCCTTGCAGCGCACCAAGTTGGGCTGGGCAGGGCCAGGCCAAGAGATGAGGCAGATTTCCCTCTGGGGTGCAGTGAGGGTATCATGGCCAGGGTGCACTGTGCACAGTGGCCTTGCCGCCCTTGCCACCCTTGCCACGGCTACTGCTCCTCATCCTGAATGGCCACTTAGAAGGTGATGAACGGCCTGAGTTTGCCTGAGCTGCCACCTCCTTCCCAATGCAATGAACGAAGGAAGGAAGGAAAGCCACTCCAGCTGCAGCCACTGTAGGAGGAGGAGGAAGAGGAGGAAGATCTGCAGCAGAGGGATTCCAGCAGCGGCACCTCAGAGTGGCAATCCGGTGCAGGAAACATTGTTGGGGCCCTGGACATGCACTGTTCATGGGCCGATTGGGGGCTCCACCCTTTTTCCCGTCCCTCCCCCTTTTTTCTATTTTGACCTCCCTTTTTCTTGGACTGTGGTCTGCCTCCCAGTGGTGTCTGGGTGGTGGTGGACCGGCCCGCTGTTTGAAAACTTTGAGGACCCCTGGAATAGAGAGTAGACTGATTAAATTTTCAGATGATATCAAATTGGGAACATGGCTAATTCCCTAGAGGTTGAAAATCCACAATGACATTGACATATTAGAGTGCTGGGTCAAAGTAAATAGAATGAGTTTCAACAGAGAGTAATGTAGGGGTCTGCATCTAGGCAGAAAAATGAATTTCATAGATACAGGATGGGAGACACCTGACTGGAGAATAGTACCTGTGAAAGGGATCTGAGAGTCCACAAATTGAACATGAGTCAGCAGTGTGACACAGTGGCCAAGAAAACCAGTGCAATTTTTGGTTGCATCAACAGAAGCATAGTTTCTAGAGCAAGGGAGGTGATCGTACCACTCTATTCTGCTCTGGTCAGACCCCACCTGGAGTACTGTGTCCAGTTCTGCATTACTCAATTTTAAAAGGATGTTGACAACCTCCTGCAGGTCCAGAGGAGGGTGACCAGGATGGTTGAGGATCTGGAACATATGTCTTACAAAGAGCAGCTTAGGGATCTAGGAATGTTTAGTCTTGCAAAGAGAAGGCTGAGAGGGGATGTGATAGCCATGCTTAAATATCTGAAAAGATGTCAAATTGAAGAAGGGACTGGTTTGCTTTCCATGGCTTCAGAGACTAGGACACGGGGCAGTGGTCTCAAACTACAGGAAAAGAGATTCAATTTAAACATTAGGAAGAACTTCATGACAGTTATAGCTGTTCGGCAGTGGAATATGCTGCCACGGAGGGTGGTAGAGTCTCCTTCTTTGGAGGTTTTAAAGCAGAGGCTGGATGGCCGTCTGTCGAGAGTACTTTGAGGCAGGTTCCTGCATGGCAGGGGGTTGGACTGGATGGCTCTTGAGGTCTCTTCCAACTCTATGATTCTATGAGTCTATGATTCTGCCATCCATTTTTTGAACTCTTGCCTACAATTTTTCTGCACAATTTATGAAATGGTGCTGCTTAGTCTGATGAAGTGGAATTGTGATTGGATTAATTTTTTAAAATACGTTTTTAGTGGTTCCATAAAAGACATCAGTTATACATTTCTATATGGAGAAAGTGACCCTTGGGAATGGGGGTGGGGGTGGCTTTCTTACTGAAGATGGCTGGGTGTATCACTGGATATAACAGAGTTTTCTGGTATGGAGAGGCATATCTTTCTTTTGCTTTCAATTTGGTGGTATGGCAGGGGGGTGAGAGGTCCATGGCTCCACATCCTTTCTCTCCTGCCACTGCACTTCTTCCAAGCAGCCTTGTAAGGTCAGGCACCCCAACCTCAGAACAGGACTTCAAGAGTTGCCCTTAAGGAGAACGAGTCTTGCACCATGCTAAAGCCATGGTCCTGGCAGAATGATGCCTGCAGTCCCTGAGAATCCTTTATTTTTTACCACATTAAGCTGCCAAGAAACATGAATATGGGTTGGAAACACCCTCAGCTCTTAAAAGACATTTTAAAGAAGGTGCTAATACATAGAAGATAACAGAACCATTGACTTAACACATGCTATATAAGCAATAATCATAGTCATAATATAGCAGACATGTTGTTAATTTCTTCTTTCTGTTTCCCTTGGCATTAAATAGGCATTTTGTACATTCCAGTTACATACTCATTCTTTTTATTTATTTATTTATTATTTATTTTATTTATTGTTTATATCCCGCTTATCTACAAGTACCTATTCTTTTACCTACTAAAAATAAGACAGGACAGAAGCTTCCCAGAAGCTCTATGAAGTGACCAACCCTAATTGTTAAACCTCCACCAAACCACGATTCCCAGAAAAAAGACAATGCCTGTAGTGTCTACTACTTTGTTCAAACACATACCTCTGAATTTAGCTGGAACTGAGGCAGTAAATTTTTCTGTCTTTGAAATATTATGTGCCATATTTTGACATGCAAATCTGTCCAGCAAAAAAATGATTTTTAAAAAAATAAAAAATGCATCAACCATTGGTAGTTTGGTGTCTGCACTCAGAAAAATAACTGAAAATAATATATATTTCTATTATATAGGAGTATGTTGAAGAAAGAAAAGCCAGTCTCTACAAATCCTTGATTAGTAACACCTGTAAGGAGATGTCAGCTTTTTCAGACTTTCCATACCCAGAAGATTTTCCTATCTTCTTGCCCCATGCCAAGCTCCTTGAATATTTGAGGATGTACACAAAACATTTTGATCTTCAAAGACACATTCAGTTCAAGGTAATTTTTAAATATCGATGGTGATAATGCTTTGACATTTGGGAAATACAGAAATTATATATTCAGAGAACCTAGGTAATTGCAATTTGAAACTATACTAACTGCAACCTAGGCTGATAAACTGAATATAACTGAGGCCAGAACAAACATTAGAGATCGCTATTAGGGATGGGCATGAAATGAAAAACAAAATGCTGTTTCATTGTTTTGTTATGTAATGAAGCGAAACGAAACAATGAAGCAGCATTTCATTACAGATGAAACGGAGGTTGTTTTTCTGTCGAAGTGAACTGTTTTGTTCCATCTGTAAAATGGTCATTTACCTTCGGGTGTTCCGCCACCGCCGCTGCCGCCAAGACTGCCCAGACAGGCTGCAGAGGGTGAGTGGCTAGCAGGCCAGCCTAGGCCCGGTGCCAGATCCTCCACTTCCACCACCGGCACCGCCACCGGTGCAGCAGGAGAGGGTGAGCGGCCAGCAGGCCAGCCTAGGCCCACCGCCACCACCGCCGGAGTTGCCGCAGCCGTCGGCAAACCCCCGCCAGCCAGTTGGGCAGGCCAATCTAGGGCCCCCAGCTACCACCGCCACTGGAGTTGCTGCCAGCCAGCTGGGTAGGCTGGCCAAGACACACACACCCCGCCACCACTGCCGGACCTTTGGACTCGGAGCCACTTCTAGAGCCTTCAGAGAGCTGCCGCAGATAATGAAATTTTTTGTTTCGTATGAATTTTTGCTGTAAAAATTCATATAAGACAAAATGAAATGAAATGTGCCCCCCCCCGAAACAGAACAAAATGAAACACCATTTTTCTGTTTCGTGCCCATCCCTAATCCCTGTGATTAGCGGTGAAAGCATCTTAATATTGCAGATAATTAGTTGGGGGAATATTTTCGAATTGTGAAATCAGACTTCAAAGAAACCCCATCTTTAAGTCCTAAAGAACAATCACCATGGAAAGCAAATTAATTTGAGATGAGTGAAATGTGTACTGTGACACCCGGAATGTTTCATTGGTTAAGGGTTTTCATCTTCTAACCATGGGCTATATCTAATGTCGACTTCTGCTCTGAAAGTATCTGAAGGCTAAACATTTTCACTATCTGAATATTCACAGAGAAGGTACTTTTTTCTAGTTTTAAAAAAGATGAATATGATTCTTATTCCTGATTAGATAACCGATTGAATGCAGTTGTGAACGCATTCCTTTCAGAATTCATCACCACAAGTGATTTTTTGTTTTTGTTTTGTAAATGTTTCAGACTACTGTAATCAGTATAAAGAAATGCCTTGATTTCCCCACCACCGGCCAGTGGGATGTTGTCACAGAGACCAATGGGAAGCAGGAGTCAGCCATCTTTGACGCTGTGATGGTTTGCATTGGCTACCTTACTGACCCATCATTGCCACTCTACTCTTTCCCTGGTATAATTGTTTTTGACTTTCCATTCCTTTCAAACAATGGAATCTGGCAATAGGACTAACCAAAATGTCAATACACAGAATTCAGGTTTCAAGTAACACCTAAGACTGCTGGAGGAGAAAAAAAAAGAAATAACTTGAGTTACCATCTGGTAACATTTAATACCCAGCAGTAAAAGTTTGGCTGAATACAGATGTTGTGGTTTCAACATCAAAACTCTCTCTTCCTCTCCTTCACCATACCCTCTGTTTTGTTTCATGTCCAGCCAGATGATGAAGAATGTGCTCTAAAAGAATGTATTGTAAAAGCTTGCTATCTTATTGTATAATATTTAAGTGGGTTAATAGAGGAACAGGCAGATTAGAAATCCACTACGTAAATGCTAGAACTGTCATTCCAGTACCATTATTTGAGGGGGGACACCAAATAACTGACTGAAACTTTCTTCTGGTGGGGGAAGGGATGTACGCAATGCCACTACTATCCTTGACATTTTATTTGGAAGCTCACTGCGGTATGTCCTCATTTCCACACAGGTATAGACAAGTTTAAGGGGCAGTACTTTCACAGCAGAGAGTACAAACACCCAGATGTATTCAAGGACAAAAGAGTGCTTGTGATTGGCATGGGGAATTCTGGAGTTGATATTGCAGTGGCAGCCACTCATACAGCAAAAAAGGTAATTTCCTTCTCATTATAAAAAAGGGATCTGTTCTGTGCAGTTCCCTAACATGAACCTTCTGAACAACTTTGGACAAAAAACATAAGATGTTTTCTGATGTAGTTTTCGCCCATCACACGGGTGAAAAAAGGAGGTTAATAATAAAACCTGTGCTTCTTTCTGAAGTCATCATGTGACTGAAAATGCAGTTCCTGCATTCCCATGGATGTGATATAAGTAACCTCATTTTATATGTCCCCACATCCTTAATCTGCATCTAGGGGGAACTCTGGCAACATGGAGTTTAGGAGCTCCAGGCTGCTTTTACACGACCCCTAAAATCCGAGGCAAAGGGCTCCCAGATGTGGAGCTTTAAATTGTTTTCCCACCAGCTGCGGACTTTAAAAAAATTAAGTATGACCACGCCCACCTAAGCACGCCCCAGCACATTTTACAAGTACCTGGTCTCCGGAGGTAAAAAAAATTCCAATGCGGATTGTAAAGCTGTAGATGCCGAGCTCTCCTCGCCTTCTGTTTGTTTGTTTTTTTTGTCCCCTGCCCTTTAACAGACTGGAATCCTTACGGGGCTGCTCCTACGTAGACAGAGGTGAGTGGGGGTGAGCATGCATTCTTTTCTCCCTTTTTTTCTCCCTCCCTTCGCTGCAGACAGGAGCAATGGAGTGCGGAAGGGTGGGAACACAGGAAGAGGAACAACATCCCATGATCTCTGGTCCGAATTTAAGTTGCCAGAGAATTTTAGAGGTCATGTAAAAGCATCCCCAGTGGCACAGGAGCTCAAGCCACAGCAGGGCAGAAATGAAATAAAGATTGGGGTTGCATTGCCATGCAAATATCTCAACATGAGGTGGGAGAGGGAGGGGGAATGGGAGAGAGGGAGGAAGAGTGAGTGAGAAAGTGAGTTTTCCAACAGCCAGCCGCAGCCGCTGCCACTGGGAAGGGCGGGCGGGTGAGAGACACCTGGGGGGGTGCTTTGCAGAGATGTCCTGTCCCACAATGCCATCAGTGCCAATGAGACAGGAAACTCAAGAGGGGGGTAGGGAAGTTTATTTTCTGCCCCCATTCTCAGTCTGCTTGGTTGACCAAGCTCTGGGACATCTTCCATGGGCAGCAATGAGAAGCTCCAAGGGGGAGCTCTGACGGCGTGGAGATTAGAAGCTCCACAGCAAGCAGCAACTCATATGGGGAGCTCTGGCAGCAGCAGAGCAGCAAACTGCCCTGACTTGGCTTGCTGTCTCCCGAGCACCAATAAGAAAATATCGAAGTCGGGGGAGGGGAGAGGGAAAAGCAAGATAGGATATTGCCGACCTGCATAACCAGAAAACTGACATGAAAGGATTAGAAAAAGAAAAAAGCCAAGAAATTAGTGTAGCACAGGGACAAAAGGGGGGAAAACTAGGTTTTTGTGCCCCCATTAACGTTTGTCTCTTGTACAAACACGCATTCCAAACCAGAGCAAAAAATACCCACCCTCCCCCTTGGGTCTTGGAAAAATCGATGGAACCTGGTTAAGTGGATGTTACCTTTTTTAAAAAAAGTCCACTGACTGTGGGCAAGATTTTTGAAGGTGGTTTATTGGCAAATTAGATATGGATTTTAAAGAACATGGGATAGAGCCCTCAGATGTAATTTTACTGTTGAAACTCTGCACTACTCAGATAACTCTGTTATGCTTTTTTCCACACTGCAAATGTGATCTTGCTCACTGTGTGAATTCTCTGACTCCTCTCCCTTGATATAGCCCCTCACATCACTTCCCAAATGACTTCTAAGGCAGATCTGTGAGCATAGGCTGTGGAGCTACTTCTGTTACTATAGGAACTCTCTATTTTAAATTTGTTCCTTGTCTGACCAAATTCCATCTAATCATTTCTACAGTTTAGTTATCTCTTTGGTTTTCACTGCTTGTTAGAACATGTCTGCACTGAGCATTAGTTGAATTTTCCTTGCAGCCCTAATCTTTTTCTTCCTAGCATTTTCCTGCAAGTGTGGGGTCTGCTTTTCAGATTATGAAACGTCACTTTGCCCAATCAACCCCATCTTCAGGGTGCAGGTTGACAATTTGCATGTCCTTACTGACAGTGTCCTGCCATCTTTGTTTTAGTCACCCACCTGGCCACCAACTACCAATTTTCGGGTGGTACACAGTATAGGTTGCAGTGGAAGGTGCTGCTCTGAGGATACAGCCATATCAGCAGACCCAACTCTCTTTCATATTCTATAGTATTGATACCACACCTAGCTGCTGTCGGGTGGTATAATTTGTGATGAGGTTGAGTAGGGAGATACTTATTTACATGGCATGGAGGCAGCAATCTGTGCCCAGTGTTGCTGCCGAGCACTCTGTGCGATACAATGCAACAGGGAGTATATTCTCATGGAAATTTTGGAACTGTGAAGACACTGTGAAAAATAAAATTTTAAAACTTTTGGGCCGGTTCCGAAAGTCAACAATACGGCCCAATTGGTCCCCATACTGAGAAAAGCAAGCTGCTTTTCACCCCGTTTAAAAATACCCAGCCGTTCCCGAGATATTGATGAGTCATTATGGAAATATAAAAATATATATAGAATTATTGAATTGGGCACTAAACTTTAACCCCCTTAAAAGCCAGCCAGGGAGCCCAGTCCCCCCCCTTTCCTTTCCACCCTTCTTGCCTGCTTTTTTTCCTGGCGATTTATTTCTATCATGCTCATGGCTTTCAGGGAATGTTTGTGAGCAATCGCTCTTGGGAACTAGGGACTCCAGCACCCCAAAAGGACTGTGTTCATGGGTTTTCCGCCTACCTGATTCTTAGCCTCCAACTACCAGTGCCCCACACATCTTTCTCTCTCTCTCTTCTCCCTCCTTCCTCCCACTCCATCTACACATTTTAAACATGTCTCTGCTCTACCTAATGGCCCCTATATCTACCAACTGGGGCAAGGGAGTTATGGCACGGAAGAACTGGTACATCTTCTGGAAAGAATCCATTCTCCCCAAAGCTTCTGGCAGGTCCACCAGAGCCCCAGACCCAGATGTTATCACCGCCTGGGGAAACATTCCATTATCACCTTCCTGCACTCACAAAAGACTGGCAAACTCATTTGAATAATCCCATGGGTTTTCCTGCCCTCACATTGACTCTGACAATAATCCTTCCTACCCCCCTTCCCCCCGTCTTCCTCTCTCTCTCTCTCTCTCTCTCTCTCTCTCTCACCCCAATTCTGTCACCTAGCCCTTCTGCCTCTTTTGCCCATGTTCAACCTCACTATCTAACCCTTCCATTGCCTTGCTCATCCCCAAACCCCAAAACTTGCAGCTAGAAGACAGGGCTTAGGCTGGGCAAAACTCTAAGTGGGAGATTGCTTGCCCCCTACCCCAACCAGCCAGGGGAATGATTCTCGGCCATCAATTCCAAGTGTTCAACAGTCCAGCCACATTACCCCCACAGAACCAACACCCCCCCAATCCTGCCAATCTCTCCCTTTTCCTTTCCTTCTGCCTCATTCCTTCTTGGCCTTTCCTATCTCATTAAAACTAAATACTTGGGACATTTCTCTGCTTCCCGGACCTGAGCCACCTTTCTGGGCAGCAAGAGGGGTTGCCAGCTTAACTGAAGGAAAAAGGGATTCCCCCCCCCCTTTCTCTCCCCCCTTCACCCTCCCTTCTTCTATTCCTACCTTCCATCCACTCTCCTACCATCTCTCTCTCTCTCTCTTGGGCACGCTTACACGTGTGCCCACCCCATCCCCTGGCTCTCACACTCTCACATTTGGGGCAAGGGAAGATCAGAACAAGAAGAAAGAAAATGGCAACTTTGCAGGCTGGCAGAGTTGTCTGGAAACATCCATCTTCATCAAGGACCCCCGTATCTCAGCAGCTGTTCTTCAGAAAATCAACATTTCTGTCTGCCAACCCAGATTGTCATCAAAGCCTGAGGACACATTCCATTGTTTCATTCACACACCTGGAAAGGACTTGCATTCCTGTGTTCCAGTTTTTGTAATCGCCAGACACCCCTATGTAATCTTATAAGAGCTTGTATTCTTGTGTTTTTCAACTTCCTGGGTCTTTGTATCCTTGTGCTCCCAAATTCCTGTGTCTTTCCAAATACCTGTATGTAATCCCATCAACCCTTCCTGGCCCCCCCACTGGCCCTGATAATTGCCTTCTCTCACCCACTATTGATTTACTGATTCCCTTCAGTTTACCTGTATCCAAAACAATGCCACGCTTCTCTGCCCTATTGTGTCACCCTGTTTGGATTCATTAACATTTGCATAAGCCCTGGCTCCACTGCCAGGGACCACCCAGGACTGCCCAGAGCCGCCCCTGGCCACCCCTGGACTATCCCAATTGGACAATTTGAACTTCCTTCAGCCAATCTCTGAAGAGGCGCCGTTCTGTGATGGGAGGGGGGGAGAATCAATAAAAGTTTGGGATTTCCATGTGCTCAGCGCTGAACACCTTCGCTCTGTCTCTGGCTGGTGTTCGCCTGCTGTTTCTTTATTAGGCCTAATAAATACAGTATTTGCCTCAGGATATCTCTCTCGTTGGACTTTTATTGGCATCTGGGGGTCCAGCGGAACTCAGCAGGACTAGCCTGACTGAAAGGTAATTTTAGCTTATTTTAAACGCAACATATTGGCGTCCCTGGGTGGGCAAAAGAAGGAGCTTATCTCCCTGAACTCTCCAGGGGCTGCCCCAAATTCTTTTTAGCCCCGTTTTTGGGAGCTGCCCTTCCTAGCAGCTGAAAGGCGAAACTGGGAGTTGTTCAGCCACCTTCTCTTGGCGCCACCAGCCATTTGCTGGAGAGAAGGCAGTTGAACTTCACCTGGCAGATCCTTTTCCAGCTCCGAACGAAGGGTGAGAGACATCCTATTTGTTAGGGTTTTTTATTGGAGGAGGGAGACTTCAACGCGGAACCTGAGGTGCTGAAGAGGTCGAGGCTTGGAGCCTGGAACTGAGTGGGACCTGAGAAGAGGTCGAGGCTTGGAGCCAGGGGTCAAGGCTTAGAGCCAGGACCTGAAAGAGGTCAAGGCTTGGAGCAGGACCTGAGGCACTGGACTTGGTGAGAATTGGCGCTTTGGAAGCGCAGAACGTCCTGGAATCTGAGTGGTGTGGGGGGGGCCGAACCCGTTTTGCCCAAGCGAAAGAGCCTGTGAGTTTGGGGGTGGTGGTATTCCCAGACTCTGAGTGTGTCCCCAAGCACTAGGTTGGACCTAGATTGGGGTGGAGGGTTCTGAGGCAGCAGAATCCGTGTGATTGGGGGCAGGATAAGGACCTTGAATTAGGGGAGGGAATTGACGAATTCCCAGTGTACGATCCTAAGCTAGGGAAAAGCTAGGGCTACGCTGAAAAACTCCCCCCTGGTCAATTTAATTTGTGTTGGGAACCAAGTCATTGCGTTGAACATGGGAAATGAACTCTCCTCCACTGGGGCCACTAAGACCCCTCTTAAATGTGCCCTGGACCACTTTCCTGCCGGGGTGGATCCAGAGACCAAATGTAAACAAACAAACAAAAAAAAAGAAAAAAACCTAGGAAAATTATGCAGAGACATTTGGCCTTTATGCCACCTTGGCCAGGACCTTTCCCGATGGCCACGGGAGGGGATTTTTTTTTTCCAATCTGGGCGGAGAGGCAGGCATTTGCCAGCAAGGCGGCCTCAAAACCCCAGTTTGTCAAGGGTTGGGAAAAACTTGCATCCTCAGCACCACCAAATGCAAGCCCAACCACCTAACAGATCCTGTTTGGAGGGGGGAAGACTTTCTCCATCTGACCCTCTCCTGTGCCAGCCACATGGCTGACTGATCACCAGCCGATCCCATCCCCATCATCTCTAGAAGGGGGTGCTAGTAGAGCACCAGCCTTCTCCATCCTCCTATCTTAGTCCCAAGGGAATTCAAATGCTAGCCCCCTTGGGGAGACTCACCTCTGTCTTTAGAACTGACCAGACGGTCAGAATGCCGAAAAGCCCCTCTTTTCAGGAAACCCAGGCACCTTCACGTGGGAACCCCCCCCCCACAAGACAATATTCCTCTGCCAGGTCCCTGGGGCTACTTATGTACATAAACTAACCTCCTTGCCCCTTGGGTCCATATTACTGAATCCAGGGGAGGCCTCCTTACAAGGAGGCTCTAGCAAAAGTATGTGGACCTGGTTATTCTGAAAATATCCAAACCCCCCTGCCCAAGCACATGTGGAGCTCGATTGATTTTCCTCTCCTACAGAGGAAAAATCATTCAGCTCCAATCCAAAAGGGAAGGTGAGGCTTCTTCACCTCCCCCCTCTCTCTTTCTCTCTCTCTCACCCTCCCTTGCTCTCTGCCTACCTACCTACCTATCTATCTATAGTGGACCCTTGTGTGACAAACAGCTAGTGTAACATAAAAATTTGTACAACATAAAAATTCTGGTGATAGGGAAATTGGCTCAACGTGGTAGCCTATGAGAACATCCGTGCAACACAGAAATAGGATTGCTCTGTTTTCGATGCACTCCTATGGAAATTTGTGTAGAGGAGAATTTGCTTAACATAGTTTCATTTGGGGCAAATTAGGTTCCTTTGTGCAAGGTACCATTCTATCTATCTATCTATCTATCTATCTATCTATCTATCTATCTATCTATCTATCTATCTATCTATCTATCTATCTATCTATCTATCTGTCTGTCTGTCTGTCTGTCTGTCTGTCTGTCTGTCTGCCTATATTTGATGAAAGTAAGTGAGGCACAATGCCTGCCTAACTGAGTTTTTCCTAGGGTAGCTTGTTGAGATGCTCAGGAGCTGCCTTTACTGTTTTTGTCTTCTTGAAGAAAAAAAAAGGAGGGGGGGCACGTTACCTGCCTCCCCTTTGAGGGGGGGCGGCGTTGAATGAATGTCTTTTGAATCTGGGTCACGTGGTCTTGCAATTATTGCATGTGCTAATGTATGCCTGTGATCTCTGCTCTCTCCCTTACTTTGGCTGTTATACTCCCTCGTTTTGTTGTGTGTGTGTGTGGAGAGCGCATGGGAGCGTGCAGGGCCATGTGGATGCGCCCTCCTCCTCCTCCCTTCTTCCCTTCTCTTTTTTTCTCTCCCCGGGGGCAGAGAGGGTGCCTCTGAGCTTCTGCAGAGTGCACTCTCTGTCTGAGCAACAAGAACGGTGTGTGTATATGTGTGTATGTGTGTCCATGCGAGATGCCCTCTTACTCCCTCTATGTGCTGGATGGTTTTGAGCTGCACATGGGTGGTAGGGGTGCCTCCCCCTTTCCAGCCTGCAGTAATTCCAGGCTGGAATCCTAAGCATCCCCCTTGTTGTGTCCTGGTTGCCAGGTGTGTGTATTTACTGTTTAGTGTTTTAATGTCTTCCCTTCCCACCACCAGCTTGAGGGAAAAAGCCTATTGCACAAAGAGGCAAGTCCCCCCCCCACGGGTGGGCTGGCTCTAGGGAGGACCACCCTTTAGCTCCTCAATTTTAAAAGATGGCTGGATTAATCCTAGCCTGGCATGGCCCTGAAAAAAGTGGCCCTAATATTTATTTGCCCTCTCCATTCTAAGAAGAGAAGGCATGTGTTTTCCCCTGTCTACCCCCTTTTTTTGATTTTTGATGATTAAGGGTTTCACACCGGAGTGGGGACATTCTAACCCCAATGTGAAGAAGGGGGGGAGGCGACCCCCTCCACCGACACATGTGCCAAGCACACTGTCGTATCTGGAAAAGGGGGAAGCCTGAAATGTGCCTGGCAGAACCTATCCCCTATTTCCTCAGGACAGCCAGAACCCTCTTATTCCCCTGCCTCCTGGATAAAAACCACCCCTCTACTCTTCTCTAGGCTCCCTACAGTCTGGCGGGAAGTGGGAGAATGGCTGGTGGGTGATCAATGGGCTTGGGCAGTTCCTCTCAGCAATACTGTCCAATCAAGTCAAACGGTTCCATGGGGGCTCATATTCCTCAGGGAAAACTTTGTATAATTGGGTAAGACATTGATACTTCCACCCTGAGCTGCAATTGGTTTGCAAAGGTATGGTTGCTTCCTGCCTCATCTGCCTACAGAACAACCCGGGAACTAAAACTGTACCCCAGGGGAGTTTTAGGCAGGCCTTTTACCCAGGGGAGGCATGGCAGCTGAATTCGCAGAAATGCCCAAGGCCGGGGCTAAGTGGGATCTTTTGGGGTTTCCTTGTGAATTTATTCGATGATGGCCACTTACCTCCAAATTAAAAGGTCCCTACATTCGACTTATTGGCCACCAGCCTCCGAAGAGTTGAGAGGCTCAAACTTTGAACAACAGTTGGCTCAAAATCTGCCAAGAAAACGGGACCCAAGCGGCAAAAAAGCCCTGCCCATTGCTGCTCATCTAAGCCACCCCCATCGCCTGCCTAGAACTGCCCCCACTCAGCCCCCTGCATGGTCCCCCTTTTGCTGCCCTAGCCCGAAAGCCTGACCCAGGGAACCAGCCCCTGCCGTCCTATTCCAGGGAGTCGGGAGGGGGTCTCTCTCTCCCCCCCCCTCTGCAGGTGTTACGACTGCCCCTCTTCAAGGAGACCTCCCAGTCTGGTGGTGATGGAGGGGCCACAGCCCAGCTGCTTGAACATGAGGGTGGAAGACAAATCCTGGATCCATTTTCCCCGGGTCAACACAGCCCCCACACCGGAGGAAGGGGGGCGTGCCAACAGCCGGAGCCCCTCCGTCTTAAGATCATCTGGCGGAGAGCAAAGGAGGCCCCTTACCCAAACCCTAACCCAACTGACTTTCTGCAGCCTCTCTTGGACGAGGAACTCACTGCTGTTTTCCACACCTAACAGCAGGAGTAAACCTCATCCCATTGGACTTTCCCTAGACCTTTCTTGGACTTTCTCTGGACCTTTCCCTGGACTCTGTTCAAGCTTCACCCAGATTTACATCGACTGGACCTGCCCCCCCATCTGTTCCTGCTTTGCTTGGACTTATTTTGGGACTCCCACCTTCACTACCAGCCCTGGACTCTCAATTCGCCAATGCTGCCAGCCGCCTGCCTGCCCAGTCTGCCAAGAACTCCGGAGACTGCTCACGACGCTTGCTAAACCCCTGAGCCCTTTGGTGAGTGCTGGGTCTCTCTCTCTCTCTCCCTCCCTCCCTCCCTCACGCACTCTCTTGCTCTCTCTAAAGCCCCCCTCTTACGCACTCTCAGAGAGCTACTGCTGAATAGTAAGCCTTTTGATCCAGGAGGAAATGTAGAGCCTCCAGCTGCAGGACTGGCCTATCTGGAATTTGAATTTGGTTCCCATAACACTACTGAACTGGGTGCCCATGTACTAAATGTTTTTGTTTCCCCAAATCAGAGTAGAACCACAGGAATCAGTTCCCAACTGGAGAGTTATCCAGGGAGTTCTCTGCCTCTATAGAAATTACAATGGGATTGTTATTTGGTTTTCACCTATTGGCAAAGTTTCCTAAGCAATGCATACAGCGTGCAGACTGAGGTCTTATATCTCAGCTTATTTCAACCTAAAAGGAAATGGAGGGCCTTCTTAGGAATGGCTGTCACATTGGATCTCTGACTTTGCACAATTGGCTAAACCCCTATTTTGTGGGACTAAAACAGAGGGGTGAAAGGGTTGAGTCAAGTAAAGAGATGCGGAAGGCATTCCAGAACCTAAAAGATCAAGCTTATCTAAGCTCTGGCTTGAGGTATACCTGACCCAGATGAAAGGCAGCTTGTGGAGACCAGCAGCCTATCTGGCCAACCAACTGGACCAGAATGTCAGGGGCTGGACAGCGTGCCCTAGGTAACAAAGGCAGCTGCAGACCCAAGTTGAGAAGCAAGTAAGCTGACTTTGGGGGCATCACTGACTCTTTATGCCTCACATGCTGTTAACACAGTATTGGAGCAAAAGAGAGGCCACTGGAAGTCCAATGCTAAATACATAATGTCTTAACCCTGCCACCCTGCTCCCCATGGGGAATATTAACTCAAACAAGTGTGCTTCTGGCATGCAATGCATTGCAACAATGAGATTCAGTGTGAAAAAAACCCCAGCCAAATTGAAGGAGGAACTCCCCTAAATTGGCTATTTCCCTCTATTCAAATTCGGAGAATTGGGCACATTTTGTGGCAGAAACCATCCAGAGGTTGCACAATATTTAGACATATAAAATGGTCCCTGCATGCACCCTGACAGCCAGAATCCAATGGAAAATGTTACTCAGATGTTAAAGTCTCACTTCCAATTGGCTCAGGAAACTGATAACAGCTGGGTGGACTTGCTCCCCCATGCCTTGCCTCAGATAAGAATACTTCTTAGGAATAAACTGGCTGTGTGCAGCTCCTAATGGGCAACCATGTCCTATTGGAAAATTTCCCTCCAATCCCACTGAACGCGTAAAGGCACCCCTCAGACCCTTCTAACTAAGCAGGTACAAGCTCTGAGAACACTCCCTCCCCCCTCAAATGTGAGCAGGTGACTGGGTCATTGTGAAGACATATGGAGCAGATCCACCTGAGAGGTGATCCTCCCGGACACCTTTTTTTTTATTTGAAAAGGGGGGAATGATGAGTCATTATGGAAATATAAAAAATATATAGAATTATTGAATTGGGCACTAAACTTTAACCCCCTTAAAAGCCAGCCAGGGAGCCCAGTCCCCCCCTTTCCTTTCCACCCTTCTTGCCTGCTTTTTTTTTCCTGGCGATTTATTTCTATCATGCTCATGGCTTTCAGGGAATGTTTGTGAGCAATCGCTCTTGGGAACTAGGGACTCCAGCACCCCAAAAGGACTGTGTTCATGGGTTTTCCGCCTACCTGATTCTTAGCCTCCAACTACCAGTGCCCCACACATCTTTCTCTCTCTCTCTTCTCCCTCCTTCCTCCCACTCCATCTACACATTTTAAACATGTCTCTGCTCTACCTAATGGCCCCTATATCTACCAACTGGGGCAAGGGAGTTATGGCACGGAAGAACTGGTACATCTTCTGGAAAGAATCCATTCTCCCCAAAGCTTCTGGCAGGTCCACCAGAGCCCCAGACCCAGATGTTATCACCGCCTGGGGAAACATTCCATTATCACCTTCCTGCACTCACAAAAGACTGGCAAACTCCTTTGAATAATCCCATGGGTTTTCCTGCCTCACATTGACTCTGACAATAATCCTTCCTACCCCCCTCCCCCCGTCTTCCTTTCTCTCTCTCTCTCTCTCTCTCTCTCTCTCTCTCTCTCTCTCTCTCTCTCTCTCTCTCTCTCTCTCTCTCACCCCAATTCTGTCACCTAGCCCTTCTGCCTCTTTTGCCCATGTCCAACCTCACTATCTAACCCTTCCATTGCCTTGCTCATCCCCAAACCCCAAAACTTGCAGCTAGAAGACAGGGCTTAGGCTGGGCAAAACTCTAAGTGGGAGATTGCTTGCCCCCTACCCCAACCAGCCAGGGGAATGATTCTTGGCCATCAATTCCAAGTGTTCAACAGTCCAGCCACATTACCCCCACAGAACCAACACCCCCAATCCTGCCAATCTCTCCCTTTTCCTTTCCTTCTGCCTCATTCCTTCTTGGCCTTTCCTATCTCATTAAAACTAAATACTTGGGACATTTCTCTGCTTCCCGGACCTGAGCCACCTTTCTGGGCAGCAAGAGGGGTTGCCAGCTTAACTGAAGGAAAAAGGGATTCCCCCCCTTTCTCTCCCCCTTCACCCTCCCTTCTTCTATTCCTACCTTCCATCCACTCTCCTACCATCTCTCTCTCTCTCTCTTGGGCACGCTTACACGTGTGCCCACCCTGTCCCCTGGCTCTCACACTCTCACATTTGGGGCAAGGGAAGATCAGAACAAGAAGAAAGAAAATGGCAACTTTGCAGGCTGGCAGAGTTGTCTGGAAACGTCCATCTTCATCAAGGACCCCCGTATCTCAGCAGCTGTTCTTCAGAAAATCAACATTTCTGTCTGCCAGCCCTGATTGTCATCAAAGCCTGAGGACACATTCCATTGTTTCATTCACACACCTGGAAAGGACTTGCATTCCTGTGTTCCAGTTTTTGTAATCGCCAGACACCCCTATGTAATCTTATAAGAGCTTGTATTCTTGTGTTTTTCAACTTCCTGGGTCTTTGTATCCTTGTGCTCCCAAATTCCTGTGTCTTTCCAAATACCTGTATGTAATCCCATCAACCCTTCCTGCCCCCCCCACTGGCCCTGATAATTGCCTTCTCTCACCCACTATTGATTTACTGATTCCCTTCAGTTTACCTGTATCCAAAACAATGCCACGCTTCTCTGCCCTATTGTGTCACCCTGTTTGGATTCATTAACATTTGCATAAGCCCTGGCTCCACTGCCAGGGACCACCCAGGACTGCCCAGAGCCGCCCCTGGCCACCCCTGGACTATCCCAATTGGACAATTTGAACGTCTTTCAGCCAATCTCTGAATAGGCGCCGTTCTGTGATGGGAGGGGGGGAGAATCAATAAAAGTTTGGGATTTCCATGTGCTCAGCGCTGAACACCTTCGCTCTGTCTCTGGCTGGTGTTCACCTGCTGTTTCTTTATTAGGCCTAATAAATACAGTATTTGCCTCAGGATATCTCTCTCGTTGGACTTTTATTGGCATCTGGGGGTCCAGCGGAACTCAGCAGGACTAGCCTGACAGAAAGGTAATTTTAGCTTATTTTAAACGCAACAATATGGGCCGAAAGCGAGCCCCCCCCATGTTAACCCTTTCCTCTCCCTTCCCCCTCTCCCACTCACCAAGCAGAACCCCAAAAGGACTGCAGCCAGGGACTCAGCCTGGGCAAAATAAGTCTTAGACTAATTTCTATATTCTCTACTCAGGCTGAAGGAGGGAGTGACTACCCATCTCACCCTTTGGGCCAAGAAACACCCTTAAAACATTGGTCCTCTTGCCTACCTCTTGCACCAACCAAAAATACAAAAGGCTTTTTCCTTCCTTCCACCTCTCTATTCTCTTCTCCTGTTTAACCTCCCCTCATCCCAGTACCCTGAGGTACCCTCTCCCCTGACCCCCATCTCTCATCAACTGGGGCTGAAGGAAGGCAAGGCACCAAGAAGAAAATGGCAACTTCACAGGCTGGCAAGGGGTGTCCAGAAACTTCCATCCTCATCAGGGCCTCCACACGTACCCGGCAACTACTCTCCAGAGAATCAACATTTCTGTCTACCACTCCAGATTGTCATCAAAGCCTGAGGACACTCTCCATTGTTTCATTTACACCTGGGAAGGACTTGTATGCTCATGTTTACAGTTTCTGTAACCACCAAAACACTCATATGCAATTCCATAAGAGTTTACATCCTTGTGCCTTTACACCCCTTGTATCTTTCAATGTAACCCTACAATGGCTTGTATCTCTGTGCACTCAAATAATTGTGTTTCCCCAAATGCTTGTGTGTGATCCCAACAACCCTTCCTGCCCCCCACTGGTTCTGATAATTGTCTCCTCTTGCCTGTTATTGACTTATTGATCTCCTTCAGTTTGCTTGCATCCAAAGACAATGCCTTGCTCCCCGGTCCTATTGTGCTACCTTACCTGAACCCATTAGCATTTGCATGGGCTCTGGCCCTGCCGCTGAGAACCACCCAGGACTGCCCCCAACCACCCCTAACCCCTTCTGATTGGACCATTTGAACTTTCCTCGACCAATCCCTAGTCTTGGTGCCACTTGGGAAAGGCGGGGAGAGACAGTCAATAAAAGTTGGAACCCTTTGTGTGTTCTGGGTCGACATCTTAGCCCGGTTGGAAGGTGGATGTCCACCTACTGCTTTTATTGGTACCAAATAAAATTAGTATTCCTCGGATTTCTCACGTTGGATCTTTATTGGCTTCTTGTGGGATTCAGCGGACTTCAGTGGGGCTAGCCCATCTGAAAATAATTTTTAAAACCCTATTTTGGGACTTAACAGAACAAGGAAGGAAAAGAGTTTGCGGCCCTCCTCCTCCTTTTCTTTCCCCTTCTCACTTTGCAAGGTAGGTTGATCAAGGTGCAGCAAAAGCAGCATCATCCTTCTTCTTCCGCCTTATATATGGCCCTGAGACACACCTAGTGGTGTGTTTTCTTGGCAGAAAACACACCACTAGGAAGAACTTTCTACAGTATAACTCTAATCAAGGAATTAGAGTGGGAAATCAAGGCAGATTAGTGTTAAGGATGGAAATTGCTCAATAAAGGCCCAATCTGACTAGTTCACCAAAATCATTCAGAGTAAATCTATGGGTGAACAATTGGCTCTACCATTTATTGTTGTTGTTGTTGTTGTTGTTGTTGTTGTTATACTGCAGAGAAGATAACTACGCTAGATATCACTAGTCGAATGCTTCCCATTTAGGACTACATGATGTATCAGCGAATTATGCAAACAGATCCCAGTAAGGTGGCTTTCTTCAGCTGACTGATGGTGACTTTATCAACTCCAATTTCTTCTAAATACTTGCTTAGCTCTTTGGGCTTATTATTATTATTATTATTATTATTATTATTATTATTATTATTATTATTATTATTATTATTATTATTATTATTATTATTATTAGGTACCAGAAAAAAGGGGGGTATCTTCAGAATATTTCTCTTTTTTTGCCTTCTTACTCTTTCCAAGGAGTATCGAAAGAGAGGTTGCAGTATAGAAGTACCTCTTTGGCTAGGGTACTGATAACCTTCCTATTAATCACAAATTTTCTCACACTGCACAGGAGCAGGGTAGCAGCCAGGATCCTTGCTGTGAGTGAAAGCATGTTATTTCAGCTTAGGTCTTGTTTTGTGAAAGCTATTCACAAATTTTAAAAAGACACCAAAATAATTTATAAAAACATAAAAATATATTAAAATCAATAGGATGCGTAAATAGCATATCAAGTAAAACATCTGCCACAATGAAACAGGCCAAATTAAATAAAAGTAGGAACTGATTAACACAAAGGTCTTTAAAAGTATGTCTTTTTCTAGTGCTAAAATGGCATAATAGTTATAATCTCCTCTCTACAAAGAATACCGAGTAAGTGAAAGTGCCTGTCCTGCCCCATGGGTAATGGGGAAGGGTCTCTGATGAAAATATCAGTGCACAGGTGAGCAATTATAGTTCCCTGGATGTTGCTGGATCTCAACTCCTGTCAGATAGAGTCAGCACAGTTGATGGTGGGAGGTGATGGGAGCCACAGTTCTCTCAATCTTGTGTTGATGTAACAACATGCACCACATGAAGAAATAGATCTTTAGCTACCCTTCTTGGAAGCCATAAAGGACTTTAAGGTCAATATAAGTATATCACGTTGATTGTCAATGGGCTGCTCCAGCATTTTTATGGTCCTCTCTTTTTTCTAGGTCATGATCAGCACAAGCAGGGGTGCTTGGGTTATAAGTCGTGTTTTCGACAATGGCTACCCATGGGACATGGTATTCCTAACTCGTTTTTTGAACATTATCCGAAATATCCTACCTGGATGTGTCACTGAAGGGCTGCTTGCAAACCGAGCAAACCAGTGGTTTAATCATGCACATTATGGAATAATTCCAAAAGACAGGTATTGGGAGTAAACCAGGCCTAGGAGATTGTATATTAGACTTCATATATTTATGCTAATTCTTTCATGGCTGTTTTGCTACTTCCTATACCAGTGTTGGCGAACCAATGGCACAGGTGCCAAAGGTGGCACTCTGAGCCCTTTCTGTGGGCACCCGACATGCCTTCATAGCCACCTGTATACAGGTTAAATTACTGTATTGGTACTTTGCAAAAAAAAAAAAATAGTGGGTTTTGAACCACAGTTTGGGCACTCGGTCTCTAAAATGTTCACCATCACTGTCCTATACTATGATATATCTTGCTAATTTAACTTACAAGGTGTGAAAGCAATGCTGAAATCTGCATAATGTTGATATATTTTGACTCCGACTTCTGCTGGAAAGGGGGTCGTTGTTCTCCGTTTTCCCCCTTTAAACCCTGTTGATTAGGCCCTTTGTGAGTGTGTCATGATCTCTAAAGGACCCGGATTGACCCGTGTCACGTGCTTTGCGCCTGGCCAGTCCATTGGCTGGGCCCCTGCACCTGACCCTGTTGTTTCTGGCTTCCCCTTCCACATGTGGGTAGCCATTCCCTTTTGTTTCAGCCAGGCACAGCACCGGCAACAATTGGTGGACCCGGTAAATCGGGTCCTCTCCTTTTGTTGCTCATAGTTGAGCCTTTGATTCTAAATGAGCACAAAAGACATGACATGGCTATTATATTTTTGGGAAGTATATAGGCCACAACTTGATTGATAGCAATAGGCAGTACTCTGGCTGAGTCATTGGGTTGGATCCAGCAAACAAGGAGCCCATCTGCCCCTTGATGTTCCCGCATTCCCCCTGTTGTCTTGGGAACACCCACTTCTTGTTAGTTATGAGAGCCCCTGGGGTGTCCATCCCATCAATATCCCATGTCCAATGACTAATTGTATGATCCTGAGAGGCTTGGACCACATCGGTGGCCAGACCATAAATCATTTTTAGGGGGCCTCCCGCTGCCCCCCATGTGATTCCACCCATGGTCCTTTCCATCTGATATGCCTCATCAGGTGTTCTTCCGTATTTACAGGTTCTCACCTGCTACTTTAACTGCTTTGATCCTTCCCAGTGCCTGTAAAACTGCCACCAGAGCTGAGCATAGTTCGGTTCCTGTCAGAGCACTACAGCTGAAACCAATCACTTACGGCCCTCCTAACCTCCACCTCCCACTGTTATTTGCCATTCTCTGATAAGTGGACCCCATCTGCCCAGTATATATCTGGTGCCCTAGAGGTAATAGTCGGGTCAAACTTTACTGTGTTCAGGAGTGCACTCTTAAGGAGATCTGGAACAGGCTCTGATTTATAGGCACAGCCAAGAGGAACTACAAAGATATCAAATCAGATTTTGAAGTTCTGTAAAGGAAACTCTAGAATTTGGGGCCCAGATACTCTCTGGTATGTATATACAAATGCCAAGATAATGGAAAACAAACAAGAAGAACTGTAGATCTTAGTTTGAATTTATGACTTGATAAAGATAAATGAATATAAACTGTTCAAAAAGAACAGGAAGGCAGAAAGGAAGGTTGAGTCAAAACATGTCAAGAATAAATATTTCTGAAGAGAAATACAGTCGGATGAGCTTAGTTGTTCCATCAGGCGAATCTGGATTAATAAAATTGAGACGAAAACCAAAAGTAGCATGACAGTTGGAGTCAGCTATTGATCATCCAATCAAAGAGAAAGTGAAGATGAAATCTTTGAAAAACAAATGGCAAGAATTTGAAAAGAGATGTGATGTAGTAGCAATGGAAGATTTCAGTTTTCCTGATTCCTGATGGGAGGCAAATTCTGTTGCAGAGTTTTGAATTTTCATTAAATTTCTCTAACTGCCCCATGGTACAGTATTCCAATTAGCAAACTAGCTAGTTATAAACTGGATATTACACATGTCAGGTGGATACACAGTTAGTTACAGAATCATATTCAGAGTGTTTGTCAATGTCTCATTCTCAGACTTAAAGGAAATGGGGAATACCTGGATCATTAATACTACAAGCAAGAAAGATGTTTCAATTGTTGTAGACCAAAAACTGAATATGAAGTGACATTTTGATTTAGCTGCAAGAAAGGCCAATTTTATTTTAGGCTGCATTAACAAAAGTATAGTCTCCATGTGGAATGCTAGTTTCCACTCAATTCAACACTGGTTAGGCCTCTCCTTGAATGCTGTATCTAGTTCTGGGCAGCATACTTTAAGAAGGATACAAACAAACTGTAACAAGTTCAGGGAAGTGAAACAAGAATGATCAGGGGACTGGAAAACAAGCTATATGGGGAAAGACTAGAAGAACCAGGAATGTTTATCTTAGAGAAAACAAGACTGAGGGTTGATATGATACCACTTCTAAAATATTTGAAGGGCTGTTCTACAGACGAGGGGCAGGATCTGTTCTCAGTTATCCCAGAGTACAAGACAGGCAACAATGGGCTCAAGTTAAGACAACCCAGCTTTCAGCTGAATATCAGAAAAAACTTCCTACCTGTTAGAGTAGTATGACAATGGAACCAGTTACCTCAGGAGGTGGTGACTGCTGCAAGGCTGGAGACATTTAAGAGAAAATTAGACAACTATCCATAAGATCTGCTTTAATCTGAATTACTATATTGAATAGGGGGTTAGAATCAATTATAGGCCCATTCCAACTCAATTATTCTATTCTGTTGTCCTGTTTTAATGTAGTTCATTGCATTAAAGCAGGATGTATGGAACAGCCACTGCCCCACCAGTCCTGTCACTATTAACAATGCCAGGATCAGGACAGCACCTTGAGGGATCCCTTGACATATAGTAAAAATGGAGCCATTGCAGCTGCCCCTCCCAGCACTGACCAGGCAGTGGCATTGTTCTTGTTTGAGGGGCAGCTCCATCAGATCCATTTTTGCTGATATCAATAGCAAATAAAGCTTCCCCCTACCAGCCAGACAGAATGGAATCCCTAATACAACTTTTAAAACTGTGTATTGGCACCATCTGTAAACCATAGTAGGGCTTGTGTTGTGTGCAAAAACAATAGTTAGTGCAAATTCTATTTGGTTTCCCCCAATGTGCAGTTATGGCCTTGAGGGGAGTGTCACTAGAGGGCAGAGGGAGGCTTTTTCACTTAAAAGAAATTTTAAAAATAATCCAGGGTGTGGAAGAATGTGAGAACAGTTATGACCCTCCAAGATTTAGCACTGGCACATGTATGCTGTCACCAGAGCTCTACAGGTTGCATGCCTCTTTTGATAGAGAGATCCAATCAATCATTCTCTATAATTGCATTCTCCATAATGACATTCTCTACATGTCTTATTAAATATGGTCTGGAGAGAAGAAGATCAAGCCCATATCTTGCCCTGTTTTCTAAGCATACTATGGTTCACTGAGGAGAAGCTGATTAAACAAGAGGCATTATTTCTTCATGCAATTCATATGTAATTAGAACTTTATTTACAGTTGTTAATCAAATCAAAAAGTACCAAAACATCAAATTACCAGAATAAACATTGCAAAAACATTATAAAACCTTTGATAAAAGCCACAAAATACCAACAAGACTGTTTATGTAAATAGTATCAGAAAAATAGGTAAAACAATATACTGACGATCAAGTCAACATTGGGCCCCTAAGCGGAAACCACACTCCATATGACCATCAGGAGCTAGAATTACTGCCAATCATGAGCCTACGTACAACTATTGCAATGCAATTCATATGCATTTCATTGAAGCCATTCACTTAAGTGGCTTTAAAAATAATTTTGGCAAATTTGTGGATAATGGGTTTCTCAGCACCTCTTGGCTATGAGATCAGAAAGAATGAAATATGTCAGCGCCTCTTGAATTTCACATGCCAGGGTAAAAGAAGAGATCTATGGTTTTCTTATCCTGTTTGTAGGTGCTCTAAGAGGCATCTGCCTAGCCCCTGTTGCAAACAAGCCAGGGGCTGGAGCCCAACAGGACTTGATCAAGCCAGAAAGAACAATGACATCTTTTTTACTTTGAACATGCTAACCTAAGCATTTCATTTATTCTTCCCCATAGATCTGTGATAAGAGAACCAATAATAAACGATGAACTGCCATCCTGTATCATCAATGGGAAGATCACTATTAGGCCTGAAGTGAAGGAGTTCAATGAAAACGCTGTTGTCTTTGCAAACACTTCTGGGGCAGAGAAAGTGGACCTTATTGTTTTTGCCACGGGATATAAGGCTTCTTTTCCCTTCATTGATGAGACAGTCCTCAGTGTGGGAAATAAGCATGCTTCATTGTACAAATATATCTTTCCTCCTCAGCTGGAAAAACCAACACTTGCCATTATAGGCTTTCTCAGACCCCTTGGGGCTGTCATGCCAGTTGTGGAAACCCAAGCACGCTGGGCCACCCGTGTTTTTAATGGTAGGTGGGATGAGCACAGGTACTCCATGAACCCAAAGGCATATTAATGAAGCAAGGAAAACAAAAGAGGGTCTTGAGCAAAGCAGATCTGGCTGTTACACCACTTTCTTAGCAAACTTCATGGTGTAGTGGTTAAACGGCTATACTGCAGCTGTAATTGTGCTCACAACCTGGGGTTCAATCCGAGGTAGCAGGCTCAGGGTTCACTCAGCCTTCCATCCTTGTGAGGTTGGTAAAATGAGTACCCAGCTTGCTGGGGGCAAAAT
The DNA here is from genome assembly GCA_029282475.1 of Phrynocephalus forsythii. Classification (NCBI taxonomy): domain Eukaryota; kingdom Metazoa; phylum Chordata; class Lepidosauria; order Squamata; family Agamidae; genus Phrynocephalus; species Phrynocephalus forsythii. Next base: position 3,414,996 of record JAPFRF010000005.1, on the reverse strand, counting down.
GTGTAACCAGCATAATTAAATTGTAAACTACCCAGAGAGTACTTGAAGTGCTATGGGGCAGTATATAAACAGAACACTTTGCTTTGCTTTGCTTTGCTCTTTGTCAGTAACTGCCTGGCACAGTAAGTGTGTGAGGAAGCAGCAGCTGACCTGCTTTGAGCGCTTCCTCTACTCATCTGAGTAGATGAAGTTGAGGGCAATACAACAGCTGCCAGCTTAGCTGAGTCAAAGTAACACCTGAGGCTATGTTGTTGACATTACTACTTTGGAAAGTTATATTTCATCTGAGTAGATGAAGATTTGAGACATCCAAAACTCTGAGGCAATCACATTTTGTCACATTTTGCTGCCAAAAGAAAATATTTTTTTCAGCTAAGTCAAAGGAACACCTGATGGCATCTGGCCTGGATGCCTTGTTGACATTACTACTTTGGAAAGTTATTTTCAAGAAGACATGATGGAGATGTGTAATCTCTACTTTAAACCAGGACATGATTTGAGACATCCAAAACTCTGAGGTGGTGGTATGATATCTCACATTTTGTCAAGGGTGGTACTCAAAGTGGTGTACCTGGGATTCCCAGGCAACCTCCTATCTAGGCACTGATCTGCAAAGTTGCTCACTGCTTCCTGTGCCTTCTAACATCGACCTAAACTAAGAGGCTTTGCCTTGCCATGCAAAGCTTCTGACCCTGGCCTGGCTCCTTGGTTTCTGTAATGAATTGCATAGTTATAAACAGAATTCCAACTGTCCCACTTGTGTATGCTTTGCAAATTAACCAGAACTTTCTGAGCTTTTGCAGTGGAGATACAATGTTGGAGATGGAAGGGCTTCTGACATACGGTAACCTCTGTTTAGAGATGGGTGCTGGATCCCATCTCTGTCTCTGTTCCTGCAGGATGCCTTGGCTGCTACTGATACAAACAGGAACGTAGGAGTTCTGTGCATTCCAGGGCATACCTCTGTTGTCCCCCTCAGCCAAGTGTGAAATAGAGAGGGGAAGGGAGGATGTGTGTGTGTGAGAGAGAGAGAAAAGTGTGCACTCTCCATCTCTCCCCCTGGATTCAGATCTACAAGGGGGGCAATGGTCCAGAAGCTTTCATCAGCAAGCCAGAGAGATGCAAGGTTTCCAATTTCACAACTGCCAGAATCATCTCTCTTTGAACAGTTACCTCATATTTCCCACTTACTATTTATAAAACCATGTCTTTTCACAACTAGCAGACATTGATGATAACATATGGTGTTCTGTTTGGAGACATTTCTTCCTGTAAGAGCTGTTGTGTTTTCGCTGAAATACTTTTCAGTATGACTCATTGAAATATTCTTCCTGTCATCTAGGCCTGTGCAAGTTGCCTCCAGTGAGCACAATGATGGAAGAGATCAATAAACAGAAAGAAAATAAGACCAACTGGTAAAACTATTAATGTAACCAGGACAAGGTTGAATGAAATATTCAGGGGTTAGAAGAAAGCACAATAAGGTTACAAGCTGATCTGAAAGAAACAAGAGGGTATAAAGTAGACCATTTTGACTGCTGCCATTGGTGTTTTCAACAATCAGGCTACTATTTTCAGTTTAAAGCCTATTAGCCTTTTCCTGCTGTGCAACAATATTGAGACATTTCCTAGCTTTTTGATCTGTGGGTACAAAAGCACAATATTTTGCATTCATACAAGAGAGGTTTTTTGAAGACTTAGAGCTGAATAATTTTATACTGAATAATTTTAACTGAGCCTGTTGAGAGAGCTTTAATTTGTGGGGTGAGAGGTGTTAAGAGCAAGGAGTAGTAGGCAGGAAGAGCTAAACACCCTCCACCCTCTACATATACAGTGGACCCTTGTATAACAAACAGTTTGTATAACATAAAATTTGTACAACATAAAAAATTCTGGAGATAGGGGAAAAATTTGCTTAACATAATTGCCTATGGGGCAAATCTGTACAACATAAAAATGGGATTACTCTGTTTTCAATGCATTCCTATAGGAAATTTGTATAAAGGAAAATTTGCTTAACATAATTTCATTTGGAACAAATTAATTCCTTTATACAAGGTACCACTGTACTTTTTTCTGCTGGCAAGGGCTTCTGGGAACAAGGAAAGGGGCTGTTGAACTAAGGTTAAACTAGTGTGCAGACTGCTTTGAACCTTTGTAAATGCTCATGTGATAAGATCTTCATTTATACTGCAATAGTCAATTATAGCTGAACATAGCTGCATTACAACTGCTATAAATTTTAACAGAACTGAAATCACAGGGTTTTTTTTTTTTTTTTTGTGGGGATGGAATATTGACAATTAATATATTTTGTAAGTTTCCCTTGCCAAGTAAATCAGGACAAAACATTCAGTGTCATCTCTTCTGTCTCACTCATTTATTTCACTTACTGATCAGACTTTTTTCTCTCTTCCTCTTTATTTATGTGTTATTATTCAGGTTTGGCTTCTCTTTCGATGAGGTTCTGAAAACAGATTGCATTGTGTACATGGATCAACTTGCCTCCTTTATTGGGATAAAGCCTAGTGTGCCAACATTGCTTCTCAAAGATCCAGAATTAGCCATAAAGATCTTCTTTGGGCCCTGCTCCTCCTACCAGTACCGCCTGATGGGGCCTGGGCAGTGGAAGGGAGCCAGGACCGCCATCCTGAGCCAGTGGGAACGAACCTTGAAGCCAATAAAAACCCGAGTGGTAGAAGACTCTCAGAGTTTCCAGTTCTATCTGCTGAAAGTGCTTGCCATTTTTGCCATCTTTATTGGAATCTACTTCAGTTTCGATTAGTTCTGGCAGATCTGCAGGACAGTTATCTATATATTTCTGAAAATATATACAGTATATCATATATATGGTAGGAAATAATGGTCTATCGCATGTTACAAAGCAGAAGGTGAGAAAGAAGAACCTTTTGATAAGAATAAGAGACAGAATTGCACACAAACCCAGCACTTCAGACAAACCTTAAGTATTCTTGATGCTCTAAAGACCTACCTCTTTAAAGATGCATATGGTGACCTTGCTACTTAGTCCATTTTTTTTTTTATTCCCCTGCCCTATTGTTTGCCGCCATCTTGCCTCCCGCCACCTCTGTTGGTTTTTTTTAGCTTTTAGCTTTTTATGCTCTTTTTTCTGTATTGTTAGCCGCCCAGAGTTCCCGTTGGGAAGATGGAGCGGGATATAAGTATTTAAATAAATAAATAAATAAATAAATAAATATGTATTTCTCATTTACTTCCATATGCATTATATATGCACACTTATCTGTACTTTACAACAAATTTTGGGTGATACGTTTAGTCTTGTAGTGCATAGGGCACAATTTATATTCTTGCTGCAAGTGTTTATGTTATCTAGGCACTTGGCTCTATCTTTCAAAGTTGTGGAATTAAATCATAAACATAAGAGCCTTACTCAGAATTTTCTTTTAGTAGCCAACCAGATGCCTCTTGCAAGTTCACTCTCAAAACACGAAGGCAAAATAGCCGTTGGAGTTCTGAGGTGCATTGGCTTTAAACCCAGGCAGTTCAGAGGGTTATTGTTGTTAACAGCTATCATTGTTCAAATATTATATTGACTTCCCTTGATGTAAACCCAAATGAGTGAGGTGGGACATCCTTATTTTTGAGAAGATATATCATTAGCAGATCCTCCATGAATTTGAAGTATGCCTCTCTCCCTAATCAGAATATAATATAAAGGACATTTACAATGTCTGTTCAAAATGACAGGTACAGAAGGGAATGATGCTTAAACATTCCAAAATTGCAACATGGTAGAAAACTGATGTTAAAGCAGAATATTTGTTCATGTATTCAAAGCAATTATAGCTGCTTAAATTATAGTAATCGTTACATAAATTAATAAACAGCAACCCAGATCATTCAATAGACTGTATGTTTCTCTTTTCTATCCTAAATGTGCTTTTAATTGCAATTCTTACTGTTCTTACCATTTTTATTACTATTACAGACATATAAATGGCCCAGCAAAATATTTCTCAGATTAATGGGAATGGGGTAATATAGAATACAGCCAAAGGATGCATATGTATTTATATTCCACCTGTTCAATTTTGTGCCCATACAGATTCTATTGAAATTGCTTCCATTACTTTTGACTTTTGATTTATTATAATTTAGTTGAATTTTGTTTTGATCCAGGTATTCCACACTGTTAATAAGACACTTCAAACCTGGATGAGTGTGTAAGATTATAACAGCATTGTCCACAAATAGCAATAATGTAACAGAATTTGGCATTTCTGGTAAAATTCCTTTTTGCTGTTTAGGAGAAGTACAGATACTCAAAGTGGAGAAGTTTCACAAAGTCAATCCCTTTCTTATTAAGTGATGCTTGAGGTCTAACTCAGTCTGAGAAATATGAAGGAGAAAGAATAAAAGGCATTACAGCATTTACAGTTACTTGAAGTTATAGACCTGAGAGTGCTGCTTTCTTTACTGCAAACATACTCAACAACCAATTGAACAGATCAACAGCAAACAAACCACTGGTCAGCTAAACATAAGAAGTTTCTGAACAGCCTCTGGGTTGCAGTACTGCAAATTCTTCTTACCAATCTTGAATTCTATAAATCCAGGGTTTTTTTTTTAGTTACAACACCCTTGTATAATAGCCAAATAATCTGTGACATACACCCTCTCACATTTGTAAAAATAGGCAGTTTCACCATTCTCCATCACCATTCATCATTAATGCCACTGTTGGTGCTAGTGCTGTTTACCCTACCACTGCTCCTGTTGCAGACTTTGCTGCCACCACTTCAAATCTGGGGAGGGAACAAGCTGAAGCAGGATAAAACAAGGAAGGAATCTGCTTCAAAGAAGAGTAAGGGGTAGGAGGCCATCATAGTGTGCAGTAAATTAAAAGGATCAATTACTGGTCAAAGTCAAAGCACAAAGAAATTTCCTTCTCTATAAGTCAAAACATTTCAGAGTTGATATCTTTTCCAAAACAATTTTTTTCCATGAGGCCATCGCATTTATTAAAAATAATTGTTTATTTCTAATCTAAGTTACAAAAGAAAGTTATTTTTATGAAGAGATTCAAAAACCTAACAGACCCAATTATAGATTTATTTCCCTAAAAATAATAAAAATAAGATTATTCTCTCTCTTTCTGGTTACATGATGACCTGCTGACTAATCTAAATTAGTGCTAACTCTACCTAACTGAAGGAAGCATCATTGCTCAAGGCAACCCTAAGCAAAATCATGGCTTCTGTCTCTTCTGTCTTTGCCCTCAAAGCTTCCAGGTGTCACGTGCTTGTAACTGTCCAATGGTGGCTGACTACTGTCTGCTCTTAAGAGGATTGTTATGACTATATTTCACATACCTTAGATAACAGACTCTAATGCAGAAAAGAAAGTACAGTTAATATCACAGCTGAGAGAATCACACTATGTCCAATCATCCTTGTTTCCTTACACACAGGATCCACGGAGAGACAAAACTTTCACACAGAGAGGCTCCCTCTCAAAAACGAGGCCCCTCCTGGAAGTTTGTTGTGGAGGGGGTCTTATTTTTCTTTTCCCTCCTTTTCTTTAGGCTGTCTGGAAAGGACACATCATAATTAAATTATTTTATTTTATTCTATTATTTGAAGTGGCACTAATTATATATTTATCCTGTCATTTCATTTTTATTTATTTATCTATTTATTTGTTTATTTATTTATATTTTTTGTAGAAAACAAATAAAAATCTGGTCATATTTTTTCAGAAGGTCAAGGGTTCTTTCTCCCCCAAAGGGTCTGTTTCTCCTACACTAACATTACTATTCCACTCTAAAAGCTCAAGAAGAAATTGTTTTACAAATGCTACAATACATATAAGGCAACCCATGATGCACTCACACACCACAAAATGCTTTGCAACCTCCTAGTGGTTACAACCTCCAGATAGGGAATCGTTGTAAAGAATAAAATGTCTGCAATATATGATTCTTTTTAAATAGGAGAAACTATCAGAATTTCTGAAATGACTTTCCCTGTCTTTTTAAAAACGAGTAGTGTCCATCACTTTCTTTCATTTCATAGAAACATAGAGTTGGGTGATCCAGTCCACCCCCCTGCCATGTCATCAACTTGTTTTGTACACCCATACATATGATGTGATCATGTGTTTCTGACTGGTGAAAACTCCAGGTACAACACCGGAGTATTGTTCATACCATTTAGAAAAGAGGACATTGTGCAATTACAGAGAGTTTGTAATGCCCCCCCCAATAGGCAAGCAAGCAGAACCTAGCAACGGAAAATAGCTCATTAGTTCCCCCCCCCAGTTGCTAGACCTGCACAGAAATCACTCCAAAAGTATATGAACTTTCCCCCCACTACTTTAAATGGTTCTAGGTTGATTTTGACCATACAAAGTGTTAGTTTTGTATAGAAATCAGGCAGTGCCTTTTTTGTCCAAAGCACCATATTCCAGAAAAGAGCCTAAAATGGCAACTTCCACATTGGAAAAAGCTACCAAATATACTGAAACTTGCAACAAATATTCAAAATCCTGCCAAGCTGTCAATGGCTGGGGATTCCCCTGGTGCCAACTGAGCCATTTTTAAAGGGGGCCAGCCCATGACAGCTCAGCAGGAGCCCTCTGAAAATGGCCAGGTGGGCAGTTCCAGGCGATCTCACTGCTCACCCAACCATTTTCACAGGGCTCTTGTTCATCATCATCATCATCATCATCATCATCATCATCATCATCATCATCATCATCATCATCATCATCATCATCTAAATTTTTATTGCGTGGCTCACAGGGCCATTGCAAAATGCATCAAGTAAAAACAGTACAATAAAAATATCAATAAAATAACAATACAAATAGATAAAAAGGGGTCTGAGGGTACAGAAACCTAGATATCAATTTGACTATTAGAAGTAATTAAAGCAACTTTCATTTTAATAAGTAAAGAACAGAACCTTGCCATTTGAAACGTAACAAATTTATCTCTATCACAGAGTAAGATTTTGAGCTTTTCTTCGTCAGATCTACCAGGATATTTTTCTAAGATGAAGTCTTTCACGATGGATTCCAAATAGTGGGCAATAAAGCACGACATGTACCAAGTTCTCGACAGATTTTTTATCACAAGAGCAGACTCTCTTATGGTATGGGGATTGTTCATATTTCTGTTTATAATAAAGTAATTATAAAATACCCTTTTTGATTCCTTGGCAAGTGGTAGCATATTTCAAGGTGGTGTGCCTCGTGATTTTTTTCATGAAACAAGTGTGCCTTTGCCCAAAAAGGTTGAAAAACACCTTTAGATTGGCAAGTGGTAAATGCTTTTCTATGTTCAGAGTTCGTTAAATCAGCAAAATAAGATGGGCGATTTAGAGGCTTAGGTGTAATGTTCTTATAAAAAAGGCCGTTTTTAGAGTGCAAAGTGAACCTATATCTGTTTGAACACAGAGGTCAGATAATCTTTGCTTTAGTAAGTGTTTAGCTGCTGTCAATCCAATGTGTCTCACATGCTCTTGGGAAGAACCAAGTTTGGCTACTAGATTCAGTACAAAAAATTCCCACGATCCAAAGTTCATCTCTCCATAGGATGATGTTAAAAATTCAGAGCGGGTAATAAACAAGATTTTCAGCCAATAATTAATTACAGTGGAACCTTGACTTACATACTGCTTGACTTGCAGCATATTTGACTTGCAGCAAGAAGGGGCCTGTTTGACTTGAGTCGCAGGCTTTGACTTACATCTCGGAGCCCCAGTGCAAGGCACCGGAATCGGGCGGCACCCACAGCCCAGCATCACGGCTGCCACCTCCAAACTGCTCCTGCCTTCTTCCTCTCCTCCGACATTGGCGGCTTCAGCGAGGCCAGCTCTGAGCACCTGGAGCTGGTCCTCGGCCTCACCGAAGCTGCCGCTGCTGCCGGAGGAGAAGAAGGGCTGGGAGCTCGGGGCTGGCCTCGCTGGTTAGACAGTCGGCTCAGTCTTGTAAAAAATCTGGCTGCAGAAGTCTGGCCCACAATGGAAGCATTTTAGTTGGGGAGCTGTACAGTTGTGGGACTCTAATGGTAAACATGGAGTTGTTCAGAACTTGGAACGTCAGGTTAAATATCAGTAAAACTTAAATGTTAGACATTGTTGCTATGAACATTAAAAAGTGGAGGTATATAACTTGTGGACTATAATTCCACTGCCTCCTCCTCTCTTTGAAGAGACATTTCATTTACATCCCCAGAAGGAATCTCCTGTTGCGTTACGAATCACACGGGACACAGAGTTTCAGGGTGCAATATCTGGTGCTCAGGGCAGCATTCCTGTTCGTCTGTCTGTCAGGGTTCCATGGATGTTTGTGTGTCTCTCTGTGTCTGCATCGGCTGCGTGCATGTGAGATTGGTGATGATTCTCCCTTCTGTCTGGTGATGATTCTGCCTCTGAGCCTTCTCCTCCCTGAGCCTTCTCTCCCCTGAGCCTTCTCTTTCTGCTGCCTGAGCCCCAGTGTTTATTATAAGAGAGCAACACAATAGATACAGGGAAACATTCCTCAGTGGGGGGGGGGGAGAATGCAAGCCTTATGTGTGAGACCATAGTAAACACATAGACAATGGGCAGGGGAAATAGGTTCCACAGGTGGGGGGAAAATGCTCCCTAGCTAGTGAGGCATTACTGATAAGAGGCTTCCTTGGGCCTGGGCAGATGTATCCTGATATCCTTGTTTCCTGGCCTCCTGGCCTATGCTTAGATCAGCATCAGCTTAGCTGCACCTGGGTGCCTGCTCAGCCCTGGGGATTTCTGGGAAATCCAGGTCCTCAGCTTCCTCTAGGTGCGCTTTGTGCTCTGCCCATTTCTTGGGGTACAGAGCTATTGGTATGAAATCCCTACAATCTCCTATCCCAGTCAAAGTTGGGTTAAATTGCTGTTTTCGGGGGTCTTTTTCATCATCTGGAACAGATTAATCCACTTTCCCATTACTTTCTATGGGAAACGTTCGTTTGACTTAAGGCATGTTTAACTTAAGTCTAGACCACTGGAACGGATTAATGACCTAAGTCAAGGTTCCACTGTATTGATTTGCTAATTAGTGTTGTTATTGACATTAATGCCAATTCTAATCTGACTAGTGCAGAAGGAGTTGATGGGGGTACTGCCAACAGTAGATGGGCAAATTTATTTTGGGTTACTTCTAGGGGGTATAAATTTCCCATTTCCCATACTTCAGCACTGTACAAAATCTGGGGAAGTAGCTTGGTTTTATAAATTTTGCAGATGGGAGGAATCAGGAGGCCTCCTTTGGTCCTAAAGAATCTTAGTAATCCAAACATGGCCTTCTCAAATTTCTGTTTTGCAAAGTCAATCTGTGAAGCCCAGGAGCCTGACTGGTGGAACATCACACCTAAGTATTTGAAATGGGTTACCTGTTCCAGTATTCTCCCATCCATCATCCATTTATGAACTTGAGGTCTTCTACTGAAAACCATAATTTTTGGTTTTCTCAGTTGATGTTGAGAGAATTTTCTATACAGTAGTTACTAAATTGATTCAAGAGCCTTCTGAGGCCTATTTGTGTGGGGGATATTAGCAGAGTGTCATCTGCATAAAGTAATATTGATATAGCCTTTCCACCTACTCTGACAGGAAAGAATTGTAAACCTGTTAACCTAACCACCATATCATTAACATATATTAATATATATGTTGAAAAAGCAAAGGAGCAAGAACACAGCCTTGGCGAACACCTTTAGATGTTTTAACAGTGTTGGATAATTGACCAGAGATGCCGACTCTAATCTTAAGGGAGTGGGAAACGACTAGCACGCATGTGCGTCAGCGGCCGGGGGGGGGGATTTACATTTTTTATCTTATTAAATCAAAACAAGCGGGCCAGGGAAAAATTATCAAGCATTTACCGGTCCACGGTGATAAAAAGGTTGGGGAGCACTGGAGTAAAGCTTGTATTTTGCCATTTCTCTTGCATATTGTTTAGTTAAAGCCCCAAACCGCAGGCTGGATTTTTACAAGGCAGAAGCAATTCTTGTCAGTTCATGATTTGTCAAACATGGCCCTAAATTTTATCAAACACTCTTGGATGCCAAAGCCGGCTTGACCATCTCCTTATGAATTTTGAACTTTCGACAGCAGAGCCATGCCTTTTCTACAGCAGAATTTGTTTTTCTTTCTAGATGTTCTAGGTAATTAAGGACAGGAATTTTGTTCCTGTTCCTGCATGGGGTTTCATAATTCTGCTGTGGAAACTGGATATTTCTGCTTGTGCTGATATTGACAGCACCAAGTCAATTTAGTGTGATTTTTCAGACCAGCACTATTTTACTTCAAAGATTATTCTTTTCCTCTAACAACTTAAACTTAGAACTATTTTTCTGCTGCATTTCATTCTAAACTCTCTCTCTCCTTGGATCCTTCTGCACACATATTTTTCTCAATCTCTGTTGTGTGTTGTTAAAGTCTGTCAATTATGTCGTGTGTCTAAATGTTTTGTGTGTCCTTGTGCTGTCAATTATTTGTCATTTGTGTTGTCTCTGGTTTTAATTATTTTAGCCATGAGTGGGATGAATAAAGTTGAATGTCACTGAAATTTAAACCCATGACAATTTAAGTCTTGAATGAACACTGATCCATGATTTATAAATATTGTACTATAATGACTTAGATCTTGATATTTTAACAGTGATGCTATCTTGCTGATTTGAATTTAGATTGTGAAAAGCCTATGTGAAGGAGAAATAGTGGTTACTATGAAATAAGGAAAAAATGGGAAGAGAAAAAATATACCTCATGTAAAATATATGAAGAGAGATTGTATAAAAAGAAAGTGTTTTATTGTTACAGTTACTTAAAAGGCATGAGGGATTTATAGGAAGGAAAATATAGGGCATATGTAAGTTGCAGAGGGTCTGCGTAAGTGAAGAAAATGATGGTGTTGCGAAATGTTGTGGTTTTGATAAACTTTTAAGTAGGAAGACAGGTTGGCAAGATACCATGAATTGTTAAAAAAAATAGTCCAAACCAGCTTTCAGTTTGTTTAAGGCGATCAAAAATGTTTAAGGGAACACAGTATTGCTTGATTGGCACAGCAACAAGTAATCAGCCTTTTCTATTGGATATGGGAACTTATTTAATTCTGCATTTGGTCAAGGCAGTGCCTATAAAACATTCTGCTTCTTTGTGTTTTTGTGTCCATAGATGTGTTCACGTTTAGACATAAGACATATCTGAATGCCACCATAACTGTTAATTCATTTAGAAAATATGTTAAGTTAAAATACTATTTAGTAGATTTGAAATTTAACACTCTTTCATCTTGTCTGCTGCTTGTCTGTTTTGTTCTGTTCTTTGAATCTGCCTAGCTGGCTCACTGTAATTTTAATCAATTGCCCTATGCTCAGCAATTAGTATTGCTTGAAAAAAATATATTTGATGTGTGATTTTGTGTACTCAAATTTGGAATGCAGTGGACCCTTGTATAACAAACAGCTTGTGTAACATAGAATCTGTAAAACATAAAGATTGGATTGCTCCATCTTCAATGCATCCCTCTGGGAAGATTTGTATAAAAGAAAATTTGCTTAACATAATTCCATCTGGAACAAATTGATTCCTTTGTGCAAGGTATCACTGTATTTTTAAAAGGGTCACTCTTTGTTATATTCTGAGGCAAACTTCCTCTGACTGCTAAAGGAAATGGTTGTGTAAAAAAAATTGGTTTTGATAAATGAGTCAAGTAAATTTAATTTGTATAGGGCTTCAGTTGTGAACAATGGATGCCACCCTGGAGATTTAAAACTTAGTGGTCTATTATTAATAATAATATGAAAAAATCAACTACTGACATCTTGAGGAAAAATGAGGAATAGCTATATTAATGTCCTGTCTTTGTGTTTCAAATACGGTTTCAGAAATTAGGTTTCAGAGAATTTTAATGTGTGAAATTTTGCTTTGACACCCACTGTGCACTGCCTCATCCACGGTGGAAAGATCTGTTTAAGATACAGCTGTCTCTGTGCTAGCTATCCTTCCTAGGTCCACGCCTCCCAGTGCAAAGCTGTACCTGCAGAAACACCTTCTGGTTTTTTGGCTGCTCCAAATTCTAAGACTCTGCCTACTCCTGTCCTGAGATCTCGATGAGTCATGCCTGAGTGCAACTGCTGATCCAGTTAATCCTGCCATCCTGCCTCTTGTGCCGCTTCCTAATCTATACCTTTCAAGGAACATCAAGACTGGTCTGCTGCTTCATGTGGGTTCTCCTCATCTCGACAGCCCTGGTCTCAACGTTCCTGCCCGTATATCAGCTCCATCGTTCAAGTGGAGTGATATTGTACGCCTTTATCATCACCTGCAGCCATCTAGCTGTCTCAGCTGAAGCAAAACAACGGACTGGTTGCACAGTCATGGAAGCAAACAAGGCACTATAAAGAGACTGTCTTAATCTGCAATTGTTTTGTTCCAATTACGGCAGTGTTTCTCCTTTTAAGACTCATCCCGAACTGTTATAATGGCACCAAACTTCACCACCATTACCACAGACTGCCAGCGTGCCTTTTAGCACATCTACCTGTTTATTTTTGCAGCCAACACAGCTCAGCACCTTTGCAGTCATCTACAGCTGATGTTTAGAAGCAATTACTATTTTGAAGCATACTGTATGTTCTGTAATTCTAGTAGCCTTGCTGAATTCTGTTATGTGCTACCTTTGCTATCATATCCCTTACCTTACCTTTGTATTGTATAAGACACTTTCCATGTGTCAACTGCCACATATTTGTTCATTTTGTTTAGCAGCCAGAGGAACAGAAAGCACTTGTTTTTCCAATTGTTTTTCCAAACCCAATGGGCCCTATAACCCAGCACATCATCAATGATGTTAATCAACACATTTTACAGAATAGTTGTCCTCCAAATTCAGTTTGTCAAAGCTTCATTTTTAATTGATGCCTATAGCCCTCCTATTCAGCCTTATGGTATATATGTATTGTCCATGCCCTCCTGATTCCCCTATGCCAATCTATTATACAGTTTAAGATGGTTTGCAGAAATAGGTCACTCCACTTGAACACACAAGAGTTTGATTTATGCCCCTGGTTTGATCCCAATACAGAATACCTTTCATACTACACTGGGTCTCTGCTTTACCTTACAATTCAAATAGCAGAGCATCCCACTGTCAACCAAATGCCACCCTCTAAGGAAACTTCAAATGCATTTTGTGTTATGATTTCAATGTATGCTGTGTAAAAAAAAATGGGGGAAGTTGTGATTATAAAAATTGCAATTTCACAGAATCTTTGGTCCTAAGCAAACAAGACCTCCTTACTGTTAACAAAAGCATTATGTCACCTCAAGTAAATCAGCTATTAGATTACACCTACCCACAAAGAAAATGAATACACCTAGATACATGTCAGAATAATGAGGTCCCTTCACTTACTCATTCATGGATGAATACAATATCTATACTGTTATAACTATACAGGAAACATACAATCAATCAGGTCCATGACAAATAAAACATAATAAAGCAACACAGTTAAAGTAAAATGGCCGCTGGAAGGTCTTAAATCATCCAGCAGACATTTAAGCTATTGAGTATTATACTTCTTAACATTAGTTTCAGAAATAGTTTTTATTCAACTTTTTTCAACTTTCGCGAAGAGAAAAAGGAAGGACTGATAGGGACGGATGAACGTGTCTCAAAATCAAAATATATTATAAGCAGATCCAAATGTGCTGACAGGGTACAAGGTCAAACTGACCCAGCAAAACTTGGCATAACAGCTGGGACTTCGCACAATGTCTTACAGTGCGTGGGCACCAGTCTCAGCAAATATTTTGTGGTTAGGAAGTAAGAGATAAGATGGCCCATGTTGACACTATCTTATGATACCGAAGTGTCATTTTGCTGACAGCAACATATGGCAGTTATCCAGGAACAAGGAACCAGCTTTGAACTAGGAAAATAGGGTCAAGTCATTCTAGGCCTTGACAGCCAAATGGCTATAAGCCAAAGAACATGAGCTGATGAACAAGCACATGAAAGCACATGTAGGCACGTGTAGAGATGAACGAAATACGTCAGTACACCATGCAAAAGAGTATAAAAACCATCAGAAGCCATTACTCCGGGGGTCCAGGACAGCAGGGCCATCTGGCCTGTATGCTGTGCCTTGGATCCTTTGTTCCTTAAACTAACCTATTCTCTGTACTGTATGTGTTTTGTTGTATCTCTGTCTGTCTTTAATAAACCTTTTGCTATATAACTAACTCAGTGTGGCAATTTTGATGAACCAACAATGCTGCATTGACAATTTATATTGGTGCATTGGCAATTTATAACGAACCAACCCAATGCCAATTTTAACCAAAATATTTGACCTTATCAAAGCTTAAGTATGCCAAAGATGTATTCTGAAGAGGCAAATAAACCAAGTACAGTGGTACCTCGTATAACATTTGTATAACGTACAACGTAAAAAACCCAGAGGTAGGGAATTAGTGCCATCTCCGTTCACCAGAGGGACCTAAGGGCACGCCTGAGTGAGAGAGAGGTGTGTGTGTGTGAGAGAGGAGGTGGTCGCAAAGGCAGCGGCGGCAGCCTGGAAAAGCAAGACACACACAGAGAGAGATGGTTAGCAGGAACCACCGACAGGGCGCTCGGGGAGGACGGCGAGGCGAAGACCGACGGATGGGGGAAGGGGAGAAGACAGCTCGGTGGAGGAGAGCCGACGGCCAGGAAGAGGGGAAAGGGAGAAGCTGGAGGAGGAAGAGCCGTATCCCTGCTAGCCACCGATCACTCTGGGCGCACCCTCGAGTGGGCGGAGCGCACAGGAAAGTTTGCCTGAAAACTTTCCCACCCACGCCCAGGACGGTGGTGTGTCCCCCCCCAGCTCCATCGTAACAGACATTGACGAGGCGTCCTGGTAGTCCAAAGCCGATGGGCCAGGCGGCGGCTCTCGGGGCACTACAGTCCTGCGGGGAGGGGGAGCCCCGGGCCCATCCTGCCACCTCCCGAGGTCCCCTTCCCAGCCGCGCCCGGATCCCACTGCTACTCCTCCTCCTGCCCCGTCAATCCTGAGTAAACTTTCGGAGCTGGTCGGGGCGAGGAGCCCGATGGCTGGGGCGGCGACGGGGTGGGGTGGGGTGGAGTGGGGTGGGTAGTCCAGGGAGGCCCATCGTGGTGGCGGAGGTCATGAGGGGGGTAGGGGTGTGAGTGGGGCGCTTTCTTATCAGGGCCGTCTTGGTGGCCACGCTGGTGTTCTCCACCATGCTGCTGTTGCTGCTGCTGCCTCAAGTCGAGCTGCCCAGGAGCCCAGGAAAGCGACCCGCCCGCAAGCTCAGCCCCAGGGGGGCGCCAATGCTGCTGCCAACATCGCCAGAGCCACCCTGGATGGCTGCCGCCTCAGACCGCCACGGTGGCAGGCGAGAGCGCACGGCGATGGGGGCTGGGCTGGGTGAGCACCGGGCTTGGGATCCTCCTCAGACGGACGGACGGATGGACACACACACACACACACACACACACACACACACACACACACACACACACACACACACACACACACACCCTTCTGCCGCCACCCCACCCCCCTGCGCTGCCCCCCTCCCCAGCCAGGTATGTGCCAGGTCAGCTCTGGACCGTCCCAGGCCTTTCCTCCTTCGGCGGGTGGGGGGGCAGGGATCAGAGGCTGTGGAGAGGGTCGGCACGGGGGGTCCCCTCTCTGCCTCTCCACTCCCCCCCCCGCTGATGTTGTTGTTGTTGTCGGAGGAGGAACAGCCATTCGCCCCCCCCAAGCCTGGCGGCGGTGGCGTACCCGCTCACTCCCCACCCAGCCCGGCAGTGGCAGCATGCCCGTTTGCTCCCCACCCGGCAAGCTCCCCAGCACTGATGTTGTCGGCAGAGGAGGAAGAACGCCCACTCGCCCCCCCAAACTCCGTGGCCACTCGCCTCCCCCCACCCTCCAAGCTCCCGGCACTAGCATCGGAGGAACACCCACTCCCCCCCACAAGCTCTACGGCAGTGGCACATTGACTCATCCCCCCCCACGACCCACCAAGCTCTGGCACTAGCGGCACGGTCGATGCGTTGGGCATTCCTGAGGTAGGACAACAAAGTTGGACAGCCCTGGTCTTGGCTATGCATTGGAATGGGTTAAATCTCTTTCCAATGCATTCCTATGGGAAATTTCAATTTGTACAACGGAAAGTTTGTATAACGTATTTTCATTTGGAACGAATTAATTACGTTATACAAAGTACCACTGTAGATAGCTGGCTCACAAACTGAGAAAACAGATTCTATCAAACAAAACAGGACCAACCCCGTGCAACTCACCTCCCACTCGGGACTTAACCAAACTTCCAAAACTTAAGATACTGACCAACCCATTTCCATCCAAAAATGCATTGAACCTTCTCCAGGAGTATACCCCTTACTTTTTTTGAAATACATATACCAACAGTTTATCCCATACTCCATTAAATTCCAGGCCAGATGCCATCACCATATCCTGTGGCAGGGAGTTCCACAGACTAACAATGTGCTGGGTGAAAAAATATTTTATTTTGTCTGTTCTTACTCTTCCAGCCCTCAATTTGAGTGGATGTCCCCTAGTTCTGGTATTTTGTGAGAGGGAGAAGAGCATCCCTCTATCAATTTTACTCATGCCCTGCATTATTTTGTACATTGCAATCATATACCCCTCAGGCGCCTTTTTTTCCAGACTAAAGGGTCCAAAATGTTTTAGCCTTTCCTCATAAAGGAGGTCCCCCAGCTCAGTAATCAGTTTAGTCCCTCCTGTACCTTTTTCCAGTTCCACTACAGTATGTCTTTTTTGAGATGCAGTGACCAGAATTGTACACAATACTCCAGGTGTGGCCTTACTATTGTTTTGTACAATAGCATGTTTTATTTTCAATCCTCTTTTTGATAATCTCTAGTAGAGATGGGCACGAAAGGAACAATTTTTCATTTCCATTTTTGTTTTTTCGTTTCATTACGCAATGAAACGACAAACAAATTTTGTCTCCAAAATGAAACGAAACGAACAGAAACACTGGAAATTTTGTCGTGTATTTAGTTTTCATTACTGCAATACAGTGAACTGCTTTAAATGCTAAAAAAAATCACAAAAATTGAAATAAATGGTAACAAAACGGTAACAAAATGAATGAAAATGAAAATGATTTTTTTGCAAAAATTCACAAAAAACGGAAACGAACCAAAATGGACCCTCCAAACGACAAACAACAAATGAAACGTCATTTTTTTATTCATGCCCATCTCTAATCCTTAGCATGGAATTGGCCTTCTTCACCATTGCCACACAATTGTTTTGATATCATTGGGTGTAATTCATCTGGCTCAGGGGACTTAAATTCATTTATCATTTCCAGGTGTTCCTGTACTACCTCTCTACCTATTCTTTGTTGCAATTCCCATCCTAGCTCATCTACTCTTTGTCCCAGGGGATCTCTTTTTTTCCTTTTTGGAGAAAACAGAGGCAAAGAAGGTGTTGACTAGTTCTGTTTTTTCCTTGTCACCTGTTAGTAACTGGTTATCATCACCACGCAGAGAGCCTATCATTTCCTTATTTTTCCTTTTGCTGCAGACATAACTAAAGAAACCCTTTTTACTATCTTTAATCTCTCTGGCAAGTCTAAGTTCATTTTGCACTTTTGCTTTTTTTTTTTACCACCCCCCTGCATATATTAGCTGTTTGCTTATATTTCTCTTTGGTGCTTTCCCCATTTTTCCGTTTCTTGTAATAGTTTTTCTTTATAGTTAGCTGAGTTGAAAGTTCTTAATAAACCCTTGTGGTTTCTTTAGACCTCTCCCATTTTTTCTTCTTTTTAGAATAGTTTTAGATTGTGCCTTTAATATCTCGCTTTTAAGGAACTCACATCCATCTTGGACTCCCTTCTCTTTCAGTGTTTCAGTCCATGGAATCACAGCCAATAATTCCCTAAGTTTACAAAAATTGGCTTTCTTAAAGTCCAGGATTCTTGTCTGACTATGCTTAGCTTCTCCTTCCAACTGTGTAACAAATTCCAAGAGAGCATGGTCACTTTTACATAAAGATCCCACCACTTCAACTCCATTTATAAGGGCCTCCTTATTAGTTAAGACTAGATCTAAAATGGTTTTGCCTCTTGTTGCCTCCTCTACCTTCTGGACCATGAAATTGTCTGCAAGGGCAGTAAGGAATTTGCTAGACCTTTGATTCTTTGCTGAGTTGGACTGCCAACATATATCAGGATAGTTAAAATCTCCCATTTAGTACTACATCTCTCCTTATCCACCCAGATCCTACAGATTGCAAAAAGAAGGAGGACTAGGTACAGATCGCAAAAAGAAGGAGGACTAGGTATACCCAACTTAAGAAATTATTACATTGCTAATCAATTTAGTTGTCTGGGGGAAATTTTATATAGACCAAAGAATTTAATATGGTGGGAGTTGGAGTCATCAGATATAAAGGGTGATATAAACAAGCTTCTGTTTAGCCATCTTAAAAATAAGGTAGAGATCAATAACCCCCTATTGAATGCTTTAATAAGCACATGGAACAAGTACCGAAAAATAATATCACCAAAAGGTTCCCCATTATGTTTAATGACAGATCTGGAAAACTTCCCTATGAATTTGAAGCAACACTTAAGATTATTTAAAGCAAGGAAGATAGCTAGATTAAAAGATTGGCTGGGTAAAATTAAAATGAAACAGGATATAAAGAATACTTTGCAATCCAGTGATTTAATATGGATAAACTATATCCAGTTAGAAAAATGGATGAAGGATTGGGTGAGAAGAAACAGTCAACTCAGAGAATGTACAAAGTTTGAACAGTTTTTGTTATCGTTGGAAACTGATTAAGAAAATATAGAGAAAGGATTAGTACGTAAAATATACAAAATAATGGGGGACGCTTTGGATGTGAAGGAGTTGGACTCTTTGAGGGTAATTTGGAAAAAAGATCTTAATATAGAAATAAAAAAAGAAGAGTAGGGTAAAATGTGGAACATGAGAATTTTGAGATCACCATCTGTAAGGATAAAGGAAAATTATTTTAAATTGGTTTTAAGATGGTACCTGACACCACTCAGGTTGAATAGAATAAATGCTGAATATTCTAAAATGTGCTGGAAATGTGAGGAAAAGATAGGCACATATTTGCATCTTTGGTGGGAATGTGAAGTGGTTCAAAAGTTTTGGAGACTGGTTTTTTTAGAGTTAAGAGAAATGACTCAATTAGACATTGATTGTAAACCAGAGATAGCATTGTTATCCTTGTTAACCAGTAAAGATTACGATGTTAGAACAAAAGAATTAATAGCAAATCTTATGACAGCTGCAAGACTAATTATAGCAAGAAATTGGAAATCTAAAACAGATCTCAGGATGGAAGATTGGTATAATGAACTTTGGGATATAGCAATAAATGACAAATTGTCCTGTAGCTTAAAAGTCAAACGAGGAGAAATGAAGAAGGACATTTTTATGATATTTGGGGAAAATTTATAGACTTTGTATTAGTAGAAGGGAAAGGAAAAGAACCAAGGAACATCGCAACACAGTTCTGGAGAAGAGGACTTTAATAAGAATATCAAAACAACAGAAGATGGAGAAGTAAAGGAAGAAGTCAGGAAGAACTGGATGGTCCCGGAGGGGGTTGCACTATTATTGTTGTTTGTTTGTTTTTACAGAAAATGTTAATAAATTTTTTTTAAAAAGAGATTACCCTTTTCGCAGTTGACGGACTTCCCAGGGGACGTCTTTCAATATTGTCACTTTGTATTTATTGATTTCCACCTCTTTGTCTCAGATAACCTTGAGGATGCAATCTCGGGTGTATCTTCTGACTAGTTTGACTATTACCTCCGGAGGGAGTTTGTTTCTTCTGGTATAAGCTGTAGGTTGACGGTAGATCACGTCTACCTCACGGAGGAATTCTTCAACGGGTACCTCGAGTAGGGTGGCCAGGCTTTCTCCAACTATAGTATAGAGGTTTTCATCTTTATCAGCAGTAAGGTTTTGGATCCTTAAAATTTTGGAAGAGGCTTCAATTTCCTGCGTGAGAACCAGTCTGCTTGTTGATTCCATTGTGGCTTCAATTTCTCCTAGACGAAAGTCGGTAACGTTCATATTTTCTTCCAATGCTTGTAAACGTCCACCAAAGGCTTCTAGTTTAGTATCCACATTCGAAAAACCCTCTTTCATTTCCGCTCTTAATTTAGAGAACCCACTGCTTTGGTCTGATACCAGCTTAGCCTGGGTTAAATTCAGCTGGTTAAGTGCATCTAGGATTTGGCTAGATTGACTTGATTGCTGAGACATGGTCGTTGGATGAGCCGGAGGTATAGAAGCAGATTTTTTTTGGATGGATAGAATTTTGCTCATTGCTGGAGGTTTACAATACAAGAATTCTGCTGACCGAAAGGATCCAGGTTACAGCGTGGTGTATTTACTATATTGTGGTGGTGAAGAAATCAGTTGCCTCTTCTCAGAAATATTACAAAGTCTCAGAGGGATTAACAAGAGCTAGTTTAATCATATTCAAGTTGGCTTGCTGCTTTCAAGAAATGTATGTGTAGTTGCATACATAGAAAGGTCCAGCAGATGGCGTGTTGTACCTACTTTTAAGCCAACAGAGTCCGAAAACCGTATCAGAAGTGAAACGGATACTTTAGGGTTAATCTGCCTTTAACGAAGAGAAAGTGAAACTGCAGCCCTTTCCGAGAGGCAGATAATGGCGATTAGGCAGAAGAAGTAATTAGAGAGAAGCAGATTCTTTTCGGTGAGTTTGCTTGATTTATATTTTTGAAGGGGCTATCTGGTAGAAAGAAGCCACTCACGATTGGAAGGGTAGAAGCAGCTCAACCTCCGTCCGGATCTCCCAAAGTCTCAGCCGCACAGGAATTCCCCAGGGGTTTCAACCCCTCACGAGGAGGGGGAACCACACCTGAGTGCCCCGGATCGATTCTGGGATATCTTCTGCTCCCAGCGGGTGGTCTTGAAGTGGAAACACCCTCTTGGGACCTGGGATACATTCGATGCTAGCCGGGCTGCTTTCAGCTAATGTCTTTGCTGCTCGCCGCCATCTTGCCCTCCCCCCAAATTTATTTTCCACATCAAACAAAGAAAAGAAGCAAAATGGGGTGGCACTATACATTAAACCAGAGCTCTTCCCAACCCTTCTGGAAAAAGATGAATCGGGCAGATGGATCCTTGTCCAGGCAAATATCCAATCTAAAGAAACAATTATTGTTGGTATATACGCCCCCAATGATAATCATGGAAGACAAACCTTTTTTGAAGAACTGGCCCAGAAACTGCTGCAATACGAAAATCATCAGTTAATAATATTGGGAGATTTCAATGCTGTACATATTCCATCTGTAGACAGGAAAACATCAAAAGGGAAAAAATCCAAGACCTCATCCTCCACACTGCCCAAATCGTTCCTGGACATGTCTGACATTTTAGAACTTCAAGATATTTGGAGAAGGAAAAATCCACTAAAAGATGGTTTCACTTTTTATTCAAGACAATATGCCTCTTTCTCCCGTATAGATATGTGCTGGGCCACATCCGATCTTCTACTAAATACAAGGGATATAGAAACTTTGCCCCGAACAATATCTGATCATAATGCCATTTTATGGACACTGAAATCTTCGGGTAAGCCCAGACACTGGAAAATCAACTCAGCCTTGTGGACGGATAAAGAATTTATTTTAGAGGCAGACAAAGACTTGATCCTATATTTTGAAATGAACCTGAACAAGGGTACACCACTGAAAACGGTGTGGGATGCCTCAAAGCCCTACTTTAGAGGGTTTGTCATTCAATATATGGCAAGACGGAACAAAGAGAGGAAAAAGCAATTTGAATCAATTCTTAATACGATGAAAAAGCTTGAAATGGACTTAATTCACGACCCCCGCAATGAGCAGCTGGACAAAGACTTGGCTTCTTGTAGGCATGAACTAAATCTGATTCTGACTGCAGATATAGCTCACAAAATCAAGTTGGCCAAACTGAACTTTGTGGAAAATGCAAACAAACCAGGCAGATGGTTAGCCTACAGGTTAAAAAAGGTACAATCTCAAAAACTTATATTATCACTCAAAGATAAAACTGGGGAAAATCAGACAGAGCAGTTACAAATCCAAAAAATTATAGAGGCTTCCGGTTTAATGGCCGACTGCTTAAGACGCTAGGAGAATCCCTCCGAGGAATCTCCAGAGCGCACGGGGGGTTTAAAGAGTCTCGCGAAGGCTCCGTGGACTCTAAAAACCTCAGGCGGGTGCCCTGAGGGGGCTGGGTATCGGCGGCGCCCTTTACGACTCTCCTCTCGCCCCGAACCGGAGGGATTGGGGAGAAGGATTGAGCCGCGGGCGCTCTTGCCATCGCTACCCCCGTGTTGCGAAGTCTCGTTGTCTTAGCAGAAAGCCATTAGCCTCCGAGAACTCTGACAATTGTTTCTATTGGAGGAAGAATCTGTAGAGGCTGTTAAGCTGGCGATAAAAGGACTAAACCCGAAGAAACTTGAGTTAGTTTGTAATACCGGGATCCGTTCGGAACGTGGCGGGAAGTAAGCCGTAACTCTCCTTCGTGATACAAACTGAAGTCGTGCGGTGAGGGTGGAGAAGCTACCCCTTCATTTGTGAAGTGAGTTCAAGTTATTATCTTTATTGAAGAGGAGAGAAATTTGGGACTCAGGGAAGCTTGATCGTGAAATCTGCGACTAAGAACTGGTGCTCGGAGTTGTGAAAGGGCTGAGTGAGTAAGAAGAACGCGGGAGGTGAATAAGGGGGGCAGCCCACCTTACTTGATTTTACATTTTAAAAGACTTTGTCAGACTGGCGTTTGGAGTCACCTCCCCCCCCCGTGAAAGGGCTGAGTGTGCAAGAAGAACGCTGTAGGTGGATAAGGGGGGGAGTTTGCTTTACTTGATTTTACACCTTAAAAGATTTCGTCAGAACTGGCGTTCGGAGTCACCCCCAAGGGAGGGAGCCCGCATTATTTGATTTTATATTCTAAAAGACTCTGTCAGAACTGGCGTTTGGAGTAAACCCCCCTCCGTGAAAGGGCTGAGTGTATAAGAAGAACATGGGAGACGGATAAGGAGGGGAGCCCGCTTTAGTTGATTTTACATTTTAAAAGACCTCGTCGGAACTGGCGTTTGGAGTCACCCCCCTGGGGGGGGATTATTCCTTTTCTTTGGATCTTTCAATGCTCTGTCTTTTCTTATTTTCGGAGTTGACTTTGTGAGCAACCTTGGAGCGGGGTGCTAACGGGAGCAGAGGGAGGAAGAGGTATTTTTATTTTTATTTTACCTTTTCCCCACTTGGATTGGGCCATTGAAGAGGCTGAAGAAAGGGATTTCCTTTAACTTTTGGGAGTCTTTGACTGTTTTTTTTTTTTCTCTTGGCCGCAGTGGAAGTGAAACTAAGTTACTGTGTGTTCTTCTGAGGCTCTCTGGAGCTGGAAAAGTTTACATTGTGTCAGATTCTATAATATAAATCACAGTTTTTTCATTTTTATTTTATTTTTTCCTACTCGAGAGCTGTGTGGATTGGGCCATTGAAGAGGCTGAAGAAAGAGATTTCCTCAAATTTCTGGAGTTTTTGTGTGTCTCTCTTTGTTTTCTTGGCTGCAGCGGAAGTGAAACTAAGATACCATGTGTTTTTTCTGAGGCTCTTCGGAGCTAGGAAAGCTTATATTGTAGCCAAAACATGAGATAACAGTTAGTAAAAAGTGGCTGCAGCTGCAATTTGATAGTGAATCTGACTGAAAAGCTTATTTCTTAGGTTGGAGTGCCATCTGGTGGATTTTAAAAATTATTACATTCTAAAACTATTTGGAATTCTATTTCTTATGTTGGAGTGCCATCTAGTGGATTTGGAAAATCATTGCATTTAAAATTTAATTTGAACTCTGTTTGGGGTGGGAAAGTGTTTGATTATATAGACAAATTGATAAAATTGGATAAATTGTTATTAATTTGTAATTTGGATAATCTAGAGCTAGAAAGGATAAAATGAAGATAAAATATGTAAATTGAATATTATTAATTAGGTGATTATTAATCAATGGAGTATTAATTGATTAACTGGATTGGTTGAAGTTTATTATTACCTATTGATTACAGTAATTGAACTAATTTGAGTTTGTGATTAAATTGAGTTTGTGATTAAAAGAAGTCCATTAAAATTGAGATGGCAGGAGAGAAGGAGAAGAAAAAGATGACACCCCTAACACAGAGAAGAGATTCCAGACAAGAGGATGGCAAAGAATGGGAAGGATTAATGATACATATAAGGAGAGAATTTGAAAAAAGTGAACAAATTATGGACAAGAAGCTATCAAAATTAAAGGAAGATATGCAGAAACAAATTAGAGAGGCAGTTGGGGATTTGTCAGCCCAAGTGAAGGACTTATCGGCGAAAACTAAGAGTATAGAAACCAAAGTGAAGAAAGTACAGACAGAGGTTAAGCAATGTAGAGAAGAAACAGAGAGGAACAGAATAGGAGTGGCAGAAGTAGAGACTACACAAAGGAAATTGGCTGAAGAGTTTGCTTTTCTTGAAATGAGGCAAAGGCAACAGAATCTTCGTTTTTGCTTGATACCATGGGTGGAAGGAGAAGATATTAAGGCCAAAGTTATAACCGAACTTGTGAAGTGGCTTGGGTGGCAAGAAGAAGAAGTAGTTGGTGCAATTTCCCAAGTGTTTAGGATAGCAGTCAGATCAAAGAAACTGAGAGCGAAGAAGACACCAGGTGATGTTATTGTGTCATTGACATCTGTGGCCGTGAGAGACAGAATTTTGAAGCACAGTTATGACAATAGACTGGTGATTGAAGGACAGCAGATTTTGATATATAAGGAGACCCCTCTTTATTTCCTGAGAAGAAGAGGAAGTTATAAACCTCTGGCAGAAACGCTGAGAAGGAATGGACTGAGATTTCGTTGGGAGTTCCCGGAAGGCTTATCTTTTATTTATAAAATGAAGAGATTTAAAATAACATCAGAGCTGGAGATAGGAAAATTTTTGAGAAAATATGGAGAAGAGCTTGGGTACAGGATACCATCGAAAGAGGGCAACAGACTGCCTGAAGAGAAGGAGGATAAAAGTTCAGGACAAGGTGAAGGTGAAGAAGAGGAAGAGGAGGTAGAATTTTCTGAAGAGGAAGAAGGCAAAGCTAATTTAGCTATGGCTAATATTTAAGAAGAGATTGATGAAAATATATTTAATTTGAAATTCGCAATGGCGTTGAGAGTATTAACATGGAATGTAAATGGTTTGAATGAAAAGACCAAAAGAAACAGAATTACGCATATATTGAAGAAAGAAAACCTAGACCTGATTTGTTTGCAAGAAACACATATTGCATTGAAGCATACGAAAATTTTAAAAAACAAAACTTTGGGACAAGAATTTGTATCATCAGATAAATTGAAGAAAAGAGGAGTGGTGATATATGCAAAAGACAAATTAGAACCTAAGTTGATAATGAAAGATGAAGAGGGAAGATTCTTGATGGTGCAGATTACTTGGCAATCTGAGAAGTTCTTCGTCGTAGGAATTTATGCGCCAAATGAAAGGAAATTAGAATTTTATAGAGACCTAGAAGAAAGATTGTTAGACTATATGGATGAAAAACTCTTTTTGATGGGAGACTGCAACGGAGTAATGATGCCGGAACTGGATAGATCCCAGAAGAAGAAAGGCCTAGAAGGGAAGCTACCAAAATCCTTTTTTGATTTAGTTGAAAATTTTGGATGGACCGATATTTGGAGATTGAGACACCCAACGGAGAAACAGTTCACCTTTTTTTCTGAACCGAACCAGAGTTGGGGAAGAATTGATTATGTATTTGTTCCTAATGACATCTCACATAGAGTGACGAAAGTGGAAATTTTACCTAAAACGATCTCAGACCATAACGCAATTGTGATGGAAGTTAAAACAAAGTTGCTAGGATTATACCGCTGGAGACTGAATGAAAGTTTATTAGATGAGACAGAGACTTTGCAAATAGCGAAAAAGACTTTTAGAGACTATTTGAAAAATAATTGGAGAAGAGAAACACCAATAAATTTTGTATGGGATGTGAGCAAAGCAGTCATGCGAGGTCTCTTTATTCAGAGAAACTCATACCAGAAGAAACAGAAAGAAAAAAAAGAAATATGAGATCTTAAAAGAAATGCTGGAAATAGAGAAGAAACTGGCAGAAAAGCCAAAGGAACAGAAATGGATTCAAAAACTAAAGATGCTTCAAACTCAGCTGTCAATGGTTATTAATCAAGAAATTGAGTGGAAGGTTAAGATGATGAGACAAAGAAATTTTGAATCGGCAAATAAAGTAGGGAAATTGTTGGCTTGGCAACTTAAATGGAAGCAAAAACAAAAGGTTGTGAACAAATTAGTGGTGGATAAGAAATTAGTGGAAGATCCAAGAGAAATTGTAAAAGTGTTTCAGAAATTTTATAGAGACTTATACATGAAGAAAAAAGAGGACCCGGAACAGATTGATAGATATTTAAGAGAGAATGGATTGAAAAAAATCTCAGCAGACCATTTGTCGATATTGAGTGAGAAAATTACCCCACATGAAGTACAAAGTGCAATTAGAAAGGGCGAAAACTGGAAAATCACCAGGTCCAGATGGTTTAACCGCAAAATACTATAAAAAACTATCAGAAGAAATGTTACCAATAATGGTGGAGGTGATGAATGAAGTTTTAGAAAAAGGAGTTATACCTAATACTTGGAAGGAGGCATATATAACATTGATCCCAAAGGAGAATTCAGATGTGACAGATGTTAAAAACTATAGACCTATTTCCCTTTTGAACGGAGATTATAAATTATTTGCTGATGTTTTGGCGAATAGATTAAAAAGGATTTTAAATGAATTGCTACACAAAGACCAAGCGGGTTTCCTTCCTGGCCGACAGATGAAAGATAATATGAGAAATATAATTGATATGATAGAATATCTAGAAGTCAGGAAGGAGAAACAAGCTGCCTTGATATTTATTGATGCTGAAAAAGCTTTTGACAATGTTTCTTGGCAATTCATGAAGAAAAATTTGGAATATATGGGAGTGGGAATAAAGTTTTGGAATGGTGTTAATGCAATATATGAGGATCAGAAAGCAAGTTTGTTGATTAATAATGTGATAACAGAAAGTTTTTCGATTGGGAAAGGCACAAGACAAGGGTGCCCATTGTCTCCATTGTTATTTATAAGTGTATTGGAAGTATTGTTGGTTAAACTTAGAGACATGATGACAATTAAAGGTATAAGAGTGGGGGATAAGGAATATAAATTAAAAGTGTTTGCTGATGACTTGGTTTTGACACTAGAGAATCCAAAAGAAAGTATTATTGAGGTGATGAAGGTAATTGAAGAATTTGGTAATCTAGCTGGTTTTAAATTGAATAAGAACAAGACGAAGGTCTTAATGAAAAATGCAACAAAGAAAGATTGTGAAGAATTTGAAAAATTGTCCGCTCTTTCAGTGGTGAAAAAAGTTAAATATTTGGGAATTAATTTATCTCTTACAAATTTAAATCTCTTTGAGAATAATTATAAAACGGTTTGGAATAAGATTAAGAGAGATTTGGAAACCTGGAATAGATTGAATTTGTCGTTGATGGGAAGAATTTCCGTGATAAAGATGAACGTGTTACCAAGGTTGCTATTTTTATTTCAAATGATCCCAATAATCAGAGGGACAGGCCATTTTAAGGAATGGCAGAAGATATTGTCTAAATTTGTCTGGCAAGGTAAATGACCCAGAATAAGGTTCAAATTATTAACAGATGCTAAGGAAAGGGGTGGATTTGCCATGCCAGACTTGAGACTGTATTATGAAGCGGCCTGTCTCTGCTGGATAAAAGATTGGATTACTCTAGTTGATGAGGATCTTTTAAATCTAGAAGGTCACGATAATAGATTTGGTTGGCACGCTTATCTCTGGTATGATAAAGTGAAAGTACACAAAAGTTTTACGAACCATGTAATTAGAAAGTCATTATTTCAGGTCTGGGAACGTTTGAAACCTTTATTAGAAAGACACACCCCGAGGTGGTTATCCCCGATTGAAGCATCGGCAATTAAGATGAAAGATATAGAAGGAGTGGGGATCACATATGAGGATGTGTTAACTCTCTCAGAAAAAGGTCCTAGACTGAAATCTTATGAAATGTTAAAAGAGAAGTTTCTGGTTGGTTCCAGTACCATCAACTACACGATATCTTTCAGAAAGATAGAAAGATGTCTGGGTTTGGGGAGAAGGAGTCTAAGTTTCAAACCATAATCATGGGCCCAAAAAAGAAATTGTTGACCAGATTATATAGTTTTCTGTTGGAGTGGAACTTAAAAGAAGAACAAGTCAAAGAATGTATGGCAAAATGGGTTATGGATTTGGGTCACAATATTGAGTTAGACTTGTGGGAGAGATTGTGGAAAAAGAATATGAAATTTACCGCATGTACTTTGATAAAGGGAAACATGCTGAAAATGATGTACAGATGGTATATCACTCCAACGAAATTAGTAAAGATGTATAGGATGAAAGACGATCATTGTTGGAAATGTAAAGAGAAACAAGGTGACTTCTATCATATGTGGTGGACCTGTGAGAAAGTGAGAGAGTATTGGGCATTGATATATGATGAACTCAAAAAGATGTTAAAGTATACATTCCCAAAACGTTCCGAATTTTTTTTTGTTAGGTTTGGTGGACAAGGAAATAAAAGGGGCAGATAGGACTTTATTTTTATATGCAACTGCAGCAGCACGAATGCTCCTTGCTCAGAACTGGAAGACAACATATATACTGACTTTGGATGAATGGAGAGCGAAGATATTGGATTTTGCTGAGATGGCCAGACTGACCTGCAGACTGAGGGATCAAGATAACCAGAGGTTCCAAAAAGACTGGCAAAAATTCAAGAACTACATGGAGACTTATTGTAAGGAATTAAGGACTCTTACCGGATTAGGGTAGAACTCGAAGGATTATTTCTGTTCTGAGAATCTTTTTTATAAATATATAAAAGGGGTTTGTTAGAAAGGAAGGCTAAGAGATAAATAATGCTAAAGCCACGTGAAGAACAGAGGGAAGCCTAACCATAGTGATGGATTGATTTTGTATTGTCAATGTTTTGATTATAACTCTTGTTTTGTATATTAAAATTTTTAATTAAAAAAATAAAAAAGACTAAAGAGCCCAGGAGAGACAATCCAGAAGGTGGTGGACTCTTATATTATGTGAATTCCACTGTGGTTTTAAAACATAGTAGCAGGCGAGCAGTAATCTGGTTTAACGCCTGTGATGTCTTAGGGAAAGGCCTGGGATCTCGTTGTGGAACAAAAACATGGGCAGCCACATATAAATCTTGTGATAAATACATATGCTACCCTCATGAAGGTGCCAAAGCAGGCAATCCTGAAATTTGGGCACCATGTGGGTCAAACAAATTGTGTTCAGGATGGGGATGTGTGTGTGCATATATGGCAGGAGGCTACCCAGGTTGTCCTCATCTCTCACAATTCAGAAGAGTAGGAGGAAACAGGGTCAGTCTGGTAATTAGTAATACACATCCATCTGTCCAGGTGTATGGTTTTGGAATTGATGGGCCTGGAAAGGACCCAGTGACTTACTTGACAATCACGCGGAGTAAAGAAAAGCCATTCCTGGTCAGTGGAAAATGCAGTGGAAAAACTGCAGCAAAATCCTTATGAGGTTTCCCAGCAGGCCAAAAATTTGTTTTTGGAAATGGCCCAATCAATAGCCACTGAATTAGGGGTCACAAACTGTTATGTTTGTGGAGGGACTAATTATGGTGAGGACTGGCCTTGGGAAGCTATGGAGATTTCTCCACAGTTGTACAACAACATGTCTAGAATTGGCAATGTCACCAGGAGAACTCAGTCACAGAATATGACATGGACCATCACATCTCATTTAGTGGGTCGTGTCTGCTTTTCTCAGAATGGTTACATTCCAGTGGGCTATTTGACCTGCATAGGAACCTGGGAAAATGGTATCTGGTCCTCACCATCCTATGCTCCACAACCAGAGAAGTTCAATACCACCTTCTTGTCATATCTATACTCAGCATCTTTGAAACAATGGATGGCTCCTATGAACATGTATTGGGTCTGTGGAAATATGGCCTACGAGTTTTTGCCTCACTCATGGTCAGGCTCATGTGTGCTGGGATTCATAAAGCCATCATTCTTTTTAATCCCCATACAAACACAGCAATATTTGGCTGCCCCAATATATGGTCCTCTAAACAGGAGAAAGCGTGATGACACTCCATTTGCAGGATTCTCATGCAAAAATCCAGAGGAATATGAAGGGGACATATGGGACTCACAGAGAATTGTTTGTGTTTATGGTCCAGCCACTTGGGCACAAGATGGCTCTTGGGGGTACAGAACCCCTATTTATATGCTGAATAGAATAATCAGGCTGCAAGCAGTTTTGGATTTGGCAGGCCAGCGCATCACTACAGCGCTTACTGCCATAGCAGAGGTGACAGATCAATTAAGAACAGCTGTTTATCAAAACAGGCTAGCTCTCGATTACCTCCTGGCTTCTGAGAATGGAGTATGTGGAAAATTTAATTTGACAAACTGCTGTTTGAAAATAGACCCTGTGGGTAAGGTTGTGACCCAACTTGCCACAGAAATCAAACAGTTAACCTTTAATCCTACTCAGGAGTGGAAGGGTATGGAATTGCAATGGTTAAATGATCTCATGCCACAAACTTGGATGAAAACATTAGCAAGTTTATTGATAGCTCCTTTATGTTTTTTATTGCTTGCTTTGATATGTATTCCTTGTTTATTGCGATTTGTGCAGTCGTCTGTTTCAAAGATGGTAGAGAAAGTAACTGGGCCCAAGTTGATTGCAGTCTTGCAGGATTATGAGGCTCTCCGGGGGGACGACTCTGAATGAGTGTCCTAAAGAAGAGGAGGGGATGATAGGGGTAATTAATAAATATACCTCATATTTTTCTATAAGCTGTCATTGTAGATAAAATGGCAGTATTTCTATTCCTTTATTCAGTCCCCTCTGTCCTTTGATTCACCTCTCCCTTTCACAAACCGTTGCGCAAAGCACTACACTGTTCTCCCCCTCCCAAGTCTGTCCTGTGAGATAAACAGGACATAAACCCACTGATAAGCACGCATCCTGGGAAGGCAGCCCGAACAATGGGGCCCCTACCCAGAATAAGCAAGCTTCCGCGTATCGGAAAGCCGATACTCAACTGTCAAAGCGCTTCCCAGAAAGGGCTAACGGCTAGCTCCGTGTATTACAATGACAGGGGGCGCTGGTGGAGCTGATTAATTGCGTCCGCCAAATGTTACTCTTTGACAAGTGGGTGATAAGTGGGTGCGAATGGGGTGATAATGATGTGCACACGCCGTTTCCTTTGAAGTTTCTTTTGTACTTTGTGGGCTATCTAGAGCGCCCAGATGTATCCTGTTTTTTCCGTTGTAAAGAAGGGGAGTTGGCGAATGTTTTACTATAAAGTCTGAGTGAATTTGTACGTTCCTTGCCCCAGTTTCCGACAGCAACTCGGCTGGGTGCCTTTGCTGCAGCAAATTAAAGTTTTTCTCCGAATCCTCCGATCCTTGGCGTGTTCTTTCAACCCTCGACCCCCCGTAATTGCGGCACAGGGTATCCTGGGTGAGGCTTTCAGCGGCAGCACCAGCCATTGCCACCCAGTGTAAATGCCCCCTCTAGAAAGATGGGCAGGCAGGAGGAATGCAGGCACCACGGCAAGAGATGGAGGCACCCGGGCTGGCTGGTGGTTTGCCCCCCACGGGGGACAGAGCATGAATATGTCTCCCTGAACAGTCAGGAGGAGGATGGAGACAGGAAGGGGGGAGAGGCAGTGGGTGGAGAAGGAGAATCATAGAATCATAGAGTTGGAAGAGACCTCAAGGACCATTCAGTCCAACCCCTTGCCATGCAGGAACCCCCATCACAGTATTTTCGACAGATGGCCATCCAGCCTCTGCTTAAAAACCTCCAAAGAAGGAGACTCAACCACCCTCCGCAGCAGCATATTCCACTGCCGAACAGCTCTAACTGTCATGAAGTTCTTCCTAATGTTCAAAGGGAATCTCTTTTCCTGTAGTTTGAAACCATTTCCCAGAGTCCTAGTCTCTGAAGCCATGGACTTGGGGAAATGGTTTCAAACTACAGGAAAAAAGAGGAGGCAAGAGCAGCGAGGGCTGGCTGAGTCCCTCCCCAGGAAGATGAAGCGGAGGCCTGGAGAGCAGAATGGGCTGAGCAATAGAAAAAGCTGCTGCCACCACCACTGCAAACAGAGGCTGAGCCTGGCCTGGAAGAGTGAGGAAAAGAGCGCCGCCGCCCCCGGGATGTATTCACTCCATAAGACACACAGATATTTCCCCTTACTTTTGAGGGAAGAAAAAGGTGTATCTTATCCATGAAAAAATATGGTATTTGTTTATTTAGAAGATTTAGAACATTCTGTTTGCTGACTACTTAACTGAGTAAACCAGACCAGAGGAATAAAATCAAGAGAAACCACAGGGTAACCATTGTTAGCAAACAGGAGTTTGACGGGGAGGGGTGGTAAGAATGATAAATAAGGCCTGTGGCAGGAGATCCTAAGGAATCCAAGACAGACGGGAGTTTCTGAAAAGGGAAATTCTAAAGGCATAACTATCAAAAGCAAAAGCAAAAAAAGCCAGCGAGAAAAATATTCTTCAAGTATGTGCATAACAAAAGACAGAGAAAAGAAATGGTAACTCAGCTACTCAGTGGAAGTGGGAAAATAATATCAGACAAGGAAAAGGCATTTGTACTTCAGCTCTTTTTTAAAAAAAAATGTGATATACAAGTGGAGAGGACATGATTGCAGCTTGAGATTGATTAAAAAATAGTTAAGGAATACCTTATTACGTACATGAATGAATTCATATCTACAGTGCTAGGTGAGCTGCATCTAAGAGTGTTGAAAGAACCAACTGAAGAACTCTCAGAATGGCAGACATTTTTTCTTGAACTCATGAGGAAAGGGGGAAATGCCAGATGATTGGAGGGTGGATAACATTGTTACTACCTTAAAAAAAAAAGCAAAAAGAAGGAACCTGGGAACTACGGACTGATCAGTTTGACATCAATCCCAGGGGAAGTTCTAGAGTAGATTATAAATTGGTCAGTTTGTAATCACTTTATTTATTTATTTATTTATTTGTTTATTTATTTATTTATTCAACTTATATGCCGCCCACTACCCAAAGGTCTCTGGGCGGCTTACAATCAAAGAATTAAAACAATTTAAAATAGTTATAAATAAAATATCAATAAATCATCAAACAGTAATAAAAACCTTCTTTAAAATCATCATCCTAAAATTGTCATCAGCGGACCCACAATCTATATTGTATCAATTAAAAACCTTCTGGAACAGGAAGGTTTTTACCTGGCGCCGAAATGTAATCAGTGTTGGCGCCAGGCGGATCTCAATAGGGAGGGCATTCCATAACTTGGGAGCAGCTGCCGAGAAGGCCCTTTGTCTACAAGCCATCCCTCTCACCTCCTTGAGGGATGGCTCTTTCAAAAGGCCCCCCTGGCTCGATCTTAATCGCCGGGTAGGTTCGTATGGAAGGAGGCGGTCCTTCAGGTATCTAGGTCCTAAGTCGTTTAGGGCTTTATATGTCAAAACAAGCACTTTGAATTGGGCTCAGACAGCAACTGGTAACCAATGCAGGTTACGCAGAATCGGCGTGATGTGATCCCTGGCGGCTCCACCACTTACCAGCGGCACCGCACGATTCTGAACCAGTTGCAGTCTCCGGAACGTCTTCAAAGGCAGCCCCACGTAGAGCGCATTGCAGTAATCAATACGGGATGTTACCAGTGCATGCGTAACTGTCATGAGGCTCTGCTCGTCTAGGTAAGGGCGAAGCTGGTATATTTTCCGCAGCTGAAGGAAGGCACCCCTGGCCACCGAGTCCACCTGGGCTTCCAGAGTTAGACCGGGGTCCAGGAGCACCCCCAAGCTGCGGACCCTGTCCCTTAGGGGGAGTGCAACCCCATCCAGGACAGGAAGATGGCCCTCTAACCTGTCCGGCAAAGCACCCATTAACAGCACTTCCATCTTGTCTGGATTGAGTTTCAATTTGTTAACCCTCACCCAGTCCATTATCTGGCCCAGACACGAGTTCACCTCACCTGGATTGGTGGAGAACGAGAGGTAGAGCTGAGTATCATCAGCATATTGCTGACTCCTCAGCCCAAACCTCCTGATGACCTCTCCCAGCGGTTCCATGTAAATGTTGAACAGCATGGGAGACAGTATAGAGCCCTGAGGAACCCCATGACATAAATGCCACGGGGCAGAGCAACTGTCCCCCAGCACCACCTTCTGGACACGGTCAGCCAGGAAGAATTGGAACCACCGCAAGGCAGTGCCTCCAACCCCCAACCTGGCCAGCCTATCCAGAAGGACACCATGGTCGATGGTGTCGAAAGCTGCTGAGAGGTCCAGGAGTATCAACAGGGTTGCACTCCCCCTGTCTCTCTCCCGGCAGAGGTCATCATACAGGGCGACCAAGGCAGTCTCTGTGCCAAAACCCGGCCTGAAACCAGATTGAAATGGATCCAGAAAATCCGTTTCATCCAGCAGTGCCTGGAGTTGCCCGGCCACCACCCGCTCCAACACCTTGCCCAAATAAGGGAGGTTCGCTACTGGACGGTAGTTAACCACCAGCCCTGGGTCCAGGTTTGGTTTTTTTAGGAGTGGTCTAATCACCATCTCTTTCAAGGTGGTGGGGACCACTCCCTCTCTTAAGGATGCATTAACAACCTCCTGGACCCAGGTGCGAACCCCCCTGGCAGATCTTTCAATTAGCCAGGAAGGGCAAGGGTCGAGTGGTGTGGTGGTAGCACGGACAAATCCAAGCACCCTGTCCACATCCTCAGGTCTCAATAACTGAAACTCATCCAATAAAACTGGACCTAAGCACGGCACACTGGATACATCCCTTGAATCTGCATCAATAGTGGAGTCCAATTCCCTGCGAATCTGAGCGATTTTTCCCTCAAAGTGAGCAGCAAACTGGTCACAAAAGGGTGATGAGTTGTCCAGAACCTCCACTATATTTCTCGGTTGAAGAAGGTCCTGGACCACCCGAAACAGCTCTGCTGGACGGCACTCTCAGGAAGCAATACGGTTTGCGAAATAATGCCTTTTTGCTAACCGTATCGCCACGGAATAGGCCCGATAATGGGCTCTAAGCCGTGTTCGGTCGGACTCACAGTGATATTTTCTCCACTTGCGCTCCAGCCGTCTCCCCTCCTGCTTCATTTCCCGCAGCTCAGATGTATACCAAGGAGCTGTCTGGGCTCTGCGCAAGGGGAGAGGGCACTTAGGTGCGATCGTGTCAACCGCCCGGGACATTTCCCTCTTCCATAGGGTGACCTGAGCTTCGACAGGAGCGCCGACCATATCAGACGGATAATCCCCCAGAGCTTTCAGGAAACCATCTGGATCCATTAGTCTCCGAGGGCGGATCATCTTAATGGATCCCCCACCCTTGCAGAGGGTCGGAGTAGCCAATAGCCTAAACTTGACCAGAAAGTGGTCTGACCATGACAATGGAGTCAAAACCAACCCCTCCACATCCAAACCACCATCTCCCAGTCCCGTTGAGAATACTAGGTCCAGAGTATGACCCTTCTCATGTGTTGGGCTGATGACATGTTGAGACAGCCCCATGGTTGTCATGGCAGCCATGAAGTCCTGAGCTGCTCCAATTAAGGTAGCCTCAGCATGGATGTTGAGGTCCCCCAGTACCAACAGTCTGGGGGTCCTCAACACCAGGTCCGAGACCACCTCCGTCAGCTCAGGCAGGGAGACTGTTGGTACGCAGCAGGGTGGGCGGTACACCAAAAGAATCCCCAATCTGTCTCGTGAGCCCAACACACAATACAAGCCCTCTAGACCTTTTCCCAAGGAGACAGGAAGCCTGGTCAAGGAGATAGAACTCCTGTAGACTATGGCAACTCCCCCTCCCCGGCTCTCTGGGCGACACTTGTGCTGAACCGAGTACCCAGGTGGGCATATCTGGGAGAGGGGGACTCCACCCTCCTCTCCCACCCAGGTCTCGGTAATACATGCCAGGTCAGCACCCTCATCCAGGATAACATCATGAATGAGGGTGGTCTTATTCTGTACTGACCTGGCATTCAACAACAGCACCGTGTGGCTCGTGGGCTCGCTGATATGGTCACCTGATTCCTTCTGGCTAGGGGTGAAACCAGAAGAGGGGATAGGTGTAAGATATCTAACCCCTCTTCTCCTATGCGGGCATGTTCCACTCCTACCGCCATACCTTCCCCTACCCAGCACAGTTTCAATGGCTGCCCCCTCCATTGCCCTCCCCCTTCCTGTTCCCTTAGATCTATTTTGGGTTCCTACCGCCTATCACTGATGAGAAGGAAAAGAAAAACAAAGCAAAAGACAAAACAACCATCCACTCATTCTGCTCCATAATCAAACCACCACCTCTACGGGGGGGGGGAGTAGTGGTACAGTATCCAAGCTTAACATTGATCAAGTGTAGATCCAGTAGATGCAACTAGATGCCAACATATACTGGTCAAGAACAAATCCTACCTGATCATGTTTCGATCAGGTGGTATCCTTGGAAGATAGTGGGAATGCTGTAGATGCAATGTATATTGAAAATCTGATGGGCATGTAGACATAGGCTCTTTGTATTTTGTGTTAAGGGATACGAAATATGAACTGTGGCACCTGTGGCCCATTTCCCACCTATAGAACTGTCCAGTCTTCTTACTGGACTTTGTATGTTACACACATAGGGGTTCTTCAACAGCTTCAACATGTTAATTAGGTGAGGGCTGGATAGGATAGCCATCAGGTCGGTACACCATTGGTTTCAGAATAGTACTCAATACAGGATTTATAAATAGCTCCTTTTCAAACCAGAAGTATCAGATTCTGACTGCCTATAATCTCATAATTTTAGAATTTATATCATAATGTCTTATACCTTATATACTCGAGTATAAGTCGACCCGAGTATAAGCTGGGGCCCCTAATTTAAACCCCCAAAACTGGGAAAATTTATTGACTCAAGTATAAGCCTAGGGTGGGAAATGCAGCAGGGCCTGGCAACTCCTCCTTTGTGAGTTGGGTGCATGTGTGATGTTAAAAATGACTTTTAGCCACCGAGGCAAGTGCTTGAGATGGTGGCTAAAAGTCATTTAAACGTTGTTTTAAAATGACCTTTTAAAAAGTCATTTTAAACATGGGGGGTCAGGAGAAGTGGCGCACAATGTTTAAAATGACTTTTAGCCACTGACCCAAACTTGCCCCAGTGGCTAAAAGTATTGACCCGCATATAAGCCAAGGACCCCTTTTTTCAGCCCAAAATTAGGACTAAAAAACTAGGCTTATACTCGAGTATATACAGTAATAGTTTTAATGGGTTTGTGATTTTTTTTGGTCAATACTATGTTATTCTTATGTTCATCTTTATTTATCGTTATTTTTATTTATTTTTGTTTTTATTGTGTTAATTGAAACAAGCAAATAAAATGAAACAAACAAGCAAACAATAAATAAATAAATAAATAAATAAATAAATAAATAAATAAATAAATAAATAAATAAATAAATAAATGTGATTGTCTGTATGTGATTATGCCCTGTATTTGAGTAATTGTTGTTAACCTCTCAAAGTGGCCTCTGTGTCAGATGGGGAGTATAAAAATCCAATAAATAAATAAGTAAATAATAAAGTAACAAGTGGAATTCACCCTGGTTTATTTATTTATTTATTTATTTATTATATTTATATCCCGCTTATCTTCAATGTGAACTCTAAGCGGCTTACAACAATGGACTACAAGTATTACAAACACAGAACAAAAAACAATATGCATTAAAGACAGATAAAACAGCATTACATACAAAGTAAAACCTAGAGGCACCTCAACAAATCATTAAAACCTAACATTATAGATAATACGCAAAAGGAAAAAAAAATTAATAATGATCGCCAAAGGCCTCCCGGAATAGATAGGTTTTTAAAGCCTTCCGGAAGGCCAGCAGGGACTCTGCAGAGCGCACTTCAGGGGGGATGGAATTCCAAAGGCTAGGGGCCGCCACCGAGAAAGCCCGATTTCGAGTACTCGTTTTTCGGGCCTCTCGAGGGGTGGCGAAAGGTGGATCGCTGAGCAATACGCTCTGCCAGGTAGTCCGGTCCCAAGCCATGGAGGGTTTTATAAACTAAAACCAGGACCTTGAATCTAATCCGGGCCGCAACGGGCAACCAGTGCAGGCGGGCCAGGACTGGTGTGATGTACTCGTGACGACGCACACACCCCACCAGCCTGGCCGCCGCGTTCTGGACCCGCTGCAGGCGCCGGAGAAGATTCAAGGGCAACCCCATGTAGAGAGCGTTACAGTAGTCCAGCCTCGAGATCACCAGCGCTTGGACCACTGTTCTCAGAGAGTTCGCGTCCAGGTACGGGCGGATCTGGGCGATCCGATGGAGATGGTAATAGGCGGACCTGGTCACCGACGCCACCTGGGACTCCAAGGTAAGCGCCGGGTCCAGGAGCACACCCAGATTCTGCACCCTTTCCGCGAACTGGAGGGGGATCCCCCCCAGACGAGGAAAAGGGCCACCGAACCCAGACGGCGAGTTCCCAAAGAACATAACCTCCGTCTTCTCGGGGTTGAGCTTAAGCCTGTTCGCCCCGGTCCAAGCCAGGACGGCCTCCAGGCACCCGTCGAGAACTTCCACAGCTTCCACAGCAGAGGTGTTAAAGGAGAGATAGAGCTGCGTGTCATCAGCGTACTCCAAAACCAGCAGACTCCAAAACTCCTGGTTATCTTCAACATCTTTGTAATATTTGTAAAGAGGATAAAATTAGGTGGAAAAGAAACAAAATTCAAAAAGATCTTGATAGGTTTGCTGAAAATAACAGAATGAATTAACCAGGATTAGTGCAATATTTACATTTAGGAAAAATGAATATTACATGGGAGAAGTATGTCTATGAAGATTCTTAGTCATCCAGGTGAGTCTATCTGGAAGTTGAGTCATGGGAACTGGACTTCTTTTCCTGAGAGATCAAAACGTTTCGCTACTCATCCAAGCAGCTTTGTCAGTCTCAGGAAAGTTAGTGTTGAGGCCTCCAAATTATAGTTCACCTTGATTTCACATCTCCCTGGTCTAAAAATGCTCCTTAGGTGGACAGTACATAGCAGTAAAAAAAATCCCAACACTCCCATGCATCTTGTGGAGTTAATCAGTAATATAGATAAACCCTTAGACAAGCATCTGTCAGATCTGCTTTTATTTCAATTCCTGCACTTACCAGAGAGTTGGACTCAGTGGTCTTATAGGCCCCTTCCAAATCCACTATTATGTTTATTTATATGTTGCCCTTGAACCAAATGATCTCCTAGGCATATTGCAGTAGATTGTAATAATGAATGGTTCATGATCTGGGAGATACCCCTAATCTTGGACTCTATTTTTAACAGTATAAAATATTTTATCCCGCCTTTCCCCTTAAAAAGGACACTAGTCCAAAAGGGACACAAGGTGGCTTATATCATTGAAAGGCAGTATTTAAAGCTAAAAACAGTGAGCATACAAATATTAAAAGGGAACAAACAACTATCACTCTGAGAAATGAGAAAGACAAGCAGTACTAAATACAAAGCAGTAAGTCATGACAATAAATCTAAAAATCCCACTCAGAAGAGAGCAACACAGCAAGCTGAGTCTCTTGACCAATTATTGTTCTTATGTAAAATTCTGAAACTATTCCAAGTTGTCAGGGAAAGCTAAAAACAACAAGGCAAGTAGCAGGGGTGACACACCCATTGCATTCTTTAAACATTTTTCTGAGATGAATTTGATACACATTGTTTGCTTTATATAAGTATTGAGATTAGATGTGAATAGTCAATAAAAGCACACAAATATTCATGGAAGCTATTTTTTTATTTACATTTGGCAAATTCCAAAAGGTTAACATAACTAAATCAAAACACTTCAGTGTGAGACTTGCAAAGAAACATTTTTTAACCAAAAGCTTTGAGCTCAAATATCCAAACAGAAGTCTTTAGTGGTTTTAGAAATGTTGTTTTTCTAGTTCGGGTTCAGAACAGTTCTCAAAGAAAAAGGGATTGTGAGACAAAGCCTCTTAAGGTCTCTTACTTAAGATACAGCACAGATGTAAAAAGAGCTTGCAATCCATATACCAGTGATGGCGAACCTATGGCACGGGTGCCAAAGGTGGCACTCAGAGCCCTTTCTGTGGGCACCTGACATTGCCCCCTGTATACAGGTTAAATTACTGCATTGACACTTTGCAAACAAATTAGTGGGTTTTGAATTGCAGTTTGGGCACTCGGTCTCTAAAAGGTTCACCATCACTGCCATATACAATCAGAACACAGAGTTTGTACAGCAGCCAGCAGCCCACTGACTGGCCATGAAATGGAACAGGATCTGTTGCTCTCTGTTCTGCCATCACCCTGGCCTTGCTATCTTGTCAGATGACTTACTGATGGACAGGAGGACTAAGAGAGTTTGGCTTTCTCTAACATTTTTGAGGGAAAACACTTATCTGGAATAAATACATACTTGAACTAAATTCCTAAATTCCTGAAGTTGTTTACCTCAGGAGTAGATCTGACCTCAATCAGGCTTAGTTTAGAGTAGCTGTATC
Organism: Phrynocephalus forsythii; assembly: GCA_029282475.1. NCBI lineage: Eukaryota > Metazoa > Chordata > Lepidosauria > Squamata > Agamidae > Phrynocephalus > Phrynocephalus forsythii. The sequence goes on along the minus strand of JAPFRF010000005.1, from coordinate 3,374,207 downwards.
TAGGATTGCCTCATTGGCATAAAATGGGATTACAATAGAGAGCTCAACTAAAATATCCACCCAGAGTATGGCAGCTGAGGAAAAAAGGGTCTCACAGGAAAGGAACTGAAAATAAACTAGCAATATCAGGTTGACTCTATACAAATGTGTAGTGCAGCAATAGTTGTAATACTGTTTTCATAGTGGGTAAGATTTAAAGCAAATTGATTTAAATCACTAGTCCATAAGCATTTTATTTTTTTAAAATATCTTATTTAAATTTTTAAAATGGATTCATATAAGAATTTCTATTTCAATGTGTTAAAACTCATTTTTTAAAAATTTTCAAATGGATTCTTCATTGTGGCCTCCATCAATCACACAGATGGGTGCTCGTGTGAGTGCAGGAGGATCATTGGAGCTTTCCAATGCTAAAATTAGCACATAGACCATTGATCACCTCCCCCCATCTACTGTGCATGTACTAGCGCGTTCCCACCCAAATCCCTCAGTTTCTTCTAACCGCTGCATCAGAAGGTTGTTGGCTTGCGTTCTGGAGACTGACTTGTGAGAATTTTATTTTCCTATTCCTATTTTCTCCCCTCCTCTGTTTTTAGTTTAAACCATGTTTTTTCTCAGTTTATGGCCCATCAGAGCCCCTTTAAACGTGTTCATTGTGAGGGGAAAATTCCCCTCATGAATGGGCACTCATGCTGCCTTTACTGCTTAGGAAAAAAAAGTTTAGGTCTCAGGCTATTAAAAACATGAGATATCCACTCAAGACATTTTATCTCCTGCTAAAATGGACTCAGAGCTCTCCGCTCAAGCCTCCTTTTGGTGAAAAAGTCCTAAGATGGTTACTTCACGTCCTACCTTGTTCCGCGATTATGTTTGTACCATGACAGCATTGTTCATGGTCACATGGTTTTGTCCCTGTTCAGTCCCTGTTTCCGTTTACTCATGGGCGTGATTACTTGTCATGTGACAACTGTTAGTTCACGGTCTTGTTCCGTGATAAATTTTGAATTTGTCTTTCTTTCTTAACCCTTTTTCAAATATTGTAAATAAATCTTTTTTGATATTTTGATTTACTGGTCTTGATTGATTTACACATCAATGCTACAGAATTTTCAGTACTTTCTTTAATAAACATTTGCACTGCATGGTGTTTCCCATAGGGAAACTAATGTTGAATGCCGCTTCAGCCACTGACCACTAGGTGGACACTGGTTGGTGCGTGACAGTTGTTACCCCACAGTCACTTGTCTCAGAACAGGAACCGGGAACTAACTGTAACAAGAGATTTCCCCAGCCCATGCTCTGTTCCCAGTTCCAGAACTTTTTACTGTCACGCTATGGACGTGAAGTAAGGTTTTCTGTACCGGTCCCAAGCGGACAGCAAGGAGGGACGAACGGGACGTGAAGTAACAGACGCTAAGGAAAGGGGTGGATTTGCCATGCCAGACTTGAGACTGTATTATGAAGCGGCCTGTCTCTGCTGGATAAAAGATTGGATTACTTTAGTTGATGAGGATCTTTTAAATCTAGAAGGTCACGATAATAGATTTGGTTGGCACGCTTATCTCTGGTATGATAAAGTGAAAGTACACAAAAGTTTTACGAACCATGTAATTAGAAAGTCATTATTTCAGGTCTGGGAATGTTTGAAACCTTTATTAGAAAGACACACCCCGAGGTGGTTATCCCCGATTGAAGCATCGGCAATTAAGATGAAAGATATAGAAGGAGTGGGGATCACATATGGGGATGTGTTAACTCTCTCAGAAAAAGGTCCTAGACTGAAATCTTACGAAATGTTAAAAGAGAAGTTAACAGGTTGGTTCCAGTACCATCAGCTACACAATATCTTTCAGAAAGATAGAAAGATGTCCGGGTTTGGGGAGAAGGAGTCTAAGTTTCAAACCATAATCATGGGCCCAAAAAAGAAATTGTTGACCAGATTATATAGTTTTCTGTTGGAGTGGAACCTAAAAGATGAACAAGTCAAAGAATGTATGACAAAATGGGCTATGGATTTGGGTCACAATATTGAGTTAAACTTGTGGGAGAGATTGTGGAAAAAGAATATGAAATTTACTGCATGTACTTTGATAAAGGAAAACATGCTGAAAATGATGTACAGGTGGTATATCACTCCAACGAAATTAGTAAAGATGTATAGGATGAAAGACGATCATTGTTGGAAATGTAAAGAGAAACAAGGTGACTTCTATCATATGTGGTGGACCTGTGAGAAAGTGAGAGAGTATTGGGCATTGATATATGATGAACTCAAAAAGATGTTAAAGTATACAATCCCAAAACGATCCGAATTTTTTTTTGTTAGGGTTGTTGGACAATGAAATAAAAGGGGCAGATAGGACTTTATTTTTATATGCAACTGCAGCAGCACGAATGCTCCTTGCTCAGAACTGGAAGACAACATATATACCGACTTTGGATGAATGGAGGGCGAAGATATTGGATTTTGCTGAGATGGCCAGACTGACCTGCAGACTGAGGGATCAAGATAACCAGAGGTTCCAAAAAGACTGGCAAAAATTCAAGAACTACATGGAGACTTATTGCAAGGAATTAAGGACTCTTACCGGATTAGGGTAGAACTCGAAGGATTATTTCTGTTCTGAGAATCTTTTTTATAAATATATAAAAGGGGTTTGTTAGAAAGGAATGCTAGGAGATAAATAATGCTAAAGCCACGTGAAGAACAGAGGGAAGCCTAACCATAGTGATGGATTGATTTTGTATTGTCAATGTTTTGATTATAACTCTTTTTTTGTATATTAAATTTTTTTAATAAAAAAATAAAAAAAAATTATAGAGGCATACTACCAGAACTTATTCAAGTCGGAGATGATCGATAAAGATGCCATCTTTCATTACCTCGAACAAGCCAATTTCCCAAAACTTACTGAAGAACAGAGAGCCCAGACGAATGCTCCTATTACAATGATGGAAATAACAGAGGCTATCAATCACCAAAAAATGAACAAGGCCCCTGGACCTGACTCAATACTGGCTCAATTTTACAAAAAATTCTCAGAGATAGTCTCTGGAAATATAAAAAAATCTTTTTACATCCATTTTAGAAGGCGAAGACATAGCAGATTCCTGGAAATTATCACATACGACACTGATTCCTAAAGAAGGGAATCTAAAGATTTGATACAGAACTACAGGCCAATTGCCCTACTAAATGTGGATTACAAAATCTTTGCAACCATTTTGGCTAATAGATGGCGGACAATCCTACCCCCTTTGATATCATATGATCAGACTGGCTTTCTTCCAAAAAGGCATCTTCAATCCAACATCAGAACTTTTCTCAATGTGTTGGAATACTACGAATCCCACCCCGAGAAGCAAGTAGCTTTCGTATTCATTGATGCTGAGAAAGCCTTTGATAACGTATCCTGGTCTTTACTTAAAACTCAGTTAGATTATCTACAGTGTGGCCATAGAATGCTGCGAGCAATTGAACAAATCTATTCCACCCAAAATACCAGGATTGTAGTCAATGGCCATCTTACAGACAAAGTTAATATATATAAAGGTACCAGGCAAGGATGCCCCCTCTCTCACCTCTTGTTTATACTAACTCTGGAGGTACTCCTTCATGTTATAAGAAAAACTCCTGGTATCCAAGGCCTACAAAGCAAAGGAGAAGTTTATAAGGTACAAGCTTTTGCAGATGATTTGTTGGTAATTATGGAGAACCCCCAGACCTCCTCTTTAGAACTCTTGAAGACTTTGGAGGCATACTCTAAAATTTCTGGACTAAAGGTAAATAGAGAAAAAACCTTGTTGCTTACTAAAAATATGACTTCATCCATGATTGAAAAACTGGTAAATCAATCGGGTTTCCAACATGCTAGTAAGGTAAAATATCTGGGTATTACAGTATCTAATCGTTGTAACTCTTTACTTAAAGATAACTATCTTAATGTTATAAAAACAATCAAAGCTGATTTCGAAACTTGGTCAAGACTCCAGTTATCCTTAATGGGCAGAATTGCTGCAGTTAAAATGAATGTTCTACCTAAACTGCTTTTTTTATTTCAATCCTTGCCTATATTACCTAATTTTAAGATCATTACGGATCTGGAAAAAAGTATACGTATATTTATATGGCAAAAGAAAAAGCAAGGATTAAAAATGTCTATCTACAGGATAGAACCAAAACTGGTGGCTTTGCCCTTCCTAATTTAGTATTATACTACAAGGCTGCTGCCATGACCTGGATTAAAGACTGGATTCTGATGACAAATAAAAGAATATTGCAGCTTGAGAGTCATGGCCTAGACAAGGGCTGGCATTATTACATGTGGTATAAGGGTAACATACCTACTCTCTTTAAAAAGCATTGGATAAGGAACGCCTTAGTTAAAATATGGTTATCGATTAAAAAACAATTCTACTCTAAAGCACCATTGTGGCTATCTCCGCTGGGAGCGATTTTTAGCTCCCATATAAGTGAAACTCCAAATGCTATAACTTATAGACACCTTCTGAATGTTGACCTTTCATTGAAACCATTAGGGAAATTAGTATCAGAAGGCTATAATTTAGACTGGTGGAAGTATCAACAAATATATTCACACTTCAAAGATCTCACCAAAGAGGGGGGATTTACGACTATTGATACTTCACTTGACAAAATACTTTCCTCTGGTGACTCCAAGCTTCTTAGTAAATTTTATAGTATATTGTTAAATGAAAAAATGATTGATACACTGGTCAAAGATACTATGATAAGATGGGCAGAAAACTTTGGTTACTCTATTCATCTAAACAAATGGGACTCTCTGTGGAACACAGTTAAAATCTTTAAATCTATTTCTTTTAAGGAAAATTGTTATAAGATGTTCTATAGATGGCATCTCGCACCACACCGATTATCCAAGATGTATAATTGCTCACCTAAATGTTGGAAATGTAAATATGATTGTGGTAACATCTTTTGAGTAAATACCCATATGTGGTGGACATGTAAAGAGGCAAAGGCATATTGGAAAATGGTAAAACTATTTTTAGAAAGATGTCTGAAAATTAAGATAGAGCTTAGACCAGAACTTTTCTTATTAAATATAGTAGATATAAATATTTCATATGATCAGAGATATGTACTTCACCATGTAATTGTTGCTGCAAGGATACTGTATGCGAAATTCTGGAAACAACCAAACATGCCAACAGAGAAGAATTTCCATGAAAAGATAAGAGAATGCATCGAAATCGACAGACTCTCCGGCTATTTAAAGGGAGACTATGATGAGATTTCTCAGAAAAGATGGCAAGAAGTAACAAACCTATTAGTACTGTGATAATATTTGGCAATCTATCAATATGTTATATTACTATTTTTACTTTGCTTGACATATTCAATGTAAATTTTAAAATTGTATACCCCCTTTGCTTCCCCCCTTTTCCCCCATACCCCCTCCCTTTCTCCCCCCCTTAAAAACCCAATAAAATTATTTAAAAAAAAAGAAAGATTACCACCTGTCCACCCAGGTCCTACAGCTTCCTACCCATCTCTTCATACACTTTTGTGATATCCTGAAAGCTGCATTTTGAAGTATTGTCAGTTCCTACATGGACTGAGAGAAAGGGGTTAGTGTCAGTGGGCTTGATGAGTCTCGTCAGTCTCTCCATTACACCCTGAATCTTGGTCCCAGGGAGACAGCAGACCTCTTGTGTCGGAATCCAGCTCAACAAAGGGTGCGTTCAGAAAGGAGGGAGACTGTAGTCTGTGATATCTGGTGCACGAAAGATAGAGAGTGTTCCGCCGTGCGCACCCCCACGGCAATCTTTATTCAGTTCCAAAGTAGGTCAAGCATACGTGTACATGAAGCCACAAGTAGAAGTTATGATTGGCCTAAACAGTGACAAGTAAAACAAAAGGAATGCTGTTATGCCTAGAGCATGCATACTGGATTTCAAACATGGCTAAGCAACTTCCCATGGCTGAATTTCCATGAACGTGACAGGCAGGCTTGCTGATAATGGCAGCTTTACAAGCTGGCTATTTGAGGTCTGTTAACCCTTTACCTACATTTCCACTTTCTAAGTTTTATTCAATTCGTGCTGTGAGCTTGTCCCAGTTATAATGGCTGATACTGAAGCATAGCATACAGTTGTCTTTGGGTTAAACTAGATATTAGGCATATTACGTGAACATCAATTAGCATAAACCTGAAGTAAAAGGGGAATACATTGAATGCAGCAACAGAGAAAAACAAGAATCAACACAATGGAGACTAAGACAATGAGAGCTAGCCGTAACCACCCCCAATTCAGGAACCAGCATAAGGGGAGGACATTCTCAGTAATGTAAGAGGTGAGATCATGGAGATCTTTGACTTGGTGTACAGCATAACTGTTATCTGAAATATTAAAGCAACACATTTGGGGCACTGTGTCACATCCCAAATGCAATTTCAGCAGTATAAAATCGATGGCAGCCCTGTTATCTAGAGTAGTCTGTCTAATTTCTGTTTGTTCACTTGCCAACGCTTTGGAAGTGTGATGAATAGTTTTAGCCAAGGAACATGCAAGAGCTTTGATATTTTTATAATTTGTAAAGGCCTGCACTGCAGGGATAATAACCCCTCCCAATGCTTGAGCTTCAGATTGAATTAGGACATCCCCAGAGAAAGACTCACCCAAAGGTTGTCCTGAGGTATCCCAGCGTCGTCGAGACAGGCCCTCCTGTCTTTGAGGCAAAACTATGGTCAGTTGGGACAGGCAACAAACAGAATCTGATAAGTTAGCTGGAATATAGTTGAAGGTGTGAGTACCACATGACGAAAACCATCAAGGGGGTAACAAAACATGAGCAAAAAGAAATGATAAATTAACAGTAACAGAACAGTTCAGTTGTGGGGTACCAGTATTGTGACAATGCGGCTTCTGTGAGTTAGAAGAACAGTTCACCATGCGAGTACAGGTAAAAATCTTTCCTACAACAACATTTGGGGTGTAAAGAGTAAAAGCAGATTTAGGGAGCCGTTTGGTGGCTGGGCCCCAGCTAGCAACATTGGAGTAGTCAGCCACCAAGGTCTCCTCACTGTTCATATGTCCACTAAGACCAGTATAGTCTGTTATATTGCTGGGCTGATAGCAAACTGGAATAAGGCATGTTGAAAGCAAGTCCCCAACAGCATAGGTAGTAGGAAGGCAAAACTTGGTGACATTACTGATTTTGGCAAGTTGAAGCCAGACGTTAGTCTGTAGTCCATGAGAAAGTAGCTCAGAAGGCACAGCAGCCTGACATTGAGTTCCGTCGCCAAACACAAGGAGAATGAATGCCAAGAGTATCACTGTGGTGGAAGAGCCTTGGAGGAGTGCCATGGCCGGACGCAGCATGCTGGAATCCACACAGCACCTTTTTCCAGGGCTATGGTGGCGTACCCACGTCTCAGGAGATGAGTGGTACCGGGCCTCTCCAAGAAGGATCCGGGGGTACGATACCAAGGGCTGGGGGAGCTGTTCTTCAGTCCTGAAATGCAACTCAATGGGAGAATGAGACCTGTTGTGGGGAGCAAGCAGAAAATTTAAAGTGAAAAGCACTTTGGAAACCACAGTACTGACATCCCCCACGGGCACCTGACATCCCCCACGGGCACCTGACATCCCCCACAGGCACCTGACATCCCCACAGGCACCCCTTTCCCCCGTTTGTTTGTGCAACAGGGTCTTGAAAGTAAGATGAGCACATCCTGCAATAGCTTGACCCAAACTATTATGTTCCAGAGGGTGCAAAAGTCAGAAAACGCCGAAGAAGCATAAGCTGGGGCATTGTCAGTCTTGATGGGTAGGGGCGACTAGTCTCTCCTTTAAGGGGAGTTGCCCAAATGAAGCCAGATAAGGTATCAATAGAAACCTGCAATTTAGACATGGGGGGCAGTGCAGGTACTTGTGTAAGGTCCATCTGCCAAAATTGATTGGCTTCTGTTCCCCGGGGGTTGACAGCATCAAAAGGCAGATTAATAGGAGCCTTGGAACAGGAAGAGCCACAAGAAACAATGTCTCTGGCCTGTAACATAGGAATTGAAAACTGTTTATGAAGCATTTTTGCAGATTGATGGAACATCTCATGACTAGCAATGGGATCATCAAAAAGAGGGAACAAGCTAGTGTCCCACAAGGCATTATCAGCCCTAGCATTTCCTTCAGCTAGGAAGCCAGGCAAATTCGTGTGTGACCTGATATGGGCCACAAAGCACGTGTGGCGGTCCTGAAGGAGACCTTGGAGCTGCTGAAACAAAGGCAGCAATTCAAGATCCAAAGCTGGAGTGAGATAAGCCTGAGAGAGGCAGAAACTCAGCTTATAAACATACTGAAAGTCCACTATCAAATTAAAAGGCTGGGCAGGGAACGTAACAAAAGCCAAAATCACAGCAAGTGCCAAGCACCGTTGGAGTCCTGCCTGCCAAAGGCTGAAAAGGAATACAAGTTGTTACACAATAGGGATTTAAATGCAAAAGGGTAAGTCTCCGATCATTAGGAGGATTGTGTTTGATGACCCCTATGTAGCTATCCATTGCAACCTGGAAGGGGACAGAGTGTTGAAAAAATGCCTGTGAGAAAGGAAAATAAACAGAGTCAATGTCATAACCGGTCCGTTGTTTCGCCCTCCCCCTGCATTTGATTAAAAGATCTGAGACAGCCTCCGGCAGGGTGTAAACATTCTTAGAGGGGGTGTGGGGGAGATGCAGCCACTCCACAATCGCTATTCCCCAGTCCTCGACAGGGGCATAAATGATGCAACCACTGGTTATTTCTTTTGAGCAGGGAATACGATCTGCAGGTGAAGATTGGCCGTCAAGAGTGGAGAAGAGGGGGGAGAGATCCGATGTGGTGAGGGCCAAAAACGAGCACGCCCAGTTGATGTTTCCAAGAAGCTGCTGTAATTCCACCAGGGTGAAGCACTCTGGGATCTTTGTGGTAGGCAGCACAGGAATCAAAGAAGTTTCAGACAGATGATGGCCCAGATACTTGTAGGGTGGAACACGTTGTACCTTTTCAAGGGCTAGGCACAGTCCACAGCTGTTAAGGGTAGAAGAAAGCGCTTCCAGGTGGTTATCAGTGACCTCTGGAGCCGATACAAGAATGCCATCCATATGACACAGTGATCAGGCCGGCAGTGAAGTGGACAGTGGGTGAGAGTAAGTCAAGGCACGGCAGTACCATGCCTATTGTATCAGCCGGGATGTGCCCTTTCCAGGAAGTAAGGAGGGGGCGGTGAGCCACAGGGTGCACAGAGACACTTCCTCAGCAAGGAGAATGGGGACACCTGGGAGGGCTTGGACAAGACTGGATTCCTCCCCCTCATCATTATTACTGCTCCACATCCCATCAGCCTCTTCCATTCCATCATCATCATCATCATCATCATCATCATCATCATCATCATCATCCCCAAGAAGCTGTCACCCAGGATGGTGCCCTATTGTTTTACCGGGATTAGAATTAGGAATTTGGACTGCAGCGGCAAGAAGCTGAGCCTTATGTCAGTGAGTACCCACAATTTGGCATACACGCAGCATATCCGACAGGGTGGTACCGGGACGGCTGTAGAGAGGAGTGAGGGCTGGCTTACAGTCAGCATTAGAGTTCTCAAAGGCCAGCTGTTTAATCAGGAGTTTTTGGGCATCCTTATTTTCCACCTGCCTCTCAACTGCCACAATTAGGCGATCCACAAATTCAGCAAACGGCTCCTTGGCGCCCTGGCAGATGGCAGCGAAGCCGGCAACAGAGGACTCGGCTGGTATGGGATGCCAAGCCTTGAGGACAATTTCAGCCACATTGGAGAGTGCAGTGTCCGGCAGAGCCATCTGCTAGGCAGCCGTGGCATAGTCACCCGCGCCCATTAACATAGGCAAAGTAAAGGATATGGGTGGTCGATGAGCCTGATTTTCAGCTGCTTTTGCTATTGCCAATTCCTGCCACTCTTGAAGGCAAAGCATGGCCTCGGTGGGGGTCAGGAGAGCTCTAATGATCACCCGCCAATCCGTGGGCAGCAACTTTTGAAGGGTGAGACCTTCCAGCAAGCTACGGGTGTAGGATGCTTGTAGCCCTTCGTCGCGAATGCTGCAACATAACTCTTTCAACACTCCAAAGGGAACTGGGGAATATTGATCATCCTGGGCAGGAGCTGTAGCCTGCATGGTTGGAAAAGCAGAAGGAGCAGACTCCATATCCAGGGCTACTGTTGAAACAGCGGCTACAAAGGCAGTGCTGTGTAATCCCCCATTGTTCGCAGTGGACAAGGCTGGAGAGGGATCAGGCAGTGGGTCTGACATCCGGTTGGGGAATTCGAGGTCCGGGTATGCCGGGGGCGGAGCCGTTGGGATGGCAGGCAGAGCGGGGCATGCTGGTGGCTGCGCCGGGGTTGTGGGAGGCGGGAGTCATGGAAAGGGCGGTTTGGGAGGCAGAACTTATGGAAAGGCTGTCATAGATTTTTGTGCCAATAATATATTGCCCGGAGTGAGTCCTTGAAGGCACACACGGATCTTAAACCATGTGTGCTGGACCGGAATAGTAACTCTGGGATGATCCTGAAAGGAGTAGCCAATTTTGTCCCATTTTCGAAGATCTAACGTGTCGTCTGGAGGCACCCAAGGACACACATCAGCAATAGTCTTGGCAAGGTCCTCGACTTCCTTTAAAGAAGCCATGTAGCTATTTATAGTGAGAAGATAATGCAGGTCATGGCAAAACTTTTGTTGTGGAGAAGAGAGAGCATTGCCGCCCATGTTCCTAAGTGTCTAACTTGACCAAATCCACTCACTGGGATCCGAAGATGCTGGTGCGCCTGGACCCTGGCGGTCATAGTGAGTGGATGAAAATAGCAGCAGGAAGGTCGCTTCCAAGCCTCAGAGCCTCACAACGGGGCACCACTTGTCGGAATCCAGCCCAACAAAGGGTGCGTTCAGAAAGGAGGGAGACTGCAGTCTGTGATATCTGGTGCACGAAAGATAGAGAGTGTTCCGCCGTGCATACCCCCACAGCAATCTTTATTCAGTTCCAAAATAGGTCAAGCATTCGTGTACATGAAGCCACAAGCAGAAGTTATGATTGGCCTAAACAGTGATAAGTAAAACAATAGGAATGCTGTTATGCCTAGAGCATGCATACTGGATTTCAAACATGACTAAGTAACTTCCCCATGGCTGAATTTCCATGAACGTGACAGGCAGGCTTGCTGATAATGGCAGCTTTATTAAGCTGGCTATTTGAGGTCTGTTAACCCTTTACCTACATTTCCACTTTCTAAGTTTTATTCAATTCATGCTGTGAGCTTGTCCCAGTTATAAACAGAATCATCAAAACCATCTTCCATATAGGGCAATGGCTGATACTGAAGCATAGCATACAGTTGTCTTTGGGTTAAACTAGATATTAGGCATATTACGTGAACATCAATTAGCATAAACCTGAAGTAAAAGGGGAATACATTGAATGCAGCAACAGAGAAAAACAAGAATCAACACAATGGAGACTAAGACAATGAGAGCTAGCCGTAACCACCCCCAATTCAGGAACCAGCATAAGGGGAGGACATTCTCAGTAATGTAAGAGGTGAGATCATGGAGATCTTTGACTTGGTGTATAGCATAACTGTTATCTGAAATATTAAAGCAACACATTTGGGGCACTGTGTCACATCCCAAATGCAATTTCAGCAGTATAAAATTGATGGCAGCCCTGTTATCTAGAGTAGCCTGTCTAATTTCTGTTTGTTCACTTGCCAACAATGCCAATGCTTTGGAAGTGTGATGAATAGTTTTAGCTAAGGAACATGCAAGAGCTTTGATATTTTTATAATTTGTAAAGGCCTGCACTGCAGGGATAATAACCCATCCCAATGCTTGAGCTTCAGATTGAATTAGGACATCCCCAGAGAAAGACTCACCCAAAGGTTGTCCTGAGGTATCCCAGCGTCGTCGAGACAGGCCCTCCTGTCTTTGAGGCAAAACTATGGTCAGTCGGGACAGGCAACAAACAGAATCTGATAAGTTAGCTGGAATGTAGTTGAAGGTGTGAGTACCACATGACGAAAACCATCAAGGGGGTAACAAAACATGAGCAAAAAGAAATGATAAATTAACAGTAACAGAACAGTTCAGTTGTGGGGTACCAGTATTGTGACAATGCGGCTTCTGTGAGTTAGAAGAACAGTTCACCATGCGAGTACAGGTAAAAATCTTTCCTACAACAACATTTGGGGTGTAAAGAGTAAAAGCAGATTTAGGGAGCCGTTTGGTGGCTGGGCCCCAGCTAGCAACATTGGAGTAGTCAGCCACCAAGGTCTCCTCACTGTTCATATGTCCACTAAGACCAGTATAGTCTGTTATATTGCTGGGCTGATAGCAAACTGGAATAAGGCATGTTGAAAGCAAGTCCCCAACAGCATAGGTAGTAGGAAGGCAAAACTTGGTGACATTACTGATTTTGGCAAGTTGAAGCCAGACGTTAGTCTGTAGTCCATGAGAAAGTAGCTCAGAAGGCACAGCAGCCTGACATTGAGTTCCGTCGCCAAACACAAGGAGAATGAATGCCAAGAGTATCACTGTGGTGGAAGAGCCTTGGAGGAGTGCCATGGCCGGACGCAGCATGCTGGAATCCACACAGCACCTTTTTCCAGGGCTATGGTGGCGTACCCACGTCTCAGGAGATGAGTGGTACCGGGCCTCTCCAAGCAGGATCCGGGGTACGATACCAAGGGCTGGGGAGATGTTCTTCAGTCCTGAAATGCAACTCAATGGGAGAATGAGACCTGTTGTGGGGAGCAAGCAGAAAATTTAAAGTGAAAAGCACTTTGGAAACCACAGTACTGACATCCCCCACGGGCACCTGACATCCCCCACGGGCACCTGACATCCCCCACAGGCACCTGACATCCCCACAGGCACCCCTTTCCCCCGTTTGTTTGTGCAACAGGGTCTTGAAAGTAAGATGAGCACATCCTGCAATAGCTTGACCCAAACTATTATGTTCCAGAGGGTGCAAAAGTCAGAAAACGCCGAAGAAGCATAAGCTGGGGCATTGTCAGTCTTGATGGGTAGGGGCGACTAGTCTCTCCTTTAAGGAGTTGCCCAAATGAAGCCAGATAAGGTATCAATAGAAACCTGCAATTTAGACATGGGGGGCAGTGCAGGTACTTGTGTAAGGTCCATCTGCCAAAATTGATTGGCTTCTGTTCCCCGGGGGTTGACAGCATCAAAAGGCAGATTAATAGGAGCCTTGGAACAGGAAGAGCCACAAGAAACAATGTCTCTGGCCTGTAACATAGGAATTGAAAACTGTTTATGAAGCATTTTTGCAGATTGATGGAACATCTCATGACTAGCAATGGGATCATCAAAAAGAGGGAACAAGCTAGTGTCCCACAAGGCATTATCAGCCCTAGCATTTCCTTCAGCTAGGAAACCAGGCAAATTCGTGTGTGACCTGATATGGGCCACAAAGCACATGTGGCGGTCCTGAAGGAGACCTTGGAGCTGCTGAAACAAAGGCAGCAATTCAAGATCCAAAGCTGGAGTGAGATAAGCCTGAGAGAGGCAGAAACTCAGCTTATAAACATACTGAAAGTCCACTATCAAATTAAAAGGCTGGGCAGGGAACGTAACAAAAGCCAAAATCACAGCAAGTGCCAAGCACTGTTGGAGTCCTGCCTGCCAAAGGCTGAAAAGGAATACAAGTTGTTACACAATAGGGATTTAAATGCAAAAGGGTAAGTCTCCGATCCTTAGGAGGATTGTGTTTGATGACCCCTATGTAGCTATCCATTGCAACCTGGAAGGGGACAGAGTGTTGAAAAAATGCCTGTGAGAAACGAAAATAAACAGAGTCAATGTCATAACCGGTCCGTTGTTTCGCCTCCCCTGCATTTGATTAAAAGATCTGAGACAGCCTCCGGCAGGGTGTAAACATTCTTAGAGGGGGTGTGGGGGAGATGCAGCCACTCCACAATCGCTATTCCCCAGTCCTCGACAGGGGCATAAATGATGCAACTACTGGTTATTTCTTTTGAGCAGGGAATACGATCTGCAGGTGAAGATTGGCCGTCAAGAGTGGAGAGAAGAGGGGGAGAGATCCGATGTGGTGAGGGCCAAAACGAGCACGCCCAGTTGATGTTTCCAAGAAGCTGCTGTAATTCCACCAGGGTGAAGCACTCTGGGATCTTTGTGGTAGGCAGCACAGGAATCAAAGAAGTTTCAGACAGATGATGGCCCAGATACTTGTAGGGTGGAACACGTTGTACCTTTTCAAGGGCTAGGCACAGTCCACAGCTGTTAAGGGTAGAAGAAAGCGCTTCCAGGTGGTTATCAGTGACCTCTGGAGCCGATACAAGAATGCCATCCATATGACGCAGTGATCAGGCCGGCAGTGAAGTGGACAGTGGGTGGGAGTAAGTCAAGGCACGGCAGTACCATGCCTATTGCATCAGCTGGGATGTGCCCTTTCCAGGAAGTAAGGAGGGGGCGGTGAGCCACAGGGTGCACAGAGACACTTCCTCAGCAAGGAGAATGGGGACACCTGGGAGGGCTTGGACAAGATTGGATTCCTCCCCCTCATCATTATTACTGCTCCACATCCCATCAGCCTCTTCCATTCCATCATCATCATCATCATCATCATCATCATCATCATCATCATCATCATCATCATCATCATCCCCAAGAAGCTGCCGCCCAGGATGGTGCCCTATTGTTTTACCGGGATTAGAATTAGGAATTTGGACTGCAGCGGCAAGAAGCTGAGCCTTATGTCAGTGAGTACCCACAATTTGGCATACACGCAGCATATCCGACAGGGTGGTATCGGGACGGCTGTAGAGAGGAGTGAGGGCTGGCTTACAGTCAGCATTAGAGTTCTCAAAGGCCAGCTGTTTAATCAGGAGTTTTTGGGCATCCTTATTTTCCACCTGCCTCTCAACTGCCACAATTAGGCGATCCACAAATTCAGCAAACGGCTCCTTGGCGCCCTGGAAGATGGCAGCGAAGCCGGCAACAGAGGACTCGGCTGGTATGGGACGCCAAGCCTTGAGGACAATTTCAGCCACATTGGAGAGTGCAGTGTCCGGCAGAGCCATCTGCTAGGCAGCCGTGGCATAGTCACCCGCGCCCATTAACATAGGCAAAGTAAAGGATATGGGTGGTCGATGAGCCTGATTTTCAGCTGCTTTTGCTATTGCCAATTCCTGCCACTCTTGAAGGCAAAGCATGGCCTCGGTGGGGGTCAGGAGAGCTCTAATGATCACCCGCCAATCCGTGGGCAGCAGCTTTTGAAGGGTGAGACCTTCCAGCAAGCTACGGGTGTAGGATGCTTGTAGCCCTTCGTCGCGAATGCTGCAACATAACTCTTTCAACACTCCAAAGGGAACTGGGGAATATTGATCATCCTGGGCAGGAGCTGTAGCCTGCATGGTTGGAAAAGCAGAAGGAGCAGACTCCATATCCAGGGCTACTGTTGAAACAGCAGCTACAAAGGCAGTGCTGTGTAATCCCCCATTGTTCGCAGTGGACAAGGCTGGAGAGGGATCAGGCAGTGGGTCTGACAGCCGGTTGGGGAATTTGAGGTCCAGGTATGCCGGGGGCGGAGCCGTTGGGATGGCAGGCAGAGCGGGGCATGCTGGCGGCTGCGCCGGGGTTGTGGGAGGCGGGAGTCATGGAAAGGGCGGTTTGGGAGGCAGAACTTATGGAAAGGCTGTCATAGATTTTTGTGCCAATAATATATTGCCCGGAGTGAGTCCTTGAAGGCACACACGGATCTTAAACCATGTGTGCTGGACCGGAATAGTAACTCTGGGATGATCCTGAAAGGAGTAGCCAATTTTGTCCCATTTTCGAAGATCTAACGTGTCGTCTGGAGGCACCCAAGGACACACATCAGTAATAGTCTTGGCAAGGTCCTCGACTTCCTTTAAAGAAGCCATGTAGCTATTTTTAGTGAGAAGATAATGCAGGTCATGGCAAAACTTTTGTTGTGGAGAAGAGAGAGCATTGCCGCCCATGTTCCTAAGTGTCTAACTTGACCAAATCCACTCACTGGGATCCGAAGATGCTGGTGCGCCTGGACCCTGGCGGTCATAGTGAGTGGATGAAAATAGCAGCAGGAAGGTCGCTTCCAAGCCTCAGAGCCTCACAACGGGGCACCACTTGTCGGAATCCAGCCCAACAAAGGGTGCGTTCAGAAAGGAGGGAGACTGCAGTCTGTGATATCTGGTGCACGAAAGATAGTGTTCCGCCGTGCATACCCCCACAGCAATCTTTATTCAGTTCCAAAATAGGTCAAGCATTCGTGTACATGAAGCCACAAGCAGAAGTTATGATTGGCCTAAACAGTGATAAGTAAAACAATAGGAATGCTGTTATGCCTAGAGCATGCATACTGGATTTCAAACATGACTAAGTAACTTGCCATGGCCGAATTTCCGTGCACGTGACAGGCAGGCTTGCTGATAATGGCAGCATTACAAGCTGGCTATTTGAGGCCTGTTAACCCTTTACCTACACTCTCAGTTCATTTTCCTGTCAGTGGTGAATACAGTAAGAAGCCTTTCCACTTCTCCCCCTTCGATACAGTGGATTTTTTTTCAAAGAACTACCATAAATCACCCTTTCATCTTATTAGGGAGGTGAGAAGAGGCCAACTCTCCTCCCTGCTTAACAGCACTGAGGCATGGTTTATTCTTGGGTAAATTTCTAGGCAGAAGTTAAAGCTTTTTCATGGCTGTGTTTGTTTTGCTTGGCTGATATATTTTTTATCATTTTTGGTTTTTTGAAACGCTGCCTTGTGAGTGTTAGATAGGGTTAACTCGACTTACAATTCCCCCCCCCCCCAGATATTTTTCAAAAAATGGTTCTCCCATCGCGCTTTGTGTTTGGGAGGTTTTATAACACTCACACCATACTTCCAGACCCCTGTGGGTTGCATGAGGCGTGGAGTGAGGAGGTGTAGAATGGTGTTAGAGCGAGAGTTGGAGAGTGTTGGAGTTCTTTTGGAGATTTTTGAGCATTTTTCCTGTGTTTTTTCCTGCAATTCTCTACTGCTGGAAATGCAGATTGATTTTTATTCTCTCTCTGTGTCTCTGTCTCTGTCTCTGTCTCTGTCTCTGTCTGTCTCTTCTCTCTCTCTCTCTTTCTCCACAAACCCCGATGCCAACTCTGCCCACACAACTACTCTGGCAACACAATCACAGGACCCAACAATGTCAAATACAGTATCAAGGGCAACTTCACCTGCTCCTCAACTAACGTGATCTATGCCATCTTTTGCCAGCAATGCCCATCTGCACTTTACATTGGACAAACAGGACAATCTCTAAGAAAACGCATCAATGGACACAAGTTTGACATAAGAAACCACAATACACAGAAACCTGTCTCAAATCACTTCAGTTTACCTGGACACTTATTGAAGGACTTGAAGGTCACCTTTTTGGAACAGAATCATTACAGATCAAGAATACAAAGGGAATTTCAAATATTTAAATCTTTTACTGTTTTTATTTTTAATTCTTCCTTCCTTCCTTTCTTCCCTGTCCAGGGAGTCCTTTAGTTTTTAAAGTTTCTACCCTTGTTCTTCTTCCTCTCCTGATTCCTCTGGCTGTAAGTTTTCTTCATCCTTCTCATGCTCCTCATCCTCTTCCTGGTCCTCATCCTCACATAATCTCTTCAATATCTGTTCTGCTTTCATTGTAGAGTTTACATAGTGTCTTTGACCTGCAAATTCAAATGTAACTCCTTCTGGGAAAAGCCATCTATAGGATATATCTTTTCTCCTCAATGTCTTAGTTAACTTCTCATATTGTTTCCTTAGCTGTCTAATTTTCCAAGGTACATGATTTAAAGCCTTTATATTTTTACCATATTTTATAAATGTCTTACCTTGGATTGCCTTCAGTGCCTTATTTCTAAACCCAGATTTTAAGAACCTAATCTGTAATTCTCTAGGAAATTGCATTTCCTAATAAAAGTGGATGAGGTTCTTCTTACTATGTCAATATTAGATTCAATTTCTTCTTTCCCCAGACCCGTCCACCCTGTTAATATCCTGACAGGAAAAAACACACATCTTGTTCCTTCTGGTCTCGGGCATTTTGTAATCTCAAGAGAAAATTTGCATTTCAAATTGAATGTGCATAAGGTCAGTATCTTCCTGTTTTTCTGTCTTTCCATATTTCTTATTATTTGTTTAGTTTCTTCAGTTTCCTTTTCCATTTTCTTAGATACTAAAAGTGATTTCTGCATGTCTTGTTTAAGTTCTATAAGTTCTTTTTCCATATCTTTCTTATATTCATGCAGATTCATACACTCAAGTTTCATATCATCCATTTTTTCCAGCCTCTCTAGTCTAGCCTCCCATTTCTTATTTTGTTGTTCCTGATGTTCAAAAAAATTGTTCTGTTGCACTTGCATTACATTCTGTTGGGTTTGTATTGAAGCCAACATCTTTCCCACCATATTCTGCATGGAAATGACCTGGGATTCTTGGCTTACTAATTTCCCTATAGAGGATTCCAGAACTGGTGAGGATTTTCCTACCCCTCCTTTTGCCCTTGTTGCCATGTCAACAATTCTAACCATACTAACAATATCAACCATACATAGTAAATATAGAATACCGTTAGACTGCAGATCAAATCCACCCAGCAAATATATAAATCAGGCCTCAAAAAACAAACAAACAAACAAACAGTGTCCAAAATTATATGGTAGGAAAGAAGTTAAAGTATATTTCTTTAAAGGTGCTTTTACACAACCTCTAAAATCCGGTGGCAACTTAAATTCAGACCAGAGATCATGGGGGTTTGTCCTTCTTCCTGTGTTCCCACCCCTCCGCACTCCATTGTTCCTGTCTGCATGAGGGGAGGAAGAAAAAAAGGGAGGAAAAAAGCAGGCTCACCTCCGTCTTGGTTGAAGCAGCCTCGAGCAGCCCCGTAGTGATTCCTGTCTCTTAAAGGGGCAGCGGGGACAAAAAAACAAACATTCACAGCTTTACAATCCGCATTGGAAGATTTTTTTACCTCCTGGAGGCCAGGTACTTGAAAAGTGCGCTGGGACGCGCTTAGGTGGGTGTGGTCGTACTTTTTTTTTTTTAAGTCCGGAGCTGGTGGGAGCTGGTGCAGTGGTTAAATGCCTGTACTGCAGGTAAAACTGTGCTCACGACCTGGGTTCAATTCCAGGTAGCAGGCTCAAGGTTCACTCAGCCTTCCATCCTTCCGAGGTCGGTAAAATGAGTACCCAGCTTGCTGGGGGGGGGCAATGTGTAGCCTGCACACTGTAATTAAAAATTGTAAACCGCCCAGAGACTACTTGTAGTGGTATGGGGTGGTATATAAGCAGAACACTTTGCTTTAAGCTCCGGATCTGGGATCCCTTTGCCTCAGATTTTAGGGGTTGTGTAAAAGCACCCTAAGATATATAGGCATTTTGCTTCTCAGCCCCAAACATTCTTCGCCTGGCAATTCCTCTTTTAATCCACCAGATGTCAGTGTCTCCTTTATTCTTCACTCCAAACTATGCACACCAGTTATATTATCCCTCAGTCAAACAGGGCGAGGTGAAAATGGGCACTCCGTTTTCCTCCATTCTTCTTCTCCCCTCCCACAAGGCCTAAGTGACTTGTAATCAGCCCCAAAGTAGCAAAATAATAAAGGTTCCCCCAAAAAAGAGAAACCTACTCCCACCCACAATCAAAAATCAGTCAATTTAATGACGAAAAAAGTCCAGTGTCGTCTCATTTTCACTTTTCAGTTGAAGCAACTTGAGTCAAATATTTCTTTCTGAATCTTCTCATGCCACCTCCTCCCTAGAGCTCAGCTTTCCACCATTATAAACTGGCTCCAGATGAGTCTCACCTCAAGAAGAAAACTCCAAACTGTGAGTGTCACACAGTGCAACCCACTATCAACTCCACACTTGTTCCTTCCCTTTTGGACCTCTTTTCCTCTCCTGGATAAGAGGTGAGGCCCCACAGGTCCCTGAAAATCTCTCCTGGAAATGGAGCTCTGTTTAGAGCTGCCGTTTGCTTCTGGAGCTCCTCCTCCATCTGAAGCTCCTCCTCCCTTAAGCTCCTGAACTCACCCCAAAAGACGCCTAAACACCCCAGGAAAATGTTCTATCATTTGAGGAAATTAAACTGAGAAATAATTTGTATTCAAGAAACACATTTGAAAAAGGCAGATGAGAAATTAATAGAAAATAAGAAATTGGGAACCGTTTGCAGCATCTGCTAAAGAAAAAAAGGGGGTAGCTATGTACATCCAAGAAAAACTACAACCTAAATTAATATTTGCTTCCAAAGAGGGAAGGATATTGATGGTAGAGGTGAATAATGGAAGACAAAGGCTAATACTTCACGTCCCTCTCGCTGCAGTTCACCGCCCCGCTGGAGACCGGTTCGAAGGAACGTAACCTCACGTCCTTGTGGGGTCAATCCGAGTTCGAAGGAACGTTAACCTCACGTCCTTGTGGGGTCAATCCGAGTTCGAAGGAACGTTAACCTCACGTCCTTGTGGGGTCAGTCCGAGTTCAAAGGAATGGAACCTCACGTCCTTGTGGGGTCAATCCGAGTTCACCCTGACCACGCCCCCTGAACTGCGCTCCAAGCGGGGTGAGAGATTCCCGTCCTGGAGCTCAGGAATCTTTTCAATTCACATCTCGATCCGTGTTGAAAACCGATTTCAACACGGAGGCAAGTTCACCTCGCCCCTAATTGTAATCAGAGTGACTTTTATGGAAAATTATACAAAGATTTAAGGATTAGACAGTATGAGGAGTGCTACTTGGTGGGAGATTTTAATGCAGTATTAGACAGAGAGTTAGATTCAAGTAAAAAAACAAACAAAACAAATGCATGTACTTTAATTCTGTGAGCATTCCTCATGCTGGCAAAGGAATTGGACTAGATATCCATATAAGAGATTACACTTTTTCTCCAGATAGACATCAATCTTGGTTGAGGATTGACGTGTGTTGGGTCCCCAGAATATGGATGAAAGATATACAAGAGATGCAGATTTTTAAAAAATGTTTTATTGTTTTTTTTAAAGTAGGGAAAAAAGCGAATGGGAAAAAGGGAGAATAGGGAAGGGAAATGGGGGAAATGGATACATTAGGTACAGATCAAAAACAAAGACTAGATACCATTGAATATAGCTAATACTATATATCATTGAATAAAACTAGCTTAACAATTTTCAAGTGCAGCTGCCGCACCTTGCCATCTTCTTGCAAAGGTTTCTTCGTAGTTTCCTTTCAAATAACTGGCTAGTTTATAAGAACATAAGAACATAAGAAGAGCCATGCTGGTTCAGGCCAAAGGCCCATCTAGTCCAGCTTCCTGTATCTCACAGTGGCCCCACCAGATGCGTTTGGGAGTGCATGAGACTAGATATCTGTCTCCTGATACCACCCTCCTGCATCTGGCCCTTGAAGTATCCTGGTTTTAAGCCTGGAAATTACACATGTCCATCATGGTTTGTAACCTGTGATGGACCTTTCCTCCAGGAATCTGTCCAATCCCCTTTTGAAGGCATCCAGTCCAGATGCCATCACCACATCCTGTGGCAGAGAGTTCCATAGATTAACAACGCGCTGGGTGAAAAAAATATTTTCTTTTGTCTGTTCTTACTCCCCCAGCCCTCAATTTGAGTGTATGTCCCCTAGTTCTGGTATTTTGTGAGATTGAATATTGATCAAAGGCTACTTCTGCTAATTAGAGCCTTGCATGCCAATACTTCATGTATCGTTAGATGCTCTCAGAATGGCAAACTAACTCAACCCTTCAAAACAAATAAAGGAGTGAAGCAGGGCTGCATTCTGGCCCCAACACTTTTTAACCTCTTCCTAAATGACTTAGCTCCTAATCTGCGGAATGTGAATAGCCATTGCCCAAAACTGGGTCTGACACAAGTTCCATTGCTTTTGTATGCCGATGATGCAATACTTCTCTCTCGCACTAGGATAGGTCTTAAACGCTTACTTAATAGCACCACCGACTATTTCTCAGCCAACAAATTGGAGGTCAATTACTCCAAATCTAAAATAATGGTCTTTGCGAGAAAATGGACTGCCCACAAATGGCTTTGTAAGGGTAATGTTATAGAGCAGGTAAAGTCATTTAAGTACCTGGGTGTTCACTACAATTATAGGCACAGCTGGATCTCCCATCGCAAGTATGTCCTAAATTCATGTAAGATTTCTGCTAGGGCAATTTCACGATTCTTTTTTAGTTATATTAATCGGTATGTACCAGCTTCCCTGACAACATTCAAGGCCAAAACTCTCTCTCAAATCTTATATGGATCGCCAATTTGGTATAAAGCTATAGATCGCACAGTGGAGAGTATTCAAGCCTCTTTTTTGATGAGAATCATAGGCCTCCCTAAATGTGTCCCATACACCGTTCTTTGCTTAGAAACTGACATGATACGGCTGAAGACCTTGGCCAGATTAAGAGCTATTAAATTCTGGCTTGGAATCCTTTACAACCCAGTTCATACCCGTTTATTATATCAACTTTTGATAGATCCTGACCTTCCAGTCGAGATATCCGATGTTCTTACCACTCTTAAAGTAGCGGGATTGGACATTGAGCAGCTTGGCATGTTAAGTCAATCTGAAGCATATAGGACTATTAAAAGACAGGCTATTGAACATTGAATGGCAAG
This sequence comes from Phrynocephalus forsythii, assembly GCA_029282475.1. Classification (NCBI taxonomy): domain Eukaryota; kingdom Metazoa; phylum Chordata; class Lepidosauria; order Squamata; family Agamidae; genus Phrynocephalus; species Phrynocephalus forsythii. The sequence goes on along the minus strand of JAPFRF010000005.1, from coordinate 3,351,520 downwards.
AACAGTGCAGCGAAGCCAATACCATCAGCTCCCCACTTCAATTTAACATCCCAGTCCTACCTGGGAAGCCTGCTTTTTTTCTGACTTACCTAACATGTCCCGAAGCGTGCAGAGCCTATTCCCTTGCCGGATGTAATTCCTTCCCCTCTACACTATTGTTGGGCAGGTTCAATGGAATCCCTTACTCCCAGAGAATCTGTCCATGTCAAACTAATGCCATTGAAACGCTTGAACACATCTTCTTTCATTGCCCATTTCACAATGCACTTTGTAAGAAATATCTATCCTCAATTCTTGATAGAATGCAAGAGTGGGAAGACTTGGTTAAGCTTAGGTTCCTTCTCTCTACGTAAGTCACCTCCTATTTGGATAAGGTGGCCTCCTTTGCCTCTGAGATTATAGCAGCACAAGGATCTGGGTTTCCCTATTCCCCACCTCATTGGTTTGAGTAGCTAATGCATATATTAGAATCACCTGTTCCGTGTTTGATTTCCCTCCTTGCTGTACCTTATTTTCACTCGTCGTGTTGTTTTATTTTGTCCTAATGCCAATAAAGGTTGATTTGATTTGATTTGATTTGAGAGGGAGAAGAGCTTCCCTCTATCCACTTTACTCATGCCCTGAATTATTTTGTACGCCTCAATCATATCCCCCCTCAGGTGCCTTTTTTCCAGACTAAAGAGGCCCAAATGTTTTAGCCTTTCCTCATAAGGGAGGTGCCCCAGGCCAGTAATCATTTTAGTCGCTCTCTTCTGCACCTTTTCCAGTTTCACTATGTCTTTCTTGAGATGCGGTGACCAGAATTGTACACAATACTCCAGGTGCGGCCTTACTATTGTTTTGTATAATGGCATTTTAATATTGGCTGTTTTATTTTCAATCCCCTTTTTGATAATCCCTAGCATGGAATTGGCCTTCTTCACCGTTGCCACACATTGGGGAGACACCTTCATGGAGCTGTCCACCAACACACCAAGATTTCTTTCCTGATCTGTCACGGATAACTCAGAGCCCATGATTTGATAGATAAAGTTGGATTTTTTGCCCCAATATGCATTACTTTACATTTGGCTACATTAAAATGCATTTGCCATATCTCAGCCCATTCCCCCAGTTTGGAGACATCCTTCTGGAGCTCTTCACAATCTTCTCTGGTTTTTACCACACGGAAAAGTTTTGTGTCATCTGCAAACTTGGCCACCTCACTGCTTATCCCTGTCTCCAGGTCATTTATGAACAGATTGAAAAGCACCGGTCCCAGGACAGATCCCTGGGGCACACCGCTTTCACCTCTCTCCAATGTGAAAATTTCCCATTGACACCTACTCTTTGTTCCCTGGATCTCAACCAGTTCTCAATCCATAAGAGGACCTGCCCTCTTATCCCCTGACTGTGCAATTTTCTCAGCAGCCTTTGGTGAGGGACTGTGTCAAAAGCCTTTTGAAAATCCAGATAGACTATATCCACCGCTTCACCCAAATCTACATGCCTGTTGACCTTTTCAAAAAATTCTAAAAGTAGTATATGACCCTGGTTAAGTTAGTGAAAATGAATGTTCAAATCTCAGATTTATGTTGGAAATGTAAACCCTAACCCTAACCCTCCTCTCCCCCTCCCCTATCCACCCCCCAACTCTATATACTACAGCCAATGAAAATCTGGACAACAGCCAATGAATATCTGGTATGAAATGTATATCCCATCTCACACCTCATTCTGCTGCTATATGTCTGAAGAAGTGGACATGTAGTCCATGAAATGTTACATTAAAATATGAAAGTTAGTTTTTAAGGTGCCACATGTTTGTGTCTTTTGTTTGTTTTGTTTTTCTTTGATTTTTGCCTGAAATTCTTGAAAAGACTAACACGGCTACCCTCTCTAAAACTTCTCTCTCTCTCTCTCTCTCTCTCTCTTGCATGGGTGCTGCTGCTGGTGGGTGGTGATACTGGGGTTCTAGCCATGTTTAAGATTTGTTTTTATTTTTTGGTCTTTTGGATTCTGGGGTCTTTGCAAATTTTATCTTCCTTTTTTGCATGGGTGCTGCTGGCGGGGGTTTCAAATCATGTTTAAGATTTTTTTTTTTTTTGTTCTTTGGATTCTGTGTCTTTGCAAATGTTGCATGCATGTTTAATTTTTTTGATAAAATTTCTGCTCTTTGGTTACCAGGGTGGTTTTGCTCTAAATGTTTTGGATTTCTGCTCTATGGTTGTAAGGTTAGAGTTAGGGTTAGGGTTAGGATTTCTGCACATGTTTGAATTTTTTTTCCAAATTTCTGCTCTTTGGTTTGCAGCATGGCCTGGATTTGGTGGTGCATGCCTGTTTGAATTTCTTGGTTTAATTTCTGCTCTTTGGTTGTAAGGTCAGGGTTAGGGTTAGGATTAGGGTTTCTGAGCACATTTGGATTGAAGGAGTCTCACATTGTTGTTGTTTCCTTCCTAGTGTTTGTCAATAGGCACCCAAGAAGGCAGCAGAGGCTGAGAAGCAGAAGAGGGAGCTGATCCTCTTAGAAGTCAAGAAGGACATCATTCGCAAGCATGAAGAAGGCATGCAAGTGGTAGACCTTGCCAGAGAGTATGAGAGTATGAGAGGAATACCTCAACTATGGCCACCATACTCAAGGACAAGAAGAAGATCATGGGTTGTGACAGAGCCAAGGGTTTCATGATCATTACCAAGAACTGGCCTGCTGTCATGGATGAGGTGGAGAAGTTGCTGGTGCTTTAGATCCAGGAGAAGGAGTGTGCAGGAGACACTGTTACTCAGGAAGTCATCTGAGCCAAGGCCAGGGCCTTACATGCTGACCTGAGCGCCCAACAGCCAGGGGCTTCCCACAAAGAATTCAAGGCCAGCCATGGCTGGTTTGAGAAATTAAGGCTGAGATCTGGCATCTGTAGCATGGTCTGGCATGGAGAGGCGGCAAGTTCTCATCTGCAGGCAGCTGAAGAATTTGCCACCAAGTTTTTGAAGACCATGACTTCAGAGGGCTACTTCCTGGAGCAGTTCTTCAGTTGTAATGAAACCAATCTCTTCTGGAAATGGATGCCGAAGAGGGCCTTCATCACCCAGGAGGAGACCAAAATGCCTGGCCAGAAGCCCATAAAGGACCATCTTACCCTCCTTTTTCTGTGGAAATGCATGTGGGGATCTGAAGGTAAAGCCACTGCTGGTTTACCATTCAGAAAATCCCTGTGCTTTCAAGAAGCACAAGGTCCAGAAGGAGAGGTTGGGTCACATGTGTCCTGTTCATGGAGGGGGTCAACCAGGTGTTTGGTCCCACTGTGAAGAAGTACCTCCTGGAGAAGAACCTGCCACTGAAGGCCATCCTTCTCATGGACAATGCCCCTGCACATCCTCTTGGCCTGGAAGAAGACTTGGTGGAGGAGTTCCAGTTCCTCAGGATCATCTTCCATCCACCTAATACCACACCTATGGACCAGCAGCTGATTTCAAATTTCAAGAAGCTGAACATGAGGGAGCTGTTCTGGTGATGCCTGGATATGACAGATGGTTCTAGCATCACCCTGGCTGACTACTGGAAGCACCAGTTTTACATTGTGGGCTGCCTGCAGCTTATAAAAAAATTGTGTGAGACGGTGTCAGCCAGAGGAACCTCAATGCTTGCTGGAGGAACATGTGGCCAGACTGTGTGGTCTCTCCAGCAGCCAGCACACAGCCAGTGGTTGCAGAGATTGTCTCCCAAGAGTGGTCCATGGGCCTGGAGGTATCAGAGGAGGGTGTCATGGAACTGGTGGAGAGTGACAACATCAAACTGTCTACCGAGGACCTGGTGGCTCTGCAACAAGAAGACCTGCAAGGTGTATAGCTTGGCACACTTGAGGAGCAAAAGGAAGAACCAAGGGAGGTGCCTTTGGCTGTTCTGAGGGAGACTTGCGAACTCTGGGGAAGGCTTCAGACCTTGGTGAGCAAGCACCACGAGTAGCAGGCTGAAGCTCAGGAACTTGGAAACCAGTATGATGATGTGGTCATTACCCCTTGGCGAGCAATGCTGCAGAAGAGACAGAGGCAGCAGACCTTGGGCCAGTTCATTGTCAAGCAAGGTGGGTTGGAGGAAGAACCTTCCTATTCTTCCCAGTTGCCGTCCTCTGCCTCCACTTCCCAAAAATGATTTTTGTTGGGATTTCTTAAAGTTCATTGTTGATTACAGTTTCTACTTCCTGTAAATGTTTGTTTTTCCTGTTCAAAACTGTGATGTGTGATGCTTAAAAATGTTGCCTCCAGTTGAGGTGTGTTCCTTTACAGAGTGCCTGCATTTTAAACTGCACTAGAGCGTCCTTATCAGGACCAAAACTTGTGATATGTGATGCTTTAAAATGTTGTCAGAGGATGAGGCATGACCAGTGTGCCCTGCTGCCTTTAAAACGCACTAGGAAGTGACCTGCTAGATGTCCCAAACCTATGTTGTGTGGGGTTTGTTAATGTCTGAGGGTGAGGCAAGTTCAGTGTGACTTCCTGCCTTTAAAATGCATGGAACTGTTCTGCATCATGTTTTTTAAAAATGATATGTGCTGCTGGAAAAAATTATTCTTGAAAGTTATGTTGCTGTGCAGTGTGCATTGTTTTAAATTGCAGTTTATAAATAGTTTATAAACCATTGTCCAAACTTCGGCCCTCCAGATATGTTGGACCACAACTCCCACAGTCCTTTGTCATTGGCAATCTAAGCTTAGAATTCTGGGAGCTGTGGTCCAAAACATCAGGAGGGCCAACGTTTGGACATGCCTGCTTTAGAGCAAAAACCCTGGTGTCTGTGTGTTTTTCCTAGCCTCCAGAATGAATTAATCCATTTCCAATGCATTCCTATGGGAAGCCGCTGCTCAATTTATGAGCATGTGGTCAGAATGGATTAAACTCATACGTCGAGGTACCACTGTACTTGCTTTTAGATCTAACACAAAAGGCCAGTTTAAGGCTGGCCTATGCTTCCTGTTACAGTCTGTATTTAGTAACATATTCTTGCAGTTCCAGGCTAAACTGCCTTTAGCTCAGGCTTTTCTGGTCAAATGCCCTATGCAGGGCAACTGATCTTGTTTAACCTCTATATCCTCCCTTCTCTAGCAGGTGCCTCATTATCTACCACATGGTCAAACCTGAAGAACTATATTGACTCTTTAAGTGCTGATTACCCACTCTCCTCACTTGTTCTAGTAGGAAATTTTAATGCTAGATTGGACCCTAATAATGCCTTATCCACGTATAAGATGTGGGAGGCTGACCATCAAATACTTCCTCCTTTCTTAGATTCAAGATCATCTCATGACCCAATAATCAATCAGGCAGCCCCGCATATGGTCAACCTTTGGAGTACCTCCAAATCATATAATCTTATAATTTTAAAATTCTTAATGGATCTAGAACCAACACTCATTCTGGTGAACAAACTGTTCTTTCACCTAGAGTTTATATTTTAATTTTTCCCGATTTGTTCTCTAAACTTGTGAACTTCACAATTGGCTCTTGCTCAGAAAGTGTTCATCAGCCTACCCTCTTGTCTTTATGTTGAATATCACCTCATTTAGCTAACAATACCACTCCATCTCCTGTTTCATATCACTACAAAATACTCTGGTTAAATAAATCTAGAGAGTTGTATGCCCAATGGACCAACTCTGCAGAAACGAGACATCTTATATTGCCCATTTCTCAAACCAATTCTCCATCTGTTGCCATTCAGTCTTACCAAATACTGATAAAGTTGTTAAGCAATATTCAAAATCCAAAGGGCCTAGTGGGCAAACATAATAACCCCCGTAACTGGTTTGATGCTGAATGCTGGCTACTTAAAAAAAACTTTGACTAATGTTTTACTGCCAGCATGCCCTAAAAGCACCTGGATTGACTGTACTATATCTAAAGGGGGAAAAGAATCATCAGTCTCTCTTGGATGAGAAGAGACATTCAAGTGCCCTAAAACAATAGGCTTCCTAGCAGCATGGAAATCGCAATGGAGCATCCTCTAACTCTCCCCTTGGAGCATCCCAAATTTGGAGAGGCTTGGTGTACGGGGGCAAGTTATTTTGATGCCAAACAGCGTGCCCATAAGAATCTATTGTAGTTTTTTTGGTTATAAGAGGCTTCTCTACTTCTCATCTCTCCCCCTCCCCCATTTTATCAAATTTCTTGCCATTTGTAGCTTCATTTTAGCTTCATTTTAGTTTTTTGTTGTTGATTTATGTATATTTTATTTTATTATGTACCTTGTATTTTGTTTTTTAAAATGTATTGCTTTGTTTGTTATCACATGCTGTAAACCGCCCAGGGTAGTCCTTGGTCTAGATGGGTGGTATAAAAGTCAAATAAATAAATAAATAAATAAATAAATAAATAAATAAATAAATAAATAAATAAATATCATGTCCCAGTTTTTCTAATGCCTTCTCTGGCCATACCAGGGAGGTCCACTCTCACTTTGTGCCTTTGGGGTCTCAAAGGGTCCAACTGCTCCAAGCCTGTCTCTGCCATACCTGGCGGGGGGTCAACTCTCACTGTGTGTTTTCGGGGTCTTAAAGGGCCTCATTCAAGTAAGGGGACAAATATTTTTATTGCAAAAGAACAAACTCAGCCAACTGAGCTGTCAGCAGCTAAATCAAATGCAAAGTGCAGAAAGAAACCAGCACTTCCACCTTGGACAGCAAGGCTTCCTCTAGCTTGGGATGGGACAGGGCTATGTTGAAAGCAATCTGAAATGCTGACGAATGGACATTCTCCATCCTTTATCTTTACCCTAACCCAGGCATGTCCAAAGTCCAGCCCAGGGGCCAAATGTGGCCCGTTTTCAAATTTTGAGCAGCCCGCAGCCTCTTTTCCCCAATGGCTCAGCCTGTCACACATCCCACCAGCTGGCACCTCCCCATGCTGGAGAGAGATGTCACCTTGCAGTTTTATGGTTTGCCTGCCCTCCCTTGCCTCTGTCCATCCCCCAGCCAGCTGCTCAGCCTACCTGCCCCTGGCTCCGTTGCTGCAGCATCTTCCTCACCTCCTTACATGTCATAAAGCAGTGATGGAGAACCTTTTAGAAACCGAGTGCCCAAACTGCAATTCAAAACTCACTAATTTTTGGCAAAGTGCCAATACAGTTATTTAACATGTATACAGGTGGCTATGAAGGGGGGATGTCAGGTGCCCACAGAAAGGGCTCCGAGTGCCACCTTTGGCACCCGTGCCATAGGTTTACCATCACTGTCATAGAGGCTTGTCAGCCCACACACATTTCCATCTCACCAAATATGGCCCTCCTTGCAAAAAGTTTGGACATCCCTGCCCCAACCCAAAACCATTCCCATGTCCCGCCACCATCTTGGTTCCCCAGTCCCCAATATTTTCCACCACCATCTTGGCTCCCCAATATTTTCCTGCAGTGCCTCATCTCCACCACTGCACAGGGTCTGCAACCCTACACCCCCTGGAAACTAAAGGCTATAGTTTACCATACGCTGCACAGCGGTTCATGGGAGCAACACTCTCGGGTCACAAGTTGGCATCATTTGGGGATTCTTTTTTGTATGGTCCATCCTCATATCCTTTGCATCAAATTTGTAACCACTGTGCAGGAGAAATTCTTAAATATTTAAGTATGTGGGTGAGGTTTTTAATTTTGTTGTACAAATTCAAAATTCACCCAAAGTCCAGGGAGGACTGATACCATGAAAAATCAGACTCCAAAACATTCATTCGGGAGAGATAAATTATAGGAAGTTGAATGCATTAAGAAAGTAAATTAACTGGAAGTATACAAGGGCTCCAGGAAGTGGCAGAGCACCTGGGAGAGAGGATTATCCCCAGGGTAAACTGTGCCTGAGGGACAGGAGATTAGAGTTTTCTCCCATTGTCTAGAATTCCACATTCTCCTGTCTCTGCCAGACTGGGCCTAGTTGAACAATAGGACACCAACTTATGGAACATTTACTTAAAGATTTAGACCATCAAGAGCTTAATGACTCAGGAAATTGGATCATCAGGACAAACTGAACAATCACCCACCAATGCAGATCAAGAGAAACCTTGAACAGGTTTGTATGTATAAAAACTGATGTATCAATGATTATTGCTCACTCACACTAACCAGGGTGACACCACTGACTTTCTATTGGCTTGGCTTCAATAAATCAGACTTAAACAAGACAGTGTTTGCACTTCCTTAGTATATTTCAATTTAATTATTGCACTTTCTTAGTATATTTCAATTTAATTATTGGACACTGGTTCTGAGCCAAGCACAGACTCAACAATATTCTGTAAAAACCGGTAACAGGTAAATTAAATTGTTAGGTAAAAATTGTCACCTAGAAGAAAGGCAGGATATGCACCCTGATTGATAGGACAATGACAGCCATGTTATTGCCCTAGCCAAGGTTGGTCAGCCAACAACTATTCAGACTGCTGCCATGCTGCTTACCAGACAACTCTTGTTTTTGAGGATGAGACATGTGCAATCCATATTAGAGAGGGATTGGGGGAGGGGACTGAGAAGCTTTTGTCTCTGAGACTGGAAGGAGTGCTCCTTCCATGTGAATAGGAAGTGATACTAAGTGAATAACATCATTAAGACACATTGTGGAGCTGGAGGCAGCTTTGCAGATGCCCTGGACTATCAAATCTACAAGGGGATCCAACAGCCAATCAAGCCTGAACTATCTCTGGAGGCCAAAAAAAAAATGACAAAACTATGGTGGTCATACTTTGGGCACATTGTGAGAAGATAGGATTCTCTGGAACAGACAGCAATGCTGGGAAATGTGGAAGGCATCAGGAAAAGAGGGAGACCAAATATGAGATTCACTGACTCCATAATAGAAGCCATTGGCTTGAGTCTGTAAGAACTGAACAAAGCTGAACAAAGGACAACACATCTGAAGATCACTCATGAGGTCTCTACAAGTCAGAGGTAACTTGACACATAAAAACAACAGCAACAGCACCTTGGTGAATAAACCTCATAGTATTAGAACCAATAATATAGGGAAAACAGACATTCTGTCTCCAAATAAAATGAGGAGAAATTAGGACTTCCAAGTGTACTTTCTTTGTTTCATGATTGAGCACATTAAGAACTTGACAAAGAAAGCTCCAGTTTTTGTTTCCTGACATCTCCATTTATTTGTCCATGTGTATTTTAAATGTTCGCCATGTCATAAATGCCACTAGATATACCAGAGAAGGAAACCAGATTCTTCAAGAGGAGACAGAGGAAATCCCAACAGGAATGATCAACGTGTGCGCAGGGGGGGGGGGCATGTCTGTGTCTATGTCTATTTCATGTTTTTTTCTGAGATAGTACTATCTCACTTTTTAAAAACTGTTGGTTTTTTAAAAAAGCACCATCACAACAGTAGTGTTTCTGTGAATGGTAGCCAGTGTGAAGGCAAGAATGAAAAAGGAAATTTCAATGTACTGAAGTTAAAAGCTATCACATGGGGGGCACAGACAACAATATGAAACCCACATGAATACTTTACATCAGCTTGGAAAACTCCAGTCTAGAACTGGATGTACTTCACTAATATAAACACCCCCTAAATCAGACATGTCCAAAGTCCAGCCCGGGGGCCAAATGTGGCCCAATTTAAATTTTTGAGTGGCCCTCAGGATCTTCTCCCTGCCAGCTCAGCCTGTCACTCATCCCCACTGGCCAGCCCTTCCCTGTGCTGGCTAGAGACATCAGCTTGCAGTTTTATAGTTTGCCTGTCCTCCTTGCCTCCGTCCATCCCCTCAACCAACGTCCTCCCCACCCCCTTGTGAGGGAGGACAGCATATGTGAGCAGTGGTGCATCTTGGGTGTGCATGGGATGATTCCCGGGCCCTGCAACAGCCGCTGGGCTCTTGGGCACCTTGAACCCGGAGCATTTGCAGCTGTTGCCTTCTCCCCCTCCCCTTCAGGCTGAATGGTCAGCCCCCACACATTTTCACCTCACCAAATCTGGCCCTCCTTGCAAAATAGTTTGGACACCCCTGCCCTAAATTAAAAACAACCATTATTTCAAAATGACTTTCCCCATGTTTACTTAATATGCTATTACACATTTACCAAGCTGACAGTTTTTACTGGTTAACTATGACATTTGTCAAGGAATGGCTCAGTATATTGTGTAACATCCCAGCCCACTGCAGGAAACAGTTTGCTCCTTCTGGTAATAGCTATGAACTTTGCACTCCTTTCATTTTGAAAGAACAGGTTGGATTGTGTAAACTAACTTCAGCTCAGCCCATTCTGTGGGAAAGCCTCCAGAGGAAAAGACTTTTTCCTAACATCAGAGACCATGATACAAAGAGTGGCGATCATTGGAGCCGGGGTGAGTGGCTTGACCTCCATCAAGTGCTGCTTGGATGAGGGGCTGGAGCCCACCTGCTTTGAGAAGAGCGATGACATCGGGGGACTGTGGCGATTCACAGTGAGTGGCAGGAACTTGGCTTAAAGCGTCAAAAAAAAAAGTTAGATCCTGTTAAAAAGGAGTGGAGTAGTGGTATGAGAGCCAAGCCTCTTTTCCTTCTTCCTGTCTGAACACCAGAGATGTGTAACTAGAGCTAGACATGGGGAAGAAACTGAAAAGAAAGAAAAGCAATTTCTTTGCCTAGGGAGTGGAAACAAGAGCCTACAATCCATGTATTTAGCTGCAGCACTTTTCCCCCTAAAGAGGGCATAATGAAATTGTATTTAGAAGTAACACAGAGAGACGACATTATATTACTTTACTGATTTTCTATTGTTTAATTAGTTGATAAAGCTATTCTTAAGATCAGTTAAAGTATGCCACAAAATGGTATTAATGAAATATATGTGTGTAGGTAGAACTGAAATAGTTAAATAAAAAACTTTCTACCTTTAAAACTGCTTAAGACTGAAACAAGCACTAATACTGAATTTGCTAGCCAATGATGTGTGAAATAACATCTTTATATAAGATATATTCTCTGTGTTACATAACAAAAAACAAGCTTTAGCAAAAAAAGAAAACAATCCCTGGTAATCAAAAGCTTACCTATCACAGGCACAGGCCTGTTAGCAATATTTACAACAACAATATAACCTAGTTCTATATACACTTGCTTAACCTTCAGCATAGCCCTTCTGTTGATTTAATGTCACAAACAGAAGATTATAATTGTAACTTAGCTAACACATAAACATTTATCATTTGTAACTCTAGTCATGCAAAAATAGTCATAACTCTAGTCATGCAAAAATAGAGGAGTAATATCCAGTACATTTTAGCTGAAACAGAGCATGTAGGTCAGAGTGACTGATTCCAAAAAAGAATCAGCAAAGAATGAATCTTGAGGCTTTCCTTAAATACCCTTTCTGCTACCTAATCAATTACACCTGCCCGATGCAAAAAACAAAACAAAACAAAAACCAAAACAACAACAACCCAAAACTCTGCTGATGGTATCACCTGTACCTACCAAACCCCAAACACTTAGTATGGTTTCTTACTTCTGTGCAGGTAACTCTAAAAACTTCAATATTTAATTTATGTTTTTACTTTTCTTTGTAGAAACTTCAGCAAAGTCATACTGACAGGAATTGAATTTCCAGTTTCATCCCATCATGTTAATAATCTCAAATGATTTTAGGAAGAAACAGAAAAGTAATGAGCAATGCAAGAAGTTATTTATTAGTACATTACTTTTGAAACTCTTTAATAGGAAAGAGGAGGCAACTACTTTTGAAAAAAATTTTCCTAGCCCTGGTTTGTCTCTGCAGAGTTATTCCAGAATGCTTAAACTGTTTAATTAAGAAACATTTCCAACTGTCAACAGTAGATATTCCAGTTAAAACAGGGACATATCTTGATTTGGAACAATAGTCCTGTTCCTTGAGCATGTGGAGGCAAAACATTTGCTGCCCTCTGCTCCTCCATTCCTACACTTGGAAGCCTCACCAAGGCAGTCTCTGACCTTCCAACACTGAGCATGGAAATGTGAGGGAGCGCTCTATCCAGGTATATCTGAACGCCATGCACCTGGGTACCCAGATACAATTGGGAAGACTGTAATTGTGTGGACTGTTCTGTTTAGATTCCACTGAATGAGAACTCGCTTCCAGGCCTCCAGGCTCAGCATTAAGAGGATGGTGACAAAGCTGGAATGGGGGGGATGCACTGGTGTGGGGATGAAGAGAGTGGCATCATGGTTGTCTCGAAAAGGGCTCCATGCAAGGAGCCAGGTGAAGGGGGGCAGTGATTTGTGGGCTCCTTTGTAGCCCCAGTTTACTCTCCAGCCATGCCACTTTTGAGACACCCAGAGTGCCGTGGCTGGAGAGTAAACTGGGGCTACGAACGAGCCCACAAGCCGCTGCCTCCCCTTCACCTAGCTCTCTGCATGGAGCATAGTGACGTAAGTACATAAGAACATAAGGCCAAAGGCTCATCTAGTCCAGCTTCCTGTATCTCACACTGGCCCCACAACATATGTCTGGTTGCCCATGAGACTAGGTAACTGTCTCCTGATACCACTCCCTTGCAACTGGCCCTTGAAGTATCCTGGTTTTAACCTGTGATGGACGTCTCCTCCAGGAATTTGTCCAATCCCCTTTTGAAGGCATCCAGGCCAAATGCCATCACATCTTGTGGCAGGGAGTTCCACAGACTAACAACACACTGGGTAAAAGCAGATTTTCTTTTGTCTGTTCTCACTCTCCCAATCCTCAGTTTGAGTGGATGTCCCCTAGTTCTGTTATTTTGTGAAAGGGAGAAGAGCGTCCCTCTATCCATTTTAGTCATGCCCTGCATTATTTTGTACGTCTCAATCCTATCCCCCCTCAGGCACCTTTTTTCCTTTTTTTATTGAATAAATTTTATTGGGTTTTTCAGGAGGGAACAAAGGGAAGGGATATGGGGAAAAGGGGGTACAGTTTTTAAAATTTACATTGAATATGTCAAGCAAAGTAAAAAAGTGATTTAACATATTGGTAGATTGCCAAATATTATCACAGTACTAATAGGTTTGTTACTTCTTGCAATCTTTTCCGAGAAATCTCATCATAGTCTCCCTTTAAATAGCCGGAAAGTCTGTCGATTTCGATGCATTCTCTTATCTTTTCGTGGAGATTCTTCTCTGTTGGCACGTTTGATTGTTTCCAGAATTTCACATACAATATCTTTGCAGCAACAATTACATGGTGAAGTACATATCTCTGATCATATGAAATATTTATGTCTACTATGTTTAATAAAAAAAGTTCTGGTCTAAGCTCTATCTTAATTTTCAAATATCTTTCTAAAAATAGTTTTACCATTTTCCAATATGCCTTTGCCTCTTTACATGTCCACCACATATGATAAAAGGTACCACAATCATATTTACATTTCTAACATTTAGGTGAGCAATTATACATCTTAGATAATCGGTGTGGTGAGAGATGCCATCTATAGAACATCTTATAGCAATTTTCCTTAAAAGAAATAGATTTGAAGATTTTGACTGTATTCCACAGAGAGTCCCATTTATTTAGATGAATAGAGTAACCGAAGTTTTCTGCCCATCTTATCATAGTATCTTTGACCAGTATATCAATCATTTTCTCATTTAACAAAATACTATAAAGTTTACTAAGGAGCTTGGAGTCGCCAGAGGATAGTATTTTGTCAAGTGGAGTATCAATAGTCGTAAATCCCCCCTCTTTGGTAAGATCTTTGAACTGTGAGTATATTTGTTGGTACTTCCACCAGTCTAAATTATAACCTTCTGATACTAATTTCCCTAGTGGTTTCAATGAAAGGTCAGCGTTCAGAAGGTGTCTATAAGTTAAAGCTTTTGGGGTTTCACTTGTATAGGGGCTAATGACCGCTCCCAGTGGAGATAACCACAGTGGTGCTTTGGAATAGAATTGTTTTTTAATCGATAACCATATTTTAACTAAGGCATTCCTTATCCAGTGCTTTTTAAAGAGGGTAGGTATATTACCCTTATACCACATATAATGATGCCAACCCTTACCTAGGCCATAACTCTCAAGCTGCAATATTCTTTTGTTTGTCATCAAAATCCAGTCTTTAATCCAAGTCATGGCAGCAGCCTTGTAGTATAACAATAGATTGGGCAGGGCAAAGCCACCAGTTTTGGTTCTATCCTGTAAATAAACATTTTTAATCCTTGCTTTTTTCTTTTGCCATATAAATATACGTATACTTTTTTCCATGTCTGTAATAATCTTAAAATTAGGTAATATAGGTAAAGATTGAAATAAAAAAGCAGTTTAGGTAGAACATTCATTTTAACTGCTGCAATTCTGCCCATTAAGGATAACTGGAGTCTTGACCAAATTTCCAAGTCAGCTTTGATTGTTTTTATAGCATTAACATTAAGCATTATATCGGAAAGATCTGGATGTCCCTGATAACCAAGATAGCGTAATTGCTGACTTGGAGCCAGACATCCTGGAAAGTGAAGTCAAGTGGGCCTTAGAAAGCATTGCAAACAACAAGGCCAGTGGAGGTGACGGCATTCCAATTTAACTCTTTAAAATCTTAAAAGAGGATGCTGTAAAGGTGCTGCATAAGATATGCCAGCAAATTTGGAAAACCCAGCAGTGGCCAGAGGACTGGAAAAGATCGGTCTACATCCCAATCCCAAAGAAAGGAAATGCCAAAGAATGCTCCAACAATCGCACAATTGCACTCATTTCACATGCTAGCAAGGTTATGCTCAAAATTCTACAAGGCAGGCTTCAGCAGTATGTGGAAAGAGAACTTCCAGAACTACAAGCTGGATTTCGAAGGGGCAGAGGAACTAGAGATCAAATTGCCAACATGCGCTGGATTATGGAGAAAGCCAGAGAGTTCCAGAAAAACATCTACTTCTGCTTTATTGACTATGCCAAAGCCTTCGACTGTGTAGACCACAACAAACTATGGCAAGTCCTTAAAGGAATGGGAGTGCCTGACCACCTTATCTGTCTCCTAAGAAATCTATATGTGGGACAAGCAGCAACCGTCAGAACTGGATATGGAACAACTGACTGGTTTAGATTTGGGAAAGGAGTACGACAAGGCTGTATACTGTCACCTTGCCTATTTAACTTATATGCAGAGTACATCATGAGAAAGGCCGGTCTGGATGAATCACAAGCTGGAATTAAGATTGCTGGACGAAATATCAACAACCTCAGATACGCAGATGATACTACTCTAATAGCAGAGAGTGAGGAAGAATTAAAGAACCTCTTAATGAGGGTGAAAGAGGAGAGTGGAAAAAATGGGCTAAAGCTCAACATCAAAAAAACTAAGATCATGGCCACTGGTCCCATCACCTCCTGGCAAATAGAAGGGGAAGAAATGGAGGCAATGACAGAGTTTATTTTCTTGGGCTCCTTGATCACTTCAGATGGCGACTGCAGCAATGAAATAAAAAGACGCCTGCTTCTTGGGAGGAAAGCAATGGCAAACCTCGATAGCATACTAAAGAGCAGAGACATCAGTTTGCCTACTAAGGTCAGGATGGTTAAAGCTATGGTTTTTCCAGTAGTGATGTATGGAAGTGAGAGCTGGACTATAAAGAAGGCTGATCGCCGCAGGATTGATGCTTTTGAGCTGTGGTGCTGGAGGAGAGTCTTGAGAGTCCCCTGGACTGCAAAGAGATCAAACCTATCCATTCTGAAAGAAATCAACCCCGAATGTTCACTGGAAGGACAGATTTTGAAGCTGAGGCTCCAGTACTTTGGCCACCTCATGAGAAGAGAGGACTCCCTGGAAAAGTCCCTGATGCTGGGAAAAATCGAAGGCAAAAGGAAAAGAGGATGACAGAGAATGAGATGGTTGGACAGTGTCATCGATGCAACCAAAATGAATTTGACAAAACTCCGGGAGGCAGTGGAGGATAGGAAGGCCTGGCGAGCTCTGGTCCATGGGGTCACGAAGAGTCGGACACGACTGAACGACTGAACAACAACAACAATAGCATTAACATAGTTATCTTTATATAAAGAGTTACAACGATTAGATACTGTAATACCCAGATATTTTACCTTACTAGCTTGTTGGAAACCCGATTGATTTACCAGTTTTTCAATCATGGATGAAGTCATATTTTTAGTAAGCAACAATGTTTTTTCTCTATTTACCTTTAGTCCAGAAATTTTAGAGTATGCCTCCAAAGTCTTCAAGAGTTCTAAAGAGGAGGTCTGGGGGTTCTCCATAATTACCAACAAATCATCTGCAAAAGCTTGTACCTTATAAACTTCTCCTTTGCTTTGTAGGCCTTGGATACCAGGAGTTTTTCTTATAACATGAAGGAGTACCTCCAGAGTTAGTATAAACAAGAGGTGAGAGAGGGGGCATCCTTGCCTGGTACCTTTATATATGTTAACTTTGTCTGTAAGATGGCCATTGACTACAATCCTGGTATTTTGGGTGGAATAGATTTGTTCAATTGCTTGCAGCATTCTATGGCCACACTGTAGATAATCTAACTGAGATTTGAGTAAAGACCAGGATACGTTGTCAAAAGCTTTCTCAGCATCAAAGAATGCAAAAGCTACTTGCTTTTCAGGGTGGCATTCATAATATTCCAAAACGTTGAGGAAAGTTCTGATGTTGGATTGAAGATGCCTTTTTGGAAGAAAGCCAGTCTGATCATGTGATATCAGAGAGGGTAGGATCGTCCGCCATCTATTAGCCAAAATAGTTGCAAAAATTTTGTAATCCACATTTAGGAGAGCAATAGGTCTATAATTCTGTATCAAGTCTTTAGATTTCCCTTCTTTAAGAATCAGTGTTGTATGTGATAATTTCCATGAGTCTGGTATGTCTTCACCTTCCAAGATGGATGTAAAGAGATTTTTCATATTTCCAGAGACTATCTCAGAGAATTTTTTGTAAAATTGTGCCGGTATTGAGTCAGGTCCAGGAGCCTTGTTCATTTTTTGATGATTGATAGCCTCTGTTATTTCCATCATTGTAATAGGAGCATTCGTCTGAGCTCTCTGTTCTTCAGTAAGTTTTGGGAAATTGGCTTGTTCGAGGTATTGAAAGATGGCATCTTTGTCAATCGTCTCCAGCTTGAATAAATTCTGATAATATGCCTCTATGATTTTTTGGATTTGTAGCTGCTCTGTCTGATTTTCCCCAGTTTTATCTTTGAGTGCTAAAATAAGTTTTTGAGATTGTACCTTTTTTAACCTGTAGGCTAGCCATCTACCTGGTTTGTTTGCATTTTCAAGAAAATTCAGTTTGGCCAATTTGATTTTATGGGCTATATCTGCAGTCAAGATCAAATTTAATTCATGCCTACAAGAAGCCAGGTCTTTGTTCAGCTGCTCATTGCGGGGATCGTGGATTAAGTCCTTTTCGAGCTTTTTCATCGCATTGAGAATGGATTCAGATTGCTTTTTCCTCTCTTTGTTCCGTTTTGCCATATATTGGATAACAAACCCTCTAAAGTAGGGCTTTGAGGCATCCCACACCGTTTTCAGTGGTGTACCCTTGTTCAGGTTCATTTCAAAGTATAAGTTCAAGTCTTTGGCTGCCTCCGAAATAAATTCTTTATCAGTCCACAGAGCTGAGTTGATTTTCCAGTGTCTGGGCTTACCCGAAGATTTCAGAGTCCACAAAATAGCATTGTGATCAGATATTGTTCGAGGTAAGGTTTCTATATCCCTTGTGTTAAGTAAAAGATCGGATGTGGCCCAGCACATATCAATACGGGAGAAAGAGGCATATTGTCTTGAATGAAAGGTGAAACCATATTTTAGTGGATTTTTCCTTCTCCAAATATCTTGAAGTTCTAGAATATCAGACATGTTGAGGAATGATTTTGGCAGTGTGGAAGACGAGGTCTTGAGTTTTTTCCCTTTTGGTATTTTCCTGTCTACAGATGGAATATGTACAGCGTTGAAGTCTCCCAATATTATTAACTGATGATTTTCATATTGCAGCAGTTTCTGAACCAGTTCTTCAAAGAAGGTTTGTCTTCCATGATTGTCATTGGGAGCGTATATACCAACAATAATTGTTTCTTTAGATTGAATGTTTGCCTGGACAAGGATCCATCTGCCTGATTCATCTTTTTCCAGAAGGATTGGGGAAAACTCTGGTTTAATATATAGTGCCACCCCATTTTGCTTCTTTTCTTTGTTTGATGTAGAAAATAAGTTCCCCAATCTGTTTTGGATTAAATATTGTTCATGCTTTCTCAATATATGAGTTTCCTGTAAGCAGATAATTGAACATTGTTGTTTTTGGAGAACATTAAAAGTCTTTCGACGCTTCTGTGGGGTGTTCAATCCATTAATATTCCATGTTAAGATTTTCTGAGCCATCTTGTTTTACTTCCAGCGATATTTCTTCCCGGATTTTGGCCTGAGATAATGTTTCGGCCTGGCACCTCCCACTGCGCCACCAGAATCTTGATCCTGTTTTGAGGTCTCTTGTTTACGGGTCTGGTTATCTCGGCTGTCATCTTTAGTAGTGGTTTGAGTATTGGTTGTATCCTCACCTTCGGAAGAGGATGATGAAGAGGGGGAAGGAGAGTAGCCCAACTTCCCTGCATTTTTTTCAGCGAAGGTTCTAGCTTTCTTGTGGGATTCGATTTTCTGTAATTTCCCTTCCCATTGGAAAGACAAACCTTGGGGATAGATCCACTTGTATCTTATGCTTGAGCAGAAGTTTGGTAAGAAATGTATATTCTTTTCGCAGTTGGCGGACTTCCCATGGGACATCTTTCAGAAATGTCACTTTGGATTTATTGATTTCCACCTCTTTGTCTCGGATAACCTTAAGGATGCAGTCTTGGGTGTATCTTCTGACAAGTTTGACTATTACCTCCAGAGGGAGTTTGTTTCTCCTGGTATAGGCTGTAGGTTGACGGTAGATCATGTCTACCTCACGAAGGAATTCATCAACAGGTGCCTCGAGTAAGGTAGCCAGGCCTTCTCCAACTGTAGTATAGAGGTTTTCGTCTTTATCTACAGTGAGATTTTGGATCCTTAAAATTTTAGAGGAGGCTTCAATTTCTTGCGTGAGAACCAGTCTGCTGGTTGATTCCATTGTGGCTTCAATTTCTCCTAAACGGAAGTCGGTAACGTTCATATTTTCTTCCAACGCTTGTAAACGTCCACAAAAGGCTTCCATTTTAGAATCTACATTCATAAAACCCTCTTTCATCTCGGCTCTTAATTGAGAAAACCCGGTGCTCTGGTCTGATACCAGTTGGGCCTGGGTTAAATTTAACTGGTTTAACATATCTAGGATTTGGCTAGATTGACTTGATTGTTGGGACATGGTTGCTGAATAGGAGGAATGAGCTGGAGGGGTAGAGGCAGACTTTTTTTGTATGGATGGAGTTTTGCTCATTGCTGAGAGTTTGCACTACAAAATTCTGCTGACCAAAAGAGTCCAGGTTGCAGCGTGGTGTATTTACTGTACTGTGGTAATAAGAAGATCAATTTGCCTCTTCTCAAAAATATTACAGATTCTCAGAGGAATCAACAAGAGCTTGTTATAATCATATTAAGTTAGCTTGCTGCTTTCAAGAAATGTATATGTAGTTGCATACATAGAAAGATCCAGTAGATGGCGTGTTGTACCCACTTTAAGCCAGCAGAGTCCGAGAGCCGTATCAGAAGTGAAGCGGAGATTATAGGGTTAATCTGCCTTTAACGGAGAAAGTGAAACTGCAGCCCTTCCGAGAGGCAGATAATAACAAACAGGCGAAGAAGTAATTAAAGAAAAGCAGATTCTCTTTAGGTGAGTTTTGCTTGATTTTATATTTTTGAAGGGGCTATCTGGTAAGAAGAAAGCCACTCACATGGTTTTTGGAAGGTTAGAGGCAGCTCTTCTTCCATCCGGATCTCCCAGGGTCTCAGCCGCACGAGAATTCCCAGGGGTTTCTACCCCTCACGGGGGAGGGGGAACCACACCTGAGTAGCCTCGGTTCGATTCTGGGATGTCTTCTGCTCCCAGCAGGTGGTCTTGAAGTGGAAACACCCTCTAGGGACCTGGGATACAAAGACACTAGCCGGGCTGCTTTCAGCTAACGTCTCTGCTGCTCGCCGCCATCTTCCTTCACCTTTTTTCCAGACTAAAGAGCTCCAAATGTTTTAGCCTTTCCTCATAAGGGAGGTGCCCCAGCCCAGAAATCATTTTAGTCACTCTGAGCTAGGGCCGGCGCTTCCATTAAGGTGAACTAGGCAGTTGCCCAGGGCGCCAAAATGGAGAGAGGGCGTTGGACAGCCTGCCCCCCCGCCGCCACCCCTGCCGCTGGCCACCGTGGTCCATCCCCCCCGCCCCTCGCCTAGGGCGCAAAAAAACCTAGCACCGGCCCTGGTCCGAGCAGAGGGGGAAGTGCCGTGGCTGTGAGGGTGCAATGTCATGTGCCCACCAAAAGAGCTCTGCATGCCACCTTTGGCACCTGTGCCATCGATTTGCCAACACACCTCTAGAACCACACTAGCCTTGCTTTATTTCAAAATTAGACCTTTTTGGATGTTTTGCCTATCTAAATTGACCATGCAAGAGGCTGGCAGCAAGAATGCATGCAGTATGCATGCATATATATGAAGGTCAGAATGCATATATATAACCTAATGCCACAGTGTTGTTTACATTTGTAAGTTACTACCAGGATATTAACATGAATGGAGTGGATACAGTTCTGTTCTACAATTAATCAGTTTCACTCCCAGCAAAGGGATTTCCTCAGAGATGCTTGCCTTAGAATCAAACTTGCAGATTAAGGGCGTTTATAAACGACCCCTAAACTCCGGGGCAAATGGCTCCCAGCTCCGGAGATTAAAAATGTTTACCCACCAGCTCCGGAGTTAAGAAGAAATTAAGTGCAACCCCGCCCACTTTAGCGCGTCCCAGCGCAGCTTTCAGGTACCTGCTTTTTGGATGTGACAAATATTTGATCCGGTGTAAGGATAGTGAGTGCGGGGCTCTCCTGGCTTCTGTTTCTTCTTTTTTTGCGCCCCGCCCCTTTAAGAGATCTGAATGCTGCCGGGAACAAAACGGAGGTAAACCGGCATTCTTTTCTTTCTTTTTTCTCCCTCCCTCAGGCAGCCAGCAACCAGGAAGTGCGGCGGGGGGTGGGGACAGAGGAAGAGCGACGAACCCCTAAGATCTCTGGTCCGAATTTAAGTGGCCAGCGGATCTTAGGGGTCGTGTAAAAAGGCCCTAAGACTGCATGCCTCTCCCAACACTGAATCATGAAACAGAGAATGCTAAACGCAAGATAGATAGGTACAGAAAAACACACAATATGACAAATGGAATTTTGGAGAAATTCGAAGAAGCACCTCTACAAAAATGGGATAAAGGTATCTATTTTCACCCTCAGTTTGCATAGACTTGGTGTACAACATCCTCTTTCTTATGAATGACAAAGCAAGCAAACTGATTTTATATGTTTACAGCAGAAGCTGGCTGTGGCCAGAACTATGTGGCTGGCATCCACTGTCTCTAGAATAGGTTACTAGCGGTTACTCTATGACTGGCTCCTTCTCTCTTTATGTACAGGAAGTTGTTCAAAACAGAACAGGTCAAAGCTGCCTTTAATAACACAGTCTCCCGGATGCTTTTAATATTAGTATGAATTTTTGTTCTTTTCTTGTTTTGTCTTTTTTGCATGGTTTTTAAATTGCAATTAGAGATGGGCACGACTGAGTTTTCAATTGTCGGGGACGGGTCCGTTTCGGCTCGTTTCCGTTTGTCGAGGAAATTTTCAAAAATTTGTTGTTTCCGTTTTTCGTTTGTCGTTTGGGTTGGGGTTGGGGTTGGGGTAAGTGGGCTCTGGGAGGCACCTCTCTGGGTGCTTCTCTGACGTCTGACCCACTAAGAAGGGAAGCAAGGGAAGCGTTTCGCGGAGCCGCCGCGTACCATACATTTACATTACATTAGGGTGGGGTGGCAGAGGCACCTCTCTGGGTGCCTCTGACTCAGTAAGAAGGGAAGCATAGTAGCGTACTGCCGTACAGGTTAGGGAATGGGATAGGGGATAGTGGGCTCTGCGAGGCACCTCTCTGGGGGCCTCACTTTGACTCACTAAGAAGGGGAGCGTACTAGCATACTGACGTACAGGTTAGGGAATGGGATAGGGGATAGTGGGCTGTGGGAGGCACCTCTCTGGGTGCCTGGGACCCACTAAGAAGGAACGTGTACTTGCGTACAGATCTGGGTTAGGGTTGGGGTTAGGGTAAGGGCTAGGCTTAGGGTTACGGTTAAGGTTAGCGTGGGTTAGTGGGCTGCACCTGTGGGTGCCTCTGACCCACTAAGAAAGACAGTGTACTGCCGTATGGATTAGGGTTGGGTTAGGGTTAGGGTTAGGGTTTGTGGGCTTTTAATGCCCTCTCTGGCACACCCAGAAGTCTCAGTCAAAACCTGGCCATGCGATTGGTGGAATGGGTCCAAAACTTTGCATGGTCCCATCCCATGGCCAGCCCATCATTGCGCATGCGCAGGTGTAAAAAATAAAATAAAATAAAATAAAATAAAATCAATGGAGACATTTTATTGCAAGAAAAACCCACTGCTGCTACTATAAAAACTGAGGCAGGCATATTTTCGCCTGCTTTTATGGCCGGGAATCGGGTTTTTTTAAAAACCTTTTTTCTGTGCTGCTTGGCATCGCGCGATCGCAGCAATGCCATGAACGACAACGAAAAATCAGACCCAATTTTTATTTTTAGTTCGAGTTGGAGCGGAGTAATTCTCGTTACCGTTGCCCGTTACGTAACGATAACGAGAA
The DNA here is from genome assembly GCA_029282475.1 of Phrynocephalus forsythii. NCBI lineage: Eukaryota > Metazoa > Chordata > Lepidosauria > Squamata > Agamidae > Phrynocephalus > Phrynocephalus forsythii. The sequence continues at coordinate 3,328,825 of JAPFRF010000005.1, read as the reverse complement.
CCGGAAACGGAAATGCAAATTTTGCCTAGTTGTGCCCATGTCTAATTGCAATATTGTCATGTGTGAGGTCTGTGAGATTTTAAAGTTTTAACTTGTAAACCACTCAGAGTAGTGTGTGCACTAATGGAGTGGTATTTAAATAAATCAGTTGCTAAAGGGGAGAGCTTGAGGAAGGTCTGTGGCAATTTTTATGCTGGTAGGTGCCCATAATCAGTACTTTCAAGGACTTTGAAATTACCAGAGTTTCTCTACTGGGGCAGCTTGTTTGGTTTTGAATAATTTGTCCCCCAATACCCCAAATATCTCCAAATTGGGGTGTTTAAAGGGGAGAGCTTGAGAGAGATCTACAGAAGTTTTCATGCTGCTAGCTGTCCAGGAACAGTATTTCCAAGCACAGGAAATGGTGCTTTAAAATGTTTTTTCCAGGTGGCACCCCTTTTGAAGTTTAATAACTCAAGCCTTTGGAGGGCTTAAAGGGGAGTGTCCAAGGATGGATCACTCCAAATTTGGTGTTTCTAGGACCCCAGGGGGCTGAGTTATATAGAAACAAATGGGTTCATTTCAATGTAAAAAATGGCAATTCGTTTTGTAAGTAACAACACGCCACACCATTGTTTCATTTCATTTTGTTAGTTAATGAAACGACAAAAGAGTGCATCATTTTTTGTTTCTTGCCCATCCCTAATGATTTTATAAACTTCAATCAGGTCAAGAGTGAGTGTTTTTTTCACTGCTGCGGCACACTGGGTCGACACCTTCATTGAGGTGTCCACCAGGACACCAAGGTCCTTTTCCTGGTTTGTTATAGAGAGTTCAGACCCCATCAGTTTATAAATTTAATTAGGGTTCTTTTTTTTTGTCCCAACGTGCATAAAGGGGAGAGTCCAAGGAAGGTACGCACCAAATTTGGTGTCTCTAGGACTCCAGGGGGCCAAATTATAGAGAAACAAATCAGTTTGTTTTGATGTAAAAAAATGCCAATTCGTTTTGTAAGTAACAACACGCCACGTCATCGTTTTGTTTCATTAGCTAACGAAATGAAAAAACAGTGTGTCATTTTTTCTTTCTTGGCCATTCCTAATGATTTTATAAACTTCAATCAGGTCAAAATTGTAGAGGCCAGCTGTTGCAGCCTCAGGTTGTAAGGAAGGTGTTCCACTCCCCTAATCATTTTGGTTGCCCTCCTCTGCACTTTTTCCAGTTCCATAATATCCTTTCGGAGGTATGGTGACCAGAACTGTACGCATTGCTCCAGATGGGGCCTCACCATAGATTTATAAAGAAGCAAAATGACACTTGCTGACTTATTTTCTATACCCTTCCTAATGATTCCTAGCATTGAGTTTGCTTTTATCAGTAATGTAGTACACTGGGTCAACACCTTCATTGAGGTGTCCACCAGGACACCAAGGTCCTTCTCCTGGTTTGTTGTAGTGAGTTCAGACCCCATCAGTTTATAAACTAAATTGGGTTTTTAATTGGGTTTTTGCCCCAATGTGCTTAAAGGGGAGAGTCCAAGGAAGGTACGCACCAATTTTGGTGCCGCGAGGACCCGGGGGGGGGCACGTAATAGAGAAACGAATCAGTTCATTACTGATTTTGTATGATTTTTTTTAAAAAAATTAATCACTAATTAAACAAAATGAAGCGAAGGGGCCAACAAAATGAAACTAAATGAAACACAATTTTTCCATTTCGTGCCCATTCCTAAAAATCTTACATGATGTGGACAAAGTAGATAAGGAAAAACTGTTTTCCCTATTGCACAACACTAGAACTAGGGGGCACTCCATGAAACATTTGGATGTTAGATCTCAAACAAATAAGAGAAAGAACTTTTTCATCTAGAGGATCACTGGTCTATGGAATTCCCTGCCAGAAGAAGTGGTGACAGCTTTCAGCCTTGACAACTTTAAGAAAGGATTGGACAAGTTCATGGAGAACAAGGGTATCAATGGCTATCAGGACAGCCTCCAGGTTGGAGAGATAGACAGGATATCTCTCAATGCCATTTACAGAGAATCATAAGCAGCTGAAGACATCTGCTTGGGAATACACTGAAGCAAATGGTGAGCCACTGTGTGAGACTGAATGCTGGACTGGATGGGCTGTGGTCTGTTCCAGCAAGGCTGTTCTTTTATTATTTTGTTCATATGAGCTGGAGATATGGCCATTGTGTAGTTGCAGGCAGGTTATATTTAGAATGTAAAATGGCAAAAGATAGAAACTCATCATCTATATCTATTAGCTGATCTAGGGTAAATATACCACATTCTTCCCACTTTTTCCACATAAAGGGCTTTTTCTCAATTCTTAGTATTGGATTTCCGCATATAGTTCTTTTTGAGTGGGCATATGGATTGAATTGTAATTGGAGGACTAATATTTTCCATGTTTCCCTTGTAACTAAAATTGAAGGAGGTATGATTCCTTTGCTCAAGATGTATTTAGAATCTAGAGCAAACCATCCACACAGGGGTGTTAAATAAACCATTTCGAGAATTACCCAAGTTGGAGTATTTGTTGTAATGGAGATTTGCCAGCAGTTTACCTGAGCTAAAAGATATGCTTTATGATAGGCACTATCTGGAAAATTAAAACCACCCTCTGATATTGGCAATTGCATTTTTAAAATTGAGATACAAGGTGGAGAATTGCTCCAAATAAACTTTGGAAATAATATTTTAAAAAAATAAACTTGAGGAATATACAATGGGATAGCATGTATCACATATATAATGTGTGGCAATATATTCATCTTTAGTATATTAAACTTACCTCCAAAACTAAATTTAAGTAATACCCATCTTTCTAAGTCATTAAAGATACTGGTGATCAATTTATTTAAGTTCGATTTAATCATCTGAGAAATATCCCTTGGGATTAAAATACCTAAATATGTTAATAACTCTGGACACAGACAGAACTGCCCTTTATTATACAATGTCAATTCTTTATAATCACGTACTGGCATTAACTCAGGTTTTAACCAATTAATCATATATCCTGAAATTCTGCCAAAAAGGTTAATTATTCTCATTAATTCTGCTACAAATGTTTCTGGTTTACTAATACATAATAATAAATCATTTGCATGTAAAGCTAATTTAAATTATACTTGGTTATGGACAAAACCATATATCATTCTGTTCTGTCAAATAGTTCATGCTAGTGATTCCAAACATAGATCAAATAACACATACATACATACATACATACATACACCTTTATTGGCATTAAAAAACAGAAAATAGAACACAACCAAAACAGTGATGGGAGAGCATTGTCAAATAAAACAATAGGTAAAAGACCAAAAGGGGATGCACTCTCATTTCTTATTACTAACGGCTACTAGAAAATCTGCAACTTGTAAGGTGACCCATTCAGAATTGTCATGGAGTAAAAAGCTTGTGAGTTCCTCTGGGGGGCCAGGGAACATAGACATAATTGGATCTAAAAACTCTTTGCGTAACCTACTATGGGCAGGGCAGCGGCACAGTATATGAGGGACTGTGGCCGGTTCGAGATGGCAAAACTTACAGAGCCTCTGGGATGATGGTATACCCAGGTATCTTCCTGAGAGTACTGAGGAAGGGAAAATATTGAAGTTTGTTTACAAAGAGGGAGTCCCAGGTGGAAGTAAAGGGATCCTTTAAAAGGGCAGAGAGTAAGGAAGCAGGGGAAGAATTATAATAAAGGGCTAACCAGTATTTGATGGCCCGAGACCATGACAGAGTGGAAGGTAGGTGAATACCCAACTCAAGGATCATGGTTGAAAGTTTGATTGTGTTGGGAACACCTAGAATTTGTCTTTAAAAGGAGGCAATTACTACATCTACTTTTGTGGAAACCGCCTTGATCCAAATTGGAACTCCATACAGAAGCTGACTCAAGGTCTTTGTCTGAAGAACCTTGAGGGCTGCAGGTATGTACTGGTTGCCACTATGGTAATGAAAACGGGATACTGCATTCAGATGAAGTTTTGTTGAAGATATTGCCAAGTCTCTAAGGAAATTCCATTCTAATTGATGGTGGAAATGTATACCTAAATATTTGAATATTTTAACTTGTTCAACTGGTCTGCTGTCAATACTCCAAGATACTGGTTTCCATAGATGAGAAAAAACCAATATTTTGGTTTTTTCGGAGTTGATTATTAGATCATTAGATGTGCAATAAGTATGAAAGGCAGATAGAAGATGGCGTAACCCAATTTTGGAGATGGAAAGAAGGACCAAATCATCAGCATAAAGGAGAATGGGTAATGGGGAGTTACTCAAACAAGGGGCATACTTATCACAATGGGATAGCTGAGAACATAAATCAGCTATGAAGAGATTGAATAATTGGGGTGCTAATATACAACCCTGACAGACACCTTTAGATATAGTAATATTTTCAGAAAGGGAGCCCTCGCGGTTTATACAGACCCGACATGAGTTGGAGGAGTGAAGATTCCTAATTAAGAAAAGCAGTCGAGAGTCAATTCCCCAATAAGCAAGTTTATGCCATAATAGGTTCCTATTGATAGAATCAAACGCACCTCTCAGATCGATGAAAGCAGCATAGTTTCCCTTTAAAGTGAGAATAATATTTTTCCGCAAGGAAAGACAGTAAAAGTGCATGGTCTAATGTGGATGATCCTGGACGGAACCCAATTTGTTCATTGCCGGGAAGGCACTTCGCCTCCGCCCAGGCTGCTAAATGTTTAAGAAGGGATTTTGCATAGAGTTTACCTATAGTGGAGAGGAGACTAATAGGCCTATAGTTGGACAGGGATGTAGGGTCATCCTTTTTGAAAATCAGTACTAAAACAGAAGATAACCAGGATTCTGGGAAAATCCCAAAATGGTTGATCAAGGTAAATAGTTTAGCCAGGGAGGGAGCCCACCAACTGGGGGCATTAGTATTTCGCTTAAAATCCCATCAGGTCCCGGGGCTTTTCCAGGTTTCAAGGTGCTAATTAGTTCTAGTATTTCGGGTTCTAAGACTGGTGGCCAAGGAGGAAGGTCGGGGGACAGGGGAGGAAAAGGGAATACCAAGTCAGAAGCAGCAAAGACTTTAGAATAATGTGTAGTCCAAGCAGAGGGAGAAATGGGAGGAATGTCAGTTAAAGAGGGAACTGGGTTGGAGCGGGACACCAGTTGCCAAAATACTCTGCTGTTCTTGGAGGAGATTGTGTCGAATAACCTATCCCATTGGTTTAAAGCAAACATGTGTCATTTCTCTTCCAAGAAAAGATGAAAGGACTTTCTAACTGAAAAATAAAAGGTAAGTGCCTCAGAAGAAGGATGAGAGTGAACAAAGGAGAACAATTGTTTCAGTTCATATTTTGCGGACTAGCAATCCTGGTCAAACCAGGAGACTGGTTTGCTGTTCCGTGTGTGTGGAAGGAGAGGGTTCAGTGAGTTGGTTAAGTCTGAAATAATTGTAGAATATGCTTGGATAGCAACTTTGGGGGAGTTGGTTGATTGAACAGTTGCACACTGGCGAACAGTTTCTAACGATCTGGACCATTATTGGAATGCCAGTGAAGTTCTAGAGGTCCACTTAGGATATATAAAGAGATCAGTGGGGGAGTCACTACTGGAAGGATCCGGAAGGGGATTCAGTAACGACACCTGCAGAGGATATGGTCACTATCGGTGCGCGGGCTGAGTTCAAAATCAGAAGTCTTCACAAGAACGTTGGGGGAGATTAATATGTATTCAATCACGCTCAACCCTAAGGGTGAGAAGAATGTAAAGTCACCTGAAAAAGTATAATCGGGGGCACAATTCAGAATACAGAGATCGTAGCTTACGCATAGCTCGACCATTAGAGGGGCATTCTTATTAAGGGAAAGGTCCTTGGATTTCCTGACCCCCAAGAAGGAGGGAGGAATCATCTCCATATCCCAATTCATATATTTGGCAAGGCTTAGATTGTTTGCTCCTAACCTAGAGTTAAAATCACCAGCAAAGAGAAGATAAATGAAAGGATTGGATACTAATACTTAGTCGGTAATTCTTTTTACTTCTGCTCAAGGATCTGTGATAGAGGAATCATGGGGAGGAATGTAAACATTCAGCATGAGAATGTGGCCTTCACTATTTTTAAATAGGAAGGCTTGAACGTAAGGGGAATGAGAAGTAAAAGGGGACAGAACAAAGGAAGAGGAAGGTTTCACCAGATAGCTTAAGTCAGAGCGGGGGCGACCCAGCTTATTTAGTTTAAAAGCAGGAAGATTGTAAGCAACAAATCCAGTGACACTAGGGCCCGTGAGGGACCAGGTTTCCTGGAGAAAAATAATATCATGTCTGGAGAGGTAGTCTATAAAATCAGAGTCATTCCTTTTCCTCTCCCAACCTGCAATGTTCCATGAAACCAGTTTGATACTAGAAGTGGGGGGGAGGGGGCAAGGGGGAGAGAGTCAATTGGTTGTAACAGCATCATTGGCATGTTCTGAACTCAAGTGGAGGGTGCTGGGTTGGACAGGAACTGGCCTGTGTGTAAAAGTGATATCTGGAGATATGAGTATGGCTGCTTTGGGAGAAGTAATAGGTTGAATTAAAGCATTGTTCATATTATGAGACAGCTCAGACCTAACTTTGTCAAGGGACGAGATGATCTTAAGTTTGTTCTGTCCAAGAGAGGCCTTTAAAGGTGGCAGTTGTTATATTATCCCCGTCCACGTCCATGTTGAGCTGCAGTAGTAGGTCTTCTTCCAGGGGGCGAGATACCTCCTTACGACAGCCCTCCATTATTTCCAGTTTATTTGGAGTAGCGGCAAAAAGCAGATCCAAGTCTTGATTTTGTTTTCCCTCCAGTATGCTAGTGCCGCCTGGGATGACATTGGAAGCAGGTTTTCCTTGTGTTCGTTGCATTGTCTTATCAGTCGGCACTTGACTCCAGGCTATTAAGGACTTCTTGAATTTTGCAAGGGATTTTTTCAGAGAGGAGGTTAGCTTTTCCAAGGACTCAATTTCTGGTGGGAACTGCCTTTCAGGAGTTAATGGTAGTTGCTGCACAGCTTCTTTTTGGGTATCTGCAGGGTTGTGGTTTGGCAAGCAGCCAACTTGATGTGGCCTTGGCATGGAGGGAGCGTTTAACAAGGGAACCTTTTTCTCTGATAACAGTGGTTTTACAGTGTCATCACTAAAAACTCTTCTAGTTCTTATGCAGAGAGTGTTCAAAAAGTCCCTCATTTTAAAAAGCATAAGTGGAATTATAGATGCATCAAATTCTAGAAGCAGCCTCGTGGAATGCGTGATGCAGGTAAGGGCACAATGGTTTTTAGGTCAATTTGTGATGGTGTCATTCTAAGGAGAGAGCTTAGGGAGAGTACAACCTTCTGTCTATTTGCCCATTTCCCTCAGTTCATATAGTTGTTTGTAACCTTGAGCATTATTTTAGCCACTTGAAGGCGACGAGAATGGGACCCACACACCCTACTATACTTAGAGGGCTCTTTGACAGTTTTGTCCATATCCTTCATGTGGTCCCTTGTCTCTGTTTCAACAAGGGGATGTGAGTGAGAATGAGCTTTTAAAAGCTCTCCTTCATTTTTATTGAGGGACTTATGGACACTATCCAATTGATAGCTGATGTTTTCAAGCTTTTGAAAAATTGCTAAGACAGTTCTCCCTGTTAGAATGCAATGCTCTCCATCAATTTTAATTAATTGTCTCTCGTGCTCCCCTCCGTTAATGATCACAGAAGTATTACAAGGTCTCCTGAAAGTATCAGAGAGTGAAGAGGGCTGATTGCCTTCATGAACTTGGACTTTGGGGAGTAACTCCAGATCGGGGGAGAGAGAAGCAGTCTGTTCTGGGATCTTATTTTCATCATCATCATCATCATATGCCAGAGGGGGTTCAACTTCCAGCACTGCAAATTTATTTGGGGAGGTTATTTTAGATATCCCACTTATGGTTTCTCTTACTGTCTGTGCCAGTATCTCATCAAGCCGCAGTTGTTTTGCCACCTTGGCTGGAGAGCCTGATTGATCTCTCTGCCGCTTCTTTTTCCTCCTCATTATGATGGTATTTTCCTGGCAAGAACTCCGGGTCCGGGTGAGAGCTCTACTCAAATATCAACAGCAGCAGTTGTTTTCAGACACAAGGCTCTAAAGAAACCCTAAAAGACTCTAAAAGAACAAAATGGATATCTTGGTGCCCATCGAGAGCCTACTTAGGCTGTGTAAAAAGGGTAAAAGGATAAAAACTCAGAGAGCTTTAAAAAGTTGCAGGGAGCAGGGAGCCATCTTGGCCAGTTCGATCAAATAACAATGGAGACAGAGAACAGCTTTGTTTTGTACCCCTCTGCAAATTAAAGGAGTCAGAAAGAAGTCCATTTACCCTTAATTGTTTTTTTATTTTTTTATTATAAAATTAACAAACATACAAACATACAATAAACAATAATACCATCAAACCCTACAAAGTGCACCTCCACCCCCCAGGACCATCCAGTGTTCTTGAATCTTCTCTTCCTTCTTCATCTTTTTTTTTTCCTAGTTGGCTACTTAAGGTCCTTTTCTCCAGAACTGTGTTGGGTTGTATGACGGTTGTATACCTTTCCCTTTTAGTAGTACATAATCTATAAAAAAATCCTATCTCATTTCCCCTCGCAAAACTTTTGCAGGACAATTTATCATTTAAAGCTATATCCCACACTTCCTTATACCAGTCAGCAATTTTAAAATCTAATTTCAGTTTCCAATTTTTAGCTATAATCAGTCTTGCTGCTGTCATAAGATTTGCAATTAATTCTTTTGTTTTCATATTATATTCATTAATAGGTGGTAATGATAACAATACAATTTCCGGTTCACATTTAATATCAGTTTGTAGTATTTCTCTTGTCTCACCGAAAATCTGTTGCCAAAACTTTTGAACTATTTCACATTCCCACCAAAGATGAATATAGGTGCCTATCTTTTTTTCACATTTCCAGCAGAACTTAGAATATCTTGGGTTTATTCTATTCAGTCTGACTGGTGTCATATATCATCTTAAAACCAGTTTAAAGTAATTTTCTTTTATTCTGACTGATAATGATCGTAAAATCCTCAAATTCCAAATTCTTTTCCATTCGTCTTTATTTATTTCTTTATCTATGTCTTGTTTCCAAACCTCTCATTGTGCCTAGCTCCCTTTCCTCAAGTGAATCCTGGATTATTTTATATATTTTACCTACTGCTCCTTTCCTTGTATTTCCTTTCTCTGGTTCATATGTTAACAAGAATTGCTCAAACTTTGTATATTCTCTGAGTTGTATATTTCTCCTTGTCCATTCTTTCGTCCAACTTTCTAATTGGGCATAATTCAACCAAGATAAATCCTTGGCTTGCAGTATGCGCTTAATTTCCTTCTTTGTTCTCATCTTTTTAATCCACTCTTTTAATCTTGCCACTTTCATTATTTTAAATAATTCTCCATATTTCTTCATATTCGTGGGGAAATTTATCTGATCTATCACCAAACCGAGAGGGGATCCTTCCGGTGCCAGTTTCTTTCCATACTTTTTCCAAGTGGTTAATAGGGAACTCAGGAGTGGGTTTTTAATTGGATATCTTTTGGGGGGGGAAACTGAACAAGTATTTATTTATATCTCCATTTAACTCATCTGATTCAAGTTCCCACCATATTAATTTTTCGGGTTTAAATAATATTTCCCCCACACAACTAAGCTGTTTAGCTGTATAATAGATTCTAAGGTTAGGTATACCTATGCCTCCATCCTTTTGAGATCTATACCAAAAGCTTTTACTTATTCTTGCTTTTTTACCACCGTTACAATATCTATTTATGAGATCTTGATAAGCTTTAATTTCAGCTTCTTCTTTTTTTTAAAATGTTTTTTTATTAAATTTTAAACTACATACAACGATATAAAAAATAACAGTAAAAAAAACTACAACAAACAATATAAGTGCACCCCCATCCCACGGGGCCATCCATACATTCTTATTCGTTGCTCCATCTTCTATTCTTCTAGTAGTCTTCTTAAAGTTCTCTTCTCCAGAATTGTTGTGAGATATTCGTGGACTCTTTCCCTTTTCCTTCGACTAGTACATAATCTAAAAATTTACCCCAGATATCGTAGAAAATGTCTTTTTTCATTTCTCCTCGTTTAACCTTTAAACTGTAAGAGAGTTTATCGTTTATAGCTATATCCCAAAGTTCATTATACCAGTCTTCCATCTTGAATTCTAGTTTTGACTTCCAATTTTTTGCTATAATTAATCTAGCAGCTGTCATAAAATTTGCTATTAGTTCCTTTGTTGTAACAACATAATCTTTACTTGTTAACAATGATAATAATGCTATCTCTGGATTACAATCTATATCCATCTTAATCATATTACTTAGCTCTAAAAACACTTTTTTCCAGAACCTTTGGACTATTTCACATTCCCACCAAAGATGCAAGTAAGTACCAAGCTCTTTTTCACATTTCCAACATATCTTAGAGTAAGCAGGATTCATTCTATTTAGTCTTACTGGGGTTAAATACCATCTGGAAACCAATTTGAAGTAGTTTTCTTTTATCCTGACTGACAATGATCTCAAAATTCTCATATTCCAAATTTTTTTCCAGTCTTCTTTCTCTATCTGTACATTAAGGTCTTGGTTCCAAACTTCTCTCAAGGTGTTTAACTCCTTCATTTCTGATAATTCCCCTAATATTTTATATATTTTACGTGTTATTCCTTTCTCTGAATTTTCCTGTTCAGACTCAGATTTGATTATTTCTCTTTCCCCAGTCCTTTATCCATTTTCCTAGTTGAATATAATTTAACCATGTTAAATCACTGGGTTGCAAAATATTTTTATATCCTGAATTGTTTTAATCTTGAGCATCCAATCCTTTAGTCTAGCTATTTTCTTAATTTTAAATAACTCCAAATAATGCTTCAAGTTGTCTGGAAAGCTTTCCAAGTCAGTAACTAAAGCCAGTGGGGATCCCTTCGGAGACAAGATTTTCCTATATGTTCTCCATGTAGCAATTAAACTATTCAATAGGGGGTTGTCAATCTTTACTTTGTTTTTAACTTCCGTGAATAAAAATGTGTTTATTTCCCCCTTTATATCCAAAGACTCTTGCTCCCACCATATTAACTTCTGTGGTTTAAAAAGAATTTCCCCCAAAGAACTAAGTTGATTGGCTATATAATAATTTTTTATATTGGGTATACCTATTCCTCCTTCTTTCTGAGATCTATACCATAGACTTTTAATTTCAGCTTCTGTATACTGAATGGGTAGCATTCTAAAAAGGAAGTTAATTTTAGGAAGTATCTTCATTTTTACCATTGCTATTGATTCTACCAAACCATGATAGAATTAATTTGGAGTAATTTTGTAATTTATTTCTGATCTCTTCCTTTAATTTGATATAGTTCCGTTCTTTGGTCTTAAGCAAATCTTTGTCTAAAAGTATCCCTACATATTTCATATATTTGCAAACTTTCAATCCATAGTTGGAAATCTCCTCCATATCTTGTTTATCTTGATTAAACAGCATAATTTCTGATTTTTGCTAGTTTACGCATAACCCAGTTGTTTCGCCAAATTCCTTTAAATGTGAATTTATTCTTGGTATATTTTCTGACTGATTTTTTATTGTTAACAAGGCATCATCCGCAAAACTAATTTTAATCTTCCCCTCCTTCCCCATACCTTTGATTAGTTGATCATCCCTTATTGCATTTGCAAATAGCTCTATAACTATGCAAAACAGAATGGTGACAAAGGACATCCCTGTCTCGTTCCTCGGCCTAAAGTAATCTGTTCTGTCATCCCATCATTGACTATAATTGTCGAAGTACTATCTGATTTAAGTTGATTTATTACACCTAAAAAAATTCCCCCAAACCCCATTTCTCTAATAGAAACCATTGAACACAATCAAAAGCTTTAAATAGATCTAAGGATAGAATACATGCTTTATCTTGTGCTCTTCCCATCTCATGAAGAACATTCAAAGTTCTTCTTATAGTGTTCAACATTTGTCTACCCTTAATGAAACCAGTTTGATCTTCTTTAATATATTTATCTATAAAAGTATACATTCTTTTGGCTAGAATTGCTGTGAAAATCTTTGCATCTTGATTTATAAGAGATATTGTTAGGATACATCTGAATCCTTAAAATAGTTAAAATAGTTTTTTTTTCCAGGAGATAGGGGCTTGCTCTCCTTGCATTATCTCATTGTAAAGCTTCTTTAGCTTAGGTATTAACATTGATTTAAATATCTTATAAAATATCTTATAAAATTCTGGTCCCAATCCATCAGCTCCTGGAGTTTTAGCATTCTTTAATTTGTTTATCACATCTTCTATCTTCTCCTCTTTAATAGATTTCTCCATTTCAAGCCTGTCTTCCTCTGCTAATCTTGATTTTATGTTTTTACAAATGTATTGTTCCATAACTTCCTTCCTGTTGTTTTTAGATGTATATAAATTTTGGTAAAATTCTTGGATAGCTTTTAATTTTTCTTTCATTTGTGTACAGTTATTACCTCTTAAGTCTTTTATCCTTCCTATTGTACTTTTTTCTTTTCTTTTCTGTGCTATCTTGGCCTAGCATCTTCGAATTTTTATTACTATATTCAAAAAAGTTTCTTTTCAAATATAGTAAATTTCTTTGAGTTTGTTGTAATTCTATACCTTCTAGTTCCCTTTTCCTAGCCACAATCTGAATTAAGATTTTTTCGTCTTTACTTAAAAAAAATGAGATTCAAGGTCTGCTATTATAACTTCTAAGTTTTTCTTGTTTACCTCCTCTCGATTTTTTATTATATTTTCTCTTATTATGTAGCCTCTAGCCACAGCTTTCAAAGTGTCCCAAATAACTCCTATTTGTCCACCGCCTTCTTCATTAATGGTCCAAGTTTCTAGCCGTTCTTTTTGTACTCTTTCTACTGTATCCGGGAATTGGAAAATTCTAGAATTTATTCTCCACCTTCTACCTTCTCTATAATTCTTCTTGTTTTCTATTTCAACAGTCATTAAAGCATGGTCGGAAATTTTTCTCACCTCTATGTTTGTGTTTGCAATTTTAGGTAATAAGCTTTGTGAGACAAATATAAAATCTATTCTAGAGTAAGCTTTGTGGACTGGGGACTAAAATGTATATTTTCTTTCATCTCCCTTCAATTCTCTCCAAACATCCTTTAAACCTGTATTTGCGATGAATTTTGTTAGAGTTGTGTGTCTAACCCTCCAGTCCGCATTCTTATTAATTGTTTTGTCTTTAATTTTGTCCATGACCATATTAAAATCTCCAGCCATAATTACATGTCCCTTCTGTACCTTTTCTATCTGCTCCCAAACCTCTTTGTAAAACAGGTTTTGATTAGCATTTGGTGCATAAACATTTATCAATGTATATTGTTCTGTACCAATTGTGCCCTGAAGAATTATATATCTACCTTCCATATCTTTCACAGTTTTTTCAACAATAAAATCACAATGCTTTGAAATTAAGATAGCCACCCCCCTTGCTTTAGATGAACCAAAACTTTTCTCATATGTGTTAATATTGGGTAATTTCAGTTCATTTAGTCATTCTTTCATTTGGTATGTTTCTTGAAGGAAAACGATGTCCAGTTTATTCCTCTTGATTAATGACTATTCTCTTTCTCTTCAGCACAGAACCTAGGCCCCTTGCATTCAGTGTAGCTAATTTTAAAAATTTACCCATAGTTTCTTTCTATTGTCCATCTGGCACGGTCCCACTGTGCAACTATTCAAACAAACACCACTTGTAATAAAAACTATATTAACCCAAGCCCTACCACCTACACTTATTTTCTGTTCTCCCACCCTTTTGGCCCTCATACACATCTTGTATGCGCCCTTACAGGGTGGGAGGGGGAAAGCACCCATCCACATCTGATGGCTAATAAAGGATCCAGAAGCTCTATATTAAGTCTTAACACTGTCTATCTTTGCTTTAAAATAAGAAAATGGAAATTAAAAAAAGAAAAGAAAAACATTAAAAAAGTTTCACTCTTATCTTCCTTCTATTCTTCCTCCCTCCCTCTCAATCCCAAGGGGAAGAAAACAATAAAAAACCCTCATGGGAAGGGAAGAGGTGTGAGGAGGGGGGAGGAAAAGGGAAGGGGGAAAGGGATGGGAGTGCGGGAAGGCGTAGGGCAAATATAGGGAAGAAAAAGAAAAAAAGAAATAAAGAGAAATAAAGAGGGAGAGAGAGAGAGAGAGAGAGAGAGAGAGAGAGAGAGAGAGAGAGAAGAAGGGGAGCGATGTCTTCAGCACTCCGGATCTCCTCGATTTAATCTCTGGAGTTAATTGTCAGTTGAGACTGGAGTTAATTGTCAGTTGATCCGGTCCTGGAGGGGTCAGCTTCTCAAGTTGAATGTTCCATGCCTTCAGAAGTTGTTCACCTTCTTCCAAGGAATAGATTTTATGCAAAGTTGGGCCTTTCCATACTTTAAGGAAGATCGGGAATCCCCAGTTATATTTGAAGTTGTGCTTTCTCAGAGTGCTTGTCACAGGTTTCATTGTTTTCCTCCATTCAAACCTCTCTCTGGAGATGTCCTGATAGACTTGCACAATTCTGTCACCTCGCTTCAGCAGCTCAGGTTTTTCTCTGATAGTAGACATAAGTTGTTCTTTAATGGCATATGAGGTAAATCTGATCAAAATTGGTCTTGAGATTCCTCCTTTTGCATTGCCTAAATAATGCACCCTTTCAATATCTATCTCCACAAGCTGTTGGGGGAGAATAGAATTAAGCCAAGCGAGAATTTCTTTTTTCATTTCGCTTCTGTCTTGAACCTCAAAGTTGATTAGTTTCAGATTGGACCTTCTCGAATAATCTTCCATGTAGATAAGCTTTCTCTGCAAAGAGTCTATTTCCTCTTCGTGGTTGGCGATATCCTTCTCATTTTTGGTGGCTAGTATTTGAACGTGTTTGACCTCATCTGCTAGTTTTTTCAGCTCTGTACCATTTTTGGAAACTTCTGCTTGAACCTTTTGGATCTCATGTGATAAATCTTTCTTTAAATCTTTGTTTTGAGTAGATAGAGAATGGAAACGATCCTCAATAGTAGAGGTCATATCTTTCAAGGCTAGTTTCAACAGATTAGCGAACTCCATTTTCATATCTTTGATTTCCTTAAGAAAATCCAGCTGTTGTCCTGGCAATTTGCCAGAATCAGACGCCATTGTGTCCACTGCAGGAGCAGTTTCCAACCTTTCCAGAGACGCTGGCTGGTACGTGGAATCTGAAGGTTTTCGAACCCACCTTCTAATTGCGAAGGTTCAAGCTTTTTTCTTAGCTGGCATGCAGAGAAGCAAGGTGATATATCTCTCTTTCTCTTTCTAGCCCTGGGAGAAAACAACAGCTCTAACTCTGTCCGATTAGCAGCGTCACCGCTTCGGCATAAAACGAAAGTAATTTAGTGCTTCAATATTTCATGTTTATCTCTCTTTTTAAAAGTACACAGGTTTCGACCTATCCTCCCCAATAATTTATGGCTCATTTACTCACGAGTCCGGAGTCTTTTTGAGACAGTATTTCAAGTTTTCTCTTCTGATGAATCAGAGCTACAGAATCTGAGCAGCCCTTAATTGTGACTTGGAACAAAGATTTTGACCCATTTTATGAATTTTTGTGAGAACCTGAACTTTTCTAAAATTACTAATATAAATTATCTAGATATTTTATCAAATGCTTTTTCTGCAACCAAGGAAACAAGTGCAGCTGGATTGGATCTTTTCCTATTAAGGGCTACCAAATTTGTTACTAATTGCAAATGATTGGCTCCCTGTTGATGCTTAATAGATCCCACTTGATATGGATGTATTATAGTTGAAAATAAAGCCTCAACTCTATTAGCCAAAGCTGCAGATAGTATTTTAGCATCTGTAATCATTAAAGAGATTGGCCTATAATTTCCACAATTTGGTGCCATCAGAAGTCACCTGACAGGTCCCCTCCAGCCTCCTGACACTT
This sequence comes from Phrynocephalus forsythii, assembly GCA_029282475.1. NCBI lineage: Eukaryota > Metazoa > Chordata > Lepidosauria > Squamata > Agamidae > Phrynocephalus > Phrynocephalus forsythii. Next base: position 3,312,857 of record JAPFRF010000005.1, on the reverse strand, counting down.
CACCGCAGGGGACATGCGGTACTTCATTTTTTAAATATATTTTTATTATTTAAAAAAATATACAAATTATATAAAAAAGACAAACATCAACAACAGTGCACCCCTTCACCAACAGGATCACTCTTCATATTTACATTCGTCATCCTCCCCTCCAGAACAAAATCGATTGTTGCGCGGAAACCTTACCCTTATCCCGTACAAGCACATATTCAATAAATCTACCCCATATATCATAGAAAATATCTCTTTTTAACTCTCCTTTTTTAACCTTGAGAGAACAAGTCAATTTATCATTTAAAGCAATATTCCATACTTCATTATACCATTCTTCTAAACATAGTTCATATTTAGATTTCCAATTTCTAGCAATTATTAATCTAGCTGCTGTCAACAAATTTGTAATCAACTCTTTAGTTTTAACATCATAACTATGATACACAAATATTGATAACAAAGCAATATCAGATTTGGGCTCTATAGTCATTTCTAGTCTGTCACTTAGTTCTTTAAAAATACTTTTCCAAAATTTCTGTATCTTTTTACATTCCCACCACAAATGATAAAAGGTACCAATGTCATTATCACATTTCCAACAAAGCTTAGAAAAATTTGCATTCATTTTATTCAATTTCACTGGCGTCAAATACCATCTTAAACTTATTTTAAAGTAATTTTCCTTTATTCTAACAGACATAGATCTAAGTATTCTCATTCTCCATATTTTAGCCCAGTCTTCTTCTCTTATTTTTTTTAAAACCTCGTTCCCACAATAATTTCAATCCAGATCCTCCCCTATTTTCATCTAAATCCGAAATAATTTTATATAGTTTACTAACAATACCTTTTACTACTATTTCCTTCTGAGTATCCTCATACAACAATAAGAGTTGTTCATATTTTGTGTACTCTCTGCATTTATTATTTTTCTTTATCCAAGTATCAGTCCATTTCTTTAATTGTATAAAATTAAACCAAGATATATCCCTACCTTTGAGAATTTCCTTCATTTGTACTTTCCCTCTCATCTTGCCTATCCAGTCTTTCAATCTAATCACTTGTTTACCCCTAAATACTTTTTTGAAAACTTTCAAATTTGTAGGGAAATTCTCCATTTTAGTTACAGATCTCAATGGTGAGTCCGAGGGACATAATTTTTTCTTATGTAAATACCATGCATTTAACATAGATTTAAGAAAGGGGTTATTAATCTCATTTAACTTTGTTTTCTTAATAGTGCCGAATAAGTATTTTTCAATATCCTCCTTTATTTCTGATGATTCCATTTTCCACCATATTAATCTTTCTGGACTAAACACAATATCCCCAATAAACCTTATTTGATTTGCTAAATAATAATTTTTAACATTCGGTAAACCTATGCCACCTTTATTTTGGGCCATATACCAATATTTTTTGTTTATTCTAGCTTTTTTACCACTGTTACAATAGTTATTAATTAAATCTTGCCAAAATTTAAAGTCATCCTTACTTAACTGTATTGGAAGCATCATAAAGAAAAAAATTAACTTTGGTAAAATTTTCATTTTCATCAATGCAATCTTCCCAAAGTTTTAAACTTGAATATTCTAACATTTTATTCTTAATTTCTTTCTTCAGTTTACTATAATTAAATTCCTTTAGTTTCCGTGTGTCCTTTACTAATTCTATATCTAAATACTTAATTGAGTTACTTATCTTACATCCGTAGTTATGGGTAAACACTTCTTGTTCTTCCTTGTTATGATTAAACAACATCACCTGAGATTTCTGCCAGTTAACCCTCAATCCAGATATTGACCCAAATTTCTCCAAATGATATTTAATTCTATCCATACTCTCTAGTGGATTTTTAATTGTCAATAAGGAATCATCTGCAAATAAATTAATCTTTACTTTATTATCAGTACCTAATCCGCTAATTAACTCATCATTCATTATTTTATCCGCAAACATTTCAATCATTAAACAAAATAGAACTGGAGAGAGGGGGCAACCTTGTCTAGTACCTCGGCCTAGAGATATCCGATCTGAAATCCCATCATTAATTATTATCTCAGATGTATTTTCAGAATATAATTGATCTATCACCCCTCTAAATTTCATTCCAAACCCCCAATTTTCAATCACTATTTTTAGTGTTGGCCATTCCACACAATCAAAAGCCTTAAATATATCCAATGGTAGAATACCAGCCTTCTGTTTATTCATTTCTGTATCATATATAATATTCAGCACTCTTCTAGTTAAATTAGGCATTTGTCTTCCCTTTAGAAACCCATTTTGATCTTCCTTAATATATTTTGTAATAAACCCATTCATTCTATTCGCTAATATTGCAGTAAAAATCTTAGCATCTTGATTTATTAATGAGATAGGTCTATATGAACTAGGGTCCATCACATCCTTGTTAGGTTTTGGAATGACAATTGTTCATGAATGTTTCCAAGATAATGGTATTTTATCTCCTTGTAAGATTCTATTGAAGAGTATTTTTAATCTTGGAACCAAAACTGATTTAAACAATTTATAAAAATCTGAATCTAGTCCATCACAACCTGGGTTTTTACCATTTTTTTTAGCTTATCAATAATTGCTCCAATCTCTTCCTCTCGAATTGGTTTTTCTAGTTCCCTCATGTCTGTCTCTAGTATCTTTTCTTTAACAAATTCTTTAACATAGTCTTCTATGTCTGCTTTTGGGACATTATCTCCCTTATATAAATCTTCATAAAATTATTGAAATATTTGCAATTTTTCTTTCATCAGGCTACACTTCTTTCCTGATTTATCTCTAATCACACCTATTGCGTTTTTTGCTCTTCTAGCTTGACATAACCGTGCCAAAAATCTAGAGTTTTTATTACTAAATTCAAAATAATTTCTCTTCATATACATTAAATCTCTCTGAAGTTTGTCTAATTCTATGCTATATAATTCTTTTCTTTTAGCTTGAAGTTCTAAAAACGTTCTATTATCTCTATTTACAAGATATTTATGCTCCAGGTTTTTAATTACATATTCTAATTTCTTAATATTCTCCTCTTTCGATCTTTTAAATTTACACGTTTCCTTTATAATTAATCCCCTCATAACTGACTTCATGGTGTCCCATATCAATCCCATTTCACTTCCAGCTGCTTCATTTATAGACCATATTTCTAGCCATTCATTTTTTACCCTTTCAATTACATCTACATTTTGAAAAATACTAGAGTTCATTCTCCATCTTCTTGCCTCTTTATAATCTTTTTTAACCTTCATTTCCATTTCCATTAGAGCATGGTACGTTACTTTTATAGTATTAATTTCTGTTTCAATTATTTTAGAAAGCATATTATGGGATACAAATATAAAGTCTATTCTAGAATAACTTTTATAGACCGAAGAATAATATGTATATATTCTCTCATCACCTTTTAATTCTCTCCAAATATCCTTTAGACCTGTGGTTTTCATTACTTTATTCAAGATAGTAGTTCTATTATTCATATCATCCCTTTTAATATCAAATTTATCCTTTACTTTGTCCAGTACCATATTAAAGTCTCCTGCCATAATAACATACCCCTTTTTCACCTTCTCCAATTCTTTTAGAACAGATTCATAAAAAACTCCTTGCTGTACATTAGGTGCATAAACATTTACTAGAGTATAGTCTTCTTCTCCCAATAAATCCTGAATTATTAAATATCTACCATTGTCATCCTTTATTACTTCTTGTACTACAAATTCACAATATTTAGAAATTAAAATTGCAACTCCTTTAGATTTTGAAGTCCCATACCCTTTCTCATAAATGTTGATATTCTGTAGCTTGAGTTCATTGGACCCATCTCTTGATTGATGAGTCTCTTGTAGGAAAATAATGTCCACTTTACTCTTCTTCAATAGAGCTTCTATTCTTCTTCTCTTTATAACAGATACTAGGCCATTCACATTTAAAGTAGCTAGTTTTATGTTAGTCCCCATGCCCCCTTTAAATCACATGTTTGTTTTGATCCTGTTGTGTTACATGTAACAAAAAAGCTCAATAAAAAACACAATGAAAAAACAATAATATAAAGTAATCCAAACCTATCCCCAACCATAACCAACCACCCTAAAATTATCAATCTTACCTCCCCCTCCTTTATCCACACTGCATTGTACTCCAGCGCGACTCTAAGGGGAAGGGGGGCGCCATTCCCAGCAACTTGAGTCACAGCCAGGTCTCCCACATCCGCACAATCTAAAGTAATTTACCCTCTTGTTTTCCCCCTTAAACATTTATCAATTCTACTAGATTCTGCAATGTTCACTTCACTCTCCTGCTACCCATTTCCCCTACTGTCAAAAGGAAGAAAGAAAAAAGAGGAAAAGGGGAAAAAAAGAAAAAATGGGGGGAACAAGGGAGGTTGGGAGGGGGGAAGGGATGAGGGAGAGGGGAAAGGAAGGGGGAAGAACAATGTCTAAAGTTCCAAAAGGAAACAGAGGGAAAATGAACATATAAAAATGAAAAATAGAAAATGGAAAAATAAAAAAATGAAAAAAATGAAAAATGGAAAAATGGAAAAGGAAGAAAAAAAACCCCCAAAAGTCCAAAAACAAAAACAAAAAAACCAAAGGGAAAAATAGATACAAATTATAATAGAACCTACTTTCTTCCCATGTGGGAAAAAATAGAGAAATCAAAAAATGAAGAAAAAAATAGAAATAGGAAAAAAATGGAAAAATGAAAAAAAAAGACCCCAAAAGACAAAAGGAGAAATATGTAAAAACTTAATACAGGAATCCACTTTCTTCCCATGTAGTTTCTTCACTTAACCACTCAATGTTGCTGCTCCTGGATCTTCCTGTGAGAGGCCCCATGCAGCTAGTAAGTGTTTTCCTTCTTCTGGGGAATAAATTTTATGAAGGATCCCATCCTTCCAAATCTTGATGAATACTGGATAGCCCCAGCTGTAATTCAAGTTGTTTTTTATAAGAACTGCAGTCACGGGGCGCATATTTTTTCTCCACTGAGATGTTGCATAAGAAAGATCTTGATACACTTGAACAGACGTGCCATTATAAGAGAGAAGTTCTGGCTTAGATCTTACCACCCTCAAAAATTCTTCTTTTTTTGCATAGTTAAAAAATTTCAGTATTATGGGCCTATGCTGAATTTGGGGGCTGCCCAGAAAATGAATTCTCTCAACATCTTCCTCTCTTACAAACTGTGACTTCATAATTGTATTTATCCAGGAAATCACCTCTTCTTTAAGATTGTCTCTTTTCTTTAATGCAAAGTTCATAATTTTGATATTGGAGCATCTGGAACTATCTTCAAGGTAGATTACTTTCTTATTTATTTCCTCAAAACATTTCTTTTGTTTTTGTATTCCATCCTCATTTTGCTTAGCCAGCTTTTCAACCTGAGTCACTCTCTGATCAAAGTTCTTAAAATCTGCTTGTATCTTCTCAACTTTAGTATTAAGAGCTTGAAATTCATTTTTTAAAAATTTACAGTCCTCACTGATCTGTTTGATCTCCTTAGGTAACACCCCCCCAACGCTTCCAAGCCTTCCGTGAGAACGGAAGTTGTTGTTCAATTTTTTTTCAATAGTACAGCTCGGATCTTCGCCCCCTCCTCCTCCTGAAGGGCAGATGAGGCTTCAATATGTTGTAATCTTTGCAATCTTTCAAGGCTACGATCAGATGGTGCTGAACGGGCCCGCTTAGCTTCTTGCGAAGGTTTTAGATTTTTTCCTTCTCATTAAGCAGATTTTTTAAAATACAGACTCAGGTTATAAGACAAGAAAATCATCTTGTTAACTCACGGTAGCTTAAAATTGAAAGCACACGAGGAATGAAAAATGAAAGTACTTTCTACCGGTGAATTATCAGATAATTAGCATTCCAGACTGCTCCAGTCTGCAATTAATCACTTTAAAACTACATAGGAAAGTTACTCACAAATTTTTGAAGGGAGAACAAGACTTTTAAAGCTGTTTACATTTCGATCATACAGAGATCAGCTTTTTTCAGCCGCTCATCTAAGCAGCCGGAAGTGACGCCAGGAAGATATTTCCTTGCTCTCCTGGAATATTGCAGGATGGAACTCCAAATACAGAGATGTTTCCTTCATCAAATGACATGCGGTACTTCAGTCCTTTCCACCACCGGCTTGTCTGGCAGCGGGATCTCTTTGCCACCCCTGGGGGAATTGGGCAAGAACTGAGGCACTCAATATCACGAGGCACACAAGGGCCAGACTGAGGGCCCCTACATAACAGGGCCTCACTGCCCACATGGCCTCTTTCTTCCCTGGCTGGCAAAATGGACAGGCCTCACATCCGTCCAACTGTCTGGGGACCAGGGACCGGACCATGTGGGCAGCCTGGGCTGAATGGGCCTTGCCAGTGGCAGTGATTTGGGACTACTAGAAGCAGTGCATAGCTGGCACGTAAATTAGCAATGAAACAGGGTACATTGGCACCCGTACAGATTTTGGAGGGCCAGAGGGTCAGCCAGGTGTTCACAATGAAGGGAGGCCTTCAGATCACACCCAGCCTTCCTGTTCCCCACTACCCTTTCTAGCTTGCCCCACATCTCTCCGCTTACCTTTGTCCCTGTGGCCTCCAGCCCGGCCAGAGAGGAATTGGGCATGCGCTGGGGGGTGAGGGCTTGGGATCACCCCCAGCCTTCCTGTTCACCACTTACCTTTCCAGCTCACCCCCCCCGCCCTGCCTTCGTCCCTGCTGTGGCCTCCAGCCCGCCTGGCAGGGATGTGGTGCACATCACACCTATTGGCCCATTAAAACATTATTTATTTTCATATCACAGGAGTCCCTACCCAGGATGGGTGGGGTGGGAATTCTAAGGATAAAAACAAGAAAGTTCAAGTGGTATATTTACATTTTTTCTCTATATCCTAATACAAAGACTATATTTTAGTTTCTCAATACTGTTGGAGTGTTTTAGTTCTATTTAGTTCTTTTTCATAAAAGGTATACAGTGGTTTCCAGCTGTCTCTTGCCTTCTGTAGCTCTGTGTCCTTTATCAGTTCTGATTTCAGCCGCTTCGAAAAAATTTCCCAACAGTTCGTGTTTCAACCACTTTCCAATATTTAGCGTATGCAATTCTTGCTATTGTGACAGTATACAATAACAAACACTTTGTCTTATCATCCTCAATTTCCATCATGATATTCAGTAGATATTCAGTAGAAATATTTCTGGTTTAAATGGAACAGTATAGCACAACATTTTTCGTAAGATCTCATGTACCATTTCCCAATATCTCCTTGCTACATGTCCATCACATATGATAAAAAGACCATTCTTTGTTGTTACATTTCCAGAATTTATCTGAGGTATTTTGGTGTCATGTACCATCTATAGAACATCTTATATATATTTTATTTTAAATTTATTGCCTTAGTGAATTTTACATTACACTCATATAGCTGGCTCCACTGTGCTAATTCAATATTGTGTCCTAGATTTTGTTTCCACCGTATCATACTGTCTTTCACAATTTCATCTGCATTTTCAGCTCTAACATGTATTTATATAAAAAAAAATTGGATCAACTTTCCCTCTGTTCTCAAGAGTAGTTTGTCCAATCCAGTTCTTTGCATATAAAATCCCTTTTTCTCTATCTTCAACAAACCTCAAGGTCAATTGTGATTTTGCCCACCAATCTAATATCACTTTTTTGTTTTTAAGTTCTTCCTCTGACTTTAGGTCCTCTTCATTTTTCAGTATCTCACAATACCTCAATAATTTATTTTTATTCATCAGTGCCAGTTGCATAAATACTTCTACCGGTGACACCCATCCTGGTATTTTTCTATACACTTGTTGCTGGAAATTTCCCCATGTCCAGCAAAGTGCTTTCCTCACTATATGATTTCTAAAATGTTTCTGTTCTTTAGCCTTCTTATACCCTAGAAATGCGTGCTGTTCTTGCTTGAGCCGGCAAGCTGGCTTTGGCAATACAGTTCACATCGGAGATAGTAATAAAAGATAGATTGTTTATGCTAGAATTCTACTCACATCTGGCACGGTAGATACATTAGAATTTGCTTACAATCTCCTAGTCTCACTTTGTAAGGATGAACTGATTTTCCTGGCCTGTTGGCAAACTGCATGGCTCTTTCTAAAAGCACAAAACAAACGCTCCCTTTTTCACTAGTTTACTAACCAATGAGGAGGTGAAAAAGAGACCACGTGTTTTAAAACTACAACACCCAAAATGCATTGCTTTACAATTCTTAAAGGCACCTTGCCTCCCATACTGAACCCCACACCAAACCCCATCTGCGCCAGAACACTCCCCACCTGGAATAACAATTCCACTACTACTTATCCAAAACTAAACAATATAATGCAAAGAACGTTAATAAAATAGATTCAAGGCATGAAAGGTCCATGGTTCACCCATCAAGTTCGGTTGGTACGTACCGCCACTGCTCGGGTTCCGATGAGGCCCTAATTCTGTCCACCTTGTTGCTCACATATACATAGAATCGTCTACTTTGGTTGTATATGTAGCCCAGCACCACCTTGCTATCTGTATAGAAGGTGGTGGATTCTAGTTGTAGGTCCATCTCTTTCTTGATTGGATCTGCTAATTCTACGGCTAGCACCGCACCAAAGAGTTCCAGTCTTGGTATGCTGTGGTCCTTTTGTGGTGCCAGTTTGCCTTACCCATGACAAAGCCAATGTGGGATTCTTCCACACCGCCATAGACTCGGAGGTATCCCACGGCAGCAATTGCCTTAACCGATGCATCAGAGAAGATATGTAGTTCTTTCTTCACAGCGGCGGTGGGCGAGATGGGAACATACGAGCGTTGCAGGTGAACATTTTGAAGACAGTTCAAGGAAGCACACCATATCTCCCAATCTTGCTTCTGTCCTAGTGGGAGTGGTTCATCCCAATCTTTGGTGTCCTTAGAAAGCTCATGAAGAAGAAGCCTTCCTTGGACTCTCACCAGGGCTGCAAAACCCAGAGGGTCATATAGGCTGCTCACAGTTGACAGGACTCCTCTCCTTGTGAAGGTGGAATTCTGAGCCGGAGTTCTGAAGGTGAAGGCATCTTTCTTCAAATCCCAACATAGGCCTAGACAGGGGGCCTTCGGAAGCCAATCCAAGGTCCTGTAGACCTTTGGCGTGGTCTTCAGGACTGAAGGCCTTTAGGACTTCCTCGCTGTTAGATGCAATTTAGTGAAGCTTAAGATCAGCTGTAGCTAACATCTGTCGTGTCCTCTTTAACAGTTCTACGGCTTCTGCTGGGGTAGGTACAGATTTTAGACCATCATTGACGTAAAAGTCTCGCTCAGTGAAATCTCTAGCACCTGTGTCAAAGGTGGCTTCATTTACACGCGCAGTGAGTTGGAGGCCATAGTTGGCAATTGCAGAAGAGGAACTATTCCCGAAAACATGTACTCTCATTCTGTACTCTTCTATTTGTGAATTATGTGTATCGATGGTAAACCACAGGAAGCGCAGGTAATTTTGATGGTCTTCTTTAACAATGAATGAGTAAAACATTTGCTGGATGTCAGCCATAATGGCTATAGCCTCCTTCCTGAAGCAGATGAATACGCCAAGAAGACTGTTGGTGAGTGTGGGTCCTGTGAGCAAGGTCTTATTTAGGGAGAGGACTTCAAACTGTGCACTGGCATCGAAGACTACCCTTATCTGTCCTGGTTTTTGGGGATGGTACACTCCAAAGAATGGCAGGTACCAGCATTCTTCATTTCTTCCCAAGGGTAGAGCTGGTTCAGCATGTTTGTTCTGGAACATCTTGTTCATGAATTCTATCAGGTGAGCTTTCATCCCAATCTTCCTGTTCATCAGTTGCCTGAGACTCATGAAGCGGGAGAGTGCTTGTTCATGATTGTTCAGCAGTCGTTGCCTGGGCATGTGAAAGGGTAATGGGGCTACCCAACTCCCGGAGGCATCCTGTTGCATCTCTGTCTCCATAAGCTGCAGAAAGGATTGTCATCCATCGACAAAGCCATTTCATTGTCTACTTTGCTGAGCTGGAACACCGTTTCTCCTAGAGTGGATTTAGCTGGAGAAACCTTGAAGTGTTTCTGACATGGCATTAAGTGGGAAGTTCTACCATTACTGAGGATGGAGGTAGCGAAGACATGTGCCTGAGTTGGAGCCTGCAACCAATCTATGCAGATTGTGCCTGAAATGGCCCATCCGAGTGCTGTCCTGAAGGCAAGTGGGGATCCTGGTGGACCTTGAACTAATTCATGGTGCCCAAGGGCCTCAGAGGCATCCACTCCCAACAACAGCAAGATTTCGGCATCGGGGTCTAAGGCAGGCAACTGATTTGCTATATGCCTCAAGTGAGGTATGGCTCTTGCAACCTCTGGTATGGGGATTTGGCTGTGGTCATTTGGTATGTCATCCCACTCTAGTAATGGTGGTAGAAGAAACTGTGATCTCCCATCTAAGGATTCTATACAGAACCCATTGACTTTCCTCCCCACCGTGCGCTGCCATCCAATGCACGTAGACACAGTGAAATGAGCTTCTTCGCATGGGACGTCAAACAGGTTGAAGAATGCTGACCTGGTCAGTGACCGGGTGCTCTGGTTGTCCACTGTAACATACATCCACACAGCTTCCCCAGGGCGTCCAATGGGATAGACTCTTGCCAGGCAGATTTGGTGGCATGACCGGGGGGCAGGGCGAGTCACTACAGACCAAAGTGCAGTTTACCGTTGCAGATGGCTCTTGGTGCATCTGCATTGAATGCAGAGGTTCTGTAATTGATGTAGGGTCTGGGAGGGATCCTTGATGTGTAGCATGTGAGAATATTAAGTAAATATTAGAAATAATAATAGCAGATTCAATATCAGGATTCAATATGACTTCTTAAATACAGTAGCTCTGATCCAGCTATTAAGGGGTGAAAAGAGAAATACTTCTGCAACTTCTTATCTCATTGTTATGGAGATAACAATGGATAATTCATTTTGGCAGAATGCCCATGGTTAACTGATTTGAAAAACATACTTCTCAGTTTTTTCAGGGTTGTGAAACTGCAGCAGTTTGGAACCAGATCTAACACAGAAAATAGCTGGAAAATTCACAAAGTATTCAATATATTTCTTTTGTGCCAATTTATGTGCTATTGCAAATGCCTTTCATTGCTGGACCATGCTTTTAGTATACTCTGGAAATATCAGAATCCAGTGCTTTCCCCCAAGACAAATCTTCTGTTGAGTTCACAGCAGGCTATTCCTGCTGTATGCTGCTGGGCCTCAGAATTCCCAATAAAGAGTCCAGCAGGAGAGAGAACCAAGGAAAAATACTGGTTTTATTGAGCTCAATAAAAGACAGCAGGCAAACACCCCCACCAGGACAGTGCAGAGATGTTCGGCCCTGAAGACAAAGATGGAACCCATTTTATACATTCCCTTATCCCTCTCTCCAAGGTGCGCGCCTCCCTCGGGGTGGGCAGGGGGCAGTCTTCGGGAACGTCCAACAGGTGCAGTCCAGGGGCTGGTCCAGGGGTGGTCCTGGGGCGTTCCTGATGATCCGGAGCTGGGCACATGCCCAGGTGTGAATGGCCAAATCTGTCCCTTAATGGGCCATCAGGGGTGTGACAATGGCGAGGAGGGAACTGAGTATTGTTCGAGGGTCTGGGTAAACATGGGGGAATCAGTAAATCAATGGGGGGGGGGAATCAGTGAGTCAAGGGGGAACCAGAGAGTCAATAGGATAAGCCCTGAGGCTGCCAGACAGTTCCTGAGAGGTGTTGAGTTGAAACAATGAGACACTTCTGGCTGACGATAATCTGGGGTGCGGCTGTGGTGAGACGTGAAGGAACCGAGGATGAGCAATGGAGTCAACTTTTGGAAGATGCAGTCTTTGTGTGGAGTCGCCATGATGTCTGCCTTCCCTTAGCAGGAGCCCATGCCCAAGATGGTGCAGGTCCAAGAGGCATAGAACAGGATAGGAACTCGTTTAAAGCACACCCAGGGAGAGCGGGTTGGGGAGAGAGAGAGAAAGAGAGAGAGAGACACACACACAGAGAGAGAGAGAGAACAGGGGGGGAAGAAGGGGTGTTTAGGCCCAGGGGCCTGCCTTGGCATGGAAACCATAAGTATGCCCTAGACGTGTGTGTGGGGGGTGTGTGTCTCTGAGTGTAAGGATAGCCGTCCATGAGTGCCATCCCATGAGTTTATGAACACAGAAGATGCAGATTGTTTTAAATGTCCAGAAAATGAATATTTGTCTGGCCAGATAAGGGTTGGCCGAGTCCAAATTATCAGAGACCTGGTCATGGTGCAGTGAAAGTGAAAAGTGAACTTACAGAGGCTTTTTCTTGACAGCGGAGCCCCCTGGCTGCGAGGCAAGCCACAAGGGTGTTTTTTCTAATATCTCCAGAACGGACTGGTCTTTTTGGATCGGGTTTCTTGTGTTCTGCTTACATTGGTGGCCTTGAGGAGCCCCGGAACCTGTCCAATTTTATAATTCTATGTTTTTCATTTCCATTGTGACTCATCACTTCCTTCTCCCTCACACGTCATAGCAGAAATTCTCTAATAGGAAAGCTCAAGAATTTTACAAGAAATGGGGGAGGTCTCTGAGATCCCTGCAAAAAATGGATTGATACACAGTGAGTTCTCTCTGTCTCCTGCTTGTAGTTGACTGGCAATTCTAAAACACTTCATAGAAAGCCTTCAATAAATTTGACTGGTTGATCTTGCTCACTGTTAACTGGAATATCAAGAATTCTCAGATTTGGTCACAGAATGCTTAGAGCGGTAGAACAGATATACACCACTCAGAATGCCAAGATTATTGTGAATGGGTTCTCTTCCGACAAGATTCTTATACAGAAGGGCACAAGGCAAGGATGCCCCCTTTCACCGTTGCTTTTTATCTTATCCTTAGAGATTTTATTGCATGTGATTAGAAACTCAGCATCGATAGAAGGTTTGAACAATCGGGGGGAAATCTATAAAATACAAGCTTTTGCTGATGATTTATTATTAATTCTGGAAGACCCTACACGGTCCATGCCAGAACTTCTAAGAACCCTAAAGGAATATTCAGAAATATCTGGCTTTTTGATTAATAAAACAAAAACTGTAATGTTGACCAAAAATATTTCTGTGACTAATATTCAAGAATTAGTGGACCTATCAGGATTCATGCATGTGAATAAGGCGAAATATTTAGGCATAACGGTATCCAATAAATGTTCTACCCTCATCGATAACAATTATATCCCTCTGATTAAATCTGTAAAGGTAGATCTTGCTACCTGGGCCAAACTCCAGTTGTCACTAATGGGTAGGATAGCGGCTATCAAGATGTCCGTTTTACCAAAGCTGCTCTTCTTATTTCAATGCCTACCTGTGTTATCCAATTTTAAGATCTTGTCCGACCTAGAGAAGCATATTCGTATATTCATTTGGCAAAAGAAAAAAGCTAGAATTAAAAATGCTTATCTGCAAGACAGGTCTACTTCTGGGGTTTTATAATTTGTTCCTGTACTATAGAGCAGCAGCACTGACATGGATACGCGATTGGATTTCTATGACAAACGAAAGAATTTTAGGCTTGGAAGGTCACGATCTAGACAAAGGGTGGCACCATTACTTATGGTATAGAGGTAATATTCCATCCCTGTTTAAAAGACATTGGATACGGAATGCCTTAATCAAAAGTTGGTTGTCTGTTAAAGACTTATTTTACCCCAAGGCTCCTAAATGGTTATCTCCAATGGAAGCAATTGGTGGACCAGGCTCAAAGGTAGTTAGTAACACTTTAACATACAAACAACTTCTGTATGAGGACCAGACTCTTAAACCTCCAAATCAGTTATCCCTGGAAGGGGTAAACATAGACTGGTGGACTTATCAACAAATATACTTGGATTTATGGTAAATGATAATATCTTTGATAAAATATTGTCATCAGGTGAGAAGAAACTGTTGAGTAAGTTTTATAATATGCTGTTACTTGAAAGAACAAGTGACTCACAGGTTAAAGAATGTATGATAAGATGGGCGGAAAACTGTGGGCACTCCATCCACTTAGATAAATGGTATATGTTATGGCAAACGATTAAGATGTTCAAATCCACCTCATATAAAGAGAATTGTTATAAAATGTTCTACAGATGGCATCTTAGTCCTCATAGATTATCCAAGATGTACAACTGTTCACCCATATGCTGGAAGTGCGAGCAAGAAATCGGCTCTTTCTACCATATGTGGTGGACCTGTAAAAAAGCCAAACTATTCTGGAATATGGTTAAGAACTTACTAGACATACTGTGGGAGGTTAGGTTAAAACATACACAGAACTATTTTTGTTAAATATTATAGATACTGAGGTAACATATGATCAAAAATATGTAATTAATTATATAATAGTAACAGCCAGAATTCTGTATGCCCAACTTTGGAAGAACTCTGCAACACCTTCAAAAGATGACTTGAAAGGAAAACTATACTGATTGAAATGGACAGAATCTCCGGCCACTTGAAAGGAGAAGATGAAGAAGTTTTGTCAAGAAGATGGCAAGAGCTAATATCTGTGTTAAAAACCTTATAAATGATGTTTGCGCTAAGATTGTTATCAATGTAAAGCGATCCCTTTTTCTTTTTTCCTTTCTTTTTTTATTTTATAACAATAAATAAAAAATATTATTAAAAAAAAAAAAAGAATTCTCAGATTTGATCTTCAGCTATTGCCTTCCAGTTGGTCTATTTTAAGGGTCAGTTTCAGCATTCAACTATTGTAATGCTGTAATTGCTATGTTCAGGGCTGCAGTAGTATCTTCCAGTTCAGAAATTCTAGCCTCTGCCTCTTCAACTCGAACAGCAATCTTTTCAACAGCCTCCCCAAGATAATCAACAAAGTCAAAACTAGACTATGGGTGATACCTTCATAGGTTGCTAGTAGAAAAATAAAAAAAGTTGCTGAGCTTTCGAGAACACAAGTCCTCTTTCTCAAAGCAGGTATAAATGTCCAAACATGGCAAGGGATGTAATTTGCCAGGAGAGAGTTCTTAAAAGTTCATCTGGCAAGATGGATGCCAGGTTTTCTTCATGGAAGGCACAGAGCAGCATGGTCCGATGGGGCTGGACTAAACAGGCTGATTCAAACAAAGAGCTGCATGGTGTGAGCACCTCCCTCTTGCTTACAACCAACATCTCTATTGGCTCTTCGAAGCACAAGGCTGTTGATTGGCCAGAGACGAGTTAGAAGTAGGAGGTTAATGCAAAAACACAAAACACAGACTCACCATTTGGGGGGGGAGTTTTTTTTGGGAGAATTTAAAAATGTCCCACAAGGTAGATCCAATTAAGGCCCAATAGAAGGGAATAATCAACAGTCTTTAATAGGCTGCAATAATTTTAATTTCCCAGCCATCTCCCTGAGATTTCCCAAAATATTTATATCCATGACACTCTCAGATGAAAGCATGGCTGTTGCACTACGAGTTGCCAAGGGTTTATTCGGTCTTTTAGATGCCATATTCTCAACAAATGTCTTTCTTTGGTGATATGAAAATGGAAGCAAAGATAGTTACCTGTTTACAGTCTGCAGCAGAAGTTTACATAGTTCTCAGGATATTAATATGCTGAATGGTCTCAGAAGAGGTTGAGATTGCCACCAACTTTGCTGCCATTGCACCAGAAGTCCTCAAGCTGCCTAAATTAACCCTTATATCGCAGGCACTCTGCAATTTTTCACACTCTGACAATTAGCTATGGGGACCCACTTTGCAGCTTAGTAACTCAGCTCCCTGATCCCCCAAACATCTCCAAATTTGGGGTGCTTACAGAGAAGAGCCCAAAGAAACTACGCTTTGATTTTGTTGCTGATACATGGCTGTGATACCTATTTTTAGTACATAAACATAAAAAAAAATTATGTACTGGAAAATAGATACAGTAACACCCCCCCCCGGGTTATCTCAGAGGTTAGGGTCCCAAACTGACCCGGGATAATGGAAAATCTGTGATATGTGGATGCTGGGTTGGGTTGGGATTTGGGGGCCTCTTTGTGGACTCTTAGACTTACCTTCTCCTGGTGATGCCCTGAATGGGCCTCCAACAAGCTTCCCGGGCCTGTCGGAGGCCACAGAGGTGGTTTCGGGCAAATTGGAAGTGCCTTCCAAAAAAATGGAAGTGACTTCTGGATCCCTGGAAACCACTACTGGGGGCTCTGACAGGCTCAGGAAGCTTGTTGTAGGCTCATTCAGGGCAGCACCAGACCCGGGGTAAGTGCAGACCTCAAACAGGCTGATGCAGCACACCCAAAAGGGGCTTCCCTCTCCTATACTGCGGTCCTCCTATATACTGGGACTAACCACTGTATCACAGCCATGTGCTGGTATGGAAATCACAGCATAGCTTCTTTGGACTCTTCCCTGTAAGCTCCCCAAATTTTGAGAGGTTATTAAACTCCCCTAGGAAAAAATCATTCTAATTGAATTGGGAAGCCGCTAATTGCTCGCCCACAATGGGGGCTATTATCAGCTTCCAACTCAATTAAAAATATTTTTTGCTAGGCAGTCCCCCTTTGGTGTTTAATAACTAAGACCCCTGAATGAACCCCAAACCTCTCCAAATTGGGGGGGGGGGCTTATAGGGAAAGGCCAAAGAAGCTCCCCTGTCGTTTTGGTTCCTCTAGGACAGTGGTGACGAACCTTCAGCACTCCAGATGTTTTGGACTGCTGCTCCCATAATTCCAAGGCTAGATTGGCAATGGGAAAGGACTGGGGGAGTTGTGGTCCAAAACATCTGGGGTGCCGAAGGTTCACCACCACTGCTCTAGGATGAATCATTTCATTCCTAGAGGGGGGGATGGTGTTTTGTCCTACCATTTTGTTTGCGTCCTACCATTTTGTTACATAACAAAGTAATTAGTTACATAATGAAACGACAAAATAGCGTTCTGTTTTTCATTTTTTTGCCCATCTCTAATGGTGACCCTTTTCAGAGCTTTCTACGTTTGAGAGTATTTTGCAGCTTACTCTAACTTCGTCAAAGTAAATTGTGTCTGTGAGTTTTGTCAAGTGTTGGATGTCAGAACCATGGTTTGCAGGCTTCAGGGTAGTAGGGGGCATAAACATCTTGAAGATTTCTTTTAAAAACATAATTAAGTGGCATAACACATGAGCTCTTATTCAATGCATTGGTATATCTGAAATATCTAAAAAATGCAAGCCCCTCCCCCCACTGCCATGCCATTCCCCGAGCAGCTTGCACCAGGATAGTAGGAGAGAAGACTGCCCTCACTTTCAACAGTTACTGAAAGAATAGCCTCTGTCTGGTTTCTGAAGCCTTGTGGAGGTGAAGAAGTGGGGAAAGGGGAGAGAAATCTCTTCTTTTCTTAGGGTCATCCTCCTCTTCAGTAGTCCAGTTGAGTATAATTGCCATATTTAAAAAAAAACATTTTAGAAGGCCTGTGTTTTTTTATTGTTCTTTGTAACTTCCACTTTTGTTGTTCCATAGGAAATTCCTGAAAAGGGCAGAACCACTGTGTACAGATCTGTGATAACCAACACCTCCAAGGAAATGACCTGCTTCAGTGATTTCCCTTTCCCAGATGACTGGCCCAATTATTTGCACCAGTCCTTGCTCCTGCGGTATCTAAAAGAATACGCTGAACACTTCCACCTTCTTGACTATATACAATTTAAGGTAGAGATAATATGACAGGATGTTATTTTGTCTGCCCAGAAAAAGACAAAAGGATCTGGTAGAGAGGTGTTTCAATTTGAGGGGAAGAGCAATCCACTTGCCAGGATCAGTGCATGCCTTTCTGCTGCCTTCTGTGCTTTTTGAATTATATGTAGAATCCTAGAATAATGGAGGTTAGAGGGATCCATAAGGACATCATATTCAACTCCCTATTTAATGCAGGAATCCAGGTTAAATATATTGGATAGCTGTCTTAACATATCTTTTGAATGCCTCCAGCATTGGAGTGTTTACCACCTCCTGAGGTATCGGGTTCCATTGTCATACCGCTTGGGTGATATGCCTTGGGTCCTTTTCCAAGTAGAAAGGAAGGGTAAAAATACTCTAAAAAAACAGTTGGAAGGTTTTTCCTAATATTCAACCAACTTCTGGCTCCCTGTAACATGAGCCCATTGTTACATATCCTGCACTCTGGAATGTTTGAGAACAGATCCTCCCTCTATTCTGTATGACAACCTTCCAAGTATTTGAAAAATACTATAACTCTCCACACTCTTCTCAAGGCTAAATGTGCCCGGTTCTTTCAGTGTTCCCTTGTTGGTCTTCGTTTTCAGCGTCCTGATCATCCTTGCTGTCCTCCTCTGAATTTTTTCCAATTTGTCTGAAACCTTCTTAATGTGTAGGGCAAGAAATTCTGTACTCAAGATGAGGCCTACTGCTCTAACCAATAGAATGCTGACTGGACGGGACTCTATGGGTCATTGAGTCCATCCCCTGTCAAGGAAGGAGAGTGGGGAATCAAACACCCAACTTCTGTCTCCACGGCCAGATCCCTCAACCACTGAGCTACCCAGCAGTTCTTGTACTGTGTGTTTGCTTTAATTCTCCTAGACATAACATTTGCATTTATCCCTATTCAATTTCCTTTTGTTGTTTTCAACCCAGTGCTATCAAGGCCTGTCAAGATATTTTTGAATTTTGGCCCTGTCTTAGCTATTGCACCCAACGTGTCATCTGCAAATTGGATAAACACTCCATGAATCCCCTCATCTAAATCATTAGTAAAAGTATACAATATATTTACTTAAAATATATTTACACTCTCCTAATAAAGGACACCTATGGCTCACATTCCTTTTTCAAAAATATCTGCATCTTAAGATACAGTGGACCCTTGTATAACAAACAGTTTGTATAACATAAAATCTGTACAACAAAAAATTCTGGAGATAAGGGAAATTTGCTTAACATAATCGTCTATGGGGCGAATCCATACAACATAAAAATGGGGTTACTCCGTTTTCAATGCATTCCTACGGGGAATTTGTATAAAGGAAAATATGCTTAACATAATTTCATTTGGAACGAATTAATTCCTTTATACAAGGTACCACTGTATATGTATGCATCATGCCAGAGCAGTAGAAAACATGCAGATTTTGCAGAGAGCTACAAATTTGAGAAGACTACAGTTCACAAGAGACAACCTTTTCCTAAACTCAGTACTTATCCCCTGAGATGTAGATGTGCTTACTTTATTTTTGAGCAAATTAATAAAGCAATATATGGCCAGTGGATGAGGCGATGCTGTCGAGAGGAGGCCTTCAGATTTGTCAGGAATTGGAGAACATTTTGGGACACGCCAAACCTGTTCAGGAGGGATGGACCTCCTGATGACTGAAGGGTAGCAAATGTAACACCAAACTTCAAAAAAGGATCCAGAGGTGATCCATCAGAGCCAAAAAGGATCCAGAGGTGATCCATCAAAGCCTGATGACTGAAAGGTAGCAAATGTAATACCAAACTTCAAAAAAGGACCCAGAGGTGATCTAGGAAATTACTGAACAGTCAGTTTGACATGTGTCCCCGGTAAAGTGATGAAAACCATCCTAAAAGATAAAATTAATAGGCATATAGAAGAGAAGCCGCTGCTGAAGGAGAGCCAACATGGCTTTTGCAAGGGCAAGTCATGCCTCGCTAATCTGTTGAAATTTTTTGAGAGTGTCAACAAACATGTGGATAAGGGGGATCCAGTTGACATTGTTTATCTGGACTTTCAGAAGGCTTTTGACAAGGTCCCGCACCAAAGGTTCTTGAATAAACTTTTTAGTTATGGAATAAAGGGGCAGGTCTTGTCCTGGAATCAGCAACTGGGTAAGGGACAGGAAACAGAAGGTAGCACCACATGGACACTTCTCCAAGTGGAGGGAGGTAAAGAGTGGTGTTCCCCCAAGGTTCAATATTGGGACCCATGCTTTTCAACCTTTACATAAAAGATCTAGAAGTAGGAGTAAATAGCAAGGTAGCCAAATTTGCCAATGACACTAAATTGAGAGAGATTGTGAGGAGCTCTAGAGGGATTTCTTGAGACTGGGGGAATGGGCAAACCAATAGCAAATGAGCTTAAACATTAGTAAGGAAGGCTCATGCACGTTGGCCCAAAAAAACCAATATCATTTATAAACTGATGGGATCTGAAGTCTCTACATTCTCCAACAAACCAGGAAAGGGACCTTGGTGTCCTGGTGGACAGCTCACTGAAGGTATCAACCCAGTGTGCCGCAGCAGTGAAAAAAGCAAACTCAGTGCTAGGGATCATTAGGAAGGGTATAGAAAATAAGTCAGCAAGGGTCATTTTGCCTTTTTATAGATCTATGGTGAGGCCCCATCTGGATTATTGTGTACAATTCTGGTCCCCATACCTCCAGAAGGATATTATGGGACTGGAAAAATGCAGAGGAGGGCAACCAGAATGATTATGGGAATGGAACACCTTCCTTACCATCTGAGGCTGCAATGGTTGGGCCTTTTCACTCTTGAACGATGGCGCCTAAGAGGTGACCTGATTGAAGTTTATAAAATCATACATGGTGTGGACAAAGTAGATAAGGAAAAACTGTTTTCCCTATCATACAACACTAGAACTAGGGGGCACCCCATGAAACCTTTGAGTGCTATCTCTCAAACCAATAAGAGAAAGAACTTTTTCATCTAGAGGATCACTGGTCTATGGAACTCCCTGCCAGAAGAAGTGGTGACAGCTGTCAGCCTTGACAGCTTTAGGAAAGGATTAGACATGTTCACAGAGAACAAGGGTATCAATGGCTATCATTATGGATGCCTAAGGACAACCTCTGGGTTGAAGAGATAGGCAGGCTATCTCTCAATGCCATTTGCAGGGAATCATAAGCATGTGAAGACATCTGCTTGGGAATACCCTGAAGCAAATGGTGAGCCACTGTGTGAGACAGAATGCTGGACTGGATGTGCTGTGGCCTGTTCCAGCAAGGCTGTTCTTATGTTCAGTAACAACAGCAGGCATTGCTGTGTAACACCAGTCCTGCCAGTTTGCAGTAACTGGAAGGGAAAGAAGGAACAGCTACCACAGCTGCTGCCACCACTACCATCAGCCAGCATCATCCCATAGCAGGAGAGTGTAGCTGGTAGTAGGACAATGACAACACTTCTGGTGCTGGTGGTAATGCTATACATCTTTGCTGCGGATACCCTGCTAGATTACAAATAAACTGGGAAGAGCTAACTAGTACCTTGCATGGAGGGAGCCTATTGTAGAGACGATCAAAGTTTGAGGTTAAAATATGTAAAGAAAAGAGAGAGAAGATGACCATGTTTAAATGATGGGTTTCTGCTGGACTCAGGCACCTCTGATTTTGTTGTTTCTAATTGCCGTGGGGGGGGCAAACAATACAGCACATCATTACAGGAAATTAATTTGGATAGAAATATCTGTAATAATGTGGGCTTGCATTTTCTGTTTTGTTTGTATAAGACGACAGTATGTAACATCAGAAAGCACCCAGATTTTGCAGCCACAGGACAGTGGATAGTTTATACAGAGACTGACGGGCAGCAGACATCAACGATCTTTGATGCTGTTATAGTTTCCAGTGGCCGTTACACAGAGATTAATCTACCACTAGATTCTTTTCCTGGTAAGTTTTGAACATATAATCGAGACACACCTTGGCTAGAATGATTTCCTTCCCATCTTCCATATTGGGAACTAGCAGGAAAAATGCATTAAAAACTCTCAGAAGCTGAAATGCTATTGTTTAACATGCTAAGTTGCAACTAGAGTAAGCCCACTGAATCAGTGGTGATTTGGTCTGATAATTCCTGCATAAATTCCACTGATTCAATATTTTTTCTAGCTGTGACTCATTATTCCAGGGATGGCGAATCTATGGCATGTGTGCACGTGGAAAGATTTTGCATGGCATGTGACATGCCCCCTGCCCCCCCCACTTCACCCTTTAGCCATGAAGGGCGTTTATACACAACCCCTAAACTCCAGGGCAAATGGCTCCCAGCTCCGGAGCTTAAAAATGTTTGCCCACCAGCTCCGGAGTTTACAGGAAATTAGGTGCGACCACGCCCACTTTAGCGTGTCCCAGCGCACCTTTCCAGTACCTGCTCTTTGGAGGTGACTATTCCTTGATGCGGTGTAACGATAGTGAGTGCGGGGCTCTCCTCGCTTCTGTTTGTTGTTGTTTTTGGCTCCCGCCCCTTTAAGAGCTACTTAACAGAGTGCGAGAGGCAGAACGAGGTGAGCCACCATCTTTTCTTCCTTTTTTTTTTCTCCCTCCCCTCACACAGCCAGCAGCCAGGAAGTGCTGAGGGGTGGGGAAGCAGGAAGAGCGACAAGCCCCTAAGATCTCTGGCCCGAAATTAAGTGACCAGTGGATCTTAGGGGTGGTGTAAAAGCGCCCAAGGAATTTGCAGAGGAACAGAAGTAGGGAAGAAGCAGGGGACCAGGAGTAAGGCAGGGAAGAGGGGGAAGAGGAGGGGGAGGAGGGATTTTGAAAGGGAGTTTCCCACCCAATCAGGCACATAAGCCAGGGGGAAGGGTTCCAAACTGCCTTTGAGCCACTGAAACAAGCGGCGGCCGCACGGCGCCAAATTCAAAAAGGTCAAACAGCCTTCCTCCTCCTCCCCTTTCCCAAGCGAAGGGGAGGAGGAAGGCTGCTTGATCCTTTTGAATTTGACACCACTTCTCCACCCAGTGCCCCCAGGGTGATGATCATCTGGCTAGGGAGGGGGGAACGGGGGACTCCACCGCTGCTTCTCCCCCCCCCCATGCAACACTGGGGCGATGATCCTCTGGCCGGGAAGGGGGAGAATGGGGGACTTCGCCGTGGGCCTCCCCTCCATTTCTTCACCGGTGCGCGGCTTCTTCAGCCTCCACAGCCTGCCGGGGAGAGAAGCAGCAGCAAAGTCCCCTGTTCATCCGAAGGTTGCTTGGCTCTTTTGAATTTGGTGACACTTTTCTCCACCCAGTAACCCCAGGGCAATGATCCTGTGGCCGGGGAAGGGGGACTCCACTGTCGCTCCCCCCCCCGTGCATCGGCAGGGCGATGATCCTCTGGCCGAGGAGGGGGGAAATTGGTGACTCCGCTGCCTCTTCTCCACCCAATGCACCACAGCGATTATCCTCTGGCTGGGGAGGGCAGAACTGGGGACTCTGCTGTCACATCTCCCCCCTCTGCATGCTGCCGGGGCGATGATCCTCTAGCCAAGAAGGGGCAGGCAATGATCCTCTGGCTGGGGAGGGGGAAACAGGGGACTGCACCACCACTTCTCCCCCCTCCCTCAACAGCTGGGACAATCATCCTCTGTCCAGGGAGGGTGAGAAGGGGGGACTTCGCCACTGCTTCCCCCCCAAATGCATTTTTAACCCAAAGTATTTTTAAGCTGGGGTAGGACTGCATTCTATCCAAGCTGCCTAGATGCCCTAAGCACATCCGATCTCTCCTGATTTCGGAAGCTAAGCAGGGTCAGCCCTGGTTAGTACTTGGATGGGGCACCACCAGGGAATACCAGGTGCTGTAGGCCAGTGCTCCCCAACCTTTTTATCGCCGCGGACCAGTAAATGTTTAATAATTTTTCCGTGGCCCGCTTGTTTTGATTTAATAATTTTAATTGTCACTCTCCCCTTGGCGGCGAAGCACCCCTTCCCGCCCCATCTCCAAGTGGCCTCCACATCTTTTCGACGGAATAAATAACTCCCCACACACACACGCACCCGGGAGAGGGGCCAAAGGGCTGAAACGAGTCCAAACCCGGAAGCCAAGCGGACTTCAAAGAAAGCCCCGCGCCGTCGAACGAAGCCCGAGCCCTGGCGCTCCTCCTCGCTCTCTCGCCAACCTCCACCGACCGGCCGGCTGGCCAGCCGCCTTCCTCCACGCAGAGGGGACCTTATGGTTCAGCCCAGCCCAGCGTCCGGTGCCGGGAGGAGCCCACCCGCCTCTCCCTCGCTTGCCAGAGCGCGCTTTTTGGAGGAGGTGGAGTGGGGGTGGGTGGGCTGAGGCGAGGCGTTGGGGGTGCTCCTGCCGGAGAGAAGCAAGCTCCGTTGGGCAGGGCTGGCCCTTCTCTTTCCTGGGCAAGGCAAGGCGGCGCCCCACTCAAGCTGCTCGCAAACTCACTCGGGCGAGCCCGCAAAAAGGGCTTGTGCCGGCACTTGCTCTTGCTCGCTCGCACGCCTCCCAGGCTGCTCGCACTCTTCACTCCTCAGCCAGTCCGTCCTCTTGTTCACCGCCTCCTCCTCCTCCTCCTCCTCCTCCTCACACACACACACACACACAGCCGCGCGCTGTGTGTGTGCGAGTGTTTCCTCTCTCTCTCTCTCTCTCTCTCCCCCCGCCTCTTTTTCTCTTCAGGAGAAGCTGGGGCGGGCGGGCGAAGAGGGGAAGAGACGGAGAAATCTGCCACCACAGGAAGTGGAGCCCTTGGCCAGGAGGGCCAGCGCGGGAGATCTGCGGGAGCCGTCGCTCCTCCCGGCCAACAAAGAAACCTGAGCAAAAAGCTCCGGGAGGTGGAGGCGGCGGCACCGCGAAAGCCAGTCCGGAGGGGGATCCCCTCCCTCTCCCCCTCAGTCTCTTATCAGTTGCAGCCCGGATTTGGGCAGCTCAGCTCTGTCAAAAGAGGTTTGGGGAACACCGCTGTAGGCAAACTGGAGTAGGAACTGGCAAACCACTCCGGTACTTCGTCTATGACTTTAACAACACACACACAGGACTGTATTCTGCTGAACAGAATTTCAGCCAGAAAATTGGGAATCCACTCTGCATCATATTTATTTATTTATTTATTTATTTATTTATTTATTTATTTATTTATTTATATACCACTCCATCTAGCTGCACAGCTACTCTAACATTTTAAACAGCAGGACAAATATTTTATTGCTCTTAATTTCAGAGAAAAGCAGTTTTGGCAATAAAATCAGTAGAAGGGAAAGGAATATGTGAAAACCAATTGATTGTACCTCGCACACAGCCAGTCCCTTCTCCCATCAAACTTCTGAGTCATATAATTAAGCCTGGTCTGTAAAGATGAAACTGGATTCCCCATAACTATGTTGTGTGCATTTGTTCATGTGCATATACAGTAATAGCATTTGCCACCTCTGAGCACACAGAAAGGGAGCTAATCTTTCTGCATTACAAACTAAAGGGAACTCATTCATCAACAAAGGAAGGAAAGACCAAGTGATAGCTGAGACCCCACAAAACAAACATCCACAGATTTTGAGAGGAAGCTGTTTTCATTTGGTCTCACCTTGCTGTGAGGTTAAGTAAACAAGCTTGTTTTGTTTCGTAAATGGCCTTTTGGACTCACACATGAGATTCATCTGAAGTCTAATCAGAAACTGAAAAGACTAGCTCAGTCACTTCTCTGCAATACCAGCATGCTTTCTGTTTCTGGCTTTACTCTGCTGCTCTCTATTGCCTGAGGCAATGCTTCTCTTGCCTCATAACAGATGTAACATAATGTAATGTAATATGATGTAATTCTTTTGTGCATCTACACTGAAATGATTATGAACATGTTTGTTAATTGGAGTTATTTAGTAGCAAGTAGAGATGGGCACAAAATGACCAATTTTCCGTTACCGTTATCCGTTAGTCGTTCTGTTATGTAACGGAACGACTAACGACCATTTGGACAGATCAGGCTCGAACCGAACAGAACCAAGAAAAATTTCTTTGGTTCTGTTTGTTTCCGTTACTGGCATCACGCCGCTCACGCGATGAAAAATGAAGCAGAGACAAAGTTTAATGTGGAAAGAAAAAAAGGCAAAAAAAAAAAAAAAAAAAACGCCTGGACTTCCGTGAAAAAAAACCCAGCGAAAATATGCCTGCCTGAGCCTGTGCCTATACCAGGGGTGGTGGTGGCTTAGGGGGTCCAACGTCCGTTTGTATTTTTTTTCCTCCATCGCTGTCCTCCTGGCTGGCATCAGGCTTGGGGGGGGGGGGCTCGGCTCGCTCATGTCCAACTCCATGCCATGTGGTGGTGGGGGAATCCCAAAATGGCTACCGCATGCTATTTTTGGATTTTTGTGGTAATAAACACACTGGATGACAACACAAACACAGCGAAATTTATTTATTATGCCTGATCAATATAGTAGCAGTGGGGTTTTTTTGCTATTAAAATGTCCGTTTATGTGCTTCTCCGATTGCGACTTTTTTTTACGCTTTAAGGACCCAGCTGCCCAATTGAGTCCCTTTGAAAAAATGTCCTGGGGGGGAGGGGGTGCTGTGTTGAGCGTGCATTTCTTTCTCTTATCTGTTTGCTTGTATTTTATTTTATATCTGGGCTTGATTTGGAGTCAATTCCAAGCTTCATTGGTTTTATTTTATTTATTTTTATTGATCCTTTTTCTATCGATCTGCAAGGATGGGCTGGCCATGGGATGGGACCATGCAAATTTTTGGACCAATTCAACCAATGGCATGGCCAGGTTTCTGACTGACAGTTCTGCTAGTCTGAGAGTGTATAAAAATACAGGTGAGAGGTGAGAGATGTCGAGCAAGGTGGTGAGTCACGGCTAGTTAGAGGCTCTTGTTTTATTTTTATTTTTAAAACAAGCCTTAAAAATGCCTTTTAACCTCTTAAAATCTTAACTCTGTGTTGCTAGAGAATATATCTTATCAGAGTAAACAGAATATATATCATATTACTGAAAGCAATATTTATATTTATATTTATACTACATTAAAGAAGAAACAGCTATCGCTAGCACAGCTGCCTCTCATGACTTAAGCCGATATTCATGTTTGGATTATAACTATCAAAACTTCACATTAAAGGGCTCTCGGTTGCTACAAGGAAAAGATAGGATAAAAGTTTACACCTACATGGGGAAAAAAACACCGCAGATCAAGCCCGGAACAGCCACTGGCAAAGGCAGTGAAATAGCTGAAAATTGATGAGTTTATTACATCTAACTGCCCTGTGAGCAAGTTTCACAATCTACCCAGGGCTTCTAATATTACAACCATTAACAGATTTGCTGCTTTGAGAGACGATGCTCCCCTATCTTCTTCGGGTGTTTGTAACCTATCTACTATCTCTTCTCCTCCCTCCCCTCAAATGGATAAAGATGTGCAGCCTTCTAATGAAAGAACCCTGCCTGGCTATTTATTTATTTATTTATTTATTTTCAGATTTATATACCGCTCCTACTTCCCGAGCGGGAACTCAGGGCTGTTTACATAAAAGAAGATTAAAAGACTAAAAAGGTGGCAAAGGTTGGGAGCAATCGCAATGGCCATCGAAACACATATAGTTAGGCTGGGGCAGAAGAGAGGGGGAAGAACGGGGGGGGGAGGAAGGTATCTCTAGTCATTATTGAATTTGGCCAACCAGCGCCTTTTAACAGCTCAAACTGTAATAGCCATCTTTGACAATCTAGAACGGGTTTCCAATTAAATGAATGGAGTTGAAAGTGCCCTAGAGAAATGCAGGGAAGCTCTCTTGCAGCAACCTGTAAACCGCACCCAACCTCAGGGTCTCAGAGGTAGGGCTGCTGACAGATTTGAGAGTTCTGAGTGTGCTGAGAACTTACAGCATGTGCCATTACATCATTCGGCTATCGAACCCATGAGGAAGCCAGTTACCTCAAAGATCTTTCAGAATACACAGGTGATCCTGCAGATTGCCCCAGCTAAAATCAACAGAAAGAAATGGGAGACACATAGGGCCTTTTTACACGACCCCTAAGATCCGCTGGCCACTTAAATTCGGACCAGAGATCTTAGGGGTTCCTCGCTCTTCCTCTGTCCCCGCCCCCCGCACTTCCTGGTTGCTGGCTGCCTGAGGGAGGGAGAAAAAAGAAAGAAAAGCATGCCGGTTTACCTCCGTTTTGTTCCCGGCAGCATTCAGATCTCTTAAAGGGGTGGGGTGCAAAAAAAGAACAAACAGAAGCCAGGAGAGCCCCGCACTCACTATCCTTACACCGGATCAAATATTTGTCACCTCCAAAAAGCAGGTACCTGAAAGCTGCGCTGGGACGCGCTAAAGTGGGCGGGGTTGCACTTAATTTCCTCTTAACTCCGGAGCTGGTGGGTAAACATTTTTAATCTCCGGAGCTGGGAGCCATTTGCCCCGGAGTTTAGGGGTTGTGTATAAATGCCCATAGATCAGTGAGGACTTCTCTGAGTCAGCTCCTAAACATAGAAACTCAGAAGATTGATCTCAAGAGCATCAGGTGGCTCCCAAGCAAGTCTGGACACACGAGAGACTGCCTTACTTTTGAGCAGGCTGTGATTCCTCTTTTCCTCTTAAAAATGAGAACCTTCTTGGGTACTTTCCAGATTACTCCCTCAAGAGTTTTCTCAGATCCTATGGTCCAATCCACCAAAAGGGGTAGACCTGCCCCTGTGACCCTTTGGAGTTACTCCCAAAGAATAAGTACGAAAGACCCCACCTGTAGTCCTCAAAATTTCCCCAGATCTCAATCAAATGTCAAACAAACATCAAAGACGCAGACATTAAACATCTCGACCTCTCTTCCATCTGATCACAGAGATCTCTGCTGTCTTAGAGAAGAGACCAATGCCCCTTTGATAGAGCTTGACAACAAATGGGAGGAAGTCAAATCAACTGTGGCCTCTTTACATAAAAAGGCA
Source organism: Phrynocephalus forsythii (assembly GCA_029282475.1). Lineage (NCBI taxonomy): Eukaryota > Metazoa > Chordata > Lepidosauria > Squamata > Agamidae > Phrynocephalus > Phrynocephalus forsythii. Next base: position 3,284,263 of record JAPFRF010000005.1, on the reverse strand, counting down.
GAACACCTGAAAAGCCACCTGTCAGGTGCATTAGACCCTCATGGAGCATTTGTGCTTCAAAATCCAAACTTAACATCAAGCAAAGAAGTTTCCCAACCTTGAGTTCCCAAGTGCGATTCTACGCAGCAGAAGGCCCCTCTACATGATCTTCATATGGCGCTCGATGGTGGAGCAGCCAAAACCAGTCCAGTTCACCCCACACAGGGGGGCGGACTTTTGGAGCTAACTGAACTTGGTACATTATTTACCCAGATAAGGCCAAAGGATACCCACCTCAACTACCCAAAGTCCATACACCAGATGGCCCCACCTCAACAAAACCCAACTCAAATGGGAAACACGCAGCATCCTTGCACATCCACTTCTGTTTCAACTCCAGTAACCCCGGTGTCATCAGACCATCCAGGAAATTCTCCAGTGGAACTACAAGATGCTCAGGAATCAAATAATCCACTTGGAGACATACCCAGTTTGACTATAGCTATTCCAACCACGCATATGGGTGTTTCAACTCCAAATGCTGATCTTTGGGGACAGCCAATTGAGCCCCTTAGATCCACTCCCCCACCTACGTCCGTGCCTACAGATTTTACTTTGACCACTAACCAAATTTTGAGAGATTTGCTGATACAACCTGACATCGGGGAGGAAGCTGTTTCCAAAAAGGCCCTGGACAATTTTGGTGCCCTTGCCTGGGAAAACCAGCTATAGTTGCTCCAAAAGATGGAGGTGGTAAGGCAGGAACTTGTCAACCTCCATGAATCCTGCCTCCCCAAAACAACCACCCAGGCTGAATCACCCTCTGAGCCAAGGCTCTCTGCTGGTGTTCTGCCTCCTGAATGACTAAATGGCTCCAAACTTCACACCCACTCAAATTTCCAGTGCCCACTTTCAATTTTATCTTGGAACATTGCTGGGTGGCAAAATAAGCTGATGGACCAGGACTTTGGGAACTTTGTTTCTGGATTTAATATCCTTTGCTTGCAGGAAACCTGGTTAATAGATACCACTTCACTGGTCTTGCAAGGATACAGTACATTTCTGTCTCCTGCCCGCAAATCCTCCATCACGGGGGGGGGCTAAAGGAGGCCTTGCTATCTTAGTCTCGGTACAGCTGGATGTAGAGACGGAAGTTATTTATCGGTCTGACAATAACTTTATATTGTCAGTATTGATAAAGGGGAGCTGGGGAAATGGGATGGATGCCCTAATTTGTGTTAATGTTTACTGTCCACCAGATTTAGCTGGCATCCTCCTAACATTTTGGAATGATCTAGAAGAGGCCATCACACGATCTGAGCTCCTGCACCCCAAGGCTGATATAGTCGTGTGTGGTGATTTTAACGCCAGAGTCGGCTCTGACCCAATGAGCTGGGTATAGACCTTGGCCCAGTTTTTTATGAACCTTTCCCTCCTGGACGTCATTCATCAGATAAATCATTTAATAAACAAGGCAGGAAGCCGGTAGAGATAATGGCTTGTCTACAGTTAACTTGCCTTCATGGCAGTTCCTGGGACATCTCAAAGGGATATTTCACTTTCCTTAACAGCAGGGCAGGTAGTGTCATTGATTATATTTTCTGCTCCCCAGGGTTGGTATTTCAGGAAACTGAATATAATGTACTAGATCGTCCTGATAGTGACCATCTACTTATTTGTCTTCAAATCCCAATGGTCATTCCACAATTACCTTCTCCACCAGCTGACTGGGCCGAGAGAACTATGGTCATGGGGAAACGTTTAAAATGGTCCCCACTGGTTGACCTGACCATTCGGGAACATTTAAGTAAACCACACCTGTTGAACGCCCATAAGGGCATTGTGAGTGGTGAGTTAGACCCTGTAGAGGGCATAAACTATATTACTACAAATTTAAGACCACTCTTAGCCAAAAAGACACAGGGGTCAAGTTCTGCCACTCATAGGGAAAGCTGGTATGATAAAGAATGTAGATTAGCCAAAAAGCACCTAGCTCACTTAAAGAGAAGGACAAGATGGTCAAAGTCAAGTTCTGACCTGAAGGAGCTGGCCTGCCTCCGCTCAAAATATAAAGAGCTTTAAGACAAAAAAAAATTGTTTGAGTTAGCACGGTGGCAGGAACTAGGACAGGCATTGATGGAGAGTAGAGAGAGAAAGTTCTGGAGGATGATCTCTCTTCTGGATCTAGATATTAATGCTACACCTAATGCCTGTATTACAGCGAATACCTGGTGCTCCCACTTCAGGAAAATTTTTGACAGTGATTTAGTTGTGGGGCCCAATAACATGAGTTCTACACAAATTTTGCTAAACTCCACACCAGAGTGGCCCCCAGTGTCAAAATCTCAAGTCCGTTCACTTATAGAGGCTTTAGCACCAAACAAAGCACCAGGCGAAAACATCATCCCACCAGAGGTCTATAAAAGCAATATGGAATGGTGGGCTCCCATCTTAGCACGGCTTTTTACTCATATCAGCCATACAGGAACTTTTCCAGAGGGCTGGAGGCAGAGCATAATTTTTCCAATTTATAAAAAAGGTGATAAAATGAACCCCCAGAATTACCGTCCTATTAGTTTATTAGATAAAACAGGTTCTTTGCAACCGAGAGAGAGAGATGCCTGGAGAGCTGTCTACCCTAGCAGCGAGCTCTCTTCTCTAAATTTTGATTTTATTCAATATCTTTAACCTCTAAACTTTTAAACTTTTAAATTTTTAACTCAACTCAACCTTTGCCTCAACACCACGAGGAAAAGAAGAAAATTCCCTGAGTCTGCCTGTTGCTGCTGATTGATTTGACTGTTATAGGACCTGCTGCTTACCATGGGGGCGAAAAAGAAGCGGCAGAGATCACCCACTGGGGCCGGAGTTGGACTTGACCTACCAACAAAAGCTGCTAAACAGCTACGTATAGACGAGATAATTACCCGGGCTTCGACCACGACAGAAAATGTAAGTCAACTGCCTGCTTCTGCTCCTACTAATAAGCCCACTACCTTAGAGTCAACAAGAGATCAAAATCTGGCTGGCAGACTGGACATTACATCTTTTGTTGCCCAAGGGGAACCCCCCTGTGTATGTTTTCAGATGCCATCGTCTTCCCCAGAAGACAATGCCCCAGAAGGAGCTGGTCAGCCACAATTAGCCCCGGATAATCTGACCACTCGTCAGTTGTTGAATCTGGTAGGAGAACATAGTATTCTTACCGGGAAAACAGTGCTGGCTATATTTCGGAAACTTGAACATATTACCAGCCAACTGGCTGTGGTCCAGAATACACTAATTAGCAGCGACAAAGTAATTGCAGTCTCTGATCCCCCCCCCTCCTGGCTTACATAAGGAACGGGGAGAAGGAAAAGGTGCTGATGAGAAATGCATTGATGATTATACTGCACTTGTGGGCAAACCTTATGGAAAAACCAAAAAAGCAAATGCAGCCACTCCCTGACTGCTTCAAACAGCACAAATTGTCAACATATGTAAAAGTTGACAAAACATATGTTATGTATATTTAACAGAATGTGTAAAGTGAATTGTAAAATGGAGGCAGTTAGATTCTGCAGTGTCATGATGTTAATCCACAAGTGTTAGAGACTAGTAATCACAGGCATGTTAAGTGATGAAGTGCAGGTAGAACTGATTGTAACATCATGATTTGTAATGGATAGATCAGATTGCATCAGATTGTTAATTAGTGATTGCATCAGATCTTATGAGTGCTGAATATGTATAAAAGGCACTAGCTTGTCATTTGTAATTTGGGGGACTGTTATGGTAAAAACAGTTTACCCCACACTCTGTTTGTCTGTTTGCTATATTGTATATAATGCTTGGTTGTTATGCTGTGTATATTTTGATGTATATATGAATATATGAGTTTTAAAAACAATAATATCAACAGAGGGAAATGGACCAACAGACAGAGGGTATTAATCTCGCTGAGCAAACTACTGAGGACCGATGTGCAGCAAATAGATATGAAAGCTCTGGAATATTTACCCAGTCCCCACCACACAACAAGGCTCCTTCTGGTGTTCGACAGACCAACTATTCCACGAATGTTGCTCAGAATGAGAACGTTTCTGGGCACTTTCGACATAGCTGCTAGAAGAGTCTTCTCTGACGTGGGCGTTAAACCTCTGCTATTACCAGGCCAGGATTCCACATTATCAGCCGTTCCTTCGCCAGCTGCAAGGTCAGGCAGTGTTGGACTGCAGCCAAATTTGAACACAGCTGATAAGCTAATTGCACCTCAATGGAAACAAAACCACCAAACTGAAACCACCCATAACAACTTATCTATAAAGAAGGCCGACCACCTGGAGAAGCTAACTTCAAACCTTGAACAATCCTTAGCGGGAATCTCATCAGCCCTGTGTGCCGTGTCAAAGGACATGAGTTCAGTAGAATTAACGAAGGAAGTTCACTCAGAAACCACTCACAAAGTAATAGGTGCACAGGAAGTGCTGAGTGTCCCAGTGTGTGACTCCTCACTTACACTCTGGAATTACAATTTCAACCTGTCAAGGGCACAGAGTAAGCCCTTAACTGAACCGACTGGAAAGGACTTCCCACTGCAAGTGGACATGGAAAGTAACGACATAGGGGCAAGCGAAGTGGAAGCCCCAAATGATCTCTCCCAAGACAACCAAACAGAGATATTTGCCAGTATGGACAACAACAAAGATGATCAATTTCACAACTTAAAAGATCAATCTAATCAGGCTCTCCTGGCACTTCTGTCTACTGGGGACACAGCTAAGCACTCGGTTTCCACTTTTCCTACTGAGTCCTCCTGTCCCCCTGCTGAGACCTGCTCTCCATCATTGGCTCCACTGACCAAAGCGGACAAAGAAGAGGAGAAAGCCCTCACCGTGACATCTGCTCATCCTGTCAAAGTCCATGTTCCTCAGTCTCTAATCTCCCTAACTCAAACGGTGGTCCAGCAGTTTCACCACACAACAGCTCTGACTGCATCTCTTAACACTATAACTGATCCAACTGACACCTGCCTGCCTTTAGCAGTGGACCAGGACACCACTGGAATTCTGCCTTCAGCCGCTATACCATTGATGAGCCTGCCACCTATTGATCCCTGACATTTAACATGCCCTTCTGGCTCACTCTTTCCACCCTGCCCATCCTCGCAGGCTTGCCTAAGACTTCTATCGTGGAACATTGCAGGTTGGGCTAACAAAAAAACTGATCTTGGCTTTGTCCGTTATCTCAAGTCCTTTGATATCATCATGCTGCAGGAAACATGGGTAACAGATGTGGGCAGAATTAATCTTAATGGATATAAAACTTTTGCATCACCAGCTGTCAAATCCAACCCCAAGGGAAGGCCTTCTGTGGGCCTTGCTATCTTGGTCCCTGCTTCATACAGAGCACATTGTCTATTTCCCCAGGGATTTGCAAAATCCAAGCTGTCAAGGTTGCTGTAGAGGGAGCTGAGCTTATCCTTGTAAATGTCTATCTGCCTCCCTCTCTTGATACCCTTAGGAGATCAGCACACTGGAGCGATCTCCTAACATGTATTGATAACTTAAAGCACTCCCACCCTTCTGTTGAATTTATTCTGGGAGGTGACCTCAATGCAAGAGTCGGGACCACTAATCAAATCTTTTATAAAACAGGGATGGCTGAGGATGAACACTCTCTGCCTCCCTTATGTGGACTGACTAGGAGGTCAAAAGATCCGTTTTATAATGCTGCTGGATTAGCCCTTGCCAGATTTTCTATTTGCACCAATATGATCTGGCTTAATGGTCTCCTTGACTTCCCTAATGCTGGCGAACATACCTTTGTATCCCCGAGGCTCCAGCGTTGTCGACTATCTCCTAGTTTCGACATCAACAAAACAGCGAGTAGTACACTTTGCAGTTGGCGATTATGTCATCAGTGACCACCTTCCCTTAATATTGTCTCTAAATCTGCTAGAGCATAGGGCATCACCCGCCAGGGAGGCTGATAATTTGATGCCTAGGTCTAAAATCCCGGTCAATAAAGATCTGTCCACTAAATTCCATCAATTAGTGATAGCCCAAGGAAGCAGAAAACTACTACAAGGCATTCTAGTGAACCCTGACTATTCCAGCCAAATTAAATTCTTTGAATCCTTTATAAACCTAACTTTTTCATTCCTTGAGTCATAAGCCCACACTGTGCCACTATGGGGGACCCCATAATAACCTTAATTGGTTTGACAAGGAATGCAGAGAGCTCAAGGTTCTATTGCGCGCCTCTTTCATGGTTTTCAGGCAGACCAATGCCCAAGGTGACTTAGTAAAATACTTTCAGTATCATCAACAATTAAAGGCCCTACTCCTTAAGAAAAAGCAAATTTTTTTCCATAACCAGTGGAATAAGCTATTTCAAGCTGTCGCTCATAATAACACTAGACAATTCTGGTCTATTGTTACGGGCTTCTCAAGATCAGAGGTGGAGGATTCAGATGCAGTTCCACCATCCAGGTGGGTTCAACATTTTTCTGACGTTTTCTTTGATAGGAATAAGCCCACAGCCAACTGTCCTGACTTTTCCTCCCCCAACCTGCCCGAGTGGCCTCCAGTATGCTCTGAGGATATCTATAAAATTATTGTAGGTCTACGGTCAGGTAAAGCTGCAGGCCCTGACGGTATACCCCTGACCTCCTAAAATGTGATCCAGCTTGGTGGTCTTTACTACTAGCCCCATTTTTCACAACAATCAATAAAACCGGCTTTATACCCAAAGATTGGACAACTGCCACAATTGTTCCCATCTACAAAAAGGGGGATCCTAATTCCCCAGAGAATTACAGACCTATCAGTCTATTATCGGTAATTGGCAAAGTTTATGCCAAATATCTAAGCAATAAACTTTCCTCCTGGATAGACGCCGAGAACATCTTAGGCCCTGAGCAATCAGGATTCTGTCAGGGCAAATCCACGTTAGATAACTGCGCTATCCTTTCACACTTGGTCTATAAACAGGTCAAGATATCTAAGGCTAGACTCTATGTGGCTTTCCTTGACCTGAAGGGTGCTTTTGATTCTGTAGATAGAGAGCTACTTTGGGATAAATTATCCAGATGGAATATTGATCAAAGGCTACTTCTCCTAATCAGAGCCTTGCATGCCGATACTTTATGTACGGTTAGATGCTCCCAGAATGGCAAACTAACTCAACCCTTCAAAACAAATAAAGGAGTGAAGCAGGGCTGCATTCTGGCTCCAACACTTTTCAACCTCTTCCTAAATGACTTAGCTCCTAATCTGCGGAATGTGAATAGCCACTGCCCAAAACTGGGTCAGACACAAGTTCCATTGCTTTTGTACGCCGACGACACAATACTTCTATCTCGCACTAGGATAGGTCTTAAACGCTTACTTAATGGTGCCACGGACTATTTCTTAGCCAATAAATTGGAGGTCAATTACTCCAAATCTAAAATAATGGTCTTTGCGAGAAAATGGACTGCCCACAAATGGCTTTGTAAGGGTAATGTTATAGAGCAGGTAAAGTCATTTAAGTACCTGGGTGTTCACTACAACTATAGACACACCTGGTTCTCCCATCGCAAGTATGTCCTAAATGCAAGCAAGATCTCTGCTAGCGCAATCTCACGATTCTTTTTTAGCTATAGCAATCGGTACGTACCAGCTTCCCTGACAATATTTAAGGCCAAAACCTTATCTCAAATCTTATATGCATCACCAATTTGGTATAAAGCTATAGATCGCACAGTGGAGAGTATTCAAGCCTCTTTTTGAGAAGAATCCTAGGCCTCCCTAAATGTGTCCCATACGCTGTTCTTTGCTTAGAAACTGGCATGATAAGGCTGAAGACCTTGGCCAGATTAAGAGCTATTAAATTCTGGCTTGGAATCCTTTACAACCCAGTTCATACCCATTTATTATATCAACTTTTGATAGATCCTGACCTCCCAGTCGAGATCTCCGATGTTCTTACCACTCTTAAAGTAGCGGGATTGGACATTGAGCAGCTTGGCATGTTAAGTCAATCTGAAGCATATAGGACTATTAAAGACAGGGTATTGAACATCGAATGGCAGGAACTGTGCAGCGAAGCCAATACCACCAGCTCCCCACTTCAATTTAACATCCCAGTCCTACCTGGGAAGCCTGCTTTTTTCTGACTTACCTAACATGTCCCGAAGCACGCAGAGCCTATTCACTTGCCAGATGCAATTCCTTCCCCTCGGCACTTTTGTCAGGCAGGTTCAATGGAACCCCTTACTCCCAGAGGATCTGTCCATGTCAAACTAATGCCGTTGAAACGCTTGAACACATCTTCTTTCATTGCCCAACTCACAATGCACTTCGTAAGAAATATCTATCCTCGATCCTCGATAGAATGCAAGGGTGGGAAGGCTTGGTTAAGCTTAGGTTCCTTCTCTCTACGCAAGTCACCTCTTATCTGGATGAGGTGGCCTCCTTTGCCTCTGAAATTATAGCAGCATGAGGATCTGGGCTTCCCTATTCCCCATCTCATTGGCTTAAGTAGCTAATGCATATATTAGAATCACCAGTTCCATGTTTGATTACCCTCCTTGCTGTACCTCATTTTCTCTTGTTGTGTTGTTTTAATTTATTTTAATGCCAATAAAGGTTGATTGATTGATTGATTGATTGATATTACTACAAATTTAAGACCACTCTTAGCCAAAAAGACACAGGGGTGAAGTTCTGCCACTCATAGGGAAAGCTGGTATGATAAAGAATGTAGATTAGCCAAAAAGCACCTAGCTCACTTAAAGAGAAGGACAAGATGGTCAAAGTCAAGTTCTGACCTGAAGGAGCTGGCCTGCCTTCGCTCAAAATATAAAGAGCTTTAAGACAAAAAAAATTGTTTGAGTTAGCACGGTGGCAGGAACTAGGACAGGCATTGATGGAGAGTAGAGAGAGAAAGTTCTGGAGGATGATCTCTCTTCTGGATCTAGATATTAATGCTACGCCTAATGCCTGTATTACAGCGAATACCTGGTGCTCCCACTTCAGGAAAATTTTTGACAGTGATTTAATTGTGGGGCCCAATAACATGAGTTCTACACAAATTTTGCTAAACTCCACACCAGAGTGGCCCCCAATGTCAAAATCTCAAGTCCGTTCACTTATAGAGGCTTTAGCACCAAACAAAGCACCAGGCGAAAACATGATCCCACCAGAGGTCTATAAAAGCAATATGGAATGGTGGGCTCCCATCTTAGCACGGCTTTTTACTCATATCAGCCATACGGGAACTTTTCCAGAGGGCTGGAGGCAGAGCATAATTTTTCCAATTTATAAAAAAGGTGATAAAATGAACCCCCAGAATTACCGTCCTATTAGTTTATTAGATATTAGTTCCAAGCTCTACGCCTGCTTCCTAATGCAGAAGCTGGAAGCATGGATGGAGGGGAACAATATTCTCCATCAGGAACAAGCTGGGTTTAGGAAGGGCCATAGCACGGTGGACCAGATCTTTGTGCTACACCATCTAGTCTGCAAATATACTACTAAGGGCCTTTTTACACAACCCCTCAGATCCGCTGGTCCCTTAAATTCGGACCAGAGATCTTGAGGGTTCGTTGCTGTTCCTCCCTCCCCACCTGCTGGGCACTTCTTTGTTCTGTCTGCGTGAGGGGGGGAGGGAAAAAAAGCCTTAGACAGAGACAAAAGAATAAAAGGCTTACCTCCGGTTGCTCCGACCTCCGTTTACTTCCTGGTTCCTCTTTAAGGGGCGGAGGCAAAAGAAAAACAACAGAAAGAAGCGAGGAGAGCTCAGGAACTCTCCGCATCAAATATTTTCACTATAAAAAAGCAGGTACAAGAAAAGTGCAGTTTGGTCGCGCTAAGTGGGCGGGGTCGCACTTAATTGTCTGCAAATTCCGGAGCTGGTGGGTAAACATTTTTATCATCCGGAGCTTGCAGCCATTTGCGGCGGAGCTTAGGGGTCGTGTATAAACGCCCTAAGCCTTTCAAATGGCTTTTTGCAGCCTTTATTGACTTCTCTTCCGCATTTGACACAATTACTAGGAACCGTCTTTGGGATAAGTTTGCAGCAACAGATATTGATAAGAGGTTGCTATTTCTAATACAGGAACTTTATATTAATTCAAAATTGAGGGTAAGGATTAGTTCAGATGGAAGCGTTTCAGAGGAAATCTGTGTAAACAAAGGTGTTAGACAAGGATGCCTGCTCGCACCGCTCCTCTTTAATTTTTATATCAATGATATAACAGCTGTAAACCATCCTGATCACTTTCCTCCTTCAATTGGTAATTATAAGATTGCAGCTCTTATTTATGCAGATGATGTTGTCCTACTATGTATGAATAAGAAGGGGCTCAAGAGAAGCTTGAATAAGTTTAGAGAGTTTAGTGAGTTAGAACACCTTAAAATAAATTACGCAAAGTCTAAAGACTTGATCTTTGGAAGGCAGCCCCCCCCCAATTCAACTGGTGTATTGGTGAGGACAGGATAGAACAAGTACACAGCGTCAAATATTTGGGAGTGCATTTTGATGAGAGAAACTGCTAGAAAACACAGGTCAAGGCTGTTAAAATCTCAGCTCCGAAATCTAGTCATGCTCTAATTAAATTTTTTCACTCCAAGGGTGGCAACTTAGTATCCCCAGTAGAGATGGGCACGACTTGGCGGAATTCCCGTTTCCGTTTCCGTTCCTCGTTTCCATTACGGAACGGAAATGGTAATGGGAATTATTCCGCCAGAACTCGAACTCGAACCGACTAAAGAATAATTGGGTCTGATTTGTCGTGGTCGTTCCTGGCATCGCGGCAATCCCGCGATGCCAAGCGGCACAGAAAAAAAGTTTTTAAAAGTTAAAAAAAAATCCGATTCCCGGCCAAAAAGCAGGCGGAAATATGCCTGCCTGAGTGAGGGCTCAGGGCACCTACCAGAGGGGTGGTTGACCCCCCCTCTCCTGTCCTGGGCTGCTCTGGTGGTGGGGGAAATCCTCGTCGTAGTCGCCGCAACAAGCACCGGACTGCCGCCGCCGCCGCATTCAAGCGGAAGCGGCACAGAAAAAAAGTTTTAAACTCCCCCATTCCCGGGTCAAAAAGCAGGCGAAAATATGCCTGCAGTGCAGAGTGCACCTACCAGAGGGGTGGTTTCTGGGGGGGGGGTCCCGGCCTCCCCTCCCTCTCCTGTCCTGGGCAGCCGGACTCGAGTCGCCATGCCATGTGGTGCGGGTGGGGGATCCAAAATGGGGCGGCGACCGCATTTTTTTTTTTTTGAAATCATGGTCCAAAAACACACAAGCACCACACAGAAACATGCGAAAATTGCTATTTTAAAACTGCCAGAATTTTTACAGTAGCAGTGGGTTTTTCTTGCAACAAAATGTCTCCTCTTTCCTCTCTCCATTGATTTTATTTTATTTTATTTTATTTTATTTATTTTTACACCTGCGCAATGATGGGCTGGCCATGGGAGTGACCATGCAAATTTTTGGAGCCATTCCACCAATCGCATGGCCACTTGGCCAGGTTGACCACAGAGACTTCTCTGGGATGTGCCAACCGGGCATAAAAAGCCCACTAACCGTAGCCCGAACCCGAACCCGAACCCTAACCCATACGCCAGTACACTGTCCTTCTAAGTGGGTCAGAGAGGCCCCCAGAGGTGCACCCCAATACTCACCCTAACCTCACCCGTAACTAGCCTAACCCTAGCCCTTGCACTAACCCTGTTGCCTAAGCCAGATCTGTACTTGCATTAAGTACAATTCCCTTCTTAGTGAGACACAGGGGGTGCAGAGAGTCTGCCAGTCCGCCACTTGTGGCTCTGGGTGACTCCTGCAGGCTTGGCTCGGCCGGCAGCATGTGTGACATGCAAACCATGCCCCCGAGGCCTGACTGATGCAGGGAAGGCACCCCAAAAAGAGGGGTGCCTCTGCCAGTCTGCTGTGTCTCTCCGTGCAACTTGGTATGCAATCATATCCATATGGCTATGCATGCATGCCGTTTTGCAGCAGATGAGGAGAGGAGACCCCCATGTATGAGGGGTCTTCAGGAGCCTGCTTTTCCTAGTGGGTGAGGATAGGAGGCACCCACCTCCCCAAAAAGAGGTGCCTCCAGGAGCCCGCTACCCCCCCAAACCAGTTTAACGACAGACGAAAAAACGAAAAACAAAACAACAAATTTTTGCGAAGTTTCGCGAAAAAACGGAAACGAGCCGACACAGGCCGCCTCCGACACAGGACAACTTGAAAACGTCATTTTCCCTAGTTGTGCCCATCTCTAATCCCCAGCTTTAAAGGTCTTCTCAGGAAGGGTGATTGCACAAATGCAATATGGAATTGAGATCTGGGGTTTGGACCCAAACATCCTACATACGCTTGAAGTAGAGCAGAATAAATTCCTGAGGCACATCCTGGTGGAACCACAAGGGACCCCAGCAGCCTTCCTTAGAGTAGAAACAGACATGGTCTCCATCAAAGCTAGGGCAACTCTTGCCATATTCTCTTATTATAAGAGAATATTGGACATGCCTGACCATCATCTCCCCAAACGTTGTCTGATGGAGCAGTGGAAGGGTGGTGGATGGGCCACTTTGGTACAAAATCTTTTGAAATCTAAATCTCTCTCCACTGATATTTATGTGCTCCCAGGGGTTAAAAGTATGCTGAAGGAGTGGATATATAAACATGACAATGATCAGGACCTTGCCCTAATCAGTTCTTCAGGCTTCTCTCACTGGTACCATCTATGGAAAAACAATCACTCAAGGGCACATTATTTACATTCACTCACTATTACCTCTTTGAGAACAGCCTTTACTGAACTCCGCTTCCAAACTATGCCAACAGCTGTTTTGGATGGAAGGTACAGTAAGGTACCCAGACACCTAAGACTTTGTATCTGTGGTGCAGGTGAGATAGAGGATGTGACTCACTATCTATTAAATTGCCAACTCTACCATAACCGAAGAGCCAACCTTCTAGGGAACATCTTGGCCCCTTTGCAGGTGGAGAGTCCCTTGGTTAAAGTGGGTAGGCTGCTTTCAGACTGTCACCCTTACATCACCTATACAGTTGCTAGGTTTGCCAAAGCTGCTAGAAAAATTCGTGCCAACTTTCTGAGTACAATTGCGGTGAGCTGTGTAGGGGACTCCCTGATATGAGGTGCTCTCTTCTACCCCCTCCTGTCTGGCAAGAGAGGTCAAATCCAGAGATCCTTATTCATATGGCTTCCTTTTCCCCCCTTTCTTTTTCTTTTTAATGCCATGATTGTTTTATCTATTTATCTTTTCTGTAATCTTTGATTGTGATGGCTTGTAGCCAAGACAATAAACTTTATATTGATTGGTATAAAAATAGAGCGCACATGTCTCTTCTGTGCAGTCTGTCGGGGTGGATGTGGTGGGAGATGAGGGCTGTTTGTTCTGTGTGCGATCGAGGCATTGTAGCTGCTGTTAATAGGCAGGCATTAGGCAATGTATAGGCAGGCAGGTTAGATAGATAGGCTAGGCAGACGAGACAGATACACAGGCAGGCAGCTGCATTCCTGTCCTCCTGTGTCACTGTGTGCTTGGAAATCGAATTGAAATATTTATTTATTTTATATATTTCTATTCTGTGTCTGGGTGCTGCTGTGCTGTCTGCTGAAGCTGCATTTAGGCTTGGTCTCTCCCCCCCAATTTCCTGAGATTAAGGGAGGGAGTCTCTCTGAGTCTCTGTGTTTCTGGGGAAGTTTTGATTTTTTGAATTGGATTATAGGACTGGGAGCAGGGAGGGGAGGTGTCTGTTGGATTTATTTTCCCCAAGTTTTTCAAACTGATGAGAAGAAATATTTTGATTTAATCTCTCTGATACTTTGTGATATCAATCATCCACTTATTCAACTTCCACGAAGAATATTAAGTGGGGTTCCTTGCCCCTGACAAAACCAACAACAAAGAAACATATTAGTGTATTTTGGGGATTTAAGCCTACTCGTTTGCTGTACAATACAATTCTATTGTATTGGGAGGGGATATTTAGCCTTCCATTCCTTGCTGTTCACAATTCAAGTTTATTTGGGGAGGGGGCAATATTAGCCTTCCATTCCTTGCTGCACAATTCAACTTTATTTGGGGAGGGGGCAATATTAGCCTTCCATTCCTTGCTGCACAATTCAAGTTTATTTGGGTGGGCAGATTTAGTCTACCCTTCCTTGCTTCAGCTTGCTCTTTATACAAAGCCAAAAGGAGCCCTAACATTATTTCTTTTACAAGAAAACCTCTTTATTTTGGGTGGCCAACTGCCCTGTTCTTTATTATTATTTTTATATTATTCAAAAAGTATACTCCTTCTGCAAGGGAACCGCTTTTGTTTCTAGGGTCACAGTACCCAAAATCCTACTCCTTCCGCAAGGGAAACACTTTGTTTTAAGGCCAGGAGGGCCAAACTGCCCCAGAACTCAGTCCTTCTCCAAGGCAAACACTTCATTTATTTGGGTGGCCACAAAGACTAGTGGCCTAAACCTAAAGTATACTCCTTCTGCAAGGGAACCCCTTTTGTTTCTAGGGTCACAGTACCCAAAATCCTACTCCTTCCGTAAGGGAAACACTTTGTTTCAAGGCCAGGAGGGCCAAACTGCCCCAGAACTCCGTCCTTCTCCAAGGCAAACACTTCATTTATTTGGGTGGCCACAAAGACTAGTGGCCTAACCCTAAAGTAAACTCCTTCTGCAAGGGAACCTCTTTGTTTCTAGGGTCATAGTACCCAAAAACCTACTCCTTCTGCAAGGGAAACACTTTGTTTCAAGGCCAGGAGGGCCAAACTGCCCCAGAACTCATTCCTTCTCCAAGGCAAACACTTCATTTATTTGGGTGGCCACAAAGACTAGTGGCCTAAACCTAAAGTATACTCCTTCTGCAAGGGAACCCCTTTTGTTTCTAGGGTCACAGTACCCAAAATCCTACTCCTTCCGCAAGGGAAACACTTTGTTTCAAGGCCAGGAGGGCCAAACTGCCCCAGAACTCAGTCCTTCTCCAAGGCAAACACTTCATTTATTTGGGTGGCCACAAAGACTAGTGGCCTAACCCTAAAGTATACTCCTTCTGCAAGGGAACCTCTTTGTTTCTAGGGTCATAGTACCCAAAAATTTACTCCTTCCGCAAGGGAAACACTTTGTTTCAAGGCCAGGAGGGCCAAACTGCCCCAGAACTCAGTCCTTCTCCAAGGCAAACATTTCATTTATTTGGGTGGCCACAAAGACTAGTGGCCTAACCCTAAAGTATACTCCTTCTGCAAGGGAACCTCTTTGTTTCTAGGGTCACAGTACCCAAAATCCTACTCCTTCCGCAAGGGAAACACTTTGTTTCAAGGCCAGGAGGGCCAAACTGCCCCAGAACTCAGTCCTTCTCCAAGGCAAACACTTCATTTATTTAGGTGGCCACAAAGACTAGTGGCCTAACCCTAAAGTATACTCCTTCTGCAATGGAACCTCTTTGTTTCTAGGGTCACAGTACCCAAAATCCTACTCCTTCCGCAAGGGAAACACTTTGTTTCAAGGCCAGGAGGGCCAAACTGCCCCAGAACTCAGTCCTTCTCCAAGGCAAACACTTCATTTATTTGAGTGGCCACAAAGACTAGTGGCCTAAACCTAAAGTATACTCCTTCTGCAATGGAACCTCTTTGTTTCTAGGGTCACAGTACCCAAAAACCTATTTCCTCTGCAAGGGAAACACTTTGTTTCAAGGCCAGGAAGGCCAAAGTGCCCCAGAACTCAGTCCTTCTCCAAGGCAAACACTTCATTTATTTGGGTGGGTGGGTGGCCACAAAGACTAGTGGCCTTACCCTCAAGTATACTCCTTCTGCAAGGGTCCCCATTTTGTTTTTAGGGTCACAGTACCCAAAAACTTACTCCTTCCACAAGGAAATCACTTTGTTTCAAGGGCAGAGGGCCAAAGTGCCCCAGAACTCAGTCCTTCTCCAAGGCAAACACTTCATCTCTAGGGCCACAGTAGCCCAATCGTTACTCCTTCTACAAGGGAAAACTTTATTTGGAGGGCCACAGTACTCCAAACCTTATTCCTTCTACAACACAACCACTTTATTTGTGGGCCCGAAAGGAGCCTAAACTTTATTTAATTAAAAATATATAAAATTTAAAGAAAATAAAACCCAAGGAACAAATGAAAAAGTGAGGAAGAGTGGCATTGGCAGTAGCAAGGGAAAGGGCACCCCCACTAAAATCAAAAGGAGCATGTATTGGAAAGCAGGCACAGGCAGCAGTGCAGAAACTGATATCGCTGGTACCACCACCCCCCACCAGCAGCAGCACCACCACCCAAGCATCTCTTTCTGCAACTGAGGGAAGCATGGATTACTGCATGCGATCCCTTTCCCCAACCTTTCGAGTACCAACACCACCCTTGTATGAGGAGTTGAATGCCTTCATCTATCTGTGGGTCAGCGAGATAAGTTTGGTATTATGCTGGTGTACCGTGCTCCCCGCAATCCAGCACAATCCTTTCCAGAGATCTCAGAATTCATCTCAGCAGCTCTGTTGAAGTCCCCCCGCTTACTGGTGGTTGGGGACTTCAACGTGCATGCCGAGGAGGACCTCTCGGGTGCGGCTCTGGAATTCATGGAATCCATGACTTCCATGAATCTATCTCAGCATGTTGTGTGTCCCACTCATAGAGCTGGCCATACCCTGGACCTGGTGTTTACCTCCATGTCGTCAGATTCCTGTCTGAGGGTTAGGGGTATTCTGTCTCTGCCCATGTCGTGGTCGGACCATCACCTGCTAAAATTCTCCCTGTCGATTGCCACCCCACCCCATGGGGAGCATCGGCCCCTCATTTGGGCCTGCCCCCGTAGGCTCCTGAACCCTGCTAGGTTCAGGGAGGCCTTCGGGGAGCTTTTTGGCAGTCTGACAGGTGATCCGGTTGATGCCCTGGTGGATAGGTGGTAAGAGGGTGCCACTGGGGCTGTAGACCGGATCGCCCCCAAGCGCTTTCTGCGCTGTGGAGACTGCTCTTCACCATGGTACACGGCTGAGCTGCAGTCGATGAAGCAAGAACGCAGGAGGCTTAAGGACATTTGGAGGACACATCAGACAGAAGCGAGTAGGGCTGCACTTAAAGAGTTGACTGGCCGCTATGTTCGTGCGATCAGGGACGTTAGGACAGCCTATGTCTCCCTGAGAATTGGCGAGGCCTCGAATCGCCAGGCAGAGTTGTTCCGGGTGGTTCGGAACCTCTCCAATCCTGGTCAACTGGGGCCTCCTCCTAGTGAGTTCACTAGCGAGCAATTTGCAGCCTATTTTAGATTGAAAATGGAGGCCATCCGTTCTGATCTGCCCCCCAATTGCTCTAGTTCATCCCCTGATGTCCCAGGGGCCTCACCCCCTCTGTCTCCTCGTATGGTTGAGTTTGGGCCAGTGACTTCAGTGGAGGCCTCCAGGGCTATGGCTTATTGCTGGCCGGCAGCTACCCCTTTCGACCCTTGCCCAGCTTGGCTTGTTAAATCCGCCGGAGGGAGCATGTTGGAGTCGGTTTCAGGTATAGCCACGGCCTCCTTCAGGGAGGGTATTTTCCCTTCCCGTTTGAAGGAGACCATGGTGAAGCCCACTTTGAAAAAGCCCAGCATGGCATCAGATGAATTATCCAGCTATCGTCCGATTGCCATTGTTCCCTTCCTGGGCAAGATAGTTGAGAGGGTGGCTGCCGTCCGGCTTCAGTCATACATGGAGGAAAATCGTATCCTGGATCCCTTCCAGTCCGGGTTCAGGCCACTTTGGGGGACCGAGACTGCCCTGGTCGCTCTGCAGGATGACCTCCTCAGGGATGCCGACAGGGGGTGTTCCTCCCTGTTGATGCTCCTTGATCTGTCAGTGGCCTTTGATACCGTTGACCACAGTAACCTGCTGGTCCAGCTTGCTGAGGCTGGAATTGGGGGCCCTGCCTTGAGCTGACTCCATTCCTTTCTTGGTGGCCAGCCTCAGCGGGTTCAGCTGGGTAACGACTTGTTGGCCCCTTGGACCCTCCCTTGCGGGGTGCCCCAGGGGTCGGCAATCTCACCCATGCTGTTCAACGTTTATATGAGGCCGCTGGCGGAGGTCATCAGGAGATTTGGAGTTTGCTGCCATCAGTATGCTGATGACATGCAGCTCTATCTCTCCTTTTCTTCTTCTGCAGAGGAGGCAGTTCGCTCCCTCGACCTGTGCCTGGAGGCGGTCCTGGAATGGACCAGGACGAACCGACTCAAACTGAACCCGGAGAAGACTGAGGTTCTGTTCTTCGGGGCGTTCTCATCTGGGTACAATGGCCCTCTCCCTAGACTGGGGGGAGGGGGGGTTCCCTCCAACCTACGGACAGGGCTAAGAATCTGGGCGTGGTCCTGGACTCAGCCCTCTTCTTGGAAGCCCAGGTGATGGCGGTCTCCAGGGCCGCTTTTTTCCACCTCCGCAGGATGGCCCAGATCTGACCATACCTCAATGAGTCCTCCCTGAGGACAGTCGTGCAGGCCCTCGTGATTTCGAGGATCGACTATTGCAATGCCCTCTACGTGGGGTTGCCCTTGACCCTTGTCCGGAGGCTCCAGAGGGTGCAGAATGCAGCAGCCAGACTGGTGGTGGCACACCACCCCAGTTTTGGCCCGCCTGCATTGGCTACCCGTTGCCCTCTGGATAAGGTTCAAGGTCCTGGTTTTTATTTTCAAAACCCTCCATGGCTTGGGACCAGAGTACCTGTCAGAGTGTACCTCTCAGAGATTGACTGGGACCAGGCCCACGAGAATGGTGCAGGCGCGCTCACTGAGAGTGGCTACACCCAGGGAGGCGCGGAAATCGCTCACGCGTAACCGCGCCTTCTCTGTGGTGGGCCCCAAGTTGTGGAACCATCTCCCCAGTGAGCTGCGCCTTGCACGGTCCCTGCCCACCTTTAAAAAGGCTCTGAAGACCCACCTTTTTAAGCAGGCATTTGGCGACCTTTTTACTTAATTTTTTTTCTTTTCTTTTTTTGCCGCCCGCCTCATCTGTTCTGATGAATATTGACTCACTCTATTTTAGTGGATCTTTTATTTACTTTTTTATTTTTGGTTTTTTTCTTCTTCTACTATTGTGGTTTTGTATTCTGTTAGCCGCCAAGAGTTCCGATCCGGAAGATGGGCGGGATATAAGTACAATAAATAAATAAATAAATAGGAGGAGGAGTGCTCACAAACCTCTGGGCATCTGCAGCTGCT
Organism: Phrynocephalus forsythii; assembly: GCA_029282475.1. Lineage (NCBI taxonomy): Eukaryota > Metazoa > Chordata > Lepidosauria > Squamata > Agamidae > Phrynocephalus > Phrynocephalus forsythii. The sequence goes on along the minus strand of JAPFRF010000005.1, from coordinate 3,265,102 downwards.
GGACTCTGAGGACCTGTTTGCAGGCAGGGAGGAAATAGAGGCTTCTGCCTCTGAGGGAAGGTCCACCCCTCCTTCACCCCAGACCCAGACTACTACTGACAGCCCTTGTAGCACTCCATCGTCCATGCAGGAGAGAAGTCAGACCACCACCCCAGCAGGCACTTCCGGAGGCAGTAGGTTATGCAAGCCTCATGGCGCTCTCTGGGAGTATTTCAAGACCAGCCAGGAAGACTCGAGGCTTGCAGTGTGCAAGAAATGCAAGGTGGTTGTGTGCAGGGGGAATGACCCCAAACACCTCTCCTCAAGTGCCTTGCGGAGCCACCTCTTGCAAAAGCACCCTGGGACTCTGCCAGGGACAGCGTCAGACACTGGCCCCTCAGGCAGGAAGAAGGGGGTAGGGGAGGCAGGCAGGGGGAAGGAGTCTGGAGAAAGCTCCACTGACAGTGGGAAGAGGCAGGTCACTCTGCACGAAGTGCTGCCTCTCAATGGGAGTTTTGTGAGCCAGCGTGCTAGGGGCAAGGAAGGCCCAGGAGTCCACCACTCGCGTGGTTGGTGAAATGGTGGCCATGAACGGTTTGCCCCTCTCCTTTGTGGAGTCATCAGGATTCAGGCACCTGATGAAGCATGTGGCTCCATGGTATGAGCCTCCTTCCCGGTGTACCTTCAGCAGGCGGGTGATTCCCTCCCTTTATGTGTCGGTCAGGGAGATGGTCCGGGCCCTGCTGCAGGCGGCCAGAGGATGGAAGATCCACTTCATTTCCGACCTCTGGACCAGTGGGCACCACGGATACCTCTCTCTGATGGCTCATTGGTGGCAACCCAAGAAGGTCCTTGGCACTAGGGCATCTGAGGAAGAGCCACGGGGGGGGTGCAAGGGAGCACCCCAAGAGGGTACAGGGTGGTCCTTCTCCAGGCACAAAGCATGGAGGACTCGGCAAAAGCCATCAACATTGCCGAGGTCCTCCTCTCTGCCCTGCGAGATTGGGCTCCCGAGGGGCAGGTGAATCGCAGATTCATGGTTACTGACACAGGCCGTAACATGATCAACGCGGTTGAAAGGGCAGGGCTCCGGGGCATCTTGTGCGCAGCCCACAAACTGTACCTAATGGTGGGTGATGCCATTGGGCTGGGTACAGCAAAGGATTCCTGGTGTGAGGGGACCCTGGAGACCAAGGCCTTGCTGGACAAGTGCAGGAAGATAGTCGGGCACTTCTCACGCAGCATCAAGGCATCAAGGATGACGCGTGAGAAGCAGGCGGAGATGGGCCGACCCAAGCACGTCCTTATCCAGGACGTGACCACCCGGTGGAACTCCACCTACGAAATGGTCAAGCGCCTGGTGGAGCAGAGGGACGTGGTGGAATACGTCATGTCCACCACTCCCGTCCTGCCTGGGGAAAAGGAGTTGGACATTGGTGCTACCGAGTGGCTCACCCTCTCCCAGATGGTGGGTATCCTGCAGCCATTTGAGGAGACCACCCATGCCCTCAGCTGCTACACTGCCAGTCTGGGGCATGTACTCCCCCTGGTACATGCCCTTCGCCAACGCCTTGAGGCCAATCTCCGGGAGGAAGCCGATCTTGTCCCAAAGAGTAGGGCCTTGGCAGACAGGCTGTTGACCGGCGTGGATACCCGCCTTAGCCCACTGAGGAGGGAAAACGTGTACCAGATGGCATGCCTGTGCAACCCTCGCATCAAGGGTTCCTTGGCGGGCAGCATTGCAGACCTCAACGCATGGAAGCCGGAGCTATGCCATCAGGTCTGCAGGGCTGCCGCAAGGCAGGGCCAGGTGTTCCCGAGGGCGCAAGGCAGCCAGAGCGAGGCAGAGGAGGGATCCTCGCAAGGGTCCTCCTCCTCCTCCTCTGGTGTGTACACCCAGAGACCAGGTGCATTACCACCAGCCAACTACCTGGACTCTGCCCTAGCCATGGCCATCTCCTCCTCAGTGGAGGCAAGTGAGGAAGAGGAACCGGACCTCGCTCGGACCATGGTGAGGGAGGACATGGCCAAGTCCCTCCAACCCCTAACCTCAGACCCCCTCCGATACTGGGCCAGAAAGGCAGACATTTGGCCCACGCTATCAACTCTGGCGTTGAACCTCTTGTCCATCCTCCCCACCAGTGTCCAGATTGAGTGCGTGTTCTCCCACATGGGAGATGTCCTGAGGCCACGCCGCTCGCGTCTGGACCCAGGGACCGTGGAAAGGTTGACTTTCATCCACTTTAACCTTTCCACGTTGGGGTTGCCCCACCACTCAAACTCCTAGGTCCTTCCACCGGTTCCAATGCCTGTATGCCTCCATTCCTAACATGCCCGACTACCTGCTGCACTTATGCCTGCCTGCCTGCCTTCCTTCCTTCCTTCCTTGCCTCCCTTGCCTGCCTGCCTGCCTGCCTGCCAGTAATCCCACTCAATGCCTGGATTTGAGGGTTAGATTTTAGCCCAATTTTTATGGGCCTTGCCTGGTTCCAAACCAGGGAGGACCACTCAATGTTTATTTGGAAGGGTCTGTGTTGGCCCAATTTTTCTAGGCCATGCCTGGTCTTTACACCAGGAAGGAGCACTGAAGGATATGTCATTCTCTAGGGCCTGTGTAGGCCCAATGTTTTCCCACTGGCCATGCCTGGTCTGTAAAACCTATATACCTGCCTGCCTCGATGGGTTCCTCCCTTCCCTGGGGGTTGGAGCCACTCTGCTTCCAAAGTGGTTGACAGGGATGCACTTTACACAACCTACCTCAATGGGTGATTAGCGGGGGCGTCGCTCGGCTGCCAGCCTTAAAGAAATAGCCCTCTTTGCCTGCCTTGGAGAGGGTGTCTTCAATGGGGTTGGAGACACTCTGCTGCTGCCAAAGGGTGACTTCAGGAAGCCCACCCTAACCCTAACCCTCTGCCGGTTTAACTGGGTTCTGCCATGCACTGTTAGACCCACTATGCACCTGCTGCAACAAAGGAATAAAGTAACTTGTGGCCTTGTTGATGCCATGTTCTCCGTGGAGGGTGACACAAAACACTGCATCTGGGAGAGTCCCCGTCCCTGGAGTTCTGCCACACTTCTCGCCAAAGTAAAGTGGCTTCACTAGGGTACACCAAGGGGGCGGGGAGAATACTTAGAGTGCACTTCAGCGCCTGTTTATTTATTTATTTATTTATTTATTTATTTATTTATTGTTGTATTTATATCCCGCTTATCTTCTGGGCAGAACTCTAAGCGGCGTACAAACAGGCGAGCAAGCGCCAGGCAAGCAATAATAAACTTACAATACAAAGACAATCAATGATAACAGCAAGTTATAAGCAAACAATATGAAAAGACATATAAAAATATTAAAACCCAATGCATCCCAACGCGCCAACAAGCAGGATCGCTGAGGGTTTAAATACAGAATACAAGTGGACATTAGTAAACACCAATGAACACTAAAGACAGCGGGGGAAAAGAAGAAGTTAAATTAAAACTCGCCAAAGGCCTCTCGAAATAAAAAGGTTTTCAAAGCTTTCCGAAAGGCCTGCAGGGACTCTGCAGAGCGCACTTCGCTGGGGATGGAATTCCACAAAGAAGGGGCTGCCACTGAGAAAGCCCGGTTCCAGGTAACCGTCTTCCGGGCCTCTCGTGGAGTGGCAACCCGCAGCGAGTGCGCTCGCAACTGCCGAACAGGTCGGGCCGAGGTGGATCGCTGGGCGATACGCTCTGTCAGGTAGTCCGGTCCCAAGCCATGGAGGGTTTTATAAACCAAAACCAAGACCTTGAATCTAATCCGGGCTGCAATGGGCAACCAGTGCAGGCGGGCCAGAACTGGGGTGATGTGGTCATAACGACGCGCACCAACCACCAGCCTGGCCGCCGCATTCTGTACCCACTGCAGGCGCCGGAGAAGAGTCAAGGGCAACCCCATGTAGAGCGCGTTGCAGTAGTCCAGTCTCGAGATCACCAGTGCTTGGACCACTGTTCTCAGAGAGTCAGCATCCAGGCACGGGCGGATCTGGGCAATCTGGCGAAGATGGTAATAGGCGGACCTGGTCACCGACGCCACCTGAGCCTCCATAGTCAGCGCCGGGTCCAGGACCACGCCCAGATTCTGCACCCTCTCCACTGGCCGGAGGGAACCCCCCCCCAGACAGGGAAGAGGGCCACCGTACCCAGATGGCGAGCTCCCAAAGAACTTCCTCCTCCAATATCAGGCTTTGGAAAAGAATTGGAGTTGTCCTCCCACTTGCTGCCAGTTTAGATGGTAGGTTTGCAGGGACAGCTGTGCTCCTCCCACTCCCAGACACTTCCACAGAACTAGGTATCCTGGGTTGGGGAGACTCTACCCTGGGCATCAGGCTGTGCCCTATCCCAAAGTGCACGCACACCTTTAGTTTAGAAGCAAGAAAGATGTTGCTCCTTCCCTTCCTGGCAACTCTTCTGCCCTGCCTTAAAAAACAATTGGCCCTGCGTGCGTGCGTTCCTCTCTTTCTGGGAATGGAACTTCCGGTCTCTTGGCTCGAAGCTGCTCCGTCCACCTGAGGACCGTCCTGGCACTCTTCCTTCCCTGCATCCACTCTCCTCTAGATAGAGGGGGTGGACATTCATTTATTCTGGCCTTATACAGGCAGAATCCATGAGGAGAGGAGAACCCACCCTCCCCTCCTGGCACTATTCCTTCTCTGCATCCACTCTCCTCCAGATAGGGGGGGGGGACAAGCATTTATTCCGGCCTTATACAGGCAGAATCCATAAGGAAAGGAGAACCCTCCCCTCCTGGCACTCTTCCTTCCCTGCATCCACTCTCCTCCAGATTTGGGGGTGGGGGGTGGGGGTGGACAAGCATTTATTCTGGCCTGTTACAGGCAGGCAGAATCCCTGAGAGGACCGTCCTTGCACTCTTCCCTGAATCCTTTCTTCCAGAGGGGGAGAACAGGGCCGCTGAGGCCTGTCCAGAGATTCTCAGCTGCCCAGGTCATGTCGTGTGGTGGGGTGACCTCCAGGGTTTTCTGGAGGGCCTTCATTGTCTCCTGCTCCTTTTGAATTCTGTCTGTCATCTCCTTGATTTACATCCTGCCCCTGAGAGGGAGAGGAGAGGAAGTTTGGGAGGCTTCCAAAAAAAGAAAGAAAGAAAATAAAGAAAGAAAAAACATACTCTGTCTGGACAGAGTTCATTTTTTTTTGAGATGGGGAAATTGAGAGGATGACCCTCAGCCAGATGTGGGGGAGGGAGCATCTCTCATGCCTGAGAGGTAGAAGGGAACTTTTTTGGGGAGGCTTCGAAAAAAAGGGGAAAAAAAGAAATTGCTGAGCAGGGAATTGAACTGGACTGGTGGGCCTGTTCTCAGATTCACTCTAGGCACACTAAAGATAAACAGCAAGGGTTCTACCTAGAAAGCACACCCTTTGATAGAATTCTGTTGGAGACAAAAGAGAAACATATTAAGCGATTATACAATTTTCTACTAGACTTTGATACACAACCAGAAACAGTGAAATAATGTATGGTTAAATGGGCACAAAATTTAGGTTATAATATAGAATTGGAACAATGGGAAAAATATGGAAAACCAATATAAAGCTCACTAAATCAGTTGTATTTAAAGAGAATATATAAAAATGTTTTATAGGTGGTATATGACACCGACAAAGCTAGCTAAAATGACTGCCCATATATCAACTCTATGTTGGAAGTGTAAACAAAAAGAAGGCTCATTCTATCATATGTGGTGGCTATGTAAAAAAGCACCAATATTCTGGAGTAAAATAAGGCAGATTCTGGAAGAAGTTCTTGGAAAGTCTATGGAATTAAAACCAGAATTTTTCCTGTTAAATATAATGCCAGGTAAACTGGACCAACAGAAAGCGTATTTAGCCATATACATTGTAACAGCAGCAAGAGTTATTTATGCAAAACACTGGAAAGAACCAGTAATCCCAGAAGAACACGAGTTGATAGCAAAAATCCCCTATTTTCCCTTACCCATACCCTTCCTTTCTAAACCCTTTTCAAACATACCAAATTCCTAATTTGTTCCTTGTAATGCCCCTTACCCAGAAAATAAAAAAGAAAGAAAATAAAGCTAATAAAACTGAAAAAAGAAAGAAAGAAAAGAAAAGAAAAACCATACACCAGTGGTGTGGCAGGTTCAGTCAGAAAAGTGGAACAGCTGCCGCTACTGGGAATGGATGGCGGCTGCTGCTGCTTTTCAGGGTCTGTTCTTTAGAGCTCTGGACTCTGGAGTCACAGAGTTCTTTCTTTGAGATGGGGAAATTGAGAGACAAGCATCTCTCCGGCCTCTTCCAGGCGGAAACCCTGAGAGGGCCCTCCTCCTCTGCCCTGCATCCATTCTTCAAGAAACTGGGGGTGGACTAGCATGCATCTCTCTCTCCTCTCCTGCATCTTCCAGGCGGAATCCCCAACCCCACCCTCCTCTTCCCTGCAGAATTGATGCTATATGAAGTGGTCTATGAGGTTGAAAAAGAAAAAGACTGTTGCACTCTGTTCACTTTGTATGTGAGGCAGTGTTATTTATATATTCAATAAAATATTCATAATTTTTAAAGTGTTTTCCATCTGCTCTGGGGCATTGCGGGATGCCCACATGTGGAGGAAAGTCAAATCACGCAAAATCGCAGTAAAAACAAAAAATGAAAAACGAAACGGCAAAATGAACTTTTTCAAAAAAAATCACGAAAAACGGAAACGACACGAAACGGAAATGCAATGACAAACGAAAAACTGAAATGTCATTTTTTCTATTCGTGCCCTGTGGTAATATCATTGCCCATATTCCTGAGCCCCAACATTGGTCAAGCACAAAGGAAACTGAAGGCCTAGGAGGGCTGCTTGACCGGTTATTTCCCAGCAGTCCCCAGGACCGAAGCTGATGTAGGCAAGATGGCCAGAGCAAACAGGATGGCAGATAAACAGGATATCAGGATACATCTGCTCAGGCCCAGAAAAGCTCTTCCTGTCCTTATCAATAATCCCTCACTAGCTAGGGAGCATTTTCCCTCCCACCTATGGAATATATTTCCTCTGCCATTGTGTACGTGGTTACTGTGTATGGTCTCACAGATAAGGCATGCATTCCCCTCCCACCGAGAGACATCCTCCTGTATCTATTGTTCTCTCTTACTAATAAAACACTGGTCGCTCAGGCAGTAGAGAAGAATCATCATCAGAAGAATCATCACACAGAATCATCACACACTCACACACACGCATGCCTCCACACATTCATACATCACACAGACATCCATGGAACCCTGACAGAGAGACGAGCAGGAATTCTGCCTGAGTACCAGATGATTGCACCCCGGAACTCTGTGTCCGTGTGATCCGTAACGCAACAGTGCCCATCTCTAGTGGCAAGCACGAGTTGGTGCCTCATGTTGATCCTGCCTGTCCTTGATGTCCACTGTATGAGGGATCTCACCCTGAGTCATACCTGCATAGATGTGAACTGTGACACCTCTGCTTATTCAGGTCAAAGGACTACACCAGTGGTTCCCAACCTTGGGCCCCAAATGTTCTTGGACTACAGCTCCCAGAAATCCTGGTCAACACAGCTAGTGGTGAAGGCCTCTGGGATATTTGCCTAAAGACATATGAGGAACCAGGGTTGGGAAACACTGGTCTACACAGTCCCAAACACTGTTTCCAAGAGAATCCAGCCACACTGCCTGAGTAGAAGAAGGATGAACAGCTCAGGAAAGGCAAATAGTCTTCTTCAGTTGCTTACCTTCAGCAACTAGTACTGAGAAGTATCCCACATCTGAACGATAGTTTCATTTATAGTAGCTATGACAGACGAGAACAACTGAAAGCAACGCTGAGTAAAATTACTTTTCTGAATCACAAATCCCAATATCCCACAGACATTATGGCCTGAATGGTTCTGGGAACTCTAGTCCCAAAAAGTAACATTTCCAACTGAAGTTAATAAAAAGCATAGATTGATTAATCTTATATAAGAGGACAAGATTGTCCTTGTGGGATCAGCCAAAAGTTCCATATAAATTAACATTCTCTTTCCAGCAATAGCTAGCCTGGTACTTGAAGGTTTTAAGATGCTTCCCCTCACTCTCCTAGCAGAGAGCCTTTCACCTATGATCTCATGAACCCAGTTACACCTTTGGCACAGTATTGAGTTAAATATAAGGAGACTATTTCCGGTGATAAATGTCCCATAAAACGAGCATGAATAACACATTTTCATTCTTTCTTTTCAGGGATTGAAAACTTCAGAGGCCATTATCTGCATAGTTACAAATACAGAGATCAAAAAGGGCTTGAAGGGAAAAATATTCTTGTAGTCGGAGCTGGCAATACTGGAGGGGACATTGCTTCAGAAGTCTGTCGCATAGCCGCTAAGGTTTCTTCCTTCTTTCCTTTGTTTCAGAGCTTTGCACAATTTAAAATTCAGGATGTATATCAAATACAGGTGATTTTTTAATAAAAGTTAAAAGAATTAAACTGTCTTTGATCAGAAGCAGACTACTTTAATGTTATTTTGGCCATATTTACCCTTTTCCAAATACTCCCATTTTACTTCATCATTCTTTGATTTTCCTACTTCAATTCAGCATCTATTAAATGACTTCCAGATGGCCCAGAAAGAGTCTTGTCTAGAGGGATGCATTCTTTAGTATTCATCCATTTGGCAAGATGTTTTTTTTTCTTCTCCATAAGGTTAATCTGGCCTCTTGTTTAATTTTTAGAGCCTGGGATGTGTGCAGAAATCTTTTCCTCCGTTTTAGCCATGGATGCTGCTAAAGTATGCTTTGTGAATTATTTGTTGTTTTTGTGTACAACAGAAGCAGTATTTCTAGTTTTTGAACATCAGCTGCTATTTGTTGTCGAATTGAAAATTGTCCTGGTTTTTAATAAACAAAGTAAATGAACAAATGAATCTAGGAACATATTCTCAACTTTAATTCCCCTCTAGGTGTTTCTCAGCACCAGAAGTGGAACGTGGGTGCTCAGCCGCATTGCAGATGATGGTTGGCCTTTGGACATAAACTTCACAACCCGGTCCAGCAGTTGCATTCAGGGACTGCTTCCAGGATTCATCAAGGCAAGAATGCTGAGAAAGAGATTCAATCAATGGTTTAACCATGAAAACTATGGACTGGTTCCTCTTCCAAGGTAACTTCCCTGATGATGTACAAAATTGCCTTTGGCAAAATGCTTTCCTTACTAGAGCTGTTGTTTGTGGAGTTAACCTGGTTACAAAGCAACTCACTCCTATGGAATAATCAACATCCACTGGCATAGGAGGGGAAGGTATTATTTTCCAGGGCAATTTCAACAACCTCTTCTTCAAGGAAAATAAATACCACATCAAAATAAGTCACTAAAAGGCTTCACTAAATCCCTAGGCATGTTTGTCAAACAGCAAACATACTTGCTCATCTCACTTTTTCCTTAGTGTGCTTTTCAGCTGCTTCCTTGAAAGAAGAGAAAATTGCTGAAAACCTATAGGGAACTGGAACATTTGTGCCTTTTATTATTATTATTATTATTATTATTATTATTATTATTATTATTATTATTATTATTATTATTATTATTATTATTATTATTATTATTATACTTGACAGAAAATAAACAGAAAAAAGGAACACCAACAAAATGTACAACCAGATCAAATATATATTATGACTAAGCATAACTATCAACTGATGAAACTCTTAGTGGTTTAGGACCTCCTGACCTTTTAGAGCACCTTTCCCTTGAATTATCCACCTGAGCTACCAAAGCTTCCCAGACTTTGCAGTTATGCGTGGTCACTCCAGGAGAGGCCTGGAAATCATCAGGTGGTGGCCTTGATAATGTGGAAAAAGTTGCTTGAGGATATATGCCAGGCTCCCTCTCTTTTGACCATCAGGAAAGGCATCAACTCTGAGCTTTTTAAGGCAGTCAGCAACATTATCCTCCTATGATTTTCACACTATCCTATATGATTTGTACTTGAATTCTGTTCACCTTTGTGGAGTTTTCCACCCCCTGGAAAATTCCACCCCACCCCCAGTGGCCCAAGTGGAAAATCAGGAAGACAAATGTAAATGAAAGGCTGCCAGTTACAGTGATACTTTGTTTAAGTAATTAATTACCGGTAATTCTCTGGGCAGTTATGTATTGCAACAAATTCTTAAACTGACATGCGGTTTCCCATAGGAATGCATTGAAAACCAATTAATCTGTCCCAGAGGTCAGAAAAAAATGCAAACCAGGGCAATCCATTAATTTTTTCTTAAACAGAGGTATCCACATTCTTTTCATCATGCAAACATCACACATCAACTTATAATGCCTTTTGTTGTTGTTCAGTCGTTCAGTCGTGTCCGACTCTTCGTGACCCCATGGACCAGAGCTCACCAGGCCTTCCTATCCTCCACTGCCTCCCAGAGTTTTGTCAAATTCATTTCGGTTGCATTGATGACACCGTCCAACCATCTCCATTCTCTGTTGTCCTCTTATCCTTTTGCCTTCGATTTTTCCCAGCATCAGGGACTTTTCCAGGGAGTCATCTCTTCTCATGAGGTGGCCAAAGTACTGGAGCCTCAGCTTCAAAATCTGTCCTTCCAGTGAACATTCGGGGTTGATTTCTTTCAGAATGGATAGGCTTGATCTCTTTGCAGTCCAGGGGACTCTCAAGACTCTCCAACACCACAGCTCAAAAGCATCAATTCTGCGGCGATCAGCCTTCTTTATAGTCCAGCTCTCACTTCCATACATCACTACTGGAAAAACCATAGATTTGACTATCCTGACCTTAGTTGGCAAAGTGATGTCTCTGCTCTTTAGGATGCTATCTAGGTTTCCCATTGCTTTCCTCCCAAGAAGCAGGCGTCTTTTTATTTTGTTGCTGCATGCAGTCGCCATCTGCAGTGATCAAGGAGCCCAAGAAATTAAACTCTGTCGTTGCCTCCATTTCTTCCCCTTCTATTTGCCAGGAGGTGATGGGACCAGTGGCCATGATCTTAGTTTTTTTGATGTTGAGCTTCAGCCCATTTTTTTACTCTCCTCTTTCACCCTCATTAAGAGGTTCTTTAATTCCTCCTCACTCTCTGCTATTAGAGTAGTATCATCTGCGTATCTGAGGTTGTTGATATTTCTTCTGGCAATCTTAATTCTGGCTTGTGATTCATCCAGACCTGCCTTTCTCATGATGTACTCTGCATATAAGTTAAATAGGCAAGGTGAGTGGTATACAGCCTTGTCGTACTCCTTTCCCAATTCTAAACCAGTCAGTTGTTCCATATCCAGTTCTGACGGTTGCTGTTTGTCCCACATATAGATTTCTTAGGAGACAGATAAGGTGGTCGGGCACTCCCATTCCTTTAAGGACTTGCCATAGTTTGTTGTGGTCTACACAGTCAAAGGCTTTGGCATAGTCAATGAAGCAGAAGTAGATGTTTTTCTGGAACTCTCTGGCTTTCTCCATAATCCAGCGCATGTTGGCGATTTGATCTCTAGTTCCTCTGCCCCTTTGAAATCCAGCTTGTACTTCTGGAAGTTCTCTTTCCACATACTGCTGAAGCCTGCCTTGTAGAATTTTGAGCATAACCTTGCTAGCATGTGAAATGAGTGCAATTGTGCGATAGTTGGAGCATTCTTTGGTGTTTCCTTTCTTTGGGATTGGGATGTAGACCGATCTTTTCCAGTCCTCTGGCCACTGCTGGGTTTTCCAAATTTGCTGGCATATCATATGCAGCACCTTTACAGCATCCTCTTTTAAGATTTTAAAGAGTTCAATTGGAATGCTGTCACCTCCACTGGCCTTGTTGTTTGCAATGCTTTCTAAGGCCCACTTGACTTCACTTTCCAGGATGTCTGGCTCCAGGTCAGCAACTACGCTATCTTGGTTATCAGGGACATCCAGATCTTTCTGATATAATTCTTCTGTATATTCTTGCCATCTCTTCTTGATCTCTTCTGCTTCAGTTAGGTCCCTACCATTTTTGTCCTTTATCATATCCATCTTTGCACGAGATGCCCCTTTAATATCTCCAATTTTCTTGAACAGATCTCTGGTTTTTCCTTTTCTGTTGTTTTCCTCTATTTCTTTGCACTGTTCATTCAAGAAGGCCGCCCTGTCTCTCCTTGCTATTCTTTGGAAGTCTGCATTCAATTTTCTGTATCTTTCCCTTTCTCCCTTGCATTTTGCGTCCCTTCTCTCCTCCGCTATTTGTAGGGCCTCGTTGGACAACCATTTTGCTTTCTTGCATTTTTTTTTCTTTGGAATATTTTTCATTGCAGCCTCCTGTACAATGTTACAAGCCTCCATCCATAGTTCTTCAGGTGTTCTGTCCACCAAATCTAGTTCCTTGAATCTATTCTTCACTTCCACTGTGTATTCATATGGGATTTGACTTAGGTTATACCTGACTGGCCCAGTGATCTTCCCTACTTTCTTCAGTTTCAGTTTGAATTTTGAAATAAGAAGCGGAGGGGCAAGATGGCGGCGATCAGCACAGACGTTAGCTGAAGCAGCCCCGGCCAGCGTCGATGCATTCCAGGTCTCAAGAGGGTGATTTCCAGCCTACGATCACCCACTGGGAGCAGAAGACATCCCAGATTCACTCCGAGGCATCCCGAGTGTGGTTCCTCTCCTCTGTGAGGGTAGATACCCCTGGGAATAAATCACTCATGCGTCAGAGACCATGGGAGAACCGGACGGTGAAGAAGCTGCCCCCATCCTCTGCAAGTGAGTGGCTTTCTTTCCATCAGATAGCCCTTTTAAAGATATAAAATCAAGCAAAACTCACCTAAAGAAAATCCACTCTCTTCTAAATACCTCTTTGCCTGCCTCTTCGCTATTTGCTTTCGGAAAGGGCTGCTTTTATTTCTCTGTTTAAAGGCAGATAAAACTCCAAAATTCTAGTTTCACTTTCGTTATTCTGGCTCCTGTTGGCTCAAATGTGGATATAACACGCCATCTGCTGGACTTCTCTTTGTATGCAGCTGTTTTTGCATTATTTGCTGTCTTGAAAAGAAGCAAGTCAAATCTACTGTGAATACAGTATGATATCTGTTGGATTCTCCTCTACTAACAACTGATTTCTGCATATTTTCTGGAAACGAGTAAACAGGCTCTATTGTAACCACAGCACGCTCTTGGTTGGACTTCCTCTGTCTGCAGTAGTTCTCTATTGCAACTTTTTGAAATGAGCAAAACTCCATCTGTAACAAAAAAGACTGTTTCCACCTCTCTGGTCCATCCCTCCCTCCCAGTCATGACTCAACAACCAAGCCAGACTGGCCAAGTTCTAGATATGCTTAATCAGTTAAATATGAATCAGATCAAGCTTATCTCAGACCAGACCACAGCCTTCTCTGAGTTAAGATCTGAAATGAAAGAGGGTTTTGCCAATGTAGATGCCAAGATGAATTCCTTTGGTGGGCGACTACAGGCGTTGGAGGACAACATGGGGATTACTGATTTCTGTTTAGAAGAGATAGAAGCCACAATGGAATCCACTAATAGATCGGTTCTTATGCAAGAAATTGAATCTTCATCCAAAATTTTAAGGATTCAAGGTCTCACTTTCGATAAAGACGAAAATCTCTACACTTCAGTTGGGGAAGGTTTGGCTGCTCTGCTTGAGGCACCTATAGAAGAATTTCTCCGTGAAGTAGATGTGATCTATCGTCAACCTACAGCCTACGCCAGAAAAAACAAGCTCCCTCTAGAGGTAATAGTCAAACTTGTCCGAAGATACACCCGAGATTGTATTCTCAAAGTTATTTGAGATAAAGAGGTGAAAATCAATGAATCCAAAGTGGCACTATTGAAAGACGTCCCATGGGAGGTCCGTGAACTGCGGAAAGAATATACGTTTCTTACCAAACTTCTGCTCAAGCATGAGATAAGATACAAGTGGATTTACCCCCAGGGTCTGACCTTTCAATGGGAAGGGAAAACACAGAAAATTGATTCTTACAAGAAAGCTAGAATCTTCGCTGAGAAAAATGCAGGAAAGTTGCGATTCTCCCCCTCCTCCTCTTCATCATCCCTCTCTGAGGGTGATGATACAACCGACAACCAAACCGTTACCAAAGATGATAGCCAAGCCAATCAGGCTCCCAAACAAGGGACCCCCAAGGAAGATCAAGATAATGGTGCAGTGGGAGGCGCCAGGCCAAAAAGACAACTTACGCCTATACCAGGGAGGAAACACCGCTGGAAGTAAAACAAGATGGCTCAGAAAATTCTAACATGGAATATAAATGGATTTAACTCCCCGCAAAAGCGTCGTAAGACATTTAAACTCCTCAAAAAACAACAATGTGCAATTATCTGTTTAGAGGAAACCCACATACTGAGAAAACATGAACAACACCTAATCCAAAATAGATTGGGGAACCTGTTCTCCACCTCAAATAAAGAAAAGAAGCAAAATGGGGTGGCATTATATATCACACCAGAACTGTCTCCAACCCTGTTGGAAAAAGATCAGTTAGGCAGATGGATCCTCGTCCAGGCAAATATCCAGTCCAAAAAACCAATTGTTGTTGGTATATATGCCCCAAATAACAATCACGGAAGACAAGTTTTCTTTGAAGAATTGGCTCCGAAGCTCTTGCAATATGAAAATCATCAGATAATGATACTTGGGGACTTCAATGCTGCACATATCCCATCCGTGGATAGGAAAATACCAAAAGGGAAAAAACCCAGGACCTCGTCCTCCATACTGCCAAAATCTTTTCTTGACATGTCCGACATTTTAGAACTCCAAGACATTTGGAGAAGGAAAAATCCATTAAAAGGTAGCTTCACTTTTTATTCAAGACAACATGCCTCCTTCTCCCGTATTGATATGTGCTGGGTCTCATCTGATCTTTTACTAAATACAAGGGACATAGAAGTTCTTCCGAGAACAATATCCGATCATAATGCTATCCTGTGGACACTGAAAACTTCGGGTAAGCCCAGACACTGGAAAATCAACTCAGCTTTGTGGACTGATAAAGAATTTATTTCAGAGGCAGCCAAAGACTTGAATTTATACTTTGAATTAAATCTGAACAAGGGCACCCCACTGAAAACGGTGTGGGATGCCTCAAAGCCTTATTTTAGAGGGTTTGTCATCCAATATATGGCAAGACGGAACAAAGAGAGAAAGAAGAAATCCGAATCCATCCTCAAAACGATGAAAAAGTTAGAAAAGGACTTAATCCATGATCCGCGCAATGAGCAGTTGAATAAAGACTTAGCCTCCTGTAGGCATGAACTTAATTTGATTTTAACAGCAGACATAGCCCATAAGATTAAACTGGCCAAACTGAATTTCGTTGAAAATGCAAACAAACCAGGAAGATGGTTAGCCTACAAGTTTAAAAAGGTACAATCTCAAAAACTTATTCTAACACTTAAAGATAAAACTGGGGGAAACCAGACGGATCAATCTCAAATCCAAAAAATCATAGAGGCATATTACCAGAATCTGTTGAAGCCGGAGACAATAAATAAAGATGCCATCTTCCAATACCTAGAAGAAGCCAACTTTCCAAAACTTACTGAAGAACAGAGTTTTGACGAATGCCCCTATTACAATGATGGAAATAACAGAGACCATTAATCACCAAAAAATGAACAAAGCCCCCGGACCCGATTCGATACCGGCACAATTTTACAAAAAATTCTCTGAGCTAGTCTCTGGAAATATGAAAAATCTCTTTACATCTATTTTAGAGGGCGAAGATATACCAGATTAATGGAAATCATCTCATACAACATTGATTCCTAAAGAAGGGAAACCCAGAGACCTGATACAGAACTACAGGTCAATTGCTCTCCTAAATGTGGATTATAAAATATTTGCAACTATTTTGGCAAACAGATGGTGGACGATTCTACCGTCTCTGATATCCCCCGATCAAAACGGTTTTCTTCCAAAAAGACGCCTCCAATACAACATCAGAACTTTCCTAGACGTGTTGGAGTACTATGAATGTCACCCTGAGAAGCAAGTAGCCTTCGCATTTATTGACGCTGAGAAAGCATTCGACAATGTATCTTGGTCTTTACTCAAAACCCACTTGGATTATTTACAGTGTGGCCACAGAATGCTACGAGCTATAGAACAAATATACTCCGCCCAAAACACTAGGATTGTAGTTAATGGCTACCTTACAGACACAGTCAAGATGCATAAAGGTACCAGGCAAGGATGCCCTCTTTCTCCCTTGCTGTTTATTTTAACTTCAGAAATACTACTCCATGTTATAAGAAATACCCCAGGTATTCAAGGTCTACAAAGCAAAGGAGAAGTCTATAAAGTGCAAGCCATCGCAGATGATCTGTTGGTTATTATGGAGGACCCACAGACCTCCCTTCCAGAACTACTAAAGATCTTGGAGGCCTACTCTAAAATTTCAGGATTAAAGGTTAATAGAGAAAAAACATTGTTGCTCACAAAAAATACGACCCCACTTGTGATTGGAAAATTGGTTAACCAGTCGGGTTTCCAACATGCTAGTAAGGCAAAATATCTGGGTATTATTGTGTCCAACCGTTGTAACACTTTACTTAAAGATAACTATGTTAATGGTATAAAAGCAATCAAAGCTGACCTGGAAACCTGGTCAAGACTTCAGTTATCTTTAATGGGCAGAATTGCTGCAGTTAAAATGACTGTTTTACCTAAATTGCTCTTTTTATTCCAATGTTTACCTATATTACCTAACTTTAAGATTATTTCAGACTTGGAAAAAAGTATACGTGTGTTTATATGGCAAAAGAAAAAAGCAAGGATTAGAAATGTCCATCTACAGGACAGAACTAAAACTGGTGGTTTTGCCCTGCCCAACTTGGTGCTGTACTATAAAGCTGCTGCTATTACTTGGATCAAAGACTGGATTTTGATGACAAATAATAGAATACTGCAGCTTGAGAGTCACGATTTAGACAGAGGTTGGCATCATTACGTATGGTATAAGGGTAATATACCTACCCTTTTCAAAAAGCATTGGATAAGGAATGCCTTAGTTAAAATATGGTTATCCATAAAAAAACAGTTTTACCCTAAAGCACCAACGTGGTTGTCTCCGTTAGGAGCGATTACCAATCCTCATACAAGTGCAAGCCTTAAATCTCTAACCTACAGACAACTTCTGAATGCTGATTTCTTCTTGAAGTCACTAGAAAAATTAGTATCAGAAGGTTACAAGTTAGACTGGTGGAAATATCATCAAATATACTCGCATTTTAAAAATCTCACTAAAGGGGGGGATTTATGACTAATGACACTCCACTTGACAAAATACTATCTTCTGGTGATTCAAAGCTTCTCAGTAAATTCTATAGTAATTTGTTAAATGAAAAAATGATCGATACACTGGTCAAAGATACTATGATAAGGTGGGCAGAAAATTTTGGTTATTCTATTCATTTAAACAAATGGGACTCTTTGTGGAATACAGTTAAACTCTTTAAATCTATAGCCTTTAAGGAAAACTGTTACAAGATGTTTTATAGATGGCATTCCCCCCCCCACCGTTTATCTAAGATGTATAATTGCTCACCCAAATGTTGGAAATGTAAACATGACAGTGGTACCTTTTATCATATGTGGTGGACATGTAAAGAGGCAAAGGCATATTGGATAATGGTAAAATTATTTTTAGAAAGATATTTGAAGATTAAGTTAGAGCTTAGACCAGAATTTTTTCTATTAAATATAGTAGATGTTAATATCTCATGCGACCAGAAATATGTACTGCATCATGTAATAGTTGCTGCAAGGATACTGTATGCAAAATTTTGGAAACAACCAGAAGTGCCAACAGAGAGAAACTTCCACGAAAAGATAAGAGAATGTATTGAAATCGATAGACTCTCCGGTTTTCTAAAGGGAGACTATGATGAGAATTCCTGGAAAAGATGGCAAGAAGTAACAAACTTATTAGTATTGTGATATTATTTGGTGATTTGTGAACGTGTTAAACCGTCATTTTTGGCTTGATATACTAAATGTAATTTTATAGTGTATTTCCTCCCCCTCCCCCACACCCTCCCTCCTCTGCCCCCAAAAAAACCCAATAAAATTACTTAAATGACCAAAAAAAAAAAAAAAAGAAAGAAAAGAAATAAGAAGCTGATGATCTGAGCCACAGTCAGCACCAGGTCTTGTTTTTGCTGACTGTATAGAGCTCCTCCATCTTTGGCTGCAGAGAACATAGTAAGTCTGATTTCGGTATTGTCCATCTGGTGATGTCCATGTGTAGAGTCGCCTTTTGTGTTGTTGGAAAAGAGTGTTTGCAATGACCAGCTTCTTCTCTTGACAAAACTCAATTAGCCTTTGCCCTGCTTCATTTGGAACTCCAAGGCCAAACTTGCCAGTTATTTCTTTTATCACTTGACTCCCTACTTTAGCATTCCAATCCCTTTCTCCTCCAGGCACGTCTGCAGCTGAGTGTCCTTTCGGCTTTGGCCCAGCCACTTCATTAGCTCTGGAGCTACTTGTCCTTGTCCTCCGCTCTTCCTCAGTAGCATGTTGGACACCTTCTGACCTGAGGGGCTCATCTTCCAGTGTCATATCTTTTAGCCTTTTGTTTCTGACCATGGGATGTTCTTGGCAGGGATACTGGGGTGGCTTGCCAGTTC
Source organism: Phrynocephalus forsythii (assembly GCA_029282475.1). Classification (NCBI taxonomy): domain Eukaryota; kingdom Metazoa; phylum Chordata; class Lepidosauria; order Squamata; family Agamidae; genus Phrynocephalus; species Phrynocephalus forsythii. The sequence continues at coordinate 3,246,512 of JAPFRF010000005.1, read as the reverse complement.
CTACCCCAGGAAGTCTTATTACAGGAAGTCTTAATGCCTCCCCCAAAAAAAAAAAAAAACCCTTAAACCGGAGCTTTCCATTAACTATTTTTCTTAAACCAAGGCATCCCCATTCCAATAATTTATTTTCTTAAACCAAGTTATTCTTTAACGGTGGCATTCTTAAACTGAGGTACCGCTGTATTTAATTAAAAACAACAAGCAGTCATAAAGCAAGCAAAAAACATGTACAGTGTTAGAGTAAAAAAAAAGTTTTGAATTACAGTAACCCACTCAGCATGTTAGCAGGAGGTTTCCTCCAATCAAAAAACTAGTTATTACTTAACTTAGAATAAGACGAGAAAGACAAGTAAACAAATGGCTCAAAATATAAAGGTGGGAGAAGCTCTTTGGCCTTTATTTACAGTAATAGCCTCTGAAAACCAACTTAGGAGTTTCCTGCATAGTCACAGAAGCACCTATTCTCTGGGTTCTTCTTCCTCTGAAAACCAGAACCAGGTCATGTGGCCAGCAGAGCAGTCAACAGTAGAAAAGTCAGCTTTAAGTCTTCCCTTTAATCTTTGCTGAGAAATGCAAAACTCATAATGATATATATTTCATATATGTAAGGTGGGGAAATTTACTTGGTTTCACACAGCCATTGCCTTTTTTTCCTTGACTTTTTATTATTTGGGTGTTTTCTCTTTAACTTTCTCCCAATGAATCCATTTTTCAGAAAGACATTGGGGCAAGTTTCATCATTGTTATTTGTCATCTACACTTCCCGTTTTAAACATGATAGGGATCCTGCCCAGAAAGGTGGTTCAGAGTGTTGGGGGAATTAAGTGAAAGGACCTCTTACTTTAAATTTCTACAGCCTGCAAAGGGGGGGATGTTCCTCCTTCTGGAGAGCAGGAGCCAAGTGTCTCAGAGGGATAGGCAGGAGGCGGGTGGACTCGGCAAGACTAAGTGTGTGCATGTGTTTTTTGTTTTTGCTCCCCCCCCCAACCTTTCTTCTCCCCCTCCATTTCTTCCTGCCTGGTCACAGGAGATCTGGTGGCCCGGGTCATGAAGGTGCTGCCTGAGAGGGCTCTTTCACTTGTTCCCTTCTTCCCCAACCCCCCCTTCCTTCCTCTTCCTTGGGTGCTCACCCACCCCTGACTCTGATGGCCCATGAACCCTCATGTTGTTGTTGCTGTTGATTATGATGATGATGAAGTTAAAATTCCATGTGGAGCTGGAGCTCGATGAGCTCTCCTCCATCCCCTTCATCAACAGGATCTTCTGTGAGGTGCAGCTCCTGCGATCCTCTGAGCTGCTGCTGTCACCCCCCTCTCCAAAGCCACTTTGGAGGGCAATGATGGCAACAAGAAACCCTGCTGAGGAGGGGGTGGCAGTGGCAATGAGAGGCCCTGGAAGGAATTGTTTGAGTATCCATTATTTCCTATGGGGAAATTTGCTTTAATTTACGAGTATTTTGGTTTAGGAGCATGCTTCCAGAATGGATTATGTTTGTAAGTAGAGATGGGCACGAACCGGAAAAAAAAATTGGCAATTTGTTTCATTTCATTTTGTTTTCCAGTTCGTTTCGTTTCATTTTGTTTTTAATGAATTTTTATGGGAATATTTGTTTTGTTGGTTAATTTTGATTTGTTTGAACTATTCTTTCAAATTCAGACGACGTGCGGGCTTCCAACGGGCAGAAAACATTTCAAAAATAATAAAAACACAAACAAAACATTGACAACTGCACAAACTGGTCACTGGCAGTGTCCTCATCATCACATCATCATCATCATGAATCAATGATCTGAGATGAATAATCCATCCCCAGTCCCCATGGATGGATCATTGTCCAAGTCCATCACTTTGTTTGAAAATGGGAAAGAATGAGTTTCTAAATTCTTTCCTTTCATCATTCTTTGTCTGTACCCCCATAGGGGCAAGGCAACACCCCCTGATGCAGGCAGAGAGTAAAGGACTTTAAGTCACCTATTGGCAGCTGATTGGCTCTAGTCCCCATAGAAGGATAGTACCCCCTGAGGCAGGCAGAGAGAGTAAAGGCTTCAAGTCACCCATTCACAGGCAGCAGAGTGGCTCTCATCCCCATAGAAGGACAGCATCCACGGAGGCAGGCAGGTAGTATAGGGCTTCAAGTCACCCATTCACAGGCAGCAGAGTGGCTCTCATCCCCATAGAAGGACAGTACCCACGGAGGCAGGCAGGTGGGGCTTCATCACCCATTCAGCAGAGTGGCTCCCCCCACAGTACCCACGGAGGCAGGCAGGTAGTATAGGGCCTGTCACCATTGGCAGCCTCTCATCCCCAAAAGACCCAGGCAGGTTGAAGAGGCAGCAGGGGACAGTACCCACGGAGGCAGGCAGGTAGTATAGGGCTTCAAGTCACCCATTGGCAGCAGAGTGGATTCAGAGTGGATTCAGAGTGGCTCCCACCCCCAGGGAAGGCCTGCAACATTGGGCCTACAAAGACCCTTTGAAGAGCTGGGAGAGTGGACCTCCCCGGTATAGCTAGGGAAGGATGAGAAACATTGGGCCAACAAAGACCCCAATAAAAAGAGAGAGTGAGCAGGAAGGCAGGTGTGCAGGCAGGCGGGCATGTGATGAAGGGAGGCAGACCAGCAGTGGAACAGGTGGGAGGACAGTGTGGACCTAGGGGTTGGGGTGGGGAAACCACAACGTGGAAAGGTTGAACCAGATGAAAATCAACCTTTCCAAAGTCCCAGGGTCCAGACGTGAGCAGCATGGCCTCAGTACATCTCCCATGTGGGATAACACCCGCTCACTCTGGACGCTGACGGGGAGTGGTGGACAAGAGGTCCAATGCCAGACTCAATAGCATGGGCCAGATCTCTGCCTTTCTTGCCCAGTATCGGAGGGAGTCTGACATTAGGGGTTGGAGGGGCTCGGCCATGTACTCCCTCACCATGGTTCGAGTTGGGTCCTGTTCCTCTGCCTCCCTTCCCACCACTGAGCAGGACACTGCCATGGCTTGGTTGGTTGAGGGTCTGGAGGAAATGTCTTATGAGGAACGGCTTAGGGAACTGGGAATGTTTAGCCTCTGTAAAAGAAGACTGAGAGGGGATATGATAGCTATATTTAAATATCTGAAAGGATGTCATATTGAAGAGGGAACAGGTTTGTTTTCCATGGCTTCAGAGACTAGGACTCGGGGCAATGGTTTCAAACTACAGGAAAAGAGATTCCATTTGAACATTAGGAAGAACTTCATGACAGTTAGAGTGGTTCGACAGTGGAATATGCTGCCACAAAGGGTGGTTGAGTCTCCTTCTTTGGAGGTTTTTAAGCAGAGGCTGGATGGCCATCTGTCGGAAATATTGTGATGGGGGTTCCTGCATGGCAGGGGGTTGGACTAGATGGCTCTTGAGGTTTCTTCCAACTCTATGATTCTATGATCTATGATCTATGATCTACGGCTAGGGCAGAGGCCAAGTATATGGTGGAAATGTACCTGGCCTCTGGTTGTACCCGGAAGAGGAGGAGGACCCTTGCGATGAGCCCTCCTCTGCTTCGCTCTGGCTGGTGTGCACCCTCAGCAATGCCTGCCCTTGCACTGCACCAGCCCTGTGAACTAGATCCTAGAGAAGATTATTAAACAGGCAGTCTGCAAATATTTAACAAACAATGCTGTCATTACAAGAAGTCAACACGGGTTTCTTAAAAACAAGTCATGCCAGACTAATTTGATCTCATTCTTTGATAGAATTACAGGCCTGGTGGATGAGGGGAATGCTGTGGATATTGTTTATCTGGACTTTAGTAAGGCCTTTGATAAGGTTCCCCATGGTATTCTTGCTAAGAAGTTAATAGAAAGTGGGATAGATAGTGCTACTGTTAGGTGGATTTGTAACTGGTTGACTAATTGCACTCAAAGAGTGACCATAAATGGCCTCTCTTCAGCTTGGAGAGACATGACCAGTGGGGTGCCCCAGGGTTCTGTTCTGGGTCCAGTGCTGTTCAATATCTTTATTAATGACTTGGAGGAAGGAATAAAGAGTATGCTAATTAAATTTGCAGATGATACCAAATTGGGAGGGGCTGCAAATTCCCTAGAGCAGTGGTCCCCAACCCCCGGGCCGCGGACCGGTGCCGGTCCGTGGACCGGTCGGCACCGGGCCGCCTGGGGAGGCCGGGGAGGCTCCTCCCCTTTTCCTCCGCCGCCCTCCTCCTCCTCCTCTTCTCTCCTGCGGGCCGCCGGTGGAGGAGGAAGGCTGGAGGAGCGCAGGAGGAGCCGCCGCCGCCGCCTTTGCCTCCCTCCTCTGCCCGCCGGCGGCAGCGGCGCGTCCTCCTCCTCCGCCCTCCTCCTCCTCACCCTCCACCAGCAGCAGCAGCAGGAAGCTGGGGGCCGGGCGCGCGGGGGCCAGCGGGGAGGAGGGGGCGTGCACGGGAGGCACTGGCGAGCCCCCCCACGCGCACGCACCGCCGCCGCAGCGTGGGGGCCCCTCGGTCGGAAGAGGAGGTGGGTGCCCCTCCTCCTCCTCCTCCTCCTCCTCCTCCTCCCCCCCGCGCGCGCCCTTTGGCCCCTCCCCTGCCCCAGCGCGCTCCCAGGCGGACCGCACCTGTGTTGGGGGCGGGCGGGGGCGGCGGGCGCGCGGGCCGGCCTGGGTGTTTCGCCACCGCCGCGACCCCCGCGAATGCTGCTGCTGCTCCTCCGGCGGCGGCGGCGGCGGGAGGAGGAGGAGGAGGAGGAGGCGCTACCGCCTCGTTGGAGCCCCTTCGGGCGGGGCGGGTTCCGCCAAGCGGCCGCCTGCCACCTCCCGGGAGAGCAGACAAGTTCCAGCAGCAGGTGAGAGAGGCGGCGGCGGCGGCGGAGGCGCTCGGGCTCCCCCTTCTCGGCCCGGAGACCCGGCGGGAGGGGGGGCAAGTCTTGGTGGCGGGGGAGGGCGCGCGTGGCGTGAGATGAGCTTTGCCCGCCTCCCTGAGAGGTGGCCAGGTGTGTGTCTGTGTGTGTCTGTGTGTGTGTGTGTGTGTGTGTGTGTCGGGGAGGGCTGAAGAAAGGACACTGGCCTCTCCGGGGGGCGCGCGGGGACGCCACCCCCCACCAGCCTCCCTCGCCTCCCCCCTCCCACTCGCCCGCCCGAAGGCCGAAGCCGGAGGTGGGCGGCGGCGGCGGCGGCCGAACCCAGGCGGCTGCCGTGGCCGCCGCGGCCGCCGACAGCAGGAGGAGGCGGGGCCCGCCCGCCCAGGAGCCCCAGGCTCCCCCACCCTGCCCGTGCACGCGGGGTGAGCGGCACGCCCGATGCCCCCAGCCGGAGAGCGCCGCCGCCGCCGCTCCCGTGGCCCCCGCAAGATACACGCTCCAAGCCCCCCCACACCCCCTCCTCCCCTCCTCCCTCCCCCATCCCCCACCCCCCACACCCTCCCCTTCCCCCGCCCGACCCCCCGCACCCCCCATCTGCCCCCCTCCGCAGCCCCAGCCCCGGGCCACGGAAAATCATCAAACATTTACCGGTCCGTGGGGACAAAAAGGTTGGGGAGCACTGCCCTAGAGGATAGGATGAAAATCCAAAAAGACCTTGACAGACTAGAGTGCTGGGCCAAAGCTAACAAAATGAATTTCAACAGAGGGAAATGTAGGGTACTACATTTAGGTAAAAAAATGAATTGCACAAATATAAGATGGGGGATACTTGGCTGGAGGATAGTACCTGTGAAAGGGATCTGGGAGTCTTGGTGGACCACAAATTGAACATGAGTCAGCAGTGTGATGTGGCGACCAGGAAAGCCAATTCGATTCTTGGTTGTATCAACAGAACCATAGTGTCTAGATCAAGGGAAGTGATAGTACCACTCTACTCTGCTCTTGTCAGACCCCACCTGGAGTACTGTGTCCAGTTCTGTGCGCCTCAATTTAAAAAGGATGTTGACAACCTCGGGCGGGTGCAGAGGAGGGCTACCAGGATGGTTGAGGATCTGGAGGAAATGTCTTATGAGGAACGGCTTAGGGAACTGAGAATGTTTAGCCTCTCTAAAAGAAGACTGAGAGGGGATATGATAGCTATGTTTAAGTATTTGAAAGGATGACATATTGAAGAGGGAACAGGTTTGTTTTCCATGGCTTCAGAGACTAGGACTCAGGGCAATGGTTTCAAACTACAGGAAAAGAGATTCCATTTGAACATTAGGAAGAACCTCATGACAGTTAGAGCTATTAGGCAGTGGAATATGCTGCCGCAGAGGGTGGTTGAGTCTCCTTCTTTGGAGGTTTTTAAGCAGAGGCTGGATGGCCATCTGTCGGAAACATTGTGATGGGGGTTCCTGCATGGCAGGGGGTTGGGCTAGATGGCCCTTGAGGTCTCTTCCAACTCTATGATTCTATGATTCCATGTGTGGACGTCCACAAGGCTGGCCGCCAAGGAACCCTTGACATGAGGGTCACAAAGGCATGCCTGCTGGTACACCCTTTCCCTGCTCAGTGGGCAAAGGCGGGTATTGATGCCAGTCAACAGCCTCTCTGCCAAGGCCCTGCTCCTTGGGAGAAGAGCAGCATCCTCCCAGAGACAGTCCTCAAGGCCTTGGCAAAGGGCATGTACAAGGGGAGTACATGCCCCAGACTGGCGTTGTGACCACTGAGGACGTTGGTGGTGTCCTCAAACAGCCACAGGATACTAACCAACTGGGATAGGGCAAGCAACTTGGTAGCGCCAATGTCCAACTCCCTTCCCCCAGCACAATGGGAGTGGTGGACATGATGCTCTCAACTACGGCCCTCTGCTCCACCAGACACCATGTCGTAGGTGGAGTTCCACCTGGTTGGTAGGACGTGCTCGGCTTGCCCCAGCTCCACCTGCTTCTCACACAGCATCCTTGCAGCCTTGTCGCTGCATGAGAAGTGCCAGACTAATTGGATGCACCTGTCCAGTAGGGCCTTGGTCTCCCGGGTCCCCTCACACCAGGTATCCCTAACTGGACCCAGCCCAAGGGCATCCACAAGGTGGAGTTTGTGGGCAGTGCACACAATGCCCTGGAGCCCTGCCTTCTGAAGCACAGCAAAAATGTTACGGCCTGCATCTGTAATCACGAAGCAGTGCTTCACCTGCCTTTCAGCTGCCCAATCTCACAGGGCAGACATGAGGACCTTGGCAATGTGGGCGCCTGTCGCCGAGTCCTCCATGCTCTGCACCTGGAGAAGGGACACCCGGTACCCTCAGGTGTTCCCTTGCGCCTCCCCCTGTGGCCCTTCCTCGGATGCCTTGCTGCCAAGGACATCCTCAGGTTGCCACCAATGAGCCATCATGGACAGATAGCCATGGTGCCCACCGGTCCAGAGGTCGGACGTGAAGTGGACCTTCCAACCTCTGGCCTGCTGCAGATGGGCACGGACCATCTTCCTGACCGACTCATAAAGGGAGGGCATCACCCTCCTGCTGAGGGTATGATGGGATGGAGGCTCATATCAGGGAGCCAGGTGCTTCAGCAGGTGCCTGAATCCTGCTGACTCCACAAAGGAGAGGGGCAAACCGCTCATGGCCACCATTTCACCGACCACACAAGTGGTGGCCTCCTGGGACTTGCCCCTAGCACGCTGGCTCAAGAAACCCCCACCGAGAGGCACCACTTCATACAGAGTGGCCTGCCTCTTTGCTCTCTCAGTGCGGGTCTCCCCTGCCTCCACCCCCCTGCCTGCCTCTTGTACTCCCTTCTTCCTCCCAGCCCCAGAGGGACCAGTGCCTGCTGCTGGCCCTGGCAGCATTCCAGGGTGCTTGTGCAGAAGTTGATTCCTCAAGGTACTCGATGACAGGTGCCTTGGGTCACTCCCTCTCCGCACCACCACCTTGCAGCGCTTGCACACTGCAAGCCTCAGGTCTTCCTGGCTCTTGAAAAACTCCCAGAGAGAGCCGCGAGGCTTGTGCAAGCTGCTGCCTCCAGCAGAGCCTGCCTCAGTGATGGCCTGACTCGCACCCTGGGATGATGGGGTGCTGTCACTGGTCTGGGAGGGAGGAGGAGTGGACCTTGCCGCAGAGGAGGAAGCCTGCCATTCCTCCCTGCCTGCCAAAAGGTCCTCAGAATCCTCCAGCTCCAGATGCATTGAGCTCTGGGAGGATTCCGACTCCTCCTCAAACAAGGGGGGAATAGGGACTGGTGGGGGTAGCATCTGCACTTCCCTGCTAATCTTTTACTGATCTTTTCAGTTTAGTGGGGGTGCCCGTCCCCTTGCCACTCTTTTTTTTAAAATAAATAAAACAAAACTAAAGCCCGTCAATGGGGGAAACCAGAAGTACAGGACACTGACTGGGTGGGAAACAAGTTTGGGGGTGATGGGAGATATAATAATTATTATAAATTAATAATAATATAATTGGGAGACCAAAGGGCAGGACAGGAATAGGGGAAAAATAACCTCCCCTGAACTAAAAAAGGCCTAACCCAAAACCCAATACCAAAACCCAATCATACAAAAAATAATAAAGGAGGTAAGTATTTTTCTGTTTTTAAACAAAGAAATAATAGGCCAAAGCCTAGTAGAGAGAGAAACCAGCCAGTGAACTCAGGAGCCACTGACTGGCAGCAATCCCTCCCCTTGCTCACTCCACCAGAGACTGCAAAGAGGCACCTTCCTGCAAGAGCTTTTATACTCTCTGCCAGCAGCCAAGGCCCTCCCACTGGAACCAGGCTTTGCTATTGGTTCCCAATGTTGCAACAGGTCCAAGAAGCACATGGCAAGCCATGTGGTGTTCAACTGCATGATTTAAAAAATTAAAATTAAAATTAAAAAATCCAAATAAATACTATAAATCAACTGTAAAAAAACAAGAAATAGAGAGGGAACGGGAAGAAGTTTCCCTAATCCTATGAAGTGTATGCAATGCATGCATGACACCTTTCCCCCTTTTGCACATTAAAAAAAATAAAAATAAAAATAAAATACAATCAAATGGTACAGTACACCCAAATCAACCCTAAAAATAATAAAAAAGGGAAGGGAACATATTTGTCTCTGCTGCCACTATAAGCCTCCAAAAAAAAAAAAAAAAACCTTAGAAAAATAAAAAAACGATCTGAGAAAACACATACAGTGGTACCTTGTATAAAGGAATCAATTCGTTCCAAATGAAATTATGTTAAGCAAATTTTCCTTTATACAAATTCCCATAGGAATGCATTGAAAGCAGAGTAATCCCATTTTTATGTTGTACGGATTTTCCCCATAGGCGATTATGTTAAGCAAATTTCCCCTATCTCCGGAATTTTTTATGTTGTACAAATTTTATGTTATACAAGCTGTTTGTTATACAAGGGTCCACTGTATTTAGACTGCTAGTTATTATCAGCGAGAAATATTAATTTCGCTGAGTTTTTAAGTCTTTTAAGAACGTTTTAATAGGTTAGAAATGCCATTCTGCACGGATTCGCCACCATTAACAAAAGTCTGTGGCAGCCATTTCCCCTTAAAAATAAATTTAAAAAACTCTGGAAAAACACATTTTTAGATGTTTTAAGCACTGGTCATTAACTTGCTAGGAATAATCAGACATAAAAATATTTTTTGCATATTTTTGAAGTCTTTAATAAGTTTTTAATATGTTTTAAAACACCTCTTTCTGTCGATCACCGCCATTAACGAAACGATCCAAAACAAACCAGTTTTTTCGGTTTGGTTCAGTTCGTTGTGGTTCTGAGCTTTGGTTCATTATTTGTTTTGTTACATAACAAAATGAATAACGAATAAGAAAATGAACCAAAAGTTCATTTAATGCCCCTCTCTATTTGTAAACCAAGGTACCACTGTATTAGGAACACATAAGAAAACATTTACATTTATTTATTTATTTTTTAATTTTTTTATTTAAAATAAACAAACATACAATAAACAATACAATGAACAAAAATATCACTACAAAGTGCACCCCAACTCCCCGGGACCATCCAGTATTCCTTTATCTTCTCTTCCTTCTTCATCTTTTTTTTTTCTAGTTGTCTTCTTAGAGTCCTTTTCTCCAGAACTGTGTTGGGTTGTATGACGGTTGTATCCCTTTCCCTTTTAATAGTAAATAATCTATAAATTTTCCCCAAATATCATAAAATATATCCTTGCTCATTTCCCCTCGCAAAACTTTTATACTACAGGACAATTTGTCGTTTAAAGCTATATCCCACACTTCCTTATACCAGTCAGCAATTTTAAAACCTGAATTCAGTTTCCAATTTTTAGCTATAATCAGTCTTGCTGCTGTCATAAAATTTGCAATTAATTCTTTTGTTTTTATATCATATTCATTAGTAGGTGGTAGTGATAGCAACGCAATTTCTGGCTTACATTTAATATCAGCTTGTAATATTTCTTTTATCTCACCAAAGATCTGTTGCCAAAACTTTTGAACTATTTTGCATTCCCACCAAAGATGAATATAAGTACCTATATTTTTTTCGCATTTCCAGCAAAAATTAGTAATATCTTGAATTTATTCTATTCAGTCTGACTGGTGTCATATACCATCTTAAAATAGTTTTAAAATAATTTTCTTTTATTCTAATGGATAATGAACATAATATCCTCATATTACAAATTCTTTTCCATTCATCTTTTTTTATTTCTTTACCAATGTCTTGCTTCCACAGCTCTCTTATTATTTCTTGTTCCCTTACCTCTACTGAGTCCTCAATTATTTTGTATATTTTACCTACTGCTCCTTTCCCTGTATCTCCTTTCTCTGGTTCATATGTTAGCAAGAATTGTTCAAACTTTGTATATTCTCTGAGTTGTGTATTTCTCCTTATCCAATCTTTCTCCAACTTTCTAGTTGGGCATAATTTAACCAAGTTAAGTGCTTAGCTTGTAATATGCGCTTAATATCTTGCTTTGTTCTCATCTTATTAATCCACTCTTTTATTCTTGCCACTTTCATTGTTTTAAATAATTCTCCATATTTCTTCATATTCATGAGGAAATTTTCCTGATCTATTACCAAACTGAGAGGGGATACTTCCGGAGCCAATTTCCTTCTGTGCTTTGTCCAAGTGGTTAATAGGGACCTCTGTTCAGAATTAACACCCACTGACTTCAATACAGTTTACTGACTTGATTTTACAAAAGATTCAATGCAACAGTTCAAAGACACTTGTCAACATTTAACATCATGATAAGGGAGGAAGTGAAAGGCAACCATTTGTAAACTTAAATCTATTTTATTTGATCCATCTATACGTGTTTCTCTGTAAGTCCAAAAAAACAAGATGCATCTGTCTCTCACTTGTCAGAGTTTCAAGCAAAACGTAAAACTGAAATAATACTGCAACATATGAGCTGCATTTTCAAAAAGCTGTTTTCAAAAAAGGCAAAAGGAGAGGGGAACAAGCAATAGGAGTTGCCTTTGGTAAATAGGAATAAAGGAACCTGCAAGGGATCATGAATTTCTTTTCACTCTCCACTGTTTAACAGTTCATGGCCATCTCTCATTTTGAATGAAGAACTGCCCAGCAGCATTCTCTCAGGTGCCATCGTGGTCAAGGCCAATGTGAAAAAGTTCACAGAAACTTCCATCATCTTCGAAGATGGAACAGTTGAGGAGAACATAGATGTGGTCATCTTTTCAACTGGTTACAAGACCACATATCCATTCCTGGAAGAATCTGTTCAGAACATCTGCCAAAGCAGCATCTCTCTCTATAAGTCCGTCTTCCCTCCTAATCTGAAGAAGCCCACTCTGGCTGTCATTGGTAATATAGGAGTAACTGGATCCATTCTACCAGCAGCAGAACTTCAGGCCCGCTGGGTTACAAGGGTGTTTAATGGTAAGGAAGTGAACCATAGAGGCAAAGATACCCTCCCCTAGGGTATACAAGAACTAGAAGTAGAGACAAATGAAAAAATGAATCACAATTAGAGATAGGCACAAAACAATTATTTTAAATTTCATTTTTCATTTTTCATTTTGTTCCCTAATGAAATGAAAACTGAAGTGATACATAACTAGACGAGCAGAGCCTCATGACAGTTACGCATGCACTGGTAACATCCCGTATTGATTACTGCAATGCGCTCTACGTGGGGCTGCCTTTGAAGTCGGTCCGGAGATTGCAACTGGTTCAGAATCGTGCGGCGCAGCTGGTAAGTGGTGGAGCCGCCAGGGATCACATCACGCCGATTCTGCGTAATCTGCATTGGTTACCAGTTGCTGTCCGAGCCCAATTCAAAGTGCTTGTTTTGACATATAAAGCCCTAAACCAGTGCTCCCCAACCTTTTTGTCTCCAGGGACCAGTATTTGTTTGATTATTTTCCTGTGGCCCGGGGTGGGGGTGGGGAGGGGGGGATGGGGGAGTGTGGGGGGGGCAGGGGAGGGTATGGGGGGCGGGGAGGGGGAGGGAGGAGGGGAGGAGGAGGTGCAGGGGGCTTGGCGTGTGTACCTTGGGGGCCCACGGGAGCAGCGGCGGCGGCGCTTGCCGGCTGGGGCGTCGGGCGTGGTGGGCTCCTGGGCGGGCAGGCCCCCGCCTCCTCCTCATGTCGGCAGCCGGAGGCAAGCGGCGGCGCAGAGGTGCCCCAACCGAGGCGGGCCGCGGCGGCCGCGGCCACGGCAGCCGCCCGGGTTCAGCTGTGGCTTTGCCGCCGGTGGCGGGGCGCGCCGCGGCCGCCGCCGCCACCCGCCTCGGTGGGGCACCTCTGCGCCGCCGCTTGCCTCCAGCTGCGGCCTTCGGGCGGGCGAAGGGGGAGGAGGGAGGCCGGTGGGGGTGGCGTCTCCGGCCTGAGGGCGCCACCGAGTCGCGGCCGAACAGGAGGAGGAGGCGGGCCCGCCCGCTCAGGAGCCCCCGGGCTCCCCCACCCTGCCCGTACTGTGCCCGGCGGCGGCGACTCCTCCTCCGGCTGCCCGCGGGAGAGAAGAGGAGGAGGAGGAGGGCGGCAGAGGAAAAGGGGAGGAGCCTCCCCGGCCTCCCCAGGCGGCCCGGTGCCAACCGGTCCACGGACCGGCACCGGTCCGCGGCCCGGGGGTTGGGGACCACTGCCCTAAACGACTTAGGACCTAGATACCTGAAGGACCGCCTCCTTCCACACGAACCTACCCGGCGATTAAGATCGAGCCAGGGGGGCCTTTTGAAAGAGCCATCCCTCAAGGAGGTGAGAGGGATGGCTGGTGAGAGGGATGGCTTGTAGACAAAGGGCCTTCTCGGCAGCTGCTCCCAAGTTATGGAATGCCCTCCCTATTGAGATCCGCCTGGCGCCAACACTGATTACATTTCGGCGCCAGATAAAAACCTTCCTGTTCCAGAAGTTTTTTAATTGATACAATATAGATTGTGGGTCCGCTGATGACAATTTTAGGATGATGATTTTAAAGAAGGTTTTTATTACTGTTTGATGATTTATTGATATTTTATTTATAACTATTTTAAATTGTTTTAATTCTTTGATTGTAAGCCGCCCAGAGACCTTTGGGTAGTGGGCGGCATATAAGTTGAATAAATAAATAAATAAATAAATAAATAAATAAATAAATAAATAAATAAAAGAAAAATGAAATGAAACAGAAATTTTCCTTTTGATCCATTTTCTTTTTCCTTTTCCCATAGGAATGCATTGAACCAATGCATTCCTATGGGAAATGATCGGGTGCAGGAAATGGCAGGCTTTTTACAGTTTTTTCCCACCCGAAGCCCTGCACTTTTTCCCCACCTCAGCGCCAATCAGCTAGTGCGTGGGGCTCGGGGATGTTTTAAAAGCCATGAGCTTTTAAAGTTTTCCCCCAAGCCATGCACGCCAGCTGATCAGCGCCTGGGTGGGGGAAAAAACTTTTCCCCCCACCCCAGTGCCAATCAGCTGGCACACAGGGCTTGGGGGAGGGTTTTTAAAACATTTTCCCTCCCCCAAGCCCCGCACTTTCCCCCAAACCAGCACCTAGGCTCAAATACATTTTAAAGGACCCTTGCCTTTCCCCCCGTGCACCCCATTGGGAGGGAAAGGTGTGGAGTTTTTAAAATGTCTTTGAGCCACCAAGGCTGCCTTGGTTACTTAAATTTTAAACTTAAATTTAAATGTTCAAAGACATTTTAAAGGACCCGTGCCTTTCATCCCCAATTGGATGCATTGGAGCGAAAGGTATGGGTTCTTTAAAATGTCTTTGAGTTATGGAGGAAGTCTCGGTTCCTCCAAGAAATTTAAAACCCTGCATCATTCCCTCCCAATGGGGCACATTGAGGGGAAGGTGCAGGTCCTTTAAAATGTCTTGGAGCCACTGAGATCTTTTAAAAACCCAGCGCCATTCCCTTGCAATGGGGTGTGTTGGGGGAAAGGCATGTGTCCTTTAAAATGTTTTTGAGCCACCAAGACTGCCTCAGTGGCTCCAAGGCATTTTAAAACCCCTCCACCTTTCCCTCCCAATGGTGTGCGTTGGGAGGAAAGGCATGGGTCCTTTCTCCTCTCCCTCAAGCCCCACATGCCAGCTGATCAGCACTGGGGTGGGGGTTGGAAAGGTCAGCAGGAATACGTCTGGGCCTGGTGCCTTACCAGGCTTCAAGGTGGCTATAAGTTCAAAAATTTCTTCTTTAGAAACTGGAGGCCAGGCAGATTCCTCAGGAGGAAAAAAAAGTTTAACAAAATGTTAAAAGCCCAAGGTTTCCCCGCCCCAATCGAGTGGGGAAAACCACAGGCTGCTTAAACTCTTTTTGCCACCGCAAGCACCGATCAGCTGGTACGCAGGGCTTCGGGTGCCAAAAAGAAGTTTAAAAATCCCCCACTTTCCCTCAGATGAGCTGGGGGAAAGCACAGGATTTTTATACTTTTTTGCCATCCGAAGCCCCGTGTACCAGCTGATTGGCATTTGGGGTGGCAAAAAAGCTGCACAAAACAAAAATATTCATATGAAATGAACCCCCCTCCCCAAATGATTAACAAAACAAAATGAAACAGATTTTTTTCCATTTCGTGCCCATCTCTAATCACATTATTAGTCAGAAATCACTGATTCGTCTAATATTTATTGCTTCATATTTGTCATGTCCAGGGACCCAGATGATTACAAAGTGATGAATATTTACCCCTTTATATAGGCCCCTTCATATAGACCTAGCTTGGTTGCCTATGAGCCTGTTGAACAGGTGATCAACACACGCATAGGCAAAGAACACAAGCTAGGCTGAGCCTCCTTCCCCTACAGCCCACCCCTTCCCACTGCCCCGTCACCTCTTTACCTTGTCCACTGCCAAAACCACTCTTGCTCCCACTTGTGGCAAGCAAGGCTGCCAGAAGGGAATTCCTTCGGGCAGGCAAGGCTGCTTGCCACCATGGATCACCTGATCTGAGTGGGCATAGACAGACAGTGCAAGCCTTGCTGGCTGCCCAAAGGGAATTCCCCCCCCCCCAACTATCTGATAACAGTGTCAGGGGCCCCTCTCTTTTGACAACACTGGGACAGAACAGAAACCTCCATTCCAGTAGTCTAACTCCCCTTCTGGTGCAGGTGGCTGCACAGTGACAGGCAGCAGGAGAAGGTAAGGAAGCAATGGGACAGTGGGAAAGGGGTGGAGGGCAGACTGCGGTTTGGTGATGAACCACAAACCAAGACAAACTCCACTCCCTCTCTTACAAGAACTATAGAGGAAAATCATAATTTCAACCATTATATCATGTGGTTCACATAATATTGGTCTTCAGGGTAAGATCGATCACAAGTAACATGACAGATCTTTTAGAGGTTAATGCTGAGGGAAGACAAAATCTTTAAAAGACTTTTGGAAACTGGGGTAGGCAATGCTGAGTATACTTCCACAAAAACACAGGTTGAATTTTTAAAAATTATGTGGTCAGATTTTGAGAGGCAATGTCATTTTGAAGGCTAACAATCCCATGAACTCAAATAAAAGAAGGGTCATCATTTTTGTTGCTGTTGAAATACAGATGTTTATACCTGTCTTTTATCTTTCTTATATCCAGGGTCATGTAAGCTGCCTCCAATGAGCAAAATAATGAGCGAAGTTGAGAAACGAAAGAAAGATCTTTTCAAAAAGTACGAAATGTTACCTATTCTTGTGCTTATCATATTAGAAGTTGTAATGGTTTGTTGAGTGCTACAGTTACATTACTTCAAAAAGAAGTAAAAGGAAATTATGTGAAATCAGGGGTCAAGTAGAAATTATGCCAATTTTGTGATATAGCCCCATAGCTCAGGGTAAAGAGCATACTTAGGATAGGCAAGTGTGAGTGTAGAGATCCAGATCAAAGAAGTGTCATAATTAACTTTCCTTTCCCAACAGCCAAGATTTAGCATTCTTACACGTGCCATAATGCCTTCTCCAAGGAAGAAGCACAGCAGAAACATAAATTGTTGGTGTGGAAATAAAATTCAGCGATGAAAAAGAAGTAGGTGGGAAAAGACCCTGGCAAATGATACATTGAACCCCATGCTCTCAGGTAGGAATATCTCAGAGACGTTCCTGGCCAATTACATACAATGCCCACATTTACCTTCCCATAACTAAGCGTGCAAAATGTAACTATAGTGGACCCTTGTATAACAAACAGTTTGTATAACATAAAATTTGTACAACATAAAAATTCCAGAGATAGGAGAAATTTACTTAACATAATCGCCTATAATCCGCACAACATAAAAATGAAATGACTCTGTTTTCAATGCATTCCTATGGGAAATTTGTATAAAGGAAAATTTGCTTAACATAATTTCATTTGGAATGAATTAATTCCTTTATACAAGGTACCACTGTAATTAGGAAAAACAAGTATCTTTCACTGTTTGGGGACACACTTCTAAGATCTTTGATAAATATGTATATGTTCACATAGTCACAGAATAATTGAGTTGGAAGGGGCCTACAAGGCCATTGAGTCCAACCTTCTGCTAAATCCTGGAATCCAAATTGCAATGACATAAAATGCAGCAGTAAATTGCTGCTTGTCAAGGAGACCTTGTTTGTATTCCAGGTCACCAAGTGCAAAACAAGTAATGCAACAGTGTACAATCAGAAATGCAGGCAGAAGTTTGTTACTGCAATTTACAAACATCATAAGATTCTTGTGGGGCTGGGTGGGCCGGCCAGCCAGCCAGCCAGCTATCGCGCGGTCCGCCGACAAACATGTGAGGCTGGGCGCGCGCGGGGCCGCCGCCACCGGCATCACCAGGAACCTTGTGAAGCTAGGCACGTGCACAGAGCGGCGCGCAGGCGGGCCACCGCCACTGCCACCACTGGGAACCTTGTGAAGCTCAGTGTGCGCGCGCAAGGCAGTGCACAGGCGGGCCACCACCACCGGCATAGCCGGGAACATTGTGAGGTTGGGCAGTGATCAGGCGGGCCGTGCCACCAGCACCGCTGGGAAGCTTGGGCGCCTGGGTGGCTAGGCGGTCTGCCGCCACCGGCACCTCAGGGGAACGTGTGGGGGTGGGCAGGCCAGCGGGCCTCTGCCACCGCCGAAGAGCTTTGGGGTGGGCTGGCGGGTGAGCCGTCGCCACCACTGGGGAGCTTGGGGGGGGTGCAAGGTCGCACAGATTGCCTCTTCCAAGGGGCGACCTGTGGCGACGGCTCCCTGTGCTTCCTTTGGTCCCCACCTTCCTTCTTTCCTCCCTCCCTTGGTCCCCATCTTCCTTCCTTCCTCTCTTGGTTTCCAACTCCCTCCCTCCCTCCCTTGGTCCCTGCCTTCCTTCCTGCGGGTGGGGTTGCAAGGGGTCAGTGGGTGGGGCTTGCAATGGGGTGGCAGGGTCGGGGAGCAACTGGCCCCTGACACATTCTCAGCCACCAAATCTGGCCCTCCTTACAAAAAGTTTGGGCACCCCTGCTTTACGACCTCTTTATCCCACACTGTGTTTTAGAAAGAAGACAGTTTAGGAAGAATTATATTGTTTCAATTTGTCCCAGCTTGTGGTTTTAGAAAACGGTCAGATAAATCATGTTCTGTCCTCTCTTCTAACACGCCAGTTAGGGGTAAATTGTTTGGAGATATTACAATAAGAGGAAAGAGAAACAGACATTAGAACTTAAGAGAGAGGAGGGACTGGGCAAGGAAATAATGGCCTTTTGTCTGGAAATAATGGCCTTTTGTGTGCGTAAGAGCCTCATGGCGCAGTGGTTAGATGCCTGTACTGCAGGTAAAACTGTGCCCACAACCTGGGGTTCAATCCCAGATAGCAGGCTCATGGTTGACTCAGCCTTCCATCCTTCCGAGGTGGGTAAAATGAGGAACCAGTTTGCTGGGGGGCAATGTGTAGCCTGCACACTGTAATTAAAATTGTAAACTGCCCAGAGATTACTTGAAGTGGTATGGGACGGTATATAAGCAGAACACTTTGCTTTGCTTTGCTTTGCTTTATCTGGACCATACCTGCAAGCTATTGTTTTGGTGTTTCCAGTGAAGCGAGTGAGAGCTGTTAGTAGAAGAAATCAGTGCAGAAATCCAGTATATTAACACAAATGTCTGGATTTCCAAGGTCACTGTTCCTACACCTAGTCAGTACAGTAGCTCTGCATCTAAAAATGTTTGTTTGCTTGTTTAAATCATATTTAATCCTCCTTTATCCTTAAAAAGAAACCCAAGGCAAATTACAATTTGCACATATGTCTTATCAATTCAGGCTTCCTCTGGAAACACACACACACACCAATTTGTCAAAGATTAATGAGTCAGAAATATAGTTCCATTTGGATATCATTGTTTGAAGCCATGTCCATGTCACCTGGGTGAATTTGACTTAGGCTTCCTAGGAAGGCTGACAGACCAAAAGAACATATCAGATATAGGCCCAGCTAAGACAATACCTCAGCAAACCCAATCCTATGTTGGTCAACTTGTGGGCTGTGCTAGTGGAAAGACTATCCAATCAATTTTCTAACAAATCGCTTCACCCTTAATGAGTCTCCAAATTCTGATTTCAGGGGAGTGTTTGTATAAAAACACTTGGGGGGAGCCATTCATGGAGCCTAGCGACTAAGGGACAAGTCCTCCCTGTTATATCTCTCCTATAAATTACCGCCCCGACCTTGCTCTGAGAACAAATATCCAGTGTTTCCTCTCTAAAGATTTTATTGATATTAATTCTCTATGACTAGAGAGGGGAATTAGGACTTCTCTGTATTGAATGAATGAATGAATGAATGTTTATTTACGGTTATTAACCAAATTGTAGTACAATTAAAATAAAATGTGATAAAACAGTATAAAATAATACAATAAAACAGTATAAAATATTATGATAAAACAGTATAAAATATATTACTAGAAAATACAGAGCTTGTAAAAATGACAATTTATGGGTAAAACACTACATATAGTTAGGAGAGCTTGAATCTCTATCAGTTATACGTCTACGTTTGATCATAGCAGCGTAACAGAATCTGGCAACACAATTTGTGATCTGAGGGGACCTGTCTGAAAGGAGTAGCTTAGCGTAGTAGTTGGTAGGTCTCCCAGGATGTTTGCAAATAATAGGATGTATAAGCTCCTTGCGTAGTTCTTGATAAAAGGAGCAGCATAAAAGGACATGGGTCACAGACTCAATTTGGCTATTATTGCAAGGACATAGCCTCTCGGGGTAAGGGATATTTTGAAATTTCCCATCCAAAAGTTTGGAAGGGAGCACATTCAATCTGGCTAGGGAAAAGGCCCGGATTATTTTTGTAGACATAGAGCTGGAGAGGTAAAAAGACATCTTGAATGCATTGTATATAACTATGCTATTGGTGCCCATTTGGCTCAGGTGTTCCTGGAAATCTATATCCCATATCCTACGCTTGACGATCGCTTTGGCATTGGTGTAGCCCATCGCTATAAGGGTGTTAATAGAGAGACCTATCCGTTGCGTTTCTTTGACTACAAAAGATTTCCAATCTGACTGGAAGGTGTCTAGGAGGGTCAGGGGAGCCAGACCGACAGGAAGAAGCATAAGTTTGAGCCAGTAATTAATCATGTGGGCTTTTACCCATGCTCTAATGGAAACTAATCCAGTCTCCAGGCATAGGGCTGTGTTAGGGGTGCAAGGAGGCACACCGAGGATTGATCTCAAAAATTTGGTCTGGACAGATTCAAAGGAATGTATATTTGCATATGCAAATATTGGGGAGCCATACAGCAACTGTGAAATCACCTTGCCCTTGAAGACTTGTACTGCTGAGGGAACATGTCGTCCACCATTAGAAAAAAAGAATCTGTTTAAAGCTGTGGTACTTTTCTGAGCATTTGATAATGAGTATTTTATATGGGATGTCCAGGAGCCTGAGGAGCTGAATACTATGCCCAGATATATCAAGGCCTTGATCAAAAAGAAAAAACTTCAAGCCCAACGAGAGTCCTGGCACAGATTGAAGGCTGCAGCCAACCCTAAAGATTCGGCTACCTTCTGGAAGTTAGTGGCAGGGGGAATGAGGGAATATTCCCTTAGACATGTATCCCACATTTTACCAAGTGCCTGGGAGGAACACTTTCGGAATATTTATGCCATCCACCCTGACCGTGCTCAAAGTTCAACAATAGTTAATGAAAAGCTCCCTGATTGGCCCCCAGTTTCCCCTGCAGAAATTTCCACCTTGATTTGTAAATTGAAAGCAGGCAAAGCTCCAGGGATGGATTATATTACCACGGATCTTTTAAAGTCCAACTCCGACTGGTGGGCCCCAGTACTGGCATCCCTGTTCTCCTGGATTAACCAAACAGGATGTATTCCAGAGGACTGGGGCCTTGCCATCATTGTCCCAATCTTTAAAAGGGGAAACAGAGGAGATCCAGCCAACTATCGGCCAATTAGTTTACTTAGCTCAGTCAGCAAGCTGTATGCTAGTCACCTTTTGAATAAACTAACTGACTGGTTACAAGCAGAGAACCTCTTGGCAGAGGAGCAGGCTGGCTTTAGGTCTGGACGGTCCACACTAGATCAGGGACTTATTTATCATCATCTTGCTCAGAAATACTCGTCCCCTAAGGGAGGTGCCTTGTATGCGGCTTTTATTGACTTTAAGTCAGCTTTCGACCTTATTCCAAGATGCAAACTCTGAGCAAAGTTTGAGGAAACCAACATAGACAGGAGGCTCCTTCTTCTAATTCAACGCCTTTACCAAAACACCAGGTTGCAAGTTCTCTGCAACTCAACAGGAGCTTTATCTAATTCAATCCCAGTGTTCAATGGTGTAAAACAGGGTTGTATTCTAGCCCCAACTTTGTTCAATTTTTATATCAATGGCATAGTGGATAAATTATCAAAATCTGACTTCCATCCCCCTAAGCTGTTCTCACGCCCTATCTCCATGCTACTTTATGCCGATGATGCAGTATTACTATCTTTAACTGTTATTGGCCTTAGAAGATTTTTGAAAGCCTTTTCCTCATACTGTAATCAGGAACAACTCGTTATTAATTATGCCAAGACCAAAGTACTTGTTACCAGCAGAAGGAGGGCTAAACACAAATGGGTAATAAATAATCACTCTATAGAACAGGTGGCGTGCTATAAATATCTGGACTTCTCTGTATTGTACAATGCTACCCCCTTTCCCCCACCCTAGAAATGATCAGCTGGCAGGTGGGGCTTGGGGGGAGGGAAACATGTTTTTATAGCCCAGAGCTTTTTAAAAAAACTTTTTTTCCATCCCCTGAGCCCCGCCTGCCAGCTGATTGATGCTGGGGTTGGAGGGAAAACTTTTTTCCCACCCTAGCATTGATCAGCTGGCATTCGGGGCTTGGAAAGGGAAAAGGTTTTTTTTTAAAAAAGCCCAGAGCTTTTCTAAAAATCTTTTTCCCCTCCCCCAAGCCCGCAGACGGAATGAAATGGTATGTTTCAACAACCCCCCCCCACCATTTCATTTCATCTGTAACAAAAATGCTGCTACCTTGTGCCATTTTGTTTCATTTCATTACCTAATGAAACAACAAAATAGCATTTCATTTTTGGCTTTGTGCCCATCCCTAATTGGAGATGAACAATGGCCTGAATAGGCTCATTAGGTAGACAACAGTCTCAGTAGCTTTAAGGTGAACAATGGCCTAAAGTGCTGAAACTCCTAAAGTATGGGTCTTAAGCTATGGCCTTGTTGGTGAAGGTGTGAAGTATTTTTGATTTGTCTAGGTATTGTTAAAATCACAGCCTGCTAAGTGGCAGATAGACTGTGCCAGAATCACCCACCCCTGGTGAGAGAGGGGTTTTCAGTGCTCACATGAATGGCTTTCCTGACCCCTCTCTCAAACCATCTACTCTGTCTAATATGTATACATCCTCATCTTTGAATAAGTGCTCTTTGTCCTTCAAGTGGAAGTGTACTGCTGATTCTGGTCCTGAGCTATTATCCCTCCTATGTTGGGCCATCCTCCTGTTTAATGGTTGTTTAGTTTCTCTAATGTAGAGGACTGCACACTCCTCAGTGCATTGGACCACATATACTATATTGCTCTTTTGTGTTTTGGTATCGGATGGTTTAGGTGGCCGAGTCTCTGCCTTACTGGGTGTGTGGGTTTGAAATAAACAGGGATGTGGTGTTCGCCAAAAATCCTTTTAAGCTTCTCAGATACTCCGGCCTTGTAAGGAATGATCAGGTTCTTCCGTTGGGTCTGGGTCTCAGGCTGATCCCTTGTTCTTCTGGGTTGGCACACTGCTTTGTTGAAGGCCCACTTTGGATATCCAAAGAACTTAAGTGCTGTCTTCAGGTGCCTGTCTTCCTTCTTCTTGGCTTCTGTGGAGGTGGGGATGCTCTCTGCTCTGTGGCTTAGGGTCCTGATGACTCTTAATTTGTGTTGTAATGGATGGTGGGAGTCAAACAGCAAGTACTGATCAGTGTGGGTGAGTTTCCTGTAAACTTCTACTCCCGGGCCATGGTCGGGTCTGATGATGATTGCATAATCCAGGAAAGCCAGCCTGTTGTCTTTAAAATGCCTGTTGACTCTAAAATAACACCATACCTGTGGACTTATCTCCCCAGGCATAACATTATGTATAACAGAATTCAACCTTTGTAACCTACAGCTATTTAACAAGACACAATAACAATGTATGAGTTTAAATTTAAAGCATCTCCTTACCATATTTAAAGATTCCTATGTATAAAGGGCAACTTCCTCCTTGTTAAAGGTCTTCTCTTGGGTGGTGGGGACTCCAGGCTGTCCTTTGGCAAGCTGGTGGAAGCCTCCCTCTTGCTTGAAGCCTCCCTCTTTCTCCTCAGACCAGGGGTGGCACGCCCCAGGGTCCAGCCGTGTTCAGGCAAATTGGAAAAGGCTGCAGAGGTCCCCGCCGAACCCTCCCTCCTTATAAACCCTTTCAGACACACACTCACATAGCAAGACAGGCCCAGGCAACACATACACATGTTATAGTGTGTATGTGCTGCCTATAGGAAGGTATGACCTGAACAAACCCTAGGATGCCCTGTCTCATGGCCGTGATGTTATTGGTAAGTCCCTATTGGCAGGCATGCCCGAACAAGCCGTAGACAGGGTCTGGGGGACCCCTTCTGGGTCAGAGGGAGGGGGCAAGCCTACCCATCTGGGTCAGGGGGTGGTGGAGGGATCCCCTTCTGGTTCAAAGGCCAGAGAAAGGTTCCAGTTCTGGGTCAGAGTTTGGGGGCCAGGCAGGACGTCTGTGGGCAGTGGCATTCTGGCAGGGAGGCTGGACTTCTTATGTTTGATGGGTGTTTGACAGGAGCCCCCACCCCCTACTACTTACAAAGCACAAAACTAAGGATAAATTTACTAGAATACTAAAACATCCCAAGCAAGCAAGCTTTTGAGTCCTCTAGAGCTTTTTTTCAACATAGGCATTGAAGACCTTTTAGGGGCAGAAGAAATGGCATGGGATGTTACTGATGTTTTCTTGCTCATTTAGGAAATGAGGCTAGCTCCACACTTTACCAGTAATTACTTCCCAATAGCAAAGAGCTGAAACAAGGACTATTATCTACACTAAGTTGCAAAAAAGGTAAATGGAATCCAATTGGAAGCTTAACACCATTTCATTTCTTTTTTTACTTTAGGGGTTTTCCTTGTGAGAAGGACAGTGCAAAGATAAGTTTTGTTTCCTACATGGATGAAATAGCTGCTTGCATAGGTGTTAAGCCCAATGTGCCACTACTTTTCCTTTTAGACCCCAAGCTAGCCTTGGAGGTTTTCTTTGGGCCCTGCACATCTTACCAGTATCGCCTGACTGGACCTGGAAAGTGGGAGAAAGCCAGAAGCATGATCCTCACCCAGTGGGGCCGTGTTCTAAAGCCGCTGAAGACTCGGGTCATAGTGAACACTCCGAAACACTCTACAGCTGCCTTCTGGATTACACTCCTTTTGCCTACATTCCTTGGAGCTGCTCTCCTTATTGTTAAATACTCACCTCCTTCATGGTTGCCTGGCATAAAATGAAGAGTCAACTGCTCTTTTCACATTAAACCCCCTTTTATTTAATGCTTTGATCACATTTGCAATGTTTGCAATGAATAATTTTAAAAATAAACATGGCATGAAGATGATCTCGTCCAGAAGTTGACACCGAAGCAATGTACAAAATTATATTTAAGAATTCTACTACAGATTTGAGAAAGCGATGTTGTAGTATCATGCAGTTTGATCGATAAATATGAAGGCTCTATTTTTATTGTGCTAGTAGTGTTTCATCAAGTGGGTCAGTGGAGCGATGGGGGAAGGACTGGAAGCTGAGTCATGGCAACTGGACTTCTTTTCTTGTTAGATTGAAATGTTTTGCTACGCATCCAAGCAGCTTCTTTAGTCTGAGGAAGGTTGGTAGAAGACCTCCAAAGGGCAGCATGATAAATAGGAAACAGGTCATGTCACCCTTTCATTTATCCCCTAGAAAAAATCAGGACCACTTCACACGTCCACCAGGAAGGCCACTGCTAGAGACCCATGCTTAATGGGTGTTAGGAAGGGCTGCAGAAGTGTGGTTTCACACACATACCTCCATTGTCCATCTAACAAGCCTATTCAGATGAAGAAGGAGTGAAACTAATGTGGAATATAAATTGGAGGACTCTTATCAACCCTTCTAAGACTGAAGAAACTACTTGGATGAAAAGTGAAACACTAACTAGAAAGATCCAACTCCAGTTGCCATAAGTCAACTTCCCAATAACTTCATCTGGATGACTGAGAATCTTCACAGACATAGGGAAAGATGACAACTCAGGGACTAAAACAACTAAGCCCCTTATTTGTGTTCCTGTGTTTGTTCCTGTCCTGCTCAGGTGTTTTAAATTAGAGAGTTGACAGAAGCAACATCTCTGTGTTGTGCAAAGTGCAGTGATATGTGCACACTTACTATTGCACTTGGCATCACAGAAGGAGTTGCACATCAAGAGATATGGGAGCTGAGCCTTCAGCAGAAGTTCCAAGAGGCCCCTTGCTACACCTTTATTTCTATCCTTTCCTCCCTTACATCATACATCAAAATCTCCCCTAAATCATCCTCTTTCCTGTTACATTATTGCTAATCACTGCCGACACTCTTTTTTTTGTCTCCGAGTAGTTGTCAACTTCAGTCTTTGTCTGCCTGTTGGGGGGATGTGTTTCTGTGGGAAGGAGAGTAGAGGGTGCAGTCAGGGAGCAGCCATCAGAACTGAATAGGGCATAATGTGATGGGATATGGTGGGGGATAGCAGGTTCAGCATTGTGTCAGAAGGAAAGGCAAGAGGGTATAGGTTGCTTCTTAAAGGTAAAGGTAAAGGTAAAGGTTACCCCCGCACATGTGTGCTAGTCTTGTGCGACTCTAGGGGCGGTGTTCATCTCCATTTCCAAGCCAGAAAACCAGTGTTGTGCAAGTCCGTGCCCATGTGGCCAGTATGGCTGAACACATTTCTACGCATGGAACACTGTTGAACTTCCCACTTTTTTATGATGCTACCTATTTATCTACTTGCATTTACATGCTTTCAAACTACTAGGTTGGCAGGAGCTGGGGTTAACAGCGAGAACTCATTCCACTGCGTGGCACCCAGGGATTCAAACCGCTGAGCTGCCGACTTTGCAGCCAACAGCTTTCAGCTCTCTAGCCTGATGAGCCGCCACACTCCACAGGCTGTCAGCAAATTTAAATAGTTCAGATAGCCTTGACATCATGCCCCCAGTTTGAAAGTGCTGCTGCTACATGTCAGATTGCTAAAAGGGAAAGCAACTGCCACCCAGGATTTGGTTCTGCATCAACATGCCAACTTGGCTTGCATTACAAATACTTGGTCGGCTGAGGGTGTGGATGTTAATCTCACTCAGCATTTTCCACCACAGTTCTTTTGTGCAGCAGAAGACTTGAGGTGTGAGAAGATGGAGTTGCAGTGGGTTATCATGATTCCACCCCCTTACCAGGTACCAATTTTCTGGGTTTCAATGTGTGTTTCCGAAAGGAGGGGCCTAGGACAGAGGAGTGATTCTCTTGGCATACTATCCATCCCGCTGCTTAACAGTCTCACTTTCTGAGCTAACTGAGTTGGTCTTAAGAGTGGTAAAGGAATCCCCATGTCTTATTATGCTAGAGAACTTCCTGAGGCAGCTTTGTAATGGGTTCCTTAGGATTTGATATGCAACATCATGACTATGGGTCTGTCTCAAATGGTATCTGCCCCACCCATGATGCAGGGTATCCAGTTTTCTGCCTTGTGGCACAGTACAGCAACTGCCTGTACTGCAGGTAAAACTGTGCTCATGGCCTGGGGTTCAATGGTTGACTCAGCCCAGAGAGTGCTTGAAGTGCTATGGGACGGTATATAAGCAGAACACTTTGCTTTGTTTTTTCTGTACTGGGTTGTATGTTGGTGATCTGGGAGAAAAACTTCCCATAGTTCAATTATAATGAACATATCATTATTTTGTGGGATTTAGACTTGCTAGAAATCAGAGCTTCTCTGGGGGTCGGGGACTAATAATGATGATTTGTCTCATGAGGCTGTCAGATCCAATTGGTTTACTGATTGCTCTTTGGAGTTCCCTGCTGCTGTTCTTCTCTGCCACCATTGCCTCTGCAATTTTGAGTAGTCGGTGGCCTATTACAGGAAGAGAACACAGACCACACTGGAGCTCACTGTGAAGAATTTGCACAACGCTTTGTAGGCAAAACTGCACACATCCACTCTGTCTTGGATGCTGTAGTGGCAGGTTCCATGGATGTAACCATGGTCCCTGTTTGACCAGTATTCATGGGCACATGTCAGTTTTTGCAACTGATGATAGGAAAGGACCTCACACACATCCTGCATTTTGATGTCTGCCTCCTTGTGCAAACCATGTAATTCATCTAGCTAGAGGAAAAAGCAAAAGGTGTTTCCCATCTCTTTTAGGAGGCAGGGCAGCCAAAGCAACAAACATACTGTTTGCTAGAAGGAGGATTTGGATTACAACAGTGGCATCAGTGTCTGCAAGAGGTAAGTAGTGCAGTGGTAAATTAATAGGCACAGGTAATCACCCAACTAGGAAAGATTGATGCATAACTCTTGAGTTCCAGGTCTGTTGTAAAATTAATGGCTCTAATTTGTCCATTTAAGACCAAACAATGCTCAAATACTTTGAGCATTGGAAAAGGAAAAGCTTTCTCAGTATTTCTGGGAAAATCCAGTTCTTTACCAGCTGTTGAGAGAAGTGAACAGGAAGCCAGAGAATGGAAGATGTTATTGTTTCTGCTCTTCAGAAGGTCCTGGAGATTTGATGCTGTGAGCCTTGGCTCCTCTATACACTGACAGAAAGTATGGAAGAAAAAGGTGGGGGCCCTGCCCCTTCTATCCTTGCTCTCACTCCATGGGAAAAGGGCTTACTTTTCCCATGCCTTCTATCGGGCTACACTAGGAAGTCAAATCAAAACAACATGTATTTGCTGCAGTTTGAATCACAGCCTTTTTTACACTTATGTCTGGATTAGATAATCATAAAAAGAGCCATGCTGGATCAGGCCAAAGGCCCATCTAGTCCAGCTTCCTGTATCTCACGGTGCCCCCACCAAATGTGTCTGGGAGACCACAGGACTAGGTATCTCTCTCCTGATACCACCCCCCTGCATCTGGCCCTTGAAGTAGGGCCACTGTATCTGAAGTAGGCCCACTATATCTCACAGTGGACCCACCAAATGTGTCTGGGAGCACACAAGACTAGATCCGGATACCACTCCCCTGCATCTGGCCCTTGGACAAATTCTGCTGCCTGAATGGCCCCTCGACTAAAGAATTAAATCAAATAAAGGTTAAAAGAGAGTATTTTTAGGTTTGATTGATAAGTTGAAGATCAACAAGTCACAGTACCCAGATGGCATCCACCCAAGGGTTATTAAGGAACTGAGAAATGAAATTGTGAATTTCTTAATGGTAATATACAACTTGTCTCTTAAAATGGCCACAGTGCCAGAGGACTAGAGGATAGCGGATGTCACACCAATTTATTTAAAAGGACGGAAGAAAGATGGTGGAAAGCCTCATCCAAGAGAAAATATTAAAACACAGAGAAGAACAAACCCTGCTGAGGGACAATCAGCATGGCTTCTGTAAGGGTAAGTCTTGCCTGACAAACCTTTTAGAATCCTTTGAAAAGGTCAACAGGCATGTGGATTTGGGTGAACTGGTGGATATTATCTATCTTGATTTTCAGAAGGCTTTTGACAAAGTCCCTCACCAAAGGCTGCTGAGAAAACAGCACAGTCAGGTGATAAGAGGGCAGGTCCTCTTATGGATTGAGAACTGGTTGAGATCCAGGAGTCAAAGAGTAGGTATCAATGGGCAATTTTCACAATGGGGAGAGGTGAAAAGCGGTGTGCCCCAGGGATCTGTCCTGAGACCTGTGCTTTTCAATCTGTTCATAAATGACCTGGAGGCAAGGATAAGCAGTGAGGTGGTCAAGGTTCTGGTTGAGATGAAATTTTTCCATGTGGTAAAAAACAGAGAAGATTGTGAAGAGCTCCAGAAGGATCTGTCCAAACTGGGGGACTGGGCTGCCAAATGGCAAATGTGTTTCAATGTAGGAAAATGTAAAGTAATGCATACTGGGGCAAAAAATCAAAACTTTATCTATCAACTCATGGGCTCTGAGCTATCCGTGATGGATCAGGAAAGAGATATTGGTGTGCTGGTGAACAGCTCCATGAAGGTGTCTCCCCAATGTGTGGCAGCAGTTAAGAAGGCCAATTCCATGCTAAGGATTATCAAAAAAGGGATTGAAAATAGAACAGGTTACAGTGACCCCCTGCCATTTCGTGGTTCAGGTATTGCAGTCTGGCTACATCGCGGGACCGCAGTACCTGCACCGTGGGGGGTGGGTGGGTTGCTCTGTGCCCCCCGCACCTCCGAGAAGCCTCTGGGGTGCATGGGAGGGTGACGGGGGGATCGGGTCGCTCCGTGCCACCCTCCCACGCACTCCCGAGAAGCCTCCGGGCCGCGCGGGCGGGCGTCGGCGGGCGATCCGGTCGCTCCGCGCGGCCCTCCCACACACCCCGGAGAAGCCTCGGGGCCACACGGCAGGTGGCAGGGGGCGATCTGGTCGCTCCGTGCAGCCCTCCCACACACCCCGGAGAAGCCTCCGGGCTGCACGGACAGGTGGCAGCGGCGGGAGGTAAGATTTTCATGCATTGCGGGTGGGGTGGGTCCCTAACCCCCACGATGGGCGGGGGGTTACTGTACTACCCCCACTGTGGAATATTGATGATACATATCTTATAATTCATATACTTACTGCGGCAAGATTAGCCTCGGCTCAATACTGGAAGGCAGTTAAAAGCCCAGAAGATGAGACAGTAATTAACAAAATCCTTGAATGTGCAGAGTAAGATATTTTAACATATAGGTTAAGAAACAAGGAAGAAAGTAAATTTGCTTCTGTTTCTAACAAATTTTGTACTTGGATAGATAGCAAAAAAGAGATATAAAAATTTAATTTCTCTTTTTGAGACCTGAGCAATATTAGTACCTAAAATGTTAGCAATTTATAAAATTCTGTACCTCAGTTCCTCTGAAACAACACCAGTCAAGTTGAAATTTATTTTGTTTTTGTTTTTAATTTGGAAAATGCTGAATAAAGATGAAATAAAAAAAAAAAATAAAATAAAACAGCCAACATTATAATGCCATTGTACAAAACGATGCTAAGGCTGCACCTGGAGTATTGTGTACAATTCTGGTCACTGCATCTCAAAAAAGACACAGTAGAACTGGAAAAAGTTCAGAAGAGAGCAACTAAAATGATTACTGGGCTGAGGACCTCCCTTATTAGGAAACGCTAAAACATTTGGGGCTCATTAGTCTGGAAAAAAGGCGCCTGAGGGGGAATATGATCGAGACATAGAAAATAATGCAGGGCATGAATAAAGCTCTTCTCCATCTTACAAAATATCAGAACTAGGGAACATCCACTCAAACTGTGGATTGGGAGAGTGACAAAAGAAAATATTTTTTTACCCAGCGTATTGTTAGTCTGTGGATCTCCCTGCCACAGGATGTGGTGATGGCACCTGGATTGGATGCCTTCAAAAGGGGATTGGACAGATTCCTGGAGGAAAAGTCCATCACAGGTTACAAACCTTTAAGATGGTCTTCTGAGACCATCCCTGTTCTAAGTCAAGAATAAGAATCAGACATAAAGAATAACATTCCCTCTTTCTGTTGGAGTTGCCACATTTTCCATCTATAAGGTGCCACCTTTTATTAGACTCCCCCCCCTCTTTTTAGACTCCCAAATAAATAAAATTAATAAATCCTCCTTGAGGTCTCCTCTATCCTGTTACCTTTAATTTCACGTTGTACTAAACACTCCTCTTGGCTTTGGTGAGTTTGGGTTTTGAAGGATCAGGCTCCTTTGGGTTTGAGCAGACCATTAAGAAATACCTTTTTCAGCTAAAAAAAGGTGTGGCTTTTTGTTTTTGTTTCCAGAAGCATTTCTTAATGGGCTACTCAAGCCCAAATGAGCTTGATCCTGCAAAAATCAAACTCATCAAAGCCGAGAGGAGTGTTTAGAATGGGAAATGAAAGAAAATAGCAGGGTGGTGGGGTTGGAGAACTCAAGGAAAGATGAAGGCTAATCATGCCAAAAACAAACCACAGAGGGAAAAAGCAAGGTGCTCTTGGTTTCTCCTTCACTCACCACCCCAAAAAGCTTACTTCTGTGTATACCATACCCCTTAATTTTTGGCATTATGATTTTAAGAAAAAAGTAGTGCGGTATAAATGGAAAAATATGGTATTTGCTGTTGGTTTTGCTCAAATAAGGTGCAAGGGCTCAGATAAAGGTTTTGGAAAAAATCAGCAGTTACAGGCATCACAGATGTAGCAAAACCTGGGGCTCCTGTCTTAACCTTGACTGCTATGAGATGTAGAGGAATCACAGGAGTTGGATAGATGACAGATGGCAGTTGATAGGGTCAAATATGTGATAGTGTTAGGATGTGATAGCAGATAGGGCGAATAAGTTTAACTGAAGGAAAGAGAGTGACCCCTGCACAATGCGAGGAGAGGGATGAATGGCTGGAGAAGCAGAAGAGCAGGGAGAAACCCAAGGCACCACCCAAACTGGAGGCTCAAGATAGAGCAATGTTATGGAAGGGATTTAATTATGCTCTCAAGATAAGAGAGGAACAGAAAGAAAGGGAAAAGGAAGTGAACTTGGCTATGGCAGGAAGAGGGGACGAGGAAAAGGCGGGAAGGTCCCACCAATCAGAGGTGGTGAAGGTGGGGTTCGGAGACTGTAAAAAGGGGCAGCCAGGTGTACTTCCCCCAGATTGGGAGTGGGTCTGGATGGAGGATCCATGGACGGGAAACTGGGAAAGAATGATGATGCCTAAGAAGGAGGAGGAGAGCTATGGGCGCCAGGTGCATAAGAAAGGTTGTTCCTATTGGGGAGAGAGAGAGGCCCGCGAATACAACCGCAAGAGGAAGGAGATAAGAAAGACTCTGGAACTTGAACAATGGCTGGCCAAACTGCGTGAGGAGGCCAAGGAAGGGAAACTGCACACCCAGATGGACTTAACCCAGAGGGATGACTATCCCTTACGCTGCCACTGCCAGAGACGCCCTGGACCCAAGCTCACCTCGGAAGTTGGGGTGCAAGTGGGGGAGTCGCGCCTTTTCAAGAAAGAGGAGGAGACCAGTGATGGGGCCAGCTCTCCCCAGGTGGAGGAGGGGAATTTGATTTCTCTTTAAGAACTCCCGCTTATGAGTTCAAAAACAATCCTTTTGTTACAGAAGTTAAAGATGTTGAAACTGTTGTAAGGAAAAGAACCTCCGTTGTAGTGGAAGAACCAAATAAAAGTTCTCTTTATTCGTTTCAAGACATGCCTTCTTTGACGTTAGAGGGGCGGGAAGCCTGGGCAAAGGCTGAACCCTCACATAATGTTTTTCAACAAAGATGAAGTGTCCATTTTACTTACTTCCACTGGAACACCCACAGACATATATGGGAAAATACCAAACCAACAAGATTAGAGATGAAGAAGGAAGACTGACCTCTCTGGTAACAAGTTGCTCAGACTGTTGCTCAGCAGTAACTCTGGAGGCCTTCTATCCTTCAGTAACAGTATATTCCCCTTCCAGCATAAGCTGACTTTCCAAGCTGGATATTATGTGCTGCTATAGCAGAGTCTAAGCTAGAACCACTTTCTAAATGTTTAGGGGCTGTTCTTCTTCCTCATCCAGGCCATGCCCCAGCCATGCTGCCTCAGGCCCTGCCCTTCCTCTTCAGCTTGTCCTGAGTTCAGGGCTTCAGCCTGGACACAGAGAAGCCAATGTTGTTGTGCATGAGCACACACACCAGCTTGTTCACTTTGTCAGTGGATTTTTACCTCCTGAGATACTGGACGTAAAACCAAGGCTTTGGGGCTCAGGCACTTGCAGGGGATGGGCAGGAGGCAGAGTGGAACAGCCTGGACTCCTGCTCCTTTATTCTGTTAATGGGGAACACTTGTCAAATGCATGCATGTGTGTGTTTGTGGGTACCACTGATCAGGGTGGCCCGGTGGGGCATGTTTTGGTAAGTATATGCTAGGACACAACAAGTGTTGGGCAGCACTTGGTTAGCTTTGCCTACAAGGAGAAAGTTGAAGACTACTATTTCCACCTCCCAAATGCCAAAGGTTGCACATTTCATTGGTGCCACCATAGAGACATATAGCGGTGGCAGAAATAGCTCCACTCTCCAGAAAGTCTTCTATGGTTGCATTTTCTCTAATGTGCATTTGTTTGGGAGTGAGTCTGTTTTTAATTTACCAAGTAAACAGGCATACAATCACAGGCAGTACCTCTGTAGATGGTGGATATAGGTTTAGGATTTAGAAAGAAAGGGGCAGTGGCAGAACACTCAGCAGTAGCACCAGTTACAGCTGCCACCTTGGCTGATGAAGGGTTGCAAGGAGAGGTGACACCCTCCAACCCTGCTACCCCTTGGCTTCTGACCCCACCTAAAAGTCCTTGCACATATGGGCATTCCTCTTTACTAGTGGTTCCAGATGGAAGCTGCTTTTCTTTCTCCTGGGAGAATTGGGAGGGGGTGCTAATTCCATAGAGGATAGGATGAAAATCCAAAATGAACTTGACAGATTAGAGTGCTGGGCCAAAGCTAACAGAATGGGGTTCAACAGAGGGAAATGTAGGGTGCTGCATCTAGGTAAAAAGAACAAATTGCACAGATATAGATTGGGAGATACCTGGCTGGAAAATAGTACCTGTGAAAGGGATCTGGGAGTCTTGGTGGACCACAAATTGAACATAAGTCCACAGTGTGACATGGCAGCCAGGAAAGCCAATTCGATTCTTGGTTGCATCCACAGAAGCATAGTGTCTAGATCAGTGGTTCTCAACTTGTGGGTCCCCAGATGTTCCTGGACTGCACCACCCAGAAGTCTTCATCACTAGCACAGCTGGCCAGGATTTCTGGGAGTTGCAATTGAGGAACATCTGGGAATCCACAGGTTGAGAACCACTGGTCTAGATCAAGGGAATTGATAGTACCACTCTATTCTGCTCTGGTCAGACCCCACCTGGAGTACTGTGTCCAGTTCTGTGTTGACAACCTTGAGTGGGTACAGAGGAGGGCGACCAGGATGGTTGAAGGTTTGGAGGAAATGTCTTATGAGGAACGGCTTAGGGAACTGGGAATGTTTAGCCTTTCAAAAAGAAGGCTGAGGGGGGAATATGATAGCTATGTGTATATAGTGTATTTGAAAGGGTGTCATATTGAAGAGGATGCTGGCTTGCTTTCCATAGCTTCAGAGACTAGGACTCAAAGCAATGGTTTCGAACTACAGGAAAAGAGATTCCATTAGAACATTAGGAAGAACTTCATGAGGTTAGATCTGTTCGGCAGTGAAATATGCTGCCATGGAGGGTGGTGGAGTCTCCTTCTTTGGAGGTTTTTAAGCAGAGGCTGGATGGCCATCTATCAGAAATACTGTGATGGGGGTTCCTGCATGGCAGGGGGTTGGACTGGATGGCCCTTGAGGTCTCTTCCAACTCTATGATTCTATGATTCTGCTGCTGTATCCACCTCTCATTGCATCAGGTGTATTGCTTTAGTTTTTCCTCCTGTCTTTTATTTATATAAAGAAACCCCCTCCTTCCACTGGAGGCTAAATTGTATGAAGGACTAATATCTTTGTTTCCCTTATATCTTTGTTTAGCCTGACAAAGAGAAGACTAGGGGGAGACATGATAGCAGTCTTCCAATACCTGAAGGGTTGCTATAGGGAAGAGGGCATGGATTTATGTTCAGTTGCAACTGAGAGTATGACAAGAACCAATGGGTGGAAACTCATCAGAGGGATAGCCAACCTTGAAATAAGGATAAATTTCCTGATAGTAAACAGTCAACAGATTGCCCCCCGATACTGTGGGGGCCCCATTGCTGGAGGTTTTCAAGAAGAGCCTGGATAGCCACCGGTCCAGGATGGTATGAGGCCTCCTGCCTTGGGCAGAGGATTGGACTAGAAGACCAAGGTCCCTTTCAACACTACTATGATTCTATGAGAAAGAAAGAAAATGGGGCAGCAGGAGATAAATTGTTTATTTATTTATTTATTTATTTATTTATTTATTTATTTATTTATTTATTATTTATTTATTTAGCTTATATACCGCCCGTCTTCCCGAAGGAACTCCGGGCGGTTTACAACAAACAATATAACAAAATAACAGTTAAAATAAACACAAAGTTAACCAAATAATGGAACTATAAAAACCAGAGTTGCAGATGGCGGGGCAGGGAAAAAAAAACCTTTAAGTCAACCAAATGCCTCCCGGAAAAGGAGCGTTTTCAAAGCTTTCCGGAAGGCTGGCAGGGACTCTGCTAGGCGCACTTCTGTTGGAAGATGATTCCACATGGTGGGGCCAGCCACAGAGGAGGCTCGGGCATGGGTGGATGTTCTCCGAGCCTCCCTGGGCGTGGCCACACGCAGCATGTGCGCCCGCGACAACCTAGTCGGGCGGGCCGATGTTGACCACTGGTCGATCCGCTCTGTCAGGTAGTCAGGTCCTAGGCCATGGAGGGTTTTGTAAATCAAAACCAGGACCTTGAATCTGATTCGGGCGCAACGGGCAGCCAATGCAGGCCAGAACTGGGGTGATGTGGTTGAACCGACGCACACCCGCCACCAGTCTGGCCGCCGCATTTTGCACCCGCTGCAGTCACTGAAGGAGAGTCAAGGGCAACCCCATGTAGAGCGCATTACAATAGTCCATTCTCGAGATCACCAGCGCTTGCACCACAGTTCTGAGGGAATCCCCATCTAGGTATGGACGGATCTGGGCAATTCGATGGAGATGAAAAAAGGCAGCCCTGGACACAGCGGCCACCTGGGCTTCCATGGTGAGCGCCAGGTCCAGGACTACACCCAGATTCCGGACGGTGTCTGAAGGCCGGAGGGAAACACCCTCCAGAGCGGGAAAAGGGCCTCCATAGCCAGATGGGGAAGCCCCAAAGAACATAACCTCGGTCTTGTCAGGGTTGAGTTTGAGCCTGTTGGCCCTGGTCCATTCCATGACTGCGCCCAGGCACTGATCGAGGGTCTGGACAGTCTCATCTGCAGTGGTGGAAAAGGAGACATAGAGCTGCGTGTCATCAGCATACTGATGACAGCAGACTCCATGTCTCCTTATGACCTCAGCCAGCGGCCTAATGTAGATGTTGAACAGCATGGGAGAGAGAGACGACCCCTGTGGAAACGCACAAGGGAGTATCCAAGGGGCAGACAGCTCCCCCACCCCAATGCTGAACCTGCTGGGGACGGCCCCGAGGAAGGATCGGAGCCAACTGTGAACAGTGCCCCTGATCCCAACCTCGGAAAGCCGGTCCAGCAGGATACCGTGGTCGACGGTATCAAAGGCCGCTGACAAATCCAGGAGGACCAACAGGGTGGATCACCCAGTGTCAGCCTCCTGGAGGAGGTCATCTTGCAGAGTGACCAAGACTGTCTCAGTCCCCCGACTCGGCCAGAACCCAGACTGGAACGGGTCAATGATTGAAGCCGGATCACGGCCACCCTCTCGATTACCTTGCCCATAAAGGGAACATTAGCAATCGGGCGGTAGTTGGTCAAATCTCCCGATGCTAAGCCCGTTTTTTTCAGAATGGGCTTTACCACAGTCTCCTTCAGACGGGAGGGAAAAATCCCTTCCCTGAAGGAGGCTGTGGCGATGACAGAAGCCCATTCGGGCATGCTCCCACCAACGGCTTTCATAAGCCATGATGGGCAAGGATCGAAGGGATTGTTGGGGTTTGAGTCTGCTTAATCAGGCAGTTGCAATTTTGTATCCAGGACAACTGACCCTGTGGCCACACCACCTGGATAGGAACAAAAGATGCCTACCCTTGCCTTCCACTTTGCCTCACAAATCTTCTTGGTCATTTACTCTGAATGCTCTGGACATTCTACTCAGTGCCATGATGTGCTGATGCTGGACAGCTTGGTTGAATCAAAAGTCTTGTGCATAAAAGAACCAACAGCAGCTGCTGAAGCTTCTTCTATCAGTGACCTAATCCAGAGCACAACTGACCAGTACCCCTAAACTGCTCTGAACTGTGTTGCTGTGGGAACCAGGTAAACATATCAGGCTCTGGAATCCAGCAGACTACCTATTTTTGAATTAAAACTAATCTAAGGTTTCAGGAGGTTCAGTGGTGGTTATGTAGGCTGGGCTGCCAACTGCTTTCCTGGGCTGGCTCCTATGCCTTAGAAGCAGCAGCTAGTAGAAAGCCTCCTTTTGATAACACCTATACAGTTGCCTAAGGAATGGGTTGACTTCTCACAAACACTAGTTTCTCTTTGCTTCCCTTCTCAGCATCCAGGGCCACCTTACTCTCCTTTTTCACTTTCCCTACTTTGCCCATTAGGAAAGTTAATCCCCGGCATACCCCAGAATGAAGGTTCCAGAGACAGTAGTAGGAATGCCAAGGAGCAGAGATGCTTTCCTGGGACTTCCACCCTCCCTTCTGCATCCCAGATCTAAATCTATCCTGTGAATTAGGCACAGAGTTACCCATTATTGAAGGGAGAGTGCCTTTTTTGTTTTTTAAAGAAGCCTCTTAATTCCTGTCGCCAATATTGAAAAGCCTTGATCAGGGCCTGACCCACCTAGTGGTATCGTCTTAAAGAGAGGTGGAACAGTCCTCATCACAATTCTTCCAATGACACGCAGCTATCTCTCTCCTTCTCCACCTCTGCAGTGGAGGCAGTCCAGATCCTTGATCGCTGTCTGGCTGCAGTACTGGACTGGACCAGGACCAACAGGCTCCGGCTTAACCCTGGGAAGACTGAGGTTCTGTTCTTTGGGGGTGGCCCGGATGGGTATTGTGGCCCTTTCCCCAGTCTGGGCGGGTCCACCCTCCAGCTGGCTGAACGAGTGAGGAGTCTGGGTGTCGTCCTGGATCCGGACCTGTCCCTGGATTCCCAGGTGGCAGCCATGACCAGGTCGGCCATCTACCATCTTAGGCCTATCGCCCAGATTCGCCCATACCTTGATGGGGACTCCCTGAGGACAGTGGTGCAGGCACTGGTCATGTCGAGGATAGATTACTGCAACACTCTCTACATGGGGCTTCCCTTGAACCTTGTTCGGTGACTGCAGCGGGCCCAGAATGCAGCGGCCAGGCTGGTGGTTGGTGCGGGCAGGTATGACCACATCACCCCCATTCTGGCTCATCTGCACTGGTTGCCCGTTGCCTCCCGAATAAGGTTCAAGGTACTGGTTTTGGTTTACAAAACCCTCCATGGCCTGGGTCCTGATTATCTAGCAGAGCGTATCTCCCTATGATCAGAGCTGTCCCGACCAACCCAATCCTCTGTGGCTCTCTCGCTTCGGGTGGCCATGCCTAGAGAGGCCCATAGGATAGCTACCCGCAAGCGGGCCTTCTCAGTGGCTGGCCCAGAACTATGGAACAAACTCCCCAGCGAGATTCGCCAGGCTCCCTCATTGGCAGCTTTTAAGAAATCGCTTAAGACCTGGCTGTTCAGGGATGCCTTTGGCAATTGATAGAATGTACCAAAGTGTTTTCCTCTGCTAATTTCTGTTCGGTTTTTTTAATTGTCATTTTTACCATTTTTATTGTCAATTTTTACGCCTATTGCTTAATATCTCCTCTCATTGATGTACATGTTTTTAACTTGTTTTTTATGTGAACCGCCCAGAGTTCCCTCAGGGAAATGGGAGCGGTATAAAAATGTAAAAATAAATAAATAAATAAATAAATAAGGTGACTCCATCTTGGGGTTTTTTTTACACTCTTTAGTTGAGCCTGAGATACGCAACAGAAACACAATTGCCATAAGGCACCTGATGGTAGGCTGGTCAAGGTTCTGACATTGTAGAGAAATCCTCCTGGGGAGAAAGACATGACCCCTGTTGCCTGCATGGGCAAGGCCTTTGAAAACCATTAACCTCTCTATCTGAGCGGGAAGGCCCCCAATGGAGGGGTGATGAATTCCATAGCTAAGCCCATATACTCAGGAAGTCACCTCGGTCTGTATCTCCCCTCAGATGAGCCAGGAAGCCTGTGAGAGGGGGTCACGAGACAAACAGCAGCCTGTGACCCTCAGATAAGCTCTCTTCCCCCACTATTGGAATTCATGGCATATGTGACCAGCCCAAAGCCCCTTTCTCTCCTCTGTCAAGGATTTCTCCACTTAGATAAGACATTGTGTAGGGAGGAGCCACAAGTCTGTCCAAGAACCTCATTCCCCCACCTCCATTGTGATGCGTGTGCGATGCTTGTTTACTGTAACCAATAAAAGCCTTGGGTCCCAGGCAAAAGACACATAGAGACATGCATAGAGAGGCAGATCACGCCTGGGACTCAGCTATGCTGCACCCCAATCATGTGTCATGAGGTTCATAATGCTACATATGGTGACCTTGACATGAGTTAAGGTGTACAGAGGCCAACTGAGCACAAGGACCCTCCCAAGCATGGAACCAGACCTATCCTCATTCAACCTTGCCTGACAAGAGGTCTCATAGTGCACCTATTCATCTCTGGATCCCACAGCTGTTTTTTCTGAGGAGGAAGGCAGATTTGAATCAGGGCTAGAGATTTTAGTACAGAAAACAGGGCTTCACCAGACATGGGAAACAGTAGAAAAGCACCTGCAGGCAAAAGCTTTCCCTCAGGCTCAGACACAGGATTCGGGTTGGGGATGCATGCCAGTAGAAATTGCCTTCCTTTTAACACCTTTGAAAATCACAGCGCCGCCCCCCCTTCAATTATTGTACAGCTTTTGCCCACCAGCATGCAGATAGGAATGATATCCCAGAAGGAGGAATCAGGCATGCAAAGACAGAGATCCCAGGAATCTCAGGGAGAATGGGAAAAGCTAGCAACAGACCATCCAGTGAAGGGTTAAAATCAGATTCCCCAGTCCAGGCTTTTCCAGGCAAAGGGCAAAATGAGACTCTGCTCCAGAAAGGAGTCTCAGGCAGAGACCTCCCCCAAGAACAGGAGACAAGAAATCATGCCCTGGCAGAAAATTTGCCTCTTAAAGGCCTTGAAATGCTGCTCCCCAGGGCAGTAAAACAAACCCTAGAACAGGGGTGCCCAAACTTTTTGTATGTAAGGAGGGCCAGATTTGGTGGCTGAGAATGTGTCAGGGACCGGTTGCTCCCCGACCCTGCCACCCCACTGCAAGCCCCACCCACTGACCCCTTGCAACCCCACCCACAGGAAGGAAGGCGGGGACCAAGGGAGGGAGGGAGTTGGAAACCAAGAGAGGAAGGAAGGAATGTGGGGACCAAGGGAGGGAGGGAGGGAGGGAGGTGGGGACCAAAGGAAGCATTAATAGACATTACATTAAAGCTACAAGGTTATAAGTAGTTATAAACACAAAGTCTATGTGAACCTGATTTTTCAATTGGAGGGTGACCCCCATCCAGTACTGGTTGCATCCCTATCCCTTGTTCTCCCTTTCGACTGACGAGGGGCACCTCTGTGTTTTCTGGGTTTAGTTTCATTTTTTTCATCCTCATCCAGTTAATTACTGCAGTTAAATACACATGTGAAGTTGAGATAGTAGCTCCCTTAGAGTCCAAAGGCACAGATGGTTGAAAAATGGTTTGGGGATAAACCTATGTGAAAACCATGTGGATGTATGAGGTACCTCATAATCAAATTTCTGTGCCAATGCAAAGCCATGCACAGGACCCGAGATTTCTGTGGTGCTGTCTGTGGTTGGAAATATGATCTATAATCTGACAATGGTTTAGGGAGGATAACATCTAAAAAATCTCATGAAATCATGATGATCTGTGCCTCAGATCCATATTTTCCACCACTGCAAAGCCATGTGCCAAAGGATCCATGATTTCTGTGGAGCTGTCTCTGAGGGCGTTTATACACGACCCCTAAGCTCCGCCGCAAATGGCTGCAAGGTCCGGAGATTAAAAATGTTTACCCACCAGCTCCGGACTTTGCAGACAATTAAGTGCGACCCCGCCCACTTTAGTGCGACCAAACAGCAGTTTTCTTGTACCTGCTTTTTGGAGGTGACAAATATTTGATCCGGTGTAAGGATAGTGAGTGCGGGGCTCTCCTGGCTTCCGTTTGTTCTTTTTTTGCGCCCTGCCCCTTTAAGAGATCTGAATGCTGCCGGGAACAAAAGGGAGGTAAACCGGCATGCTTTTCTTCCTTTTTTTCTCCCTCCCTCAGGCAGCCAGCAACCAGGAAGTGTGGAGGGGGTGGGGACAGAGGAAGAGCAAGGAACCCCTAAGATCTCTGGTCCGAATTTAAGTGGCCAGCGGATCTTAGGGGTCGTGTAAAAAGGCCCTGAGTGGGTGCACATGCACACGCATTGTAATTTTATGAATCCTATGTATATATTTGGGATCTATAAAATTCTCACAAAATAATGGGGATCCATTCTCAATGTTATGAATCCGCGTTTTATTATTTTCCTTTTAAAACTTATGTTATCCACCATCCATGGCTCTGGGGGGGGGCAGCCTGATGAGGTCTAGTGACAGGACAGCCTCTGGTTTTAATTACTCATGGTTTCCTCAAGACACCTTCCCACCCTGGCCTTCAAATATAGTCGACATATTACCTAATTTCACGCAGACCCACTAAATCGAGGGGCTAATGCAGCTGCAGTCAGGACTAACAAGTCTCTTGTAAATACTGTACTTTTTTAAAAAAAAAACACCAGAGTCTGTCCGGCCGCCCCCCGCCGACCGCCCCCGCCGACCCCCCCGCCGACCGCCCCCCCCCCGCCCCCAGCACGACGACGACGAGGGCCTGGGGTTCCGATAGGGGGCGCAAGCGCTGCTTCCCTGAGGGCCAGCTTCAGGTCACGTCGGAGGGAGCCGAGCCGAGCCGCCCTTTCTCTCTGCGGGAGAGCTCGTCATGTGGCTTCCAACCGCGGCGTGCGTGCGTGCGTGCGTGCGTGCGTGCGTGCTGATGTCAAGACGCCGTTAGGCGCCGGCGGCTTGGCTAACAGCCCGCCATCTTGGCCCGCTTGGTGTGGAAGCGGCGCTAGCGGTTGCTTCGGCCTCGGTAAGTGGGCGCTCCCGGCGGCGTTCCAAGAGCCGAGCGCCGCGGGCAGGGAAGGAACGGGAAAGGAGGGGGGGGGAACGGGAACCCCGCCTGGCCGGCCGTGGAAAACCCCGTTCGGGGAGGCCTGCTTTGGGCCTGAGGGCGAGGGCGGTGGGCCCCGGCCGGAGTGGAAGAGCCGCGGCGGCGGGAGACGGGGAGAGCCGCCTTGCTTCCCCCGCACCCCCACCCAACCCCCCACCCCGGCCAGCCTCCCCCCCCCTCCTCCCCCTCCTCCTCCTCCCCCTCCTCCTGAATGGGGGTTGGGGGGGGGTCCTCGGGTTCTTAGAGACGGGCTGGAAAGGGAATCTTGGCCCTCCCGTTCGGAGCTCAAACTGCTTGGCGGGCAGAACAAAAGGCGAGGAGTGGGATGGAGGAACTGGAAACTTTTTGTTTTAAGACCCGGCATTTCTGGTATTAAAAGTTTAGGTGCCGTTTTCGGCCCCCAATTCTGAAGCCGCCTTCATTATTGTATCATTTTTTGCCCCCATCTTCTTTTTATTCTTAACTTCCGGTGCCTCTCCAGGTTTCTCTGGTATGGGAGGAATGCGTAACTTCCATGACTAAGCCGGGCCTAAGGTCGCTTAGGGCTGCGATTCCAGAAGGCATAGTTAGTTCGAAAGTAAGCCCTATTGATCACGGGCAGGCTTACTTTCGGATTAATACTGGAAAAATCGGGGTGCTAGTTATATCAGGGAGTTGACTCCATGAAATACAGAGAGATGACGTGTTTGTAAGTGAAGTAGTAGGTAGAGTAAGAATTTATTTCGGAAAGTATGGAATTGTATAATGATTGGCAGCACTATCCGTCTGTCTGTTGAGGTTGGAGGGAAGAGTGGCCTACCTGCAATCTAAGGATAACATTTGATTTGCTTGGAAAATAACGTGGTAAGTGCTTTGGCCCTATAAAATTACATACTCCTCCATCCAAACCATGGGGTTCATACGTTTTTATTGCTCCAGACATGTAGAAGGGTGTATATTTGCAGTAATCTTTACTGTATTTCAGTCTGGGTCTGATTTAAATCAAATCGATTTAAATAACAATTTAAACCACAATTTAAATTCTAAATAATAGATTTTTTTATTTAAACAGAAATATATTTAAATTGTGTCTTAACTGTGTTTGTATTTTAATAGTTTATTTTTATCAACTCTCCATCATTGATAGATTTTATTCTGGCACAGTGTAGAGAAGAATTCTGACATTTGCTGAGGGAAAATTACTTCTCCATAATGGGGGGGGGGGTTGCTAGAGTGATCACACAGGTACAAGTGTACAAAGAATTCCTGCTAGGATCGTTGCTGGATAGGAATCCTAGTTTATTTAATTATTTTGAATAAGTGCCTCCTAACTATATATTTGCAGTTTTTTCCAAAGGTTTTGCCAAGCCATGTACTGTGGTCCTTAGGAATAGGTTCTTCTACTTCTACTGATTGACCTATTATTGTTCCTTTCTGCATATTGAGAGCCCCAAACAGTCCTCGTTCCC
Organism: Phrynocephalus forsythii; assembly: GCA_029282475.1. Taxonomy (NCBI): domain Eukaryota; kingdom Metazoa; phylum Chordata; class Lepidosauria; order Squamata; family Agamidae; genus Phrynocephalus; species Phrynocephalus forsythii. Next base: position 3,203,123 of record JAPFRF010000005.1, on the reverse strand, counting down.
TTTCCAAGGTAACAACTGGAACAGGACAATCTTGTGTTACACTGCAGGATCATCATCATCAGAGCAGTCCTCAAGAACTGGATCTGGAAAGGAAAAGACTTAAGAGTTTCATTTCTTCTGTGCGGGTGAGGCTTTCCTCCTAACACAGGAGCTGGAGAGGGAGCGGGTCTGCTGCCCAGCTATGTGAAGAGCCTACATAATACTGCACAGGCATCTAGGATTCCAGGCAGTATGGGTGTGTGTGTAGATGAATATAATAAACCTGGGGTTGAGGGCACAAGTATTTCAACGGTGAGAGGTGGAACTGTGCAATCCTGGTCCTAAAAATGAACACAGTAGCATTGAGCTAGTTAGCTGAGAGAATTTCAGACTTTCTGTAGCAAGATTGCCATCGTTTCTGTTGCTAATTTTGTTGGGTAAATTCCTCTACAGTGGATGCTTTTGAATGTACCTTTCATCAGTTGCTTCTGCTGCCTTGCTCAAGCACTCTGTGGTCTAAGTTCATCGCATACAGTACTCTGTAGGATGGATTGTGCAGACAAGATGAGAGAATGAACATATGCCTCAAAACCATCCACTATGAGCAATAGTTTGGCTCTACACTATTGCTCATAGTGGATGCTTTTGGGGCATATGTTCATTCTCGCATCTTGTACAATTAATGTACAATGTAGAATCAATTAATTCTACATTGCTAGAAGCCAGGAATTAGAATTAAAGTTGAATAAAGTTGTAGGAGTACAAATCCAGGATATTAGATCTGTTCACTATCAATTTAAAGCAAAGCATAGTAGGAGGATTAGTGAGAGTGCATGCTGAAAGTTAGATAATACATGCAAATCATGCTCATGGTGTGTAAACTTTTTTTAAATCTATGGATTAGTAGTTATATGGCTGATAAAAAAAGAACACAGGTGGTGGTACGCAAATGCTATCACATTATGTCTGTTTTGAGCATAGTGGCCATCACTGCCAATTCATGAAGTTTTAGTGTTATTGTTACATGTGTTTTCTTTTATTACTTCCCAGTGGTGTCTTGATAATGGTAATAAACACTGGTCAGTCACAAAATGAAAACAACTAACAAATGAAATGAATAGCATTGATTAAATTATTACAGTAGCCCCTGTCAAGAGGTATGGTATATTAGGCAGCAAGTGAACAGTCAGTTCTTGAATTCATGTGTTGGAAGCATGAATTTATAGGCAAGCAAAAAATAAATAAATCTGAATGGCTTTGACAAGCCCTATTGATCCTGCAACAAATTGTGATAGCTAGACTGAGTCAGAGCATATCTAAACCAGCAAGCCTTGTCAGATGTTCCCAGTATGCAGTGGTTGGTACCTACCAAGAGTGATACAAGGAAGAACAGAAAGTGAACCAGCATCAGGGAGTGGTCTGATGAATCATGTGTTATTTTAGATCAGGTTGATGGCTAGGTGCATGTGTGTCATTTACCTGGGGAAGAAATGGCAACAAGGTGCACTATGGGAAGACAGTAGTCTTGTGGAGGTAGTGTTAAGCTCTTTTGCCAGCAATGTTCTGCTGGGAAATCTTGGGTCCTGGCATTCACGAGGATGTTGCTTTGAAACATACAATTTAACTACTGATTGTTGTAGACCACATATACTCCTTCATGGCAGTGGTGTTCCCTGAGGGCAGTGGCCTCTTTCAGCCGGATAATTCACCCTGCCACACAACAAAAATTGCTCAGGAATGATTTGAGAAACATAATAAAGAACTCAAGGTATCATATTGGTCTCCCAGTTCTCCCAATGATAAGGGACAGTTGCAGTTGTGGTCCAAAACATCTGACATGGCGAGTGTTCCCCACCCCTGCCTTAACGGGTCTCTTGGTAATATCTTGGTACCAGGTACCATTTGGATGATCAGTGTATTTCTTGCTCTTTGTATCTTTGTAGAAATGAAGCTTTTAAAACACCAAAGGTAGTGTCCTTCATGTTGCACAAGTATTTACAGAAAGAGTTGTAACAAGAAACCTTATAGGAACAATTCTTGGCCTTTGAGATGCTGCAGGACTTTAAAATAACTGTACCCATCTAATTAGAGAAAGCAAAAATAAATACAGGGTAGATATAATGACATATATATGAAGCTAATTTTCTTTCAGGAGTTCAGCCATGAACACTTCTATTAAATAGAGTGGCTGGTTGTGTGTTGTTGCTCTTTGAGGTGGCTATTTGGCAAATATAATTTGTCTTTGTAGCAGGCATCCTAATGCTTATGGACTACCGTTTTATATAGGCATATTTACAAATATATTCTTAGTCAGCCAGCGGATCACAGATAGCACATTATTTTTGCTATATGCTGCCTGCAGTATCCTTTTTTTAAAAACCACAAGTGGTAGGCAGATGTGGTCTGTGTATAAGAAGGTAACATTAACTACCAACATTAACTACCAATTTAGAACTGCAGAGCTGGAAGGGACCCAATTGATCCCTAGGGATCCTCAAGTCCAGCTTCTGTCAAGGACACACAGTGAGGAATCAAACTCCCAACCTAAGAACATAAGAGCCATGCCAAATGCCTCTTGGAGTGCACAACACTCGGTATCTGTTTCATGATACCACTGCCCTGCATCTGGCGTTTGAAGTACAGTACCTTGGTTTTAAACATGGAGATTATACATCCCCATCATGGCTTGTAACCTGTGATGGACTTTTCCTCCAGAAATCTGTCCAATCCCCTTTTGAAGGCATCCAGGACAGATGCCACAGTCTGTGGCATGGAGTTTCACAGACTAAAACACTGGATAAAGAAGTATTTTCTTTTGTCCGCACTCTCCCAGCCCTCATTTTAGTTGGATGTCCTCTAGTTCTGATATTTTGTGAGAGGGAGAAGGGTGTCCCTGTATCCTCTTTACTCAGGCCCTGCATAATTTCATACATCTCAAACATATCCACACTCAGGCACCTTTTTTCTAGACTAAAGAGCCCCAAATGTTTTAGCCTTTCCTCATAAGAGAGGTGCCCCAGCCCAGTAATCAATTTAGTCACTCTCTTCTGCACTTTTTCCAGTTCCACTATGTCTTTTTTGAGATGCAGTGTCCAGAACTGTATGCAATACTCCAGGTATGGCCTTACTATTGTTTTGTACAATGCCATTATAATGTTGGCTGTTTTATTTTCAGCCCCCTTTTTGATGATCCCTAGCATAGAATTGGCCTTCTTTACTGCTGCCACACACTGGGTGGACACTTTCATTGAGCTGTCCACCAGTACACCAAGATCTCTTTCCTGATCATCACGGATAGCTCAGAACACATGAGTTGATAGATAAGGTTTTGATTTTTTTGCTCCAGTATGCATTACTTTACATTTTCCTGCATTGAAACACATTTGCCATTTGGCAGCCCAGTCTTCGAGTCTTCACAATCTTCTCCGATCTTCACCACCCGGAAGAGTTTCGTATCATCTGCAAACTTGGCCACCTCCCTGCTTATTCCTTTCTCTAGGTGCTTTATGAACAGATTGAAAAGCACTGGTCCCAGGACAGATCCCTGGGGAAAAGATGAACCTAGCTCTTTAAGAGACTAGTGCTAAACCTTGTATTGCAGTAGTGAAAATTGAATGGGCAGTAGGCTCAGAGAGAACTGGCAAATGATTTTTTCTTATACTCATTTGCTTTGTATGATAAGACTGCACCCAAGTAACATAAAAAGTAGGTTATAATTCTGTTAAATAATTCAAAATAAGTATTTTTCCCTGTCTTCCTCATACTGAATGTAGATTTTTTATTGCTATTAATAAATCTGCTATTAGATTTTCTAGATTTCTTTTATTAAGCTCTTCCATTTTTTTTATTCTGAAGTTTTCTCTTATGATGAAGCCTCTGGCTACAGCTTTTAAAGTGTCCCATATAATTGCCATCAAGTTTCCAACCAATCTTTTTAAACTCTTTCCAGCACTTCTGAGTATTGAAAATTTTTTGGATTCATTCTCCATCTTCTAGCTTCTCTATAATTTTTGTTTATTGTTATGTCGATTGACATTATAGCGTGATCAGATGTTTTTATAATCTCGATCTCAGTATTGTTTACTTTAGGTATTAGACTTTGTGAAACAAACACAAAATCTATCCTGGAATAACTCTTGTGAACTGGTGAGTAGAAGGTATATTTTCTTTCATCTCCTTTCAATTCTCTCCAAACATCCTTGAATCCTGTATTATTTATAAAGTTTGCTAATGTTGTGTGTCTAACCCTCCAGTCTTCCTTCTTGCAGGCTGATTTGTCTTTAATTTTGTCTAACACCATATTAAAATCTCCAGCCATTATTAAATACCCCCTTTTAACAATTTCAATCTGGTCCCAAAGAACATTATAAAAAACAGCTTTGATTAGCATCTGGTGCATATACATTTACCAAAGTATATTGCTCTTTACCCATTACAACTTGAAATATTATATATCTACCTTCTGAATCTTTCACCACATTTTCAACAATACATTCACAATTCCTTGAAATTAAGATGGCTACCCCTCTTGCTTTAGATGTGCCAAGACTTTTTTCGTATATATCGATATTTGGAATTTTTAATTCATTGAGACCATCTTTTATTTGATGAGTCTCTTGCAAGAAGGCGATATCAATTTTATGTCTTTTAATCATCGCTTCAACTCTCTTCCTCTTCAAGATTGACCCCAGACCCTTTACATTCAATGTTGCTAATTTTATAAACTTTCCCATAACTTGACTTTTTTTCTTTTAATACTCTGGAATGGTCCCATTGTGCAAAAAAAAAAAAAATTAACACCAACAGTTAATAAAAAAACAACTAAAATAATCCAAACCCTCCACCCTTAAAATATGTTCTTTTCTCCCACCCCACTGGCTATCATACATTTATGCATGTGCCCTCAAGGGATGGGAGGGAGGAAATCCATCCACGGACAATGACCGGCCAAGATCCCGCAAGCTCTTTAGTTGTCATGATACTGTATATCAATTTTTTCCAGAAAACTGTTCTATCCCCCTCCGAACCACCCTCTTCCCCCCCCAGGGGAAATTAAAAGAAAAAAGAAAAATAAGGGGGAGGGATAGGGTGGGGAAAAGAAAAAGAAAAAAAGGGGATTAAAGGGATAAAGGAAGAGGAAGGGGGGAAAACAGGGAAAGAAGAGAGGAGACAAAGGAGGAGAGGGGAGGGGGAGAGAGAGAAAGAGAGAGAGAGAGAGAGAGAGAGATGAGCTGGTGAGCTTCAACTGTTGTTCATCATCCTGATGTTGCTGTAGAGGTCTCAGGAGCCGGACTAAGAGAAGTCGAGTCGTCTTGAATATTCCATGCTTCCAGAAGGTGCTGGCCTTCCTCCAGGGAGTGAATTGTGTGCTGAATGGAACCTTTCCCAACTTTCAAAAACAGGGGGTGGCCCCAAGAGTAGTGAAAATTATGTTTCCGTAGTATTGTTGTCACTGGTTTCATCGATTTTCGCCATTCAGAGGTTTCTTTGGAAAGGTCTTGATAAACTTGCACAATTTTATCTCCCCTCTTGAGGAACTCTGGATTCTGTCTTCGAGAGTAGTCTTCCATATAAGTTAGGGTTTTTTTTTTTGGCTGTCAGTAATTCCTGCTTGAGAGAGTTAATTTCACTTTCATTTTTTGTTACACGTGTATCCAGGCTCTTAATCTTCCCTGCCATATTTTTCCAGTTTCTGGCCGTTACTATCCACCGCTGCCTGTGTCTGCTTCATTTCATGAGATAAATCTTGCTTGGTGTTATCAACTTTTCGTGAGAGTTCATCCATCTTTCACATCACATCTTTCAAACCCAGGCCAGTTCTGATTTCATTGGTCGCATTTCCTTCATGAAATCTGGATCTATGCGGGGGGGGGTAGTTTCTGCCTCTTTCCCACCAGACGCCATTGCTGCCTCCCCCTCAACTGGAGGTTCAGCACGTTGCAAAGCTGCACGTCTATATGCAGCGTCAGAGGGTTTTCTGACCCAGGTCTTTAATACACAAGCCTTTTTCTTTTTGGCTGGCATATAAATAAACAAGAATCGCCGATGAGAAGCTCACACTGGAGCCTGCAAAATTCAGTCTCTCTCTCTGTGCAAGCTATTCAGACAGTCAAAATCGAAAGTAGCTAGATCTTAATAAATCAGGGTTATCTACTCTCGAAGAAGTATATATCGCTTTTCTTGTCAACCCCAAAGGGTTTAATGATACATTACTCACGGCTCCGAGGGCTTTAGACAGTAAATTTTAAAGCTTTTCTCATCTTGGTGCGGAGCTCCGAAATCAAGCCGCCAACATGCTTCGTGGGCGGAGACTTCCACCCGTGGGCGGAGAATGTAGATTTTTTTAATTGAGAGTCTGTTTTTGAGGAACATTGTTGTATAAAATTAATACTGACTTATAAATTATGTTAGGAAACAGTGGTCATAATCTTGTTACTGCTTTCAGATCTCCACATTGTTGACTCACAAAGTCAGTCCTCCCCAGGAAAGTGCCCTTTAGAAGCTAGCTTTAGAAGAAACAGGCCATCCAAGAAACAATGGCCACCACGTTTCCTCCTGAGGATTATCCTAAGAATATTATAAACCCACATTTTGTTTTTCTGCTGCCTTGTTGTTTTGCTTCTATTTGTTTGCAATTGAGTCTGTAGACACTTAATCAAATGAAGTTCAGTGCTTTATAAGTTTTTAATTGTTTCAAACTTTATTTTAAGGAGTTGAGTGTGAGGTGGGCCAACAGAAAACAAATCAGTAGGTCTTAATGCTAGAGTCATGATCTTCATCAGGAAGATCTGGATATTACAACAACCTCCTTGAGGCACGGAAGAAAGAAATTTAAGTTAGTATTTTACGTGAAAGGAGCCTCTGAAGGAGAATTTGAGTGATCTATGTAACAGGATGGCTTATTATCTTCTATGCATTCTGGGATGGACAGTTAGTCTTATTAAGGGACTAGACAAAAACTCAGGTTATCATAGTCTCCAGTGGACTTGACTTCAGAAGTGACATTTGCAGAATACATGTCTGTAAAGAAAATGTAACAGGTAAACAAAGCTCGGTCACCAAATAATGTAGGACAGATAGAAGATATGCTGAAATATTGTAGTAGTATTTCTAATGTGCCAATGCTAAAGTCTACCTGTACAGAGAAAATGGGTGATGGTAATGACTTAATTGAAGCATCTACAAAAGTGCTAGCCCCCATAGAAATTCTTTCAGAAAGCAATAGTTTGTAAACAACATTGTTTGAGAGCATACATTTCATTAGAAGAAATCAAGAACAAGTGGCCGTGGATAAGGTTTTGCCCAAGTTAGGAGGACAAGCAACAAAACCTCAGTGAGTTATGCTGTAAAAATTTGAAAATGGTTTTAAATGTGGAACTTAAAAGAGAAGAAAAGTGAAAATAGAAACATAAGCAAGAGGAGTAAAAAGCTCAGAGCTATTGAAAAAGCAAGGAATGGTTCTCCAGTACAGGAAAAAGGCAGAACCCATGGGAAGAAGTACTTACTGGTAGTCTGAGAAATGTGGAAGACAATGCATGTCCAATGGTAATGGCATGTTAATTCCTTGGAGCAGAGTCCCAGATGAGCAGTGTCACAAAAAGAACCTTATAAGTACTGACCAGAACATAGTTATCCCTAAAAAGCTATATTCCTTAATTATCCCAAATGACCAGGTTTTCCTGCAAAGTACAAAGGTTTAACACACTTTTTGGATATTTCAACTGAGGCAACTAGTAACTAGTCCTCTTTGCTCTAAAACAGATATTATTCATCCATTGAGGTCTAATGTTTGTAAATGGAATCCTTTTAATGATGAATTTGTTTGTTATTATTCAGAAGGTGGACAATCTCCTGCCCAGACAGAAAGGTTAGGTAAAATAGGCTGACATAGGGATGTTCACTGGGCATAGATTGCAGATCAGTTACCAGCCTTTCTGGCTACATATCATTTTGAATATGGTGAAAGCTGAGAATGCAAGTTCATCACCAAATAGTTACTTGTATTAATCCATAACAATGATTAAAGTGATTTCCTACAACAGTGTTGGCAAATATATGGCACGGGTGCCAAAGGTGGCATGTGGAGCCATTTTTGTGAGCACACAGCATCACCCCCTCACAGCCACAGCAGTGCTGTGGCGATGGGAAGGCAGTGGCTTGTGGGCTCATTCATAGCCCCAGTTTACTCACCAGCCCTGCCGCTTTTGGGACGCTCCAAAAGAGAGTAAATTGGTGCTACAAAATGAGTCCATGAGCTGCTGCCATCCCCCCTGGCTTTCTCAATGGTGTTGCACCCCATCCGTCTCTCTGCCTAGGGTAGAAAAGTGGATGGGCACTACTGTATGGGAAAGTGAGGATTGAAGAGCAGGTTTTAAAATTTCCCGCAGCCACAGCAAAGGGTGCTGTGATCGCAGCAGGGCTGTGGAGTTGGAGTCGGAGGAAATTTTGGGTACTCAGAGTCGGAGTCGGCAAACAATGCTCCGACTCCGACTCCTACTAAATTTAGATTGGAATTTTAAAAAAGCAAGTTTAAATGTCCCAATTCACAAAAAGTTATAATTAGTGACTTCTCTACTGTAAGAATAGTATTGAGGCCTCCAGGGCTCTGGCTTATTGCAGGCCGGCGGCCTCCCCCTTCGACCCTTACCCTGCATGGCTTATTAAATCTGCGGGAGGGAGTATGACTGAGTGGGCTTCCATTATTTCCACTGCCTCCTTCAGGGAGGGGGTCTTTCCCACTCGCCTGAAGGAGATGGTGGTGAAGCCCACCCTAAAGAAATCTGCCTAGGCGTTGGACAAATTGGCCAACTACCGTCAGATTGCCAATGTCCCCTTCCTGGGCAAGGTCATCGAGAGGGTGGTCGCCGTCCAGATCTAGTCGTTCCTGGAGGAAGAACAAGAACAAGACAGTCTTGGTTGCACTGCAAGATGACCTCCTCTGGGGGTCTGACACAGGTTGCTCTACCCTGTTGGTCCTCCTGGATTTGTCAGAGGCCTGTGATACTGTCGACCACGGTATCCTGCTGGACCGGCTTTCCGGGGTGGGGATCGGGGGCATAGCATTCAGCTGGACCCGGTCCTTCCCTTGCTAGGGATGATCAAAAAGGGGATTGAAAATAAAACAGCCAACATTATAATGCCATTGTACAAAACAATAGTAAGGCCCCACCTGGAGTATTGTGTACAATTCTGGTCACCACATCTCAAGAAAGACATAGTGGAACTGGAAAAGGTGCAGAAGAGAGCGACTAAAATGATTACTGGGCTGGGGCACCTCCCTTATGAGGAAAGGCTAACACATTTGGGTCTTTTAAGTGTGGGAAAAAGGTGCCTGAGGGGGGATATGATTGAGACGTACAAAATAATGCAGGGCATGACTAAAGTGGATAGAGGGAAGCTCTTCTCCCTCTCACAAAATACCAGAACTAGGGGACATCCACTCAAGTTGAGGGCTAGGAGAGTAAGAACAGAAAAGAAAATATTTTTTCACCCAGGGCGTTGTTAGTCTGTGGAACCCCCTGCCACAGGATGTGGTGATGGCACCTGGCCTGGATGCCTTCAAAAGGGGATTGGACAGATTCCTGGAGGAAAAGTCCATCACAAGTTACAAACCATGATGGAGATGTGTAATCTTCAGGCTTAAAATCGGGGTACTTCAAGGGCCAGATGCCGGGGAGTAGTATCAGGAGACAGATATCTAGTCTCATGCGCTCCCAAACGCATCTGGTGAGGCCACTGTGAGATACAGGAAGCTGGACTAGATGGGCCTTTGGTCTGATCCAGCATGGCTCTTCTTATGTTCTTATGTTCTAAGACCAGGTCCAGCGTGTGCAGCTTGGGGGGGGGGAGCTATCGGCTCCCTGGGTGCTCCCTTGTGGGGTCCCACAGGGGTCGGCTCTTTCCTCCAAGGAATGTATAAAATACATTCACATATTAATACAGAGGAGTCGGAGTCGAGGAGTCGGAGTCGGAAGTACAAAAACCTTAGGAGTCGGAGTTGGAACATTTATCTACCGACTCCACAGCCCTGGTTCGCAGGAAATTCAAAATCCTGATCTTTAATCCTGGCTTTCTCAAAAGGTAGCACCCGAAGCATTTTTAAGTCATGGTAACACTGTACAGTAGTACCTTGTATCAAGGAATTAATTCGTTCCAAATGAAATTATGATAAGCAAATTTTCCTTTATACAAATTTCCCATAGGAATGCATTGAAAACAGAGTGATCGGATTTTTATGTTGTACGGATTCGCCCCATAGGCGATTATGTTAAGCAAATTTCCCCTATCTCTGGAATTTTTTAGGTTGTACAAATTTTATGTTATCAAACCATTTGTTATACAAGGTTCCACTGTATTCATGTTAAATTGATGTATTGGCACTTTGCAAAAAATAAGTGAGTTTTGAATCACAGTTGGGCATTCGGTCTCTAAAAAGTTTGTCATCACTGTCCCCTAGAATATACAGTAGCAGGTTAGATTGTTTGTCATAATGGAAACAATTTAATCTAGATTTGATCTGATTGCCCTCCCCCAAAACATGGTTTACAACTCAAGTCAAGAATTCTAATGTAGGGATATAAATTATTGATTTGATCCAGCTTGATAAACCAAAAATGAAGGAATCGCCATAGGACAGGCATGTCCAAAGTCAGGCCCGGGGGCCAAATGTGGCCCGTTTTCAAATTTCAAGCGGCCCACAGCCTCTTCTCCCCACCGGCTCAGCCTGTCATGCATCCCCGCCAGCTGGCCCCTCCCCATACTGGATGGAGATATTAGCTTGCAGTTTTACAGCTTGCCTGCCCTCCCTGACTCCGTTCCTTCCCCCCAGCCATCTGCCCAGCCTACCCACCCCGGCTCTGTTGATGTAGCATCCTTCCCCCCTCCTTGCATGTCCTAGAGGCTTGTCCAAAGTCCAGCCCGAGGGCCAAATGCAGTTGAATGGTCGGCCCCCAAACAGTTTCACCTCACCAAATCTGGCCCTTGTTGCAAAAAGTTTGGACACCTCTGCCATAGGAGGTTTACTTACATAAGTCAAAGAAAGTAGGAGAAGAATTTGTGACAAATCCAGTCATCATTAATCAGTGATTAAGCGTCATATCCCAAATTCAGTTCTAATTCTGGTTAATATTTATATCCCTCCCCAAAACTTGTAATATTCTGCTGCTGTTAGGTTGCATTTGGAACAGTTGATGGAGGGTTCATGCATAGGTTTCCCAATTGCTTCTCAAATAGTTTTCTTATGATGGGTGATTTTAATGATCACCTCCTACAGAATTTGCAAAGTTGTTGGGATTTCAGAATGAAACATTTTCTCTAGTGAAAAGAAATAAAATTAGGCACAAATTCCTGATATTGTTGTTTACATTTGAATTGTGGAATTTTGTCCTAGTGGCCCACTATTTTATACTTATACATATTTTACCTGTAACAGTATTATTAAGTATACATTTTTAAATTTTTAAAATAATTTTCTTTTATTTTAGCAATTTAAGAATATAAGACAAACTTAAACCAAACTTTTAACAAAGCAAAAACAACAACAACCCCAAAGCAAAAAAAGTGCATTAGTACAACAAATTGCAAAAAGGTGCATTAGTACAACAAATGTATAACTACATTGATATTTCATGTACAGCTTCCTTATTCATTTACATAGAGGCCATATGTCTTTCAAATATCCTTGTAGATATCTTCATAGAATGTTCTTCTAATTCTGATTAGCTTCTAATTCTAATTGTTTTACCTAATTAAATGAGGCTAGGTAATGCAATTCTTCTGACCACTATGTAATAGATGGAGAGTGTCTGGCTTTCCAGGCTTTTAATATGTCTTGTTCCACCATAAGAGTTCTTATTATTTACTTTCTCTGACCCTTTGTTAAACCCCATTAAATGGGGAAATAATTTGAAAGAATATGACTAGAACTTCTGAGGCTTCCCAAAGTTCACCTATTTTAAAATGATGCAACGTTTTATAAGTTGTACTACTTCTAAGCTCTGTAGTCAGGTAGCTCTGAATCAGGGGCCTCATCCAAGCCAGAGTTGTTGCCCATTTGCTTCCAATCATAATGCCCCTGGCCCACACTAGCAGAAAATTACAGGGAACATTATTTATAAGATCTATTTAGAGCATTATTTTTATGATTCCCAGGAATCAGAGGGCACTGTGGGTAGATGAAGAGGGTATTCAATTTATGCTGGCTTCTGTGCTGCAGCTCTCCACCTCTACATGCCTGAATTGGGCAGGAGGAACCAGGGGATGCTAAGCCCCTGGATTTCCTTCAGAGATGGGCCTTAAATGGTAGCACCCAGACACAGTACACATAGTTAATTTCATTTTAGGTAAACAAGCAGACACACCTCTGGTTGATTTGGGGGGAAAGAGGTAAGTGATGTCCCTTTTGTCCTATATAGAGTAAGTAACTGCTTAGGAAATTGCTTCTCATTCGTCATAGATTCTCCTTCTCTCCCCCATCTCCCAGATTATTCTGTTAATCTAATATGTCTGAAAGTCCTTAAATTTCATCTGTCAGAAAAAATAAAAATACTGTATGCTTCTTTGGGAAAATGTCAATTTTGTGTGTACCTTTAACTGTCTCACAGTCGTATATCCATCCTGATGATTTAGACTTGTATTATGTTCACACATCTTTAATTTTTTGAAACAGAAGTTTTGCCTTGACTGAAACAGGTTTTGAGAAAAGTACAGTAGTGGGTTTTCCACCCTGCAACCTTTTTTCAGTTCATGTCTTTGGTTTGTTGCCATCCTGATAGGTTTCCAAATGAGCATGACTTTGGTTGTAATCTTGTACAGTGGACCCTTGTATAACAAACAGCTTGTATAACATAAAATCTGTACAACATAAAAATTCCGGAGATAGGAGAAATTTGCTTAACATAATCGCCTATGGGGAAAATCCGTACAACATAAAATGGGATTACTCCATTTTCAATACATTCCTATGGGAATTTGTATAAAGGAAAATTTGCTTAACATAATTTCATTTGGAACGAATTAATTCCTTTATACAAGGTACCACTGTATATGGTTGTTTAGAAATAGAATTGTGATGATGGGATCTATTCCCTCCCCTCCCCCCAAACAAAAACAAATAACAAAAATCTGAGGGAGGCTCTCCCTGTCTCAGACAATTTTGTGTGCTATTTTAAAAAATAGTTTTGGGGTATGAAAATATATAATAAAATTGTATATTGCTGGTTAACTTTTGATTTCCCACCCCAAATTATTTATAAGTGCATTTAGAATGTAATATTGGAAAGGAGCTTTTGAAGCACATGTTAAGATATTTCATCCATGAGTGTAGTTAGAGAAACTGACATATGAAATGGTAGTGAGACCTGTTTCAATCAAGGCAAACCTTCTGTTTTTAAAACTCCACAAAGAGAAAACAAAGCATCTGAGATGCTTTGTATAATGATATCTCGGAAAATAAGATGATACAGTTTTTACTAAGCAAAATTGACAATCAGTAACTGGAATCCTGTTAGTTATTATGTAACACAAAGTTATGCCATGTACTTGGTGTTATGTTACATTGATGTTATGAGGACTGCATAATTTTATTGCACAGTTGGTTATGTGGTTCATGACCATCTGCAATGTGCTTTGTGAATATGGTAGCCTTCTTGCGGTCCCAGTATATCACAGATTTTTATTTGTAGAGAAGCGACCTGGGAGTGGGTGAGTGCAGGTGCTGGAGGGGAGGTGTGCCACCTGTCTTTCCCCTTCCTGCTCGGGCTGGGCAGATCGGAGGTCTCCAAGGTGGTGGGAGAGAGAAAGACAGACATTCGTCTCTCTCCCCCCCCCCCAGTACCTGCACTTAAATTACTGGAGCCACTCGTACTGGGCAGATCGGAGGTCTCTGAGGTGGCGGGAGGGGGAAAGATGGGTTGCGTCCCCCCAGCACCTGCACTTACCCACTTCTGCTGGGCAGGTTGCCAAGGCATCCGCATATCATAGATTTTTCCTTTATCGCAGGTGGTTAGGGGACCTAACCACCCACGAAAACCTGGGGACTACTGTAGCACTTTTGCCATGGCACAATTAGAGCTACAGTAGTCCCCCGCCACAATGGGGTTCATATATTACGGTTTCAGTATATCACAGTTTTTTTTCTTGAGACAAGCAGGCTTTCAATGAGAGGTTTTTAACCCCTTCCTTGCACCTCAGCAAACAGAGCTGGGGCTGCTCCTGCTGGCTGCATTTCCAAAGAGAAACCTCAGCAAACAAATCCTGAGCTCCTGGCAGGAAGATTTACTGAGGTGTCAGGAGGGGGTTAAAAACCTGTCTTTGGAAATGCAGCCTGAAGGAGCAGCCCAAGGTCAGGTGGATCAGGCACCTAACTCCTGCAATAAATGGGGGAAGTACTGTACCATTATACAACATTGAGCTACACATTCAAAGCTGCTCCATAGGATTTCAACCAGTATGAAGCCCCCTTTTTATCCCATCCCCCCAAATGTTGCCTAAGAACATTAGAAGACCCATGCTATATCAGGCCAAAGGCCCATCTAGTGCAGCTTCCTGTATCTCACAGTGGCCCCACCAAATGTGTCCCGGAGTGCACGAGACTAGATATCTGTCTCCTGATAACACTCCCCTGCATCTGGTTCTTGAAGTACCCCGGTTTTAAGCTCGGCGATTACACATCTCCATCATGGTCTGTAACCTGTGATGGACTTCTCCAGGAATCTGTCCAATCCCCTGTTGAAGGCATCCAGGCTAGATCACCACATTTTGTGGCAGGGAGTTCCACAGGCTAACACACTTTGTAAAAAAACATTTTCTTTTGTCTTTTCTCATTCTCCCAGCCCTCAATTTGAGTGTATGTCCCCTAGTTCTGGTATTTTGTGAGAGGGAGAAGAGCATCCCTCTATCCATTTGACTCATGCTTTGCATTATTTATGTACATCTCAATCATATTCCCCCTCAGGCTCCTTTTTTCCCAGACTAAAGAGACCCAAAAGTTTTAGCCTTTCTTCATAAGGGAGGTCCCCCAGCCCAGTAATCATTTTATAAATGTTAGCTCTTCTTTGTATTTTTGACACTGTAGACAAGCTCGGAATACCGAGTAATTTCATGTTTCCTTAAAATGCTTAAATTTGTATCAGTTCAAAAGTTTGCAAGTACATTTATAACAATTTAAAAGTTCAAAGCAGTTTCAATTATAGCCAGTTTGTGGGATTATTCCTAAAGACTGGCTTCATGCAATAATAGTTCCAATATACAAAAAAGGGAGACCCATACCAGCAAAAAAATGTGTGGAGTATTTAGTAACAAACAAGCTACAACTGAATTATGATAAATCAAAGACTGAATTATGATAAATCAAAGATTTTGGTCTTCTCCAGATCATGGAGGAAAACACAGTAGAATATTAAAGGAAAAACTATTGTTGAACAGGTCCTATTTCATTATAAACACTGTTGGGTTCCACAACGTAAAGCCACTGTAAATATAGCTAGAGTTATGGTGTGGTCTACTATTCAATTCTACCATACTAAAGGCAGTCAGTTTGTATCATCTGTCTTCCAGGTAAGGAAGACACAGATTATTCCATAGATCCTATACCAGTGATGGCGAACCTATGGCACGGGTGCCAAAGGTGGCACTCGAAGCCCTTTCTGTGGGCACCTGACATCATGCCTTCATAGCCACCTGTATACAGGTTAAATTACTGTATTGGCACTTTGCAAAAAAAAAAAAATAGTGGGTTTTGAATTGCAGTTTGGGCACTTGGTCTCTAAAAGGTTCACCATCACTGTCCTTTACAGCAGTGTTTTTCAACCTTTTTGGGGCAAAGGCACACTTGTTTCATGAAAAAAATCACGAGGCACACCACCATTAGAAAATGTTAAAAAATTTAACTCTGTGCCTATATTGACTATATATAAAGTAATTTTTCAATTTTTCCCACGGCACACCAGGCAACATCTTGCGGCACACTAGTGTGCCACGGAACAGTGGTTGAAAAACACTGCTTTACGGCACTCCAATTTGGCAGGATGCTATAGACCAGTGATGGCAAACCTTTTAGAGACCAAGTGCCCAAACTGCGATTCAAAACCCACTCATTTTTTGCAATGTGCCAATACAGCAATTTAACCTGAGTACAGGTAGCTGTGAAGGGGCGATGTCGGGTGCCCACAGAAAGGGCTTCGAGTGCCACCTTTGGCACCCGTGTTGTAGGGTTGCCAACACTGCTATAGTTTTTCTCTAGAGCAAATACAATTGCAGTTCCGTCAAAAAATCTTGGGACTCCTTAGATGTGTCCCATATGCTATTCTTTGTCTTGAGACTGGTATTTCTTTGTTAGATACTACTGCTTGGTTGTTAACAAGTCAATTTGGTTAAAAATTTATTATAATTCAGACCCACACACTTTGTTACACATTACCATCTTTTAACCAATAGTTATCCACCATTTGAATTATCTACTTGGGTCAGAAAGCTAAAATAATTGGGATTAGACCGAGAACAAATTGGATCACTATGCCTGGAACAAGCTTTTGGGGTTATCAAAAGACAGCTTCTGGACATAGAGCAACAAATACTGTGGAGCTTAGCCCACAGGGTCTGTTCCCCACAACATTTTCACTTTACTTTCACACCCAGCCAACAGGCTGGATAGTTATCATTTCTTAAATCGCCTCAAAACCTTAGAGCCTTTTCATTGTCTAGATGTAATCTTATGCCATCACCAGTTTTATTTGGCAGGTTTAACGGTATCTTTAATGACAAGAGGTGCTGCTCTTGTAAACTGGACAGTATGGAAGGTGTTGCCCACATGGTTCTGTACTGTCCCCTACATAAGGAGCTACGCAAAAAAATTCTTGATCCAGTTTAATAAAGTTAAATGGAAGATCAGATTTGGATAAAGTTTGATGTATGCTCTCTTCCACATTGGATGATACAACGGAAAGAGTAGCAACCTTTTTATGTGTGATTGTCAAGAAGTGAGTCTCTGGATTGCATTAACCTTATTTAAAAGGCACACCTTTTAAATAAGGTTTAACGTATGCTATGAAACTTCTGTGTTTTCATCTATTATGAAATAAAGGTTATCTTATCTTATCTTATGTATAGCCAGTTTTTGATTGTATGGCTATAATTTTAGCCATTAAGAGGCCTCAGCTTGAATATTCTGTCAACTTCTGGACGCCACACTTCAAGAAAGATGCTGATAAATAGAAAAAAGTTCAGAGGATGGTGGACAAGGATAGTTAAGGGGCTGGAAACCAAGCCCTATGAGGAAAGACTGAAGGGGCAATAAGACAGCACTGTTCAAATAACTGAAAGGCTGTAATACAGAGGAGGGGCAGGGTCTGTTCTTGATCATACCAGAGTGCAGGACACACAACAATGAGCTCAAGTTAAGAGAACCCAGCTTTCAACTGAAAATTAGGAAAAACTTTCTAGCTGTTACAGCAGTATGGTAATGAAACCAATTATCTTGAGAGGTGGTGAGTGCTGCAAAACGTGAGGCATTCAGGAGAAATTTGGGCAGCCACCTGGGAAATATCTTTTGATTTCCATTCCTGTGCTGAGCAGGGGGGTGAACTTGATGGCCTATATCTCTCAAATTGCAACTCAGGATTCTGTCAAAGGCTTTATCATCATCATCATCTAATCATTCTCTTCTTATAATTTTATTTGGGTGAGCAAGGAGTTCCAGAATCCATGAACTGAAATGTCGGAAAAGTCAGGCCAGAGCACAAAAGCAAAGGATGGAAAAACAAAGTACGCAACTCTTAGTTTATTTAACACTTACAAAGGAAAGACTTTGGAAACACAGAAGACTACAGGTATGTGCATTATGATGAGCTCTTGTGCACAAATTAGGACACTATAAACTTGTTTGAATAAAGTGTTTCACCTCTGGGAGAGGTTGTCTGGAGTTACGGGTTTTGGCATCACCAGTGTGCAGATGATACCCAACTCTGTCCTTGTCATAATGAGGCAATTTCAGTTCTAGATCAGTGTCTAGTAGCAGTGATGAATTGGATAAGGGTGGATTTAACTTTAAATCTGGATAAGACAGAGGTTCTGGTCAGTGAAAAGGAAGATGCAGTGGTTTGTTGCTTTGACATTAGAAAATAATAGGAAATGAGAAATACAGACCCAGTATTTTTTTTAAAGAAAAGTAAATATTGAGATTACATTTTTATACCATTTGTATCCTAAGATTCTGAAAAAATCAGCAACCAATTAGACTGCTTCCTATTCAGGAATCTTATTATTTATTTTAGAACTGCATAATTTGTATTTGTTTCATCTCATCGGAAGAGGGAAGAGTGGAAAAAATTGATGTATGCTACCAATGGTAATAAGGAAACAAAAAATTGAAGGTAGCAGTTCTGCATGGCATCTTCATCAGTGACTGGGAGGGCAATACAATAGGACCCCTGTATCCATGGGGGATTTGTTCTGGGCCACCCTCTGGGTAGCGAAACCCTCTTATCTGAGGGTGACAGTGGTGGTGATACCCCGTTGAGCAGTGTGGCAGACGGTGCTGCACCGGCACTCCGCATACTTTGGCAGCCACCTGCTGGTAATCCTGAGAGGCCCACTGGCAATTTGGAGTTTTGGGGCTCCATCACGGGTGAAATTTTGGAGAGGACTTGCCAAGTTCCCTGCCACATTGAGGAAACTGATAAACTGAATCCTCATGCTCATGCCCCAGCCCCCAAGTGAAGCACATGGGTTTTTGCCAGGGGTACTACTGTAATACCTTCAATTGAAGAAGTCTGTCTGTATCTGTAGAGCAGAGGTTATTTTAATCCCAAAGACCAGGAAAGT
Organism: Phrynocephalus forsythii; assembly: GCA_029282475.1. Classification (NCBI taxonomy): domain Eukaryota; kingdom Metazoa; phylum Chordata; class Lepidosauria; order Squamata; family Agamidae; genus Phrynocephalus; species Phrynocephalus forsythii. The sequence goes on along the minus strand of JAPFRF010000005.1, from coordinate 3,184,325 downwards.
TTTATAAAAAATGAAGGTGTATATTTGCCTTAAAATAAATTTGACAGGGAAAAATCTATTTTCTTTGTATATAGTTGCAACACGCCATGGATTGCAGAGTCTTGGGAAAGTTGCCATTTCACGGAGGATGCCACCTCCTGCTAACCTTCCCAGTCTTAAAGCAGAAAACAAAGGCAATGATCCTAATATAATTATTGTGCCTAAGGACGGCACAGGATGGGCTTCTAAACAAGAACAGCATGAGGAAGAAAAGTAAGTTAAAGACAATGCTATACATTTTCTTATAGGATAACAGTACAAAGTTTATTGTTTGCCAGAAGAGAGTTTCTTTAGAAAAGAGAGCTCAGCCCACTGCTCCTGGCTCTGGCAGTTTTCCATTTAACTTTGAGGTTTTTGGAGGTGCTGCTTTATGTATCTTTGTAAAAAGAAGAAAGGTTAGCAAATTATGGTAGCAGAATTCCTCATCCAGAAAGGTTTACATGATTGCCTTCTTGTAGTTTCTATGCTAGATGAAGACTTCATTCTCCCATTTGTTTTAATATACAAGAACTTCAGCAACAGAGATCCCCCGTTTTTAATTATTATTTGAAATTGCTTTGGTGACAATCACGTGCTAACTTTTCAACTTTGGTTGGAAGTTAATTCCCTGCTGTTCCTCCATAGGACCTAGATTAGACCCATAAGGTCACTTCCAGCTCTGCTGTTCAATGATATTCATCATCATCTTCTGTTATACACCCGTTGATTGACTGTTGTGTTGCCATGTCAAATCAACCAATGCATGGAACCTTGATGTCATGGATTTGGTTCATTTTTGGTACATTTGTACCTTACCAAGAGATGTTTGAAAAAAATATTTTTTCAGATTTTTTGGTCCACCTGTTTCTGAGATACTGCATTTTCAAAATTGCAAAAAAAATTTGCCAAAATTCACTAGCCACCATAACTTCAAATGTAATTTAATAGATACCTTTGATAGCTACAGACGTGGGAGATTTGTCATTTTAAAGCTTATGAATAGTGCTTTCATTTGAGATAAAACATTATGCAATTGTACATTTCCAAAAAAGAAAAAACACCCCACACACATTTAAAGAAATTTAAAAATTAAATTAGAGAAAATGGATTTTTTAAAGTTTTCAGAAAATTCACACTTAGAGATACATGTCTTGTAACCAGTCAATCCAAATTTCAGGCTGGTATCTCAGTAGTATATAAAACCTAAATTGTCTTGTTGGCATTGACAAGGAATTTAATTGACTCCCCCCCGATAGACCAAAGTTTCTATACCTAATTATTAAGAACCTTTTTTACTTGGCTAGTATGTTGGCTAGTTTCTTTGCCTTCCTTACACTGTAGTTACTTACTCCGAATTCATTTTCTGTTCTTTCACAGGACCAGCTTTCTAGTAAAATTGTCAAAACAATGAGCTTTCTACTTCTGTTCGCATTTTTAAAATTTTCCTTTAGTTGCTGAATGATTTCTGAATCAGCACAGTTACTTTCTTCCTCATCTAAATCATCTTTTTGTTTTTTGTATTTATAATTTTATTGGGTTTTTTAAGGGGGGGAAAGGGAGGGGGTATAGGGAAAAGGAAAAGGGGAAAAGGGGAGGGATAGAGTTTAAAATTTACATTGTGTATATCAAGCAAAGTAAAAAGAAAGTAGTATAACATATTGATAAATTGCCAAATATTATCATAGTACTAATAAGTTTGTTACTTCTTGCCATCTTTTCCGAGAGATCTCATCGTAGTCTCCTTTTAAATAGCCGGAGAGTCTATCAATTTCGATGCATTCTCTTATCTTTTCGTGAAAATTCTTCTCTGTTGGCACGTTTGGTTGTTTCCAAAATTTCGCGTACAATATCCTTGCAGCAACAATTACATGGTGAAGTACATATCTCTGATCATATGAAATATTTATATTTACTATATTTAGTAAAAAAAGTTCTGGTCTAAGCTCTATCTTAATTTTCAGACATCTTTCTAGAAATAGTTTTACCATTTTCCAATATGCCTTTGCCTCTTTACATGTCCACCACATATGATAAAAAGTACCAGAGTCATATTTACATTTCCAACATTTGGGTGAGCAATTATACATCTTGGATAGTCGGTGTGGTGCGAGATGCCATCTATAAAACATCTTATAACAGTTTTCCTTAAAGGAAATAGATTTAAAAATTTTAACTGTATTCCACAGAGAGTCCCATTTATTTAGATGAATAGAGTGAACGATGACCTCTCATTGAAATCATTGGGGAAATTAATATCAGAAGGATATAATTTAGACTGGTGGAAGTATCAACAAATACATTCACACTTCAAAGACCTCACCAAAGAGGGGGGATTCACGCCTACTGATACTCCACTTGATAAAATACTTTCCTCTGGTGACTCTAAACTGCTTAGTAAATTTTACACTATATTATTAAATGAAAAAATGATTGATACACTGGTCAAAGACAATATGATAAGATGGGCAGAAAACTTTGGTTATTCTATTCATTTAATCATCTTCAGAAGTACATAATAACTCTTTGTAGGTCCTTTTAATCTTCCACATCTTTTCTTTTCAATACTTCTTAGACATTTTTAATACTTTCTTCTTACACATCAGAGACTCGCCAATGGAGGTCAAAGAGGCATTTAAGTGGCTAAAAGCTGCATCAGGGTTGAAATACTCAGACTCCTGAATATGATTAGGATCAGGAACCTCATAATTTTCAGCAGGAATTTCCTGTTCAAGTATATTGTTTTCCATCTGATCACGCTTCTCTTTTCCAAATTGTGATCTGCATGAAGTGCATGCTTTCATGTGTGGTTTGATTTCACTGTTTAGTGAACACATCCAATCACTTACTTTCCTTAAGTCTTTACTAAACCAATGCCTCCTTTTAAAAAAAGGATTGCAACCGTTTTTGACCACTTCTCATCTATATTTAAAAGTATGTAGTTATCAAACAGACATTTATCAAACAGGTAAACCAAAAATTTGATTTTTTTAAAAACATCTCTTGGTAAGGTACAAATGTACCAAAATGAAGCAAATTGTGACATCAAGTTCAAAAATTAATTTTTATTAATTGATTTGACATGGAATGAATAAACATGGAGAATAAGCATAGGCCAATATCCTGGAAATGTTATACATATATTGCTCTTACTATAGATTCTTTTTAAAAGAGTTGAGAATGTGAAGCCTCTTTGCCAGAAACAGAATTTTCAATCCATTTCCAATTTATTTATTTATTTTACTTTCAGACAACCAGAAGTGCCACAGACCCAACCAAAGCCTGCACCACCTCCTCTTCCTCCTCCAGAAGCACCTCCAGCTGTCAAATCATGGGCCAATACCAAGCAAGGTGGGCAAGGTGATGGTAAGTGGAGTATTGGTAGATTAGTCTGCTTGGGCTAGCAAGTCTGGTATTAAATTCTGTGTAAGATACGCGTTATCTTTTTCTCCTTGTGGCATATGATCTAGAAATTGTTCTTGGGTGAAAGATAAATTATAATGGTACCTCAGTTTAATTTTTAATTAATTTGTTCTCCGGGCTGTTTTGCTTTGCAAAAATTTTGTAAACCAAAATCTGGTTTCCCATAGGAATGTATTGAAAACTACTTAATCCGTTCTGGAGGTTTTTTAAAAAGCTGTAAACCAGGGCATTCTGTCGACAAAAATTCTTAAGTCGGGGCATTCCTATTTCCAATAATTTCTTTTCTTAAACCGATTTTTTTCTTTAACTGAGGCATTCTTAAACTGAGGTACCACTGTACTTCACATTTCCTGAAGGAAACCCTCAAGGCTATGGCAGTTGCATTTTGATGAGAAACTAGCAAATAAAATGTGTTAGCAGCCTATCTGGAGTATAAATCATTTTAGAGTTGTATATAGAACAACATAAAAGAACTTTTAATTACAGGTCTAAAAGGTTTGCATTGACATAACAGCACAATAAGACTAAGGTTTAGTAATTTATCATTTGACCCTCTGAGATTCAGGGTATATCAATTTTTAAAAAATATCAATTAAAAATTATTTTTTAAAAAATATATCTATTTGATATCTATCATGATTTTATTAAATTTAAATTGTCAGACATCCATTTCTTAAAATTTAAACTGTGATTTAGATCAATTCGATTTAAATTTGATAACACATTTCAATTTGATTCAATCAAATCCAGTGTACTAAAAACTGAAGGATTTTTTGACGAGATTAAGTGTAGATTAAGGAATAACAATGGTTTTTTATTCTGGTTGTGAAGCTGCCTTTTGCATAGTCGACTTAATTTTGGTTTTGTTCTCTTACTTTAGTTGGACTTCAGTTTGTCCAGTAATGTTGTCTAAACTTAAATGCAGTGCATACTCAGGATCTTGTTAACACTGACTTCGCTGTTTTGCTGAAGAATATAGGAAGCATTTTGTACATACTTTCAAGAATCTTTCACCACACTTGATCTTCCTCTGGCTATTAAGGTTGTTTTCCTTGCTACAGCTCAGGGTGGTTCTTGAATCTATTTTAAAATAATATGTTAAAGTATTCAAAGTAAGATAGAGGTTTTAAATGTAAACTGTTTTTGAAACTTTTTCTGCTCATAGTATTTAATATACTCATGTAATTGTCACAGTGTAAAAACACTGGTAGGAAGATGTCCCCATTGTCACAGCACATGACTGCTGAAAGTAAGCATGCAGAAAAGAGGAAGAACTTGGGACCCATTTGATTCTGTTCTTGTATATCTCCCAACATAGTATTTTTGTCAACTGGTAAACTCTTTGTTCTCACAATTCTAGCATTTCTGCTAGGGAGCTTGATAGACGGAGTACCATGTTTCTAAAATCTGCCTATAAATTGAAAATAATTTTCACCCATTTTCAAATAGAAAATTCTTCTCCTGTTCATTTGGCAAGGAATTTGGATTGTTTTTTTTAACCCTGCACCTTCAGATCCTGCATGTTCATTCTGCCCTTCCCAAAGGACCATGCTTCAGTGGAATAGTAACATATTGCTTGCAAAATGATCTGGCTTCAAACTTTAGCATATTCATGTAGGGCTAGGAAAGACTCCTGTCTGAATTAGCAAAAGGTTTCTGAGATTCCATACAAACACTACTGAATTAGGTGGATAAGCACAGGGGTTTTTTGCCATATAAAGCAGTATTTTAGCTAATTACTAAAAATGCACCCAAAGAAAGCAAATAGATGAATCATTTGTTAAATGGTCTTGTTCAGTTAACCTGTTCTTAAATCAAGATTAATTCCTAGCTGTGTTCATGCTAACAGTTTCAAGCTCCTGCTGTTGTAGTTCTGTACAGGTTTTTTTCTGTCAAAAAGGTCTGTGTTGTAAAGTTCCAGCTCTGGTAGGATAAGTAGAAACTGCTGCTTTTCTGTGGCTGAAGCAACTATGAAGATCTGAATGATCTTGGCTGAAGCAACTATGTCCATTATAGCAGAATAATGGTTTTACATGAAGGCAGAGAGTAACTACATTTTCTACATTAGAAATTTGTATCTTTTGAATCCTGAATTTACTAATATCTTTACAAATAATTGTCACAGGTCCTGGAGTACAAATAAATAGCTATTTTCAGCAAGAATTTCCTAGTCTACAGGCAGCTGGAGATCAGGAAAAGACAACTAAAGAGAAGGATGAAGAACCTTATGGTCCTGGGCCGAGTTTACGTCCACAAAGTAGGTGTACACAAAACCTTAGAGTGCTTTTCTGATATATTGTGATCATCTTTTTAAAAAGTTTTACATTTTTGCTCTATGTTAAAAATTCTGTAATTACAAATTAAATGCTAATTTGCACTTGAAAATGTCGCATGAGCTTGGTGACATAGAATGAACTTAAATTAAAATATTCATGCACTGAGTTGAACAGACATGCATTATTTAAATTATGAAACACTTAGAATCATAGAGTTGGAAGAGACCTCAAGGGCCATCTAATCCAAACCCCTCCCATGCAGGAACCCCCATCACAATGCTCCTGACATATGGCCATCCAGCCTCTGCTTAAAAACCTCCAAAGAAGGAGACTCCAGCACCATCTGTGGCAGCATATTCCACTGCCGAACTGCTCTAACTGTCATGAAGGTCTTCCTAATGTTTAAATTGAATCTCTTTTCCTGTAGTTTGAGACCATTGCCCCATGTCCTAGTCTCTGAACCCATGGAAAATAAACAAGTCCCTTCTTCAGTGTGATATCCTTTCAAATATTTAAACATAGCTATCATATCCCCCCTCAGCCTTCTTTTTGTAAGGCTAAACATTCCCAGCTCCCTAAGCCGCTCCTCGTAAGACATTTCTTCCAGACCCTCAATCATCTTGGTTGCCCTCCTCTGGACCTGCTCAAGATTGTCAACATCCTTTTTAAATAGAGGTGCACAAAACTGGACACAGTACTCCAGGTAGGGTCTGACCAGAGCAGAATAGAGTGGTACTATCACTTCCCTTGATCTAGACACTAAGCTTCTGTTGATGCAACCAAGAATTGCGTTGGCTTTCCATGAGATTATTGGGAGATTGTTCAGTTAACCATTGGGTACTAAAAGATTCTGAATTTATTTAAGGCCAGTACAGATTATGACTATCCAAGTCATAACATAATGGTGTGACTCAGATAACTTGCCAATTTCTGGTTAGTGCTAATTGTGGTTCAACGGAATCATGATGTAGTTAGTAGTTGTCGTGCTTTCCAGGCTATATATGTTGTGGCCTCCAGAGGTCATTGTAGCGTTCACCCTTTTACTGTGTATGTTACTGTACAGGAGAGGAAAAAGAGTTAATGCCTATGCCCAAATATGGAATGTGGAGGCGGAGCCCTAGTGCTTAAATAGTTCCACCTGAGTGAGAAACATTCAGTTAGGGAACATCTATCCTGAGAGAGAGGGAAGAGAAAGGCTAGAGATAGGGAAGCTGCACACTTTGTTAAGGCTCTCAAGAAGAGACAGGGAAGTCAGGGAACTGTCAAGTATTTGAGAGCACTGTCTTGTGTAACTTTAAAGTAACTGTATACAAGTGAACCTGATTTCAACATCCTTCTGTATTCAATAAACACTCATTTTATTTTTACCACATTACATCTGGTCTGGAACTCAGTAGTTGAACTGGGATACCCTGAATGGTGGAAGCGATACCAGAGACTAAAGTGGTCCAGGTCAGTGGTCTGTGAGACGACGGGGGGGCCTCTGCTAGAGTAAGGCAGGACTGAGCGGAGTGGGGTACTTCGGCCGCATCCCCGAAAGTCTCAACCTCCACAGTCATGTACGCTTGAAAAGACAGTTCATCAGTTAATGATGGGCAGAAAGTTGCTTTGTTCTTGCTTTCTCGTCTCTGTGACTCACACAAAGGGTCATTAGTTCCTTCCTGTATCAAAAAGTATTTTGTTCAGTATATTTTACTTCTCTTTTTAAAAGCATATGCATTTTTAAAATGGAGCCTCCTCTTTGATTTGATTCCTCTTGTTCTGCTGTCCTTGCCCTCAGCAGTCAGTAAGGATTTTTAAGCTACATACAGGAACAACCAAGCATTTGATTATGAAAAGGCTCTTCAGAAATTTATTTGTCAGTGAGGTACAGTGGAACCTTGACTTACATCATTAATCCGTTCCAGTGGTCTAGACTTAAGTCAAACATGACTTAAGTCAAACGAACATTTCTCATAGAAAGTAAGGGGAAAGCGGATTAATCCATTCCAGATGATGAAAAGGACCCCCGAAAACAGCAATTTAACACAAATTTGACTGGGATAGGAGATTCCTTCTGGGGATGTAAATGAAATGTCTCTTCAAAGAGAGGAGGAGGCAGTGGAATTATAGTCCACAAATTATACGCCTCCACTTTTTAATGTTCATAGCAACAATGTCTAACATTTAAGTTTTACTGATTTTTAACCTGATGTTCCAAGTTCTAAACAACTCTATGCTTTCCATTAGAGTCCCACAACTGTACAGCTCCCCAACTAAAATGCCTCCATTGTGGACTAGACTTCTGCAGCCAGATTTTTTACAAGACTGAGCCGACTGTCTAACCAGCGAGACCAGCCCCGAGCTCCCGGCCCTTCTTCTCCTCCGGCAGCAGCGGCGGCTTTGGTGAGGCCGAGGACCAGCTCCAAGTGCTCTGAGCTGGCCTCGCTGAAGCCGCTGCTGCCAGAGGAGAGGAAGAAGGCAGGAGCCGTTTGGAGGCGGCAGCCGCAATGCTGGGTCGTGGCTGCTGCCCGATTCTGGGGCCTTGCGTCGGGGCTCCGAGCTGTAAGTCAGAGCCCGCGATGCAAGTCAAACAGGCCCCTTCTTGCTGCAAGTCAAATAGGATGCAAGTCAAGCAGTATGTAAGTCAAGGTTCCACTGTACTTGCATCCATTATTGTTGCTCTGTAGACACACTGTTCTGGCAGATCTCAAGCAGATGCAGCAGTATTAGCTCCAACCAGTTTGAATGAGACAGTGTCCTGGAACCAGGCTAGATTCACTATGAGCCATCTGTCAGAGTGGTGGCATCTATTGTGGTATCTGTAACCTCTGTCCATGTAGTGGCTAACTTGCAAGCCTTAACTAAGACATATTCACCCAGAACACAGTTTATATCCTCTCCCTGGCCTCTTCACAGCTCCAGCTATTGACATTTTTGAGTGTGATTTAATCTCCAGGATGAATGCTGTTCCCTATAAAATAGAGATCTCACTTTGAATTGTTTGACACTAGAATCGAATGCTGTATATTAAGGAAACTATGTTTGCATAACTAACTGATGAAGCCCTTAGAAAGTAATCTGACACTTAGTAATGGATTTCCCCACGTCCATCAGCATTTTTTTTCATCTTACCTCCTTGTCATGTGTGTTTTTTCAGCTCTATGTTGTGGCCTCCTGAGGTGGTCATGTAGTTCAGGGAGGCCCAGGCAGGTATTTCCAAGAACACACCATGGGCTGCTCTCCTTTCCGGGAATGGCCTGCTTGCTTGATGGGTGACCTCCTGCTGCTCAGGAAAAGCAAAGATAATTTGGCCTAGATTTCAACATTAGTTCCAATATGTTAAGACTCCCCTCATTTCTTTTTTTTCTCCCTCCTTTCATTATCAAAGCCATTTCTGCTTTCTTCAGTAAAATCACATCTTCAATTTCTTCACCAGCATAACTTTGTTCATTACTTCCTGCTACTCTTTTCTTAGCCTATGTGTCATATGCTGTGTGCTACATTTTCATGGGAATGTGTGATTAGTTTCATTTAAAATTCAGCTACTGGATGGAACATGCCCACATAATTGTGTAGTCACACTTAATTCTTTCTTAGTGCATTTTCACATTCCCATTCTCTGGTCATACATACAGAGTCACAGTGGGTGAGTTCATGTCATGATGTCATCGGGTCCTGGGTTATTCTTCTTGCTCCACGAGGACAAAACAAATACAAGGTTTGAGTCCCAAGTCAGTTGTAATAGCAAATTCCAGTCCTAATACAGTGGTACCTCAGCTTACGAATTTAGTCCATTCTGAATGCATGCTCTTTAAGTCGAACTGCTCTTAAGTCGGGGCACCTATCTAAAAAATTGGAAAAAAAAGGTTAAAATATTTAAAAAATGAAAAAAATATTTGTAAGTCAAGCAGACCATATCTAAAATTTGTAAGGCGGCAGTTAAAACGGCAACAGGTTTCCGCTCTTAAGTCAAATTGCTTTTAACACTGTAGTGGCTGCATCATTGTAACAGTGTAACGTGTTCAAATGCAGAAATACCTTAGTTTGTGAATACTGTATCTTGGTCTACAAATGTTTTGCAAGATAAGCAAATATTTCTGATCAATTGTGTCTTGCTAAACGAGCAATGCCTTGCAATACAAACACATGATCACAAGTGAACAAGTGGCTGCTCTCTTCCTCTGCTGGATTGTGGGTAATTGTCTGAAACATTCCATCTCAGGCAAGCCTGCAAAACAGAAGGAGGGGAGAGGAATAAAAGTCTCTCTTGCACCAGCCACAAACATTTTGAAAGGGGAATGCAGGTTAGGGGTTTGTTTTAGTTTTCTTTATTTTTATATTTTAATTTACATTTCTTTCAACATACTTTCTTGTTTTTTTTAAGCATTTGTAGTCATGTAGCACCTAGTCAAGTATGTATATAAATTGCATTTTATTATTGTCACATTAAAAACATAGGGTAAAATCTCGGTACGATTCCAAGGCAGTCATTTGAACATCACAGTAATCCAAGTTTATGCACCAACTACCGGTGCTGAAGAGTCTGAGATTGACCAATTTTATGAAGACTTACAAGAACTTCTAGAACTGACACCAAAGAAAGATGTTCTTCTCATCATAGGGGATTGGAATGCTAAAGTAGGGAGTCAAGTGATAAAAGGAATAACTGGCAAGTTTGGCCTTGGAGTTCCAAATGAAGCAGGGCAAAGGCTAATTGAGTTTTGTCAAGAGAACAAGCTGGTCATTGCAAACACTCTTTTCCAACAACACAAAAGGCGACTCTACACATGGACATCACCAGATGGACAATACCGGAATCAGATTGACTATGTTCTCTGCAGCCAAAGATGGAGGAGGTCTATACATTCAGCAAAAACAAGACCTGGTGCTGACTGTGGCTCAGATCATCAGCTTCTTATTTCAAAATTCAAACTCAAACTGAAGAAAGTAGGGAAGATCACTGGGCCACTCAGGTATAACCTAAGTCAAATCCCATATGAATACACAGTCGAAGTGAAGAATAGATTCAAGGAACTAGATTTGGTGGACAGAACACCTGAAGAATTATGGATGGAGGCTTGTAACATTGTACAGGAGGCTGCAATGAAAAATATTCCAAAGAAAAGAAAATGCAAGAAAGCAAAGTGGTTGTCCAACGAGGCCCTACAAATAGCGGAGGAGAGAAGGGACGCAAAATGCAAGGGAGAAAGGGAAAGATACAGAAAATTGAATGCAGACTTCCAAAGAATAGCAAGGAGAGACAGGGCGGCCTTCTTGAATGAACAGTGCAAAGAAATAGAGGAAAACAACAGAAAAGGAAAAACCAGAGATCTGTTCAAGAAAATTGGAGATATTAAAGGGGTATTTCGTGCAAAGATGGATATGATAAAGGACAAAAATGGTAGGGACCTAACTGAAGCAGAAGAGATCAAGAAGAGATGGCAAGAATATACAGAAGAATTATATCAGAAAGATCTGGATGTCCCTGATAACCAAGATAGCGTAATTGCTGACCTGGAGCCAGACATCCTGGAAAGTGAAGTCAAGTGGGCCTTAGAAAGCATTGCAAACAACAAGGCCAGTGGAGGTGACGGCATTCCAATTGAACTCTTTAAAACCTTAAAAGAGGATGCTGTAAAGGTGCTGCATAAGATATGCCAGCAAATTTGGAAAACCCAGCAGTGGCCAGAGGACTGGAAAAGATCGGTCTACATCCCAATCCCAAAGAAAGGAAACGCCAAAGAATGCTCCAACTATCGCACAATTGCACTCATTTCACATGCTAGCAAGGTTATGCTCAGAATTCTACAAGGCAGGCTTCAGCAGTATGTGGAAAGAGAACTTCCAGAAGTACAAGCTGGATTTCGAAGGGGCAGAGGAACTAGAGATCAAATCGCCAACATGCGCTGGATTATGGAGAAAGCCAGAGAGTTCCAGAAAAACATCTACTTCTGCTTCATTGACTATGCCAAAGCCTTCGAATGTGTAGACCACAACAAACTATGGCAAGTCCTTAAAGGAATGGGAGTGCCTGACCACCTTATCTGTCTCCTAAGAAATCTATATATGGGACAAGCAGCAACCGTCAGAACTGGATATGGAACAACTTACTGGTTTAGAATTGGGAAAGGAGTACGACAAGGCTGTATACTGTCACCTTGCCTATTTAACTTATATGCAGAGTACATCATGAGAAAGGCCGGTCTGGATGAATCACAAGCCGGAATTAAGATTGCTGGAAGAAATATCAACAACCTCAGATACGCAGATGATACTACTCTAATAGCAGAGAGTGAGGAAGAATTAAAGAACCTCTTAATGAGGGTGAAAGAGGAGAGTGGAAAAAATGGGCTGAAGCTCAACATCAAAAAAACTAAGATCATGGCCACCGGTCCCATCACCTCCTGGCAAATAGAAGGGGAAGAAATGGAGGCAATGACAGAGTTTATTTTCTTGGGCTCCTTGATCACTACAGATGGCGACTGCAGCAACGAAATAAAAAGACGCCTGCTTCTTGGGAGGAAAGCAATGGCAAACCTAGATAGCATCCTAAAGAGCAGAGACATCACTTTGCCAACTAAGGTCAGGATGGTTAAAGCTATGGTTTTTCCAGTAGTGATGTATGGAAGTGAGAGCTGGACTATAAAGAAGGCTGATCGCCGCAGAATTGATGCTTTTGAGCTGTGGTGCTGGAGGAGAGTCTTGAGAGTCCCCTGGACTGCAAGGAGATCAAACCTATCCATTCTGAAAGAAATCAACCCCAAATGTTTACTGGAAGGACAGATTTTGAAGCTGAGGCTCCAGTACTTTGGCCACCTCATGAGAAGAGAGGACTCCCTGGAAAAGTCCCTGATGCTGGGAAGAATCGAAGGCAAAAGGAAAAGAGGACGACAGAGAATGAGATGGTTGGACGGTGTCATCGATGCAACCAAAATGAATTTGACAAAACTCCGGGAGGCAGTGGAGGATAGGAAGGCCTGGCGAGCTCTGGTCCATGGGGTCACGAAGAGTCGGACACGACTGAACGACTGAACAACAACAAAATCTAGTTGTAGCAGAACAGATTCCACAGCCGGGTAGCGAAACCAAGGTGTGGATGTGGATTTCTAGCCAACGTCTTTTGTAAATTTTGGCATTTTTTGTGTACAGTATGTGGTCTGTGGGGCCCCACATCTGAGTTTCCATTGTTTCTTACAGGGAAATTTGCTTTGATTATGAGTGCTTTGGTTTACAAGGTATTGCTGTATATTATAAGACTCTTGTATCTGCAGGACTGGTACCCACAGTTTCACTTGCCCGTGGTTTGCTGCAGCTCTGCATACAACCCCTCATGTGGCTTTTCCTGGACGTAGTGTTCCATCCTGTCCATGATTTCAAACATGGTAGACCATGGAACCTGATACCTGCAGAAATGGGGGTCCTACTATATTCTTAGATTGATTCTCCAGGTTGTATGGCCATATGTATGTTGTTGTTTTACCATTTGAAGTACCATGATGTTTTTTGAAGGTGGGAATGAAGCTGGCAAGGAATAGAAAGAAAAAGGTTCACCATATCACAGTACAGATGAGACTATGTTAAAAATACTTTAAAATGATCTCTCCCATTTTCTGATGTAGATGTTGCTAGTTGGAGAGAAGGTGGAGGCAGGAATTTGAACTCTCCCAACTCCCCAACTGATCAAGAAACAAGACCTCCTACTCAAGAAGATGGTACTGTGTCTGGACTACTAGAACCAAAAGATGGCTTGAAGGGACAGGAGAAGAGGGAAATAAAGATAGCACAACCACAGCCTCCTCAGCCAAAGGTGAATGGTCAGCAACAGACTGGAATTATACCTCAGTACAGAGCAATGATACCACCTTATGTAAGTTCTCTGCGTCAGTCTCTTTTGGAACTTCTTTCTCTTCTCCGTTTTCCTCTGTTAAATGCAATGGCATGTCATGACTTCCTTATGTTCAGTGAGGCATAGTAAGCTGGCCATGCCTTTCCTTTTCTTGTTGCAAGGTCCTTTGCTTTTGTAGGGCCAAGTTCAGTTCTGCCATTGTCCCACTTATTCCTGGTTGTTGTCCCCAAAGAGTGGAGTGCTGGAGTTTATATTGGTGTTCTGGTGCTGACAGGAGGCGACTGTGAAGTAGGGATGTCTGGCTGCCTGTAAGGGAGCTTGGGTGTGTTCTCCCAGATACCTGCTCTAAGTGTGAGTGTTTGTGTGTGTGTGTGTGTGAGAGAGAGAGAGAGACAGAGACAGAGACAGAAACTCCACTTTCCTTATTTAAGTTGGAAAGGCAAGGGGCAAGATACTGGAAGTCACTCAAGGCAGCAGGCAATGCCTTTCATTGTCTCGGAAAAGAAGCAAAATTAAGGGTGCAGAATCTGGCATTTTTTGCCTTGTCCATAAGGCCAGATAATTCATTGATACAGCTTGAAAACTTTATTTTGAAAGTTAAAAAACAATTCAGTGGTACATTAGATATCCACGGTCTCGCATAGGAATGAATGGGAACTTGATTAATCCATTCCAGACACACAGACACCTGTTGTTGTTGTTTTGCTCAAAACTCTTTATAAAGCACACTTTAAAGGTGTAAATACTATATAAAGACATTTTTCATCAAGAATAAACATTGCACTCAGGGTGTGCGTGTGCTGGGTGCGCATCCTTGGCCATGCCCTGAGGGGTCCCTCCTCCCTCAGGGGGACCTCTCAGAAGACGACCAGCCACTGGCGGTGGCCGCCTGTCGCCTTGCCTGAGGCTCCTGGGGCCTCTTGCCCCGCTGCCTCAAGGTAAGGGTTGCCCATCCTGGAGCGCTGGCTCAGTGTGTGTGTGTGTGTGTGTGTGTGTGTGTGTGTGTGTGTGAAAGTTTGGCTTGGGAGCGGCAAAGAAAACAGCACGAAAAAGAAAAGGAGAGGCACCTGCTGCCGCCGCTGCGTGTTTGCCTCCTGCTCCCTTTCCCGTTGCTGCTGGTGTGGCAACTGCCCTTCCCAGATGAGGAAGCACTTCCACCAAAAGGTTTTGAGGAGGGAAAAGTGGGAAACAACTCTCGGCAGCCACCCTGCACTTCAAGTTGGGGCTGTATCCAATTTGCTTCCTTGGTTCAAAACTCACACCTCCTTTCTAGGGTCTTTTCTTCTTCTGCACAGTTCTGTCCTTCCCCTCAGCCCTCACTGTGCCCGGCACTTCTCCCTTAGGTATTGGACAGGAGGCGCCTTTCAGAATGGTCCGCCGGGGTTTGGGGCAGGTGGTGCCTTTACAGCCCCTTGAACTGGGGCTTTCCCCTTTGGCCATGCCATGGTCCCTTGCAGTGTGCTCGCATGCTGCCAAGAAAGAGCCCCACCGTTGGCTGAGATTCTCGGAGGTGCCATTCTTGGAGGTTTGGCATCTTGAGCGAACAGAGACCCCACCAGGGTCCAGGGTGACTGGCTTCGCGGGGGTAGTAGTGTGGGGTGAGGGGCTGCTGAGGTGCCTCTCAGGACTGCCACTGCATGCTTCTGGGGGTGGCCCGCAGAGACGTGCAGCACATAAGGAGGTGGACCACCGGAGCAGTCTGGTGGCTGGAAGTAGCCTGTGGGCTGTTCAAAGTTGAACAGCTCTGTATTAGCGCAATAGTTTCTTTTAAATAGTATTCATGTTTTACACCCCACTCTTTCTTCCATTTTGCTAGCGCCCATGCTGAACTACTTTCCAAAGCCTTCCCATATTTCTGATCAGCTTTAATCATTATATTCCTTAGAGGCTTTATAGAACTCATTGACTTAGTTTCCAACTAAAATTTATTCTCAACGTTGTTTCTTTGTCTCTTTTCTTCAGTTTTAATGTTGATTTTCTTTAATCTATCATTACGGATACTTTACCATTTGACTTTCCCTCCAAACTTTAAATCCTTCAGTTTTTTATTTAGCATGTTTTCAAATCAGCCATTCCTCTCAAAATCTACATATTATTTTCTAAATATTCTGTTAGAGGAATAGCCTCTGGATACTTGGTTGCATAATCTATAATGGTTAATATATATTTAAAATACACTCCTTGTGGGTTTAGATGAGAGGCCCTACAATATCACCCGTGAGTTTTTGGAACGGGATGCCGACCACGGGTATGGTGTTCAACTTGGCTTTGGTTTTGTTATGTTTTGTCTCCAATCTCTGGCACACATCACAATTTCTTACTAGCAGTTTAATCTGCTTTCCGATTCCCAGCCAATAAAAGATCTGATTAATCCTTTGTTTGGTTCTGGTAGCCCCCATATGTCCTCCAAACATCACTGGGATCCCTGTTAAACAGCTGCTCTTAATATTTTATAGGCACTACCAATTGTTTCTTCATATTGGTTTTTCTTCCTTTTGGCAAGAACATGGATGTTCTGTATAATACTTGGTTTTGTATTATAAACTTATCAGGACATTCAGGACTTAACATGGATTGATTTTTCTCCACTGCCTCAAAGCATTCTTTTAAACTGGCATCCTGCTTTTGCTGTATTGCAAAGCATGACTAAGAGCCCCCTCGGGATTTCCATTAAGCTGTCTCCAACTGTCACTGCTAACTGTTCACTCTCCTTTTTGGCACCTTCTGAGGAGATTGTATCAGTACTTGGATGGTTTTCAAGAGTTTTGGCATTTTGGACTGTCTGAGCCCGTGTCACTGCGAAAACACTCTGTACTTGGTCTAGGATATCTATCCCAACCAAACATGCACTAGGAATTTGATCTGGGACTCCTACATCCCATTATCCTTCCCAATTTCTAACTTGCATGCTAACTTTTTGGAGCTCCAATTCCTTTTACAATTAACTTTTCCCCTGGTATGATGTTCTCAGGCTTTAGTATCTCAGGATATATTAGAGTTACACTGGAACTGGTATCGATCAACCTGAAATAAGCTTTCCCATTTATGGTGACTACTTCTCCAGATGTTGCTAATAATTTATGGTCTGGGTTGATTAAATAACAGTGAACCACTTCAGCTACAGGTAATTCTGACTTTTCTGTCCTTTCTTCCTCAGCTTCTGACTTACTTTCTGCCTTGGATTTTGAATTTTCCTCTTGACTTTTCTGAACATAAAATACCTTTTTCTCATTCTGGTTTTGTTTGTTCTTGAACTTATGACAAAATTGCCTTGTGTGTCCTTCCTCTAGACAGGCCCAATACGTTAATTTCTGTCTTTTCCCTCTATTCCCTCAGACTTTGAAGACTGGGACTCAGGCATTTCCCCTGTCATCTTTTATACTGAGCTTGCTTAAAAGATTTGTAATCACCCTGTCCTGTTTTTTTCTTTTAATCCCAATTTCTATATTTCACTTCTGAAAACTTGGTTACTGTCAAAACACTTATCTAATCACCAATTTGCTGCTTCTATGACTGTTAGATTTCTTATCATATACTAAGAACCTCAGATCTGGTTATAAAACTTTTCCATACCAAACACTTGTTTGATTTCTTCAACAGTAGTTACTTTTTCACTCTGTAACCACCTATACAAGAAATCTGTTAATCCAGGGGTGCCCAAACTTTTTGTATGTAAGAAGGGCCAGATTTGGTGGCTGAGAATGTGTCAGGGGCCAGTTGCTCCCCGACCCTGCTACCCCACTGCAAGCCCCACCCACTGACCCATAAACCCCACCCACTGACCCCTTGCAACCCCACCCGCAGGAAGGAAGGCGGGGACCAAGGGAGGGAGGAAAGAAGGAAGGTGGGGACCAAAGGAAGCACAGGGAGCCACGGCCACAGGTGGCCCCTTGGAGGAGGCGATCTGTGTGACCTTGCACCCGCCCCCAAACTCCCCAGCGGTAGCGACAGCTTGCCCGCCAGCCCACCCCAAAGCTCCTTGGCGGTGGCAGAGGCCCGCTGGCCTGCCCACCCCCACACTTTCCCCTGCAATGCCGGTGGCGGCAGACTGACCGTCCGCCCAGCTGCCCAAGCTTCCCAGCGGTGCCGGTGGCACGGCACGGCCGATCACTGCCCTGCACGTGTGCCCAACCTCACAATGTTCCCAGCTATGCCGGTGGTGGCGGCCCGCCCGGGCCCACAAGCTTCCTGGCGGTGCTGGTGCTGGTGGCCCACCCCCTCGCCCACCTATCCAGCCCCACAAGCTTCTGGTCACCAGCCGGCTGGCCCGCCCAGCCCCTCAAGCTTCCCAGCGGTGTCAGTTTTGGCAGAAGATTAAAAAAAAAAAACGGGACGAAGGAGGGGGAGGGGGCGGGAGGGGTGGGCCAGCCAGCCGCGGGCCACTCAGAATGGCCTGACGGGCCGGATTTGGCCCCTGGGCCGGACTTTGGGCAGGCCTGTGTTAATCTGTATCCTAGCTGTGCATATGTTTCTTGGGGAGCTTTATTCAGGACCTGGACTTTCTCCTCAGCTGCTCTGCTGATCTACCAATTCTGGTAAACACCAATGATTTAAACAGCTAATAATCTTTAGCACTCTCACTATCCATCTGAGCATATATCTCCTCCAAAAATCCCTGAAATTAAAGGACGCAAGTAGGACATCCTATCTTCCTCCCTTACAAACAAATCTTCACATGTTCTTTCAAAGGATACTAGAAAAGCCTTGATATTATCCCCCTTTTTACAATTAGGGAACCTCTTCAGATCAATCCTGCTGGGCCCTTCAGCCCACTTTATTATTATTATTGTTATTGTTGCTGGAATTAGCTCACACTGCTAGCTCTAACTTTTTTATTTCAATTTGGAATTCCCTTTCTTGGTCTCAGTCTCTGGCTTGCAATTCAATTTCTTTTAATTTCATTTCCTTCTCTACTTGTAATTGTTGTAATTTATATTCTAGTTCCAGCTGCCATATCTCAATATCTGGGTGTTTTTCAGTTTCCTGAGGATTAATGTGAATCCGCTCTCCCTGAGGGTCTCCCATTCCCCCCCCCCAGAAGCCAGATTCTGCTGCTCAAACAGACTTTCTCTTAGAGCCTCCATCTTTTTCTTCCCCCCTTTACAAGTGGCTTTATGAATGGGCATCAATTATTTATTCACTTGACTCCTTTTATATGTGCAGAGTTTTTTGGCTTATGTTCACTGTGTTTCTCAGGGTTTTTTTCCTTTGGTGGACGCAGATACATTACATGGTGGCTACTTTGTTTCTAACCCTACAGAGCTGATGGTTATGGCAGTTACAATGTAATAGCCACCTAGTGTACTGCCCAGACTTGAGACCTTAGATCAGGCATGTCCAAACTTCGGCACTCCTGATGTTTTGGACCACAACTCCCAGAATTCTAAGCTTAGATTGCCAGTGACAAAGGACTGTGGGAGTTGTGTTCTGAAAACATCTGGAGGTCCGAAGTTTGGACATGCCTGCCGTAGATCTTTTTACACTGCTATTCCTCAGCCTTTAGGGATGCAGACTTAATTTTTTTACCTTTCATTTCACTGCTTTTATAAATTCACAGTCCCATTTGGATTTATTTCCCCGGCTAGCCTCGTTCTCCTTTTTACCCAAGACTTGGGCAGCTATAAATTCCTCAGGTTTCTTTCAGTGAGAGCTGTTTACACGCACCACACACATAGTTATCACTTTCAAACTTTTCCCTCCTAAAACCTAAGACCTTTACTGAGCCTTCCTTCAGAATTTTCTCTTTCCAAGGCAAATGTTCCAGGTCCTAACCCAATACTCATGGAAACCAGTTCAGATTGTCCCAGCAGCCTTCTATTCCCTGCTGCTTGACTTTCAAACATACATTGTGTATCTCCATTTGGTATGCTCTTGCTGTTTCAAACCACTACTAGCAGTTTTATTTGACAACCTGTATTCCTTTACACCCCTCAGATTTCTCTCTCTTCACCTTCAGTTTCTGACTTCAGCCAGACCTACTCCTCCCCCAGAGCACTGGCACCAGACAACTGACAGGCACACAGAAATCAGGATAAAAATACAGTTTTAGAGCCTCGGGGTTTTCCCAGACTGGAAATAGACTTCCCCAACTCTTAGCCCTGAACCAACTCTCAGGGAATCTCCACAGGACTCACATGTAAACTCTAGAAAAGTATTTTTCTTAACCAAACTCTTCTTTCCATTCAAATTTCAGTTGGCACCTTTCAAAATTATAGGGATACTGGTTCTATTATGGACTGGTGACTTATTCTTGAGGCACACAGGATAACTTTTTGAAAATCCGATCGCTATTCCAGCAATTTGTGATGGGTCTGTGTCTTTGAAAACCCGGCCTGCACTTTAACTTTGTGAAAACACATTCTTCTATCTTCACTATCTTATATTCCTCTTACATCTTATATCTTATATCTTATATTCACTATCTTATATTCCTCTTCATAAGAAGTGGGACTGACACCAATGTTAACGTTTTCAAAACACACTTGAAGTTTATTGAAGTAACTGAAATACATAAATAATGACTTCTCTCATGTTGTGTAGCTAAACTTATTCTTAACACTTATATATAAGCAGTCCCTAACTCTCTTAACCAAGTCCCTGACCAGACCCTCTTTCTGACCAACACTTTGCCCCGATGCCAACAACTCTCGATGATACTTGCTCTCTGGCTTAAGGTCTCTTTCTTGTACAGCGTAACTGTGATTCCTTTTATAGGACCTAACCTCACCCACCTTCTGGGATTGGCCTTGGTTTAGCATGTTCATGGCTCCCACTCCAGGAGTTCCATCACAGGTGCTGATGAATAAATGTCGAGCCTTTCCAACAATATTTTAGGCTTCCCTGAGTTCCTTAGAATAGAGCTCTTCCTCGCTCATTGACTCCTCCAAGGATACCTGAGGTCCTGGATGCTGAGTTCATGTTCGTGTCCATCCACAAGCTTGGACATTCACCTCAAGCCCCATGGTCCTCCCCAACAACACAGTTTCCTCCAACACAGCAGACTCCAGTGCAGGTGCAGAAGATTCCCGTGGCACAACACAGCCTGGCCACAGATTACGCCAAGTAGCATTCAGATTCTGCTGGCTGAACACATCCCAGGTGATGCACACAGCTGACAATGTCAAAGTGGTCTCTTCAATACTCACACAGGGTGATGCTTGTTCCATCAGTCCTCTCAAAGCACCAATGGAACAGCTCCCTGGTGTGCAGTTTCTTGAAATTGGAGATCACCTGCTGTTCCATTGGCTGCAATAGGGGGTGGTGTTGGGGGGGAGGAACATCACCTTAATGAAGGTGAACTCCTCCAGCAGGTCTTCCTTGAGTCCTGGAGGAATAGCAGGCATGCTGTCTATGACCAGCAAGTGGGAGGTTCTTGTCCAGCAAGTACCGCTTGACAGCAGGGCCAAACACAAGATTGACCCACTGGACAAACAGGATGCGTTTCACCCAAGCCTTGCTGTTTGACCTCCACAAAATGCCCAACCGCTCCTTGTCCACCTTGTGCTTTTTAAAGGCCTGTGAGATCTCTGACTGGTACTGGCTTGACCTTCAGGTCCCTACTGGCATTAGCACATTAGACGTTCCTTCATTGGCTTGTGGCTGGCCAATCTGGTCTTCTTTAGGGTGAATGTCCTCTTTGGCATCCTGTTCCAGAAGAGGCCAGTCTCATAACAGTTGAAGACCTGCTGTGCAAGGTAGCCCTCTGAAGTCATGGTCTCCAAGAACTCAGTAGGAAAGTGCTCGGCTGCAGTAAGATCAGAACTGGTAACCTTGCCATGCCTCACCACACTGTGGATGCCAGATCTTGTCTTAAACTTCTCAAGCCACCCCCTGCTTGCTTTGAACTCCTCAGGAGGTGCTGATGTTTCTGCCTGTTGGTCAAGAAGGTCAATGTGCAATGCTTTGGCTTTGGTGCAAATCATTGCCTCAGACACTGTGTCCTTTGCATGCTGCTTCTCTTCTACCCAGATGAGGAGCAATGTTTCGACCTGCTCCATAACAGCTGGGTGTTGCTTGGTGACCGTCATGACTGCTTTTACCACCTCTCTCCTTGTCATCTTATCCTTGTTCTTGAGGATGATGACAATTGTAGATGGACTCTTCCCATACTCCTTGGCAGGGCCAATCACTCATTCCTCCTTCATGCTTTCTGATGATTTCCTGCTTGACCTCAAGCAGAACCATCTCCTTCTTTCCAGATTCTGATGTATTCTTTGGTGCCATGACATCAACCACTAAGTGAGCAGAAAATGAAAACAATTTTACAATCACACAAAGGCTGCAATAAAACACATAAATCAACCATTAATAAAAGCCCCAAACCACTTGAGGAACACACTTAAAAGACCTAAAGCAGACCCCGCAGGCAAGGGGAGGGAAATCAGCCATTAATAAAAGCCCCAAACTGCTGAAATGGAAACCCCCCCAACCCATGGGACATAGTAAAATATATGCAAATGGCTCTGCTGCCTACTTTTCCTCCAAAATGCCCCAAGAAGTTCCCTGTAGATCGCCACCCCGCCCCACGGGGAGCGTCGGCCCTTCTTCTGGGCCCGCCCCCATAGGCTCCTGAACCCTGTTAGGTTCAGGGAGGCCTTCGGGAGCTTTCTGGCGGTCTGGTAGACGATCCGGTCGAAGCCCTGGTGGATAAGTGGTATGAGGGTGCCACCGGGGCAGTAGACCGGATCGCCCCCAAGCGCCTCCTGCGCTGTGGAGCCCGCTCCTCACCGTGGTATACGGCTGAGTTGCGGTCGTTGAAGCGAGAACGCAGGAGGCTTGAGGACATTTGGAGGACAGATCTGTCGTGAGTAGGGCTGCACTTAAGGAGCTGACCGGCTGCTATGTTGCGCAATCAGGGATGCCAGAACAGGTTATGTCTCCCTGAGAATTGGCGAGGCCTCGAACCGCCAGGCGGAGTTGTTCCAAGTGGTTCGAGACCTCTCCAATCTTGGTCAGCTGGGGCCTCCTCCTAGTGAGTTCACTAGTGAGCAATTTGCAGCCTATTTTAGATCAAAAATTGAGGCCATCCATTCCGATCTGCCTCCCCCGTTGCTCTAGTTCACCCTCTGATGTCCCTGGGGCCTCACCCCCTCGGTCTCCTCGTCTGGTTGAGTTTGGGCCGGTGTTCCCAGCGGAGGCCTCCAGGGCCATGGCTTATTGCCGGCCGGCGGCTACCCATTTTGACCCTTGCCCAGCTTGGCTTGTCAAATCGGCTGGAGGGAACATTGCCACGGCCTCCTTTAGGGAGGGAATTTTCCCTTCCCGTTTGAAGGAGACTGTGGTGAAGCCCACATTGAAAAAGCCCAGCATGGCATCGGATGACTTGTCCAGCTATCGTCCGATTGCCATTGTTCCCTTCCTGGGCAAGGTTGTTGAGAGGGTGGCCGCCATCCGGCTTCAGTCGTACCTGGAGGATAACTGTATCCTGGATCCCTTCCAGTCTGGATTCAGACCTCTTCGCGGGACCGAGACTGCCCTGGTCGCTCTGCAGGATGACCTCCTCAGGGAGGCTGGCAGGGGGTGTTCCTCCCTGTTGGTCCTCCTTGATCTGTCAGCTGCCTTTGATACCGTCGACCACGGTAACCTGCTGGTCCGGCTTGCTGAGGCGGGAATTGGGGGCCTTGCATTGTCCTGGCTCCGTTCCTTTCTTGGCGGCCGGACTCAGCGGGTTCAGCTGGGTGATGACTTGTCGGCTCCTTGGACTCTCCCTTGCGGGGTGCCCCAGGGGTCAGCAATCTCACTCATGCTGTTCAACATTTACATGAGGCCGCTGGGGGAGGTCATCAGGAGATTTGGAGTTCGCTGCCATCAGTATGCTGATGACACACAACTCTCTCTCTCCTTTTCTACGTCTGCAGTGGAGGCAGTATGCTCCCTTGATCTGTGCCTGGAGGCGGCCCTGGAATGGACCAGGACTAACCGGCTCAAACTGAACCCGGAGAAGACTGAGGTTCTGTTCTTCGTGGCGCCCTCGTCTGGGCACAATGCCCCCCTCCCTAGACTGGGGGGAGTCTCTCTCCAGCCTACGGACAGAGCCAGGAATCTGGGCGTGGTCCAGGATTCAGCCCTCTCCCTGGAAGCCCAGGTGATGGCAGTCTCCAGGGCCGCTTTTATCCACCTCCGCAGGATTGCCCAGATCTGACAGTACCTTGACGAATCCTCCCTGTGTACAGTCGTGCAAGCCCTTGCGATTTTGAGGATCGACCATTGCAATGCCCTCTACGTGGGGTTGCCCTTTACCCTTGTCCGGAGGCTCCAACGGGTGCAGAATGTGGCGCTCAGACTGGTGGTGGGTGCTCGTAGATTTGAGCACATCACCCCAGTTCTGGTTCGCCTGCATTGGCTACCCATTGTCCTCCGGATAAGGTTCAAGGTCCTGGTTTTGATTTTCAAAGCCCTCCACGGCTTGGGACCAGAGTACCTGTCGGAGCGTATCTCTCAGAGGTCAACTGGGACCAGGCCCACGAGGATGGCGCAGGCACGCTCTCTGAGGGTGGCCACACCCAGAGCGGCGCGGAAATCGCTCACGCGTAACTGCGCCATCTCTGTGGTGGGCCCTACTCTGTGGAATCATCTCCCTAGTGAGTTGTGCCTAGCAGCGTCCCTGCCCGCCTTTTAAAAAGCCTTGAAAACACATCTCTTTAAGGAGGCATTTGGCGACCTTTCTACTTAATTTCCATTTAATTTCCTCTTTTTTTCCTTTTTTTGGGGGGGGTCTGGTTGCCGCCCGCGTCATCCTCTGTGGAGGGTATTGGACCCCCCTTATTTTTATTGGTAGTTTGCCTTTGATTTTCTTGCCTGTTCTCTGTTGTTTGTTTTTAATTGTAAACCGCCCAGAGTTCCGCTTCGGAAGATGGGCGGTATATAAATGTAATAAATAAATATATAATAAATAATTTAAAAATCCAAATTTTTTTTGGAAAAAATGCTGCAAAACCACCCCAAATTGCTTCAAAAATCACTCCAAGACCCACCACTCCCCACCATGCACCTTCACACTCCAGTCCTTGTGCAACTCACAAAGAGAAGGGATGGGATGCACCCTGGGTACACTTTTTTCATGGTGCATGACGGAAAATTTGTTATCCGAGGCAGCCCATAGGGAAAATTTGTTATACAAAATATCCCTATTCATGGAAATTTCCATTCGCTATCCAAATTATTTGTTAAAAGGGGCATTTGTTATCTGAGGTATTGCTGTGTATATTATTTATATAATGAAGCTTAATTGTACTTTAATTTAAAAGGCCTTGTGTTCACATTTTCACATATGCTCCCCATCCCTACAGCAGAAACATTGATTAGTTGCTGTTTGAAGAAGTCATTACTAATAATGTTTGGGGATTACTGTTGACAAATTCTTCAAAATCTTCAACTTGATGATTTCCCTTTGAAAATAGAATAAGATGTGCCATGGAAATTGCAAAGCATGGATGCTAAATAGTGGACTTCATGTTTTGAATCTAACCACTTCAATAAAAGCCACATTGTCTCCTTAGTCCTGAATACTAGTTTGTCAAAAAGGAGTCTTCCAATATAAAACAGGAGGGGATTTTTCCAAGGCTTTAATTGATGGTCCCTTAAGGGGATTATCACTGTCAAATAGCAAATTCACCATGACACTGTTGAACATATTGAGTATAGTACAAGATGGGAGATTTAAGTCAATATCCTGTTGCTAGACCTATTGGCTTAGTGGTATTTGCTTAGGTGTTGACTTACTACTCAGGAGTTACTTCACTGGCTAAAATCCTGTTGGTGTGATTGTATGCTGTGCAAGCCAGGTGCTGTCATCATTTCGCTTTCCTTGTCACTGCCAACAAGAAACTTTAAGTTTTATATG
Source organism: Phrynocephalus forsythii (assembly GCA_029282475.1). NCBI lineage: Eukaryota > Metazoa > Chordata > Lepidosauria > Squamata > Agamidae > Phrynocephalus > Phrynocephalus forsythii. Next base: position 3,158,941 of record JAPFRF010000005.1, on the reverse strand, counting down.
ATACCATTCAGATACCATCCTGAAATTTGTAGTGATTGGCTACAAGATATGTATCTTTAAGTGTGATTTTTTTTGAAAATTAAAAAAAAATCCATTTTCCAAAAATTTCAAATTTATATTTATTTAAATGTGTAATTTTTTTGAAAATGTACAATTGCATCATGTTGTATATCCAATGAAAGCCGTATTCATAGGCTTTAAAATTACACCTGTCTCAGGTGTGTAGCTATCATAGTTATCTATTAAATGACATTTGAAGTTATGGTGGGTAGTGAATTTTGAAATTTGTTTGCAATTTTGAAAATGCAGTATCTCAGAAACAGGTGGACCAAAAAATCTAAAAAAAGAATTTTTCAATATCTCATGGTAAGGTACAAATGTACCAAAAATGAACCAAATCTATGACAACAAGTTCCAAAATGGATAGTTCATTGGTTGATTTGACATGGAATGATTGGTCACTCTCTTACCTAAACCAAAACAGAGATGAACTCATATCCAGGAGCAACAAGTAGTGCACAATTTTGGAACATTTGTTGCCGTCCTGTTACTGCTGTTGCTGCCATGCATTGCCTGAAGATTCAGGAAAGGAAAGGGGATAATCATGGGTGTTTGATAAATAAGGGAGTTTTAAATATTTTGGGATCCCACTCAGAAATCTTCCTGAATCCTTCAGGCAGAAGTCTAGAAGAGGGAGCACAAAAATGAATTCCTCTGGAAGAACTTTCCTTATGCCCATTTATATTCCTGTCCATGGGCTGCGTCTTTGAAAAATGACAAAAGTGCCTTGTTGCTCCTTGGAAGTGACGAGGCTTCATGGGAAGAGGAGGCCCACTAGGTTCTCTAGAGGGAGCCTCTCACAGAACTCCTCCTGTGAGGCCTTGCAACTCCCAAGAAAACTGTTCATTACGGTAGTTCCCCTTGTTTTCTCAAGAAGAAGCATGTGAAGAGAAGCACACATGGGGGGATAGGGAAAGCTTGTCCATAGGCATCTCCTGATTCTGTCCAGGGAATTCTGGGAGTAAGATCCTGAAAAATACAAAAATACTATCCTTAGTGTCTGTTGCTGTCTATATTTTTGATGACACGGATAACCATATAAGACCACTTTCTCACCTACTTTGAGTGGCCATACTTTTGCTTTATAGGGAAGGATAAGAACAGTTACTTGGCTTATTCACTTCTCCCTTCATTGTTGAATTATTTCTAATGAGCCACTGTTTCCTGTTGGACAAAGAAAAGTGCAAGTTGTAGATTAACAAACTATTTTCCTCAAGTTGGAAAAATGATTTCCTGTTTCATTCAAAGTGAGAAACCATGGTTAATTAGTAATTTTGATTCATTGCTCAGCATGAACTGAAAACCAAGACAAGGATATGTTCCTGTCTCTTATTAAAGTGAGAAATCTGTTTCTTTCATCTTTGAAATAAGTCAAATGGTGTAAATCGCTGCAGTCACTTCCACTAGGTTAAGAAGTAAGGTGGAATTTTCTGTCACACACCAAGTCACATGACTGATACATGATGAAAACTCAACTACTTTGCTAGTAGCAGTTCACCAAAGTGATCTACAGTATCAACATTGACAAATGTTAGTACGTTTAATTAACAGGATTCTGGCCATTGTGTGACTCACCATTTTTTTTTGAGGGGGAAAGATGAGGTGTATCATTTCCCCAAATATGTTACATAAACAGGTCTGCCTGTTGATTTAAGGTAAAGATTCAACCAACCAAGGGATTTGTAGTGGGATATATTCTTACATGGCTCGATTATATAATGCCTGTAAACCCGAGTCTTTGTTGAACTCAGGTAGAATCCACTTTTTACTTTTGCAAATTGTATAAACTTTTTCATCACGTAAATTGCAGTGCTTGACAGTTCACAGTCTGACTGACTTTCCCTTGATTTCTCTTCCTTAGTTGTTGAATCAGTACCCTAAACTGACTTATCCTCCAGTGCCAGGTCCTAGTAGATTCTCATCACCATCTGAGATCAACAGGTAAGAAAACAGCTGTAAATACATTGCTAATAATTGATCTTTGAGTGAATTGACAGTATAAAAGGGCTCTGTCAGCTTCATACATTCTAAAATGCACATTAATATTATTTGTTTCCTAAGTTAAAGCCTATGATGGAAATTGTTGCTTTGTGTGCTATTTTCAGTTGGACTGAGGGGAAAATAAAATCTTTAAAATACTTGTGTTCCAATATGAAAGCCTTTGTCTTTTGTACCCCATCTATTTCCTTAAAAACAGTTTATGGCAACTATGTCTTTGAAGATTGTAAGTCATCCAGGTGAGTTTTTCTAGAAGTTGAGTCATGGTAACTGGACTAACAAAGTTGTTTAGATGAGCAGTGAAACATTTCAATCTCTCAAGAAAATAAGTCCAGTTGCCATGACTCAACTTCCGGATTTTGGCAACTAACACTAGAAAATACCTATTTCAGCAATGAAATTCTCTGACTCTGGTATATTTTTCAGTTCTGAACTAGACAAATCTTATAGTAGCTATTAGCTGGATTATGATAATATAGTTATTAGCTATATGGGTGGTATAAAAGTTCAATAAATAAATAAATAAATAAAGGCTCTTTCTGAATACAGAATACCGTACTAGTTTAGAAAGCCAAATGTGATTTTTTTCTCCTTCCCCTAGAGGACCAAGGGGAAGAGGACCCTCTTCATGGGCTCCAGAAGCTGTAGAACGTCCCTCCATTTTAAGTGCTAATGAGCTCAAAGAACTTGATAAATTTGATAATTTGGATGCTGAAGCTGATGAAGGCTGGGCTGGTAAGAATATTAATCTTGCTAAACCTTGAACTGGCTGTGTATAGAAAAAAAGATTTGCAATGTTAACCACCAGCTCTGTTACTCTAGGAGCCCAAAGTGAGGTTGATTATACTGAACAGTTAAACTTCAGTGATGATGATGACCAAGGAAGTAACCAGAAGGAACAGGATAGCAGGTGATCCATTAAATATGTTGTTTAGGAAACTTCAAAGCTATCAGCTAGTTTGAATTTTATATCTATAGCATGCATGTCAGAATCCAGGATGACGTAGTAGCTATAGCAAGAGTTGGGGAAATGCACTCTTGGGGTTGCATGCATCTTCTGGAATCCTCCAAGGATGATGGTTCACCTTTTAAATAGGTCAGAACCCTCTCCATTCACATCCATCCTGCTTGACATTTAATACTGGAAGTGTTCTAGCCATTTCCAGTTTCATCTTTTGTGTTCTTTGGCAGTCTATAAAGTCTCCCCACCTGCTGAACCTGCCCACCCCTGGACTAAATATATTTTCGCAGTTTATTTTTTTCAGCAAAGCTGTTACATAAATGATTCATTTAATGCATCTTGGTTACCTATAGTTTCCACTTAAGTCAAAACCTATATAGTAATTACAGGATTAGATAATATGATGCAACAAATTCATCATTTAAAGTCTATTTAATATAAACACATGTTAAATGTGTTTTATTTTCATGAATGTCCTTTATATAGTAATGACCCTACAAAAGATTCGGAGAAAAAAAATGGAGAAGAAAATAAATCATCATCTTTACAGTCAGTTGGATCCAAAGGTCCTTGTAGCAAAAGCAGTCAGTTTGATCAGGTATGTCCTGGGTTATCATTTTCTACATATATAGTATCTTCTTGGGTATAGATTATCAAGGGACTTGATTCTTTAAATAGTGATCATTTGTAGAACAAATTGTGTCAACAAGTAGCTTGTTGACAGCCTGATAGTTACAGTCTATAATAATACAGATCTACATGTCTCCTTTTTAAAAAAAAATTAATCAGATACATATAGGCATTAGGTTAGGAAGATTTTTTAAAGTTCATGATAGCAGATGTTCCAAACTGACAATTGAATTATGTTTCCGTGCATAGCATTTTCCCTTGATCATATGGTACATTGTCTGCTTTATTATACTCCCAGTGGCCCATATCCTGGCAAACCAGTTACATAATTTATGAGTGTTGTTGGTAAATTAATAATTAATAATAAGTCTTTATCATTCGCCAGATCATTGATATGTAATTGCTGTTGTTTACTCTGAACTCACCTTTGATTTACACTGTTTCTATGAATAAGTGGCTTCCAAAATGTCCTATTAAATACATCCCTACTCAGCTCTAGCATACTCAAGGCCATAGCTTTCTTTATGGAGTTAATCCTTCTCATACTTGGTCTTCCTCTTTTCCTGATGATGCCTTTTACTTTTCCAAGCATTATTGTCTTCACCACCACATTTTCCCTTTCCATGATATATCTAACACATAACTGTCTCAATTTCATCATCCTTGCTCAAGAGAGAACGGGGGTTGAACTATGATGTACTTGTTTGTCTTTCTAGCAGCCTGTCGTATCTGCAAAGCCATTTTTCATCATTGTGTTTTAAATGAATCAGTCTTTTTCCTATTGGTCTTCACATCCATATACAGTATAGTAATTTGGAATACAGTACTGTGTATGATCTTGGTCTCCAATGGCATGTACTTACACTTGAGAACATTTTCTACCTCCTTCATAGCTGCCCTTCCTAATTTCAGGTCTCTTCTGATTTCTTAGCTATTATCCATTTGGATTGATGAATGAATTGAGGTTTACAAAATATTGGACAATTTCAATTTTTTCATTGTCAGTTTTAAAGTTAACTCATTCTTCTGTAATAATGATTTTTGTTTATATAATGTTTACCTACAGTGCTGCTTTTGCAGTTTTTCACCTGCATCAGGAGAGTTTCAAGTTGTTGCTGCCTTCTGTCAGTAATACATTGTAATATCTAAAATTACTAGATGTATGCTATATGCTTTCACTTCCCCATAATCTTAATCTTACCAGTGTTCTGTGCAGTATGTTTTGCATACAGATTGACTAAGTAGAGAGGTAAAATGTACCGTTTTCTGATACCTTTATAAAACAATTCTGTTTTTCCATATACTCTAACAGTAGCTTGTATACAATATAGGTTTTGCATCAGGACAATCAGATGTTGAGGCACACCTGCTTTGTTCAGCTTCTCGTGATCCACACAAATTAGAATATTTGTGCTAATCTATATGCTAGATTAGAATATGTATTGAACATTTCCAGTCTATGGGCCAGTGTTAAATTTTCCATATACAGTAATACCTTGGTTTATGAGCATAACTGGTTCCAGAAACATGCTTGTAAACAAAAATACACTTATATAAAAGCAAATTTCTTCTTAAGAAATAATGGAAACTAAGATGATTCATTCTGGAGTCCCATAGACCACATACTGTACACACAAAATGCCAACACTCACAAAAGAAGTTGGATAGAAGGCCACGTCCATACCACAGCTTATATAACAGGCACCAAATCTGCTCGGCTTGGAAGTAACAACATGATTTTACTCTGTATTTTTAATGTGACAATAATAAAGTGCAATTTGTAGCCCTATACACACTGCCCCATGATTGGAAATGGTTTAAAGGATAAGAATGAATGTTGGAAACAAATTAATAAGAATAGAAGCATAAAGAAAAATCAAACCCTAACCTACACTCCCCTTTGAAAATGTTTGTGGCTGGTGTAAGGGAGACCTATTCCTCTCTCCTTCCTCTGCTTTGGAGGCTGCCTAAGACAGAACATTCCAGACAATCCCCCACAATCCAGCAGGGGGAGGGAGGGAGAGAAAGCCACCATTGGCTCACTTGTGATCATGTGACCCGCTCCAGTGCTTGTATATCAAGACATTGCTTGTTGGTCAAGGCAAAATTTAGAAGAAATATTTGCTTGTCTCGCAAAATGCTCTTAAACCAAGTTACTCTTAAATCAAGGTATTGCTGTATGTTGATGTATTTGGGCTGCCTCAAATGTTCTTGATATTGCTTCTTAATTGGGCAAAAAGTTATCTAATTTACTTGACAGGTTGATTTTTGCAAAACCAGTTTGTATATTTTATGTTTTTAACTTGTTTGTGGTGATTCTGACACAAAGAAGAAAGAAAAGCAGATTCTTGCAAGGATTTTGACAGACCATCCAGGTGCTTTGAGGGCAAGTTTTATTTCACTTTCCAAAATTCCAGGTTCTTCATCACAGGATTCTTCAGTGGAATCTGTCATCTTTGCATCTCTTCTGTACAATTCTTTTGAACAAAACTCTCCCATTTACCCCGGGGGTTAGGTTTTTGACCCACCCGCAATAAAGGAAAATCCACAATATGTGAACGCCTTTATCTGCGGGTTGGGCCAGGACTGGCAAGCCTGTGCGGGGCCTTCTGTACTCATCCCAGGCCTGGCGCTGCCTGGAACAGGCCTCCAACGGTCTTCCCGGGCCTGTACAAGGCCTAGAAGTGCCTTCCCACAGACTGGAAGTGACTTCCAGGCCATGCGCTGGGCCTCTGCAGCTTTTATTTATTTATTTATTTATTTATTTATTTATTTATTTATTTATTTATTTATTTATTTATTAAGCTTATATACCGCTCGTCTTCCCGAAGGAACTCCGGGTGGTTTACAGCAAGAAAATACAAACAGAATCAAACAGCAAAATAAAATAATTTAAAAACAAAACATGTTTAATTATGTGTTTTAAATGTGATGCTTCCATTGTGTTTTTAAATATGTGCTTTTATTTGTTGTGAGCTGATTTGAGTCTCCTGTGGGCAGATGACATATAAATAGTAGGCATACATACCAAAATGGAATCATAATGCTAGATGAAAGTTTGAGCTGTTCGTTTGCACTAGGTTTCCAATTCCAGAGTCTCTCAGTTTTTGTTGGTATATTTGATTCTGTGATGAATTGTTTGTTGTTTTTTGAGTGGTGCATAATCTCTTTGATTACTTCTGGCAACAGACTAATGCTTTTCATGTATTTAATAATGTGTACTTGAGTTTTGTTGATGAGGCGTCTTTAATGTTATTTCTTTGTTTTCCTAATTTCTTAATTGCTATCCAGAATTCAGCATGCCCAGTTTAAAATTGTTGCACCAGTTTCATAGAGTTTCTTGGTCTGGAAAAAATAAGAATTTATTTTCCCCCAACAGGGACGGGGTGTATCATCCGTGCAGACTTCAGTGCTTGAGAGGGGTACTTCCGGGGTCCATCCAAAATCTGTTCTGCAGGTATGAGCAAAATGTCTGCTTAATAGAAGACCTACTGGGTCCAGATGGCAATCCTTACAGTCTTTGTCCTGGTAAATTTTTCATTGTCCTCAACATGGTGGGCATTCTATGCCTACTGGCTGAAATGAAGTACTGTAGTAAGTTGAAACTACAGTTGACCCATTAATCATTGAAACTTAAGAAAGAGTTGACTTACCATATTCCTGCTGATTCAGTATGCCTGCTTTAGTTGCAACTTATTATTGGATGTCAGCCATTGTAAGAGATGAAATACCAGTTGATTTATTAAGTATACCTTTCTTTTCATAGGGTGGAATCCAAAGAGGCATTTGTATGTCCTGTATGTGTATGAGATTTTCTTCTTTAATAATAACAGTAATTTTAATATTAACCTCTGAACTGCAGAGCTGGAAGGGACCCTGTGGATCATGAAGTGCAGTCCAGTTCAAGGAGACACAGTTGGAATTGAACGCTCAACCTCTGGCCCCACAGGCAGTGATCTAAGACACAGAACTATGCAGCAGTTCCTAAATAGTATATTAATTTTATAACATTAGGATAGGGAATTAAAGAAATTGCCATATTTTTCCATTTATACTACGCTATTTTTTTCTAAAACCATGACACTAAAAATTAAGGTGCCATATACAGTGATGCCTTGAATCATGAAATTAATCTGTTCCAATGGATTTTTTGTAATTCAAAATGTGGTTTCCCATCGGAATGGGAATTAATATGTTCTAGAGATCCGAAAAAAGGCAAAAAAAGGGGAACAGGTTAATTGGCTTTCAATGGATTTCTATGAAAAACCTGCCCCAATCCAGCAAAGCAGGGGAAGAGCTTCACTCCTCATCCACTCAGCCCACTCCTGGGTCGGGGACAGCCAGGATCAGTCTTGCTTCATTTGCCTGAAGTGAGACCAGGCATCGAGCGGCTTATCCCTTAACCCCCCCCCCCCACTCCCATCACACTTCAGCCAACTGGGTGAACACAGACTGGGCCAAGTCAGGTGGCTGATTGCAAAGCCTTTCTTGCACTTCAACGCTTTGCAACCAGTCACCCGCTTTTGCTCCCCACCAAACCAGCTGCTCTTAAGGTTCAGTGGGGAGCAAAAGCGGGTGGCTTGTTACAAAGCCTTAAAGCACAAGAAAGTTTTCACAACCAACCACCTGACTTTGCTCGCTGAAGTGAGAGGAGACAGCAGGAGTAAAAACACTGCCCGCACCTTGCCACCACCACCTGGCTGTGGCGAGGGGGGGGAACAGCTGTGATTGGGTACCAGGCTTTCACATTTACCCCTCCTTGCACCATACATGGAGGGTGCTGTGGGCGTAGGAAATTCAAAGCCTTGACTTCAATTGCAGAAAGGCATTCCACTGCTTTGCTGGCGTCTTTGTGATCAAAGTCCCCCTCCCTCCGCACCCCACCCCACCCCACCCCAAGAGCTGATTTGGACAGGTCCAACCTGCCAGAGTCAGCTGTCTGGCAGGAATGCAGAAAGCACCCTTCGGCTGCCTTTGATTGAGGGGGGTTGGGACGGCCTTTTCATAGGAATGCATTGAAAATCTAGAAATCCATTCCCTTCGGATCGGATTCATTGATTTTCAATGCATTCCTATGAGGAACCGCTGTTCGACTTACAAGTTGATCGACCTCTGAAGATGCCTTTGGAACGGATTAACGTCATAAGTCGAGGTATCATTCTATGCGCCAGATTGTAATGTACTTGGGCGGAAAAAACTCAGTGCAGTTGTTTGCCCGTTGCCTTAACGCTAAACATATGTTTAAGTAAGATAAAGATGTCCTGTTTCTCTTATCTTAAATTCATGCCCATCCTGAAAATTGCATGGCAAAAATGAGTAAAATTTAGGATTTCCAGCGTTGGTCCACATTCTTTTTTTTAATGTATTTTTTATTTTTGCAATTAAAATAAAAACAGATACATTGCTTATCTCCTGCCATATTACATATATTAAAGGTTTTCCCCAATAGGTCGGCCTAGTTGTTTCATAATTCTCTTTTCATCTTAAACAAAACATTTTCATGTTTCCGTAATTGCTAAATACTTTACTGTTAATACTCTAATATTTTTCCATCAATATCGTGTTCATTTCAGTTTAACTCTGTCTTCGTCCAGCTTAGACTTAACTAATTCAATATATAGTGGGTATAATCTTATGTCTATTTTTGTCTAATACCAAAAGTTAAGGAAATGAAAGAATAGTCTGTCTAATCTACAATCCTCGATACACGATATCGTCAACTCATTATATTGGCCCACATTCTGATTTCCTTTGCTTATGTTCAATAACGCTGTCCTTTGTCTAAGAATGTAAGAGAGAGTTTCTTGCAGTTGATATATTGGAAGTGCCCTTTTCAAGGCTCCTGAGAGAATCAGAGTCTTCACTCAGGTAGTGAACCTGTAACAGTGTAATCCTTTATCTTATGTAGAATCTAAAGCTCCATTTTGTCTACCCAGCTGTCCAACTGCAGGCTGGCCATCACATCTGGCTCAGTTTTTGGACTTTTAGCTTGAACCCTAGATGTTATATTAACTTTACCAAAGTTGAGTTCTGTACAACTGAAAACTATTCCTGTACATTTCTTTGTAACTCAAAACTATTCTTGTTTGATTTTTTTAGTTTTCCAGTAAACGTATTGCCTAACACAGAACTGTTACGAATGTATCACACAGCTATTTTTTGTATCTCCTGTTAGATCTTTGGTTGAGACTGTTGTGATTTTTTAAAATTTCAAAATACATTACAGCATTCAGTTCCAGATCGTTTGGCGGGTCCAGGAAGACAAAGTCCCTTTCCTTCTAGGCCAGTACCAGATGAGGATGAGATTTGGAAGCAGAGACGAAGGCAGCAAGCAGAAATATCTGCTGCAGTAGAACGAGCTCGTAAACGACGAGAAGAGGAGGAACGAAGAATGGAAGAGCAAAGAAAAGCAGCATGTGCTGAGAAGCTAAAACGGTTAAATGAGAAATTTGGATGTGTAACAAAACCGTCCCGTGAAGACCCATTGAAAGAAAAAGAAAAAGTCAAGGAACAGGAAATGGAAAAGGAGAAGGAAAAACAAAATGCAAAGGAGAGAGACAAGGTGATAGTGACTGAAAGAGAGGAGAAAGAAGGCCAAGAAAAGGAAGAAGAACCGGGGAATGAGAGGGTAATAGAAAAGGAGGAGAAGGAAAGTACAGAGGAGGAACCAAAAGAAGAAACATCTGAGCCTCAGAAACCAATCACACCACCTCCAAACATAGAGAAGTCATCAGAAGGTGAAAGCAACACTGAGGAACCAAAAGGTCTGTATCAGTTACTCAGTTTGGTTAAACAAGGAGTGGACGTCTGCAGGCCCTGTATCGCTAGCAGACAGAGTTCATAATCCCTCACCATTGCAGTCTAGAATTTAAAAGAGTTGAACTCCAACATCTGACCAAGCATTATGTTGCCAAAAACCTTACACACATCACTGCCATAAGCAGTTTGTGCTGTGGCCATCCTGAAATTAGGCATTCACCATTTTGTAAGGGGACGTATTTCAGAAAGCAGAGTTTGCTTGCTTTTGATTGTTGGTTTAACAACAACAAAAGTCCAAATAGGAAACTTTAAAGTTGGCTTTTCCTCAGGAATCTTCCATAATATTATGGCCAGAAGCACTGTGGGTTTAAAAGTTTATTATCTATTTGAAGTGATGTATTGTTATTTTTTTGTGTATAGTAACATAAAAACAAAGGCTGCAGTCAAATTGATGGCATTTAAATACAGTCAGCAGACTAGTAGTCTATAACTAAGAGCTTTTGCTTAAACGTTTATTGCAGTTACAGTCTTCCCCCACCATTTCGCGTTTCATATACTGCGGTCCCAGTATATTGTGTGACTGCAGTCTGTGAAGCAAAGTGCTTCTGGGCCAAGCTGCAAGGGGCCGTTGGAGGCCTCTTGCACTTACCCTAAACCTGGCGCTGCCCCGAATGGTCCTCTGACGGGCTTCCCGAGCCTGTCGGAGGTCCCAGAAGTGGTTTCCGGCAAGTCAGAAGTCACTTCCGGATCACCCAAAACCACTTCTGGAGCCTCCGACAGGCCCAGGAAGCCCGTTGGACGCCCGCTCAGGTAAGTGTGAGAGTCCCAGAACCACCACCCCAGTCCCGATTTGACCCAGCATCCGCATATTGCACATTTCCCATTACTGTGGGTCAGGTCCCTAACCGCCATGATAGGTGGGGGATTACTGTACTCCAGTAGATGAAAAGGCAATCTTGTACTTAAATTGCATGGAAGCTTGGCTAATAATGATGGCTTCCAAAAAGCCTTTAAAGACAGGTTTATTCTGTATTTACATATATGATTTTTGGATTATAGCCTTGGGTTACTGGTCTGTGGACAATGTTGCTGTTTAAGGTCATATTTCTCACTTAGTTCTAATTCAGTAGCATAGTGATCTACTAGTTCTGCTTTCTTTTGATGTAATTTGTGGTTAAACTCTTACCTCCTTCCGCATCCTCCCCTCCACCTTTCATAGAGTGTCAGGCTGTATCCATCACAGAAGAAAACAATCACAATGAAAGAGAAGGTTCTCATGAAAGCGAGCCTGATTCTGGTGCTCAGCCTCGTCCTGCAATTTTGTCCGGCTATTCAAAACAGTTTCAGAAAGCATTGCCACCCAGATTTCAGAGGCAACAGGTAAAATGACACAGTTTAGAGGGTCAAAATATTTATTTATTTATTTATTTATTTATTTATTTATTTATTTATTTATTTAATATGCATATTATTTAATAATAGTGTATGAAATTTTAAGATATTATATAAGCTTCTGGCTAAATAGTTGACTATAGTGTTTGGCTGCAGAGGTTAGTGAAATTACAATATTTCAATGTAAGATATTTTACAGGGTCAGCTTTTCTAATATTCTAAGCATAGATTTAACATTTATGTATTACTTCACTTCTTATCTCCATTTCTGTCTGATATAAGCTGGCAAGTATAATGATAAATAAAAAGTTGCAAAGTGTTAGGAGAGTATAATTCCACCCAAATATTGGCAGAGCTGATATTCGTTGTTGCTCTTTCTACCCTCCATGTGTGGTTTGCAACCATAACACTCCTTTCATTCCGTTTCCCATGACAGGAATGTAATGATTGATTAAGTCAGGGCTGTCCAAGACGTCGACCGCGGGCAACCGGTCGCCCACGGCGCCTTCAAGGGTCGCCCGCCAGGTCCCCTATGCAGGGGGGAATTCCCCCCCTCCCCACTCACTCGCCCTTTCCAGTTGCGGTGGCAGCGGCTCCAATGGCGGCGGCGGGCCCATCAGCCCGCCTCTGTGGCCGCCACCCAACGGTGGAGCCGCCACCACCCCCCCCCACCAGCATCTCCTCCTTTGGCCAGTCCCTGCCCCCTCCCCAATCGCTCAGAGCCCCACCAGTTCCCCCACGGGTCTGCTGGTTGCTGCTACTAGGCAGCCAATTAGACAGAGTGAGCTTGGAGGAGGAGCAGGAGGAGGCGCCACCGAGCCCTGGGAGGTGGGGAAACGGTGTGTGTGTGTGTGTGTGTGTGTGTGTGTGTGGCTGCTGCTGTTGCTCCTGGCGCAGCTTCCCCCCCTTGCCTCTTTGTGCTTCTTCCTGCCTCTTCTGGACTCAGCATGCCATTGTTGGACGCCCTCCCTCCGACGCGGTTCCCCTTTATCGCCCTGAGTGGTTTTGTGTGGGTGTTTGAGTGGGTGTGCTTCTTGTGTGCCCACTCTCTCGTTCCTCCGCCTTGCTGGGCGGAAGAAGTTTTGCACGGCTGGGACCGGTGGGCAGGCGCTCCCTCACTCTCCCTTGGCTTGTGCGGCATTGAGGCTCAGTTGCCTCGTCAAGTGGAGCCGCCCCTTCCCTCCCTCCCTCCCCGCCTGCCCGCCCGCCTGCCTGGGGCTCGCTCTTGGCAGGTTGGTGTCAGGAGGCAGTCGCTGAGCAAGGGAACGAGCCAGCTTGTCTGCCTGCCGCGCGGGGCTGCAGGAGCCGTGACCATAGCTGACCCCGCTTGGGGGGGGGGGTATCCTGAGGATGGAGGAGGGGATAACATGATGATCGCCGCAGCCGCCACCGCCAGTGATGAATGGCAAGGGGTGGCCCTGGGCCCACCTCCGTGGCCGCCACCTAATGCTGGAGCCACCACTGCACCCCTACCCCCACCCCCGCCGCCTGCATCACCCCTGCACCCCTGCCGCCATCACCCTCACCCTCGCCCGCTGATATTGCCGCCGCCATCACCCCAGGGTCCGCCCACTGACCCCGGCGCCCCCATCGCCATCACTGCCCCCACAATCACCCCCGCTGGCACCATCACCCCAGGCCCCACCCCCACTGTCGCTCTCCCACCCCCGGCCCTCTGCTGCTGTCGACCGCGGGGGGGGGGTAGAGAAGCGGCAGGTAGGCATCAGACTGTTCAAAGTTGGACAGCCCTGGATTAAGTGTTAAATTTGCACTGATTAGGACAATGCCTCACCTCATGCTATCCCCAACATCCTATTTGTTCATACCACTATGACAGAAGTGGAAAATTGGGTTCTTGCCTATTTCCCTTCCTGCTGAACTCGTGCAGTCAGGGAGGGCAAGAGAAAGGAGAAATAAAGTGACAGAATAAAATAAGCAAACTGCCTAGCTTTGAAACAAGTCATAAAGAGAAATTAGGCATAGAAGGGAAAAAAATCTTAATTAGGACTAAGATGTATTACAGTCGTTGCCTGCCATTTTGTGTTTCGTATATTGCGGGACCGCAGTATATGAAACAAAGGGCTCCTGGGGCAATCTGCGTGGGCCCGTTTGAGGCCTCCTGCACATACCCTAGGCCTGCCACTGCCCCGAACGGGCCCCTGATGGGCTTCTTGGGGCTGTCGGAGGCCCCAGAAGTGGTTTCCTGCAAACCGAAGTGACTTTCAGATAGCCCAAACCCACCTCTGGGTCCTTCAACAGGCTTCTCAGGCCTGTCAGAGGCCCCAGAAGTGGTTTCCAGCGAACCAGAAGTGACTTCCGGATCACCGGAAACCACGTCTGGGGCCTCCAACAGGCCCAGGAAACCAGTTGGAGGCTCGTTTGGAGCAGGGCCAGACCTTAGGTAAGTGTAGGAAGCCCCCGGTAGGCCCCCAGTCCTGACCTGACCCAGCATCCGCATAACACAGATTTTCCATTGCTGCGGGTCAGGCCCCAACAACTGTGATAGGTAGGGGATTAACATATACAGCTTCTCAGTTGAGTGAGTGAATGTATAGGGTAGGGAACGGGCAATGTCCAAATGAATACCTATTATCTAGTGTATATACATTAATGCTTGCTCACCAGCCTTTGAGTGTGCTCATATGCATTTGTGTGTGTGAGTTTTTAAATTCTGCACTGTCTGTCCCAGTCCATCTGCTTTTATCACTTTCCAGCCACCGACAATAACAAGCACTAGCTACTGCCAACTTTAGCTTTATTTAATTCTAGGAAGGTTTTCCATGATTGCTAGAGTTACAAGGATAGAAATGAATATCATTGTGTAGATCAGTGTTGGCGAGCCTATGGCACGAGTGCCAAAGGTGGCACTCGGAGCCCTTTCTGTAGGCACCTGACATCGCCCCTTCACAGCCACTTGTATTAAGGTTAAATTGCTGTCTTGGCACTTTGCAAAAAAATTAGTAGGTTTTGAATCGCAGTTTGGGCACTTGGTCTCTAAAAGGTTCGCCATCACTGGTCTAGGTCCAATTCCAGTGAATTCTTGGAATCTCCTGTCTTGTCAAAATTCGTCATAGTGATTTATTTGATTTCTTGTAGGAACAGATGAAACAGCAGCAGTGGCAGCAACAACAAGGGGGACTGCCACAGCCTACATCACAGCCTTCTAGTGGCCCTGTTCCACCACAATCACACAGATCATTGTATCAACCCATGCAGCCGCACCCTCCACATTTGGCTTCTATGGGCTTTGATCCACGGTGGCTTATGATGCAGTCTTATGTGGATCCACGGATGATGTCAGGAAGAACTGCGATAGATATGCCACCTATGCACCCAGGTGGAGTTTGAACTTCTATTAAATTACTGTATTTTTTCCATTTATAAGACGCCCCCATATATTAGATGACCCACAGTTTCCCAGCATCAAATAACAGTTTCTCTACTGTGTGGTTCTTTCAGTGGCTTACTTCCATGTATAAGACAACCCTAAATTTTAGTCTAACAATTCTAGTAAAAAATATAGTCTTATACATGGAAAAATAGAGCTGGAAAAACAAATAAATAAAAAAGATTAACAGCCTGGCAGAACATATGCCAAAGTGAGTATTCCAAGGATTTTATTTATGTGCAGAATATAAATGTGGATGGGACATGATCATGGTGGACAATTTCATTTTTTGATGGCTGTCTGGAAGTTGAGTCATGGCTACTGGACTTCTTTTTTGAGAGATAGAAACGTTTCGCTGCTCATCCAAACAGCTTCATCAGTCTGAATACAGCTAGTGCAAATCCTCCATCTTATAGGCAGCTTTGACCTCTTGTCACCCTGGCCTGAATTAGGCTCAGAAGATGAACAGTGTTGAGGGAGGGGTTTTCAATGCTCACATGAGGTGGTGGACTCCGGCATAGTCTATCTGCTACTTATCAGGCTGTGCTTTCCAAAGTCCCAGGCAAATCAAAAAGCCTTCACCACCAAGGCCATAGCTAACGACCCATTCTTGATAGGTTTCAGCACCTTAGGCCATTGTTCACCTTAAGGCTAAGGATACTATTGTCTCCCTAACAAGCCTATTTAGGCCACTGTTCATCTTCTGAGCCTAATTCAGGCCAGGGTGACAAGAGGTCAAAGCTGCCTATAAGATGGAGGATTTGCACTAGTTGTATTCAGACCGATGAAGCTGTTTGGATGAACAGCGAAATGTTTCTTTCTCTCAAAAAAGAAGTCCAGTAGCCATGACTCAACTTCCAGATAAACTCACCTGGATGACTGAGAATCTTCACAGACTTTTTGATGGCTGGTACAATAAATTCTGCTTCTGTATTATTTTCAAATGTATCACTCCATTCTATGTCTGTGAAGATTCTCAGCCATCCAGTTAGTATAGGCTTATTAGGTGGGCAATGGCCTAAGGTGTGTGGAAATCCCACCTTTAAAAACTTCCCAACACCCATAAAGTATGAGTTGTTAATCCCTGGCCTTCCTGGTGGAGATGTGAAGTATTTTTGATTTGTGTGGGGATTGTTGAAATCACTGGCTGATAAGTAGCAGATAGACTGTGCCTGAGCCCCCCACCTCTGTTAAGAGAGGGGTTTTCACATGAATGGTTTCCCTGACCCCTCTCTCAAACCACCTGACTTCTCTGTTTAATAGGTGTACATCCTCATCTTTTGAATGAGTGCCCTTTGTCATTCAAGTGGAGGTACACTGTTGATTTTTGTCCTGAGCTGTTACCCCTCCTATGTTGGGCCATCCTCCTGCTTAGTGGTTGTTTAGTTTCTCCAATGTAGAGGTCTGCACACTCCTCACTGCATCAGACTGCTTATACTATATTGCTCCTTTTTTGTTTTGGTGTGTTTTGGTCAACAGAGGTGGGGGGCCTCAGGCACAGTCTATCTGCTACTTACCAGGCAGTGATTTCAACAATCTCCAGATAAATGAAAAAATACTTCTCACCTCCACCAGGAAGGCCAGATACTTTATGGGTGTTGGGATGGTTGTAAAGGTGGGACTTTCACGCATCTTAGACCATTGTCCACCTAATGAGACTGTTGGGACCATTGTCCATCTTATGAGCCTATTTCAGACCAAGGTGAGATGAGGTCAAAGTGAACTATAAAAGGGGGACTGGCAACTACCTTTCCTCATACTGACAAAGCTGTTTGGATGAGCAGTGAAACTTTTCAATCTCTCAAGAAAAGAAGTCCAGTTGCCATGACTCAACCCAGACACTCCCCATTATGATTTTAAACTTGACATCAAATTAAAAAATAGCTGCATATCCATCAGTAGTGGCTAGAGGTGGGCACGAACCTGAAAAATTGTTGTTCATGATGGTTTGTGGTTAGCCACCACCCACCATGAATCAACTAAAAAAAATGATTCCGTTTGCGGCTTGGTTGTCAGTTTGTCCCTGATGGGTGGTGGCCCTCCTGCTCCTGTTGCCCTGCAGCCTCCCGGGGTCCTTTTGTGCATGCCTCTGCCTATCGCCTGGGCAGCAGGCATATGCACAGCAGCAGCAGACCTAGCTCCTGGAAGGGAAGCCAGATTATTATTTATGTATACTTCCCACAGCATATAATTTGGGCTCTTGGTTGTTTAACTTCCAGGCTTTTTCTGTTTTTACGTTTCTCGGTGGTTGTTTTTTAATTTGAAGTGAGCTCCAGTAAAGGTTGGGGTTATCATTTTGTGTCCTCTTTCTCTCTGTGAAAGCCCAAGAGACACACAGAGGGAAAAGTCACCTCCCTATCATACCAGATCTCACTCCTTTTCCTCTGAGTCTGCTGTGACTGAAGGAGAAGGAAGCTGCTCCTCACAGAAGACACTGCAAGACACTGCATTGTCAGGTGTCGGCTAAAGAGGAAGTGCAACTGGTGATATGCCACAGTTTTATGTCAGGCCAGAATGGCACTTTCCATCACAACCCTTCTGATTAGTTGATGCATAAGGATAAACTTAAATTTTCCTATGCAAATAATGGGATAAAGATCCAAAGAAGAAAATAGTTTCTTTGGACTTCATTTCACAGTACTTTCCAAGGTCACATGAGCTTTGCAGCCTTTGTGGTGGGTCCCAACTCCCTCTCTTTTTTTACATCTCCCTCCTGTTCTCTTTTGTCTCATAGGTACCGTATTTCTCCTCTAAATGAGCAGCCTTTCCTTCCATAGAATGTATCCTTTGTTGGGATGATCTGCTATAGATTGTGGTAGATATATATTTTCAGTCTTTTCCCAACTCTGCAGTAAGCAATTCCTCTCTAAGCAGTTCAATTGCTCCAATGGCTGTGAGAATTTTTGGGTTTGATATTTGATGTTTGTAGCCAAGTGCCTTGAGCCCCTTCACTTCTGCTTTGAAACTCACATGACTATAGATTGTGGGAAGCTGAAGACGGGTTCTTTGTTGATGAGGAAGACAGCCATATATGATTCTGTGTGGCTTTGAAAATATCTCAAGAACTGGTTTGACTCGCTGTCCAAGGAGTAGTTGTGTGCATGTGCACGGTGTGCTCATTTCAGAAAAGTTGCAGGAGAGGTTCCCATTGGTTGTGATCCATCTTTGATTTATGGGAAAATGGAAGGTGTTGATGGTTATCTGTGTCTTTCTTCTTGCTTTCAACTGTGGAATACCTGATACAGACAGTTAATAGCATATTAATGACATTAGATTTGATACCATTTATTGTCCCCTGATACTTGTGTTTTTGCACATGCAAGACAATTACTCAAAATTATCCTATAGGTGTGGAGTGACATTTGGAGTTACTGCAGCTAAAAACCCTATTTAGATACCCAGAAAGCGAGCAGAAGAGTCAAGATTTTTGCACCGTTGGAGATACTCGTTTTTCTGGATTATGGGAGTTTTCTCTTCCAGTTACTGCTCTACATGGGAAGTGAGAGAAAGGTAGTCAGTGAGGCTGGAGCTTTTTCTCAGGCATTCAAGATGAGTCATATTGGAACATCTGACTAGGACTTAAATTGGAAATGAATTCTGCCGTGCTAGGAGCAATACCAAAGGTTCTCAATGCTGCCTTCAGCAATGAATGTTTGAGCTAAGCTATCTCTGCCTATGGGATACAGGCCAACTTGATGGATTAATATTTGAAATTGTTTGTCTATATCCCATCTTTCTCCATGAAAAGGACCCAAGGTGGCTTACATCTTTGAAAGCTAATAAAGAGAGAACAAATCAAACACAGTGTCATGCTAAAAACAAAATATGATCAAACAAACAATGTACTAAAAAAAGCAAGATCAAAACACAGTCAAAGTAGTAAGGTACAACGATCCATTTTGCCTGAAGAGAAAGGTCTTTGCCTGCTTCTGGAAGTTCAGCAATGATGGGGCCAGCCTAGCCTCTTGGGGAAGGGAGTTCCAAAGTCTAAGAGCACCAACAAAAAAGGCCTTCTACCATGCTCCCACTAAATACTTCTGTAAAGGTGACAAGACCAAGAGAAAGGCCCCTCTGGATTGTCTTAACACTTGAGCAGATCATAAAGGAAGATGTAGCTCTTGAGACCACTTGGATATTACTCTCGGTCATTTGGTGTGGCAAGCTATCAGATCTTTTCTTTGTTAGACTCGGGGGGGGGGTGGGGGGGTGGCAAATGTAAAACAGTTTTTAAATAAGCATTATTTCAAAACAGCAGCATGAAAAAATGTTCAGTCCATATAAAAATAGTTTTCTGATATTTAAAAAGTTTGGGAGAATAAATGTTTATATTAATAAATTATAAAAGAATGATTCCTGGGAAATGGCTGCTTTGTGTAGATAATTGCATAATGGAAGGCCATGAACCTGAGCAGCTGTATATATGACTGGTCTAACAAATGGGTCTACCATATAGAGTTCCACATATTAAAGACATGTCTGAGCATTGATGGTTTTGGAAGCAAGTTCCTTATGAAGTACAGTTCTGGATTCATGGCTTCTTTAAGTGTAAAAATGACATGTGTACAAGGTTCCTCGAATGTGGAAATTTAGTCATGGCAACTGGACTTCTTTTTCTTGAGATATAGAAACATTCTGCTGTTCAGCCAAACAGCTTCATCAGTCTGAAAAAAAACTAGTGTGAGTCCTCCATCTTATAGTCCGCTTTGACCTCGTGTCACCCTGGTCTGAAATAGGCTCATAAGATGAATAATGGCCTGAATAGTCTTGTTAGGTTGACAAAAGTATCCCTAGCCTTAATGTGAACAATGGCCTAAGGTGCTGAAACACATAAAGTATGGGTCGTTAGCTATGGCCTTAGTGGTGAAGGCTTTTTGATTTGTCTGGGTATTGTTGAAAGCACAGCCTGATAAGTGGCAGATAGACTGGGCCTGAGGCCCCCACATCTGTTGAGAGAAGGGTTTTCAATGCTCACATGGTCTCCCTGACCCCTCTCTCAACCACCTATCTTCTCTGTCTAATATGTGTACTTCCTCATCTTTGAATGAGTGCCCTTTATCCTTCAAATGGAGGAGTACTGCTGATTCTGGTCCTGAGCTGTTGCCACTCCTATGTTGGGCCATCCTTCTGTTTAATAATGGCTGTTGAGTTTCTTCAATGTAGAGTTCTGAACACTCCTCACTGCATTGGACTGCATATAATATATTGCTCTTTCTTGTTTTGGTATTGGGTCCTTTGGGTGGACGAGTTTCTGCCTTGGTGTGTTTGTGGGTTTGAAATAAACAGGGATGTGGTGTTTGCGAAAAATCCTTTTAAGTTTCTGACACTCCAGCCATGTAGGGAATGACCAGTTTCCTCCGTTGGGTCTGGGTCTCAGGCTGATCCCTTTTTCTTTTGGGTCGGCTGTTAGATTTTATAACTGAATTTGAGTTTCATTACAGGAATGATACCTTCTAAACCGCTACTGAGAAGGGATCAGATGGAAGGCACTGGAGCAGTTTCAGATTCTTTTGAGAATGTTACACGATCAGCAAGGGAGCATGGTGTGCCGCTGTCTGAACCACGGATTATATGGGGTTCAGAGCCCTATTCTTCCACAGATACTCAGCAGGCTAGGACCCCTCCAAAAATCTTAGAAGAAAGTGAAGATATAAGGTAAACCTTGGAAGTAGCTTTTCAAATGATGCTTGTGTTCTGTACAATCTTGCTGAATCTTTCAAGCACAGCTTTTTTGTGGCCTTTATATATTCACGCAGTGAGTGTTCTGAACTTGGGCAGATGATCCTTCAGAATATTCCAGAGCTCTAGCCAGAGTATATAATGTGAGCTCCACCTCCCCCGGCAACATTTTCCTCCTTTCTGTTTGCTTTACATTCTTTAGTGAGAAGGGGGAAAAGAGGGAAATTGCTTAGACTTGTGGTTTTGTAGTTTCCTCCCATTCTCTTTCTCTCCTGGGGTTATTTTCACTTCTTCATCGTGGGCTTTGTGAAGCCACACATTAGGGTTTCCCAGCACGCACGTGCGGAGTTCGGACTTCCCTAGCAGTAGGAAAGTTTGTTAGTCTCCACCCTCTCGCACTGAGCATGTGCGAGAGTGTTCCTGTCCAAACGCCTCAGTTCCCTCTTACTGCCACTCTAAGAGGTAATACGTAGTTAGTCTCTTCTTGTCTTCTATTTTTACTTCCGTTTCTCCACATTTGTGCTGTTTTATATGGCATTTTTGGCACCTTTCAAAAGGTGTGCACTGGAATAATGCCGTTTCTTTGTCAAGTTTCCATCTGCAATCAATCAACCTCAGCTGCTGAAAGCAGGAATCTTGAGAACACAAACCCATATCCCTTTGGATTCTTTTTCATGTTTCCCAGCCTGGCTGTGATGGCTATTCCACTTATCAGAATAATTATTCAACAGGCACCTTCACTTGAATAAGAAGTAAAAGCATGTATTTGGCTAATAAGGATTTCACAGAAATATTATCTTACTGGAAAATAATGACATGATTTCCCTTCCTAATTTAAAGAAATCTAAAGCAAACTTCAGAGGCAAAGCCTCACTACTGTTCGGCAGTGGAATATGCTGCCACAGAGGGTGGTGGAGTCTCCTTCTTTGGAGGTTTTTAAGCAGAGGCTGGATGGCCATCTGTCGGAAATATTGTGATGGAGTTCCTACATGGCAGGGGTTGGAATAGATGCCCTTGAGGTCTCTTCCAACTCTATGTTTCTATTATTCTAATTCTACTAGCATAGTCTATCGTCCATATTGTAAGAATCCAGGGAAAAAAACTCTCTGCATCTCCCTCTCACAGACTTTTAACAGCTTGGGGAAAACGTCACATGTTGCCTCTTCGACCAATCAGGATTTGCTTGCTTCTAAATTACCGTATTTTTTCGCCCTATAAGACACATTGGGCCATAAGGCGCACCTAGTTTTTAGAGGGGAAAAACAAGAAAAATGTTTAGTCTAAGGTTTTATGACGGTTGCAGGGGAGGCTTGAAAACAAGATAATTGGAGTTGTGGAATCTAAACTGCAAAGGGGGAGGTTTGAAAACCAAGTAATTGGAGCTGTGGGATCCAAACTGCAAAAAGGGAGGCTTGCAAATTAGGTAATTGGAGCTGTTGAATCCAGGCTTCAGAAGGGGAGGGCAGAGGCCCCCTGGAGACCTCTTTGCAAACAAGGTGATTTTTGATTGGAGAATCTTGGCTGCAGACTAGGTGATTGGAACTGTGGAATCCCGGCTGCAGCACAAGATGGGAGAGGCTCCGTGCAGGTATCTTATCTCTAAATGAAAATCTGTTATATATATGTAGCGGGGACTGCTGTATTTGCTCTATAAGATTCACATTTTCCCTTACTTTTGACAGTGAGAAAAGTGTGTTTTATAGGGTAAAAATACAGTACGTTGCATGCTCTTCCATGAAGATTAAAAATCATAAATTAACATTTAGTATTTATAAATTCATTCAACAAGAATGAATGTAAACAATATTACATAATAATAAGAGGTAATTGAAAATCAAAGTGCAAAAGAAATTATAACGTGCAATAGAAAGCAATTAAAAGGTACTATGCATTCTACATCTAGATATAGAGTAGAACCCTCATATCCACTGATTCAGTTATCCAAAGTTGGCAGAGAAAATATAAATAAATAATTCAGCAGGCGCGAAGCAAGCTACTGTCACAAAGAATAGCTGTAAAGCAAGCTACTGTCATAAAACAGCAGCCGTAAAGCAAGCTACCGTCAAAAACAGCAGCTGTTGCCAAACAGCCGCTGTAAAGCAAGTTACTATCACAAAGCAGCAGTTTGGGGGACATTTTGGCATTCTCTCTTATCCACGGTTTTCATTATCGACAGGAAGGCTTGGAACCAATCCACAGTGGATACTGGGTTCCTATTGTGTCTAGATATATCAAAATACTGAATAGCTGGAATGCATGCAGGCTTGAAACTTCTGAAAAACAGATAAGAGCAAAATTAGTACATATCATGTATGCATAGCAATGAGCAATACAATGATTATACTGAGTAACAGACTTACTCTCTCTACTCTGGAACAATGGTATCTTCAGGCAAATTCTCAACACCAAAGTACATTCTAGAAAGGCTGTCAGCTAAAACATTCTTAGAACCTGGAATATATTGAATCTTGGAGCGCTAAACTCCACCTAATTAGACATTGGTTACTTGTTTTCAGAAGGTGTAACCACTTCAAAGCCTGATCTTGTTTGTAGAATGAAGTTTCTTCCCCAAAGGTATGGTCACAACCTGTTCAGAGTCCGCACAATACCTAGGCACTCTTTCTCAGGTATGGAGTAATTTCTTTCTCTGGGCAGTAGCTTCTAGCTGAAGGACGACACTGGATGAAGTAGACCTTTTTACTGTATCAAAATACAACCTAGACCAAACTATGAAACATCTGTTTGCACGACAAAGGGCTTATCAAAATCAGGTGGAATCAATATAAATATTGAATTAAACACGTTTTCAAAGCATCAAAAGCATATTGATATTTGGATGTCCATACTACTTTAACAGCCATTTGTTTACGTGTCAGTTCAGTCAATGGAGTCGCCACTTGACTGAAGTGAGGAACAAACTTGCTGCTTTTTCCCCCAGGAACTGGCCAATTTTTAACACTCTCGATTTTAGCTTGCAAATATTCAATCCTTCCACTATCAATATAATGACCCAAATATATAACTTTTCCTCTCAACCATTGACATTTTGAACCTTTAACAGTCAATCCTGCATCCTACAAATGCTGTAGCACAATTTTGACATGTTCCAAGGGGTCTTGAGAAAACCACGATGTCATTTAGATGAGCATGAGCAAATGGCAGTCATTTTAGAACAATATCCATCATCCTTTGAAATGTAGTGCCAGCATTACATAATCCAAAAGGCGTTCTATGGAATTCATAAGCTCCTTTGTGTGTGATGAAGGCACTTTTCTTGCATGACTAGGGGTCAAGCTCGATTTGCCGGTAACCTGAGGACAGATCCATACAAGATAAGAAACTTGCTTTTGCTGTCTTTCAATTAAATCTTATTATCTGGGCATTGGCTAAGGATCTGACACTGACTTGATTCAGCTTCTGGTAATTGACACAAAAACGATGTTGGTTTGTATTTGACCATCTGCCGTCTTCTTCAGCACTATTACCACTGGACTAGCCCATAAGGTTTCACTAGTTTGAATGATTCCCAAATCAAACATCTGTTGAATTTCTTCTTCAATTTGATTAGCATGTTGTTCAATATCTCTGTATGATGAAGACTTGATGGGTGTGTCATCTTTCACATTGATCTTATGCTTGACTACTGCAGTTCTTCCTGGAGTGTTGATGAAACTAGACACTTTCTTTTTTAAGACTTCATACATTTTTTGTTGTTGATATGCAGAAATTTGAGAATTCAAGTACACTTCAGACAAATGGAGTCTCCTTCTTGGGAGGTTTTTAAGCAGAGGCTGGATGGCCTATGTCAGGAGCACTATGATGGGGGTTCCTGCATGGCAGGGGGTTGGACAAGATGGCCTTCCAACTCTATGATTCTATGAAATCACCTGCTTATCTGAATTCTTGAAGCAAATCAAACATTTATTAAAGTTTCAGATGAAGCTAACTTCACTCAACAAATCTGCTTGTCTTTTCATATAAATCTTCAATCTATTTGCATGGTACAGTTTTGGCTTCTTTTCATGCTTGGACATCTTGCAACATGATTGACACTTCACAATTTCTGTTCAATTATTCCTGGGCCTAACCAATGCACCTGAGGTTTGTTGAATGAATTCTTTATTGCAGTCAATGACCAAATGCAAAATACATATATATAAATAGTACCAGTTACAGCAAAAAATGGAAAACAAGGAAGGGGGAATACCATATAAATTGAGCCAGCCTAAATTGTGGGTGCTTGAGCAATTGTTGAAACCTTCTGAGCATGGATTATAATTGCCACCACACAGAATTTAGCTACATTAGACACCATACATGAAGTAGGACATTCTACAGTGTATATATTTTGCCCTGACAACAGGAGGCGGATGTAAAATGCCTCTGGCCAACTAGGGAATTGCTTTAAATATGGAGCAATAAGTTTTCCCTAATTCCATCATATAAGGGTCAGAGCAGGAATACATGTGCCAATGTTTCAATTCTATCCATCCTGCAGAGGCACTTATGATGAGAATAGGGAATCTTTTGGAACTTTCCTTCTTGTAATGCTGATGGCAGAGCATTCATCCGAGCAAGTGTAAAAGCTCTGCATTGTTTGTTTGTTAAACAAGCAAAGAAATAGTTAGCTGGTTTGAAGGGGATCAGTGCTGGATCAGTTTATATGTTATTAGAGGTAGCCCCCAAATCATGATGTCTCTGTACCTCCAAAATGCATTGTTTGAGGATTTGCTTGGCCATCTCATAGCCTGCCTGTATAAGGCACTCCATTAAAAGACCATAAGTTTTAAGTTTAAGGGATAGTGCTGTCTTCCATGCTGAGTGGTAATTATCTACAAATAGTAAAGAGGTTGGGGTTCATGGGAGAAAAATTAATTTCAGCCAAGCCTTAACTTCTACTTTTGTGAATCCCACTTTTAACTGCAGGGCTACATTAGGCACCCAATGGGGTAGTTGTAAGATAGCTCTCAAATTTTTTGATTGAACTACTTCCAAGGATGTAAAAGAACAATAAGGCCCCAGTTGTACTCCATAAAGAAGTTGACTGAGCGGTTTAGCTTGAAATAGTTTCAAAGCTGATGTAAGGTTTTGCCCCCCTCTGGTATAGAAAAATTGTATTGCAGAGGAAGCTTGCTGAACTGATTGCATTACATGTGCTGCATGCTCCTTATGGGATACATGGCATTGAAGGACCACTATTAAAGGTCCTTATCTGTTCAATGTTATGGTTATCTATCGAGCATTTATAGGTCTTTGGCCTTTAGCAAAATCCATGACTTTTGTTTTTTCATAATTAAGAGATTTTTTTCATGGCAGTAATGAGCTAGGGCCCCTAATGCCCTCTTTAAGCCGATAGGAGTTTGAGAGAGTATAACAGCATCGTAGGTATACAGTAGCACTGAAATATGTCTGCCTCCTAGCTTGGGTGTGTGTGAAAATCTAGTTGCTTAACTCCCTTGAATGTATGTACTAACTTTGAAAGCTGACCTTCTGGATTGCACCTTATTTTTAAAAATGTATTTTCATGCAGTTTATATATAAGTGGCAGTCAATAGTAAAGTCCTTAATTTTGTGCCACAGTTTCTCTTGAATTGAAGGATGATTTAAGGTCAATGAAGGCTGCAAATAGCTGTCCTTTCGGTTTACCAGAGTATTTTTCTGCCAAACGCTGCTGAATCAAAACCTGGTCCATGGGAGATCTTCCTGCTCTAAGGCCTGCGTGCTCATCTACAAGAATGTTTTTGTTGTCCATCCAATCTAATAATTTCCAGTATATATGTCTAGCATACAATTTACTGATTATTGACAGTAAACTGTCTGGGCAGTAATTGGAGTGATTAGCTTTCGGCCCTTTCTTAAAGATAGGGATGACACTGGCTATGTTCCAATCTGAGTGTATGTGGGCAGTTTGGTCTCTATAAATAAAGAGCTTAGCTAATATTGGAGCCCACCAATCTATGTTCCCCTTGATCAGCTCAGGTGGAATACCATCAGTGCCAGGTGCCTTACGTGGCTTGAGCTGAGTTGTGAGATCAGCGATCTCAGAGATTGAAACTGGTGGCCAATCTGTCAAATTTTCTGTGGCATGGTTCAGTTGGAAGGTGGAAATACCCTTATTACTATATTGCTCCTGAAAGAAACTTTCCCATATGTTAGAGGAGATTAAACAGTTTGCCCGTGCCACATTATTATTTAGAGCTAGAGAAGTAAGATGCCAAAAAGTGCTTATGTCTTTAGTCCTGACTGCATGGATAAGTTCCCATAGGTGCTGCTGTTCTTTGATCTTTTTTGCCTGAATTAGCTGTTTATGCAGTAACCCCCCACCTGTCACGGGGGTTAGGGACCCACCCAACCCATGATGACTGAAAATCCACGATACGCGGATGCAGGTCGGGTGGGGCCTAGGGGAGCAGCAGCCCATGTAAGTGGAGGTGGTGGAACTGACCCACCACCACTGCTTGCCCGGGCTGCTGGAAAACTTTTTTTAAAGTCTTGGAGCAGCCCCGGCAAGCGATGCTGGGGGATCAGATCCACTGTCTCAACTCACCCGGCCTGCTCCAAAGCTTCTTGGAGCAGCCACAGTGAGTGACAGAGGGGCATCGGGTCTGTTGCTGCCGGTCGCTGAGGCTGCGGCAAGGCTTGTTGGAGCAGCCGCGGTGAGTGACAGAGGGGGATTGGGGCCGCCGCCGCCGCCGCTCAAGAACTCTTGGAGCAGCCGGGCAAGCGATGGTAGCAGATCAGATCCTCCACCGAGGTGGAGCCCGGGTCTTGGGGAAGGGGAAAAAGGTTTTAAAAGCCCAGGCTTTTAAAACCATTTCTTTGAATTCCACTTGCTAGAGAAAGGTTTATTTTGGTCCTTTATGATACATATGTCAACAAATGTTTTTATCAGTCTACCATACTATCTTATTATTTCACGGTTTGCTATCATTGCAAGAAAGGTGGAATGGATCTCAGAGTAAAAGTAAGGTTTGAGTAGCTCTGAGAATCGCTCTGCAGTGTTATTAGTCCATATAATTCTGTTGTAATTAGCTGTAAGCTCAAAGGACTTCCTCAATATGAGTGTCCTGGCCAGGCACTCTCAGTTGTACGCATAATGGAAGGTGGTCTCTATTCTAGTATCTACCTCAAATTTTATAGTGGGTCCCACTATATCATGGTTAACACTTATATAGTTGATAGTGCTCATCCTGGAGCCTGACCAAAATGTGAATTCTCCTGGCATATCACCTGTGGTATTGCCATTAAGAATGCATAGAGTTAATTGATAAACCATCTGGACTAGTGAGCCCTGCATAATTACAGGTCTTGTCTTTTGAGCAGTGTACATTTATGGTGGAAGAGAAAAAACTTTCTGGGGGACTAAGGTGAAAAGCAGCAAAGAGGGCAACATTTGTCCCCAACCTCACATTGAAATCTCCTCCAATAACTACTTGTGAGTAAGAGAAGTATATTAAAATATCCTCTATGTAAGCTCCAAACCCTTGCCACACTAAGTCAATCTGCCTATGCAAATGCTATTTTTTTGGGGGAGTAATTATACATTTACAAATAGTATTGCACATCAGGCAAACTTGACCAGCACCACAATAGCATATTGCTCATACGAAGGGAGTATTCTTAATGACATATGGAGTTTGGTAGAGACCAAGACATTTATGCCACCTTTTGGCCTGCCCTTCTTAGTGCTAGGACTGGCAAAAAGTTGGTGGACCGTATATCCGTTTAGTTCAGTTGGGTTTAAAGCCCAAGTTAAAATATCAAACTTGGAAAGGTATTTGATGAAAGAGTCATCTCAGTCCTTGCCTTTCCACCCTGCGATGTTCCAAGAGAGTACTGAGATGTGTTTCAGAGAGGTTATCTGTCAGTCTGTCATATCTGAAGGTGGTAGAGATGCCTATGAAATCATCTGATCCTCCTTCGTGTTTAATGGGGCATGCCTAAGCATAGAGGTAGCTTGTATGGTTATGAGCTCCAGACCATCTGGCTGCAGCAGAGCAGGTTGAGGCATAGCTTTATTAAGTGCAGTGTGGCTTAAAAGGGGAGGAGCTTGAATTGGAGATGGAAATGTTGTGTCTGATAGGATCCAAAACTAACACCGAGTCTACCACTCAAAACGAATGTGCTCTTGCTTTGGCATCATGATAGGTTTTGTATATCTTGTGGATTTCTTGAAGATGTTTGGCTGTGATGTCTTGAATATCTTGTAACCTCTTCTGCAATTCTCTGATGTACTTAGCCACTGGGACTGAAGTATCAGGAACTGAACCTTCCCACTGAGCTCTGAGTAACTTCAGCGGACCTCTCAAATTTCTTCCTAGAATCATATCAGTTGACGTATACCATCCTAAAGACTCATGGGGGGGGGAGTTCTATAAGCAAGGCATCAGATGATATCTTCTGATGTTCATTGTAATGGAACTCAGAAGTAGGAGTGAAGCTAGCCGAGAATTATCTGAGTTACAAAAATGAAAAAATAACTCATAAAATCAATGAAAAATATAAAATACTTATCAGATACAATCATATATTATTGCCTGAAAAATAATAAAGCCTATGATATTCTCACTAGCTTAATACTATGAAAAATACAAGCCTAAGCTGGCTAGGTCTAAATCTAACTGACTACATCTTGAAGCCTAACCTCCAAAAGCAAGAGTTTCTCACAGACTTAAGTACAAACTTCTCTTCTCCCAGAGCCGAGACGTTTCTGTATGTCACGGGAAATAATTCACCAATGGAAGCTGTCTAATTTTCTCTAACTTGGCTTATTATGTCTTGACTGTTACATTCCTTAGATAAGAGTCTAAATCACACTATATCCCATCATGCTAATTTATTTACATGCTGTATCCCATCAACCTAATTCTGTTACATGCCTGCCTTTGGGAAATAAAAATCTTGAATGCTATTTAACATTTTTATGAAACAACAAGTACATGCTATATAAGTGTATATATGTGTCATTCTAGCAAAATATATGAAGAACAAACGCAATATGGATACCAAAATTCTAAACAATACGTAACTTGAAAAATTATGCTTAAAATACTGTTTAGTAAACATTGGCTCTACAATACTGTATTCTTAACATGGCTATTACTCCTTTAAACAGGGCTAAGTAACACCAATCTGGAAGTTCTCATGAGTAGAACAGAAAATAATCTTGATAGCTTCAAACCCCACATCTTGGCTAGGATCATGTCCAGAATTAGGAACTTTCTCTCTGGAATCTGTACCTGGTTTCAAAAGAAATACATCAGAAACCTTGGAAACATCAACATTTTTGTCAAAACCCATAAGATCATTAGCATCAGCATCTGAAAAAGAAAACATTTGGTTAACTGACTTCTCCTCTGTAGCAGACTCCTGTGGAGAAAACAGTAAAGGGTTAGCCTTAGCTCTAACAATTTTAGACAATCTAGACTGTTGGATGTCGTCTTGTTCCTTGGCCTGGATAACATTGACAGTAGACATTTCGTTGTGTTGACTCTGCTGTTCCATCAAATGTTTTTTATAAAGTAAATCAGTTCCAACTAGGTATTTGATTTTCTGTTCAGGAGGATGTACAAGGACAACTGTCTCCTTCAAAGGCTTGGAATTTCACTTTGAGTCTGGAAGAGTAGCAAGGTGAATTTTCAATTCTGATTGTTGAGTTACATATGGCAAAATTGGAAACTGGACAACCTGTAAAATGTCGCTTTCTTGTAAGAATTCACTGGAAATTGAAGATATTTCTGCTCCTGTGTCAATGAAAGACGGGACATTAATTGTTCCAGAGTTTCTTTGAATAGTTACCACAGTTGAGAATTGTTTTCTGGCCCATTCTCTTTGCTTGTCAGGAATCAGTTCCTCTCTCTGCAGAATTTTTACAGTTTGGTAGCAATTCCTGTTGTACACCAATAGATGCAAGCATGGAAACAGATTGAGTATGTGGTAGTTGTGTTGAAGCCTGCAAGGACGGGTGTGTTTGATATGAATGCCCTTCAGACAAGGGGCAGTCAGGTCTGGGAGAGACTGAGACCAACACCACATCTCCGTAATTCCGCTCAGCATTTCCGCTGGGGAAACACCTTATACGTGACTCAAGTGTCTAATCCTACCATTTTGACTAGAAAAATAACAACCATCAATATATATGATTGAATCTGGATTTGTTTTTTAAAAAAGGCTCTCAGATGCACAGCTTCCTTTGTGCTGCATGCTAAAATAAAACATGCCTTTTGCCTTCACTTTGGGAGGAAAATACTTCAGGTAGCCTTTGGACTTTAGCCTTCATCCGTGAGAAGACAGATGCCCTCTGCTTCTCAGCCAGCAACGTTTACAGCAAGAGTCCATCCATGAGATCAAGGCTTCTTCTAACTGGATGTCTGGAAAAAAAACTTCGATAAATCATTGTTTCAGTGTTCCCTCAGCTGCTCAGAATTTAATTTGATAAGAAAACACAGATTTTCAGCCCTCATGCTAATTTCTTTACATCCTTTGTCCCATCATCCTAAATCCATTACATTCTTGAATGAAAGCTTTCACCGTCTTGAACAGAGTTTGCTGCTGTCTTTCGATGGTGCCATGAGATTGGGCATGGTACGCAATGCTCATCTGTTGCCGTGTTCCTGTTAACTCGCAAAGCTTCATCATCAGCTCACCTGTGAAACTTTTGGCTTGATCTGAGACTAATACATTAGGCCATCCGACATGTGAAATGACCTCTAGAAAAGCTTTAGCAACTTGTTTTGCAGTAGTTGAAGTAGCAACTACTTCCACCCACTTGGTGACTGGACAAGTGAAACAGATCAAGTACTTACTACTCTCTGGTAGAAGCCCAAAAATATACATTTTCAAAGTGAAAAAATGTTCCTATTAAAGGAAATTCTTCCATATTTGTTTTTGTAGTATCAGTTGGATAACGTACTCTCTGACAAGCATAACAGGATAAACAACATTTTTTCACATCTTTGCAGATGTCTGGCCAAAACAAATGGTTACTGATCTTAATTTGAGTTTTCTTCATCCCCATGTGTCCTGAAATAGAATTATGTGCCATCTTCAAAACTACTTCTTTGTAGTGCTTAGGAACTACCAACTACAAATGTGGAGCCACTGTAGTGTTATTGTCATTTAGCTTCTCTATGTAGAGTAGCTTCTGGCCTTCTGGACCCTTCCAGCAAAATCTGGCCTGCCTACCTGAACCTTAAAATATATCCATATCAACAAGACCTCTGGCATCAGCTAATGTAGGACATGACAATTGTTCTTGCCTCAAAAGTGGTCAGCTCCAGAAGGGAAAGTGCTGAATCACAGGGAGCATGGTATGCCAGCACTATCCCAGTTCCTTCCCTGCCCTCAATTGCTACATGGAGGACCTCAAGACCTGGAACTGCCAATGCTGAGAATCTGACAGCCTCAAGGGTGTTTTTCTATACAGTGGCTACCCCGCCCCTTCAATCTACTCTTTTTTCCTTCATCAAATCAGAGTGTTTCCTCCAACTGCTGTTTCGCTCCTTCTCTCTCCTGTTCCTCTTGTCTTTTTTTTTAAACACACCTGTTCCCTTGCTTTCTGCTTCACCAGCCATTCACCCCAGTCTTCCTTCTTAGGGGCAGGCGGCACTCCTCCTGATACTACTTTTTACGTTAGACCGGGTCTCCTCAGCAGGTGATGTTATCTGTACAAGCTGTAAACACCAACTGTATCAATATAATTGTTGGTTTCGCCAGAGAAACAGCGATTACAAAATCCTCCTCATCATGATGAGTTTAGGGAAAACGCCAAACTCCATCCAAATTAATGAAAAGAGAAAAGTAAAGAAAAATATTCAAAATAAATGAGTGAAAGTGCCAAAAGAAAATAGAAATGTGAAGCCCAAAAATAAGATAAAAATAAGGAGTAGAGCAGCAAGATACTAAGATGTTAACCGTCCCCATCTTTTAAAAAAAATGGAAACCAACACCTCCCTTCCTGCAAGCATTGCCTCAGCTAAAACTGCTCACAACCTGGAGTTCAATTCCAGGTAGCAGACTCAAGGTTCACTCAGCCTTCCATCCTTCTTTGTTTGGTAAAATAAGTACACAGCTTGGTGGGTGTTGGGGGGCAGTGTGTAGCCTGCATAATTAAATTTTAAACCACCCAGAAAATGCTTTAAGCACTATGGGGCGGTAGATGAGCAGTATACTGTATAAGTAGAACTGTCTCCTCAATATTGAGACTGTGGAAGTCTACTCAAGCTCAGTTTGTTTGATATTTGTATTTTAATGTAAAATTGCTGCACACTGCTCTGAGTTCCTTTGGGAAGACAGTTGGTATATAAATAAATACCATCAGGTTTCAGTGCCACATGCTTCTGCTACTCCAGTCTGCTCTAGGTCAGTGTCAAGGTCACCATATTGGTGTACCAGGTCCCCATTTATCCTCATGTCCCTGTATATCAGCCTTGCAAATGTAAACTGATGTCTCACCACCTAACTGCCTGTCAGCATCTTCTCAATATTGTCCCACCTCCATTGCTGGACCCCAGTTTTCCACTTACCTTCTTTCCAGCACAGCTGTATCCAACCTCCACTCCTGCTGCCCCTTTAGAGGATGATGTTCCACTGGCACCTGTAACCCAAGACTATACAGTCTGTTTCTGACAGTGACATACCACACAACTCCAAGGCACCTCTATTATCTCCCCCTGACTCTGCAGTTTAGGATGAGGCTTCCATCTCTCTAATGGAGTACTTTGCACCCTGATGACTTCATAGAGAGGATGCTTAAACCTGAAGTTATTAAAACCATAGACTCATAGAATTGGAAGAGACCTCAAGGGCCATCCAGTCCAATCCCCTTCCGTACAGGAACTGTCAAGTATTTTTGCAATTTGTTCTGCCAGTGGAAATAAATTACTTATTGAATAATTACATAGACAGAAGCAGAAGCAGACAAAGTCAGAGCTTACTTAAAAACCAACAGCTATATTACATATATATATAGATAAGTTACATAACGAAAAATCAACAGTATAAGAGCATTTCAGCATATATAGCAGACATAATTAGCACATGGCATAGAGAGACAATGAATGGTGGGTCAGTTACTCACAAAGGCCCATTGAACACTGATTAACAGAGCACTTATATACATTTGTCTATTCAGTCAAGTAACACATTGCAACATGGCTCTTGCAGCACCTTGCATCAGCCAAACTCATCTAAACCCACCTGCAGAAAAAACCTTTAGACTGAATCACTGTGACTTTGAATACTTGCAGACTCCATCTGAGAAATCAATTAAATACATACAGACCATTAATTTATACACCTGCCTAATACGTAGTTCCACTAACTAATATCCAACAGGAATCCCCATCAAAGTACCCTCAACACATGGCCATCCATCCTCTGCTTAAAAACCTCCAAAGGAGGAGACTCCACCACCCTCCATAGCAGCATATCCCACTGCTGAACAGCTCTAACTGTCATGAAGTTCTTCCTAATGTTCAAATGGAATCTCTTTTCCTGTAGTTTAAGACCACTACCTCGTGTCCTAGTCTCTGAAGACATGGAAAACAAACCAGAAATAAGATATTTCTTCCAGACCCACAATCATCTTGGTTGCCCTCCTCTGGACCCGTTCAAGGTTGTCAGCATCCTTTTTAAATTGACGTGTACAGAGCTAGACACAGTACTTCAGGTGGGGTCTTAACAGAGCCGAATAGAATGGTACTATTACTTCTCTTGATCTATAAACTATCCTTCTGTTGATGCAACCAAGATTCATGTTGGCTTTCTTGGCTGCCGCATCACACTGCTGACTCATGTTCAGTTTGGGAGTCTTGGTGGACCACAAGACTCTGGAAGTTTTCCAGAGTCTTGGTGGACCACATTTTCCAGCCAGGTGTTTTCCACCCTATATCCTGATATGGAATTTTTTCACCAGTTCATCTGGGAATGCTTTTGTCTCCTTATAGCACACCTGCCTGAAGACAGGAAGTCTCTAGGTCTTTCTTTTCAACAGGAGGATTATGATCTGGCTGGTCAGTAGATTCATTCTTCTGATTATGTTGCAGATTGCTAAGAGCATGGTAATAGGGATAACCATTTGTAGCCATGCGTGGCTTAGATCAGTCGGCATGTCTGCAGACTTTAGGCCTCACATTGAAGACCTGGTGTTCGAGGGAACATGGTCTTTTCCATAAAACCACGGATGATTTCTTGCAGTTCTTCAAGAAAAAACTACAGCTGAACTCCTAGCAGGGTTGCCACAAGTCTGGAAATCCTGGAAAAGCCAGTGGGGGGGAAATGGTTTGGAAATCCTGGAAAAGTCAGAGGCGAATGTAGATAGTGATAGAAAAAATGGATTTGGACTAGAGGTGGGTGTTATCGCTAATCTTCAAAATCGTTAATCGCCCGCTAACCATAATTACTGCATTTTTCACTCTATAATATGCACTTCCCCCCTCTGAAAAGTAAGGGGAATAGGGCAGGAGTGTTGTGGGGAGGGTTAAGGGTTGTGGGGGGTTTGGGGGTTAGATTTTGGGGTGTGCATGGTTTGGGGTAGGTGTCTGGGGGGAAATGGGGGTGTGATCATTATGTGGGGCTTTCTTCCCTCATTGGTGTGTGTGCGTGCTCAAGCAACAGCTGCCCATGCACACACACCAAACGGGGAGCATCCTTTTCTGCACATAGTTTAAAAGAACAAAAAAAGAACCCACCCTCATTTTGGGGGGCCGATTGATCCCTTTGAATGTGAGGATAGGAGGGAGTGGGTGCACATTTTAGATGGCTTGGCCTGTTTTTTAAAAGCTGTTTTAAGGTTATAAGGAAAAAAACCCTGCAAAAGCAGTTTTTTAACTGCTTTTGCATTACTTCCCATAAGTCGATGTACCACTGTTAGAGCTAATATTTAGAATATTTTTCTTGTTTTCATTAAAATATTTCTCTTTTCATGTTTTGTGAGTTCATGCATTTTAATTTTTATTTATAATTTTTACCATCCACACATTTATTTCAGCGCCATAATATCAATGGTTTGTTTCAAATGTTCAGAAAAGTCAATCTGCTGGTGCTTTAAGTAAAGAAAGGGGGGGTCAGGGAAAAACTAAAATTTTGGCCTGGAAATCCTGTAAAGGTCAGGGAAATTTGTGAATGGAAATTTGTGGCAACCCTTTCTAGGCTTCAGCATACAACAACCTTTACAGTCATAGAGCCTCTACTGGAAATAAACCTACCATGTCCACCAGGGCCGTCCACCAGTGGATAAGTCACTTTTTCATCAGCAAGTCACATTTAATTCTCTTTCATGAAATCCATCATCTAGTATCTGTCCTTAATTCACAAACTGCTTGTGCATACCTTCCTCAGGTCATGTCAGGAGGTTTGCCACTTCACAAGAATCCACAGTGATCTCCATCCAGGGACTGTTAGGTCTAATGGCCTTGACCATAGCTATGGTCCCACACACCATACTGCACATGAGACCATTTTAACTCTGTGTGTGTTGTGTCATTACAGTCATTTCCGACTCTTCATGTCCCCATGTCCATGGAGTTTTCTTGGCAAGAACACTGGAGTGGTTTGCCAGTTTCTATTCCAGGTGCCTACAGCACCTGGTACCTCCTAAACTACAACTATCAAATGGATATACAGTCCCAAAAGTTCCTTCCTCAGCAACTCCTCTGGTGGATCACCCACCGTCTCTTGACCCTTCTCACCCTTCTCACAACTTTCTCTCACCCTTCTCACAACCTCAGCCCAAACTGATGATAGACAGTGATGCCAGCACCTCCTCCTTGCCTTGGCAAGGCCATCAATGACTATGGTTTCCATGTGAACAGACACACCATATTCCAGAATGCTCTGGATCTGAAATAAAGGAATCATAACATCTTGGAGTTTGATTCTCTCCATAGAACACTTGATGATCTCCAGGTCATCACAGAATCATAGAGTTGGAAGAGACTTCAAGGGCCATCTAGTCCAACCCCCTGCCATGCAGGAACCCCCATCACAGTATTTTCGACATATGTCCATCCACCCTCTGCTTAAAAACCTCCAAAGAATGAGACTGCACCACCCTCCGTGGCAGCACATTCCACTGCTGAACAGCTCTAACTGTCATGAAGTTCTTCTTAATGTTCAAATGGAATCTCTTTTCCTGTAGTTTAAGACCACTACCTCGTGTCCTAGTCTCTGAAGCCATGGAAAACAAACCATTCCCCTCTTCAATGTGACATCCTTTCAAATATTTAAACATAGCTATCATATCCCCTCTCAGCCTTCTTTTTATAAGGCTAAACATTTCCAGCTCCCTAAGCCGCTCTACATAAATAAGACATTTCTTCCAGACCCACAATCATCTTGGTTGCCCTCCTCTGGACCCGTTCAAGGTTGTCAGCATCCTTTTTAAATTGACGTGTACAGAGCTAGACACAGTACTTCAGGTGGGGTCTTAACAGAGCCGAATAGAATGGTACTATTACTTCTCTTGATCTATAAACTATCCTTCTGTTGATGCAACCAAGATTCATGTTGGCTTTCTTGGCTGCCGCATCACACTGCTGACTCATGTTCAGTTTGGGAGTCTTGGTGGACCACAAGACTCTGGAAGTTTTCCAGAGTCTTGGTGGACCACATTTTCCAGCCAGGTGTTTTCCACCCTATATCTGTGCAATTCATTCTTTATGCACCAACCTATATTTCCCTCTTTTGAACCCCAGTCTTCAGGGTACTCAGGGTTTTCTCCAAAAAGGAAGAAAGAGATCCACTGGGACAAAGATTAGATGAGGTAGGATGGGAATTATAGCATAGAATAGGTAGAGAGCTGGTACAGGAACACCTGGAAACATTAAATGAATTTAAGTCTCCGGTGACAGATGAATTACACCCAAGGATATTAAAAGAACTGGTGCAAGTAATTTCAGAACCATTGGCAATAATATTTGAGAAGTCCTGGAGAACAGGGGAAGTCCCCATCGACTGGAGGAGGGCTAATGTTGTCCCCATCTTCAAAAAGGGAAAAAAAGAGGACCCAAATAATTACCGCCCAATCAACTTGACTTCAATTCCTGGAAAGATCCTAGAGAAGATTATTAAACAGGCAGTCTGCAAATATTTAACAAACAATGCTGTCATTACAAGAAGTCAATACGGGTTTCTTAAAAACAAGTCATGCCAGACTAATTTGATCTCTTTCTTTGATAGAATTACAGGCCTAGTGGATGAGGGGAATGCTGTGGATATTGTTTATCTGGACCTTAGTAAGGCCTTTGATAAGGTTCCCCATGGTATTCTTGCTAAGAAGTTAGTAGAAAGTGGGATAGATAGTGCTACTGTTAGGTGGATTTGTAATTGGTTGACTAATCGCACCCAAAGGGTGACCATAAATGGCCTCTCTTCAGCTTGGAGAGACGTGACCAGTGGGGTGCCCCAGGGTTCTGTTCTGGGTCCAGTGCTGTTCAATATCTTTATTAACAACTTGGAGGAAGGAATAAAGAGTATGCTAATTAAATTTGCAGATGATACCAAATTGGGAGGGGCTGCAAATTCCCTAGAGGATAGGATGAAAATCCAAAAAGACCTTGACAGACTAGAGTGCTGGGCCAAAGCTAACAAAATGGATATCAACAGAGGGAAATGTAGGGTACTACATTTAGGTAAAAATGAATTGCACAAATATAAGATGGGGGATACTTGGCTGGAGGATAGTACCTATGAAAGGGATCTGGGAGTCTTGGTGGACCACAAATTGAACATGAGTCAGCAGTGTGATGCGGCGGCCAGGAAAGCCAATTCGATTCTTGGTTGTATCAACAGAATGTTTAGCCTCTCTAAAAGAAGACTGAGAGGGGATATGATAGCTATGTTTAAATATTTGAAAGGATGTCATATTG
This sequence comes from Phrynocephalus forsythii, assembly GCA_029282475.1. Lineage (NCBI taxonomy): Eukaryota > Metazoa > Chordata > Lepidosauria > Squamata > Agamidae > Phrynocephalus > Phrynocephalus forsythii. Next base: position 3,120,210 of record JAPFRF010000005.1, on the reverse strand, counting down.
AAGAGGGAACAGGTTTGTTTTCCATGGCTTCAGAGACTAGGACTCGGGGCAATGGTTTCAAACTACAGGAAAAGAGATTCCATTTGAACATTAGGAAGAACTTCATGACAGTTAGAGCTATTCGGCAGTGGAATATGCTGCCACGGAGGGTGGTTGAGTCTCCTTCTTTGGAGGTTTTTAAGCAGAGGCTGGATGGCCATCTGTCGGAAATATTGTGATGGGGGTTCCTGCATGGCAGGGGGTTGGACTAGATGGCCCTTGAGGTCTCTTCCAACTCTATGATTCTAAGAACCTCTTTGTCAACAAGACTGTACATGTTGCCACACACAAAGTGACAGCTGTAACAAACCAGGGTACATGAGATCCCTCCCTTTCCTCTACCTCATCATCCACATATGGGACTAGTGCATTGCCCATGGTGATACATGTTTCTAGATATGACAACACCACAGCCGATGCTTTCAGCCTCACTTTGGCACAAATGCATGAATGGTAACTGTCTTGAAGCATCTTCACTGCTCTTGCTTTCTGTAGGGACAGCCTCACATAGATGTCTTTTCCTCTGCTTCCACCTTTATTGTTCTTGATCTGGCGCAGGGAGGCCTTCTATGGGAGATGCCTTCACCATCCCCTGGACACTAGCCCTACTGTACATGTTCCCACCATTACCACCTATTCTGCTAATAGTCAACAATCAATAGGAAAATTCATCCTAGTGACTCCATGTTGTCTGAGGCAGCCATGGTTTGCAATTCCTCTCCTGATATCCTGTGACAGAAAGTGACTCCCTCTCTGCCACAGCCTCCTTTCTGCCTCAGACTAACAAGTCTGGAGGATTGTCTCCCAATAATATTTTGTCTAAAATCAGGAAGCTGTCCATTTTATGGTTGAGAGGAGAACAAATTCCTCATATTTTCCTCCTCTGTTGAGAGTATGGCCACCTCTGCATCTTTATGTTCTTAAATTTTTTTCTGCATCTTAAATGATCTGTACTTGAATTCTGCACTTTTGAAAGTTTGTTTGGCCACACTTGTAACACACCAGCCACAAGGCCTCTCCTCTTCACTCCTGCTTGGTCTTTTTCTTTAGTCCTCATTCAGCTCGCTTCTTTTTGAATCCTTAGCAATCACTGACTTAATTAAGACAGTCTTCTTATTGCCTGTTATATCTGCCCAGCAGATAAATGAGCTTAAATCCCCCTGGTATGACTATCCATACATCCAGTTCCATAAGGATAAGGTTACCTTGTACTCAGACACCTCCTTCCAAATATCTCAGTTGTTGGTCCTCCCTACCTTTTATCCCTCTTCAACCTCAAACCTGGAAAAGAGATTACACACCTTAGATATCTGAAGAGCAGTTATATTCTGCCTTTGCAGTACCAAGAATTTCAGAACCACACCAAGGCTCTTTGTGTGTCACTAAGGTCTGGCCAAAGGTTATTCAGTCTCCTCCCAGTGTCTTTCTTGCTGAGTTATTAATACTACTGCTGTTGCTTATGCCACAATCAAGATAGACCTCCCGCCACACATATGGGGTCATTCTACGCAATCCATCACATGTTCTGCAGCTTTTGTACATGGCATTTACGTTTAAACCATCAGCGTGGCAACCACCTGGACACATCCACTTACCTTTGCAGTGCACTACAGATTGGATTTGTGAGCAGAAAATGATGCATTTTTGTAGGTCTGCCCTGCCTGCTATACTGATTAGACATGGGCACGACCAGAAAAAATGACGTTTCGAGTTTTTGCTTGTCGGAGTGGGTCCGTTTCGGGTCGTTTCCGTTTGTCGTGAAATTTTTCAAAAAATTGTCATTTCTGTTTGTCGTTTCCACTGCGATGACTTCCCAGAGCATAGGGGCGTCCCGCAATCAGGGCTGGCGCTAGGTGTTTTTGCGCCCTAGGCGGTGGGGCGGGCAAGCGGGCAGGCGGGCGCGCGGGCAGACGGGCGAGTGGACAGTTAGGATATCACTTAGGAATAGGTTCTGTTCTTGGCTTGCACCCCAAATGTGTGTGTGTGCAAGCAAATTTAAGTTGGGAAAATAGAAAATAAATGGTAGTATATAATATATTTTTAAAATAAATCCACACCTCCCACTCCCCGTCGAACCTCCCCCTTTATCCAATATCAGAAAAAAATCCTCACAAACTGCCAGAGAAGAAATAAAGAATAAACTGCTATTCCCTTCAGCAGACAAAGCTGCAGGGAATCAAAGAAATTATTTTCTAAATCCTTTTCCCTCCCTGCCTGCCTAACTTAAATCCTAAAGCCTCCAGCCTCCCTCCTCAATCTCGATCGGATCACACCAGCACCAGCAGCCAGCCCTCCTCGCTCAACCACATCCATACACCTGACTGAGATTTCTGGAAGGTGCCTCGGCTTTTTATGCCCTCCGAGACATCCAAAAGTGTCAGTCAAAAACCTGGCGATGCCATTGGTGGAATGGTTCAAACAATTTGCATGGTCCCATCCCATGCCCAGCCCAAATGGGCAGGTCTAAAAAAATAAAAAATAAAATGAAATAAAATAAAAACTATATGACATTTTATTGCTATAAAAAACCCACTGCTGCTACTATAAAAATTCAGTCATTTAAAATAAATAAATTTCACATGTTTCTGTGGTGATTTGGTGTGTTTTTTGACCATGATTTCAAAAGAAAAATTGTGGTCGCCATTTTGGATCCCCCCCACTGCATGGCATGGCGAGACGACGAGGCTGACCCCCCCCCAGCCTGGTGCAAGGAGCCCAGGACAGGAGAAGAGGGGGGGGAAGGCCGGGGACCCCCCAGAAACCACCCCTCTGGTAGGTGGCAAAGCCTCAGGCAGGCATATTTTCACCTGCTTTTTTCGCCAGGAGTTGGGTTTTTTTAAAAAAGAACTTTTAAAAACTTTTTCTGTGCTTCGCATTGCGCGATCGCTGCGATGCCACAAACGGAAACGAAAAACCCGACCAAATTTTTTTTTCCAGTTCGAGTTCGAGTTCTGACGGCTTAATTACCGTTACCGTTTCCGTTACATAACGGAAACGATAACCGAAAACGGAAACGACAATTTCGCCGAGTCGTGCCCATGTCTAATACTGATGTGACTCCCTCCACTAGTACAAAGCTTGCTACTCACTCATTGTGTGAATGCATAGAGGCCATTTTAAAAAAAGCAGGTCACCACCTGTAACATCAGCTTTCAGTGGATAGCTGTGTACTTAGACAACCCGCTCTCCTCCTCGCTACTGTCCCACCAATCTCTCACTGCAGCGGACACAGGAGGAACTAACACGCAGAAGTGGGGCTCCCATTATATCCTCTGGGAACATGATGGTAAGGGGTCTGGAACATTCTGAAGGATCACAAAATAACCATTGTGTGAATACATAGAGGCCCACTCAAAGAACTGACATGACAGATGAACCTGCTGTTCAGTTATCCTATGCAAAAAGTGATTAACATTTTTAAAATTGCTAGTGTTTTGTCTTATATAAGCAAGTACATTCTCTTGTTGACCACTGATAGATAGTAATACAAAGAAAGACAGAGAATTAATAAGTAGTTCTAAGAACTAATAAGTCTGAGCAAAAAGTTCATCACTGAACACCTGCTTCCACCAAGATCAGCCCCTGATAACCTTTTCTCTCAAATCGGCCCTAGTTTTCTTCTTTTGACTCAAAACCAGGTCTGTTGTGAAACATATTATCCAATCAGTGGTTTCCATACTTGGCCCCCAGATATCTTGGAGCACAACACAGGCAATGTTCTGGGCTTGTGGAGGTTGTAGTCTAAGTACATATTGGCTCCCAACTTCGTTAGCCAGTACTGCATCTGGTATCCCATTTTTTAAAAAGCATGTTATAATGCATAAAGGTTTTGATGAGGCGCCATCTTAAGATGTGTCTTGATTTCTTTTAGGCCAGATGCACTTCTGGATCAAGGCCAAATGGTTGATCAGGCAGTTTACCCAGGAGAACAGAGTCAGCTGGACTCCCATATGAAGACAGACACATTCAAAGAACCCAGTGAAGAGAGCATACAGAAATCTTTGAACAGGTCTTTAGAAGACGCACAGTCTTGCCCAACTGACACATCAGATCTTCCAGGAAGTTCTGAAGTAACTACAGAACACGTTTCACAGATCTCCAAAGAAGAGCCTGTGCCCATAGAAGACAGTAATCATTCCCTGAGGAGGAGCTTTTTACATGGATCTAGCCATTCTCTGAAATCTGAAGAACAAGGGGAGGACACACACACCGGTGTTTCTAAAGTAAACAGCAGACACGTTGAACCAAAAGAAGCCGTGGTTGAAAGAGTGGATAACAAACCAAAAAAGGAAGGGTTCACAACTAGTAGGCTGCCTGAAGGACCAAGACCTGAAAAATCCTTCAAACCTAAATCTGAAACCAGATGGGGCCCAAGACCAAGCTATGGCAGGAGAGAAGAAGGTAGTGACAGGCCAGTACGAAGATCTGGACCTATTAAAAAGCCTATTCTTAGAGACATGAAAGAAGAGCGTGAACAAAGAGAAGAACGTGAGCAGAAGAAGGAACGAGAGGGGGGGAAACTACTGGGAAGTGAGAAAGTTGGCAAAACGGAGAAAAGGGAACAGCTGCAGGTGCCACCTGCCAAGCTAGAACCAGAAATGGCCATTACAGACAGTAAAAAATCCTTGCAAAGTACACCACAGGCTTCAGAGTCTGCAGACAGTCCCTTGGGGTCTATAGTTACACCTGCTGTGCAGCAGCCTCCTATCATGCCACAGGCAGCAGTGATTCCACCAGTGTCTCAGCAGCCACCTACGGTCCAGTCCCCTGCACCTGTAGTTCCACAGTCTCCTAGTCCACAAGCTGGAGCTGAACTTCAATCCCTTACTGTCCAGCAGCAGCCAGTTCAGCAACCTTCCAGTACGACAAAGGAAGAAAAACAGCCAGAGAAATTAGTTAACAAAGAAGAAACCATAGAGAGACCACGAATGGAAACCAGACCTGTAAAAAGAGAACCTGGTTTGCCTCCTAGAACGTACTGGAAAGAAGCTAGGGAACGTGACTGGTTTCCAGACCAAGGATACAGGGGCCGTGGCCGTGGGGAGTATTATTCTAGGGGACGTAGCTACAGAGGTTCTTATGGAGGAAGGGGCCGAGGTGGCAGAGGCCATAATAGAGACTACCCTCATTACAGAGACAACAAGCCTAGAGTGGAGCATGTGCCTTCTGGTCCTCTGAGACAGAGAGAGGAGAGTGAAACCCGTAGTGAGAGTTCTGATTTTGAAGTAGTTCCAAAACGGCGGCGGCAAAGAGGCTCAGAAACTGACTCTGACAGTGAGGTGCATGAAAGTGCAAGTGATACCCTTCTATCAGACAAGGACAGTTTGAGCAAAGGCAAACATCCTAAAGGGGAAGAAAAAGTAGAAGCAAAAAAGCCTGTAAAGCCCTTTTTATCTTTCAAGCCTGAAAACAATGTTCATGGGGAAAACCGAGTTCTAGACAAAACATACATGAAAGAAGAGGAAAATAAACCAAAACCAGGTTTTCTTCCTAAAGGAGAACCTTCCAGACGTGGAAGAGGGGGGATGTTTAGACGTGGAGGGAGGGATCCAGTTGGCCGACCACCTCGGCAATCCACTCTTAGGAGACCGGGATACAGAGAGACACAGTGGAACCCTAGACAGACAGAAGCCACCAAAGTGGAAGATGGGGAATCCCAGCGAAGGCATGAACATTATGGCTCTGTACCATTGGATAAAAGGCCACCTGCAAAGTTTGAGAGGAAATTTGATCCTGCTAGGGAAAGGCCTCGAAGACAAAGGCCTGCACGACCTCCTAGACAGGATAAGCCCCCACGATTTAGGCGTCTGAAAGAGAGAGAGGCAGCATCAAAAATAAACGAAGCTACAACCAGCTCATCCTCAGGTGCTGCAGTGAGCAATGCTATTAATGAGCAGCCATGTACTGCTTTGGATGTTTCCGGGAGTAAGACACCAGACCTGTCCAATCAGAACTCCTCAGATCAAGCAAATGAAGAATGGGAAACTGCGTCTGAAAGTAGTGATTTTAATGAGAGGCGTGAGAGAGATGAGAAGAAATTAGCAGATGTTCCTGCACAGGTAACCGCTAAAACAGGGGATGGTACACAAACCCCCAAAAGAGAAATAGCTAAGAGAAGTTTTTCTAGTCAGCGACCAGGGATTGATCGGCTAAATCGTCGAGGTAATAGTGGACCATCAAAATCAGGACGAAACTTCTCAGGCCCAAGAAATGAAAGGAGAAGTGGCCCTCCATCAAGAACTGGAAAAAGAGGGTAAGTTTCTCTACCACTAGAAAATAGTTTTGATGTGAGACAGCTGTGTTAATGTGGTGTTGTTGTTGTTTAGAAGAGGGTAGTCTGGCAAGCAGGTGGCAGATCTTCTGTCTCAAATCCAAAACAACACAGAGCAACATATACACAGAAAATTCAGTGCATTTATAAATTAGTGAGGTGACACTATATGTTGAATACCCCAAAAGGGAGCAAATACTTAATGCAGGAAGTGTCCTTATATTTCCTTTGAAGCAATTATATTGACTTTAAAGGAAGCTGTTACTGATAATCACATAATAGGAATTTTGCAAATCAGCCCACAAAAAGGATCAAGTTATTGCTATTGTACCGGTAGGTAAGTTATTAAAATTTAAATCAGGCCTGCCCAAAGTCTGGCCCGGGGGCCAAATCCGACCCGTCAGGACATTCTGAGTGGCCCGCGGCTGGCTGGCCCACCCCTCCCTCCCCCTCCTTCGCCCCAGGTTTTTTTTTTTAAAAAATCTGCAAACACTGACACCGCTGGGAAGCTTGGGTGGATGGGCGGTCTCCCGCCACCGGCACCGCAGGGGGAAGTGTGGGGGTGGGCAGGCCAGCGGGCCTCTGCCACCGCTAAACAGCTTTGGGGTGGGCTGGCGGGCAAGCCGTTCCCACCGCTGGGGAGCTTGGGGGGGGGTGCAAGGTCGCACAGATCACCTCTTCCAAGGGGCGACCTGTGGCCGTGGCTCCCTGTGCTTCCTTTGGTCCCCACCTTCCTTCCTCCCTCCCTCCCTTGGTCCCCACCTCCCTCCCTCCCTCCCTTCCTTGTTTCCCACCTTCCTTCCTTCCTCTCTTGGTTTCCACCTTCCTCCATGGCTCCCTTGGTCCCCGCCTTCGTTCCTGCAGGTGGGGCTTATGGGTCAGTGAGTGGGGCTTGCAGTGGGGTGGCAGGGTCGGGGAGCAACCGGCCCCTGGTACATTCTCAGCCACCAAATCTGGCCCTCCTTACAAAAAGTTTGGGCACCCCTGATTTAAATCAATGCATCAGAAGAAATGAAATATGGTTGGGATGGTCTGTGTATAGGTGTCACACCATGCTGCTACTAGGAGACTATAAAATGCTGCTGAGGTCCTTCAGTTTATAATGTGGATTTGAATTCCAGAAGGAAGTGAGGTCTTTGGAATAATTAACCCATGATAGTTCAGTCTGTTGTTCAACTGAAACTTAAACAAAAATATTTTTAAGTTGATAATGAGAAAAATAGTTACTTACCAAATTGTTACTTACAAAAAAAAAAAAAGGTGCAGGACTCATGAGCTTAGTACCCTTGCTCCTGTGAAGATATTTCTTAAGGCCTCTTCAAAGAAGTATTTTCCTTTGTAAGATTAAAAAGAATTGGCCAAAAAGGGTTTCAGGTGACAGCAAGGGAAGAAGGGGGAATGGCATTCTTGGATAAAGGAGGGGTGTTTCTGAGTAATACTATAAAGATGGATGATTAATACTATAAAGATGGAGAAAGAAGGGTTCTTTTGTAGCTGAAATACTTCTTATTTACTAGCCACCTGAAGAAGTCATACTTTCTAGAAATAATTTCAGATTGAGGAAGCAAAGTAAAACTTCACAGATGAACCCATAGGGTATCTAACCAAGAACTACTGGCATTAATTGAAGATCCCAGAGGAGGACATTTTGAACTGCAAATAGATGCCAGATCTTGAATGTGATTGCCTAGATCAGGGGTGCCCAAACTTTTTGTAAGGAGGGCCAGATTTGGTGGCTGAGGATGTGTCAGGGGCCGGTTGCTCCCCAACCCTGCCACCCCAGCGGTGGGAACGGCTGCAACCCCCCACCCAAAGCTGTTTAGCGGTGGCACCCATAAGACCCACCCCCACTGACCCCTTGGCAGACCCCACCACCCAAGCAGGAAGGAAGGTTTGGGACCAAAAAAAAAAAACCTGGAGGGAGGGAGGAAAGAAGGAAGGTGGGGACCAAAGGAAGAATGTCCTGACAGGGAGCCGTGGCCACAGGTCAGGCCTGATTTAAAGAATAACGACCTGTACAATAGCAATAACTTGATCCTTTTTGTGGGCTGACCAAAATTCCTATTATGCTCCCCAGCGGTTTAAAGTCAATATAATTGCTTCAAAGCCCGCCAGCCCACCCCAAAGCTCCTTTTGGCGGTGGCAGAGTGTCCGCTGGCCTGCCCACCCCCACACTTTCCCCTGCAGTGCTCTGTGGCGGACAGAAGATCTGCCACCTCCGACCCAGCCACCCAAGCTTCCCAGCGGTGCCGGTGGCGTGGCCCGCCTGATCACTGCCCCGCGCGTGTGCCCAACCTCACAATGTTCCTGGCTATGCTAGTGGTGGCGGCCCGCCCACGTGCCGCCCTGTGCATGCGCGCCTAGCTTCACAAGGTTCCCGGTGGTGCCGGTGGCAGCAGCCCACCCGCACGCGCCCAGCCCCACCACCTTCCCGGAGGTGCTGGTGGTGGTGGTCTGCCCCCTTGCTTGCCCACCCAACCCCACAAGCTTCTGCTCACCGTCTGGCCGGCCCGCCCAGCCCCTCAAGCTTCCCGGCAGTGTCAGTGTTGGCGGAAGATTTTAAAAAAAAAACATAGGGGGAGGGAGGGGCGGGCCAGCCAGCCGCGGGCCACTCAGAATGGCCTGACGGGCCAGATTTGGCCCCCGGGCCCGACTTTGGGCAGGCCTGGCCTAGATGCACTTTTAACACGACAGTCACACCCCCCCCCCCGCCGCCATTTCATGGTTCAGGTACTGCGGTCCCACTATATTGTGGGATTGCAGTACCTGCCCTGGCTCCAGCTGATTAGCGCTGGGGTGGGGGAGAAAAAACTTTATTTCCCCACCCCAGTGCCAGTGAGCTGGAGCCCGGGGTTTGGGGAAGGGGAGGGGAGGTTTAAAAGCCTAGGCTTTTAAAACATTTCCCCCCTTCCCCAAGCCCTGGATCCAATCACCCATTGCTGCCGGCCCGCGTGGGGCAATTGCATTGCCCTACGCAGCCAGCCCGTGCTCCTCCGAGATGCCTCGGGGCTGCGCGGGCGGGGGGAGATCGCATTGTCCCATGCAGCTGGCCCGCGCACCTCCGAGACGCCTCGGGGGTGGGCGTCGGGGGCAATCGCATCAGCCCAAGCCGCCGGCCCGCACTCCTCCAATAAGCCTCGTGCAGGGGGCGGGGGCGATCGCATTGCCCCCCGCCCGCGCTGCCCCAGGCTTCTCGGAGGAGCACGGGCCGGCGGCATGGGGCACTGCCCTGCAATCTCCATTGAAATGTATTGGCTCAGTGCATTTCAATGGAGATTTTTTTCCCCATTGGAATGCATTGAGCCAATGTATTCCAAAGGGGAAAATTTTCTCCATTGAATTGCATTGAGCCAATGCATTTCAATGGACACGGCCCCGGCCGAGAAGTCTCGGGGCGGTGTGGGCGGATGGCGGTGGGAGGTAAGATCCCGCAACACCGCCGGCTTGCGCCGCCCCAATATTTCTTGGACTGTCGTGCGGTGGCAGGGGCATCTGATCGCCCACCGCCCACCCGACCCGCATATCGCGGATTTTCAGTCATCGCGGTTCGGGTGAGTCCCTAACCCCCGCGATAAGCGGGGGGGGGGTACTGTAGTACAAACAAGTTTTACAAACCTAAGTTAAAAAAATAAAGGAAGATCGTTTCTTTGGATAAAAAGTAGATGATCTCTGATGCTGAGACAGAGACCTATGGAAAGCCATTGTGCCTTCTCCCTTGCCTTTAAGCTAGTAATATTCTTATACAGAAGCACTAACATCTTTGTACCTTTCTGAGGGCCTTCATTTGTCATTATTCTGTCTGCATACCTTGTGATGTGTACAAGAGAGAATTGCATCTTCTCAACTTATTTTTTGGCTGTATATGGTAATGAGCCATATGTCCTCAAGACCTTTGTTACATTACTTTTTCCCCTGTGGTTCTGTTTTCCTGGTATAGTCCATTTGAGGAACAGACACCGGTAGTAATTAATGCAGAGCCTGTCAGCAGCAGTTTACCTCAGGAAGAAAGTGGAAACAGCACTGCTGTTCTAAAAGGTTCCAAGGAAGTCATCAAGAAACGTGAAGAGTTGAAAACTGGCCCAAAGAAACCTAAAGAGAAAATGGATGCAATCTCTCAGTTTGACCTTAACAACTATGCAAGTATGTTCCAGATCTTTTTGAGAATCTTAAATGCCTTCTTTCAGGAATGTTTGTAATTTTCTGGAGCAGAATATGTTTTCCTTTCATCTTTAGCAACCAGATTTATTTTTATTATTCCACTAATTTACATTAGCATTAAGTATAGTTCTAAGTGAAATTTATATCCTATTTACAGGTGTTGTCATTATTGATGATCACCCTGAAGTGACTGTGGTAGAGGACTCTCAATCCAACTTAAACAATGATGGTTTTACTGAAGTGGTGTCAAAAAAGCAACAAAAACGCTTGCAGGATGAAGAACGTAGAAAGAAGGAGGAACAAACTGTGCAGGTGAGACCTTTCATACCATCACATGTGTTTTTGTACAGAGAATTTTACACTTTTGTTGTTTTCAATTTTCCTGAATATTTTTCTTTCCAGGCCATATCTAGTTACACATAGATCTAGATCTCTGTATATAAAAAGGTCCCATTTATTCAATCTTGTAATTCCCCATAGGTTGTAGGTTGCAGTGTGCATACATTTGCAGTGATTAACTCCTTTTTAAAATATCCATATGTTGATTATTTTCCTTGGGCAGCAGTTCTGATATTTTATCACTGGTTGATAGAAGCTGCTTTGATATCTTTTGAGTGAAAAAGATGGTGGATGTTATGAGGACTTGACAGATAAATGCAGTAATGCCTTGAATTATGAATGCCTTGAACAACGAAAAACTTGAATTGCAAAAGGAAATCCACCGGTATAGGGAAATTCCCAATTCTGAAAAAAGGCAGATTTTTTTAATAATGAAAAAACTTAATTAATAGTTATTCAAGGCATTTGTTTGGGAAGCCTACCCTGACCCAGTAAAGCAGGGGAAGAGCTTCCCTCTTTTGCTGGGTTGGTGGAAAAGCCCCTTAGTCAACTGTTGGTCGTGATTTTGGCAGCTCTGCAGCTACAGTGCTTTCTCCTTCAGTGAGCGAATGTCAGCCAGGGGAGGATGGGGCAGGTGGTGAATCTCATGGCTGAGAAGGGGCCAGCCAAGATCGGGTCAGTGGCATTTCAGCCAGGGGGGAGTGGTGAAGTCACCACTGGCCCAATGCTACCCTGACTGACCTCCGCCCGCTGAAGGAAAAAAGCCTTTGCATGGCACAGGCAGGTGTTTTAAAAGCATCCTTGCTGTTCCAACCCCAGCGCTCAGGGCAGGATCATTTTAAAACACCCACCCTTGCATGGTAGCACACAGTCTGCCTCTCAGAAAGGTGGATGGCGTGCTACCCTTCAGGCAAGGAAGGGTCGAAGGACAGGCTTTTGAGGAGATTCCAAAGTCTGCTCTTAGAGCCTTGCTTTCCGGAAGTGTAGCACTTGATCCGCCTCTCAGACAGCTGGATGTGGTGCTACCCAAGGGCAAGCAAGGATCAAGGGACAGGCTTTTGAGGAGATTCAGTCTTTGCTGCTTTGACCCCATCCCTCGGGGCAGGATCGTTTTAAAACACCCGCCCTTGCATGGTGCGGGTGATTGGGTGCTCCCTTTGTTTTGAGCTCTCAAAATCATGGCTGACAATTGCACCTTAGGCCATTGTTCAGCTTAAGGCTATGGATACTATTGTCTCCCTAATGAGCCTATTCAGGCCATTGTTCATCTTATGAGCCAAATTCAGACCAGGGTGACAAGAGGTCAAAGCTGACTGACTATAAGATGAAGGACTCGCACTAGCTGTATTCAGACTGATGAAGCTGTTTGGATGAGCAGCGAAACGTTTCTATCTCTCAAAAAAGAAGTCCAGTAGCCATGACTCAACTTCCAGATCTGTTGGAATGGATTAATTTCGTAATGCAAGGCATCACTGTAGTCTGGTTCAGCCGAGAGCAACTTCCTGTGTTTCTTTTAGAAGTGATTTGTGGTAATGCATATTTGTTTCACAACCTAATTAAGTGGTATTGGTAAATTACCTTTAAAGCATATCCCAAAAATCTTATGCTTAGGTGTGGACAAAAAAGAGTTCAAATGAAAAAGGAAGATGTTCAAATTCCAAACTGCCACCCAGGTTTGCCAAAAAGCAACAGCAGGCAACAGCGGCAGCGGCGGCAGCAGCAGCTCAGCAAGTCCAGGCTCAGCCACAGATTTCATTGCAATGCGTGCCTCATATTTCAAATACACAGACTTCAGCTCAGCCGCCAACACAGACAACCTGTATAGTGAACAACAGCACGGAATACACACCAGTAAATAAAAATCTTCAGAATACACCTTCTCATAATTCTGTGGGAACTGAATTGTGGGACAATAAAGCGCCACCTACAGCAGTCCCGAGTGACATCTCTAAAAAATGTAAGGGTTCTTTTTACTATCTGATTAGAAATACTGCATAACAAAGAATGCATGTAATCATTTTCTGGGCTCCTCAGTTAATAGGGGAATGGTCATTAGTTTGAAATTTTGGGACCATCACAGATATAATAATCTGTTTTTGAGACGAGGCTTGTCCACATTATCTCCTAGATGGGCCAGTACTCCTAATTTCTGTTCTTCCATACAGTGGGAGTGCTAGAGCAATAGATGATGGGACAAGTTTGTTAGTGGGACTGCTAAAAGAGACCATTTGGTACTTGGACGGCTAGAAAATTCTGCAAATAAATAAAGTTTTTTACCTGTGCTTTCAATATGTGAATACTTCTCTATACATAATGGAAACTGCTCATTACTTTGATATTGTATATTGGGTGTGTTTTTCTCTGTTTTCATAACAGAAACCTAAATCAGCATACCAGTTGGTCCCCACTCCCCCAAGAGAAGGGCTTTTAAGTGATTTACCAGCACTGTAAGCTCCTCCAGCCCTTCTGTTGTTGGGGGAAAGGAAGCTACTAGAAATTTTCCTGTTAGGCTTTATAGGAGAGCCCCTCCCAAAGAATGACAACCTCTACAGATGTGCTCATTTAGGTTACTGGGCTCCAGTTTCTGTAATGTTGAAGTAACTTAAGTCCACAAACAAAACACTCATAATACTCTTCTGTTCTTCCTCCTGAGCTAATCTATGGTATCTTTTCAAGAAGATGGGTTCAGCTGTGAGCTGTGGTAAAAAAGTTTATGTTCTGTTTGCAAATACAGCAAGTTCTTGAGCCTTAGTTGGTTTGCATAGATTTCTGCTACGTTGAACAGAATAAAAGAGACTAGGAAAGCATATATAAATTGATAGCTGTTGTGAATTTTTGGGGCTGTTTGGACATGTTCTGGAAGTTTTTCTTCCTGACATCTTCCCAGACTCTGGCCAGCATCTTCAGAGGGCAAGGAGCTCAGGGAACTAGGAGTTCTCTCTGTGCTCTCGGGTATAGAGTGAGTGAGACTGTGGTTTTAAAGTTGTGAGAAAGAGGAATCTTGTTCTATGCATGAGAATAGGTGTTAGTCATTGTATTGTGATGGAGCGATGAAGAGGTTTCACTGCAATCAGGAGTGGCAGTAATCCTTCTTTGTAGTTGATGGGTGTTGTTAGCTGTTCTATTGTGTGAACTGATCACCATTGCTTGTGGCTGGGTGGGAATCATTGAACTTTGATCTTTTGCAAGCTGTAGTTTTCAGTACTGAAAGCCAGGCTTTGTTGATTTTTAGACTTTCTTCTTTTTTTGTTGAAGCTGTGCTTATGTTTGTGGATTTCAGTGGCTTCCTTGAGTAGTCTGACATAGTGATTGGTTGTCCAGTACCTCTATGTCCTGGAAGAGGATTTCCTGTACAGTTTTATGGTGTGTTCAGCTACTGCTGATTTTTCTGGTTTTTTGTCTCCAGTGTCTTTCATGTTCTTTGATTCTGGTCTGGATGCTGCGTTTTGTGTTCCCAGTATATAGCTGGCCACAACTACAAGATATCTGGTAAACTCCTGCAGTGGCAAGTGAGTTCCTCTTGTCCTTTGCTGACCATAGCATCTGTTGTATTTTTGTGGTGGGTCTAAATACTGTTTGTAGGTTGTGGGTTTTTTTTTTTCAACACTTTGTCCATGTGGTGCACAACTTCTTTTATGTATGGCGGAATTACTTTGTTGGTTTTTTCTTCTTCTTCAGATTGGTGGTAGTTTTTTCAGTTTGATGGCTCCTTTGATTTCATTCTTGAAATAGCCATTTTCCTAAAGGGTCCAGTTCAGGTGGCTGAGTTCAGTGTTGAAGAATTCAGTTTCACAGTTTCAGTTTGTGCGGTCAACAAGTGTTTTGATTATGCCTCTTTTTGTCGTGAGTGGTGGTTGGAATTTTTATTTAAGTACCGGTCTGTGTGGGTGGTGTTTTTTTGTATACCTTGTGGCCTAATTGGAGGTCCGGTTTGCCTATGACCATGATATCTAAGAATGGGTGTTTCCCCTCTATTTCCCCCCCTCCATTTCTGTTTTTTGAGAATACAGTAATACCTCAGATAATGAATGCCCCTGATAATGAATTTTTTAGATAACAAACGGAAATTTCCAGGTATAGGGCTGCCTGAGATATCGAATGCTTCCTATGGGCTGCCTCAGATAACAAATGTTTCATAGTGTACCCTGGATGCATTGCACTCCCAGTAGTCTGTGCAGGGATGGGAAGGGGTTAGAGTGTTTTTGAAGCCATTTGGGACCTTTTTTAATGAGGGACTTGGACCTTTTGAAATTGGAAAGTTAGGGAGCTGAAGTTTTCTTGCTTTTTGCTGTCCCATTTCCATTGCTTTCCATTTTAAAACGGAGGGTGAGTTGAGTTGTGGTTTGCAAAGAATCCTCATGGCTTTTTTCTTGTTGCTTTCCATTTTAAAAAGGAGGGTGAGCTGATTTTGGATTTGCAAAGAATCCTCATGGCTTTTTTCTGTGCATTTGACAGGAACGACTGTGTAGTGTTCCCCGACCCCATCTTGGTTTTATTGATCTTTGAACTGCTTTCCTTTGCATTTTTGGTGGGAAAGGGCTGGTATAGTCTTGCTGGTTTCTTGTTTTTTCCGTGTTTGCATTGCACTGCAGGGGGTGTGTTGGGGGGCATTCCAGCTCTGGAAGCCTTTAAAGTGCACATTGTAAAGAGGTCTGGGGGAGAAAAAAGCTTTTTTGCCTTTTTTTGAGATCTCTGGAATGGATTAATCGATTTCCCATTCATTTCAATGGGAAACTGCATTTCAGATAACAATTTTTTCCAGATAACAAATTGCCTCTGGGAACCACTGTACATATATAAATTGTTGAGTTCTCTATAGATAAATACAGTGGTACCTCACTTTAAGTAATTAATTTGTTCTCTGGGCCATTTTATTGCAAAAAATTAAACCGAAAAGCGGCTTCCCGTAGGAATGCATTGAAAACCAAATAATCCATTCCAGAGGTCAGAAAAAAAGGCAAACTGGAGCATTGCATTTAATTTTTTCTTAAACTGGGGCATCTCCATTGAATTTTTTTTCTTAAACCAAGACATCCCCATTTCCATTTTTTTTCTTAAACTTAGTTTTTCTTTGATTGAGACATTATTAAACCAAAGTACCACTGTATTCCATGTTAGCCTCAAGTTGCAGATTTTCTTTCATTCAAAAATGGTAACTTATTAGAGATCTTTCATTATTTGGCAGTATGGTCTTGTTACAAATTTCATGTGTGCATGACCAAATCATATTTGTTTTTCAGTTATCCCTTTGAGCTATCAAATTTTGTACTGACAGTCACTTTGTTCTCTGAACTTCCAGTGGGACCCATTAGTCCTCCACAGCCTCCTTCAGTCAGTGCATGGAATAAGCCCTTAACATCATTTGGATCAGCTACATCTCCAGAGGTATGTAATGGTACAAACAGCCATATTATATTTTCTATATTTTATTGTTCCTTATTGGGTTTTAATTTGGAATGGGCACTAGGGATGGGCATGAAACGGAAAAATTGTGATTCGTTTCGTTACTAACAAATGTTTTAAAAATTTCGTACAAAATGAAATGGTAATGAACCAATTTGTTTCTGTATAACACCCCCCCCCGAGTCCTAGAGGCACCAAATTTGGTGTGATCCATCCTTGTACTCTTCCCTTTAAGCCCGCCAAATTTGGAGAGATTTGGAGTTTTTTTTGGGGGGGAGTTATTAAACTTTAAAGTGGGTGCCCCCTGGAAAAATTTCTAAGCACCATTTTCTGTGCTTGAAAATACTGATCACAGGCACCGAGCAGCATGAAAATCGCTGTGGAGCATTCTCTAACTCTCCCCTTGAAGCACTCAGCGAGGAGGAAGGAGCGGAGGCTGGCTCAGTAGTGTGACTCCTCCTTGGAGGACACTCTTCTCTGCGCGCTGCTGCCTCCCAGCTGGGAAGCAGTGGGGAATCTCACAGCAAGGGGGCTGAGAGGGGAGTGTTGACATCAGCGCTCCCCTCTCAGCCCCCTGCTGGGGATACCCTTGCCTCATTTTGTTTCATTATTAGTACGTAGTAACGTTCTTTTGAAAAGTTTCATTACGATATAAAACGAAACGCAGGGGGACAAAACGGAACAAAATAAAACTCAGTTTTTCCATATCGTGCCCATCTCTACTTCTAAGTCTTGTTCTGCAACCTGCTTCTTTACTGTGTAGCTTGTAATAGAATTTGCAAAACTTTAAATTAATACCAGGAAGTATAGTTTAGTGACTTTCACTTTTAATCAGAGCAGTATGATTCCTATGTTTTTGTTGCTTAAGGCAATTAGCTAAGATTCTCTCTGGCCTCTGCCACTTTCCTAATACAGTGGTACCTAGGTTTAAGTAATTAATTTATTATCTGGGCTGTTTTGTATTACAAAAAAAATCTTAAACTGAAATGCAGATTCCCATAGATATGCATTGAAAACCAATTAATTCTTTCAGGGGATCAGGAAAAAAGCGAACTGGGGCATTCTTTTTGTTATGCAAACATCACACATCAACTTTTAATGCCTTACGAAAAAAACCTTAAACTGAGCATTCCATTGGGGGGGAAATCTTAAACCCAGGCATCCCCATTTCCAAAAAATTCTTTTCTTAAACTGAGTTTTTCTTTAAACAAGACATTCTTAAACTGAGGTACCACTGTACTGGTTCAAGCTGCTTAAGGCAAATTCTGCTTTTAAAGAAAATGCATTATTCGGCTTATGTTAAAGATGTTGATACAAGTTAGGGGTAATGCTTTTGCCTAATATTATTATGTTTGATTGCTTTTAAATATTTAAATAATATACTTTTAAAGCTTTTAATATTGTTTTTTAATGTAAGTTGCCCTGGTTCCTTTTTTTAAAAGAAAAAGCAGGGTAAAATATTTTAAATAGAGAAAGGAAAGTTACAAATTGCTTTGGCGGAAGTTTCATCTTATTTTTCAAAGTAGATTCTAATCCATGTTCATTAAAAGATTTTAGTAATTCACCTTCCATCAGTGTTTTAAAAGAAAAACATTAAACGAGTCTATAGGTGTCAGATCTCACCTAGTTAGAAGACTTAAACTAAGCTTTTCAAAGAAGTCAGCAAACAAGTAAGATGACATCTAAATGACAACCTGTAACTGTGGAAGTGTACATTTGTATCAAATAGTGACAAAAATGTTAAAAATCCTCCTCCCCAACAAATAGGTATATCTGTTGTTTACTAGTTTACCGTGTTACAAGTGTCAACAAGGTTTACGGTCTTAAATAAAATTGATGAAATTTCACCTTTCCTGATAACTTAAATTTGATGGTACCATTTGAGCTATATTAAGATACTTAGCATAGTACTTTATTCTCCATCTTGGCCTTCATGAAGCCACACACATGGGTTTCCCAGGCGCCCCTGTGCCAGAGGTCGGACTTCCCTAGCAATAGGAAAGTTCGTTCGTCTCCGCCCCCGCACCCTGCGCATGTGTGTGGGTGTTCCTGCCTAAACGCCTCAGTTCCTCTTAACCGCCACAGCTAGAGGTTTTAATTCGGTAGTCTCCGTGATGATTGTTTTTGACTGGATTTTGATGGATTTTGACTTTATTTTGGCTTCGGATTTCGACTAATGCCTTTTGCTCAACCCTTCAAACACTGTTCTGGCTGCGGCGGAAAAATCCCTCACACTGACGGCCACGACAAGTGCCTTTTTTGCCTCGGAGATCACCTGAGGCCTGAGGCCTGCTCCATTTGTAAGGGATTTAGCTCTCAGGCACTTAAGAATCACCAAAATTGGCTTGCTTCCTTCCTTCTAGAGCGTTCCCTCCGACCGCAACCGATGGAACACAAGAAATCTTCTCCAGACCGTAAATCCGAGGCGTCGGGGTGGGGGTGGGGAAACCCAAGAAAATCCCCGTCCTTGAGGGCGTTTCTAAGTTGAAGGCAAAATCGACCTCCAAACCTTCAGCGCCCAAGCCTCTTAAACCGGTAAAGTCACCGAAGCTGCTTTCGACTGCGGCTATGGTTTCGCCCAAGATTCTGACGGTAGATACTGAATTTTCGGGTTTGGCAACTTCCATGGCCACCCACCCCGAATTTCTCCAATTGCTTCCATCAGACTTGTCGGATTCGTCATCGGATGATGACGGGGAGTTGCCGCCCCATATCACTTTAATGGAGGACACTTCGACTCCAGAGACTGGGACCCGTCGGTCCGCTACGGAGAATGGGGCCCATCGGTCCGCTGCACTTCTTATGTGCTCTCCGTCAGTCTCCTTGACTTCTAAAGCGGCGTCCTCCCCGCTACCGACGGTTGAGGTCGAACTCAAGGAACGAGCCTCCTCTCTGCCTCCTCTCCCGCCGATGGGTTTGTCCCGTAATGAGAAGGCTTCGAAGAAGTCCCACCGGAAGCAAGTGCAACTTCCACCATCGGCGACTGTTTCGAACCCGTCCCTCGGATTCGACCTTCCGGTCCTGCCTTCGAACCCGCACACTGCCATCGCCACAGTGGTTGCGCGGCCACTCACCCCTTCCAAACTGAGCTCCGACGTCTCAGTTTCGACTGAGCCTCCGAAGAAGCGGCGCCGTACCGAACACCTGCAACCAGCTTCCTCCGTATTGGTACCGCCTATCCCTGCCTTTTCCTTGAAATTTGATGGACAACAATGGTCCATCTAGACTGCGGACTCCTCGGAGAGGGAACAGCAGGCAGGAGCTTCTTCGAATATGAACCTTCTAAATCCGAATCTGAGGCCTCAGATTCGGTGTGACTCGTTACTTCTCCCAAATCCGAGGTTGAAGAATAATCTCCACCGTCCTCATCGGATTCGATGCGTAATTACGCGAATTTTCTGGTACGGATGTCAAAGACTATTGATCTACCGATCCATCAGCCGCAGCCAAAAAGAGTCTGCCACATCTTTGGCTGCATTGCCAGCAACGAGACGGCTCCCGTGCATCTTACATTAATTCCCTCCTTTCTCACCATGGTGGAGGACTCATTTCAAGCCCTGGGTTCGACGACTGTCTCTAGTAAGATGGGATCACTGTATCGCGTCCACGATGACAAGGCACCCTACCTGGACAAACATCCGATCCCTAACTCGGTGGTAGTGGCTTCGTCACAGGTGCAGTCGTGTACTAAACAGACTCCTATTCCCATTTCTAAAGAAGGCCGGAAATTGGACTCCATTGGCAGGAATCTTTATTCCTATTCGACTTTACTGTACAAGATTGACAACTACCAAGGGGCAATGGGTGCCTACCAAAGAGACCTGTTGGCACACCCGCACCCTTTCCTGGAATTGATTCCAGAGGACAAGAGGGCAGAGGCTTCTGCCCTCTATGAGGAATCTATGGCATTGGCAGTGCAAAAAAATGGGCACTTCGAAGCATGCCTTTGACTGTTCATCTAAGGTACTCAATATATCAATCATCCTTAGACAGCATGCCTGGCTCTGGACCACTGGTCTTTCTGATGAGCATAAGGCTCAAATTGAGGCACTTCCTTTTGACGGCTCCGGCCTATTCAACACATTCACTGATGATTTGATGGAGGACCGCCATAAAAAGCAAGATACAGCCAAAAAGCTGAATGTCATTCCTCAGAGGCCCAAGGAGCCCTTTCGATTTCATCCTTTAAGACGTTATTGGCCACTGTCTTCCCAATCCTCTGCCAGACAACCTCAGCGAGATCAGCCTTCCCAATCCTCCAATTTTTCCGGCTTCTCAAAATCGAAGAAGCCCAATTCTTCCTCTCTCTCCAAACCTAGGGACAGGAGATCTCGAGAGGATTATTGACTATCCAGACATACACCTGAGTCCCATCCTAGAGGCTTGGGAAACAATTACTTTGGACCGTTGGGTCCTTTCAGTGGTTTGAAATGGTTACCTTTTGGAGTTGCAAACCCTTCCCCCATTGGGGAATCTTGTTCTCGCCCCTCCCTCCCCCTGTTTGTTGGACAAAGTTTCATCTCTTCTTCAGAAGGAGGCCATCCAGCGAGTCCCAAGAGGCCTTTCTCAAAGAGGTCTCTATTCTCGCTACTTTACTGTTTCAAAAAAGGATGGCGGACTGAGACCTATTCTTTGCAAGAGACAATGGTTTGGAGTTGTGGATCTACAAGATGCGTAGTTCGACATCTCCATCCATCCAGCGCATCAACATCTTCGCTTCACTGTGGGGGAAGATGTCTTCCAGTATTCCGCCGTGCCATTTGGTTTGGCAACAGCCCCTCGGGTCTTCACCAAATGCATGGCACCAGTTGCAGCACATCTACGCACCCTGGGCGTTGTCGTCTTCCCCTACCTCGACGACTGGCTAGTCGTCGCGGACTCCAAAGAAAAGGCTCGCCAGAACATTGTCACCATCCTCTCGACGCTGGACTCTCTAGGACTTCAAGTAAAATTCAAGAAGTCCCATCTTCATCCCTCTCCTGTGGTGACCTTCATCGGAGCAGTCCTCGACTCCATTCGGGCTATGTCGTTCCCCCCTCGAGACAGGATTGCAGAGACACTCAAACTGCTTCAGTTATTCCATCCACTGCAACAACTTCCATCCATCCTCTTGCATGCAAGGTTGCAATTCAGACGACCCCAGAGCTGGTTCCTATATCATTTCGGTCCTCTACGGGATCCTCCATCCAAGGTTCTCATCATCCTGCCCGACCTGCCTCAGCATCTTGCCTGGTGGTCCAGCCGTCCAAACATACTCTCCGGCCGGCTGTTCAGGGACCCATTCCCAACAATACAAGTAACAACAGACGCCAGCAACACAGGCTGGGGTGCGGTATGCCTATCTTACCAGATACACGACACCTGGACTCCTCCACATCAACGAGCTGGAACTCCTGGCCATCTTCAAGGCGTTCCGGGCATTCCTCCGACACCTCTCCAGCAATGTAGTACTGGCAGTGACCGACAACACAATCGCCATGTACTACATCAACAAACAGGGCGGAACTCATTCAGCACTCCTGCTAGATCTTACCATCCATTTCTGGGACTGGTGCATCAGCCACAGCATCCATCCAGTTGCGATGCACCTGCTGGGAGAAGAAAACATAGACACGGATGATCTCAGCTGCAGACAACAGTCAAATCACGAATGGGAGTTGCATCCCTCGACCTTCAACCATTTGTGCAACAGATGGGGCCGTCCATGAGTCGACCTGTTTGCCTCTCCCAAGAAAAAGAGGTGCCACATGTACTGTTCGAGAGCAGGCAGGAGTCAGGACTTGCTAGGGGATGCCCTCTTACTTCCATGGAAGGACAACCTGCTTTATGCCTTCCCTCCTATCCCCTTGCTTCACAAGGTGGTGGTCAAGATCTTTCAGGAGAGACCAGATCTCATCCTGATTGCCCCTTGCTGGCCCAGACAACCCTGGTTTGCATCCCTTCTCAGGATGTCCAACAGCTACCTCTGTCTGGCTCCGTTTCCGGACCTGTTGTCGCAGGATAATGGCCAGGTTCTGCACCCGGACCTTCCACGCCTCCAGCTGACCGCGTGGAGAATAGTGAAATGATAGAGTATTATATCCGCATGCCGCAAACACTCCACCACTAAACTGTGCCACTACAAGTGGAAGAGGTTTCTCTTCTATGCGGCAGACACGGGGTTTGACCCCATCAACTGCTCTCTGACTTCGATCCTCCAGTACCTTCTCCATCTAAAACGGTCTGGTCTTACCTTATCTTCGCTGCGAGTCCATTTATCAGGGATCGTTGCTCACCAGCCTCCGATGTCTGCAGCGTCGTCCTTCTTCAGACATCCTCGCCTAAAGCTCTTCCTCCAGGACCTCAAGAACACCTTTCCTGATAGGAAACCTATTCCCCCACAGTCGTCCCTCTCGCTTGTTCTCAGGGCTCTTCAGCAGCATCCCTTCGAACCCCTGGCCACCATAGACTTTAGACTGCTGACTTTAGAAACTGCTTTCCTAGTGGCCATTGCCTCTGCCTGCAGGTCCAGTGAGCTATGTGCTCTACGGTGTGATCCGCCTTATTTACAGTTCCATCGGGATAGGGTGGTGGCCTACCCTAACATCACCTTTCTACCTAAGGTGGTGTCATCGTTTCACATTTCTCAGCCCATCATCCTTCCGGCCTTCTTTCCAAATCCTTCCACCAGAGTGGAAAGGGAGATGCATACTTTGGATGCTAGAAGGGCCCTTGCGTTCTATGTGTCTAGAACTGCAACTCTTAAGAGCTCTCAGAGGCTGTTTATTCAGATAAGATTATATCTGCGGCTGTGGGTTGTCCGGTATCTGCCCAACGCTTTGCCTGTTGGGTAGTACAGACTATTAAACTGGCATATGAACTGGCTAAAAGGCCTTTACCTCACACTGTGAGAGCTCACTCCACCAGAGCTATGGCCTCCTCAGCAGCATTCCTTAAGGTTGTCCCCCTGGATGACATCTGCCAGGTGGCCACGTGGTCCAGGCCAGAGACCTTTGTGACCCACTACAGAGTGAATGCCCGCATGAGGTCGGCCACTTCCTTCAGGAGGGCAGTGCTTTCCTTTGCGACGGCGTGACTTCCCTCCTGCCAGTGAGTACTGTTTTCAATCACCCATCTGTGTGGCTTCATGAAGGCCACGATGGAGAAGAACCAGTTACATACCTGTAACGGTGGTTCTTTGAGTGGACCTTTGTGAAGCCACACAGCACCCGCCCGCCTCCCCTCGGACCGTCACGCCCTGACTGGTACTACCATTACCTGTCATCCTGGCGGTCAAGAGGAACTGAGGTGTTTAGGTGGGAACACCCTCGCACATGCGCAAGGTGCGGGGGCGGAGACTAACGAACTTTCCTATTGCTAGGGAAGTTCCGACCTCTGGCGCAGGGGGGGCTGGGAAACCCATCTGTGTGGCTTCACGAAGGTCCACTCGAAGAACCACCTTTACAGGTAAGTAACTGATTCTTATAAACTACCTTCTAAACAAGATGGATTTTTTGCACATTGGTTGCTGTCTTCGCCAAGGTTAGGAACGATGTGTATAAAACCCTCGTACAATGCTTGATTAACTTGAAAAATAATAACCCAGGGTCTTTGTTAGGGATCAACAGCTGGACAGGACAGTGGAATTGATTTGGTGATAGAACCTATTCAGTTTGGAGCTCCAGCTTCCAGTGGGAGTGACAATGAAATTGGCACAGTTTCAGAGAAACCCTCAGAAAAGCTTCTTGAACCAAAAGAGCAAAGGCAAAAGCAGCCCCGGGCAGGACCTATAAAAGCACAGAAGGTAGGTGAAATTTTACTATTTAGGCATTCTTGCAGTCTTACAACAGGAAATAGAATTAATCTCCATACTTGATTATGCAGTCTTGGAAAAGCAGAATTAGTGGTTGTGGATAACTGCATAAAATGGCTAGATATTTCTGTCATATGGTATAAATGTTGTGATTGCTCATGATTATATCTAGAAAATGTGGGACAACTTAGTTTTCAGAACTTTTAATCTGTGTGGAGACAGAGGCTGTAATTCTATTGGTCTAACGTTATGCCACATGACTAAGATGAGGTGCTCAGCCCACAATGGTAATATTTAATTTGTTTCTTTGGTGCAGCTAGCCAAAATGATAGGCTGAGGAGAGGAAATTTAGAGCATCAATTGGCTTGAACAAAGGGTGGTAAACCTAACCTCAGTTTCCCATTCAATTGGTATAGAGGATCCAAATCATCCTCTGTGCTTGGGCAAGTTTCACCTCGGTAAAGGAGGAGGGGGGAGGGAGCGCAAAGCTACAGACAGTTCAGATGTTTTTAGACTTGGAAGAGGGCATGGATTAGGGCCTGGTAGCAACATAAAGTGAAAGCAGTGCTGGCAGTTGATTCTGTTGTCTGACAAAGGTACTTCTCTTATGTTCACAAGGATATCAACCATTTCCTTAGGGATATGTCTCTGATAACTCCTCCAGTATTACACGGGTTCCTCACATTTCCGGGACACCATCAGGCTCAGATTAGTGTCTTTAAAGCACTGGTAGTGGAGGGTGTTCATCCTCACTGCTGTTGCCTCTGCAAACAAAGTCTCAGAACTGAGAGGTTATTCCGCAAATTCAAAACCATATTTCTCTGTTGACTGCCTGTCTTTATTCCAAAAGTTTATTCCACTTTTCATTAGTACTAGGATGCCTAAACCCTTTGCCCAAATCCATACATGCTTCTAGAGGAGGAGTCACACCTGTTGGACATCAGGTGGGCCTGAAGATAATTTTTTCCACAGTTTCTTTCTTTTCAATCTAAGAACATAGGCATGAGCAAACATTAGCCAGGTGCATCAAAGCCTGTGTGGCCACTTGCTGCAAGGCTTTTGGTAGACCACTTCCTAGGGATATTGCTGCTCATTCTACATGAAATGCTACCACCTTGATGGCATTCGGCATAATGACTCTGCTGTTGGGCATATGTAGGACTGCAACCTGGAAGATGCTATCTTCCTTCATGTGGCTTGATAGCATGGATTTCTTTACCTCTACAAAAGCAGTCTTTGGACATAAGGTTCTCTAGCAGATGGTTCCCCTGTAGAGGAGGTGACCTTGCCAAGGACTGCAATTAGCCAAAGAACACCATCTTGAGTCCACCCTGGGATTTGGCACTGAGGTAGGTTCCACTGTAAGGTGGTCCTTTCCTCTGAAGGAAAGATGTTTCCTTTATACAGAGGAGAAGGACATCCTTCCCTACCCAGTTCCTGTTGATACCAGAAGCTGTTGGGGTAGTTTGATTGGTTGTGATATGGGTCTAAGGGGGAAATAAAGGCTATCTCTTTCCTGGGGACAGTATTCTGTCAAATATACAGTACTTTGATTTGAATTCCAGCATTGGGCTTAGTGGCCTTATGGATGCTTTCCAGATCCATTTTTTATGATTCTATGATTTTACTGTTACCTATTCCATTTTTTGTCCTGATTTATCAAGTTGGAGGCTTGGAGACAAGACTGTATGCATAGGTTCTGCTCACCACCAGAGGGAGCTAGGTGGTTTAAAAGGACTGATCCTATCTATCATGGTTAGTGCACGGGATAATCCATTGTCCTTCTCCGCCTGTATAAGAGGAATAACTCACAGTTAGCGTCAGTGTGATTTTCCTACCCCCCCCCCTTTGTATCCCAATGCTCTCTGGGCTCCCTTTTGACCAGGGGAAACACTTGGAAACATCCGAAATGTTTTTTTGGGGGGACCAGGATTAGAACTACCATTGTCACTCTGGTACCTATTTTTTGCTAGTAAAGGCTTCTGTCTTTAATAGTGAATATACTGACAAAGATGCTTGGATGAGTAGCAAAATGTTTCAGTCTCACAAGAAAATAAGTCCAGTTGCCTTTACTCAACTTCCAGATGCAGTTAAAGTGGTAATTAATTTTTAAACTAAATTGCACTTGATTCCAACTTATCAGTAATTTATTATATTTATCACCTTAACAACTTTGTCTTAACAGATTCTGTTGGAAAACTGCCCAAAATAGTGTTTTGCACAATTCCTGCTATGAGTTATTTAGTGATAAATTAATGCTGGCTAATTATACACAAAGGAACAAATATTTAAACTGGGTAGAACTGGATATTGTACATTAACCAACATGTAATGGTTTTATGGAAGTCATATGAGCTAACTAAGAGTTAGATTTAAATTGGATTTGGATGTAAATGTTTTTTTTAATTTGTAGATAACCTTCATTTTTATTACACACATTTATTACTTGACAAGATGATGGCATAGCAACACAATTGCTGTTTCTACTCCTACCTGTGAAATTAGCATCTGAAAATGTTCATTCTGAAATTTCTGAATGCATTGTTTAGCTTCCAGATATAAGTCCAGTTGAAAATAAAGAATACAAGCCAGGTCCAATTGGGAAAGAACGGTCACTAAAGAACAAAAAAGTAAAAGAAGCTCAGCAAGGTGACTCTGAGGGGCAAGAAAAACCCAGTCCTACTTCAGTCAGAAATTCAGACTCCATTGCTTCTAAAGAAACGAAGACAGCTGCTGAGCTTAGTACTGAAATAGGAACAATGATATCAGTGTCAGCTTCTGATTTTGGAACAACCCAGAAGGTAAGAAACAAACAGTAGCTAATTCACCAACAGCAAATATAAAGAATTGTGTTACAACTGAGCATAGCCTAATACAGTATCTGGTAGGGTGAGTTCACTAAAAACAGTTTCCATCAACAAACATAGGAAGCAGTCCCCAAAACATCTTTTTTTAAAATTACATTTCCTAGATGAGTGGGGGGGAAGTTTGTCAAAAATGTTCAATTTGTTCAAGACATCTTTTCTTTTTTTAAAATGGTTGTTTTTAACTTATCTGTGAAATTATATACAGTATAAGCTTGATGCTTTTAATTTAGCTGGTCAGTTTATGGAGCAGAGAAATGACATGTTCTAGCTTTTATGTGTTTGCATGCTATTTAATCTGTAACCAGGTTCTTCAACTTTGTTTGTGCAGGAGTCTGTAACAGACTATACAGCACCTTCTTCACATTCCAACACAGTGGCAACAAGCAGTGCAAATATGGAAGAAGCTTTAGTCACAAATGTAAGCATATTAGTCATTTCAGGCTATAGCTTGTACATTTGATTGCATTTTAAAATAAGTATCAATGTTTTAAGGTTTCTATTATGGCAATCTGGCTAAGATATCAAACAATAAACTACACTCTGTGGATATATTTTGGTGTGGAAAAACCTTTTCTAAATTTTGTTTAGAATGTGTTGTTGTCACTTAAAATTGTTATATTTTTTTTCAAAAGCCTAATAACCATATAGACATATTAGCAGTATTCAGATTTAATGGCATCTGGAAAAGCTGTCAAGAGGTGTGTAAGAGTGGCAATTGTTTATATAGGGTCTTCAAGCTAGGTTATTTACCTATTATACTAATGTGTGATACTGTGTAATATTAAATGTGCACCAGTTGATATGTTCATAGAACAATTATTTCTTGATTTGTTAAATCTGTGGTTTAACACACTCAGAAGGATTACATGCTATGTGCTTTATAGGTCTACATCACACTGACAAGTTCCACCTTATATGCTGATTCCGTATCCATGTTATCTGCAATTGTCACTGTTGGAACCTAGTGTGCAGTACAGTCACCCCCCGCCGATCGCGGGAGTTAGGGACCCACCCCACCCGCAATCCATGAAAATCCGCAATATGCAGAAGAGGGTGGGGGCGCGGGGGGGCGATTGCGCCCCTGTTGGAGAAGTCTTGGGGCGCCGCGCGCCGGCAGCAGCAGGGGGATCTGACCGCCCACCACTGCCCACCCGCACTGCCCGAGACTTCTCCTCTGGGGCCGTCTCCATTGAAAAGTATTGCCCCATGGTTTGCTTTTTCATTCAGATGGGATATTGGGCCAGGATGGGGTGCACCTCACCACTGCTGGTAGGAATCTCTTCGCCGAGAGGATTGCAGATTTAATAAGGATAGCTTTAAACTGAGTTTGCAGGGGGAGGGAGAAAATTCTCTTAACGGTAGAGATCCAGAAGGGGTTGTGGAGACTAGTGAAATGACCCAAAAAAGGCCTAGAAATTATTTCTCACATGGGCTAGCCCCACTGAGGTCCGCTGAATCTCAACTGAAGCCAATAAAGATTCAACGCGAGAAATCCGAGGAATACTGAATTTATTGAGCCCAATAAAGAACAGTAGGTGAACATCCGCCTCCCAACCGGGCTAAGATGTCCAACCCCGAACACACAAAGGGTTCCAACTTTTATTAACTTTCCTTCCCCGCCTTTCCCAAGTGGCGCCGAACGAGGGATTGGTCGGGGAAGGTCAAATGACCCAATCAAGAGAGGTTAGGGGTTGGTTGGGGGCAGTCCTGGGTGGTCCCTGGTGGCAGGCAGGGCTTATGCAAATACCAGACAGAATGTCTCAATGGGGACAGGGAAGTGTGGCATTGTTCTTGGGTGTTGGTAAACTGGAAGTATCAGCGAGTCAATAGGGGGTGGCAGAAAGCAATTACCAACATCAGTGGGGGGGTAGGACGGGTTGATGAGCCCATACACACACAAACATTTAGGAGACACAATGGTTTTGATACATGGGGGCACAAGTCATAATAGGATAATGTTCAGGCGTGCTGGAAAGATACAAAGGTGTAAAGGCATAAGGATGTAAATTCTATAAGAATGGTCTCATGGCTTCAGGGAGTGCAGAGGTGAACATACGAGTCCTCTCCAGGTGTAAATGAAACAATGAAAAATGTCCTTGGGCGTTGATGACAATCGGATGGCATGCTATTCGAGGTGTTGATCCCTGGGAGGCAGCTGCTGAGGATACGTGGCAGGAATCCAGGTGATGATGGAGGCTTCAACCTCTTTTCCAGCCATGCAGGACCCACCATATTCGAGTTGTCTGTGCACCGCTTCTTCTTAGCCCCAGTTGATGGGATTTGGGGTTAGGAGAGGGAAATGAATCGATGGAAATGAGGGAAAGTCAGAAGGAGAGAGCAGAGAGGAAAGAAGGAAAAGCCTTTTGTGTTCTTGGCTAGTGCTGAGGGTGGGTAAGGAAACCAATGCTTTTGCAAGGAGACCAGTGTGAGTGGCGGTTCTTCCTCCTTTAGTCTGGATGAACGAAGTATGAACCAGTCTAGGACTTATACAACTCATTTCAGGGCTTACAGGGTCTCTGGCAGGTCTTTTGGGTGACCAAGGGGGTGACAAGGGCAGGGGGGAGGTTCAGGATCTGGAACAGATGAACAGGGAGGGACTGGACAGGTGAGAGTTAATATATTGTGAGAATTTCTGGAGTGAATGGGCAGGGGGAGGAAGGGTAACGGTGTTATGGAAAATCCAAAAGGTAATGGACGAGAGAGGAAAGAAGGAAGAAGGGTTAAAGTATCTTAGAAGACCTAGGAGGAAACGGTCAAGGAGGGGTTAACAAAGAAGCAGGGACAGCTAGATAGTGGAGGGCAAGGAAGGGTTAAAGGACGCTGGGAGATAGACTCGAAACCCCCGCCATAAGCCACCGATCTATCGAGGTTTCGGAGGATCGCCTGCTCTCCATAGGAAAGCATGGAGTTGAAAGCTCCATAGGGTTGCATTGGAACTGGATGGGGGGGGGAGTGGAGGAGCAAACCGGCTCCCTTTGAGGAGATTGAAATCAGAAGGAAAGGTGGGGGCTGGCTGAGGAGCGGCTGTCTGCTAGTTTTAGTAGTTTAAAGGTCTTCCGCAGCGCCCCCGTATGGTTGAGAATTAATTGGGCATTGATGGATGAGGCCTGGGCGCTGGGGCTCTGATTGGTGGAGGCGCGCGGTTAGGCTTATCTCGCCTCCCTGCTGAGTTACTGGCCCTCAGCGGCAATTATCTTGCCGCAGAGGTACTCGAAATGGTTACATTTGAAGAGGGTGTAAATTGGAAGCCCCCGCAAGTCAACCCTCAGTCTACAGCGCTTCCCAAGGCTTTTTCTGGCCGCCTAAGGGGGCAAGCCGCTTTCTGCCCGATAACTCAGGAACGGGTGGGTATTTTTGAACGGGGTAAAAACCGGTATGCTTGTGACTGTCTGGGCTTCCACTGGCAGTGCCTGCCGGTTCGCGGAGCCGGTCCAAAGGTCCTAAAATTTTATCTCTTCACCGTGACTTCACACTAGCCCAAATGTTGCAATAGGAGCGGGACAAGAAGTAGTGCAGACCATCAGTGTGAGGAAAAACAGGTTAAGCAAAGGACATGTAAGAAGCACACGCAGCCTCAAATGTCTCTACACCAATGCACAGAGCATGGGGAACAAACAAGAGGAGCTGGAACTCCTAATACAGCAAAATAAATATGACATAATTGGCATCACTGAAACATGGTGGGATGAGACGTATGATTGGAATGTAGTCATTGGAGGGTGTAACCTGTTTCAAAGGAATAGGACAAGTAAGAAAGGAGGAGGTGTAGCTTTATATATTAAGGACATTTATACTGCTGAAGAAATACAAGATAAACAGCAGAGGAACCATGTTGAGAGTATTTGGGTGAAAATCAGGGTGAAAAAACCAGGAGGGATGTCACTGTGGGGGTATATTATAGACCCCCAAGCCAGTCGGAGGAGTGGGATGATGCCTTCTTTGAGCAGATAGCCACACAGTCAAAAGGGAGAGATGTAGTACTAATGGGAGATTTTAACTATCCTGATATATGCTGGCAATCCAACTCAGCTAAGAATGCAAGGTCTAACAAATTCCTTACTGCCCTTGCAGACAATTTCATGGTCCAGAAGGTAGAGGAGGCAACAAGAGGCAAAACCATTTTAGATCTGGTCTTAACCAATAAGGAAGACCTCATAAATGGGGTCGAAGTGGTGGGATCATTAGGTAAAAGTGACCATGCCCTCTTGGAATTTGTTATACAGTTGGAAGGTGAAGTTAAGCATAGTCAGACAAGAATCCTGGACTTTAAGAAAGCCAATTTTTGTAAACTTAGGGAATTATTGGCTGTGATTCCATGGACCGACACAGTGAAAGAGAAGGGAGTCCAAGATGGATGGGAGTTCCTTAAAAGCGAGATATTAAAGGCACAACTTAAAACTGTTCCAACAAGAAGAAAATATAGGAGAGGTCTAAAGAAACCGCAATGGTTTACTAAAGAACTTTCAACTCAGCTAACTATAAAGAAAAACAAGTACGAGGAATGGAAAAATGGGAAATGCACCAAAGAGGAATATAAGCAAACAGCTAATATATGCAGGGGAATGGTAAAAAAAGCTAAAGCGCAAAACGAACGTAGACTGGCCAGAGACATTAAAGATAATAAAAAGGGTTTCTTTAGTTATGTCCGCAGCAAAAGGAAAAATAAGGAAATGATAGGCTCTCTGCGTGGCGATAATAACCAGTTACTAACAGGAGACAAGGAAAAGGCAGAACTATTCAACACCTTCTTTGCCTCTGTTTTCTCCAAAAAGGAAGAAAGAGATCCACTGGGACAAAGACTAGATGAGGTAGGATGGGAATTACAACATAGAATAGGTAGAGAGGTAGTACAGGAACACCTGGAAACATTAAATTTATTTTATTTATTTATTTATTTATTTATTTATTTATTTAGCTTGTATGCCGCCCACTACCCAAAGGTCTCTGGGCGGCTCACAATCAGAATAAACAGTTAAAACATCAAATACAATAAAATTAGAACAATAAAACATGTAGATGCAATAAATACGATACATTAAAAACACACCACTAAAATTGCCATCAGGGCCCACAATCATTAGTTAAAAAACTTTTGGAATAGGAGGGTTTTTACCTGGCGCCGAATGAATTTAAGTCTCCAGGGCCAGATGAATTACACCCAAGGATATTAAAAGAACTGGTGCAAGTAATTTCAGAACCATTGGCAATAATATTTGAGAAGTCCTGGAGAACAGGGGAAGTCCCCATCGACTGGAGGAGGGCTAATGTTGTCCCCATCTTCAAAAAGGGAAAAAAAGAGGACCCAAATAATTACCGCCCAGTCAGCTTGACTTCAATTCCTGGAAAGATCCGAGAGAAGATTATTAAACAGGCAGTCTGCAAATATTTAACAAACAATGCTGTCATTACAAGAAGTCAACACAGGTTTCTTAAAAACAAGTCATGCCAGACTAATTTGATCTCTTTCTTTGATAGAATTACAGGCCTAATGGATGAGGGGAATGCTGTGGATATTGTTTATCTGGACTTTAGTAAGGCCTTTGATAAGGTTCCCCATGGTATTCTTGCTAAGAAGTTAGTAGAAAGTGGGATAGATAGTGCTACTGTTAGGTGGATTTGTAATTGGTTGACTAATCGCACCCAAAGGGTGACCATAAATGGCCTCTCTTCAGCTTGGAGAGACGTGACCAGTGGGGTGCCCCAGGGTCTGTTCTGGGTCCAGTGCTGTTCAATATCTTTATTAATGACTTGGAGAAAGGAATAGAGAGTATGCTAATTAAATTTGCAGATGATACCAAATTGGGAGGGGCTGCAAATTCCCTAGAGGATAGGATGAAAATCCAAAAAGACCTTGACAGACTAGAGTGCTGGGCCAAAGCTAACAAAATGGATATCAACAGAGGGAAATGTAGGGTAATAGATTTAGGTAAAAAAAAAGAATTGCACAAATATAAGATGGCGGATACTTGGCTGGAGGATAGTACCTATGAAAGGGATCTGGGAGTCTTGGTGGACCACAAATTGAACATGAGTCAGCAGTGTGATGTGGCGGCCAGGAAAGCCAATTCGATTCTTGGTTGTATCAACAGAATGTTTAGCCTCTCTAAAAGAAGACTGAGAGGGGATATGATAGCTATGTTTAAATATTTGAAAGGATGTCATATTGAAGAGGGAACAGGTTTGTTTTCCATGGCTTCAGAGACTAGGACTCGGGGCAATGGTTTCAAACTACAGGAAAAGAGATTCCATTTGAAGATTAGGAAGAACTTCATGACAGTTAGAGCTATTCGGCAGTGGAATATGCTGCCACGGAGGGTGGTTGAGTCTCCTTCTTTGGAGGTTTTTAAGCAGAGGCTGGATGGCCATCTGTCGGAAATATTGTGATGGGGGTTCCTGCATGGCAGGGGGTTGGACTAGATGGCCTTTGAGGTCTCTTCCAACTCTATTATTCTATGATTCTATGATTCTATGAATTGTAGTGTGCTGCATCTAGGTAAAAAAATGAATTGTACAGATATAGGATGGGAGACACCTGGCTGGAGAATAGTACCTGTGAACGGGATCTGGGAGTCTGGGTGGAATTGAACATGAGTCAGCAATGTGATATGACGGCCAAGAAAGCCAATTCGATTCTTGGTTGCATCAACAGAAGCATAGTTTATAGAATTTAAAAAGGATGTGAACAACCTTGAATTGGGTCCAGAAGAGGGTGACCAGTATGGTTAAAGGTCTGGAAGAAATGTTGTACGAGAAGTGGCTTAGGGAGCTGGGTATGTTTAGCCTTTAAAAAAAAGGCTGAGTGGGTATATGATAGCCATATTTAAATATTTGAAAGGATGTCATATCGAAGAGGGCACTGGTTTGTTTTCCATGGTTTCAGAGACTAGGACTTGGAGCAATGGTTTCAAACTACATGAAAAGAGATTCAATTTGAACTTCATGGTGGTTAGAACTGTCCAGGAATGGAATATGCTGCTGTGGAGGGTGATGGAGTCTCATTCTTTGGGGGGTTTTAAACAGAGGCTGGTTGGCCATCTATTGTGAGTACTGTGATGGGGGTTCCTGCATGCCAGGGGTTTGGCCTAGATGCCCCTCGAGGTCTCTTCCAATTCTTTGATTCTGTGAATAGGTATGCTTTTGTCTGGTTGCAGTTCCTATCACATGCTAACTTCCACCAACTGTTTTAGCAGCAAACAATTCTAGGAGAAAATTAATAAGTCTATTTAAACTGGTACTAAAAATGCATAGTCTTTGTTCAGAACAGATCTGTGTAGTATAGAAAACAAAGCATCTTCTAGTAGTATAAATTTTGCAGATCTGCATTTATTTCATGGCAAGCTGTAACATAGAATTTCAACAGTGATGTAAAAATAATCTAAGACAGGGTTGCCCAACAGGTAGATCGGGGGCTACCAGTAGCCCGTGAAGGGTTCAAAAGTAGCCCACCAGCCATCAATAAAAAATGTGAGGGGTTAAGTTCTCCACCTCTACCTCCCCCACGCCAAGGGACCACCACTGCCTCAGCAAAGCTCTGGGTCTGCCAGCCCACTGTCTCAGCCGAGCGAGGCAATTCAAGGGCCGTGGCACAGTCCCCTGCTCTCCCTACCGGCCAGATGATTGGCGTGCCACTGTCTCGTGAGTCGTGACCAATTGAGTTGTTGGTGCAGAGCGGAGGAAGGGGAGTGGATAGGAATGCATTGAAATATGTTATCTCCAGGAAGGATTAATTGATTTCCTATGCATTCCTATGGGAAACTGCTGCTCTACTTACATTTTTTTTTTACTTATGAATATATGCTCGGAACAGATAAAATTCATAAGTAGAGGTTTTAGTGTAATAGCCCTCAGGCACTTTCGTCCAGAAAAAGTAGACCTCTGCCTGTTCAAAGTTGGACAGCCCTGATCTAAGATATAACTTTTAATTAATAAAACAATGCCCTTTAAGAATCATATCTGAATTTTTCTACCTTTGACCACTTTGTATAATAGCAAAAATTGTTAGTCATTGTAATACTGCATGATGCCCAACTAAAGTTTCTATGACAGTGCTACATTGAAAAGGATAAAGTAGCTGATTCAAAATAGAGCCTTAACGAGCTGATAGCCTTCCAGTTTACACCTCAGTACTAACAAATGTGATTATCTATATTGATGACATTTATATTGCAAATTTGGGCTCATTTACTTGCTTGTACTCTAGCATACCCAAGGACTCAAATTAATTTAATTGTGTTTGTTGCCATGCAAAAAAAGAAAGTCGTATAGTAAAAAGCAAAATAGTAGCTTCTTTTTTGTTAGGAATGTGCAGAATTACCTTACATTTCACCAAGGACAGATTGTATACTTAGAGGTCCAGGAAGTTGAAACCTAAAATGGAGCATTTATGCATGACCGCTGTTACAATAATAGAGTTTCAGTTTGTGGATTAAAAGGCTGGTTTGTGCTTCAAGCTTATTTTAAAATTAACTACATTTTTTAAAATGGAAGGTTCCCACTAATCCCTGCTGTAACTTTTCTCCACTTTGTTATAAGTGTAAAATATATGTAAAATATATTGAGTATTTTAATGCAGTTCATTTTTGCTGACAACTCACTAGAGGACTTTGGATACTGTCTAGCAAAATTAGATAGATTACAATATGTGTCTCAAAACCAAAGACATTTCTTCTTTGTTTCTCTTTAATAGATGGAGTCTGCACGCAAAGCATGGGAAAATTCACCAAATGTGGGGGAGAAGAATTCGCCAGTCACATCGTCAGTGTCTCCTGTCACTGGTGCCAATAGTGGTGGTGGGAGTGGAGGTGTGAGCAGTAGTAGCAGTAGTGGACCAACTAGTGGTACATACAGTTCTTTCTCAAGTGCATCAATGCCCCCCATTCCTGTGGCTTCAGTTACACCCACAACATCACTGTCAGGTATAAACCTTTGGACTGTGCTCTCAACTTTATTTATTTATTTATTTATTTATTTATTTATTTATTTATTTATTTATTTATTAGACTTGTTCTGCTCTGTTTAGCAACAAAGCCACCCTGGGCGGTTTACAAAAAAATTGGCAAAACAAGACATAAGCAGTCTAAATATGCATACAGCACAACATAATAAAACAGGAAAAAATAACTAAATCAGCAATTAAAATTCATAGAATCGAAGGCAAAAGACAAAGGTAGGCTAACAAAGAAACAAAGTGGTGTGAAATATCAGTGGATCAAAGAGAAGTGATTAATAACCAGGGAAAGCCTTTCTATATAGCCATGTCTTCAGATGTTTTTTGAAAGTCAAGAGCGTAGGGGCCTGGCAGATCTCAGGATGAAGCTGGTTCCATAGGCAGGGGGCCACCACCAAGAAAGCCTGGTTCTTCATCACTGACTTATGGGCTTCCTTCAGAGATGACACCCTCAAATGACCTGCCTGAGAGGGTCGACTATTACGGGCAGTATTGTGCAGTAGGAGCCATTCTGACAGATAATGAAGTCCCAAACTGTCTAGGGCTTTGTGTG
Organism: Phrynocephalus forsythii; assembly: GCA_029282475.1. Classification (NCBI taxonomy): domain Eukaryota; kingdom Metazoa; phylum Chordata; class Lepidosauria; order Squamata; family Agamidae; genus Phrynocephalus; species Phrynocephalus forsythii. The sequence goes on along the minus strand of JAPFRF010000005.1, from coordinate 3,083,841 downwards.
TCAACATTAGAACCTTAAAAGTAAATGCAGTAACGGATTGGCATCCAGTGCAGTATGACCAGCATGGGGGTGATATGTTGATATCTTCTCAACCCCGTTACTAACATAAGAACATAAGAAGAGCCATGCTGGATCAGGCCAAAGGCCCATCTAGTCCAGCTTCCTGTATCTCACAGCGGCTCCACCAGATGCGTTTGGGAGTGCATGAGACTAGATATCTGTCTCCTGATACCACTCCCCTGCATCTGGCCCTTGAAATACCCTGGTTTAAAGCCTGGAGATTACACATCTCCATCATGGTTTGTAACCTGTGATGGACTTTTCCTCCAGGAATCTGTCCAATCCCCTTTTGAAGGCATCCAGGCCAGATGCCATCACCACATCCTGTGGCAGGGAGTTCCATAGACTTACAACGCGCTGGGTGAAAAAATATTTTCTTTTGTCAGTTCTTACTCTCCCAGCCCTCAATTTGAGTGTATGTCCCCTAGTTCTGGCATTTTGGAAGAGAGAGAAGAGCTTCCCTCTATCCACTTTACTCATACCCTGAATTATTTTGTATGTCTCAATCATATCCCCCCTCAGGCACCTTTTTTTCCAGACTAAAGAGACCCAAATGTTATAGCCTTTCTTCATAAGGGAGGTGCCCCAGCCCAGTAATCATTTTAGTCGCTCTCTTCTGCACCTTTTCCAGTTCCACTATGTCTTTCTTGAGATGCGGTGACCAGAATTGTACACAATACTCCAGGTGGGGCCTTACTATTGTTTTGTATAACGGCATTATAATGTTGGCTGTTTTATTTTCAATCCCCTTTTTGATAATCCCTAGCATGGAATTGGCCTTCTTCACTGCTGCCACACATTGGGGAGACACCTTCATGGAGCTGTCCACCAACACACCAAGATCTCTTTCCTGATCCGTCACGGATAACTCAGAGCCCATGAGTTGATAGATGAAGTTTGGATTTTTTGCCCCAATATGCATTACTTTACATTTGGTTACATTAAAACGCATTTGCCATTTCTCAGCCTACTCCCCCAGTTTGGAGAGATCCTTCTGGAGCTCTTCACAATCTTCTCTGGTTTTTACCACACGGAAAAGTTTTGTGTCATCGGCAAACTTGGCCACCTCACTGTTTATCCCTGTCTCCAGGTCATTTATGAACAGATTGAAAAGCACCAGTCCCAGGACAGAGCCCTGGGGCACACCACTTTTCACCTCTCTCCATTGTGAAAATTTCCCATTGACACCTACTCTTTGTTTCCTGGATCTCAACCAGTTCTCAATCCATAAGAGTAGTGCTCCCCAACCTTTTTATCGCCGCGGACCGGTAAATGTTTGATAATTTTTCCGTGGCCCGCTTGTTTTGATTTAATAATTTTAATTATTGTACAAAAGTGACTGTATTTGCAAAACTTAAACAAAACTGTACACATAATAGATAATTACATTCTATAATCTCCTCCTCCTCCTCCCTCCTCCTCCTCCTTACTCTTCATGTTTGCCCAGGGAAAACCGCCTCCCGCCCAAATTCAACCCACCAAACTCCCCATCCCCCGGGGGCTCCCGATGCCAACGTTGGTGGGGTAAAATATTCAAAATAAATAAAATAAACGTTATCCCCCCCCCTTTCTTTCTTTATGTAACAAAGAAAGAAAGAGGTTGGGGTATACCCAGTTTTAAATTATGTTACCTAACTAGTCAAGGGAGACATATTCCAGATGCAGTAACAATTAATATAAATTAAATTTGGAGAGAATTAGAATTTTATGGAAAAGGCAGAGATAAAATTAAGGAAGAGTTGAAAAATATAGAAAACCCCTTCTTGAGGAATATGATAGAATGCTGGATTAAATATAGGGGGAGTTAAATCCATCAATATCACCTTTAGTACATGTATTCAAAATAAAAAAATATCAGATAATCTCAAAGGGGAGTTTAAAAGTTTTATTAAGTAAGGGAATGGTGGGAAATAAGATTGGCTAAAGCAAATGCAAGATCGGGGAATGTATAAGAGATCGTAGAAGAGGTGATGTTACAATTGGAGTACAATGGAAAACAGGTGAATGTAGGAAAATGACTAAATTGGAAAATACAGAAACAAAAGGAAAATGGAGATGAAAGGAACTTATAAAGGAACAGTAAGTGAAATATATAAAATACTAACATAGGCAAAACAAAATAAAAATATGTTAGAAGTATTATGGCAATAAGATTTAAATCAGGAAATTAAAAAGGAATGTTGGAGTAAAAATGGAATAAAAGACTATTGAAAAATATGTCTTGAGTGAGAAGAATAGATATAAAATTATTTGGAGATGGTGTATAACACTAGTAAAGTTTAGTATAATAAACAAAGATATATCCTTATTATGTTGCATGTGCAAAAAATAAATAAGGGGACTTGTATACATATGGTGTTTATGTGAAATAAAGAAAAAGGAATGGTGGTTTATTTTCAGTGAAATAAGAGATATTATTGGAGCAGAGATATAAATATCTCCAAGCATTGTGTTGTTTAATATGCTTAATAACAGCCAATTGAGAAATGAAGAAGTGGAATTAATTATAATAGTGAAAATGGCAAGGTTAGTTTTTGCAAAAAAAAAAATGGAAATCAAATAACCAAATTATTTTGGAGGAGTGGTATAAAGAAATGTGGAATATTACTGTCAATGATAAATTAACTTTTGCAGCCAGAAGCTGCAGTGGCCCCTATGGAGTGGAACTCCCTTCCAAGGAGTGCATGAGAGGCTCTGCATAATTAAATTGTAAACTTTCCCAAAAGTGTTTTGATTGCTATGAGGTAATATATAAGCAGGACATTTTGAAAACTTATTGTACCCAACAGTATTTAATAGATTTTTTTAATGTGGTGTTGATTTCCTTCTTTATTGTAGTTTGTAATAATTTTCTGGCAGCTCTGCTAGAATATAAAGACTAAAACTGAGAAGGGACATAGGATGCCCTTGTCACCGTCATGCTAGCACATAAAATGATCTTTTGCTCTACTTTAATCCAATGGCCTTTGAAAGCAAGATTAAAAGTACTGCTGTCACAACAGCAGAACTTGGAATGTAACAGGTTACGAGTAGAGGTGGGTACAAAACGAATTAAAAATTCTTTCATTATTTGTTTCGTTACGTAATGAAACGAATAACAAACAGCCCCCTCAAAGAAAAACAAAATGAAGCGGAAATGTCTGTTTTGTTCAGTTCATTTTTCGTTCCCCCACCTGATGTCTGGGTCGGGAAGGCCTCCTGGCCACCCAGTGCCGCTCCTGCAGCTGAATATCCCCCGTGGTGGTGGGGGCTTCAGGGGCCTCGCGCTGGCTGCCTGGATCGCAGAACTGACAAGAAGCCTCCACAGAGGGGGCTTCGGAGGCCTTCCGCCACGCATCGCGGCCGCTGCTGGGGCTCCGAAGGCAGCGGTGAGGCCTACCACTGCCCAGAGAGGCCCTCCGCTGCCTGGTGCAGCTGCTGCTGGGGCTCCGGAGGGAGCGGTGTCGAGGTCTACCACCATCCGGAGTGGCCGCTCTCAGGGCCTTTGGGGCAGCTGACTATGCCAATGCCAATCCGTTGTGGAGTGGCCTGGCAAGGCCGCTCGGAGCCTTCTGGGCAGCCTCCGCAGCCGATCCAAGGTGCAGCCTGGTGAGGCCACGAGGAAGCTTCCGAGTAGCTGTACCCGCAACCGGGATTGCCGCGTCCGGAACCCCGTTGGCCAGCAGGAGTGACCCGAACCAGTTCATTTTTGTTCGGTACACACAAATTTTTGTTTTAAAAATTCGTACGAAACAAAACAAAACAAGCTGAGAGGCCCCTGAAACAGAATGAACTGAACCATCATTTTCCTGTTTCGTGCCCACCTCTAGTTAGGAGGAGAAAGGGGTAAATGAAACCACAACAAAGGTCACATTACAAAAGGACTTTACAAGTTTTAAAAAAGTAATGCACAACTTGGAGTAATATGACAAGCAACTTCTAAAAATCACAAAGAATAGGAGAATAAAATTATTGTATAACACTGCAAAAGTAATGGAAAAGAATTTCTTTTTAGAAGTAACTGTAAGTGCTATGTTTTCGTTACTTTCCATCAAACATGACTAATTTATGGAAGCCCAGTGGCATGCATAATAACCAAATAATTGCTTTGCTGTTTATAATCTCAGGAGCTGGAACATACACTACTTCTTCGCTGAGTACAAAAACAACCACCACCTCTGACCCACCCAACATCTGTAAAGTGAAACCACAACAATTGCAAACAAGTAATTTAGCATCTGCTGGTCACTTTTCCCAACTAAGTTGTATGCCATCGCTAGTTGCTCAGCAGCAGCAGCAGAGTCCACAAGTCTATGTTTCTCAGCCAGCAGCAGGTAAGATGGTGGCAGTTGTTGGTTCACATTTTCTTAGGTAGACGTGACAAAATTGAAGGTTATTTCTTAAAATTCATACCCTTTTATCGTAGTCCTTGCAGTCTATCATTTTCTCTCTCTAGAAAGGACAATACCCTTCTCTTGAGGCAACCCTTCCTTCAGTAACTAGCTACCTGTTATGCAATTTGTAGATGGATTGTTATGCATTACTTGCTTGGACTGGATTTGTAGTACTACTTGCGTTTTCCATTATACAGAGTAGCATTTTTCTTCTATATTTGTTTCCATATTGTTCTTAGCTTTAATACTGCCTTTTTAATCATGTAAGATGCCTCTTCATACTCATTGTTCTTGACTTTGACTGTTGTCTTGAATGTTAACAACCTTAGCTTATACGTTGTCTTCAACTTTGAAGATTGTCCTTCAGTGTTGTAAGCTGCTTTAGGTTGCCTTCAGCGTTGAAAGTCAGTACTTAAAGCTGAAGACAGTGAGTCAACATGGGGTAAAAATATTTTGAATGAATGAATGAAATAGTGTTTAACAAGGTATATGTAATTTTTAAACAGAATGTAGAGATTCCTCTGGAACTGAGGGCTTTTTCCTGCTTTAAAATACCACTCCCGTCATATGCTTGGCAGCTAGACAGATTATTATGCATTATGCATCAAATCTGATCTCTTCACTTGTTACTTTTCCTTGTGGGTCTATAGCTCAGATTCCAGCTTTCTATATGGATACAAGCCATCTGTTCAGCACTCAGCATGCACGTCTAGCTCCTCCTTCATTGGCACAACAGCAAGGATTTCAAACTGGTCTGTCACAGGTATGTAGTTTAAAAATTCCCCCGTTTCCCACGCCCAGTGCATTCCTATGGGAAAACGAAACGGAACAGAATGAAAATTTCCATTTTGTTTTGTTTCGTTTTTCTTTGAGGGGGCGGTTCATTATTCATTTTGTTATGTAATGAAACAAATAACAAAATGAATAAAGAATTCATTTCATGCCCATCTCTACCTAAGACCCTAAGTGGGTGAAAAGGGTTACAAAGACAGTATGTTTGTCTTTAAATAGAAGTGCAAAACTTGACATATTCCAAGCCAGGTTTCAGTTATTCCCTATTTTGAATGTTTCTGCCCAGTAGTTTATAGTCATAAATAGTAGCTCATGCTAGAATTTTGATAGTACAGTGGTAGCTTGTCTAAAGGAATTAATGTGTTCCAAATGAAATTCTGTTAAGGAAATTTTCCTTTATACAAATTTCCCATAGGAATGCATTGAAAACAGAGTAATGCCTCATTGCGACCATTTTTATGTTCTATCCATTATGGTGCTGTATGCCTGATAATTTGGTGAGGTGATTTAGGGACAGTGCTTGAATACTTGCTTGACATGCAAAGACATCCCAGGCCCACACTGCAATAACTCGAGTGAAAAGATCCCAAATAGCAGATCTAGAAAATATGTGTGTCTCTTCCCCAGACTTGGGAGGTCTGCCACGGAAGGGCAAACTGACTAGACTAAATATATCATCATGAAGCAGCATCTTATTCTGAATAATTATCTGCATATTAAAATAATTTCTGTCTTTTCCAGCCTGCTTCAGTTCAACAGATACCAATCCCTATTTATGCACCGCTGCAAGGGCAGCATCAAGCCCAGCTGGGCTTAGGAGCAGCACCTGCTGTCTCTCAGGCTCAGGAATTGTTTAATTCTTCATTGCAGCCCTATAGGTAAGTATTGGAACAGAAAGAAAGCAAAATCTGTAATTGTAAGTTATATAAGTTAATTTCCCTAAATGTGTTCTGCACAGTTATTTGTTCCAGTTGTATTCCCCAGTGGAAGATCGTGGAAATTTAAAAAAACTTAGATCTACATTTGCATTAAATAACTCAGAAAGTTGAACAGAAGTTTAAAGTGTTCTCAATAAATTTTCAGACTTTTTGACTAGAAAAAAATGTTCTAATCTTCTAATGAGTATTGATTCTATCTGGCTTTTGAAGTGTCAGTGGATCTGACTGTTCAGAACCGTACTGACATCTCTCAGTTACATACAGAGTATGTTCTTCAGCTCTGTGAAAAAGTTCTTAAAGTACTTTACACTAAAGGAGAAATACTGTTGTAAAATCAAATGCTGCTTCTTTGTAGAGAAGTTGGAATAACCAGTTTGCTTACCTGAACATTCTTTGTAAAATTAAATATGCTGTTCTATTATACTGCTCAGCTAACCATAGCTAAGTACAGATGTGTTAACAGGTCTGACTTCAGGACTGGTTATGGGACAGAGACTGCTTTGGTCACCTTAGTGGATGACCTCCAACAGGAGTTAGATATGGGGAGTATATCCCTGTTGGTTCTGCTGGACCTATCAACAGCTTGCAACACCATCTGTCACGATAGCCTTGACAGATGGCACATCTCTCTGGGATTCCAGTCCTTCCTGAAGAACTCAGAAAGTGGTGCTGAGGGCATCTTGTTTGTCGGCCTAGTTACTAGGCTGCAGGGTCCCTCAGGATTCTGTTTTTCTCCTGTATTATTTAACATTTGCATGAAACTGCTGATAGAGATTGTCTGGTGTTTGGGGGTTTGGAGTTTCCAGTATTCAGATGACACTCAACTCAATCTCTCCTTGCCATTTAAATCTGAAGAAGTTGTTATGATTCTAAATCAGTGTCTGTTGTGAGTAGATAATGGGTGTTTCGTTTTGAAAGGAGACTGGTTCTGAAACAAAACATGCCCACACTGCTGTCTTTCGGAATCCAGTCCCACCCTCCAAAACAAAATCAACCACTGTCTTACCTTGCTTTACCTTGTGTGGGGTGAAACTCCAATCAGGAAGCAGCCTCCGACACATCATCTTTCCCTCTCCCTGGCGCTGGCCAATCAGGAGATGTGCAAGGACATGCATTATCCTGCTTCCCTGTCTGATTGGCCAGCACCAGGGAGAGGGAAAGATGACACGCCAGAGGCTTCTTCCTACTTGGTGTTTTGCCCCATACAAGGTAAATCAAGGTGGGACAGTGGTTGATTTTGGGTGGGACTGCATTCCGAACGCCAGCTGTGCTGGCATGTTTTGTTTTGGAACCAGTCCCCTTCCAAAAAAAAATGCCCATCTCTAGTTGTCAGTAATGGACTGAATGAGTGTGAATAAACAGAGGTGCTCCTGGTCAATTGAAGGCCAGCTCAAGGAATAGGGATGCTGCCTGTGCTAGATGGAGTTGCATTCCTCTGAAAACCAAGTATGAAGCTTGGGGGGTACTCTTTCACTGAGCCTGGATACTCAGGTTTCAGTGGTGGCCAGGAGTGCCTTTTCACAATTTAAATTAGTGTGCCTGCTGTGCCTGCTCTGGAGAAGTCTCATCTGGCCATAGGTGCAGCTGTTTGTGCATCCTGGTTGGATAAATATATTGCACTATACATGAGACTGCCTCTGGAAAGTGTTCTGAAACTTCGGCATGGCCAAAATGGAGTTGCCAGGTTGCTAACTGGAGCTAGTCACAGGAATCACATAACTCCCCTGTTACAGCTGTTCCAATGGCTGCCAGTTCATTTCTAGGTTACAATTCAAAGTGATGTTTTAAGCCTATAGAGCCCTAAATGGCTTCGGTTCAAGCCATCTCAATGACCTCCTTGCCCTTCATGAGCCTGCCTGGCGACTAAGATCAGGAGGAGAGGCCTTTGTCTCAGGCTGCACCACCTTCACAGGTGTGTTTGGTGTGGACATGGGAGAGGGCCTTCTCTACTGCTGTTCTGAGACATTGGAACTCCCTCCCACAGGAGACCATGGTTGGCTCATCTTTGCTGTCCTTCCACAAGCAGGTGAAGACCTTTCTCTCCAGGCAAGTATCCACTTAGGACTGGCTGCCTGAGAAGGTTTTTTAGATGGATGGTTGTCTCATACTACTTTGAATGTTTCCTCAGTGTTGCTTTATTTACTGTCTTTTAGTGTATAATTTATTTGATCCCATTTAGTATTTGTCTACTTACTCTTTACTTTTAAATATCTTTTAATCACGTAAGCCACCTCAGGTCCTTCTTTAGGGGAAAGGTGCGATAAAAGTAATTCAAATAAATTGTTCATTCCTCCTATCTCTTTTGTTGTTTCCTGTTACAACACAGTGCAACTTCCATCACAAAGTCAGCTTCTTATGTTGGTATTAACATTATGTTGTTATTAACATGTTAATAAATGATCAACTCTAGCCAATTCTTTTAATAGATCCCAGCAGGCATTTATGCAAAGCGGACTGTCTCAGCCATCACCGGTGGTTCTTTCCGGCACAGCCTTACACAATTTCCCAGCAGTGCAACATCAAGAGCTTGCCAAGGCACAGACAAGTCTTGCTTTTCAGCAGACATCGAACACCCAGCCTATTCCTATCCTGTATGAGCATCAGTTGAGTCAAGCTTCAGGACTTGGAGGCTCCCAGCTTATTGATACACATCTGCTCCAGGTCAGTGAGTGAGATATTCCCTGCTGCCTTACTGAGGCATTCAAAATTATTGGGTGCCTTAAAAAGCAGTGGGTCTGACAGCATTCATACTGTGTGATGTAATTCAAAGACTATCAAATCCATTTAATATATCTAACTCGTTAAGTCGGGGACCTATGGATGCTGGATTATACAACATGTTACATCAAGGAGCCCCAATGGTTTCATTATGAAAACAACACGCCAACCTCTGTGACATCCTGTACCCTTTAATTATCAGTATCTTCTTATTAGTATGTTTTCTTCTACATATTATTTTAGTGCTTTAGACATTACTTTATTGAACCCTAAAACAAAGTGCTCAAATCTGGACTCCTGTCAGCACTTGTTCTTCGTGGCCTTTGTGAAGCCACACAGATGGGTCTGGGTGCGCACACGCAGGGTTCTGGGACTTTTCCAGCATTGAGAAAATCTCGTTAGTCTCCTCCCCCTCCTACTGCGTAGGCGTGGGAACCTCCCACCTAAACCATCAGTTCCCTCTAACCGCCGAGTCTCCGTGTGTACTTTCACTTTCTAATTGTTCTCTTTAACTCCTTTGTATAGCCTTTCTGGCCCCTTTTAAGAAGTGTGTGGCCTGTGGGGGAGGGGGAATTCCCCTCACCAACGGACACTCCCAAGTGTCTATATTGCCTGGAGGAGGGTCACAGGACGGAATCTTGTAGTTCTTCTTCGAGCCGTCTGTGAATCCACACTAAAGGGTTAACCTGCAGCCAGCCTGCAGCCACCGGATTGATACAAAGCTCTTGACGGTTAGGACCTCCCCCTCCTGCTGCGCATGCTCCGGCTTTCCCGCCCTTTCTCCTCAGTTCCTTTCTTTCCGCCGCCGAGTTCAGTCACCAGTTTCCGGTTCCGGTTTTCAGGGAGGCACAGCGTTTGTGCTCCGTTCCCTGTCCTCACTTGGTTTTTTATTGTCTCATACTAATTATTTCTGTATTACTTATCTTGGAACATTATTATATTATTATTACTGCTCCACTAATCTTTTGGAGCACTACGGGAGAAAAGCTGCTGCAGAGAAATCAGGCAAGTTGAGAGCTGACCTTGAAGACTTCAAGCTCCCCCGTTGTTGTTTTTGGCAGCGGAAGAAAGGAGGACTTTAAGAACTCACAAGGCCATAAAGCAAGATTTATTGTCTTTCAACCTGAATAACTTTAAGTAATTTAACAACCTTAAGAAATATACAGGAGAAATATACAGCCTCAATGCCGTGGAATATAGCTACTCCCTGGTGGTCACAGTGAGTCTGGAAACCAAATTTGACTGGCTTTTTTCTCTTTTTTTAAAAACCCCATTCTTCTCCATTTTATCTCTATTTTAACAACTCCGGAAATGGTGGCGCACATAGTTGCTGCAGCCCAGTGCTTTCCATGTCGGTACTTTGTGTGGTTTTTTGTGTATGAGTTGTTTTTTATTTTGTGTACATTTTGTTCAGCGGACAAACTTTACAACCGGCAAGACCTTCTCAAGATAGGAGTGTGCTACAAGCAGAGTGTTACAGCTGAGTTTCTTAGATTACACAACATCCCAGAGAGCATAGCAAGAACCCCCGGTTCTCCATGGATTGTTATCCCTATGGGGAGGAGGTGGAGGCGGCGTAAAGAGAGGAAGCGGAAGCGAGGCTGCAGAGCTGGAGTGCTGACTAGACTACGGAAACAACCACATAAACCACCACTTCCCAGTCTCTATCTTACAAATGCAAGGTCCTTGGCAAACAAGATGGATGAACTGAGGCTTCAGGTTGTAAGTAATAATATCATGAAGGATAGTTGCATTTTGTTAATTACAGAGACGTGGCTTCATGAAGGCATTCCAGACTCAGTGGTTGGGTTGTCAGGTTACACGGCACAGCGTCACGACAGAACAAAGGACTCTGGTAAAAGTAGAGGAGGAGGTCTCTCTGTGTATGTTAACAATAACTGGTGCACAAATACAGTGATCGTGGACAGACACTGCTCTCCAGATTTGGAGTACATGACTGTCAAATGTAGGCCCTTTTATCTACCAAGAGAGTTCTCTGTTGTCATGATTACAGCAGTTTATATTCCACCAGATGCAAACAGTAACTCAGCCATTGGACTCTTATATGATAGTATTAACCATCAACAGAGCACACACCCGAACGCGGTACACATTATAGCAGGGGATTTTAATCATGTAGATTTGAAAACAGCACTCCCAAACTGTATCAACATGTCAAGTGTGCTACTAGAGAATCTAACACACTGGACAAGGTATATTCAAATATCAGGTTGGGCTACAGAGCTAGACCATTAGCACATTTGGGCCAATCTGATCACATGTCCTTGTTTTTGGTTCCTGCATACGTCCCCATCAGGAAAACTGCTCCTGCCACTATAAAGTCTGTGAGAAGCTGGTCAATTGGTGCATCTCAGCAGCTTCAGGACTGCTTTGACAGGACTAGCTGGGATGTTTTTGAACATCAAGATTTGGATATTTTCACAGACAGTGTTATGTGTTATATTAGGAACTGCATAGACACTGTTATGGTGAACAAACGTATCCGGATCTACCCAAATCGGAAGCCCTGGATGACTCAGAAAGTCCAGAGACTATTGAAAGAAAGGGATATCGCCTTCAGGTCTGGAGATAGGGCTTCTTACAGTATGGCCCGAGCGAACCTGAAGAGAGGAATTAGAGAGGCCAAACTGGACTACAAGAACAGGATTGAGCGGCATCTGGACAGTAATAACAACAGGAAAGTGTGGCAAGGAGTCCAGCAACTTACGAACTACAAGATGAACAACGGAGTTGTAGCGGGCGATGCAGCATTGGCAGAAGAGTTAAACATCTTTTTGGTCGCTTTGAGGTGGAAGCACCAAAGGAAGCTGCACTACAGTCCCCAGTCCACAGCAGCTTTATCCTTAAAGTAGAGGAGTATGAGGTGAGGCGTATGCTGCGGACGATCAACCCGAGGAAGGCTGCTGGACCCGATGGAATCCCTGGATGTGTGTTGAAAGACTGTGCAGATCAACTAGCTGGAGTCTTTACCAAGATCTTTAATCAGTCTCTGGCTCAATCTAGGGTTCCATCCTGTTTGAAGTCCTCCACCATAGTTCCTGTACCTAAAAAATCTTATATCTCCAGTCTTAATGATTATCGACCAGTTGCACTTACTCCAGTGGTGATGAAATGTTTTGAAAAACTGGTCCGGAATTACATCACATCACTTCTCCCCCAGAGTTTTGATCCCCACCAGTTTGCATATCGAGCAAATAAATCTGCAGAGGATGCTGTAGCTACAGTCCTTCATGCTGCACTGTCACATCTGGAACAGCGGGAAGCTATGCAAGACTGCTTTTCGTGGACTTTAGCTCAGCATTTAATACCATCCTCCCTCACAGACTGGTGGTTAAATTAGGGGATTTGGGATTTCCACATTCTATATGTATGTGGATAAATAGTTTTTTGTCCGGACGTAGTCAGAGGGTTAGAGTAGGTCAATGTACATCTACAGATCTGAGTCTTAGTACTGGCTCTCCACAGGGCTGTGTGCTGAGTCCACTGCTCTTTACTCTTTATACTTACGATTGCATTCCCGCCTATCATAACAACATTATAGTTAAGTTTATGGATGACACCACAGTAGTGGGGCTTATCTCAGCAGGAGATGAGTCTGCTTATAGGGATGAGGTGGAGCGGTTGATTGAGTGGTGCAGAGAGAATAACTTGCTTCTGAACACATTAAAAACTAAGGAGCTCATAATAGATTACAGGAAGAAGAAAACAGATCTTCAACCACTATTCATTAGTGGAGACTGTGTAGAAAGGGTGACCGACTTCCGTTTGTTGGGAGTCCATATTGAGGAGAATTTAACCTGGAGTGTAAACACCTCTGAGCTGCTGAAAAGGCCCAACAGAGACTGTACTTTCTGAGAGTGCTCAGAAAGAATAACATCACTCAGAGACTATTGGTGTCTTTTTATCATTGTGTAATAGAAAGTGTACTGACATACTGCATATGTGTGTGGTATGCCAGTTTCACGGTGGCTCAGAGGAAATCACTCCAGCGGGTTATCAATATGGCACAGAAGATCATCGGATGCCCACTCCTCACATTGGAGGAATTACACAGCTCCCGCTGTCTTAAGAAAGCTCAGAATATTGTAGGAGATATTTCTCATCCTGGTCACTCTCTGTTTGTACCACTACCATCAGGCAGAAGGTATAGATCTATTAGAACAAGGACGGAAAGATTCAAAAATAGTTTTTACCCAATAGCATTATCCATGCTAAACTCTGTTAAAAATTAAGTTGACGGGTAATATTGGTGTTGAATGTGTTACATATATATCGTATAGGGGTATGGCTGTTGTTGTTTTTTTAAATTGTAGTTTTTATGGATTGTGTAGGAATGTTGCTAGGTGAAAGAGTGTAGGGATGTGGGTATGTTTGGATTTTATGTCAGTTTTAAATGAGTGTAAGTGATGTTTTGGCATGTGAATGTTGGAGTATGTGTATGGATGGTTTGTTTTTAAATTGTAGATTTTACGTCTTGGATTTTTATGCTGGGTTGTGTGAATGACTGACTGGATGGCACTTTTAATCTCGTTGTATTTATACAACGACAATAAATTGCATTCCTATTCCTATTCCTATTCCTATTCCTATTCCTATTTGAGCTCTGTAAAAGAAAGAAAACGAATTCTCTCAATTTTACTTTTTCTCTGTCGGAATTTCTTCTCTTCTGACCTCCTCCTCCGGACATCGGTGAGCCCCCTCCCCGCCGGCCTGCCCGCTTCTTTTTTATGGCCTCCACAGGCCTCTTCAAGCGGTGTGTCGCCTGCTCTAACAAAATCCCATTGAAAGACGGCCACTCGCAGTGCATTTACTGCCTTGGCGAGGCACACCGACCCTCACAGTGCCAGCACTGTAAAAAGTTAACGAAAGCGGCCATTAAACAACGCTTGGGTCGCCTTTATTTGCACCTCTGGGAGCAGTCCCTTACTCCCATGGAACAGGGTGCATCTACATCGGGCCGTGACTTACCAGGGGCTTCTACTTCTAAGCAAAAACCCGCTTCCAAGGCCAAGTCTCTTCCTCCGCCGTCACCATCGGCGTCAGCTATGGCCACCGAGAAGCGGAAGAACAAGCACCCCAAACCTCGGCAAAACACTCCCGACTCCGGCGCACTCGGCCGCCACAGCGGCTTCCATGCCACAGGAGCATTTGGAGGATGATCAAATTCCCTCCCGGCAGCCGCCGACTCTATCACCGACGTCGGAGCGCTCCTCGACATGGGGAGAGGATTCCCACGACCTCTCAACTGTGGTTGAGGTCCCTCTGAGTCCTTCCAACATACAGGACTTGGCCTTAGACCTTCCTATTCGGATGCCGCATGACACTCAGGCTCACCAACCACCGATGTCGGCTTCGATGCCACGCGCTGACGCCGCTCCTGCTTCCACCATCGTGCAAGAGCCACCTCGCACGAAAGCGCAGGCAAAGCGCGTCCGCCTGCCAGCCGACGCCAGACGCTCCCGAACTCCGGGCCGCGATGACCGCCCTCGGGAGCGGGATGACCATTTTCAGCGCTCTTGTTGCTCTTCCCCGTCGACTTCACCACGTCGACGCCGAAGGAAGCACCGCCGTCATTATGACTCTGACTCTGATTCTTCCTCCAGCTATCGCCGTAGCCGACACCATCACCGCCGTCGACATCAATCTCCGGCTCATTGGCGTCGCCGCTATTCCACCTCACTCTCCGACCATTCAGCGGACACGTCGCCTCCTCGACGTCAGGCAACTTCAGTCGATGCCGGCGCCAACCTTACCTCTGACGTCGAACGTCCCACTGATGTCGAGCGTCCTACTCATGTCGACCGCCCTACTGCTTTCGACCGTCCTACCGCTGTCGACCGTGCCATCAATGTCGACCACACCATCGACGCCGATTGCACCGTGGGCGTCGAACACCTTCCACATCGAAGCCCAGCCGATGCCAAGGCTCCACGAAGAGAGGCTAAACCCACTTCTCGACGCCGAAAGCGCCGTCAACGCTCTTCCACATCATCGGACTCTTCCGAAGACGCCTCCTCTTCTCCTAAGCGCCATAAACACCCCGTTGCTTCCAGGCGTCGTGCTCGAGACTCTTCTCACCTTTCGGCGTCGGCCAATCAGGCTGCCATTGGACTACTGGCTGCCTCTACATCTCAAGCGGCTGCCCGCCCTCGTCGGCCAGCCCCCATCTTATTGCAACCGTCCGCATCACAGCCTCTCCATCGACATCAGGAGTCTCCGACCTCCATGGACAAACTCCCCCCAGAACTATCGGATGAAAGCGAGTATGAGGACGAAGCTGACTCCTATTGCTCCGAGGCTTCCTCGTCCCATAACCTACCTGCTCCAAAGACTGATATGCTGGGTAGCCAACCTCCTTCAACTTCGGAGGATATGAAACTATACTCTCAAACTATCCACAATATTGCCTCCGTTATGGAGCTTCAAGTTCAGCAGGACCAGACCGCTGACTCATGCAAATTCTTTGGCCATCTGAATAGGCACCAGACTGCTCCTCTTCGCCTCGCCTTCATCCCGTCCCTCCTTGAGCGCATCAAGGAAGCGTGGCACAAACCTTCCTCGGCACCGCTAATGTCCCGCCGAGTAGACAATATGTACCGAACCCATGGCGAGGGTACCATCTTTCTAGACAAGCATCCTCTGCCCAATTCCTTGGTGGTGGACACCACCCAGAATAGGTCCAAAGGCCGCTCTGCCCTTTCTCCAAGCAACAAGGAGGGCCGCAAGCTCGATATTATTGGTCGCCGCCATTACTCTTTAGCATCTTTTTCCCTCCGCTCGGCAAACTATTTATGCGCCATGGAGGCTTACTCCCGCCATATATTGCTTGAGGCAGCCGCCATGTTGGACTCTCTTCCTGACAATCAGAAGGTTAAACTGACCTCTCTTCATGAAGAACTGCTTTCTCTCTTCGACTATGAAACTCTTGCAGCTCGGAATATGGCCGCTGCCGCTGCCAAGCAGCTGTCTACTGCCATTTACCTCCAGAGACATGCATGGCTCCGTACGACCAACATCCCGGACGATGCCAGAAATAGAATAGAGGACTCCCCATTTGATGGTGAAGGCTTATTCGCCACCACTACTGATGAGTCCTTGGATACCCTTGTCAAGATGAGAAAGACGGCAAAGTCTATATCTTATCCAACTACATCGTCTCAGGGACAGTACAGATGACATCAACAACAAAACTGGCAAAGACAAGCTCCACCACCCCAGCGTAAGGACTCCGGCCGCTTTCGTCAAAGCTACCAATCCTACTCTTACCGGCAAAACAACCAACGCCAGCAGCGCCGCTCTCAACCCCCCAGGCGCTACGACCGTAAGTCAAAGCAGAATCTTTGACTCCATTCCACTTTCGCCTCCACACGCATCCGACATACGCCTGCACCCCTTTCTCCCTCGTTGGTCCAGCATAACATCAGACCTGTGGGTTCTCAAGATCATCTCCCACGGTTACGCTCTGGAATTCAGCTCTCTACCTCCCTTGGGACAGATCATACCGACCCCGCCATCACGGGCCCTACAAGAGGAAGTTCAATCCCTCTTATCCAAACACGCGATAGAACCCGTGGCCCCAGAAGACACCAGGGGTTTCTTCTCCAGATATTTTACTGTCCCAAAAGGATGGAGGTCTACGCCCCATTCTAGACCTCAGAGAGCTCAACTCCTTCATCAAGTACACCAGATTCAGGATGACCACGCTAGAAGCCATTCTCCCTCTGTTACGCACAGGAGACTGGTTTGCAGTCGTCGAGTTATAAGATGCGTACTTTCACATCTCAATCAGGCAAGATCATCGCAAATACCTCAGGTTTCACATCGCAGACTCAACTTACCAGTTCAAAGCCCTGCCCTTCGGTCTCTCCACGGCTCCTCGGGTGTTCACAAAGTGCTTAGCCCTGGTAGCAGCTTTCCTACGCGTCCAGGGCGTGAATGTCTTCCCGTACCTGGACGACTGGTTGATCGTGTCACCTACACAACACAAGTCGAAGCAGGACATTTGTTACACGCTGCACCTTTTAACGTCTCTGGGCTTCAAGATAAACACCGCGAAATCCACACTCCTACCATGTCAGGTGGTTCGCTACATCGGAGCTGTACTAGACTCCACGAAGGGCAAGGCATTTCTGCCGCAGGACCGCAAGGAAAAAATCTTGAAGGCCCTGTCTCCCTTCAAACCAAACTGCCACTTACCTGTACGGTCCGTCCTCCATCTCGGCCCCATGGCCTCAATGACCTCTGTTCTCCCTCACGCCCGGCTCCGTCTGCGACCACTACAAGCCTGCCTGCTGCGCCAATACAACCCTCTACGCGACAGTCTTCACAAACAGGTCCTTATCCCTCACGACACCTACTTCCGTCTTCAGTGGTGGGCCTCTTCTCTCCATCTCGACTCCGGTCGGCTGTTCAAACATCCACCGATATCCAGAGTTGTCACCACCGATGCAAGCACTATTGGATGGGGCGCCCACTGCGAAAGTGCTCACATACACGGAACCTGGAACGAGATGGAGAAACGGCTGCACATCAACGACCTAGAACTCCTTGCAATTTTCAAAGCTCTGAGAGCTTTCGAGCCCCTGATCACCAATCAAAGCGTCCAAATAGTGACAGACAACACCACTGCCCTTTATTACCTGAACAAACAGGGCGGAACGAGGTCCAGGCGTCTCCTGAACCTCACACTAGAGCTTTGGGACTGGTGCTGCACCAAGAACATCACTCCACAGGCCATCCATATAGCATCTGCAGACAACCACGTGGCGGATCTCCTCAGCAGACGGACTTACAACAACCACGAATGGTCCCTTCTACACTCGACCTTTGCGGACCTCTGCAACGACTGGGGGACTCCGAGCATAGATCTCTTTGACACCCAGTTCAACAAGAAATGCCCACTATATTGCTTCCAAGCCGGCCAAGGTCCCGGATCCCTGGGCGATTCCTTCTCCCTCAAGTGGCCTCAGGATCTCCTATACGCTTTTCCACCGATCCCATTGATCCAAAAGACAATAATCAAACTTCAGGAGAACCCCACTGACCCTTCTACTCATTGCCCCGTGGTGGCCCTGTCAACCATGGTTCGCAACCCTGTTGTCGCTCGCCTCAAGCTACCGAAAACTACCATTACTACCTCACCTCCTGTCTCAGTGCAACGGTTTGATCCTTCATCCGGATCTACAATCTCTACATCTCACTGCATGGCTGGTCCACTCACACTAGCCCATGTTATGGCCAACACCCGTGGACCATCTACCAACACCCTATATAATTACAAATGGACTGCTTTTCAGTTTTTTTTACAACCGAACATAACCTGCCGTCGCAACCTACTTCTGTGGAGGCGGTACTTCAATCCTTACTCATTCTCTCCAACAGAGGCCTCTCTCTTTCGACCCTGAGAGTGTACCTAGCCACCATTGTGGCCTTTCAACCCCACAATTCACCGGCCTCTGAACTCTTCCGTCACCCTGATGTCAAACAGTTCCTCAAGGGCCTAAAAATGTTCGCCCTTCTATGAGACCACCACCGCTGCAGTGGTCTCTTCCTCTCGTTCTTAACAAGTTAATGAAGCCCCCTTTTGAACCATTGGCTTCGGTTAGTTTACACATGTTGTCTGTTAAAACTGTGTTCCTGGTTGCCATAACTTCAGCGAAACGTGCCTCAGAGCTTGCTGCTCTGCGAGCGGGTCCTCCCTTTTTGCAATTCCACCCTCACAAGGTGACTATTTACCCAGATGTCTCCTTCCTTCCCAAAGTCGCATCGGACTTCCATCTGCACCAGTCCATTGTTCTGCCAACGTTCTTTCCGGACCCCTCTTTGGACATTGAACGTACACTGCTCACCCTCGATGTTAGATGAGCTCTTTTGTTCTACACCAGCCGCACTAAGGCCATCAGGAAGTCTTCACGGCTTTTTGTACGCCTTCATGAACCTTGTCAGGGAGAACCAGTATCTGCCCAGACACTCTCCAAGTGGATCTGCCAGGCCATCACGCTTGCATATCAGCTGGCTAATATGCCCCTACCGGCTACGCCTAGGGGTCACTCAACGCGAGCGGTCTCCTCGTCTACCGCCCTACTCCGAGATATCCCTGTGGACGACATTTGCAAAGCTGCGACTTGGTCCAATCCGTCCACCTTTATGACACATTACCGACTGGACGTCAGGGCTAAGACGGATGCCGCTTTTGGTCGAGCGGTTTTGGCCGCAGCGCTACAGTGATGACCCACCTCCGGTAAGGCAGCTTGCTAATCACCCTTTAGTGTGGATTCACAGACGGCTCGAAGAAGAAATGGAAGTTATCTACCTGTAACTGTAGTTCTTCGAGACGAAGTCTGTGAATCCACACATCCCGCCCGCCTCCCCTCTATCCGTCACTCTCTCTGTTCTGTTTTTCAGCGGCGGATGACGGGGGAACTGAGGAGAAAGGGCGGGAAAGCCGGAGCATGCGCAGGAGGAGGGGGAGGTCCTAACCATCAAGAGCTTTGTATCAATCTGGTGGCTGCAGGCTGGCTGCAGGTTAACCCTTTAGTGTGGATTCACGGACTTCGTCTCGAAGAACTACAGTTACAGGTAGGTAACTTCCATTTTCTGTAAATGCTTCAGTGCCCAGGCTGTTAAAAATTGTCGACATTGACTTAACACTTTCCTTTTAGAAAAATCTCTATCCCCTTCTAACATGGAATCCAAACCATAGACTTCCACTTCATCTCCTAAGGTTGATTTTTCCATTACAAAAACAAAAAGGATCATTTCAAAACCGAAGAGGTGTCTCAATGTAGAGGTAGCTTCAGAAGTTGTTTGTGTCAATTCCCCACCAGACTTATCGCTGACTTTGACTGCTCCGTCTAAAGTTCTGCAGATGCCCTCTTTCACTCCATTGCAATCTTCGGACCCATTTGATTCCTTGAGTTTGCCAGATTTCTCTGACTCTGATGGCCCGTTCGACCTTTCCAAGCTAAAGGACCTTTTCGTTCAGGAGTCATCGCGTACTTTATGCCTTCCCACCAATTCCTCTGATTCATAAGATTGTCTTGAAAATCAAACAAGAGAGAACAAATGCCATCCTAATTACACCCTGGTGACCCAGACAACCTTGGTTTGCTCCCCTCCTGAGAATGTCGACAGACTATCTCAAGCTTCCTCTCCTTCCCACCCTTCTGTATCCAGACCAAGGGAAGGTCCTCCATCCGGATTTGAACTGCCTTCAGCTCACAGTATGGAGAATTCCCAAGTGATTTCCTCTTATCTCTGCTGCACTAAAACCTTCCACCAAACAGCTTTATTCTTACAAGTGGAAGAGGTTCGAATCATTTGCAGCTGAAAATGGTTTCTCTGCTCAGTCCATCGCTACCTCAGGTTATCCAGTTCCTCCTATAACTGAAGTGTTTGGGACTCTCTATCTTGTCCCTCAAGGACTATTTGTTGTTATTCCCCATCAGTCTGAGGGCTCCTCTGCCTCTCTATTATTTAATCATCCCCAACTGAAAGCTATTTCTCAATGGCCTTTTGAACACCTTCCTAGACCACAAACCAATACCATCACAGTGGTCCCTGCCCCTAGTACTTTGCCACCTGATGCGCCCACCCTTCAAACTGCTGGCAACTTGTGACTAGAGATGGGCACGACCAGAAAAAATGATGTTTCGAGTTGTCGTTTGTCGGGATGGGTCCGTTTCGGGTCATTTCCGTTTGTCACGATAATTTTCAAAAATTTGTCATTCTTGTCGTTTGGTCATTTGTACCGCGATTTAGCGCGATTTGACGTCCCCAGTGAGCATGGGGGCGTCCCGCAATCAGGGCCGGCGCTAGGTGTTTTTGCGCCCTAGGTGGCGGGCGGGCGAGCGGGCAGGCAGCGGCCGCGGGTCCCGCAATGATCCTTCCAGAATGATTCCAGACTAGCAGGTGGAAAAAAAACACTTTAAAGTTGGGTGATGGATCGTTGCTGCACAAGAGTGCATCCTATGCAATAAAGAAAACAAAATGAGCAGAAAGTTTACAATATATTTCTTTTTTTCTCTTGGTCAATGCCTGCTGCTGAGTGCTGAGCTGACTGAGTTGAACCGGCCACCCTACTTGGTCTGGCTGCCTGTTATACTTTTTTGTTGTTTGTTTTGTTTTGGCTTTTATCCATCCCATCTCCCCTCCACCTCTCAGAGGCAGCAGGAGACACAGACATTCCATTCCTCCCCAAATCTGGATGAGGGTCTACTCCTCTCAATGCCCCCCATCTCCAGTGTCACTCCTGGCTTGTATGTAACTAAAGCCAACCAAGCAATTAAGCAACTGCAACCCTAGTGGTCATCCAGTGGTTAGAGATTCAGTCTGGTAGTGGCTAGGATTAGGGTTAGTGGGCTCTGGGCTGCACCTCTGGGTGCCTCTGACCCACTAGGACAGTGTCCTGGCGTACAGGGTAGGGGTAGGGTTGGGTTAGGTAATAGGTAGGGATAGTGGGCTCTGGGTTGCTCTGTGACTTACTAAGGACAGCGTACTGGCGTACGGGCACACAGCTTGGATTAGACAGAAGTTAGTTTTACAGCCCACTAACTACTAAGCTATACAAGGACTATGGGCATTCACAAGGCCAGAGTAAGGGTGGCCAGCCACAAGGCCAGAGTATGAGACCACAGAGCCTGAGTACGGGAGACACACAGAGCCTGAGGCCTCAGAGCCTGAGTATGGGAGGACACAATGCCAGAGTACCTGAGGCCACAAGGCCAGAGTAAGGGCGGCCACAAGGCCAGCATGGCAGATTTTTGCCTAATCATGGCTGTTTTCCAGTACACAAGTAAAATGTGACCTTCTTAGTGGGTCACAGTGTCTTGCAGCCCAGAGGACAGAGTAGGGGAGCCCAAAAGGCCCGAGTTTGAGACCACAGGGCCTGAGTAGGGGAGGCTCATTGCCAGCTCCAGTATAAAAAGGAGCTGAATGGCCTGGGTGCACAAGTAAAATGTTGTTCTTAGTGAGTTACAGTGTTTTGCAGCCCAGAGGACAGAGTAGGGCAGGCCAAAAGGCCTGAATGAGTAGGAGACCACAGGGCCTGAGGAGTGGAGGCCACAAGGACAGCAAGGCAGACTTTTGCCTAGTCACGGCTGTTTTATGAACACAAGTAAAATATCCTTCTTAGTGGGTCACAGTGTTTTGCAGCCCAGAGGACAGAGTAGCGGAGGCCACATAGTTGAGGCTGCCAAAAGGACAGCAAGACAGAGTTCTGCCTCTTCCTTCCCAGCTGTGAGCTGGTACGCTGGCAAACTGCCAGTAGGCAAGTACAGTGCCCTTCGTAGTGAGTCACAGACTGACAGAAGAGTATCCACCAAGAACCAAGCCTGGAACTTTCTGATAAACTGCTCTATTTGTAAATGGTGATAGTACACAGTGCAGTATGCAAGTACATTCCCCTTCTTAGTGAGCCAGAGTGCATTGCAGCCCAGAGGAAAGAGTGGCTGGCGGAGGCCACGTCGCCTGAGTCTGAGGCTGCCAAAAGGACAGCAAGGAAGAGTTCTGAGTCTGCCTCTTCCTTCCAAGCTGTGTGCTACGCTGGCAAACTGCCAGTAGGGAAGGGCAGTGCCCTTTGTAGTGAGTCACAGCACCAAGAACCACACATGGGACTTTCTGACAAACTCTTGGTGGCAGTAGTACGCACGCAAGTACATTTCCCTTCTTAGTGAGCCACAATGTTTTGCAGCCCAGAGGAAAGAGTGGCGGAGGACATAGGGCCTGATTCTGAGGCCACAGGGCCTGCGAACAGGAGGTGCATTGGCAGCACAAGTATCCAAAGGAGCTAGCTGACTGGCCTGAGCACAGGCTGCCAAAAGGCCAGCAAGGCGGCGTGCTGCCTCTTCAAAGCTGTGTGCAACTGCAAACAGTTTTCTGTCCTTAGTGAGTCACAGTGCTTTGCAGCCCAGAGGAAAGAGTAGCGGAGGCCACATCGCCTGAGTCTGAGGCAACAGGACCTGAGAAGGCGAGGCCAAAAGGACAGCTCAAGTATCTTTGAGAAGAAGAATGGTCTGAGTACGCAAGTACTATTTCCTTCTAAGTGGGTCACAGTGTTTTGCATCCCAGAGGAAAGAGTGGTGGAGGCCATATCGCCTGAGCCTGAGGCTGCCAAAAGGACAGCGAGGAAGAGTTCTGAGTCTGCCTCATCCTTTCCAGCTGTGTGCTGATACGCTGGCAAAGTGAGTCACTGACAGAAGAGTATCCACCAAGAACCAAGCCTGGAACTTTCTGATAAACTCTTCTAATGGAAGGGCAATGCCCTTCCTAGTGAGTCACAGACTGACAGAAGAGTATCCACCAAGAACCAAGCCTGGAACTTTCTGATAAACTCTTCTAATGGAGTGCCCTGGAATCACACAACTACTGGAACTTCCCTTCTTTTGTGAGCCACAGTGTCCCTTCTGCAGCCCCCAGAGGAAAGAGTGGCGGAGACCCAAAGGCCTGAGTCTGAGGCCACAGGGCCTGTGAACGGGAGGCCAGCTCGAATACCCAAAGGAGCTGAATGGCTTGAGTACACAAGTAAAATGGCACTGTCCTTCTCAGTGAGTCACAGTGCTTTGCAGCCTATGGAACAGAATAGCCCTTCTTTGTGAATCACAGACTCACAGTCAGTAGTATCCACCAAGGACCAAGGCTGGAACTTCCAGACAAACTCCTCTATTTGTGACAGCACGACGCAATTATGCTTCCCTTCTTAGTGAGCCAACGTATATTGCAGCCCAGAGGAAAGAGTGGCGGAGGCCACGTAGCCAGAGTCTGAGGCCACAGGGCCTGAGTAGGTGAGGCCACAGGGCCTGAGTTTTGCCTCTTCCTTCCCAGCTGGAAAGAGGAACCTCATAAAGAAACATTACTGAGACATTAAATCCTTGCAGTCGCAGGGAAGGAAAATAATAGGGTTGCCTTCTGTTTTGATCTGCCACAGTCCTTCCCCATTTTTATTATGTTTTGTTGAAGAAGGCATTTACCCCCACCACCACCACCCACCTCAACCCCAAGTCCCCAACCATTATTCTGGAAATACACAGACCAGACACAACTCGAACTTGTTGTAGCCTTCTGTGTTGTACATTGTGTTTGCTTGAGGAAAGACTGGCGGAGGCCACATAGCCTGAGTCTGAGGCCTGAGTCCAGGCTGCCAAAAGGACTGCAAGCCAGAGGGTCTTCCTTCACAGCTGTGTGCTGGTTCGCTGGTAAACTCCCAGGGACGTTCCCTTCTCAGTGAGTCCCAGTGCTTTGCAGCCTAGGGAACAGAGTAGGCCTGTGAATCACAGACTCACAGTCAGTGTGAATCAGAGTATCCACCAAGAACCAAGCCTGGAACTTCCAGACAAACTCTTCTATTTGTGACAGTACGTACGCATAGGCAGGTATGCTTCCTTGATCCCTTCTCAGTGAGCCACAGTGCATTGCAGCCCAGAGGAAAGAGTAGCGTAGGCCAAAACAACCCCCCTAACCCTAACGCTGACCCTAACCCTAAACCCCCCTCCAACTAAGTTCCCCTCAATCACTCGGGTTATCGCCAGCTCCAGTATCCCAAGGAGACCACGAAGCCCAGCTGTGTTCTCTGTCTTTCTTAGTAGGTCAGAGAGTTTTGCAGCCCAGGCCCCAGAGGCCAGATTACGGGCTGCCAAAAGGCCAGAGTAGGGCCTGCCAAAAGGCAAGATTAGGGGATTCCACAAGGCCAGCAAGGCAGAGTTTTGCCTAATCAATCACGGCTGTTTTCTAGCACACAAGCACAATGTCCTTCTTAGTGAGTCACAGTGTTTGGCAGCCCAGAGTGAAGAGTAGCGGAGGCCATAGCATCCCCCCAATCCTAACCCTAACCCCCCCCCCCAGTATTCCTGATTGAGTTCCCCTCTCGGGTGATCATTGTCAGGTGGAATATCCCAAGGAGACAGACCACGAAGCCAGAGTCCTTCTTAGTGGGTCACAGACCAGCCCAGAGGACAGAGTAGGGGAGGCCAGAAGGCCAGACTAGAGGAGGTTGAAGGACAAGCACCTGGAAGGCATGCTCAAAGCCGGGAGCCTGACAGGCAGGCAGGTTGGCAGAGGGGCGGCCAGGCAGGGAAGCAGGCAGTCTAGCTTACAGGTATGAATGACGGCAGGCTTGCAGGGTACCACCCACCCAGGCTAGGGAAGGCACAAAGCCAAAGTGCCAGAAGGGAGGATTGTTTCTGACTTGGGAGTCCGAGTTTCTCCAACCCAGGAGACCGAGTTTCGTCAACCAAGGAGACAGAGTGGAAGCAGGAGAACTGGGCTATTTCTTTAAGACTGTAAGGAGGAGAGCTAGCCCCCTGCTACTCAGTCTTTGAGGTAGGTTGTTGTAAAGTGCATCCTGACCACTTTGTAAGCAG
Organism: Phrynocephalus forsythii; assembly: GCA_029282475.1. NCBI lineage: Eukaryota > Metazoa > Chordata > Lepidosauria > Squamata > Agamidae > Phrynocephalus > Phrynocephalus forsythii. The sequence goes on along the minus strand of JAPFRF010000005.1, from coordinate 3,058,584 downwards.
AGTGGCATCAAAACCCCAGGGAAGGGAGGGAAGCACCAAGGAAGGCAGGTATTGGGGTCTCACTGAGACCAGCCATGGCCAACGGGGAAATACTGGGCCAACACAGACCCTTTCAAATGAGACTTTGAGTGGTCCTTGCTGGTTTTGAGCCAGGCAAGGGCTGCAAAAATTGGGCCAACACAGACCCTTTCAAATGACACTTTGAGTGGTCCTTGCTGGTTTTGAGCCAGGCAAGGGCTAGAAAAATTGGGCAGTAATAGTACCCTTCAAATTGTGTGTGTGAGAATACAGGAAGGCAGGCAGGCAGGCAGGCAGGCAGGCTAGGCAGGTAGTCACAGGGCCAGCCAGGCAGATAGGCTTGTAAGCAGGCAGGCAGGCTTGCAGGCGGGCAGGCTTGCAGGCAGGAAGTTAGGCTTGCAGGAAGGAAGCCAAGCTGGGAGGCAGGCATAATTGCAGGCAGGCAGGCGGACAGGCATAAGTGATGCTCTCTCTGGTAGTGGATGTTAGAGCAAGGGAGGCCCTTTTGGAAGGAACCCATGGCAGAACGACTTTGGACTTAGGTCTTGGAGTGTTGGGGTAATCCCAACGTGGAAAGGTTGAAGCGGATGAAAGTCAACCTTTCCACGGTCTCCGGGTCCAGACGAGAGCGGCGCGGCCTCAGGACATCTCCCATGTGGGAGAAGACACGCTCACTCTGGACACTGGTCGGTGGGATGGACAAGAGGTCCAACGCCAGAGTCGAAAGAGCAGGCCAGAGGTCTGCCTTTCTGGCCCAGTAGTGGAGTGGGTCCAAGGTGAGTGGTTGGAGGGGTTCGGCCATGTACTCCTTCAGCATGGTCAGAGCGGGGTCCGGTTCTTCTTCCTTCCTTGCCTCCACTGAGGAGGAGACTGCCATGGCTACGGCAGAGGCCAGGTAGTAGGCTGCTGGTACGGAACCTGGTCTCTGGGTGTACACTCCTGGAGCAGAGGAGGAAGAGGATCCTTGCGAGGATTCCTCTTCTGCATCGCTCTGGCTTCCGTGCGCCCTCGGGAACGCCTGGCCCTGATTGGAGAGAGCCCTGACTTGACGGCATAGCTCTGTCTTCCAGGAGTTTAGGTCGGCAGCGCTGCCCGCCAGGGAACCCTTGACACGAGGGTCGCACAGGCATGCCATCTGGTACACCTTTTCCCTCCTTAGTGGGCCAAGGCGGGTATCCACGCCGGTCAGCAGCCTGTCTGCCAAGGCCCTGCTCTTTGGGAGAAGATCGGCTTCTTCCCGGATACTGGCCTCTAGCCGTTGGCGAAGGGCATTTACCAGGGGGAGTACGTGGCCCAGGCTGGCGTTGTAGCTGCTGAGGACATGGGTGGTCTCAAACGGCTGCAGGATACCCACCATCTGAGAGAGGGCGAGCCACTCGGTAGCACCAATGTCCAACTCCATCCCTTCATGCAGTACGGGAGTGTGGGACATGACGTATTCCACCACTTGCCTCTGCTCCACCAGGCGCTTGACCATTTCGTAGGTGGAGTTCCACCGGGTGGTCACGTCCTGGATCAGGACGTGCTCTGGTCGGCCCGTCTCTGCCTGCCTCTCACGCATCATCCTGGATGCCTTGACGCTGCGTGAGAAGTGCCCGACGATTTTCCTGCACTTGTCCAGCAAGGCCTTGGTCTCCAGGGTCCCCTCATCCCAGGAGTCCTTCGCTGCTCCCAACCCAATGGCATTGCCCACCACTAGATGCAGTTTGTATGCTGCGCACACGATGCCCTGGAAGCCTGCCCTTTCAACCGCGTTGATCATGTTACGGCCCGCGTCAGTAACCATGAATCCGCGATTGACCTGCCCCTCAGTCCCCAATCCCCACTCTCGCATAGCTGTCTTGAGGACCTCTGAAATGTAGATGCCTTTGGCATTGCCCTCCATGCTTTGTGCCTGGAGAAGCACCACCCTATACCCTCTTGGGGTGCTCCCTTGTGGCTGCCCCTGCAGCTGTTCTTGGGATGTCCTGGGCTCCAGGACCTCCTTGGGTTGCCACTAATGAGCCGTCAGAAAGAGGTATCCGTGGTGCCCACCAGTCCAGAGGTCGGAAGTGAAGTGGATCTTCCTTCCTCTGGCCGCCTGCAGCAGGGTCGGATCATGTTCCTGACGGACTCATAAAGGGAGGGAATCACCCGCCTGCTGAAGGTACACCGGGATGGAGGCTCGTACCATGGAGCCACATGCTTCATCAGGTGCCTGAAGGCTGCTGATTCCACAAAGGAGAGGAGCAACCCGTTCATGGCCACCATTTCACCGACCACACGAGTGGTGGTCTCCTGTGCCTTGGCCCTATTTCGCTGGCTGACAAAACTCCCACACAGCGGCACCACTTCCTGCAGAGTGGCCTGCCTCTTCCCACTCTCAGCAGCGGAGCTGTCTTTTTCTTTCCCCATGCCTTCTTCCCCTCTCTTCCTCCCTGAGGAACCAGGGCCTGACACTGTCCCAGGCAGAGTCCCAGGGTGCTTTCGCATGAGGTGGCTGCGCAAGCCACTTGAGGAGAGGTGTTTGGGGTCATTCCCCCTGCGCACGACCACCCCGCATTTCTTTCACACCGCCAGCCTCGAGGCTTCCGGGCTGTTCTCAAAATGCTCCCAGAGAGACCCGCGAGGCTTATGGAAAGTAATACCCCCTCTGGTATTGCCTGCCGATGCTGTGCTGGTGGTGGTGTGGCCTGTGCCCTGACTTGAAAATAGAGTACTACTCCTGCCACTGGTGCTATTCTGGGTGGAAAGAGGGCTACTCCTTCCATCACTGCCTGAAGCCTGCCTTAAGTCTGTTCCTGCCAACAGGTCCTCAGAATCTGGCATGTTTAGATGCAAAGAGCCCGTTTCTGATTCTGATGCCATTTCCGACTCCGAGTCCTCATTTTCTTCCTGATAAAGGAGGGAGGTGTCAAGTAATGGTGGTGTAGGGGTTTGCATGAGCTCCTCATCCATGCTTCCCTCCTCAGTGACAGAAGATGGTACAATGCTGCTGGTTGTGCAGCTGCTGCTCGGCGACGGAGTTGCAGCAGTATCACTATCTGCACTACTTCCTGTGCCTTCCTTCAGAAATGTGCCCCTATTTATTTTAGTGGGGGTCCCCCTCCCCTTCCCTCTGGCTGTGCCACCCCTCCTCATTTTTTTCATTTCTCAAAAGTATTATAAATAGATTGTCTGATTCTATATTAAGTACAAACTATTCTAATCAACTTATTCTTTTCACCGTCCCACAAGCTTACTGTCACACACTGTGTTCTTTTGTACAAGCACAGAGCACAAGTTTTCTGGTCGTTGCTCAGGCCGCGGAATGTATAATGTAATAGTAAACAAAACCACAAACGAACAGTGGAGTAATAAGGATGAAATCCAAATAATAGTTCAGTTTAGTAGTTCAGGCCAGGCACTGTATTGTACAGTAATAACTAATAACTATAAACAAGCAAAGTAAACAGTGCTGGAGTTTGAACCCCAAGTGTGGAAAGAAGTCTGATCTCAGAATCAGTGGCCCCTGGCCACTAGCCCCCAAACAAGAGGTGTGCCTCCTTGTAAATGAACAAGTACAATCTAGTAGTTCAGTAGTAGTTCGTGCCAGACAGGCACTGTATTGTACAGTAATAACTAATAAATATAAACAAGCAAAGTAAACAATGCTGGAGTTTGAACCCCAAGTGTGGAAAGAAGTCTGATCTCAGAATCAGTGGCCCCTGGCCACTAGCCCCCAAACAAGAGGTGTGCCTCCTTGTAAATGAACAAGTACAATCTAGTAGTTCAGTAGTAGTTCGTGCCAGACAGGCACTGTATTGTACAGTAATAAATATAAACAAACAAAGTAAACAGTGCTGGAGTTTGAACCCCAAGTGTGGAACGAAGGCTGATCTCAGAATGGGCCTGTGTTGTTGAACTGCACAGTGTCCTCACAAGAAGTTTAGAAAACAAACAATGTAAGTAAAAGGAAACTACATAAATAGTGTGTAATTCTAAAATGTAAAATATTCTCCAGAGGTGCCCTTGGCTTGCCACCAAATGTGTTTGAGTGCACTGGAAGCAAGCAACATGGGAACTGGGAAAAATATAAAATGTATGGTACTCTAGTATATATTTTTAAAATAAATCCACACCTCCCCTCCCAGTCAAACCTCCCCCTTGAACCATTCAGAAAATAAAATCCTCACAAACTGCCAGAGGGGAAAAAAGAATAAACTGCTGTCTAAGTAAAAGTAAACTAAATAAATAATATTGTAATGTAATTGTAATGAAATGTAAAATAATCCACTAGATGTGCCCTTGGCTTGCACCAAATGTGTGTGTGTGCACTGCAGCAAGCAAATAGTTTGGAAAATAGAAAGTAAATGGTAGTATATAAATATAAATTTTTAAAATAAATCCTCAACTCCCCTCCCAGGCAAACCTCCCCTTTGAACCAATATCAATTCAGAACAAAAAATCCTCACAAACTGCAAGAGAAAAAAAAGATTTAACTGCTATGCTATTCCCCACAGCAGACAAAGCTGCAGGGAATGAATTATTTTAATTCAATTGAATGAATCAATTCCCTCCCTGCCTGCCTATCTAAAGCCTCTCTCCACAGCCTTCGTATCTGTCCCTATTGCGAAATCGAAACTAGCACAGGAGCCAGCTACACACAGCCCTCCAGCCTCCAACTCCAGACCCCGACTGCGACTCTTCTGGGAGGTGCCTCGGGTTTTTATGCCCTCTGGCACATCCAGAAGTGTCAGTCAAAACCTGGCCATGCGATTGGTGGAATGGCTCCAAAAATTTGCATGGTCCCATCCCATGGCCAGCCCATCATTGCGCAGGTGTAAATAATAATAATAATAATAATAATAATAATAATAATAATAATAATAATAATAATAATAATAATAATAATAATAATAATAATAATAATAAAATCAATGGAGACGTTTTATTGCATGAAAAACCCACTGCTGCTACTATAAAAAAATCAGGCATTTAAAATACCTAATTTTCAAATTTTTTCCTGTGGTGCTTTGGTGGGTTTTTGGACCACGATTTCAAAAGAAAAATTGCGGTCGCCATTTTGGATCCCCCCACCGCATGGCAAATGGAGACGACGAGGATGCCCCCCCCCAGCCTTGTACCAGCAGCAGCCCAGGACAGGAGAGGGGGGGAGGCTGGGGACCCCCCCAGAAACCACCCCTCTCTGGTAGGTGCCCTCACTGAGGCAGGCATATTTTTGCCTGCTTTTATGGCCAGGAATCGGGGGTTAATTTTATTTTTTAAACTTTTTTTCTGTGCTGCGCCGCTTGGCATCGTGCGATCACCGGCGCCGCGATGCCATGAACGACAACGACAAATCAGACCCAATTTATCTTTATCGGGTCGGGTTCGAGCTGGAGCGGAGTAATTGTCGTTACCGTTCCTCGTTCTGTAACGGAAACGACGAACGAAAACGGAAACAAGGATTTCTCCGAGTCGTGCCCATGTCTACTTGTGACCTTTGTCTGCTTACCTTTAAGATGGTGTTTTTGGTTGCCGTCACGTCTGCCAGACGTTCCAGCGAGCTCTGCACCCTCCTTTGTGATCTGCCTTACCTGCAATTGTATAAGGATAGAGTGGTTGCCTACCCAGACATTTCCGTCTTACCCAAGGTGGTTTCCTCCTTCCATCTCTCCCAGCCTATTTCCCTTCCTACCCTTTTTCTGGATCCATTGACTCCCCTGGAGTGAAACCTTCACTCCCTGGACGTCCACCGGGCTCTGTCCTTTCATTTGTCCAGGACTGCTCCCTTATGTTCAACTAAGTTGTTTATCTGTATGACTCAAGTTCTATGGGGTCACTTGTTTCGTCCCAGCATTTGGCCCACTGGGTTGTTGCCACCGTTGAACAAGCTTATAAGTTAGCTAAGAAACTCTTACCTCATCCTATACATGCTCATTCCACCAGAGCTGTTTCTTCCTCGGCTGCTTTCCTGAAAGGCATACCTCTAGAAGATATTTGCAACTGTGCAATGTGGTCACACCCATTGACCTTTGTGAAGCACTACCATGTGGATGCACATGTCAGGTCCTCAACATCCTTTGGTAGAGCAGTTATTTCTTTCATGATGGTGTGACTTCTGTAAGTATCTGCTTATAAGTACTGCTTATAATCACCCATCTGTGTGGCTTCACAAAGGCCTGTAAACATGGTTCTTCGAGTGGACCTTTGTGAAGCCACACAGTCCTGCCCACCTCCCCTTGAGTCATCACGTTGTGTGATTCTTTGTTCTCCTTCGTGGCCTTCGTGAAGCCACATGCGTGAGGTCCTGGACCTTCCTAGCAACAGGAAAGGTCGTTAGTCTCCTCCCCCTCTCACTGCGCATAAGCAGGGGCGTTCCCGCTCGAACCCCTCAGTTCCCTCTAACTGCAGTGTTAGACAGTTCCTCTGTTAGTATCCTTGTTCATTTTTTCTCTACCATCATTTTCATTCCACATATTTTTCATTTTTATGGCATTTCTGCCTCCTTTCAAACGTTGTGCTACTTGTGCGAGGAAAATTCCCCATACTGACGTGCGAGTCTCTATTGCCTCGGAGAGGGTCACCCTCCAGTCATTTGCGAGTTCTGTCGTTTTAGCGCACAGGCGGTAAAAAATTGTCATAACTGCCTCAACGCTTATCTCTTAGAAAAGGCTTTAAACCCCCAAACAGATAAGTGTTCAATCCAGACTTTATCTCCTGCCTCGCAGTCATCAAAGAAGTCTTCAGTTTCAAAGAAGGAGTCGAAAAAGCTTCCTCTTCTCCAACAAAAACAGGCTGCTTCGGGTTCGACGTCTGCTTCGGTACCGAGACACAAACACCCAAAAAAGTCCTCGGAACCATCAGTGTCTCTGTCGATCTCGATCGAACCCAAGCAGCAACCGAGACCAACTCTTCAACTATCTCAATATGAGGCATTGAATCCCTCTGATTCATCAGATTCTGAGTCATAGGCATTATTGTCCGCTGCTGTCTCTCCACCAGCCCTTGAGCGCTTGCGAAAGCTTTTCACTCAAGCCCCAATGGTGGTATTTTTGGATTCAGAAGATATCTTGGATCTGAACAGTGTGGCTCATTCCGTCTCCATGGACTCTCAGCAGCTGTTGGTGCCTCCTCTGCCCAATCTGGAGACTTCTGCCCAGAAGGCAAGGAAGAGACAAGCTACAGATCAGCTCGAAACCAAACAATCACACCTTGAGCTCAAACCTGGGGACGGCTCGGTCCTGCCTGATCTACTAGCTACTTAAGTATCGACTAAAGATTCTAAGAAACACTGCCATAAATCAAAACCGGCCACAGTCTCAGTTTCCAACTACCAAACCACTTCGGTTTTGAAGGTATCCTTCGGGCTCGAAAACCCCATCGACTGTATCTCGACAGCAGATTGCTTCACCGACTTTGCCTATGACTCCGTCCTCTCGGGATCGACCGGTTCCAACCACTGCTCCTTTGATCCCAATGCCACCTCTTCCAATTTTTCCCCTTCATTTTGATGGGAAACAGTGTTGAATTCAATCTTCAGCACCATGGCCTTTGGAGTCTGTGCCTTCTACTTCTGTGGCGTCCGACTTGGATTCGACTTCCCCACCCTTATCGGGTTCAGATCAACTCCGGATACTGACGTAGGGGAAATGTCTCCACCTTCCTCTTCTGATGCAATGAGAAATAACACTGCTTTTGTGTTACGGATGGCTAAAATGATTAATCTGCCTGTCCACCATGCAAGACTTAAATACACAGATCATCTCTATGGGAAAATTTCCTCGGATGATACTAGCCCCTGTACACCTGGACATCATACCATCTTTCTTGCAAATGATCCCACCCCTAATCCGGTGGTTGTGGCTCATGCTCAGGTCCAGTCACAGACTGGTCAAATCCCTGTCCCACCTTCTAAGGAGTGTTGTAAACTGGATAATACTGTGAGGAACATCTATTCTTTTTCCTCCTTGATATATAAAATCTCCAACTATCAAGGCACCATGGGAGCCTATCAGTGAGAGCTGCTATCCCATCTGCAGCCTTTTCTTAATCTGTTGCTGGATGATAAAAAGACTGATGCATCGGCAATCTTTGTGGAATCTATGACGTTAGCAGCCCAACAAATGAGATCTGCTCACCACACTCTGGATAAGCATTGAGAGGGGAAGGAGACTAACGTCCTTTCCTGTTGCTAGGAAAGTCCAGGGCCTCACGCATGCGCATCAGAGAACCCATCTGTGTGGCTTCATGAAGGGCCACTTGAAGAACCACCTTTACAGGTAAGTAACTTGTTCATTTACAAGCTCTTGACTGTGAGGGACCTGAGGGATTAGGCGGGAAGGCTCCCACGCATGTGCAGTGGGAGGGAGAGGAGACTAACGAGCTTTTCTCATTGCTGGAAAAGTCCTGGAACCTCGCGCATGCGTGCTCAGATCCATCTGTGTGGCTTCACAAAGGTCCACTCGAAGAACCACATTTACAGTAAGTAACTGGTTCATTTCTTCAAGTGGCCATCATTAGGCAGCTGAAACCGAGCTGTCTACTATTTTAATTACACACACTCCCATTGACATACAGTTACACCTACAGTAGCGCTGTTGGGGGCAGGATATTGTTCATAGTTAAAATAATGGGAACTCAATACCTGTCTCATCCATAACATAGCACAGCTACTATTGCCCTATCACCCACAAGTAAGCCACACAGCCATTAAGATACCGCTGTTGAAGGAGGCCGGCCCACTGACAGACACTTTGGAATTTGCATCTAGTCTTGGCTGAGGCCACCTTTTGCCCACTTCTTCCAGCGGCATAGTCATGCTTGGGAGATGGTATAAAAATTAATATAGTGAGATCTGGCACTATATTACAATTGTGCAATTGTTTCTGCACAAAACAATTTTATGTCTATGTTCAGGACAGTCCTGGTGTTGTGATGGGCACACTTATCAATTCTCATTCATCCAGGAAACCTTTAGGCCTAAATCCAATTGTTTGTCCCAAATACGTTAAAAACAGCTGAATAAGTATGACATTGCTGAGTCTGTGCTTACATATTTCCATGGACTCTGTGAGTCTGCTCTGATTGAGACTAACAATTGGGTTTAGTAGTTACACTTTTATGGAGCTTTTTATATTTTATGCATTGTTTTTTGCTGTTTTATTTGTCAATTCACCACGTTCAAATATGTTTTGTAAATAGCAGTTTATAAATTTAACATAAAAATTATATATCTTTAAACTTCTTATCCAGATACAAAGTGTATAGTGTACGAAGAATGATTACATTTAAAATACAGCATCTGTAGATTTGTTCTGTTTTAAAATTAAATGAACCTTGTATAAAAGTCATCTAGAAAATGTCAACCTCTCTCTTCTCAGGCCAGAGCTACTCTGACCCAGGCCTCAAATTTGTATTCTGGACAGGTTCAGCAACCCAGTCAGACGAGCTTTTATAACACAGCTCAGTCTCCCAGTGCTCTCCAGCAGGTAAACTATGGCACGGTAAATTGCTTTCAGTTATATTTTATTTGTGTGTGTGCATGTGTTTTTGTGTGTGTGTGTTGTAATGTCTAGTCTTAAGGCAAGAGAAGAGCCTGTTGAAACTGGTTTACTTTTTTATGCAGAGGTTATATAATCATAGAATAATTGAGTTAGAAAGGGCCCATAAGGGCATCAAGCCCAACCCTCTCCTCAGCACAGGGATCCACATGAAAGCACATCTGGCAGATGGTTGTCCAATGTTGTCTTGAATGCCTCCAGTGTTCGTAATTGGAGATAATTCCTGAGCTAATTGATTCCATTGTTATACTGTTTTAAGACTATTTTTCTGATAGTCAACCTTCCTTTATCTTGAGCCCAGTTTTTTTTAATCAATCAACAGTGTTCTTCAAAAAGTTAGCTCAGTATTGTCTAGAAATCACAATGATTTAGATCAGGGGTCCTCAACCTAAGGCCCCGGGGCCGGATGTGGTCCCTCAAGGTCCTGAATGTGGCCCCAGGGACCAATTGCAACCCCCACCTACCCCCTGCTTTGCGAGCAAGCCAGCCTCCGCAGCTGCTTTTGGACTGTGATCCGGCCCCCAGTGGTGTCTGGATGGTGGTGGACCGGCCCGCTGTTTGAAAACTTTGAGGACCCCTGATTTAGATGTGTTTATTTTCTCCAGTGCAATCTATTGTGATCATTGATCAGGGATATGGATTAAGTTGCCATCCAGAAATATCTGGACTTCATTTCTTGTTATATTCAAATACTGCTGGCTGGGACTGGTGGGAATTGCAGCCAAATGATGGTCTGAATTATCTGTATTCTGCTTTTTGCCATGATTTGGCCTCCTGGTAGGCCGCACAATAAGGTTTACCATTGAAGATAAAAATACTGAAAAGTTACAGTAGTAAAACTTAAATTCCCTGATTTTGTTCTATAGGCAACAGCTAGCAAGTAGCATTTCCATTGTATCAGACCGTATTTTAAAGGTTCAGGCATCTGTTAAACTACTGCTGATCTGTAAACTGTTATGTTTGCAATTTAATGTGTCCAGGTAGCAGGCTCATGGTTGACTCAGCCTTCCATCCTTCTGAGTTCAGTAAAAGCTTGCTGAGGGTGGGGCAATGTGTAGCCTGCATACTGTAATTAAAAACTGTAAACCACCCAGAGACTACGTGACATGGTATGGGGCGGTATATAAGCAGAACACTTTATTGATCCTCACTACTTGGTCCATCAAGAGTAGAATCCACTAAATAAATAATCATTACTTTTGTACTGTTGAATGTTTAAAATACATAATTCATAGCTTGGGGATACTCCTGGACCCCGGTCTAACTCTGGAAGCCCAGGCGGACTCAGTGGCCAGGAGTGCCTCTCTTCAGCTGCAGAACATATACCAGCTGCACCCCTACCTGGATGAGCAGAGCCTGATGACAGTTACGCATGCACTGGTAACATCCCGTATTGATTACTGCAGTGCACTTTACGTGGGGCAGCCTTTGAAGGTGGTCCGGTGATTGCAACTGGTTCAGAATCATGCGGCATGGCTGGTGAGTGGCAGGGCCACCAAGGAACACATCACACTGATTCTGTATAGCCTGCATTGGTTACCAGTTGCTGCCCGAGCCCAATTCAAAGTGCTTATTTTGACATATAAAGCCCTAAACGGCTCAGGACCTAGATACCTGAAGGACCGTCTCCTTCCATATGAACCTACCTGCAAATTAAGATCTAGTCAGGGAACCCTCCTGAAAGAACCATCCCTTAAGGAGGTGAAAAGGATGGATTGTAGGAACAGGGCCTTTTGGGCAGCTGCCCCCAGACTGTGGAATGCCCTCCTGAGTGAGACCTGCCTGGCACTGATATTGAAGACATTTCAGCGCCTGGTAAAAGCCAAGCCTCCCTGTTCCAAAAGTTTTTTTTTTAACTGATATAACACTGATGGCAATTTTAGTCTGTTGATATAGTGTATTGTATGTATTCTATTTAAAACATTTTATTGGTATTTTAATGTTTTAATTGTTCATTTTAATTGTAAGCCAGACAGAGACCTTTGGGTAGTGGGTGGCATATAAGCTATATATATAAATAAAAAAACGAAAAGAAGAAAAAATAGAATCCACTAAAATGAATAGGGATGCCAAATGAGCTCTAGCTTATTATTATTATTATTTAGTTGAGCAAATTTGTTCAGCTGCTAATAGATTGCTGGTTTCCTTTGTAGATGTTGATGTTGCTTCCAGTTGTATATTTCAGGCGTATTGTGTAAATAGTCTGCTGGGTGAGGGAGATGGGTTGTAAGATAGTACCTGTTTCCTCTTCTCGACCTTCCCCAGGGATGTAAAAAGCTGAGGTGCCAACGCAGCTTCTTCCTCACTATTTCTGTGCATCTCATGACTGTAGAAATGTAGAAATCCTTCCACTTCACAGTTTGGAAGAATTCTGCACGTGATTATGTTAATTGCTCTGAAAATATTTTCCACACTCTGTCCAAGGCATATGCTCTAATTCCTGCAGTTTGTTCCTGCTCTGTTTGTTGTTAACTGCCACTGTGGACGTCTACATAGGAGCATTCTCATGATAGCTAACTTGTTTTTATTCATTTTAATTCACCCATCTTGATCTTATAATGACTGATCTCCTGTGTATTTGTTAATGTTGATGTTGCTTCCAGTTGTACTTTGTGAAATGTGTTACTTCATTTCCAATTTATGGCTTGTGAGGCCTCCCTATATAGGCTCTTGGCCCTCGCTACAGAGATAGGTAGGGTTTACTATTCTTTGGAAAAGCTCACTTGATCTTGTTACTATTTCTGCTTTTCATTCTCATATTGATAGCTATTCAGTGTTTCCTCATGCGCGGTCATAGCAATAACTGTAATAACTGAATATATACTTGCTTCGCATTAGTTTTCAAATGTACCAGTTTTGTTTTGATGTATTTAAGTTATTGAGCTGAGGATGTGAGGATTCTTTTGTCTCTCCAGGTGACAGTACCTATACCAGGATCACAACTTTCTTTGCCCAACTTTGGATCAGCAGGCCAGCCTTTAATTGCTCTTCCACAGTCCCTTCAGCCTCCCTTGCAGCACACCCACCCACAACCTCAGGCTCAGAATCTGAGTCGGCCAGCGCAAGTAGGTCAACCTTTCAGAGGGCTAATTCCAGCTGGCACTCAGCACAGCATTATAACTGGGAAGGTAAATATCATGGTGTGAATTCTATTAGTTGGCAGCATATAGATGGAGTGTACTGATGCTTATTAAGTTCCAGGCTGGCTAAAGTACCGTAACTACTAACATTACCAAACATTACTAAGAATTACTATAGACCATATTAGGAGAGAATAGCAAACTGAGCCATGTGAACAGGAATTAGTTTAGATGTCATGTGAAGATGCAGTATATCTCATATTGTACAGTCTATTCAGTCATTCTGCATGGCTTCTGACTGCTTAATTCCAGTGTAAGCTGAGAGAGAGATGAGTAAAAGAGGGTATTGAGAAGTGCTTGTTGTGCAACTAACCTGGGGTCCCCAAAATCGTTTTAGTTTCTTCATAACTGTTTGACCCTGTTTAGCCTATGTGAAACACATCTGAATCTTGCATATTTTGGTGATGAAGAGCTAATGGCATTTTTCCTTTGTCTTTGAAATGGAGGAAGGCAGACAGATGCTAACATTTTGATTTAGTTGTGCCAAGTATTTGTTTCATTTACATAGTATACAGAGAGGTGAAGTCCAGATAGGAATGAATGTGAGTCACATGGGGTGGGGTTTTAATGCATGTTAAAAGGAGTGTCTCCACGTCAGCCTCAAGGTGACTCTCGCTTTGGGGATAAGATAGAGAGCATGGACTTGTTTCTGTCCCCTTCTTAATGTTCACATGCAGGTCTTAATGTGCTGTCACTCATGTTCTAGCTGTTTGTCTTTCCTTCAGAAGGTGCTTGCTTTTTTTTCTTTTCTTTTCTTTTTTTTTCTTTTCTTTTTGTTAAGGAAGATATGGAAACAGATAATATAAATGGATTCTTATTGAACTTTCTCTGATGGTGGATGAGAGAATTACTTTCTCCATTAAGTTACATATAATATTTTTCTGTGTAGAAGACTATATTTTTGTCTAAAATTGTTAGACTAAAACTCTTATAAACAGAAGTAAGCCAAGGAGATAACAGCACAGTTACAAAACTGTGATTTTGGGTTGGAAAAATTGGGATCGTCTTACACATGGGGGTGTTTTGTAGATGGAAAAATACAGTAACTCAGTGTCCTTTGTGCAGATGACATATAATTAATTAAGTTTCTTCATCATGGCCTTTGTGAAGCCACACAGATGGATTATCCAGCGCACATGTGCTTTCCTAGCAACAGGAAAGTTCGTTAGTCTCCTCCCCCCCCCTCACACTGGGCATGTGGGAGGGCTTTCTGCTCAAACGCCTCAGTTTCCTCTTACCGCCGTGCAAAGAGATAACGTGTTGTTGGTCTCCTGTTAATTCATCTTTTCCTTCATCACTTTCAACTGTTTTATGACATTTTTGCCCCTTTTGAAATTTTTTCCTGTAATGGGAAAATACCACACTCCAACGGCCATCAGGAGTGTGTCTATTGCCTCAGTGAGTCCCATCAGCCAGATTCCTGCAATATCTGTATGACTTTTGGCACCCAGGCTTAAAAAAAAACCATTGTTTTTGACGTAATTACCTTCTTGAAAAATCCTTGTGACCTGAATCTATGGAAAAGGGCTCTATTTCATCGTCTAGCCCTTGGAAGTCTAAGAGGACCTCAAAACCGTCTTCAGATTCAAAGACAGACAGAAAGCGAAAGTTCTTCTTCGTGGACTCTGTGAATCCACACAGTGGGTTTTCTCGCCTGCGTGCCTGACTTACCGGTCGTTCCAAGCTCAAGGCGTATAAGCTCCTCCCCTCCGTGCGCATGCTCACCCATCTCCCGCCTTGCTGACTCAGTTCCTTTTTGCCGCCGCTGAGTAAGGTCGCATGTTCTCCGAGCTCCTTCAAGCATAAGGAAAGTGAAACTTTATTCATTAATAGAAGTTCTTTTATTTATTCTTCCCAGTTCCCCCCCCAAAGTTATTTAGTCGACTTTTCTTTTTAAGACGCCCGCCCCAGGGCGGAGGGGTTGATACCCCCCCGTAGTTGCGGGCGCGCCCGCAGTTTATGGCCATGGCAGCACTATTCAAACAGTGTGAGGCCTGTCCGAATACAATTCCGTTAGCTGACGGACACAGTCTGTGTCTCTATTGCTTGGGAGAGGCTCACCAAACGGCTCTCTGCCCGCATTGCAAAAAGCTAACGAAACCAGCCCTTAAACATCGCCTGGAAAGGCTAAGGGCTTACTTGTGGGAAAAATCTCTTAAACCTATGGAATCCCACTCAGAGGCTTCCATGCCTTCCACTTCTTCAAAATCAAAGTCCTCAGTTAAGGGGGAAACGGTGGAAAAAAGAAAGAAAAAACACCTCCAGCCTCCTCCGATCCCGGAGAAAAGATCAAAGGAAATACCTACTGATGTGCAAACAACGGCGGCGGCGCCGAAACCACCCGCGAGCGTTTTATCCGAGTCACGCGGCGTAGAGGGGGTTCAGAGCTCAGCACAGGTTGGCGCCCAGTCTCCTGATGTCACCCGAGACGAGCCTTGGTCCCATGCCTTTGGAAATCAGGCGACGGGTACCCATGAAGCCCCTCATAGCCCTATGATTCTATCGGGCTTACCGCCAGGCCAGCTTGTCCATGACACGGACATGGCCACAGTCAGCTACAACCCGTTGTCGCACCTACAAAATCTACAGGCTGCCTCCATGACCTCAGCTCTTCAGCACTCTGACATCGAAGAGCAGGGCATAGAGCCCCCCAGACGCCTGGGCATGCAGAGATCGCCCACCAAGAGATCAGGCATGGAGGCGAGAGTGGTCCATGATGTGGGGCAACACCCAAGAGGTCAACTGCCCACGGATTCCCCAGACAGGGGCAGGAAAAGGGTATGGGCAAAGACCCATGATACCACCTCCTCGCCCTCATCCTCTCCCAGACGTCAAAAGTCGCGACGTCGGCAGGGTAAGAGGCACCGACGTCATGACCCATCTTCCTCCTCGTCTCCACAAAGGCGTCATAAAAGCAAACGCCATGCCAAAAAGAGACGACGTCATGCCCGTATGGTGTCTACTTCATCTGACACCGATTCTTCTACCACTTCTTCCTCCGCCTCTGCAAAACCTAGAAGGCGTAGAAAGCGTACACCAAAGCCGCAGGACCCCACTGACATCACACCTCAACCAGTGGCGCTTCAGGTACTACAACCACAGCTACCGGACTCTCCAGCCACTATGGATCACCCAATAACGGATGATTCCGACACGGGAGCAGCCTCTCAGTCCTCCCATAGGTCGACTCTCTCAAAACCTAGACACTCAGAGACTGATATTCAGGAAAGGCAATCTTCCACACCAACGGAAGATTTCAAGCATTATTCACAGATGGTACATAAGATTGCACAAGTTATGGGACTTCAAGTGCAACTCCCAGCAGCAAGCGATGCATGTAAATGTTTTGGCCACTTACGCAAGACTAGGCCACCCCCTCTGCGGATGGGGTTCATCCCCTCTATGCTGGATAAAGCCAAAGAGGCTTGGGCCAAGCCTTCTTCCAACCCTTTGATCCCAAGGAGAATTGACAGCTTATACAAGACACATGGTGAGGGCACAGACTTCCTTATGAAGCACCCCCTACCCAACTTGGTGATAGTGGATGCCACACAGAACAGAGGGAAGTCCCATTCAAATGCTACCCCGAGCAATAAGGAAGCTCGGAAGCTGGATCTCATTGGCAGGCGTCATTACTCCCTTGCCTCATTCTCCTTGAGAGCCCTCAACTATCTGTGTGCAATGGAGGCTTATACACGCCACCTCCTGCTCACCTTTCCAGATTTCATACAATATCTTCCGGAAGAACAGAAGGCCAAAGCACAGGCCTCCTACATGCAAGTTTTATCTCTGATAGATTACCAGATGATCACCTCCCTCCACATCACAGAGGCAGCCTCTAAACAACTGACGATTGCTATACACCTCCATCGTCACGCCTGGCTCAGAATGGCAAACATCACAGATGGTGCCAGGAACCTTATAGAGGACTCCCCATTTGACGGGGAAGGGCTCTTTGCAACCTCCACTGATGCATCTCTGGACAATATCCAAAAGATGAGGAAAGCAGCCAAGTCTTATACATATCACAGAAATTCTTCACAATCATCCTCCAGACCTCCAGTGCCATCCTGGAGACGACAATATACACCGTCCCACCAAAGAACCCAGGGACGATACAGGCCGCAATATCAACAGTCTCCCTATCAACGTCAGGCACCACAGCCTAGACAGCGACAGCAGCAGCAGCAATCCAGGAGGTTCGATCGCAAACAGAAACAGTTGTCCTGACCCGGCTCCCTCACACCAGGACATCCGGCTCAAACCTTTCCTACAACACTGGCAAAACATCGTGACAGACGCCTGGGTATTGTCAATTATCGACAGGGGATACCGAATCCAATTTCACCATCGGCCCCCATTGGGAAGAGTCATCTCTACATCACCCTCCCAGGCACTACGGCAGGAAGTTGCCACGCTACTACAGAAACAAGCTATAGAGCTACTGCCATCAGAAGATCGATTAGGCTTCTACTCTTGATACATTCGTCCCATCCTAGATCTTCGAAAGCTAAACACCTTCATTCGAAGAAAAAAATTTCGCATGTCTACACTAGACACCATCATCCCGATGCTGCAGCAGGGAGACTGGTTTGTCGTCCTCGACTTACAGGACGCTTGTTTCCATCATTCCATAGCCCCCCAAGACCGGAAATACCTTCGTTCTGTATGGGAGGCTCAACTTACCAGTTCAAAGCCCTGCCCTTTGGTCTCTCCTCCGCCCCGCAGGTGTTTACAAAGTGCATGGCACCCATGGCGGCCTTCCTCAGGCTCCAGGGAGTCCACGTCTTTCCATATTTAGATGACTGGCTCCTGGTAGCGCCCACAAAACAAAAGGCAGAAAAGGATTGAGACCTCACCATAACACTCCTAACATCTCTAGGACTTCAACTCAACAAAAAGAAGTCCGCCCTCGGGCTTCTAACCAGATTTCGCCCACACTGCGACAACCCTTTGAAACTGCTCAGGGTCACCTCCTCTCTCCTAACCAGTCTAAGATGGTGGAAGTCTTCCCGCAATCTCAAGGCGGGAAGACCTTTCAAACAGCGTTACCCGTCCATTCAGGTAACAACAGACGCCAGTACCACCGGCTGGGGCGCCACATGCAACCACCTCTACATACACCACAGGTGGACGCCCAAGGAGCGAATCCATCACATCAACTACCTGGAACTCCTTGCCATTTTCAAAGCCCTGAAAGCTTTCGAGCTTCTCCTGGGCCACAAAATGGTCCAAGTATTTATTTATTTATTATTTATTTATTTGTTATATTTATATCCCGCTTATCTACTAGGTACTCTAAGCAGCTTACCAAAAGGCTGCAAAACCAGCAAAATACAATAAATAATCAGACAGACAAACCTATAAACACCCTAGACACTGTTAAAACCAAATGACACCTCGACTAACGCGCAAATTGAGATGGCGGGGGAAAAAAAAGAGGTTTTAACTATCGCCAAAGGCCTCACGAAAAAGGTAGGTTTTCAGCGCCTTCCGGAAGGCCAGCAGGGACTCTGCAGAGCGCACTTCACTGGGGATGGAATTCCAGAGGCTGGAGGCCGCCACAGAGAAAGCCCGGGTCCGAGTGCTCGTCCTCCGGGCTTCCCGAGGGGTGGCGACCCGAAGCAAGTGCGCTCGCGCCTGCCGAACGGGACGGGCCGAAGTTGACCACTGAGCGATACGCTCTGCCAGGTAGTCCGGTCCCAAGCCATGGAGGGTTTTATAAACTAAAACCAGGACCTTGAATCTAATCCGGGCTGCAACGGGCAACCAGTGCAAGCGGGCCAGGACTGGGGTGATGTGGTCGTAACGACGCACACCAGCCACCAGTGTTCTGGACCCGCTGCAAGCGCCGGAGAAGATTCAAGGGCAACCCCATGTAGAGCGCGTTACAGTAGTCCAGCCTCGAGATCACCAGAGCTTGGACCACTGTTCTCAAGGAGTTCGCGTCGAGGTATGGGCGGATCTGGACGATCCGACGGAGATGGAAATAGGCGGACCTGGTCACCGACGCCACCTGGTGCTCCATGGCAAGCGCCGGGTCCAGGAACACACCCAGATTCCGCACCCTCTCCGCGAGCTGGAGGGAGACTCCCCCCAGACAGGGAAGAGGGCCACCGTACCCCGACGGCGAGCTCCCGAAGAACATAACCTCCATCTTCTCGGGGTTGAGCTTAAGCCTGTTCACCCGGTCCAGGCCAGTACGGCCTCCAGGCACCCGTCGAGAACTTCCACAGCTTCCACAGCAGAGGTGTTGAAGGAGAGATAGAGCTGCGTGTCATCAGCGTACTGATGACAGCAGACTCCAAAACTCCTGATGACCCCCGCCAACGGCCTTACGTAGATGTTAAACAGCATGGGGGACAGAGACGACCCCTGTGGAACCCCACAAGGGAGGATCCAAGGGGCCGATAACTCCCCCCCCATGCTGCACGTACTGTGGCCGGCCCTCCAGGAAGGAACGGAGCCAACTGCGAGCAGTGCCTCCGATTCCGACCTCAGAGAGCCGGTCCAACAGGATACTGTGGTCGACGGTATCAAAGGCCGCTGACAGATCCAGGAGGACCAACAGGGAAGAGCAACCCCTGTCGGCCGCCCTGAGAAGGTCATCTTGCAGGGCGACCAAAGCTGTTTCGGTACCCCGGCGGGGCCTGAACCCGGACTGGCAAGGATCGAGGCACTGCCGATCCTCCAAGTATGACTGCAGCCGGACCGCCGCCACCCTCTCGATCACCTTGCCCATAAAGGGGACATTGGCGATAGGACAATAGTTTGTCAGATCATCCACCGCCAGGCCAGGTTTTTTCAGGATGGGCTTTACCACCGTCTCCTTCAGGCGAGAGGGAAAAACCCCCTCGCTGAACGAGGCGGTGGCGATGGCAGAAGCCCATTCGGCCATGGTCCCTCTGGCAGCTCTAATTAGCCAGGCAGGGCAAGGGTCGAAAGGAGTGGAGGCAGGCCGGCAATGCACCATAGCCTTGGAGACCTCGACAGCAGAAACAGGCCCAAGCGCATCCAACCGAGGCAACGAAGGCGGACCAGCAACTGGAGATGGCGGGACAGGACGACTGCAACCGGAGTCAAAACCAGCACGGATGGCCTCAATCTTAGTTCGAAAAAATGCTGCGAATTGCTCACTACTGAACTCAGTAGGAGGAGGCCTGGCCAGACTAGGATTGCTGAGGTCCCAAACCACCCGGAAGAGCTCCGCCTGGCGGTTCGAGGCCTCAGCAATTCTCAGGGAGGTGAAAGATGTTCTAGCCTCCCTTATCGCGATGATATAGCGACTAGACTGGGCATCAACAGCAGCCTTACTCAACGCCGTGCGGGATTTCCTCCAGCTGCGCTCTAACCTCCTCCTAGCCTGCTTCATTGCTCTAAGCTCCCCCGTGAACCATGGGGAGGGCCGGGCTCGGCAGCAGAGGAGGCGCTTGGGGGCAATCCGGTCAATGGTGTGGATAGCTGTTTCATGCCAAAGGTTCGCCACACCCTCGGCCGGATCGTCAGTCATTCCACCAGGAAGTCCCCCAAAGAGCTCACTGAACCACTGAGGGTCCATGAGCCTCCGGGGGCGGGCCAAGATAGTGGGCCGATGGTCCCCGCGGGGAGGAGCTGAGATCGCCAGGGAAAATGAAAGCAGGTGATGGTCTGTCCATGACACAGGAAGGGAGACAAGGTCCCCCACCTCCAGACGCGAATCCCCCGACATGGAGGTAAACACCAGATCCAGGGTGTGACCAGATCTGTGGGTGGGGCATAAAACATGCTGGGACAGACCAATGGAAGCCATGGATTCCATGAACTCCAGAGCTGCACCAACAAGCCCACCATCCGCATGCACGTTGAGGTCTCCCGCAACCAATAGGCGTGGGGATCTCAACAATGCAGCGGAGATGAACTCTGTGAGCTCTGGGAGGGATTGTGCAGGGTTGCGGGGAGCTCGGTAACCCAGCACAATGCCAAATCTGTCCCGCTGTCTCACCAGCAGATGAAGTACCTCCAGCCCCTGGCTAACCAATGTCGAGGACCTGCTGACGTGTAAAGAGTCTCTGTAGACGATTGCGGCCCCTCCCCCCTTTTGACCCCCCAACCTTCCCACTCCCTCTACCAGGTACCCGGGCGGGCAAAGGAGAGAGAGGGAAGCCCCCCCCTCCATGCCCACCCAGGTCTCGGTGATGAATGCCAGGTCGGGCTTCCCATCCGCAATGGTATCATAGATGAGAGGGATCTTGTTATGAACCGACCTGGCATTCATCAGGATACAGGTAAGGTTGGGGGCGCTGGTGGAATGACTCCCGGGCACGTGGCAGAGAGCCGAGGGGTCAGAACGAGGGACAGACACGAGTTGTCTGGCCCGAGTTCTTCTAGTCTGACATACCCAACGGCTACCAGCGTACCGCCCACGGCCCATCACCGTCGGTATATGAGCCCCTGCATTCATGGCGAGAGAGAAAAAAAGAAGAAGAAAAGATATATATATATATATAGGTAGTTACAACAACAGCAATGTAAAAATATAAAAATTACAATAACAATGAAAATAACAAAACAATACAAGACAATAATGCACTAAAATTACAAACTACAAACTACAAAGTAATAACAGACAACACCACGGCACTTTATTACTTGAACAAGCAAGGGGGCACCCACTCAAAATCTCTCCTGCACCTCACCCTCAAACTCTGGAGATGGTGCATAGCCAAGCACATTCGTGCAATAGCCATACATATTGCATCATGCAACAACATCGCTGCAGACAAATTGAGCCACCTCACTCACGACAACCATGAGTGGAGCCTCTCGGCAGCGGTGTTCAGGACCCTCTGTGCCAGATGGGGAACCCAGGCCATGGACATGTTTGCATCACAAGTCAACACCAAATGCAGCATGTACTGCTCCAGAGCGGGGCTGGGCAGACAATCACAGGGAGATGCCTTCGCCATCAACTAGCCCACGGGTCTGCTTTACGCATTCCCACCAATACCTCTCATCCAGAGAACCCTGTTGAAGATCAGACACCACGGAGCCCATGTCATACTTCTGGCCCCGTGGTGACCAAGACAGCCCTGGTTTCAAGTCCTGCAGGCCATGGCAGTCGACTTTGTCAGGCTGGCATCAACACCCGATCTCCTGACACAACACCAGGGAGAAGTCAGACACCCAGACGTCCTGACTCTCCACCTGACGGCATGGTACATCCACTAACAATCGCAGAAGTACTCACGAATTCCAGGAAGAAGTCTACAAATGCCCTATACACACATAAGTGGGCATCATTCCTGCACTTTACTCGAGCTAACTCCCAGCCCTCGAGTCCAACCAACATCCAGGTCCTACTGGAATTCCTTCTCCTACTCTTCCAACAGAGGACTGTCCCTATGTACCCTAAGAGTCTACACTGCAGCCATAGTAGCACATCAGCCACCTGAATCGGAGGCTGCGGCTCTATTTACACATCCTAAACTTGAGGTTCCTAAGAGGCATTGCTAACCTCCGTCCATAACACAGAGCCCTGACACCACAATGGTCTCTCTCCTTGGTACTGAACTGTCTAACTAAGTCACCATTTGAACCCATGGCTACCACATCTCTGTACTTACTCACCTTGAAAACGGCATTCCTAGTGGCAATCACATCCGCCAGAAGAGCTTCAGAACTCGCTGCTCTCAGAGCGGACCCTCCATTTCTGAATTTCCATCATGACAGGGTGGAACTCTGTCCAGACATCTCTTTCTTACCAAAAGTAGTGTCTTCGTTCCACGTGTCTCAGTCACTCATTCTTCCAACCTTCTTCCCAAACCCAACTACTCACCTGGAGAGGACGCTCCACTCACTTGATGTCAAGAGAGGACTCCTCTTTTACACCACCAGGACAGCTCCTGTGAGAAAAACACACAGGCTCTTTATTAGAACCTCAGAACCACCTCGAGGTCATCAAGTATGCCCTCAATCCATTTCCAGATGGATCACCACAACTATCAAAATGGCATAGAGTAATGCGCATCCCCCCTACCTGTCACACCTCGGGCACACTCCACAAGAGCAGTAGCCTCATCCACTGCCTTCCTGAAAGGAGTGCCCGTGGAAGACATATGTAAAGCGGCAACCTGGTCTCGACCGTCCACGTTCCTGAAGCACTACAGGCTAGACGTCCGGACACAGAGATCAGCCGCATTTGGCAAGGCAGTTTTGACAACTGTATTACCATGACTACCCTCCACCGGTAAGTCAGCTTGCCAGTCACCCATTGTGTGGATTCACAGAGTCCACGAAGAAGAAATGCAGGTTACTTACCTGTAAGTTAAGTTCTTCGAGTGGACCTCTGTGAATACACACCACCCACCCGCCTCCCCTCTCTCCGTCATGGCTCGTTGCACTCTTTAAGGGTCAGCAGCGGACCAGAGGGGAACTGAGTCAGCAAGGCGGGAGATGGGTGAGCATGCGCACGGAGGGGAGGGGCTTATACACCTTGAGCTTGGAACGACCGGTAGGCGCAGGCGCGAAGACCCATTTATTTATTTATTTATTTATTTATTTATTTATTTATTTAACTTATATGCCGCCCACTACCCAAAGGTCTCTGGGCGGCTTACAATCCAAAGAATAAAACAATTTAGAATAGTTAAGAGTAAAATATCAATAAATCATCAATAAAAACCTTACACTAAAATCATTATTCTAAAATTGTCATCAGCGGACCCACAATCTATATTATATCAATTAAAAACCTTCTGGAACAGATTGTGTGTATTCACAGAGGTCCACTCGAAGAACTTAACTTACAGGTAAGTAACCTGCATCTTCCTTTGCTCGATTATCCTCTGAAAGCTGGCCGCATCCACGTCAGTATCGAAGCCTTCAGAAGTCATTGTGCTCGATACCGACCCTCTATCAGCTTCACCTCAAGCTTTGCCCACTCGCCTGGATTATGAGTCTCTGTTTCATTCGGATTCTTCTTCATCCTCCACATCCGATGGTTCTGAGATGGGAGATCCTCTGAATATATCTTGCATGAAAGATCTCTTCATGCAAGTGTCGGCCTCAGCATTTTCCTCATCTTGGAAAATGCCAAAACAAGATGTAGCTTCCACTCTTCGAATGAGCCTTTGGCTCTTCAACATCTTCAGTGTTGATGGGAGCCGTGGTTCAGCCACTTGCAGCTTCAACTGCCCCCGAGCCGAATCAGGAGCCATTTCCCTGGAAGGCACATAAACACAACTCCGATAAAATCAGTTCCAACCGCAGTGCATCCCGTGCCTTCCATACTGGCATCAGCATTACAACCTCAGTCAGTACCGACTGCAGCTCCGAGTTCATCTTCCTCAATTCTGAAAAAGAAGTGCAAATCTTCCAACTCCTAACTTCAACCATGGCCTTCCTCTTCGATACCTCCTTTGTCAGCTTCGGTACCATTGCTGCTGATACCGACATTTTCTCTCAAGTTTGATGGCTCACAGTGGATCATTCAGTCCGACTCAAGTTCGACGGACCAGTCTATGCACAAATGTCGAGCTACTACCACTTCTGACTCTGATTTGGATTCGTCCACGGAAGGTTGTGAGGAAACGGAGTAGGACTCAACTCAATACGTGACAACTCCAGATTCAGATGTAGAGGAATGCTCCTCTCCGTCATCTTCCGAGGCAATGTGCAATTACTCCAAATTCATCCTGCAAATGGCAAAATCCATCGAGTTGCCTGTTCAGCACCCAAAACCTCATCACACCAACTGCATCTTCAGTAAAATATCCGATGACACTCCCCCTGTGCACCTGGTAGTGTTTCTGTCTTTTCTTTCCATAGCGGAGGAGTCATTTAAAAAGATCACCTCGCTCTCCGTTTCTAGAAGGATTGAGGCTTTATATTGAGTCCATGATGACAAGGCTTTGTTCCTCTTCAACCATCCAACACATAACTCTGTGATTGTTGCTGTATCCCAGGTGCAGTCTCGCACCAAGCAGATACCTATTCCTCCCTCTAAGGATAGCAGAAAATTGGAAACACTTGGCAAAAACATACACACCCTTTCCTCTCTGCTCCTCAGAATCGCAAATTATCAGGGTGCTCCATAGCGCATATCAAAGAGAACTCCTCTCCCACTTCCAACCACTCTTGCACCTCATCCAGAAGATAAGAAGCCTGATACCTCCATTATCTTCGAGGAGGCTATGGCCCTTGCCACCCAGCAAATGTGCTCTTCCTGTCATGCCTTTGATTGCACCTCTAAAATCCTAGGTGCATTGATTGGATTCCAAAGGCATGCCTGGCTTCAAACCACTGGCCTTTCTGATGATCACAAGAACCAAATAGAACAGCTGCCCTTCGAGGGAGACGGTCTCTTTCATCCCACCACCGATGACCTTGTGGAGGACCACCATAAGAAACAAACAAGAGCCAAGAAGCATAATATCCTGCCACAACATCAGTAGTGTCCCTTTTGTTTCCATTTTAAGCGCACCAATTCACAAACTGGATTCCAGTCTTCCTACTACAGGCAACAACCCCGAGATTGTGCATCCAAATCTGCTTCCTTCTCCTTCTTTCCATCTTTTAAGAGGAAGAATCCAAGACCACCACCTCCTAATCCAGAACCAGAGATTGAAAAAAATAGAGATGACTTTTGACTTAACTCCTCAAATTCATCTTGCACTGTTTCTATATCAGTGGCGCTCCATAACATCCAACAAGTGGGTCCTCTCCGTTGTAGCAAATGGCTACCTTCTCCATTGTAACAAATAGCTACCTTCTGGACTTCAAAATGTTCCCTCCTGTTGGAAATTTCATTCAAACACTACCATCCCAGTTCCTCATGGAGGAAATGTATTCCTTGTTCAAAAGAACGTCATTCAACCGGTTCCACCATCACTTGCTCCACACGGCCACTTATCCAGATATTTTACCATTCCCAAAAAGGATAGAGGTATCCGTCCAATATTGGACTTGTGATTCCTGAATCTTCATCTGGATGTGACAAAATTCTGAATGGTAACCCTGGAGAAAGTCATACCCATCCTCCTTCGGACCCTATCCAACCTGGGCCTTTTAGTAAACATGGAAAAATCTCATCTTGTCCTGTCATAGATAGTTACTTACATAGGGGCAATTAACTCCTCAAGGTTGAAGGCGTCTCCACCAGACAAACGCATAGACAACATACATTCTCTACTTCCCTTGTTCCACTCGGGCAACCTAGTGCCAGCCTCGACAATTCAAAAACTACTGGGCCACATGGCCTCCATGATGTCCATCCTGCCTCATGCCAGGTTAAAGCTCAGGCACCTGCAGTCCTAGTATCTCCACTGTTTTAGTCCTCTTCTCTACCCTCCAAGCTTCTAAGGATCCCACAGGAACTCTCCCAACAACTGGACTGTTGGTTGAACAGATCCCATCTTCTGGTCAGCAGGCCCTTCCACTCTTCCTTTCCAACCATCCAGATAACAAAGGATGCGAGCAACAGTGGCTGGGGAGCAATTTGCCTCAATCTGAGTGTACACGACCCCTGGTCCCCACAGGAATGCTCTCTTCACATAAATCAGCTGGAGTTGCTGGCTGTTTTCAAGGCATGTCGGGCCTTTCTCCATCACCTCTCAGGCAATGTAGTGCTGGTGGTCAACAACAACATGACCACCATGTACTACATCAACAAAAAGGGTGGCACTGGCTCCAGCATCTCCTGCACTTAACGATGACATTTTGGGAATGGTACATTTTGAACCAAATCTTTCCAATAGCCATGCAGCAAAGGCACTGCATCACACGAATGGGAACTTCTCCCACAAGGAAAGTGCATGGCTATTGGGGAGATTTGGTTCAAAATGTACCATTCCCAAAATGTCAGGAGACGCCTGGAGCCAGTGCTACCCTTCCATTGTGGCAAAATATTGTGGATGGTTTGCAAGAAACTGAGAGGATGTGGTTGATCAATTCCTGATCCTCCAGTCTGTGAACTGAAGACCAGGAAGGTCTGGTTGGAGAACTTGTCCCCCGTACTGGGAGAGTGTCCACCATAGTGTTTTCCTCTCCCACAAATTTACCACCGTCTATGCCGCTAATGGGGAACCCCAAGAGTGGACCTCTTTGCCTCTCAGCAGAACTTGAAATGTCCATAATTCTGCTCAAGGGCAGGGAGAGGCAGCAACTCTCTGAGAGATGCTCTGACATATTCTTGGAGGAGCTAGTTTCTTTACGCCTTCCCTCCTGTTCAAAGAATCCAGCAGGAGCGGGCGGATGTAATTCTGATAGTTCCTTGGTGGCTCCATCAAAGGGCCCATCAAACCCCATCAGTGGTTTGCCCCACTCCTCAGATTGGCTCACGATTTCTTCCGCCTGCCAACCCTACCCAATCTCCTCTCCCAGGACCGGGGACAAGTTCTCCAACCAGACCTTCCTCGTCTTCAGTTCACAGATTGGAGGATCAGGAATTGATCAACCACATCCTCTCAGTTTCTTGCAAACCCTCCACAATATGTTTGTATACCTTCAAATGGAAGAGGTTTGCTTCCTATGCTGCTAGAGGGTTCATTCCACTCAATCCCTCCCTTACTCAGGTCTTGCTGTATCTTCATCTGAAAAAGTCTTGGTCTATCCATCTCTTCTGTCAAGGTTTACCTGTCTGCAATTGTTGCCTGTTATGCAGAAGACTCACCTGCTTCCAAGTTCTTCCATCATCCCCAGCTCAAATTATTCCTCAGAGGTTTGAAGAATACCTTTCCAGACTGGAAACCTATCCCCCCCATCCCCCGGCAATGGTCGCTGTCTTTAGTACTGAAGCAACTTATGTGTCCACCATTTAAGCACTTGGCAACCTGTGATCTTCGTCTCCTTACTTTTAAGATGGCCTTCCTTTTGGCCGTGACATCTGCAAGGAGATCCTGTGAACTCTGCACACTCCAGTGTGACCCACTTATCTGCAATTTTATAAGGACAAGGCAGTTGCATATCCCAATGTCTCTTTTCTTCCAAAGGTGGTTTCCTCCTTCCACCTTTCCGAGCCCATCTCCCTCCCTACCTTTTTTCCTAGCCCATCCGCACAGCTCAAAAGGGATCTCCATTCCTAGGATGTCTGTCGAGCTCTTGCCTTTTACACATCCAGGACTGCATAAGAACATAAGAAGAGCCATGCTGGATCAGGCCAAAGGCCCATCTAGTCCAGCTTCCTGTATCTCACAGCGGCTCCACCAGATGCGTTTGGGAGCGCATGAGACTAGATATCTGTCTCCTGATACCACTCCCCTGCATCTGGCCCTTGAAGTACCCTGGTTTGAAGCCCGGAGATTACACATCTCCATCATGGTTTGTAACCTGTGATGGTCTTTTCCTCCAGGAATCTGTCCAATCCCCTTTTGAAGGCATCCAGGCCAGATGCCATCACCACATCCTGTGGCAGGGAGTTCCATAGACTTACAACGCGCTGGGTGAAAAAATATTTTCTTTTGTCAGTTCTTACTCTCCCAGCACTCAATTTGAGTGTATGTCCCCTAGTTCTGGCATTTTGGGAGAGAGAGAAGAGCTTCCCTCTATCCACTTTACTCATACCCTGCATTATTTTGTATGTCTCAATCATATCCCCCCTCAAGCGCCTTTTTTCCAGACTGAAGAGGCCCAAATGTTTTAGCCTTTCTTCATAAGGGAGGTGCCCCAGGCCAGTATTCATTTTAGTCGCTCTCTTCTGCACCTTTTCCAGTTCCACTATGTCTTTCTTGAGATGCGGTGACCAGAATTGTACACAATACTCCAGGTGAGGCCTTACTATTGTTTTGTATAAAGGCATTATAATGTTCGCTGTTTTATTTTCAATCACCTTTTTGATAATCCCTAGCATGGAATTGGCCTTCTTCACCGCTGCCACACATTGGGGAGACACCTTCATGGAGCTGTCCACCAACACACCAAGATCTCTTTCCTGATCTGTCACGGATAACTCAGAGCCCATGAGTTGATAGATGAAGTTTGGAATTTTTGCCCCAATATGCATTACTTTACATTTAGTTACATTAAAACGCATTTGCCATTTCTCAGCCCATTCCCCCAGTTTGGAGAGATCCCTCTGGAGCTCCTCACAATCTTCTCTGGTTTTTACCACACGGAAAAGTTTTGTGTCATCGGCAAACTTGGCCACCTCACTGTTTATCCCTGTCTCCAGGTCATTTATGAACAGATTGAAAAGCACCGGTCCCAGGACAGAGCCCTGGGGCACACCGCTTTTCACCTCTCTCCATTGTGAAAATTTCCCATTGACACCTACTCTTTGTTTCCAGGATCTCAGCCAGTTCTCAATCCATAAGAGGACCTGCCCTCTTATCCCCTGACTGTGCAATTTTCTCAGCAGCCTTTGGTGAGGGACTGTGTCAAAAGCCTTTTGAAAATCCAGATAGACTATATCCACTGGTTCACCGAAATCCATGTGCCTGTTGACCTTTTCAAAAAATTCTAAAAGGTTTGTCAGACAAGATTTACCCTTACAGAAGCCATGCTGATTTTCTCTCAGCAAGGTTTGTTCTTTTATGTGTTTTAAGATTTTCTCTTGGATGAGGCTTTCCACCATCTTCCCTGGGACAGATGTAAGGCTAACTGGCCTGTAGTTTCCCGGGTCCCCGCTCCTTCCTTTTTTAAAAATTGGTGTGACATCTGCTATCCTCCAGTCCTCCGGCACTGTGGCCGTTTTAAGAGACAAGTTGCATATAACCGTTAAGAGATCTGCAATTTCGTTTCTCAGTTCCACAGTAACCCTTGGGTGGATGCCATCTGGGCCCGGTGACTTGTTAATCCTCAATTTATCAATTAGTCCTAAAAACCTCCTCTCTTTTAACCTGTATTTGATTTAATTCTTTAGTCAAGAGGGGCAGCTCAGGCAGCGGAATCCGCTCAAGGTCCTCTGTCGTGAAGACAGACGCAAAGAACTGATTCAATTTCTCTGCAATGTCCAAGTCCTCCTTAACCTCCCCTTTTCCTCCCTCACCATCCAGAGGGCCAACTGGTTCTCTGGCAGGTTTTCTACTTCTAACATATTTAAAGAAGCTTTTATTATTACCCTTTATATTGCTAGCCATGCGTTCCTCAAAATCTTTCTTTGCCTCCCTTATCATCTTGTTACATTTCTTTTGCCAGAGTTTGTGTTCCTTTTTATTTTCCTCATTTGGGGAGGATTTCCATTTACAGAAAGACCTCTCCTTGTGCTTTAGAGCCTCTCTAACTCCACTCGTTAACCATGCCGGTGTCCTCTTGGACTTAAATGAGCTCTTCTTTCTTTGTGGTATGCACTTGTGATGGGCCTCTATTATTGTTGTTTTAAAGAGGCTCCATGCACTCTGAAGAGATTGGATTCTTCTAACCTTCCCCT
This sequence comes from Phrynocephalus forsythii, assembly GCA_029282475.1. Taxonomy (NCBI): domain Eukaryota; kingdom Metazoa; phylum Chordata; class Lepidosauria; order Squamata; family Agamidae; genus Phrynocephalus; species Phrynocephalus forsythii. The sequence continues at coordinate 3,028,561 of JAPFRF010000005.1, read as the reverse complement.
TCAATTTCTCTCTAACTAGTTTCCTCATCTGAGGGAAGTTTGCCCTTCGAAAATCAAGGGTTTTTATGTCTGATTTGGTTGACACTCTTCCTCCGACATGCATGGCAAAGGAAATTGCAGCATGGTCACTGTTCCCCAGAGGCTCACTGACATTCACATCCCTGACCAGGTCCTGAGTATCGCACAGTATTAGATCCAGAGTTGCCTGTTCTCGGGTGGGCTCCATGACAAGTTGCTCTAAGGCACAGTCATTCAGCAAGTCGAGAAACCCAGTTTCTCTTTCTTGCCCGGAGCTCGCATTGACCCAGTCAATGTGGGGATAATTGAAGTCCCCCATGATTACTATCCTATCCCTCATAGCCACCTCCATGATTTCTCTCCTCATTTCAAGGTCCCCCTCAAGTTTTTGATCTGGTGGACAATAGAATACTCCAACTATCACATCACTCCTTGGACCTGGTAGTTTAACCCAAAGTGATTCTATGGTGGAGTCAGACCCTCTGTCCATCTCCATTCTGCTGGATTTTACCCCTTCTTTGACATAGATGGCCACTCCTCCTCCAACCCTTCTATAGACTTTATAGCCTGGGATTGCTGTATCCCACTGGTTCTCCTCATTCCACCAGGTTTCTGTTATGGCTATTATATCTATGTTATCCCTAGCTGCCAAATGTTCAAGTTCTCCCATCTTTGCTCGGAGGCTTCGAGCATTGGCGTAGAAGCACCTGTACAGTGGGTCCCACAACAACAGCTGCTGCCTTGTTCTTTTTCCCCGACAGCTTTTATTTTCAGTAGACAAACTGTCACATTCTGTTATTCTCCCAGTGCTAATACCTGCTATGTCTTCTCTATGTGATTCTCTACCCTCTCCAACCTCATTCCCCGAGAATGAGGTGTTCCGAACCGGATGCCACTCAGCTCCTGTCGGCTTTCCCCCAGTTATCAGTTTAAAAGCTGCTCTGCTGCCTTTTTGAGGTTGAGTGCCAGCAATCTGGTCCCATCATGATTCAAGTGCAACCCATCCCTCCTGAACAGGTTTGGCTTGTCCCAAAATGTTCTCCAGTTCCTGACAAATCTAAAGCCCTCCTCTCGACACCATCGCCTCATCCACGCATTGAGGCTTCTGAGTTCTGCCTGCCTTGCAGGTCCTGCACGAGGAACAGGTAGCACTTCTGAAAATGCTACCTTGGAAGCCCGGAACTTCAATCTTCTACCTAACAACCTGAATTTGGCTTCCAAGACTGACCGCTTGGCCTTCCCGACATCATTGGTACCAACGTGTACCATGACCACTGGCTCCTTCCCGGTTCTCTCTAACAAGCTATCTAGATTTCTCATGATGTCTGCAACCTTTGCACCTGGCAGGCAAGTGACCATACGGTTATCATGCTCGTCACAAATCCATCCCTCTGTATTTCTAATGATAGAATCCCCTAGTACAAGAAGCTTCTCTCCTGCAGCCTGCTCATCTACATGTACCTGATCTTGTATCTCATCAACAGTGATGAGGGAGAGATCCTCCGGTGAAACCAAATCTTCCTCTGTGTGTGCCTCATGAGGTGTGCTGAGGGAAAGAGCCTCAAACTGATTGTGCAATATGAGACTCTCTGAGCGATCCCTTGGCCTTCTACTCCTTTGAGTCACATTCCTCCACCCATCTACCTCCTGAGTTGGGGAAGTGACTTCATCCTCAGAAGTGTGCCCTGTCTCTTCTTGGACCTGGATAGTCCGTTCCGCTCTGTCCAAGAACCGCTCAAGCTCCTTAATATGTTGCTGGTCTGATATGCGAGCCTCTAGCTGCTGGACCTTCTCTTCCAATAGCGCAACCAGCTGGCACTTGCAGCAGATGTAGTTCTGCACATGCTCTGGCAATATGACAAACATGGCACAAGTACTGCAGGTAACTACAGCTGCTCCCTCCAACTCCATTTTAACGAGTGCAATAAAATGTATTCAAGGTCTCAAAAATGTAAACTTACACTATTTTTTTGTCTAGTAAGACTCTTTACTTCTTTTGTTGTTTATTCAAAATCTAACAGTGTATGGGCCGCTAAAGCACCTCTACACCAAGTGCAAGCACGTCAGGAAGTTTCCAGTGCTAACTTGCTAATGTGTGTAGGATCTCCTCAGGAGTAGCTTGGCTTGGGAACTCAAATATACTCATTTTTTTTTTGTTTGGGTTTTTTTTTTTAAAGATAAAACTTGCAAAAACAGGAAGCAATCTCTATGCCCTCTGGCCGTGTGCTTCCTCTATAGCCGTGTGCTTCTCCTCACCAGCTCCTTCCTCTTTGCTGCTCTGCAAGAAAAGGACAGAGGCTATTTTAAAGATAAAACTCCGCCCCTTACCTCCTGCAAAAACAGGAAGCAATCTCTATGCCCTCTGCCCTCTCTATAGCCTTCTCCTCACCAGCTCCTTCCTCTGCTCTGCAAGAAAAGGACTGAGAGGCTGCTGGGAGCAGCTATTTAAAGATAAAACTTCTCCTCAAAAACAGCTCCTTCCTCTTTGCTGCTCTGCAAGAAACCAGCTCCTTCCTCTTTGCTGCTGAGAGGCTGCTGGGAGCAGCTATTTAAAGATAAAACTCCGCCCCTTACCTCCTGCAAAAACAGGAAGCAATCTCTATGCCCTCTGGCCGTGTGCTTCCTCTATAGCCGTGTGCTTCTCCTCACCAGCTCCTTCCTCTTTGCTGCTTCCTCTTTGCTGCCGATCTATGCAGAAGTTGTTCGTTTGTTATGACCTCAGTTGCAAGGGGTCTCCAGCTTCGTCAAAACATTTTTCCCGCCGGGTTGTTTCTACCATTGAGCTTGCCTACCAGTTGGCTAAACAATCATTGCCAGGTCCAGTTCGAGCTCATTCCACAAGGGCTATGTCTTCCTCACCTGCCTTCCTTAAAGGTATTCCATTGGAGGACATTTGTAACATTGCTACTTGGTCAGTGCCAATTACCTTCGTGAAGCACTACAAGATAGATGCCTGCATGAAATCTCCCACAGCCTTCGGCAAAGATGTCCTTTCCTTTGTGACGGTGTGACTTCCTACCATCCTATGAGTATTGCTTGTAATCACCCATCTGTATGGCTTCACAAAGGCCACGATGAAGAAGAACCAGTTACTTACTTGTAAGGGTGGTTATTCGAGTGGACCTTCATGAAGCCACACAGCACCCTCCCTCCTCCACTTGATCCGTCATGCTGTGTATGGCGGTGGCGAGGGAACTGAGGCATTTGGACAGGAAGCCCTCACACATGTCCAGTGCAAGGGGGAAGGAGACTAATGAACTTTCCTGTTGCTAGGGAAGTCTGAGCCTTGCACATATGCGCTGGCAGAGGACTACTCGAAGAACCACCCATACAGGTAAGTAACTGGTTATTTCTGATTGTTGGCACAGAGCACATAATGCTTAGTTTTTTTTTTTTTTTTAAGATTAGCTGTTATTGCCATTGTAGTAAAGGAAAGCTCTGGTTAAATATAGTGGGGTCCTTTGTCAGCAAATCACCATTTGATTTTATATTAATGTAGAACTGATTTTGCTTTTCTCCAGATGCCAGACATGGACATGAAGACTTTTGGAAGCAGCATTGATAAACCAGGCACACCTCCAGTTTCTGGGCGAAGCACCACTCCAACTTCTAGTCCCTTCCGGTAAAAAAAGTATTTTCAGACTAGTCAACATTGTAGAATGTCAAAGAGTTAAGAACATAAGAATAGCCCTGCTGGAACAGGCCACAGCCCATCCAGTCCAGCCTTCTGTCTCACACAGTGGCTCACCATTTGCTTCAGGTTATTCCCAAGCAGGTGTCTTCACCTGCTTAAGATTCTCTGCAAATGGCATTGAGAGATATCCTGCCTATCTCTCCAATCCGGAGGTTGTCCTTAGGCATCCATAATGATAGCTATTGATACCCTTGTTCTCCATGAACTTGTCCAAACCTTTCTTAATGCTGTCAAGGCTGACAGCTGTCACCACTTCTTCTTTTAAAAATTGCTGAATTGGTATAGGCACCACCTAGGCAATACATAAGGAATATAAAAATGCTTAATAAATAAGGTCCGATATAGTCTGAAGATCTATAATGTTTAAGTCATTTGTGCGAAACATTACTGTTCCAAGAACCATGTTTTATACAAATAACGTGTAACAAAAATACCCTATAAATTTATATTTGGTTATTAAAATGTCCTGAACTGTTTTTTTAAGTACATAGAATACATTGGCATGGAATGTTTGTGTGTTTAAAAATACCAGTGATATACAATCTGGTTTCATTTTGCTTCAGACTGATTTTAGTACAGTGTTTCCTTTTTAAAGTCAGTGTATCAGTAATTTTGAGGCTGGAGGGTTGAGCTGAGAAACTCCTGGCTTAAATGGAAAGGAGAGTATATTTGGAAACAGGACAATTTATTTTGCAGGAAATATGAAGACAGAATGGCTGCATACTTGCCCAATTCCCCTTTATTCCAACAGAGCTTGAACAGGTGTGTTTCTACAGAATTGTGCTTCAAAATACATGTGAATGACAATAAGCAGTGTGATAATTAATGAATTATTATATGCTGCCAGAAAGAGTCTCACAATGCTTCAGTTATATTAAGAGGGTGTTACTAGAACTTATTTTTCATTTCATTATGTATTTTTCGGATATTCAGTGTGGTATAATGGAGAGAGTGATGAACTAGTATTCAGGAGGCTTCAAATCCCTTCTCAGACATTGAAACTTAAATGAAGAGGAGAGGTAGATCTGGTAAATCCTCTCCTCAAATATCTCACTTACCCTGAAACCCCTACTAGGGCCACTGTAAGTTGATAGCACATAGCAACGAATCTTACACATGTTGTTTAGCAACAACATTCCAAAATTGTTGAATCCCTAATAATACGTATATAAAGCCTTAGAACAAGAGGAAACGTCACTTCCTAGGACCAACAAGTTTTTTCTGAAGTTAGAGAGGGAAAGGTGTAGCATATTTCAGATTGTATACCCCATGCTTGCATTTACAACCTGAGAGATCCAGGAGCCAAAAATTCATAGTGTTCTACTTACCAGCTGTGGCTTCTCCTAATATTTTTAATGTACTTCTCCCATGGAAAACAAAAACAGTCAGTGGATCAAAGCAGCAAAAGCTGCAAATGGCCTTGCACTCATCCAACTGGCTGTGTTTCTCTGAACTGCTAACACCATCCCCTTCATTTCAAAAGCAGTCTACAATTTGGCATTGAGGGTGGGGATGATGTGTGCTTATATAAATAGCTTCATTGGATTGTTAGTTCAGCAGAAGAGTGGATTTTAACAGTAGACAGAGTATAGATAGAATGGAATCCATTCTGAATTATGGTGTTTAGGCTCGGTCTTAAACTCAAGATCTCTGTCAAAGTGTCATGATTAAATTCCATCCAAGGAATTTAAGGTGTTTTATATTGCATGGTGTGTCAATCAATAACACTGACAAATTTGGTAGATTAAACCTATCAGTATTGTATGTAATAGAATCATAGAGTTAAAAGAGACCTCAAGGGCCATCCAGTCCAACCCCCTGCCATGCAGGAACCCCATCACAATATTTCCGATAGATGGCCATCCAGCCTCTGCTTAAAAACCTCCAAAGAAGGAGACTCAACCACCCTCCTTTGTGGCAGCATATTCCACTGCCGAACAGCTCTAACTGTCATGAAATTCTTCCTAATGTTCAAATGGAATCTCTTTTCCTGTACAGTGGAACCTTGACTTATGTCATTAATCCGTTCCAGTGGTTTAGACTTAAGTCAAACATGACTTAAGTCAAACGAACGTTTCCCATAGAAAGTAAGGGGAAAGCGGATTAATCCGTTCCAGATGATGAAAAAGACCCCCGAAAACAGCAATTTAACACAAATTCTGGGGCCTTGCGCCGGGGCTCCGAGCTGTAAGTCAGAGCCCGCAATGCAAGTCAAACAGGCCCCTTCTTGCTGCAAGTCAAATACGATGCAAGTCAAGCAGTATGTAAGTCAAGGTTCTACTGTAGTTTGAAACCATTGCCCCGAGTCCTAGTCTCTGAAGCCATGGAAAACAAACCTGTTCCCTCTTCAATATGACATCCTTTCAAATATTTAAACATAGCTATCATATCCCCTATCAGTCTTCTTTTAGAGAGGCTAAACATTCCCAGTTCCCTAAACCGTTCCTCATAAGACATTTCCTCCAGACCCTCAACCATCCTGGTAGCCCTCCTCTGCACCCGTTCGAGGTTGTCAACATCCTTTTTAAATTGAGGCGCACAGAACTGGACACAGTACTCCAGGTGGGGTCTGACAAGAGCAGAATAGAGTGGTACTATCACTTCCCTTGATCTAGACACTATGGTTCTGTTGATACAACCAAGAATTGAATTGGCTTTCCTGGCCGCCGCATCACACTGCTGACTCATGTTCAATTTGTGGTCCACCAAGACTCCCAGATCCCTTTCACAGGTACTATCCTCCAGCCAAGTATCCCCCATCTTATATTTGTGCAATTCATTCTTTTTACCTAGATGTAGCACCCTACATTTCCCTCTGTTGAAATCCATTTTGTTAGCTTTGGCCCAGCACTCTAATCTGTCAAGGTCCTTTTGGATTTTCATCCTATCCTCTAGAAATTAGGAACCCCTCCCAATTTGGTATAATCTGCAAATTTAATTAGCATACTCTCTATTCCTTCCTCCAAGTCATTAATAAAGATATTGAACAGCACTGGACCCAGAACAGAGCATATTGTATGATTGCTCTGTAGATAATACCACACAAGCAGGAGAGAATTAGAATCTCTTGAATGTAACTTGAAAACTTTTCCTAAAGTTTCTTAAGTAACTACACCTTGCATTAAGTTTTCAGAAAATTACTGCCTATTCATTTCAATATACAGTGGTTCCTCTAGATATGAATCTGCCTAGATACGAAAAAACTCGAGATGCCAAGAAAATTCCATATGAAAATTTAACCCTTTTTTCCCCTAGATGCGAAAAAAATTTCCCAGGGATGCATTGCACCTGGGAGTTTTATAGCACCAGCCTGTGCATGTAATCATTGTAAATGGAAGGTAACCATTGTAAATTGTTCCCTTCCTTTTACAATGTTTACCTTCCATTTGCAATGGTTACCTTCTGTGCATGGAAAGTAACCATTGAAAACGGCAGGGGGAAACTGGGGCTTCTGCTTCTAATGATGTGCACAAAGCACAGCCCCCATTTTGGAGCCTTTCTGGAAATATTTGGCACCAGTTTGGGGACTTTTTGGAACATTTTGGTGTATTTCTCAAGCCACAGAAAGGTAGGGAGGTGAGCTTCATCGTTTCCATGGCTTTTATTATCCTTTTTGCATTCGGGGGGGATGATTTCCCACCTTTTTTACTTTTTTCTGGACTTCAGGAATGGATTTCCTTTGCATTTCTATGAGAAATTGCATTTCAAGATACAAAATTTTCTTAATACAAAGCGTCCCTTGGAATTGATTAATTTCATATCTAGAGGTACCACTGTACCTTCACTCAACTAATTGCCCATTTTAAGTTTTGTATGATTTTAGGGAGGAAATATCCATGCCTAATAAAGGTGAGATTTTTCCATGTGTGTAGGAGAGTGGGCTCGAGTTGGTTTTCTGTTAAATCACAATCTGTCATATGACAGTGATCCCTTTTTGCATGTTTTTTTTTACTTCCTTTTCTGTCATTTCTTCATTAAGCCATATGGAGCTCCATACGCTACTCTTGTGACAGAGAACCCAAAACTCTTTTATAGGTGGACTTTGTACTATAGATTTCTTCTACAAGAAGAGCCCAGGAAGCAAAACCATGATGCTTAGGAAGCAGAAAAATTAAGTCCATTTGATATTGCAGTACTGTCATTTGAACAAGACGTTATACAGTCTTGAACTCAGTGTATCTGATGTTTTAAAAGCATTCTTTGACTAGTACTTCAGCACTTTGAGGTAGTTAAATGCCCAACCCTGAATTGCTGCTAATTCAAAAATGATAAAGTTACAATATACTCTGCTCGTGTGTAGGGTGAAAGCTGCACAATTTTTATTAACAAAGACTTAAATTGTTAGAGATTGTATATTTGCCAGATTATGGAAGAAATTATCAAAGCATTACAAAGGTATGTGTAACTAATCTTGATTGTTCCAGCTGTGTGAGAGGTAATTTTGACATGCCACTTGCTCATTGAGATATACAGTGGTACCTTGTATAAAGGAATTCATTCACTCCAAGTGAAATTATGTTAAGCAAAATTTCCTTTATAAATTTTTTCCATAGGAATACATTGAAAACAGAGTAATCCCTAATTGCGACCATTTTATGTTGTATGGATTTGCCCCATAGGTGATTAGCAAATTTCCCCTGTCTCTGGAATTTTTTGTTATACAGATTTTATGTTACACAAACTGTTTTGTTATACGAGGGTTCACTGTACAGTAAATTTTATTGGCATTGGCAACAAATGGCCTTTAACAAATAATGCCCCGTTTTTCTTCTGGAATTAGGTTGTATATGAATATTGTCACACAGGGTATTTCCAATGATATATTTCATAGATTAACTGACTTAAAATGTTTTCTCTCTAAGGGCTGCTTCTACAAGTCCGAATAGTCAGTCCAATAAAATGAATACCATTGTGTACCAGAAGCAATTTCAGTCAGCAGCTGTGAGAATGACTCAGCCTTTTCCTCCTCAGTTTGCACCCCAGGTAGGCAGTAGTTGCTTTTCTGCCAAAGTGCTCGGGTTTGCCATATGTCACTAACTGTAGCTCAGCCTTTTTCAGATGAAGTTCTTCTAAATGCAGGGATGACTGTTGGACTGTAATTAAATGTGCTTTCCATAAATCTGATTGGTATTAGCTTTCTGATACTTGCCTGAAAGTATCTAAGTTCAATAACATATGTGCTCTTAAAGTTGAGGCCTTGGACAGCTCTGATGCAGGCAGCTGGCCACAGGTGTCTCCACACAGCTTCTAATACAACTGAGTGTTAAGCATTTGTAGACAGAGGAAAACACTTATGTCTAAGAAGGGTTCCAGTGTGTGTCTCAGGCCTCCCCACATACATTGAGCATACGAAGCACCAAGAATGTCTCCTGGACTGCCTCTACTGAAAAAAGATTGGAATTGTGCAGGTTGGTGAAGCTCCTTCTGCACAGCCTCCATTCCTTTTGCTGGAGCTTGCGTAGAAATTCCTGGTAAATATTGTATTTTTAAACACCCACCTGAAATGCAGCTGTGAGGCCATCTTTCAGGATACACATCCCTTAAATATCAGCACCCACCCCACTCAAATGGGTCACTTTATTTCCACAGTGCAGGTGCTACCCTGTGCCTCAAAAGGAAAGAGAGGTGAGAGGAGTACTTTTTAGCCCTAGACGGCCCAGAATGTTTCAAACCCAATTTGAGAGTGCTGGATTTTATCTGAAACTATAAATGGAGTTCCTGCATCTTGATATGTGTTTGAGTATGCCCCACCACCCCCCCACCAATCTTGAATGTGCTATAGCAGTTTTTAAGCACAGTATCCACATAGGATCTTCCCTACCAAGTCCTCCACACATTGCCAATCTTAACTAAAACACATCTGTTGCACCTTGGCACCCATTGGCAGTGGAGGCCTGCTCCTTCAAAGGAGTCACCATGTGATCAAATTGGCCGTTTTGCTAACAGCTAAATGTCTCTCTTTTTGTTGTTGTTGTTTTTTTCCCCACTTAGATTCTCTCTCAGCCTAACCTGGTCCCTCCATTGGTAAGAGCCCCACATACTAACACCTTCCCAGCACCTGTTCAGAGGCCGCCAATGGCACTGGCTAATCAGATGCCACCTCAGATGACCACAGGCCTTTTGAGTCACCCTCGCTTGCCACATGTGGCCAGGGGTCCTTGTGGATCGCTCTCTGGAGTCAGAGGCAATCAGGCCCAGGCTGCGATGAAGGCCGAGCAAGACATGAAGGTTAGTATTTTTGAATGGCCATGCTGTGTTAACCACAGTCGCATCTTAAAAGGTTTGCAAGGCAAGACACTATTTTTTGTTTAAGATGCAGATATCTTTTTCTGCAATGGCCGCCCACCTACAGCAGAAACTCCAACTCAAATCCTTCAAGAAAGATAGTAGCTGTAATCATAGTTGAATGTTAAAAGAAAGCAGAACGCCCAGTGAACAGCAGGAAGTCCAGCACTTTTGAAGAATTTGTCTGCTTCTAGGGGGCAAATTCCAGTGTGATACTAGGATAGAAACTTCCTCTCCACCCCACTGGCCTGACATGAGTTCTGTTGCAGTGGATACCTGTTGCAGATAGAGAAGGATTTCAGGGCATATAGGAGGCTGTGGGAAGGAGGTGCTACTCCTTCCTTTCCGCCAGTGGAAGCACACTGTCCAATACAGCATATTGGATGTAGTCTGCTACTAAGCAGATCACACTATGATTAGTGAGCATCATCTAACCATAACTGCATTTCACTGCATTGCATCGTTTGAAAACACTTGGAGGCCCTTCTGCATGAAATAAGGTGCTTTGTCTTTGACATAGTTATGCAGAATCTGTGAGAATTACGTTTAATGAAAAGGAACCTGAAATCAGTGAGCCCAGAGCATTGCGAGCATACCTGCTGTTTATATTCATGAATGAAGTCTTTCTCTGAGAGTGTTGTATAGCTCCCCCCCCCATAGTCAGGACAATAGCCAAGTACTTACTTGTCCAAGGGATTGTTAAGTAGTTATTTGTTTCCATAGTGGACAACCAGATCTTGGCTATAGGAAGTCCACAAGCTGAATATAAGTGAAGTAGTGTATTCCTGCTCATATTGCCCAGTATTCATAAGGCTTCTGATACTGACATATAGCCATCATGACTAGTGTGTATTTAATGTTGACAATTTATATGCTGTCTTCTAGTTTACAGACACAAATAACTTTGAGTATTTAATTGAATATTAAATCCACAGAAGAAAACAGACTGATAAAGCTGGAATCAGTAAAAATAATTATGGTTAAAACCAGCTTTATAATCCATGGTAAGTCTTCATCTGGCTTTGGAAATACAGTAATGCCTTGAATTATGAAATTAATCCATTCCAATGGATCTTACATAATTTAAATTTTTTTGTAGTTCAAAATGCGGTTTCCCATAGGAATGCATTGAAAATCAATCTGTTCCAGAGGTTGGAAAAAGGCAAAGGAAAGAGGAAATTGATTAATTGGTTTTCAGTGCATTCCTGTGGGAAGCTTCTCCAGACCCAGCAAAGCAGGGGAAGAGCTTCCCCCTTTTACTGGGTTTTGGTAAAAACCCCTTAATCAACCTGCAGAGAAGCTGTCAGAATCACCTGGCTATCAGCCGGTAGTTTTCACAGCTCCACAGCCAGAGTGCTTTTTGCATGGTCTGCTGGTCTGACCCCAGAAGGGGGGGGGAGCGGGCAAGGGGTGACCATCGCTCGCCTGCTCCCCAACCCTGGGTTGGAGCAGCAAGAACCTGCGTTTAAAATACCTAGGCAGCATGCAAAGAGCAGGCTGTGCGTGGGGCTGATAGAAAACAACCCCCCACACAGCCTGTTCTTTCCATGGTGTGTGCCGATGTTTTAAAATCAGAGCCTTGCTAGCACCACCACCATCCGGGTTGGAGTGGCAAGCATCTGATTTTAAAACAAGGGTGTGCACCAAGCAAAGAGCAGGCTCTGCATTGGGGTGATCGAAGCAGCAAGAATCTGATTTTAAAACACTGGCAGAGCAGGCTATGTACATGGGCACCACCACCCCTTCGCCTGGCTCTGTGCATGGCGCCCTTTAAATGGCTCCATGCAGAGAGCCAGACAAGGGGGGTTACAGCGGCTTATGGGCTGCTATGGCTGCAGAGTAAACGGGGGCTACGATTCAGGCCAGAAGCCACTTCAAACTCCCCTCCCTTTTCCCCGCTCTGTGCATGGAGCCAGGCGAAGGGGGCATGGCAGCAGCTTCTGGGCTGGGGCATCCAGGAGCCAGCAGCCTCAACCCTCCAAGGTTTTTCAAAAGACCCACCCCCGCCACACCTTCCTTGCGTGGTGTGCAGGCGCAGGTCTTTTGAAGAACTTTGCTGGGTTGAGGCAGCTAGCAAAAGATCTTTCCCAAAGACAGGGAAACACTTTTGCTGTCTATGGTGGGAGAAGCGGTGCTTCTTCCTTCAGCACACCTGCAAAAAAAATGCAGGGTCAGGAGTCTGTGCCTTTGAATCCCCACCGCCTACCTGCTTTCCAGTCCCACTGAAGGAAAAAGCACAATGAATTATGAAAAACTTGAATTACAAAGGAAAAGACACCATGGCTGCAGAGCTGTCAAAATCAAGCGGCTATCACTGCTAGGTGATTTTGACAGCTTGGGATTTCCCTTGGTAATTCAAGTTGTTCATCATTCAAGTCATTCGTAATTCAAGGCATAATTGTATTTCAGATTTGGCATCAGGCAAGCCTCCAATTATACAGTGGAAAAACATCCCATTGATACTGCCATAATGGTTTAAAAAACAAAAAACATTCTCCAGTTGCCATGTACTCAGATTGAGACATCTTGTGGAGGGCCTCTACTTACCTTTGCCTTTTTGCTACTGGACAAATTGTCTCCGTGTTTTGTGTTCTTTATCAGCTTGAGAAGGGCTGTCAGTAACCAGCATTGATGATACCTTGAAAAATAACATCTTGGTCTTTGTCATGACTTTGTCCAGTAATTTTTATACTTTAAACTATAGGAAAACGCCACACTGTCTTAAACTATTCTTTAAATTGTTAGCAACTATAATTATCATTTCTGACATGTGCTCAAAGTTATGACTTCTTTAAATGCCCTGTGGTTAAATATGTGTAGTGGTACTTCTTGTGATTCAATCCTGAAAATGTACATTTGAATTTTAAAAAGAAGTGGTTCATTAAAGTTAATTAAAACTGTTTCCCCCTCATACTGTATAGAGGGTAGTGTGAAGCACTAGATTTTGTAGAGTTGTAACATAATACATTTGAAGAGAAGGAGCAGCAGTTCTCGCTGACGGTATCCAATTATTACAGTTGAAGGAAAATATTTGCAGCCAACACCACAACCTCATTAGGCCTGATGGTTGTTTTGCATAGTAATTGTAGTTGTTGCTAGTTCTGTGTGATATCCAGTTATGGGTCCCAGCTCTGTAAATGTTCCTGAGCTTCAAAGTATATGCACTTGAATGGATCTTGAAAAACTGGTGGGATTTAGTTAATGTTAAAAGCAAATCTACAATTCTAAAACAAATTAAAATCCATTGTAATTTAATAAATGAGGATAGGGTCAAGGTTTGCAACTAATTTGCAAAAAATGATTATTGTTGAGCATCCATTTTCTCCTTGTATTTGTTGAATAGTAAAGGATGATCAGGCCTTTTACAGTGGGTTTGGACTGGATGGCCATTTGGGCTTTTTCCAGGCCATTTGCTGCCTCTAGTAAGTTTGGGATAATGGAGAATTCAGAATACAAAGTATTGCATTAAACCATTTTGTCTGACATTCCAGTAATGGGGTGTGTGGATTCCAGTTTGTGTGGTAGTAAAAGATTTTATTTTAGAGACTCTTGGACAGGACATTGTGTAATCCTGAGCACATATAAGAAGTAATTTTAATTTCTGGTCTGTGCTGTATTTAATTTTGCTTTCCTTTGCTATTTAAATTAAGGCCAAACAGAGAGCTGAAGTCCTTCAGTCAACACAAAGATTCTTTTCTGAGCAGCAGCAGAGCAAGCCACCTGGAGCCAAAATTCAAAAAGTGGGTGACAGTGTGAATAAAGGTCCTGAGCCATTGGCCGATTCCTCCTTGGGTGCATGCCAAGACAAAACAGAGGAAAAGCAGAGTCCTGCACCTGCAACAACCCCCAAGCCGGTTAGAACTGGACCAATCAAGCCTCAGGCCATCAAGACAGAAGAAACAAAATCCTAAGTGCTGGGTGCATTTCTGTTCATATGGGGATTTTTGGAACGACCACAGCACAAACTTGTAGCCAGCCCCAAAGGGCAAGGCTTGTTCCTTCAAGATTGTGGGGGGATAAAGAGATGCAGATGTGAACAGCTACAGAATCTGAAGGTCTGGGGTTCTTTGGGCATATAGTCTTCATGCCGCCACATGAATGAGCATGATCTTTCTGAATAGAGTGTGATCTTTCCTTTCCAAGGATGTCAAATGAGAACTAATTTTCCCAAGGCATTGTCTTAGCTGAAGGTAAACACTCTCCTCTCTGTTGCTGCTGTTTCATTTTGGAAAGAGGCATATTACAGAAGGCCTTCCTGAGTGACATTGGGTTTAGTTTTATGTTATTCATTGTCCTGATGAAGCACACCCAACCCTTTTAAAAATTCCCTGTCCCCCATACTTTTTTTCTCTAAATGTTGTTTGTCAGATTTCTGTAAAAGGCAGGTTGTGGTTGCTGCTATAGTTTGATATAATGCTGAACTCCACAAAGTTAAAAGAGGGTCATTGGGGGCCCTTGCTACTATCACACCAGACATGGAGACTTGACATTTAGAAGTTGAACCTTGAGCCATTGCCTTCGGCCTTCAGTTGGTTTTCAGTTTATTTCTGTATGGATCATTAAGCACTTGACATTGTGCCAGAGGAGAGCATCTTCTAGAATGGCATATTCTTATATCAGAGCTGCATCACACCTCCTCCTTGCACACCCTATGGTGGGAAATAGAATCAAGTCAAATAATGCCTTCTTAAATTGTATCCATCTAGTAGTATAGCTGTAGGGGAGTACTGTATGATAACTTCTGTGAATGTAAAATATCTCATACCTGCTTATGATATGTAGTTGTGACTGTGCTATAGCAGAGCTGTTCAATGATGTTACTTCAGACTTTTCAAGGCAATGGTTGGAAATTAACATGATCAACACATGCCATACCAGTTGCAGAACTGACTGTTTTCCTAGTAATTTCCTTTTCTTCCTCTTTCCTTCTCCAATCTTTCTGGAACAAAGTGTGCTAAAAGTCTAATGTGTATAATTTTGTTCAGATGACAGCAGAAGCTGGGAAAGTCTGTTGCTGCTATTGGTGGCTAGTGAAATGCTATTGGTTATCTTTTTATAAATATTATAGTTTGAATTTTTGGAAACTTAGCTGTGATGTCAGCTTTGGGGAAGAGATATCTAATTATACTGTGAGTTGGCATTGTACAGAAATTAACAGCCATATTGGTCTATAAATGTTTAAACTTTTTCATTTGTACAGGGATAACACACTGTATTAAATATGTAAGGTCTTATTTACATGGGTTTGATTACAGAAACTAATAAAATATTCTCTACATAAAATTCTTGAAAGTGCTGTGCTTATGTTCTGCCCACTACAGTAATGGGCCTGCCTAGTAGCTTTTAAAACCCATCTCCTCTGCCAGGGAGTCTGTTTGTATAATCCCAGTAGTTCAGTGGGTACAGCTGAAGTTTTGAGGAATTTTGATCCTGGGTGTGAGCATTTTGAGCTGGCTTCTAAGAGAGCTAAACAAGCAGGAGGAAGAGAGCACTGGTAAGTTTCTGGGGTGCTAGCAATTGGACTAGAGCTGCTTTAGAGGCCTCTGCTAATTTAAATTGCAAAGAGCCACCTTTATTCAAACAAAGGAAGCAGCTAGAAGCTTCCTCAAACAAAAGAAGCTGGGGGTGGAGCCAGACTAATCCTTTCTCTGAGCATGGGGGTGCTCTGAGGAAGGTCAGCCTCAGCCATTTTGAGCCTGTGTGTGATCCCAAGCAGAGCTGTTGCTGAGAGAGCCAAATGAACAGGACGTGAGCTCTGGTAAGTTTCTGGGGTATTTGCAGTTGGAATAGAGCTGCTTTAGAGGCATGTGCACCTACTGGCGCACGTGGTTTCATATAAACAACAAAGGAAGAAAATATTCTTACTAGATAGAAAGGTAGTAAAAGTGTAAATTTTTGAGGCCCAGAATACTGCGCTCATTAAAATGGAGTCTGAAGGAGCAGCTGTAGGTAACTGCAACACTTGTGCCATGTTTGTCATCTTGCCAAAGCACATGGAGAACTACATTTGCAGCAAGTGCAAGCTGGTTGCACTACTAGAAGAGAAGGTCCAGCAGCTGGAGGCCCACATATCTAACCAGCAACAAAGTCACACATCATAGGGAATGCACAGAGGAACAGCTGGTTCCAACTGAGGATCTCTCCCTCATCACACTTGATGAGATACAGGAAGACAACAGGAAGAAACTGAAGACCTCTCCCTTAATATAGTTGAGGAACAGGCTGCAGGAGGAGGCTTCTTGTACTAGGTGATTCAATTATTAGAAATACAGAGGGATGGATTTGTGACGTGCATGATAACTGTATGGTTATCACCATCTACATGTATGCCTGCCAGGTGCAAAGGTTGCAGACATAGCCAGACATCTAGATAGTTTGTTAGAAAGACCTGGGAATAAGCCAGTCTTCATGGTACACATTGGTGCCAATGATTTTGGGAAAGCCAAGCGGTCATTCCTGGAAACCAAAGTCAGGTTGTTAGGAAGAATTCCCAGACTTCCAAGGTAGCATTTTCAGATCTGCTGCTTGTTCCCCATTCAGGACCCACCAGGCAAGCAGAGCTCAGAAGCCTCAATGCATGGGTGAGGTGATAGTGTTGAGAGGAGGGCTTCAGATTTGTCAGGAACTGGAAAACATTTTGGGACAAGCCAAGCCTGTTCAGGAGGGACGGGTTGCTCTTGAACCATGATGGGACCAGATTGCTGGCACTCAAAATCAAAAAGGCTACAGAGCAGCTTTTAAACTGATAACTGGTGGAAAGCCGACATGAGCTGAGTGGCATCCGGTTCAGAGCACCTCATCCCCATAGAACAAGATTGGGGAGGGTAGAGAATCACAAAGTGATGACATAGTAGGTATTATCACTGGGACAATAATGGGATGTGGTAGTTTGTCTACTGGAATTAGAAGCTACGGGTGGAAAAGAACAAAGAAGGAGCTGTTTTGGGGGACCTACTGTACAGGTGCTTCTGTGCAAATGCTAGAGGCCTCCGAGCAAAGATGGGAGAACTTGAACATTTGGTAGCTAGGGATAACATTGATATAATACTCATAACAAACCTGGTGGAATGCAGAAAAACAGTGGGATACCACAATCCCAGGCTATAAACTTTAAAAAAGGGAGAGAGGCAGGTTGGAAGAGGAGTGGCCATCTATGTCAAAGAAGGGGTAAAATCCAGCAGAATGGAGATTGATGGTGGGTCTGACTCCACCATAGAATCACTGTGGGTTAAACTACCAGGTCCAAGGAGTGATGTGTTAGTGGGAGGGTGTTATCGTCCACCAGACCAAAAACTTGAGGGGGACCTTGAAATGAGACAAATCATGGAGGTGTCTAAGAGGGACAGGATAGTAGTCATGGGGGAATTTAATTATCCTCACATTGCCTGGGCCAATGTGAGCTCGGGGCAAGAAAGAGAAACCAGGTTTCTCGACATGCTGAATGACTGCTTTAGAGCAACTTATCATGGAGCCCATCCAAGAACAGGCAACTCTGCATCTAATACTGTGTGATACTCAGGACTGGTCAGGGATGTAAACGTCACTGAGCCTCTGGGGAACAGTGACCATGCTGCAATCTCCTTTGCCATGCATGTCACGAGAAGAGTGTCAAGCAAATCAATCAAAAAACCTTGATTTCTGAAGGGCGGACTTCCCTCAGATGAGGAAACTAATTAGAAAGAAATTGAAAGGGTAGGTAAAATGAATCCAATCTCTCCAGAGTGCATGGAGCCTGTTTAAAATAACAGTAGTAGAGGCCCAGCACAAGTACATACCACAAAGAAAAAAAGCTCATCAAAGTCCAAGAGGGCGCCGGCATTGTTAACGAGTGGAGTTAGAGAGGCTCTAAAGCGCAAAGAGAGGTCTTTCCGTAAATAGAAATCCAAATGAGGAAAATAAAAAGGAACACAAACTCTGGCAAAAGAAATGTAAGATGATAAGAGAGGCAAAGAAAGATTGTGAGGAACGTATGGCTAGCAATATAAAGGGAAATAAAAGATTCTTTAGATATGCTAGAAGTAGAAAACCTGCCAGAGAACCAGTTGGCACTCTGGATGGTGAGGGATGAAAGGGGGAGAAAAGGAGGACTTGGAAACTGCAGAGAAATTAAATGAGTTCTTTGCATTTGTCTTCCCGACAGAAGATCTTTGGCAGATTCCACTGCCCAAACAGCTCCTCTTGACTAAAAAATTAAATCAAATCCAGGTTAAAAGAGAGGATGTTTTAGGTTTAATTGATAAATTGAAGATCAACAAGTCACCAGACCCAGATGGCATCCACCCATGGGTTATATAAGGAACTGAAAAATGAAATTGCAGATCTCTTAACCATTATATGCACCTTGTCTCTTAAAACAGCCACAGTGCCGGAGGACTGGAGGATAGCGGGTGTCACACGAATTTTTAAAAAAGGAAGGGGGGCAGGAAATTACAGGCTGGTTAGCTTTACGTCTGTTCAAGGGAAGATGGTGGAAAGCCTCATCCAAGAGAAACTATTAAAACACAGAAGAACAAACCTTGCTGAAAAGCTCAACAGGCACGTGGATTTGGGTGAACCTGTGGATATTGTCTATCTGGATTTTCAGAAGGCTTTTCACAGTCCCTCACCAAAGGCTGCTGAGAAAATTGCACAGTTGGGATAAGAGGGCAGGTCCTCTTATGGACTGAGAACTGGTTGAGATCCAGGAAACAAAGAGTAGGTGTCAATGGGAAATGTTCACAATGGAGAGAAGTGAAAAGCAGTGTGCCCCAGGGATCTGTCCTGGGACCGGTGCTTTTTAATCCATTCATAAATGACCTGGAGACAGATAAGCAGTGAGGTGGCCAAGTTTGCGGATGACACAAAACCTTTCCGTGTGGTAAAAACCAGAGAAGTTAGTGAAGAGCTCCAGAAGGATCTCTCAAAACTGGGGGAATGGGCTGTGAAATGGCAAATGCGTTTCAATGTAGGAAAATGTAAAGTCATGCATATAGGGGCCAAAAATCAAAACTTTATTAACTCATGAGCTCTGAGCTATCTGTGACAGATCAGGAAATAGATCTTGATGTGCTGCTGGACAGCTCAATGAAGGTGTGTACCCAGTGTGTGGCAATGATGAAAAAGGCCATTTCCATGCAAAGGATTATCAAAATTATCGTTCGTTGTTTTGTTATTATTATATTGTATTGCTTGCTGATTCGCCCAGCTATTTGGAAGCCGCCCAGAGTTCCGTTCTGGAAGATGGGCGGGGTAAAAATCCAATAAATAAATAAATAAATAAATAAATAAATAAATAAATAAATAAATAAATAAATAAAAAGGGGATTGAAAATAAAACAGCCACTATTATAATGCCATTGTAAAAAACGATAGTAAGGTCGCACCTGGAGTATTGTGTACAATTCTGATCACAGCATCTCAAAAAAGACATAGTGGAACTGGAAAAGGTGCAAAAGAGAGCGACTAAAATGATTACTGGGCTGGGGGACCTCTTATGAGGAAAGGGTAAAACATTTGGGGCTCTTTAGTCTGGAAAAAAGGCACCTGAGGGGGGATATGATTGAGACATACAAAATAATGCAGGGCATGAGTAAAGTGGATAGAGGGAAGCTCTTCTTCCTCTCACAAAATACCAGAACTAGGGGACAGCCACTCAAATTGAGGGTTGGAAGTGTGAGAACAGACAAAAATATTTTTTCACCCAGCACTTTGTTAGTCTGTGGAACTCCCTGCCACAGGATGTGGTGATGTCATCTGGCCTGGATGCCTTCAAAAGGGGTGATAAAGTCAAATGGTACCTTAAAAATTGGGATTTAGGGATCTTTAAAAATTGCCAATGCACCATTGGTGGTTCATCAAAATTGCAACGCTGAGTTAGTTATATAGCAAAAGTTTTATTAAAGACAGATAGAGATACAACACAGAACGCATACAGTACAGAAAATAGGTTAGTAGACATCTTAGCTTAAGGATCCAAGGCATAGCACAGGCCAGACGGCCCTGCTGTCCTGGACCCAGGACTAATGGCTTCTGATTATTTTTATAGTTTTCTGTGTGGTTCTATGATCTAAGACTGACATATTTTGTACGCCCTTATACGTGCCTACATGTGCTTTCATGTGCTTGTTCATCAGCTCATGTTCTTGGCCTATAGCCATTTGGCCATCAACGCTAGAATGACTTGACCCTATTTCGTTTGATTTCAAGTTGGTTCCTTATTCCTGGCTAACCGCCATATGTTGCTCTCAGCAAAATGCCATCTTGGCACTATAAGATAGTGCCAACATGGGCCATCGTGACCTTAGTTTTGTCTTCTCACTTCCTAGCTTGGCTCCATTCTAGCTAACCACAAAATATTTGCTGATCTTCATAGACTGGCACCCACGGGCTGTAAGATATCATGCCAAGTCCCAGCTGTTATGCCAAGTTTGCTGGGTCAACCCGACCCTGTACCCTGTCAGCACATTTGGGTCTGCTTATAATATATTTTGATTTTGCTCATGCTCATCCATCCTTATCAGGGGATTGGACAGATTCTGGAGGAAAAGTCCATCACAGGTTAAAAACCATGATGGAGATGTGTAATCTCTAGGCTTAAAGCCGGGATACATCAAGGACCAGATGCAGTCTTGTGCGCTCCTGGACACATCTGATGGGGCCACTGTGAGATACAGGAAGCTGGACTAGATGGGCCTTTGGCCTAATCCAGGATGACTCTTATGTTCTTAAGTTTTAAATACCAATGGCACCACATCCCTGGCATCAGTGTTGCTAGTGAGATATCTGTGTAACAGACATGCTTCACATGAGCCATGGGGGTAGGAGGAGGAGGAGGAGGATGGAAGGGTGGGAGGAAGGAATTCCCCAGGGGAGAAGAAGAAGGGAGACATCACCACACAAAGGAGGTGGATACACCTGCGACCCCGCCTCTCGCTGTTTCCTCCCCTCCCTCTGCTCTGCACTAGCGACTCTGCTGGTCACAAGGCAGTGGCATGCTGATCATCTGGCTGGGAGGGGAAGCAGGGGACTGTGCCACAGCCCTTGAGCTGCCCCACTTGGCTGAGACAGTGGGCTGGCAGACCCAGAACTTTGCTGGAGCAGTGGTGGTCCTTGAGGTGGGGGAGGGAGGGTGGAGAACATATCCCCTCACTTTTTTATTGATGGCCGGTGGGCTACTTTTGAACCCTGGACACAGCAGCCACCTGGGCCTCCATGGTGATGGCCAGGTCCAGGACCACTCCCAGATTCCAGACACTGTCCGCCAGATGGAGGAAAACACCTTACAGATTGGGGAGAGGGCCTCCATATCTGGATGGGGAAGTCCCAAAGAACATAACCTCAGTCCTCTTGGGGTTGAGTTTGCATCTGTTGGCCTTGGTCCATGCCATGACTGCATCCAGGTACTGGTCGAGGGTCCGGACAGCCTCAACTGCAGAGGTGGAAAAGGAGATATAGAGCTGTGTGTCATCAGTGTACTGATGGCAGTAGACGCCAAATCTTATGACCTCTGCCAGCGGCCTCATATAGATGTTAAACAGCATGGGAGAGAGGGACGACCCCTGCGGAACACCGCAAGGGAGTATCCACGGGGCAGACAACTCCCCCCCCCCATGCTGCACACACTGGGGCCGGTTCTCCAAGAAGGACCGGAACCAACTGAAGACAGTGCCTCCGATACCTATCTCGGAGAGCCGGTCCAGCAAGATACTGTGGTCGACAGTATCGAAGGCCGCTGACAAATCCAGAAGGACCAACAAGGTAGAACTACCCCTGTCTGGGGCCCCTGAGGAGGTCATCTTGCAGTGTGACCAAGACTGTCTTGGTCCCCTGATCCGACCTGAGCCCAGACTGGAATGGATCAAGAACCTCTTCTCCCTCCAGGAACAGACTGGAGCCGGACTGCGGCCACCCTCTCGATGACCTTGCCCATGAAGGGAACATTGGCGATCGGATGGTAGTTTGCCAATTCGTCCGATGCCAGGTCGGGTTTTTTTTCAGAATGGGATTCACCACTGTCTCCTTCAGGCAAGAGAGAAAAATCCCTTCCCTGAAGGAGGCAGTGGAAATAATTGAAGCCCATTCAGGCATGCTCCCTCCGGCAGTTGTTATAAGCCAAGATGGGCAAGGATCGAAGGGGGAGGATGCAGGCCGGCAATGAGCCAGGGCCCTGGAGGCCTCAAGCGAGGAGACAGGCCCAAACTCAACCAAGCAAGGAGACCGAGGGGGTGCAGGATCGGGAGATGCCGAGGATAGACTAAGGCAACCAGAGTCAAGACCAGCACGGATGGCCTCTATTTTAGTTCTAAAAAAGGCTGCAAAAGTCTCACTACTGAACTCAGTAGGAGGAGGCCTTACCAGACCAGAATTAGTGAGGTTGCGAACCACACGGAATAATTTCGCCTGGCAGTTCGAGGCCTCACTCATTCTCAGGGAGTAAAAGGATGTTTTGGCCTCCCTGATCGCCCGAACATAGCGCCTAGTCTGGATGGTAACTGTAGCCTTATTAATCGCCATCCGGTCTGTCCTCCAGGTGCTCTTGAGTCTTCTCCGCTCTTGCCTCATCGCTCTCTAATCCACCGTATACCACAGCGACGGACGAGCTCTGCAACGGAGAAGACACCCGGGGGTGATCCGGTCGACAGCCCAGGAGACATCCTCAAAACATTGGTCCATCACGGCTTCGGCCGGATCATCAGCCAAACTGCCAGGAAGCTCCCCAAAAGCTTCTTGGAACCGAGCCAGGTCCAGAAGTCTCCAGGATTGAGCCCAAACAAGTGGCCATAGCTCCCCGCAGACAGCCGATGATGATCGGACCAATTAGACTGGCTTATGAGCTTGTGAAGCTACCTCTGCCAACTGTGGTGAATGCCCATTTCACCAGATTAATGGCTACATCAGTAGCTTTCCTGAAGAGTATTCCAGTCCCAGACATATGCAAAGCTGCCACATGGTCTTCACCAGTCACCTTTGTGAATCAATATAGACTGGATGTAAGAACTAGGGGAAATTCTGTCTTTGGACATGCTGTACTTCAATCCTGTCATGATGACCCACTGCCAGTAAGTCAGCTTGCTGTTCACCCAATGTGTGCAATCACAGAAGGCCACAAAGAAAAAGAGGTTACCTACCTGTAAACGGTTCTTTGAATGGTCATTCTGTGATTCCACACATACCCACCCATCCTTCCCCTCTATCCATAGCATTAGTTCTGTTGCTTTGACAGCGGCTGATATCTGGGAAACTGGGAGTTGAATGGGCAGAGCCAGGCCTATGTATGGAGAGGGAGTTCCCTGTAAGAAAGTTTTCAGCTCTAGAAGGTTCCAAGAAGTAACTACATGTGTGCACGTTTACCCAATGCGTGGAATCACAGAATGACCACTCTATGGACCACAGTTACAAGTAGGTAAACTCTTTTTTCAAGGCATTATTGGAGATGTAAAATTTCTGAAAATGGCGGGGGCATTTTTTCTACTTTTTAAAATATTTTATTGGATTTTTCTAAACCTAAAAAGTTAAAACAAATACATAGCTTATGTGTTGCCATGTTACATAGCTCAAATACAAGTATTTTCCCAATATTTCGACCCAAGTGTTTGATATTTCCAGATTTACATATTTCATTTCCATCATTAGATTCATCCTTACTTATCTCTATCTTCATCTAGAACAAAGAGTAAGAATAACAAAGTACAGTGGACCCTCATATAACAAATGGTTTGTATAACATAAAATCTGTACAACATAAAAAATCCGGAGATAGGGGAAATTTGCTTAACAGAATCACCTATGGGGCGAATTCATACAACATAAAAATGGTCGCGATTAGGGCTTGCTCTGTTTTCAATGCATTCCTATGGGAAATTTGTAACAAGGAAAATTTGTTTAACAGAATTTCATTTGGAACGAATTAATTCCTTTATACAAGGTACAACTTGTACAATATTAAGCTAGCCTATTTAATCTTAATCATATTATCGATAATTCTTCATTTTACTAAGCATCTTAAAATTTATTTGCTTAGCTTAATATATGATAAGCATACAGTTATATCTGTTTTCACCTAATACAAAGAGTGAAGATAGCAAATTTGACTTTTAAGATATCCTATCTGATGTACAAGATTCAACCATATATATTTTATCTATTCACTTATATATTCACCTATATATTCAACTATATAGGTGAGACTAACACCTAATGGACTATTAAAGAAAAAGAGTTTTGTAATGCATATAAAAGTTTCTATTCATGCCTCTAACAGATTAACATTTCACACTGGAAATCTCTCTTCCCTTATCCATTTTCACATCTTATTATTCATTTAATATTTTAAGGATGGCCTAGATACAAAGGGCAGAGTTCTGCATTAGACTAACCTCTCTGGTTTGGCAAATGTTAAGTTAGCTTAACAATAGTCTTCACTAGTTTTTGCAGTACACATTTCCATTCACTGTTTTCCATGCCGTTATAATCCATTATAATCAATTAATAACCAATTATAGCCAACGGTGGTGTGTCTCCAATACACCAGACAAACAGGGCTTCAAAAACACACCATCATTGGCCACAACGCCAAACACAAAAACAGGCCTTCTAAGTAAAAACAGGTTTTGGTGTTTCCTGGTAGAGCCATTGCCTTCATTAATCATGCAGATCTGTCCATTCCCATCTTCTCAAGGCTTGACCTATCCACATGTCTTTCTCGTGATGTAGAGGCTTCCCCAGTAAAGCTAAATTGCACACTCCTCTCCAAAGTTTCAACGCTCTGCTCTAGTTTTATGTTCCAAACAAAACCAATTTTGGAGCTCTCCTCCACCTCTTCATTAGGTTCAAGAGAAAGTTCAGTCTCCCAAGCAAGGCCAGACTCAATACTCTCCACATCCTCCAAACACCCCTCCTGAATAACTCTCACAGTGCTACTCTGTGAATCATAAGCTTGAGAGTTGGGATTAGTGCTCTGATCTAGCTCCTTGTTCCATTCAAGAGGAAGTTCAAAATAAGGTTGTAAAAAGTATATTGTGTTTTGCATTTTGCAGAGCAAATCTTCAAATTGTTTATCCGCCATTGTTTCCCAGCTGATTCTGCTCATTGTGTTTGGTTATAGATCACTTCAAAGGGTTAAATCTTTTAGTTCTACTGAGCCTTAAGGAGGGAGGGGTGTAGGCGAGAAGGCAGGGAAGGAGAGAGATGAAGAGAAAATGTTCCAAGTCTGATATCTAGAATGTTCTCCATCGTGGCCTTCGTGAAGCCACACAGATGGGTTTCCCAGGCGCCCCTGCGCCAGAGGTCGGACTTCCCTAGCAATAGGAAAGTTTGTTAGTCTCCGCCCCCACACCCTGTGCATGTGCGTGGGTGTTCCCGCCTAAACGCCTCAGTTCCTCTTAACCGCCACGGCTAGAGGTTCGTTATTTCATCAGTCTCCGTGTGTTCTTTGATCTTTGATTTTTTTCTTCGGTTTTTCAACTTTCGCTTGTGTACCGACTAATGTCTTTTGCCCAGCCCTTTAAACGCTGTTCCGGTTGCCGAGCAAAAATCCCTCATACCGACCGCCACGATCAGCCACGAACACCACCACCCCGAGGCCTGCATGATCTGCAAGGGATTCAGCTCTCAGGCGCTAAAAAATGTCCGCAACTGCTTGGCCCATTATCTCTTGGAACGTTCTCTTCGGCCTCAACCGATGGATCAGAAGGCGTCGGACACAAGCCGTAAGTCGGAGGTTTCAGGGAAGGTGGAGAAATCGAAAAAGATCCCGGTCCTCCAAGGGGTCTCTTCTTCAAAGTTGAAATTGACCTCGGCTCCGTCCCTGCCCAAGATCTCCAAACCGGCAAAGCCTCCGAAGCCTACTTTTCCAACTTCGACAACTTTGACGACTTCGAAACCAACCACAACTGTCTCCAAGGCTTCACCAAGTGTTCTGGTCGAAACTGAGTTTTCGGGTTCAGCCAAGGCGGTGCCTTCTTCAATGGCTACCCACCTGGAGTATCAACATCTTCTACCCTCCGACTCTTCGGAATCGTCTTCCAACGATGACGCGATGATGCCTCCAAATATTACACTCATCAAGTCCACTCCTACATTGGAGTCAGGTGCCAGGACCCTGCCTGTCACAGAACCTGTCTCTGAGGGGGTAAATGGTGAAGAGCTGCTGGAGGAGCCTTGCAGCTCAAGTCAGCAGGCAGCTGGGTCTGATGACTCAGCTGAAAACATATCTTCTCCCCCTAGAAGGGCTATGAGCAGGATTCTGCAAAGACGTGCTACCAGGAGAGCTAGGGAAAGGGTCTTTGATGCTAGATGGGGAATCAGGTCGGGAAGCCCTGAGTACTAGCAGGAGCCTTTCCAGAAGAAAGGGTGTGTTCCCTGTTTTGGGATAAAGTTGGTAAGCTCACCTTGAGCTCTCTGTGGGAGCAACGCGTCATTTGAACTTGCAACCACGTTCCTGTCTGTGACCTTGGCTCTGTTTCCTGATTTCGGACTGGCTTCCTGGACAATGCCTTAATCTGTTCCCTTGGGTTTGGCATCTGGTTTCCGTGAGATATTCTGGTTTTGACTTGACTGTTAATTGCTGGGAGTTGGATTCTGTTATTTATCTGGCACTTGATCGTTAGCAAAGGACTTGAACTTGCCTGGCTTTCCACTAAAGATCTTGGCAAAAAACTGAACCCTGTTTGTGTGTGTGCTCTATGTGCGGGGCTTGACCGTTTGCTCCCACCCAAACTTCTTCAAGCAGAATGGAAGAGGAAGTGGTTGTTGAGATGACACCGTTGGCAGCTTTGCAAAACCAAGTGCTGCTTTTGTCTCAGGCAGTTATTCAATTGCAGCACGCTCCAGCACCGGCTGGGTTGCAGCCCCATTGCCTTTTGCTGCCTCCTGACCGGTTTGAGGGCAAGTTAGAGGAATTCCCTGCATTCTTGGCTCAATGCAAGCTGTTTATTGAGGTGCGTGCTCAAGAATTTCCTACTGAGAGGTCTAAGGTCTGCTTTATCATCAGTTTGTTGAAAGGACAGGTGGCTAAATGGGCTACTCCTTTACTCCTCAATGCCTCACCTCTACTGGATAATTATCAGGCTTTCCTGAATCACATTTCTTCAGCTTTTCAGAACCCCGTGCAGGCTCTACTGCCAACAGGAGACTCAGAGCTCTGAAACAGGGCAAAGATTCAGTGTTTGACTACACCACTGTGTTCCGTTTGATAGCACGGGATCTGAATTGGAATGAACCGGCACTGATTTCTCAGTATATGGAAGGATTGGCAGATGAAGTGCTTGATGAACTCTCTAGGGTGGAACAACCAAACACATTACAAGAACTCATTACCCTGTGTCTCAGGATAGATGGACGCCTGGAAAGCCGTCGCCTCTCCTGAGGCAAGAAGGACAACCAGCAACCTCTGCCAGCTGTGCCTAATCTGCAATCTGGTGAAGCCCGCAGAATGGATCCAAAACCTATGCAACTGGGGGCTGCTTGACCACGCCTCACCCCAGAGGAAAAGGCAAGACGACACTCTCATAATCTCTGCCTGTACTGTGGAGGAGGAGGACATTTCGCTTCCAGTTGCCCTTTGAAGCGCTCCTCAGTAAGTGCTGCTACCTCTTCAGCAGTAAAAGGGCAGCTCCATCCTTGAAGGAACCCACAGGAATGGAGCATACCGAAGGGTTCCCAGACAATACCATCACACCCCAAGGACCTTTCCTGGTACCTGTAACTCTAGGGCTTCCTGTGGCCTGAAAGTACCTGTGTATGCTATGGTAGACTCTGGGGCAGCTCACTGCTTTGTGGATGCTGGGTTTGTGCGGTGCCATCGGATTCCAGTACAGAACAAGGAAACTCCTTTGCTGGTAGAATCCATTGAGGGTCGGTTACTTCGTAACCTGTCCACTTACTCTTCAGGTAATGGACCACAATGAGCAGATTTGCTTTAATGTAACTTGGATGCCCCAGTTTCCTCTTGTCTTGGGACTTTCCTGGTTGCGAGCTCATAACCCATTGGTGGATTGGGTGCAAGGGGAATTCAAGGTTCCTTGATCAAAGAAAAATTCTTCTACCATCCTGGCAGCTGCCCATGCTACATCTGATCCTGTCTTGCCCCAGGTATACCAAGACTTTGTGGATGTATTTGAGGAAAAGGGGGCTGACAAATTACCTCCGCATCGGCCCTATGACTGTGCCATTGATCTGATATCTGGGGCACCCCTCCCTATGGGACGAGTCTATCCTATGTCCGAACCTGAGTTAGAAGCTTTGAGGGCTTTCCTAGACAAGAACCTTCGACGTGGGTTTATGCGCCCTTCCAAATCGCCATTGTCCGCACCGGTAATCTTTGTAAAGAAGAAGGGAGGGGAGCTTCATCCTTGTAATGATGACCGGGCATTAAACAAGATCACTATTCGGGACCAGTACCCTTTACCCCTAATCTCTGAACTTTTGGACCGGTTAAGAGGGGCAAAGTGTTATACCAAGCTGGACCTTTGTGGGTGTATAATTTGGTGCGTATCCATAAAGGAGATGAGTGGAAAACCACGTTTCGAACCCGGTACGGTCAATATGAACATTTAGTAATGCCTTTTGGACTGACAAATGCACCCAGTGTATTCCAGCGGATGATGAATGACATTTTCCATGATCTACTAGATCGTTCTGTGGTCATTTATTTAGATGATATCCTGATTTATTCCGCTGACCCAGCTCAGCATGTTCAAGATGTTCGTCAGGTCTTGCCGCATCTCCGGGAAAACGGACTATATGCTAAGCTGGAAAAATGTGAGTTCGACATTAAGGAAGGTGAATTCCTGGGGCATATTATTTCTCCCCAGGGAATCCGCATGGACCCTAAGAAAGTAGAAGCTGTGTTGTCCTGGCGGCGACCACAAAACCATAAGGATTTGCAATGGTTCCTCGGTTTCGCCAACTACTATCGTCAGTTTACTCCTGCCTACGCCAACATTGTTGCACCTTTAAACCATCTCCTTCGGCCCAAAGAGCTTTTCTGGTGGACTCCAGAAGCAGAAGAGGCTTTTTCTACTTTGAAAACCCGCTTCACCTCGGAACCCTTGCTCTGTTATCCTGATCCACAATTACCCTTTATAGTGGAGGCTGATGCATCTAGCGTTGCTCTGGGAGCAGTGCTATCTCAACAGGATGATCCCTCCCAAACCCCGCGTCCCTGTGCTTATTACTCTCGACAGTTAAAACCTGCAGAGAAGAATTATACTATCTGGGAGCATGAACTGCTGGCCATTCAAGACGGCTTTTGATGTATGGAGGCATTACCTCGAGGGAGCTCGACACCCTGTTCAAGTATTGACTGATCATCGAAACCTTGAACTTCTACAAACAGCCCGGCGATTGACTCAGCGACAAATCCGGTGGTCATTATTCTTTTCCCGGTTCGATTTCCGGATCAAGTACATTCCTGAGGCTCAGAATAAAAAAGCTGATGCATTATCCAGAAAACCTGAGTATGCAGCGCCTGTGAAAGAGACATTCGTGGTGCCCATCTTGCCTCCCTCTGTGTTCACGGCCACGAATCCATGTCTTAGCTTGGCAGAAGAAATCCGTGAATCTCAAGCTCACGATTCATGGATGCAGCAACGTCTTCAGGAACTCCAGAATGGGAATCATGGAGAGTTTTCTGCACAACAAGGGTTATTATTACATCAAGGGTGGTTATATGTTCCTGCTGGTCCTCTTCATAACCAGGTGTTGCATCTCTCACATGACTCTTTATCTGCTGGACACTTTGGACTTTACAAAACCCTGCATCTTCTTACAAGGGACTTCTGGTGGCCACATGTCCGTGCTGATGTTGCCCGATACGTGGGTTCCTGTGAAGTTTGTCGGCAGGCAAAGGATGTTGTGACCAAACCCTCGGGTCTGTTGCATCCTTTGCCAACACCCTCTGGTCCCTGGAATGCTGTCTCCTTAGATTTCATCACGGATCTTCCTCACTCAAAAGGGTTTACCTGCATCCTGGTCTTCGTGCATTTGTTCACCAAAATGGCCCACTTTGTTCCTTGTCCTAAATCCCCTACCGCATCAGAAACAGCTCATCACTACTTGCAACACCTCTTCAGACTTCATGGTTTACCTGCACACCTCATTTCGGATCGTGGGCCACAATTCACCTCCCGCTTCTGGCAAGCAATGCATAAGGCACTAGGAACACAAGTTCACCTGTCATCAGCTTACCACCCCCAGTCAGATGGTCAGACTGAGCGCACTAATGCCACCTTAGAACAATATTTACGCTGTTATACATGCTACCAACAAGATAACTGGGTGGATTTGTTACCTTTAGCTGAATTTGCATATAACAATGCTGTACATTCTTCCACTCGCCAGGCCCCATTCATGGCTAATTATGGTTATCATCCTCAGTATTTTCCAACTACCCTTCCTTCCACCTCTGTGCCAGCTGCGGATGCATACATTCAAGAACTCCATGGCATTCAGGAATTATTGCGAGAGCAACTTGACCATGCTAAGGAAGTATATAAGAAAGCAGCGGACAAGAAAAGACAGGAAGGGCCACAGCTAAATCCAGGCATGAAAGTTTGGCTATCTACTCGATACCTGAGACATCCTGGGTGATCCCGAAAACTTGATCCTTGGTTCATCGGTCCTTATCCCATCTTAGAACAAATCAATCCAGTTGCTTTTCATCTGCAACTACCTGATTCCCTTCATATTCATCCAGTATTCCACCGATCCCTCTTGGTTCCAGCTGCAGACCCTGACCCCAACCGACCACCGACTCCTGAACCTCCTCCACCGATTTTAGTAGAAGGAGAAGAAGAATATGAAGTCCGTCAAATCTTGGATTCTCGAATACACCGTGGAGGATTGCAGTATTTGGTAGACTGGGAAGGTTATGGACCTGAAGATCGGTCATGGGAACCTGCATCCAACTTGCATGATCCTGAGTTGGTTCAACAATTCCATGACAGTTACCCTGATAGGCCTGGCCCATCGGAAGAGGGGGACCATGGGGAGGGGGATAGTGCCAGGACCCTGCCTGTCACAGAACCTGTCTCTGAGGGGTTAAATGGTGAAGAGCTGCTGGAGGAGCCTTGCAGCTCAAGTCAGCAGGCAGCTGGGTCTGATGACTCAGCTGAAAACATATCTTCTCCCCCTAGAAGGGCTATGAGCAGGATTCTGCAAAGACGTGCTACCAGGAGAGCTAGGGAAAGGGTCTTTGATGCTAGACGGGGAATCAGGTCGGGAAGCCCTGAGTACTAGCAGGAGCCTTTCCAGAAGTAAGGGTGTGTTCCCTGTTTTGGGATAAAGTTGGTAAGCTCACCTTGAGCTCTCTGTGGGAGCAATGTGTCATTTGAACTTGCAGCCACATTCCTGTCTGTGACCTTGGTTCTGTTTCCTGATTTCGGACTGGCTTCCTGGACAACGCCTTAATCTGTTCCCGTGGGTTTGGCATCTGGTTTCCGTGAGATATTCTGGTTTTGACTTGGACTGTTAATTGCTGGGAGTTGGATTCTGTTATTTATCTGGCACTTGATTGTTAGCAAAGGACTTGGACTTGCCTGGCTTTCCACCTAAAGGTCTTGGCAAAGAACTGAACCCTGTTTGTGTGTGTGCTCTATGTGTGGGGCTTGACATCAGGGACCTGTCGGTCCACTTCGAATTCGGGGACCCATCAGTCCAAAGCGCTCCCGGTGTGCTCCCCTTCGTTGTTGCTGGGTTCGAAGGCTGCTCTCCCCCCTTGCCGTCGGTGGAGTTCGAATTCGAAGAATGAGCTTCTTCACTGCCTCCGGTCTTGCTCTCGGGTTCGTCCTCGTCGAAACCGGAGAAGAAGGCTCGCCACAAACAGACCCAGCTTCCGCCAGCCACCCAAGATCCAACGGTCAGGTTCGATACCCAAACAACCTCGAACCCGAAAATCTCTGTGGCTTCTGCGATCTCTGAAGCCCTCACTCTGCCTAAAAGAACCCAAGAGGCGTCGGATTCGACGGCACCACCTCGAAAGTGCCACTGAAAGGAATATCACCTCCAACCTCCGTCGGTGTCGGTACCGCCCATTCTGACTTTTTCCTTACGTTTTGATGGCTGCTAATGGTCGATTCACACAACAGCCCAGGTCGAATCCGACCTTCAAGCTGCCTCTTCCTCAGGTTTGGCGGTGGAATATGAGCCCTCCCAAGTTGAATCCGAGGTTTTGGATTCAGAATCAGTCCAGTTGGTAACCTCCCCGGACTCTGATATCAAGCAAAAATCTCCACCTTCTTCCTCTAATTCTATGCGCAATTATGCCAACTTCTTAGTGCGCATGTCCAAAACTATTGAACTGCCTATTCACCAGCCTCAACCTAAGAGGGTTTGTCACATTTTTGGCAGAATTGCCAGTGAGGACACAGCTCCTATCCACCTCACTCTTATACCATCATTTCTTACTATGGTTGAAGACTCCTTTCAAACTTTGGGCTCAACAGGGATCTCCCAAAAGATGGAATCACTGTACCGCATACATGATGATAAGGCTCCCTACTTGGACAAACACCCTGTACCCAATTCAGTAGTGGTAGCCTCCTCTCAGGTACAGTCATGGACCAAACAGACTCCGATTGCTCCTTCTAAAGAAGGGAGAAAGCTGGACTTTATCAGCAGGAACCTATATTCCTACACCATTTTACAGCACAAGATCGCTAACTACCAAGGGGCGATGGGTGCCTACCAATGGGACTTGCTAGTGCATTTGCATCCATTTTTGGAGCTTATTCCTGAGGACAAAAGAGCTGAAGCCTCGGCATTATATGAGGAATCTATGGCCTTGGCAGTGCAGCAAATGCTCTCTTCCAAACACTCTTTCAACTGTGCCTCTAAGGTTCTGAACACATTGATTTCCCTGAGACAGCACGCCTGGCTGCGAACTACGGGCCTATCTGACTATCACAAGGCCCAGATAGAGACCCTGCCGTTTGATGGTTCTGGCCTGTTTAATACTACCACTGACGATCTAATGGAAGATCGTCACAAAAAACAGGACACTGCCAAAAAATTAAATATTATTCCTCGGTGGCCAAAGCAGCCCTTTCGGTTTCATCCCCGGCGATGATTCTGGCCGCCCACTTCACAGTCCTCCTCTAGACAACATCAACGAGATTGCCCATCTCGTCCGTCCGCCTATTCCGGATTTGCTCCGAAGTCCAAGAAGTCCAAGTCGGCCTCCTCTGGAACCAAGCCCAGAGAGAGGAGATCCAGAGACAAATACTGACAACCCAGGTGTTCGCCTCAGCCCCTTTCTGGAGGCCTGGCGGGAGATAACATCAGACCGCTGGGTCCTTTCCATAATTCAACACGGTTACTTGTTAGAGTTACAGACTCATCCCCCGTTGGGGAATTTAGTTCACACTCCTCCATCCCCTTGCCTGTTAGAGGAGATTTCTTCCCTTCTTCAAAAAGGGGCCATCCAACGAGTTCCAAGAGCCCTCTCTCAAAGGGGGCTCTATTCTTGTTATTTTACTGTCCCAAAAAAGGATAGCGGACTGAGACCCATTCTAGACCTACGATTTCTGAACAAGTTCTTAATTTACAAATAATTCAGGATGGTGACATTAGAAAAGATCATCCCTCTCCTTCGCAGGGGAGACTGGTTCGGGGTTGTGGATCTACAAGATGCGTACTTCCACATCTCTATCTATCCAGTGCACCATCATCTACTCCGCTTCGCTGTAGGGGAAGACATCTATCAATATTCTGCCCTGCCATTTGGTTTGGCAAAGGCCCCCATGGTCTTCACCAAATGCATGGCTCTGGTAGCGGCTCATCTTCACACCTTGGGCGTAGTTGTCTTCCCCTACCTCAACGACTGGCTAGTCGTCGCAGATTCGGAAGAAAAGACTCGGCAGGACATTGCCACTGTCCTTACTACGTTAGAAATGCTGGGACTGCAGGTCAACTACAAGAAGTCACATCTCATTCCCTCCCCAGTAGTGACATTCATCGGGGTGATCCCGGACTCTACTCGAGGTATGGCCTTTCCACCTCGAGAAAGGATAGCAGAAACTGTCCGGCTGGTACAACAATACCATCCTCTACAATGCATCCAGGCCATTCAGGAGCAAAGACTGTTAGGTTTTATGGCATCCATGACCTCAGTTCTGGTTCATGCGAGGTTATGACTCAGACCTCTGCAGGCCTGGTTTCTCTGTCAATTCAACCCTCTACAAGACCCCCCGACCAAGGTCCTGACTATTCCTCTGGACTTACCTCGTCATCTCAGCTGGTGGTCCTGCCACAACAACATCCTTTCTGGTCGCCCATTCAGGGATCCATTCCCCACTATTCAAGTGACAACGGACGCGAGCAACTCGGGCTGGGGTGCAGTCTGTCTGTCCCTCAAGATCCACGACACCTGGACTCCGCAGGAACAGCAGCTCCACATCAACGAGCTGGAGCTCCTGGCTGTCTTCGAGGCCTTCTGAGCGTTTCTCCGTCACCTCTCCGGCAATGTAGTACTGGCGGTTACCGACAACACAACTGCCATGTACTACATCAACAAACAGGGCGGAACTCATTCAGCGCATCTGCTCCACCTCACGATGCGCTTCTGGGATTGGTGCATACTCCACAACATCCACCCTATTGTCATGCACCTGCTGGGGGAAGAGAACATAGACGCCGACGACCTCAGCCATCTACTCAGGAATGGGAGCTGAACCCCAGAGTTTTCAGACATCTGTGCAACAAGTGGGGCATTCCTCAAGTAGATCTGTTTGCCTCCCACAACAATGCCAAATGCAATATGTACTGTTCCAGAGCAGGCAAGGGTCAGAATTCTCTGGGGGATGCTCTCCTACTCCCTTGGATGGACACCTTGGTGGCCCAGACATCCCTGGTTTATGTCCCTCCTCAGGATGGCTACCAACTATCTTCGACTGACTCCATTCCCGGACCTTCTATCTCTGGACCAGGGCCAGGTTCTCCATCCGCACCTTCCCCGCCTCCAGCTCACGGCATGGCGGATTCTGAACTGATTGACTCCATTATTTCATCTTGTCGCAAGCCCTCCACCACTAAACTATATCTCTACAAGTGGAGGAGGTTTGCTTTTTACGCAGCGAATAAAGTGTTTGACCCCATCAACCCTTCTCTTGCATGGGTCTTACAGTACCTTTTGCACTTGAAACATTCTGGACTCACCTTATCATCTCTTCGGGTCCATATCTCAGCAATTGTCGCACACCAGCCACCGTTGTCTGCAGCATCATCCTTCTTTCGGCATCCCAGATTGAAGTTATTTCTCAGGGGGCTTAAAAACACTTTCCCTGATAGAAAAACCAATTCCGCCGCAGTGGTCCCTCTCGCTGGTTCTAAGAGCTTTGCAGCTACCTCCCTTTGAACCTATGGCCACTACAGATCTTCGACTGCTCACCCTAAAAACTGCCTTCCTGGTCGCTATCGCTTCGGCCAGGAGAGCAAGTGAGCTCTGTGCACTTCGGTGTGACCCACCGTACATGCAATTTTACCCAGACAGGGTAGTGGCCTATCCTGATATTACCTTCCTTCCGAATGTAGTGTCCTCTTTCCATGTCTCTCAGC
Organism: Phrynocephalus forsythii; assembly: GCA_029282475.1. Classification (NCBI taxonomy): domain Eukaryota; kingdom Metazoa; phylum Chordata; class Lepidosauria; order Squamata; family Agamidae; genus Phrynocephalus; species Phrynocephalus forsythii. The sequence goes on along the minus strand of JAPFRF010000005.1, from coordinate 2,993,034 downwards.
CAATAATTTTCCCTGCTTTCTTCCCTAATCCATCGATTTGGGTCGAGAGGGACATGCATGCCCTGGACGTTTGGCGGGCCCTTGCCTTCTATATAAAGAGAACTGAAACTCTTAGGAGTTCCAATAGACTCTTTGTGTGTTATGACCCCGCAGCTCAGGGCCGCACGGTCTCATCTCAGCGCTTTGCCCGCTGGGTGGTTCAAATGATTAGGCTTGCATACGACTTGGCTAAAAGGCCTTTACTGTCTGGTATCCGGGCTCACTACACTAGAGCTGCGGCCTCCTCAGCGGCTTTCCTGAAAGGAGTCCCTTTGGATGACATCTGTCAAGCGGCCACGTAGTCCAGACCAGAGACCTTCGTGACCCACTACAGAGTGGACACCTGCATGAGGTCGGCCACTTCCTTCAGGAGGGCTGTGCTTTCTTTTGTGACAGCGTGACTACCCTCCTGCCAGTGAATACTGCTTTCAATCATCCATCTGTGTGGCTTCACGAAGGCCATGATGGAGAAGAACCAGCTACTTACCTGTAAAGGTGGTTCTTCGAGTGGACCTTCGTGAAGCCACACAGCACCCGCCCGCCTCCCCTCAGACTGTCACACTCTGACTGGTACATCCATTACCTGTCATCCTGGCAGTCAAGAGGAACTGAGGCGTTTAGGCGGGAACACCCACGCACATGCGCAGGGTGTGGGGGCAGAGACTAACGAACTTTCCTATTGCTAGGGAAGTCTGACCTCTGGCGCAGGGGCACCTGGAAAAACCACCTTTACAGGTAAGTAACTGGTTCTTTTGAAAAACATTAAGCATTTAGACTATCCAAGGTCAGAGATTGCTGCTTTACTGCTCACACCATCTTTGTATAAAAAGTTTTATATTATAAGGCAGTTTTATATTATTAGGCAGTTTGTTTTTCTTCAAAGTGATTTACCAGCCAAAAATGCCGAAAGCAAATAAATCCACAGTGCAGTAATAAGAATAGTCACTTCTATGTTATCATCATAAAGTAGTTATTTATTCTCCCCTCATAATTGTAGCCACCATTTCGGAAAGGGGGTAATAAAGCTTATTGAAGAAGGAAACTAGGGTATCACCAAGATATGTATCTTGTAGAGTGCCTTTAAAAATGGCAACTCGGCATCAGGGGCTTGGGGAGGGTTAGGGTTAGGGTTAAAGGACACGTGCCTTTCCCCCCAACACACCCCATTGGGAGCAAAAGGTGAGGGGTTTTTAAAATGTCTTGGAGCCATTGAAGCTGCCTTCGTGGCTCAAAGACGTTTTAAAGAACCTGCAACTTTCCCTCCCAATGGGGCATGTTACCATGTCTGAACCACTGAGACAGCCTTGGTGGCTCAAAGACATTTTTAAAACCCCACCTTTCCCTCCCAATGGAGTGCATTGCAGGGAAAGGTGCAGTCCCCCCCCTCCCACAAGCCCCACACCAGCTGATCGGCACTGGGGTGAGGGAAAGTGCAGGGCTTGCGGGGGGGGGGAGTTTGAAAAGCCCAGGGCTTGATGGGATCTAAGACTAACACTGAGCCTCCCACTTGAAACTGTCGCAGGCAGTAAGATTTGGCCGCTTTTCTCATTTTTTGAATATTATCGAGTGACGCATCGGTGGAGGTAGCAAAGAGCCCTTCTCCATCGAATGGGGAGTCCTCTATGCGGTTCCTGGCATCATCTGTGATGTTTGCTGTTCTGAGCCAGGCATGATGGTGAAGGTGTATGGCAGTCGTTAACTGTTTAGAGGCTGCATCAGTGATGTGGAGAGAGGTGATCATCTGGTAATCTATCAGGGAGAGAACCTCTGGATATGAAGCCTGTGCCTTGGCCTTTTGTTCTTCCGGAAGATGTTGCATGAATTCAGGGAAGGTAAGTAGGAGGTGGCGTGTGTAAGCCTCCATGGCACATAGATAGTTTAGCGCTCTCAAGGAGAAAGAGGCAAGGGAGTAATGACGCCTGCCAATGAGATCTAGCTTCCGAGCCTCCTTATTGCTCGGAGTAGTATTGGAATGTGACTTCCCTCTGTTTTGAGTGGCATCCACTATCACAGAGTTGGGTAGGGGGTGCTTCATGAGGAAGTCTGTGCCATCACCATGTGTTTTGTACAGGCTGTCGATTCTCCTTGGAATCAATGGGTTGGAAGAAGGTTTGGCCCAGGCTTCTTTGGCTTTTTCAAGCATCGAAGGGATGAACCCCATCCTCAATGGGGGTTGCCTGGTTTTGTGTAAGTGGCTGAAAAACTTACACGCATTGCTAGCTGTTGGCAGTTGCACTTGGAGTCCCATGACTTGTGCAATCTTATGTACCATCTGAGAATAGTTTTTAAAATCTTCTATTGGTGTGAAAGATGGTTTTTCTTGTATATCAGTGTCAGAGTGTTTGGATTTTGAGATAGTTGACCCATGGGAGGACTGAGAGGCTGCTCCCGTGTCGGAATCATCCGTTATTGGGCGATCCATAGTAACTGGTGAATCTGGCAGCTGTGGTTGTGGTACCCGAGGAGCCACTGTTTGTGGTGTGACATTAGTAGGTACTTGCGGGTACTGAAATGGGAAGCCCGCAGCTGGGATGGTGTCATTGTTTGATGCCAGAGGGCGCTGAGCTCTGGACTTGGGAGTACCCTTTCTCCGCCTTCTACGTTTTGGAGAGGCGGAAGAAGACGTCGTAAAGGAATCTGTGTCGGATGAGGTAGACACCATACGAGTATGATATCGCTTCTTCTTGCCGTGGCGTTTGCTCTTATGACACCGTGTAGAAGAAGATGAGGCAGATTACTCATGACGTCTGTGACGCTTGCCCTGCCTTATGACGTCTAGGGGAGGGTGAGGACGAGCACGTGGCATCTTGGGTTTCTGCCCGTGCCCGTTTCCTGCCTCGGTCAGGGGATGCCTGAGGGCGTTGCCCTGCCCCGCCAAATAGACCACTTTGTCGTCTATGGATGGTCTCATGATGGGTGATCTTTGTATGCCCTGACGTCTAGATGGTTCCATCTCGTGCTCTTCAATGTCAGTGTTGAAGAGCTGAAGTAGCAGCTGCAGCATGTAGATTTTGTAGGTGCGACAATGGGTTGTAGCTGAGAGTGGCCATGTCCGTGTCATGGACAAGTTGGCCTGGCGGTAAGCCCGATAGAATCATAGGGCTATGAGGGGGTTCACGGGTACCCGTCGCCTGATTTTCAAAGGCATGGGACCATTGCTCATCTCTGGCATCAGGAGATTGGGCGCCGACCTGCGCTGAGCTCGGAACCCCCTCTGCACCGCGCGACTCGGATGGAACGAGCGCGGGTGGTTTCGGTGGTGACGCCGTTGTTCGCACATCGGAGGGCAAGTCCTTTGATCTTTTCTCCGGAATTGGAGCTTGCTGAAGATGTTTTTTCTTCCTTTTTTCGATTGTCTTCCCTTTGTTTGAAGACTTTGATTTTGAGGAAGTGGAAGGCATAGATGCTTCCGAGTGGGTTTCCATCGGTTTGAGGGATTTCCCCCACAAATACGCCCTTAGACGTTCCAGGCGGTGTTTAAGGGCCGGTTTCGTTAGCTTTTTGCAATGTGGGCAGAGTGCTGTTTGGTGAGCCTCGCCCAGGCAATACAGGCACAAGCTGTGTCCGTCGGCTAAAGGGATTCTCTCTGAACAGGCCTTGCACTGTTTGAAAAGTGCTGCCGTGGCCATAAACTACTGGCGCGCCCGCAACTACGGGGGGGGTATCCACCCCTCTGCCCTAGGGGCGGGCGCCCGGAAAGAAAAAGTTCAACTAATAACTTTGGAGGAGGGGGACTTAGGGAGGAAAATGAACGAAATAATAGAAATTCGAATAGACTTAAACAATTTCACTTTCCTTATTTTTGCAGGAGCTCGGAGAAGTGCGACCTCGCTCAGCGGCGGCAAAAAGGAACTGAGTCAGCAAGGTGGGAAAGGGTTAACATGCGCATGGAGGGGAGGGGCTTATACGCCTTGAGCTTTGGAATGACCGGTAACTCAGGCGCGCAGGCGCGAAGACCCTATGTGTGGATTCACAGAGTCCACGAAGAAGAATTTCCAGTTTGGCTTTCATGGTATCAGTTGGGTAACCTACATGCTGATAAGCATCACAACTGTATGTGTAACTCTTCACATCTTTTGAAATATTAGGACAAAAAAATGATTAGTGATCTTTTTTTATAATTTTTTAATTTTATTTATTTATAAGAAAAGAGGAGTCATTATGCATTGATAACAATCAAAGAACGTAAACAACATTTATAAATTTTTAAGACAATTATTAACTCTTGCCATCTTCTTGTCAAAACATCTTCATCATCTCCTTTCAGGAGGCCAGAAAGTCTGTCCATTTCAATAGCCAAATATAGTTTCCCTTTCAGAGCATCTTTTGAGGGTATTTCAGAATTCTTCCAAAGTTGAGCATACAGAATTCTGGCAGTTACAATAATGTGGTTAATTACATATTTTTGGTCATATGTTACCTCAGTATCGATAATATTTAACAAAAATAATTCTGGTGTGTATTTTAACTTGACCTTCAGCACAGTGTCTAGTAAGTTCCAAAATATTCCAAAATAATTTAGCTTTTTTACAAGTGCACCACATATGGTAGAAAGAGCCGTTTTCTTGCTCACACATCCAACATTTAGCTGAACAATTATACATGTTAGTGATCTTAATCAGTGTTTTACAAAACCCAGTGTGCCATGACAAGGAATCATCTGCACGTTTGCGGACTTCCTGTCTATAACATTGTGGAACCACTAGCTGGCATTGTGGCTCTAAATTAGGATTACCATCCACCAGTTTCTCTCTGTACAATAATTTCTCATTCTCCGAACCTGTCCAACAAAATCTAGTCTGCTTTGCTGCAGATCAAACCAAATTCTTGTCTGCTTGCTCTCTGGCTTCCCTTAAAGTAGGATCAGCGAACTGCTGTTGCCTAAAAGTTACATGTTATTAAAAATGGTGTATCAATATAATTAGATACATTTGAACATCATCATCATGTTCAACCTTACAATCTAGAGTAATATCAGTCCCACTGGAATCAGAATCTGTAAGAGAAGGCATATTGTTAAGTTCAGCTTTTTCCCTCAGTCGTCATGCTTGGTTCCTGTAAAGAAAACACAGAATCAGAAACAGAAACATTAGGATAAATTTTATCCGTTTGTGACAAAAGTTCAGGCTTGGCTTCTTGTCTGTACAGGAGGATTAATATGAGAAAGTGTCTCTACTATAATTGTTGTTCAGCAAGATGGTTCAAATCAAGTTAGTGCCTTTTAAAAACTTGATTTTTTTGTTCAGATGTGTGCACAAGAGCCAAAATTTCTCCTTCAAAGTTCTTGTACTTGACTTGGATTTTGGTCACTGGCGCCAAATGAATTTTGGATTGACCATGGTATATGGATGATCAGCACACACACAACACATATGGATGATCAGGGAACTTGTAGTTATGCAAAATATCACTGAAGAAATTGAAGAGATTTCACGCCTTTGTTTAAATATGCAGATTCCCCCCTTTTGCCGAATTTTGTATATTTCTAACATTTTGTTGTGTTCTTCATAGTTATTGCTTTTAATTGGAAGATGGTTTGCTGTCATGGGTTTCTGTTTAGGCAGTTTGTTTTTGCAATTTGTTGTACACTGCCCAGAGTTCCCAAGGGAAAATCAGGTGGATAACAAAATAAATAAATAAAATAAATAAGAAATTAAAGCTTCTTGAGAGTCCTTTTTTAGAATCACATTGTAAGTGAATGTTTCCTGGACCCAATTTGCTTCTGCTGCGAAATAAAATCACTGGGTCCTAGGATTGTAAAGTCCTGTTGCAGTTGCTGCTTTTCACCAGCTGATGATGCTGCAAACATAGAAATGCTGTGCAGAGGAATGTCCTGTAGCCAAAACATTAGCTGTGGCTTGCTGAACATGCCCCCCTTCTGGAAAGCTCACCTGATTTCTGGGTACCAGACTGGCCAGAGACATTTTAGACTGGCCAGAGACATTAAAGATAATAAAAAGGGTTTCTTTAGTTATGTCCGCAGCAAAAGGAAAAATAAGGAAATGATAGGCTCTCTGTGTGGCGATAATAACCAGTTACTAACAGGAGACAAGGAAAAGGCAGAACTATTCAACACCTTCTTTGCCTCTGTTTTCTCCAAAAAGGAAGAAAGAGATCCACTGGGACAAAGACTAGATGAGGTAGGATGGGAATTACAACATAGAATAGGTAGAGAGCTGGTACAGGAACACCTGGAAACAGTAAATGAATTTAAGTCTCCGGGGCCAGATGAATTACACCCAAGGATATTAAAAGAACTGGCAGAAGTAATTTCAGAACCATTGGCAATAATATTTGAGAAGTCCTGAAGAACAGGGGAAGTCCCCATCGACTGGAGGAGGGCTAATGTTGTCCCCATCTTCAAAAAGGGAAAAAAAAGAGGACCCAAATAATTACCGCCCAGTCAGCTTGACTTCAATTCCTGGAAAGATCCTAGAGAAGATTATTAAACAAGTAGTCTGCAAATATTTAACAAACAATGCTGTAATTACAAGAAGTCAACACGGGTTTCTTAAAAACAAGTCATGCCAGACTAATTTGATCTCTTTCTTTGATAGAATTACAGGCCTAGTGGATGAGGGGAATGCTGTGGATATTGTTTATCTGGACTTTAGTAAGGCCTTTGATAAGGTTCCCCATGGTATTCTTGCTAAGAAGTTAGTAGAAAGTGGGATAGATAGTGCTATTAGATGGATTGGTATTTGGTTGACTAATCACACCCAAAGGATGACCATAAATGGCCTCTCTTCAGCTTGGAGAGACGTGACCAGTGGGGTGCCCCATGGTTCTGTTCTGGGTCCAGTGCTGTTCAATATCATTATTAATGACTTGGAGGAAGGAATAGAGAGTATGCTAATTAAATTTGCAGATGATACCAAATTGGGAGGGGCTGCAAATTCCCTAGAGGATAGGATGAAAATCCAAAAAGACCTTGACAGACTAGAGTGCTGGGCCAAAACTAATGAAATGGATTTCAACAGAGGGAAATGTAGGGTACTACATTTAGGTAAAAAAAAATGAATTGCACAAATATAAGATGGGGGATACTTGGCTGGAGGATAGTACCTGTGAAAGGGATCTGGGAGTCTTGGTGGACCACAAATTGAACATGAGTCAGCAGTGTGATGCGGCGGCCAGGAAAGCCAGTTCGATTCTTGGTTGTATCAACAGAACCATAGTGTCTAGATCAAGGGAAGTGATAGTACCACTCTATTCTGCTCTTGTCAGACCCCACCTGGAGTACTGTGTCCAGTTCTGTGCGCCTCAATTTAAAAAGGATGTTGACAACCTCGAGCGGGTGCAGAGGAGGGCTACCAGGATGGTTGAGGGTCTGGAGGAAATGTCTCATGAGGAATGGCTTAGGGAACTGGGAATGTTTAACCTCTCTAAAAGAAGACTGAGAGGGGATATGATAGCTATGTTTAAATATTTGAAAGGATGTCATATTGAAGAGGGAACAGGTTTGTTTTCCATGGCTTCAGAGACTAGGACTCGGGGCAATGGTTTCAAATTACTGGAAAAGAGATTCCATTTGAACATTAGGAAGAACTTCATGACAGTTAGAGCTATTCGGCAGTGGAATATGCTGCTGCAGGGGTGGTTGAGTCTCCTTCTTTGGAGGTTTTTAAGCAGAGGCTGGATGTCCATCTGTCGGAAATATTATGATGGGGGTTCCTGCATGGCAGGGGGTTGGACTAGATGGCCCTTGAGGTCTCTTCCAACTCTATGATTCTATGATTCTATGATTCTACCTGCGTGGCAATTGGCTCAGTGCCATTCAAAGTCTCATTCTCCACTGAATCATCAGAAAAATCCCAAATTTCTTCCCATGTGTTTGGTAAACAATCCAAAGTCCGAAAGCCCCTGTCTGAATGTGTAATTGTCTTCATCTTAGGAGGAACTTCTGTTGAAGGGGTGATACTCTTTCTAGGCTGTTGGGGTTTCTTCCCTGCTGTAGCTGCTGGCTTAGTTGGTGCCTTCTGCCCTTCTGTAACGGGTTTTAAGAGTAGGTAAGCCTGTTAGCTAGGCCAAAAATGTAAACATGCAATATTAAGCTGCACTTGGACTTGCAGTTTCCTTGTTAACTCAATGTCTGTGTCAACAAGAGCCAGTGAAGATATCAGTGAGGAAGCATGAGAAAGCTCATTGGTCTATGAATACCATGCAAATGAAATTCCCATACCAATGGACAGACTAAATTGTGCTTTGGGGAGAGGAGAGAAGATTCTTCAGTGCTTGGAGTCAAGACAAGCTTAGAAAATGTAGTTTAGATAATTAGAGAGTGGCTTTTGCCTCATAGACTCTTTAAAATTAGAAGAGGAATCATTTTTGTTGTTTTCTAAGAAAAGAGTAATATTGTGTGTAACCTCCAGTAACCTAAATAAATGCATTTAATTATTTTAAAGGTGCCTTTGGAAGTATTTTGGTAAGTTAAAAGTTACACAGCAAACACAGGCTGAGAAGTCAAAACGCTGCTTTTTAAGGAGGCATATGGTGACTAGAGATGGGCATGACTTAGCGGAATTCCCGTTTCCGTTTTCCGTTACTCGTTTCCGTTACTGAACGGAAATGGTAACGGGAATTACTCCTCCAGAATTCAAACTCGAACCGACTAAAGAATAATTGGGTCTGATTTGTCGATCGCGCGATGCCAAGCGGCACAGAAAAAAAGTTTTTAAAAGTGAAAAAAAAACCGATTCCCGGCCAAAAAAGCAGGCGAAAACTGTCTGAGGGCACCTACCAGGCCAGAAGGGTGTTTTATTTGGGGTGGGTTCCCCCCCCTCTCCTTGGCTACTAGTGCTACTGCTGCGCTGCTGGTACCAGGCGGGGGGGCATCGTCTCGTTGGCCTTTGCCATGCGGTGTGCAGGCGGGGGGATCCAAAATGGCGACCACAATTTTTTTTTGAAATTGTGGCCCAAAAACCCACCAAAGCACCACAGAAACATGCGAAAATTACCTATTTTAAACGCTTGAATTTTTACAGTAGCAGCAGTGGGTTTGTCTTGCCAAAAGACGTCTCCGTTGATTTTATTTTATTTTTTTCTTAATTTATTTTTTTACACCTGCGCAATGATGGGCTGGCCATGGGATGGGACCATGCAAATTTTCGGAGCCACTCCACCAATCGCATGGCCAGGTTTTGACTGACACTTCTGGATGTGCAAGAGGGCATAAAAAGGCAAGGCAGTCCCAGTCCGTTGCAGTCTGGGCTTGGATCTTGGTGGAGGAGGGTGGTCAGGGCTGGATTGCTGCGCTCAGTCTAGTTTCGATTTCGCGGTCGCGGTCGCGGTCTCGTTAGGCAGGGAGGGAATTGAATTGAATTTTTTTGAAAAAATTATAATTTCTTTAATTCCCTGTGGGGAATAGCAATGCAGAGTTTATTCTTTTTTGTGTTCTGCATTTTGGAGGAAGATTTCCTTTTTTCATTTGCTTATATTTGCTTCAAGGGGGAGGGAAGGTTTGAGTGGGAGCGGGAGGTACTGCGGATTTATTTTGAAAATATATTATTTTATACTACCATACCATTTCTTTTCTATCCCAATTTCCCACCAAGTTCACATTTACTTGGCCAAGGTCCTTTTACCCTGTGCCTACAGCTTTGCTGCTGTGGCGATTGGGGTTTGGGAAGGGAATCAGGCAACCCTACCCTACCCTAGTAGCAGTTTATACTTTTATACTGCCATTTATTTTCTATTTTCTAAAGTAGTGGCAACTTGCAAGCAACATCCAAGGTCCAGTACTAGTGCTTAGAAGGGGAGGTTGGAGGCTGTGGATTAAATTATAGAGTACAGACTGAGTAGGCAGAGTTCCCCTCGCCAACCAGTGCACTCAAAGTTCTCAAACACATTTGTTGGCATTTGGCAACAAGGCAAGGGCACCCTCCTCTATAGAAAATTTTACAATTACATTTTGCTTACTTATACTTACTCTTTCACTTGTCCAACACCTCATTCATTTATTTGCAGTCAGGAACTCAAACAAACATATTTGTTGAAGGGCACCCACCCAACTCTATAGAATTTTTTTTACAATTACATCTTTGAAGAAGTTACAGTTCTCTTAGTTACACTTGCCCTGTGCATTGTGAAAGTTGGGTGCTGCCACCAGATTTGGCACACCCCTAGCTTGCTTCTATTAGCTTGGGTGTTGGCCTGTTGTTGTGAGTCAATCTCACTCATTTACTTGGCAGTCTACAATTACATACACAATCCAATTACATCTTTGAAGAAGTTACAGTTCTCTTAGTTACACTTGCCCTGTGCATTGTGAAAGTTGGGTGCTGCCACCAGATTTGGCACACCCCTAGCTTGCTTGTATTAGCTTGGGTGTTGGGCTGTGAGTCAATCTCACTCATTTACTTGGCAGTCTACATACACAATCCAATTACATCTTTGAAGAAGTTACAGTTCTCTTAGTTACACTTGCCCTGTGCATTGTGAAAGTTGGGTGCTGCCACCAGATTTGGCACACCCCTAGCTTGCTTCTATTAGCTTGGGTGTTGGCCTGTTGTTGTGAGTCAATCTCACTCATTTACTTGGCAGTCTAGTCTACAATTACATACACAATCCAATTACATCTTTGAAGAAGTTACAGTTCTCTTAGTTACATTTGCCCTGTGCATTGTGAAAGTTGGGTGCTGCCACCAGATTTGGCACACCCCTAGCTTGCTTCTATTAGCTTTGTTGGCCTGTTGTTGTGAGTCAATCTCACTCATTTACTTGGCAGTCTACATACACAATCCAATTACATCTTTGAAGAAGTTACAGTTCTCTTAGGCCCTGTGCATTGTGAGTCAAGATTTGGCACACCCCTCATTTATTAGCTTGGGTGTTGGCTGTTGTTGTGAGTCAATCTCACTCATTTAGTCTACATACACAATCCAATTACATCTTTGAAGAAGTTACAGTTCTCTTAGTTACACTTGCCCTGTGCATTGTGAAAGTTGGGTGCTGCCACCAGATTTGGCACACCCCTAGCTTGCTTCTATTAGCTTGGGTGTTGGCCTGTTGTTGTGAGTCAATCTCACTCATTTACTTGGCAGTCTAGTCTACAATTACATACACAATCCAATTACATCTTTGAAGAAGTTACAGTTCTCTTAGTTACATTTGCCCTGTGCATTGTGAAAGTTGGGTGCTGCCACCAGATTTGGCACACCCCTAGCTTGCTTCTATTAGCTTGGGTGTTGGCCTGTTGTTGTGAGTCAATCTCACTCATTTACTTGGCAGTCTAGTCTACAATTACATACACAATCCAATTACACCTTTGAAGAAGTTACAGTTCTCTTAGTTACACTTGCCCTGTGCATTGTGAAAGTTGGGTGCTGCCACCAGATTTGGCACACCCCTAGCTTGCTTCTATTAGCTTGGGTGTTGGCCTGTTGTTGTGAGTCCTTTTTTCATTTGCTTATATTTGCTTCAAGGGGGAGGGAAGGTTTGAGTGGGAGCGGGAGGTACTGCGGATTTATTTTGAAAATATATTATTTTATACTACCATACCATTTCTTTTCTATCCCAATTTCCCACAAGTTCACATTTACTTGGCCAAGGTCCTTTACCCTGTGCCTACAGCTTTGCTGCTGTGGCGATTGGGGTTTGGGAAGGGAATCAGGCAACCCTACCCTACCCTAGTAGCAGTTTATACTTTTATACTGCCATTTATTTTCTATTTTCTAAAGTAGTGGCAACTTGCAAGCAACATCCAAGGTCCAGTACTAGTGCTTAGAAGGGGAGGTTGGAGGCTGTGGATTAAATTATAGAGTACAGACTGAGTAGGCAGAGTTCCCTGCCAACCAGTGCACTCAAAGTTCTCAAACACATTTGTTGGCATTTGGCAACAAGGCAAGGGCACCCTCCTCTATAGAAAATTTTACAATTACATTTTGCTTACTTATACTTACTCTTTCACTTGTCCAACACCTCATTCATTTATTTGCAGTCAGGAACTCAAACAAACATATTTGTTGAAGGGCACCCACCCAACTCTATAGAATTTTTTTACAATTACATCTTTGAAGAAGTTACAGTTCTCTTAGTTACACTTGCCCTGTGCATTGTGAAAGTTGGGTGCTGCCACCAGATTTGGCACACCCCTAGCTTGCTTCTATTAGCTTGGGTGTTGGCCTGTTGTTGTGAGTCAATCTCACTCATTTACTTGGCAGTCTACAATTACATACACAATCCAATTACATCTTTGAAGAAGTTACAGTTCTCTTAGTTACACTTGCCCTGTGCATTGTGAAAGTTGGGTGCTGCCACCAGATTTGGCACACCCCTAGCTTGCTTGTATTAGCTTGGGTGTTGGGCTGTGAGTCAATCTCACTCATTTACTTGGCAGTCTACATACACAATCCAATTACATCTTTGAAGAAGTTACAGTTCTCTTAGTTACACTTGCCCTGTGCATTGTGAAAGTTGGGTGCTGCCACCAGATTTGGCACACCCCTAGCTTGCTTCTATTAGCTTGGGTGTTGGCCTGTTGTTGTGAGTCAATCTCACTCATTTACTTGGCAGTCTAGTCTACAATTACATACACAATCCAATTACATCTTTGAAGAAGTTACAGTTCTCTTAGTTACATTTGCCCTGTGCATTGTGAAAGTTGGGTGCTGCCACCAGATTTGGCACACCCCTAGCTTGCTTCTATTAGCTTGGGTGTTGGCCTGTTGTTTGTGAGTCAATCTCACTCATTTACTTGGCAGTCTACATACACAATCCAATTACATCTTTGAAGAAGTTACAGTTCTCTTAGTTACACTTGCCCTGTGCATTGTGAAAGTTGGGTGCTGCCACCAGATTTGGCACACCCCTAGCTTGCTTCTATTAGCTTGGGTGTTGGCCTGTTGTTGTGAGTCAATCTCACTCATTTACTTGGCAGTCTACATACACAATCCAATTACATCTTTGAAGAAGTTACAGTTCTCTTAGTTACACTTGCCCTGTGCATTGTGAAAGTTGGGTGCTGCCACCAGATTTGGCACACCCCTAGCTTGCTTCTATTAGCTTGGGTGTTGGCCTGTTGTTGTGAGTCAATCTCACTCATTTACTTGGCAGTCTAGTCTACAATTACATACACAATCCAATTACATCTTTGAAGAAGTTACAGTTCTCTTAGTTACATTTGCCCTGTGCATTGTGAAAGTTGGGTGCTGCCACCAGATTTGGCACACCCCTAGCTTGCTTCTATTAGCTTGGGTGTTGGCCTGTTGTTGTGAGTCAATCTCACTCATTTACTTGGCAGTCTAGTCTACAATTACATACACAATCCAATTACACCTTTGAAGAAGTTACAGTTCTCTTAGTTACACTTGCCCTGTGCATTGTGAAAGTTGGGTGCTGCCACCAGATTTGGCACACCCCTAGCTTGCTTCTATTAGCTTGGGTGTTGGCCTGTTGTTGTGAGTCCTTTTTTCATTTGCTTATATTTGCTTCAAGGGGGAGGGAAGGTTTGAGTGGGAGCGGGAGGTACTGCGGATTTATTTTGAAAATATATTATTTTATACTACCATACCATTTCTTTTCTATCCCAATTTCCCACCAAGTTCACATTTACTTGGCCAAGGTCCTTTTACCCTGTGCCTACAGCTTTGCTGCTGTGGCGATTGGGGTTTGGGAAGGGAATCAGGCAACCCTACCCTACCCTAGTAGCAGTTTATACTTTTATACTGCCATTTATTTTCTATTTTCTAAAGTAGTGGCAACTTGCAAGCAACATCCAAGGTCCAGTACTAGTGCTTAGAAGGGGAGGTTGGAGGCTGTGGATTAAATTATAGAGTACAGACTGAGTAGGCAGAGTTCCCCTCGCCAACCAGTGCACTCAAAGTTCTCAAACACATTTGTTGGCATTTGGCAACAAGGCAAGGGCACCCTCCTCTATAGAAAATTTTACAATTACATTTTGCCTTATACTTACTCTTTCACTTGTCAACACCTCATTCATTTATTTGCAGTCAGGAACTCAAACAAACATATTTGTTGAAGGGCACCCACAACTCTATAGAATATTTTTTTACAATTACATCTTTGAAGAAGTTACAGTTCTCTTAGTTACACTTGCCCTGTGCATTGTGAAAGTTGGGTGCTGCCACCAGATTTGGCACACCCCTAGCTTGCTTCTATTAGCTTGGGTGTTGGCCTGTTGTTGTGAGTCAATCTCACTCATTTACTTGGCAGTCTACAATTACATACACAATCCAATTACATCTTTGAAGAAGTTACAGTTCTCTTAGTTACACTTGCCCTGTGCATTGTGAAAGTTGGGTGCTGCCACCAGATTTGGCACACCCCTAGCTTGCTTCTATTAGCTTGGGTGTTGGGCTGTTGTTGTGAGTCAATCTCACTCATTTACTTGGCAGTCTACATACACAATCCAATTACATCTTTGAAGAAGTTACAGTTCTCTTAGTTACACTTGCCCTGTGCATTGTGAAAGTTGGGTGCTGCCACCAGATTTGGCACACCCCTAGCTTGCTTCTATTAGCTTGGGTGTTGGCCTGTTGTTGTGAGTCAATCTCACTCATTTACTTGGCAGTCTAGTCTACAATTACATACACAATCCAATTACATCTTTGAAGAAGTTACAGTTCTCTTAGTTACATTTGCCCTGTGCATTGTGAAAGTTGGGTGCTGCCACCAGATTTGGCACACCCCTAGCTTGCTTCTATTAGCTTGGGTGTTGGCCTGTTGTTGTGAGTCAATCTCACTCATTTACTTGGCAGTCTACATACACAATCCAATTACATCTTTGAAGAAGTTACAGTTCTCTTAGTTACACTTGCCCTGTGCATTGTGAAAGTTGGGTGCTGCCACCAGATTTGGCACACCCCTAGCTTGCTTCTATTAGCTTGGGTGTTGGCCTGTTGTTGTGAGTCAATCTCACTCATTTACTTGGCAGTCTACAATACACAAATCCAATTACATCTTTGAAGAAGTTACAGTTCTCTTAGTTACACTTGCCCTGTGCATTGTGAAAGTTGGGTGCTGCCACCAGATTTGGCACACCCCTAGCTTGCTTCTATTAGCTTGGGTGTTGGCCTGTTGTTGTGAGTCAATCTCACTCATTTACTTGGCAGTCTAGTCTACAATTACATACACAATCCAATTACATCTTTGAAGAAGTTACAGTTCTCTTAGTTACATTTGCCCTGTGCATTGTGAAAGTTGGGTGCTGCCACCAGATTTGGCACACCCCTAGCTTGCTTCTATTAGCTTGGGTGTTGGCCTGTTGTTGTGAGTCAATCTCACTCATTTACTTGGCAGTCTAGTCTACAATTACAAATCCAATTACATCTTTGAAGAAGTTACAGTTCTCTTAGTTACACTTGCCCTGTGCATTGTGAAAGTTGGGTGCTGCCACCAGATTTGGCACACCCCTAGCTTGCTTCTATTAGCTTGGGTGTTGGCCTGTTGTTGTGAGTCAATCTCACTCATTTACTTGGCAGTCTACATACACAATCCAATTACATCTTTGAAGAAGTTACAGTTCTCTTAGTTACACTTGCCCTGTGCATTGTGAAAGTTGGGTGCTGCCACCAGATTTGGCACACCCCTAGCTTGCTTCTATTAACTTGGGTGATGGGCTGTGAGTCAATCTCACTCATTTACTTGGCAGTCTACATACACAATCCAATTACATCTTTGAAGAAGTTACAGTTCTCTTAGTTACACTTGCCCTGTGCATTGTGAAAGTTGGGTGCTGCCACCAGATTTGGCACACCCCTAGCTTGCTTCTATTAGCTTGGTTGTTGGCCTGTTGTTGTGAGTGAGTCAATCTCACTTTGAAGAAGTTACATTTACTTGGCAGTCTTTGGCACAATTTACAGTCTACACAAATCCAATTACATCTTTGAAGAAGTTACAGTTCTCTTAGTTACACTTGCCCTGTGCATTGTGAAAGTTGGGTGCTGCCACCAGATTTGGCACACCCCTAGCTTGCTTCTATTAGCTTGGGTGTTGGCCTGTTGTTGTGAGTCAATCTCACTCATTTACTTGGCAGTCTACATACACAATCCAATTACATCTTTGAAGAAGTTACAGTTCTCTTACGCTTGCCCTTGCATTGTGAAAGTTGGGTGCTGCTTTGCCACACCCCTGTGCATTGTGAAAGTTCTACATACACAATCCAATTACATCTTTGAAGAAGTTACAGTTCTCTTAGTTACACTTGCCCTGTGCATTGTGAAAGTTGGGTGCTGCCACCAGATTTGGCACACCCCTACCTTGCTTCTATTAGCTTGGTTGTTGGGCTGTTGTTTTGAGTCAATCTCACTCATTTACTTGGCAGTCTACAATACACAAATCCAATTACATCTTTGAAGAAGTTACAGTTCTCTTAGTTACACTTGCCCTGTGCATTGTGAAAGTTGGGTGCTGCCACCAGATTTGGCACACCCCTACCTTGCTTCTATTAGCTTGGTTGTTGGGCTGTTGTTTTGAGTCAATCTCACTCATTTACTTGGCAGTCTACAATTACATACACAATCCAATTACATCTTTGAAGAAGTTACAGTTCTCTTAGTTACACTTGCCCTGTGCATTGTGAAAGTTGGGTGCTGCCACCAGATTTGGCACACCCCTAGCTTGCTTCTATTAGCTTGGGTGTTGGCCTGTTGTTGTGAGTCAATCTCACTCATTTACTTGGCAGTCTAGTCTACAATTACATACACAATCCAATTACATCTTTGAAGAAGTTACAGTTCTCTTAGTTACACTTGCCCTGTGCATTGTGAAAGTTGGGTGCTGCCACCAGATTTGGCACACACCCCTAGCTTGCTTCTATTAGCTTGGTTGTTGGGCTGTTGTTGTGAGTCAATCTCACTCATTTACTTGGCAGTCTAGTCTACAATTACATACACAATCCAATTACATCTTTGAAGAAGTTACAGTTCACTCACTTGCACAGTTCGTTTGTGCTTTTCTTTACTATCACATTATACATTCCCTGGCCTGAGCAAAGAGAAGTGACAAAAATGAGGAGGGGTGGCACAGCAAGAGGGCAGGGGAGGAGGACCCCCACTAAGATAAATAGGGGCACATTTCTGAGGGAAGGGACAGGAAGTAGTGCAGAAAGTGATACTGGTGCAACTCCCTCCCCGAGTAGCAGTGCCAGTGGCACAAGCAGCACCGTGCCATCTTCTGTCACCGAGGGAAGCATGGATGAGGCGTACCATGTCCCATCTCCGTTACCTGACAGCCCCACCCTTAATCAGGAAGAAGACAAGGGCTCTGAGTCTGAAATGGCATCAGAATCAGAATCGGGCTCCTTGTATCTAAACATGCAAGATTCTGAGGACCTGTTGGCAGGGACAGACTTAAGGCAGGCTCCAGGCAGTGCTGGAAGGAGCAGCCCTCTTTCCACCCAGAGTACCACCAGTGACAGCAGTAGTACAGTTTCCAGGCAGGGGACAGGCCACGCAACCACCACAGCAGCGGCAGGCAATAACAGAGGGGGCGGTACTTTCTGTAAGCCATGCGGGTGTCTCTGGGAGCATTTTGAGAACAGCCCCCAAGATGCAAGGATGGCGGTGTGCAAGATATGTGGGGTGGTGTTGCGCAGGGGGAATGACCCCAAACACCTCTCCTCAAGTGGGTTGCGCAGCCACCTGATCAGGAAGCACCCTGGGACTCTGCCTGGAACCCTGTCAGGCCCTTGTTCCTCAGGGAGAAAGAGAGGGGAAGAAGGGTTAGGGAAAGAAAAACACAGCTCCGCTAGTGAGAGTGGGAAGAGGCAGGCCACTCTGCAGGAAGTGGGGCTGTTGGGTGGGAGTTTTGTCAGCCAGCGAAATAGGGCCAAAGCATAGGAGACCACCACTCGAGTGGTGGGTGAAATGGTGGCCATGAACGGGTTGCCCCTCTCCTTTGTGGAGTCATCAGGCTTCAGGCACCTGATGAAGCACGTGGCTCCATGGTACAAGCCTCCATCCCGGCGTACCCTCAGCAGGCGGGTGCTTCCCTTCCTTTATGAGTCTGTCAGGGACAGGATCCGGGCCCTGCTGCAGGCGGCCAGAGGGAGGAAGATCCACTTCACTTCCGACCTCTGGACCGGTGGGCACCACGGATACCTCTCTCTGACGGCTCATTGGTGGCAACCCAAGGTCCTGGAGCCCCGGACATCCCATGAACAGCTGCAGGGGGAGGCACAAGGCAGCACCCCAAGAGGGTATAGGGTGGTGCTTCTCCAGGCACAAAGCATGGAGGACAACGCCACAGGGATCAACATTGCTGAGGTCCTCAAGACAGCAATGCGAGAGTGGGGTTTGGGGACCGAGGGGCAGGTCCATTGCGGAGTCATGGTTACTGACGCGGGCAGTAACATGACCAACGCGGTTCTTGGGGCAGGGTTCCAGGGCATCGTGTGCACAGCACACAAACTGCATCTAGTGGTGGGCGATGCCATTGGCCTGGGTGCAGCAAAGGACTCCTGGAGTGAGGGGACCCGGGAGATCAAGGCCTTGCTGGACAAGTGTCAGAAAATCGTGGGGCACTTCTCTTGCAGTGTCAAGGCATCCAGGATGATGCGTGATAGGCAGGCGGAGATGAGCTGACCAGAGCACGTCCTGATCCAGGACGTGACCACCCGGTGGAACTCCACCTACGAAATGGTCAAGCGCCTGGTGGAGCAGAAGGAAGTGGTGGAATACGTCATGTCAACCACCCCAGTCCTGCATGAGGGGAGGGAGTTGGACATTGGTGCTACCGTGTGGGTCGCCCTCTCCCAGATGGTGGGTATCCTTCAGCCTTTTGAGGAGACCACCCACGTCCTCAGCAGCTACAACGCCAGCCTGGGCCACGTACTCCCCCTGCTCAATGCCCTTCGCCAACGCCTAGAGACCAGTATCCGGGAAGAAGCCAATCTTCTCCCAAAGAGCAGGGCCTTGGCAGACAGGCTGCTGACCGGCGTGGATACCCGCCTTGGCCCCCTAAGAAGGGAACACGTGTACCAGATGGCATGCCTGTGCGACCCTCGCGTCAAGGGTTCCCTGGCGGGCAGCGCTGCCGAACTGAAATCCTGGAAGACGGAGCTATGCCGTCAAGTCAGGGCTCTCTCCGATCAGGGCCAGGCGTTTCCGAGGGCGCACGGAAGCCAGAGCGATGCAGAAGGATGAGGGTCCTCGCAAGGATCCTCATCCTTCTGTACTCCAGGAGCGTACACCCAGAGACCAGGTTCCGTACCAGCAGCCAACTACCTGGCCTCTGCCCTAGTCATGGCAGTCTCCTCCTCAGTGGAGGCAAGGGAGGAAGAAGAACCGGACCCCGCTCTGACCATGGTGAAGGAGTACATGGCCGAGCTCCTCCAACCCCTCACCTTGGACCCACTCCACTACTGGGCCAGAAAGGCAGACCTCTGGCCCGCTCTTTCAACTCTGGCGTTGGACCTCTTGTCCATCCCACCCACCAGTGTCCAGAGTGAGCGTGTCTTCTCCCAAATGGGAGATGTCCTGAGGCTGCGCTGCTCCTGACTGGACCCGGAGACGATGGAAAGGTTGACTTTCATCCGCTTCAACCTTTCCACCTTGGGATTACCCCAACACTCCAAGACCTAAGTTCCTGCCTGTAACCTAACTTCCTGCCTGCAATCCTCCCTGCCTGCCTGCAAGCCTGCCTGCCTCCCTACAAGCCTGCCTGCCTGCCTGGCCCTGTGACTACCTGCCGAGTGCCTAAATGCCTGCCAAACTGCCTGCTTGACTGCCTGCCTGCCTTCCTGTATTCTTCTCACACACACACGCACAATTGAAGGGTGCTATTAGTGGCCCAGTTTTTCTAGCGCCTTGCCTGTCTCCAAACCAGGCAGGGCCACTCAAAGTGTCATTGGAAAGGGTCTGTCTGTATTGGCCCAATTTTTCTAGCCCTTGCCTGACTCCAAACCAGGCAGGACCACTCAAAGTGTCATTGGAAAGGGTCTGTCTGTCTGTATTCTCCAAACCAGGCAGGACCACTCAAAGTGTCATTGGAAAGGGTCTGACTGCATTGGCCCTTTTTTCTAGCTGTCTCCAAACCAGGCAGGACCACTCAAAGTGTCATTGGAAAGGGTCTGACTGTATTGGCCCAATTTTTCTAGCCCTTGCCTGTCTCCAAACCAGGCAGGGCCACTCAAAGTGTCATTGGAAGGGGTCTGACTGTATTGGCCCAATTTCTCTAGCCCTTGCCTGACTCCAAACCAGGCAGGACCACTCAAAGTGTCATTGGAAAGGGTCTGACTGTATTGGCCCACTGTGGCTCACGAAGAAGGGAAGAGTAGTTGTGTGCCAGGGCAGCACTCCATTACAACAGTTTATGTTCCAGGCTTGGCTCTTGGAGTTGTGTGGGAACTGTGATTCACTAAGAAGGGAAGGGTAGTAGATTGCCGGGCCGGCAGTTAGCAGTCTACCAGCACACAGCTGGGAAGGAAGAGTCAGACTCAGAATCTGGCTTGCTGTCCTTTCGGCAGCCGTTGTGGTCTAAGACTCAGACTCAATCAATCTCTGTCTTCTCCCTGTCTGCTGTCAGGCTCCAGGCACTCCCGGCTTAGAGGAGGCCTTCTAGGCGCTTCACCTTCAGCCTAACAGCATGGTTCAGTCAGTGCTTCAAGTTCAGCCTCCGAGCCGACATGCGCCCTGTTGGCCATTCCCCCAACTTGCCCATGCAGCAACCCCGGCTGCCCGCGCCTCTAGGCGGAACTGTATCAGGTGCAGTCATCATCATCATCATCAACTTTTTAGCATAGAATTGGGGGACTCTGTCATCCCACATGGGGTGGTTCTAATCTTCTTTCCACAATCTAGGTTGGGGAATCCCTGTTGGCACTTGGCAGAGGGAGGGGGGATTCCTAACTAGGAGATTCCCCCTCCGCCTCCTCTAGTCAGGCCTTCTGGCCTCCGCTACTCTTCACTCTGAGCTGCAATGCACTGTGAAGGGAGGGACAAGGAAGCCTCCATGTTTGGATACTCTGACGCACACTGACTGTGTGAGTTTGTAATTCACACAGGCCTAGCTCTTTTTCCTCCGCCACTCTTTCCACTTGGCTGCCAACTGTGGCTCACAAAGAAGGGCATTTTCCTGGCCGTTGAAACAAAGGGTTTCCCTTGCGGAAGGAGTAGATTTTGGGTACTCAGACTCAGCCCTTTTGGGCTCCCCTACTCTGTCCTCTGGGCTGCAAGACACTGTGGCTCACTAAGAAGGGCTGGCTGACTGTGGGCTCACGTTCGCAGGCCGTGTGGTGCCGGACCAGACTCAAGGTTATTGGCCTCCGCCATTCTGTCCTCTGGGCTGCCAAACACTGTGACCCAGTGAGAAGGGCATTGTGCTTGTGTGCTAGAAAACAGCCGTGGGCCCGTGATTAGGCAGAACTCTGCCTTGCTCTCCTCAAGTGGCTTGCGCAGACACCGCATGTGAAAGCACCCTTGGACTCTACTCTGCCTGGGACAGTGACAGGCCTCTGCAGGAAGTAGTGCCACTGTATGGGAGTGTTGTCAGCCTCTGGACCGCTACTTAGTCTTCAGTGGGCTGCCATTCACTGTGGCTCACTAAGTAGTACAAGTTACTGCCATGCTGGTGGCACAGACTGTCACCATTTACAATTTCAAATAGTAGAGTTTGCCTGAGAGTTCCAGGCTTGGCTCTTAGAGTCGTAGGAACTGTGATTCACTAGTACGAAGGGCATGCTAGTGGCTCTCTGTGGTTCTCAGGCCTACTGTCTTCCGTGGGCTGCAAAGCTATGTCACTCACTGAGAAGGGAACATGGCTGTGCTGGCCTGCTAGGAGTTTACCGGGAAAGCAGCACACAGCTGTGTAGGAAGACCCTCTGGCTTGCAGTCCTTTTTTCAGACTGCACTCAGGCCTCAGAGTCATATACCATGTGGGCTGAGCTTTTCCACTGGGCTGCCAACTGTGGCTCACGAAGAGGGGAAGCATACCTGCGTATTCGTAATCGTATCCGTATGCGTACAGAAGATTGTCGGAAGGGTCCAGCCTTGGTCCTTGTTGGTGGATACAACTCAGAGTCACTGACTGTGAGTCTGTCGAGGAAGGGCTACTGACCGAGTTCCACTGGCTGCAAACCACTGTGGCTCACAAAGAAGGGCATTTTCATGGCGTCCTCAGGCCATTCAGCCACGCTGGGCAACTGGAGCTTCCTGAGTGGCTGGCAATGATCCTCCCCTACTCAGGCCCTGTGGCCTAGGCTCAAACTCAGGCCTGTGGGTCTGCCACTATTTCCTCTGGGCTGCAATACATGACTGTGGCTCACTAAGAAGGAAAGAAACTTGTGTGTGTGCCAGCACTCCAGTAGAACAGTTCACCAGAAAGTTCCAGCAGGTTGGTTCCTGTCTGTGTGACTCATTAAGAAGGGCATTGCCATAGCCTATTGGCAGTTTGCCAGTAAGCACATGGGAAGGAAGAGTCAGACAGAACTCTCCCAGTCCTCCCTTCCTGTCCTTTTGGCAGCCTCAGACTCAGGCTGCAATTCACTGTGGCTCACTGAGAAGAAGAAGGGCTGGGAGTGGCTACTGTGGGCTCACATTCGCATCGCAGGCAGTCTGGTGCCAGACCAGACTCAAGGTGATTGGCCTCCTCCGCCACTCTGTCCTCTGGGCTGCAAGACACTGTGACCCAAGGACAATGGCATTTTACTTCCAGTCAGGCCATTCAGCTCCTTCCTTTTTATACTGGAGCTGGCAATGAGCCTCCCGCACTCTGGCTCTGTGCTGTGGTGGTCTGTCTCATACTCTGCCTTGTGGCCTGGCCGGAGTGGCCGCCCTTACTCTGGCCTTATGGACGCATCGCCCATAGATAGTCCTCCTTGTATAGCCTAGTGGGCTGGGCTGTGGGCTGTAAAACTTAAGTCAGAGCAACCCAGAGCCCTATCCCATTCCCATCCCTACCAAAACTATTTCTGTAGCTACTAGCTAGGTAGCTAGCTAGCTATATTATATATAACCCTCAGGCTCTAACTGCTAATGACCAGCAGGGTTGCATTGGCTTTGGCTTAATTGCTTGTCCTTAAGTGTGTGTGACTGTGTGTGAACTGAAGCCAGAAGGACCTTGGAGATGGGGGGCCAATTTGAGAGGAGTAGAGTAGACCCCCCTCATCCAGATTTGGGGAGGAACGGAATGTCTGTTTCTCCTGCTGCCTCTGAGAGAGGTGGAGGGGAGATGGGATGGATTCAAAACCAAACAACAAAAAAGTATAACAAACAGGCACGTCAGCCAGACCAAGTAGGGTGGCTGGCCGGTTCAGCATCAGCACAGCAGATTCCTCAGCAGCAGAGCACAGCAGACCAAGAGAAAAATAAAGAAATGCATGCAATGCATTGCATCATTTGCATGCATTCTTTCTGCCCCACTTTGTTTGCTTAGGTTAGGATGCACCACTAGCCTTGTTGTGCAGCAGCAAGTCCATCAACCAGGCCAGTTTAAACAGTTTTTCGCCTGCTCATTTGCGGGACCTGCGCGCGCCCGCCCGCGCGCCCCTCCCCCCTGCCGCTGCCGCCGCCCACCCATGGGCCCCCGCCACCGCCGCCCGCGCTGCGCCCACAGCTCCCCGCCCCCGCAAGTCTCGGTCGGACGTCAAATTACGCGAAATCGCGGTAGAAACGAAAAACGAAAACCAAAACGAGTAATTTTTGCGAATTTTCGCGAAAAACGGAAATGAGCCGAAACGGACCTGCCCCGAAAAACGACAACTCGAAAAAAATTCCTAGTCGTGCCCATCTCTAATGGTGACCTTATTTCTGTTTAATTCTGTTTTTTTTTAATTCACCTGCTGCCCCCCCGCTGAGGGTTTCCCTCTTTGCCAACCTTTATTTTTAACCTTGCCTTTCATTCTTACCGCTTTATGCTGTTTTAATTTGTGCTTGTTGTGGTTTTAGCTGTTTAACTGTTTTATTGTGAACCACCCTGAGTTCCTGAATGGAAAAAGGTAGCAGTATATAAATAAATAAATAAATAAATAAATAAATAAATAAATAAATAAATAAATAAATAAATAAATAAATAGATTCAGACTCACAGGGCTTTTGCAGGGGGTCCTTTTGGCCCCGGGGCCGGATGTGCTCCTGAATCCGGCCCCTGGGATCAATTGCAACCCCCCACCTACCCCCTGTTTTGTGAGCAAGCCAGCCTCCACAGCTGCTTTTGGACTGTGATCCGGCCCCCAGTGGTGTCTGGGTGGTGGTAGACCGGCCCGCTGTTTGAAAACTTTGAGGACCCCTGGCACAGACTCACAGGTTATTGCATAGATCGGCTGTGGTTGACTTATTGCAAGGTTGACATCTGGGTAGTGTTAGGTACCTTGTATAAAGGAATTAATTCATTCCAAATGAAATTATGTAAAGCAAATTTTCCTTTATACAAATTTCCCATAGGAATGCATTGAAAACAGAGTAATCCCTAATTGCGACCATTTTTATGTTGTACAGATTTGCCCCATAGGTGATTCTGTTCAGCAAATTTCCTCTATCTCCGGAATTTTTTATGTTGTACAGATTTTATGTTATACAAACCATTTGTTATACAAGGGTCCACTGTACTGAGATTTCCTTGGCTCCTCTTAAAGACTGGCTGTGAAGCAATTAAGTTGTTAAGCGATTACTTTGTGATTTATGGTGGTTAGCGGGCTGAAGGCCAAATAGAAGGCCGCTCACTGAAAGCCTGTTTAATTTGATTTCCCGGCACCTGGAAGTTAAAGATGGGAGCTATTGCTCACATTGGAGTGGAGTTTTACATGTAATATTGCATTTTTTTTCATGGCAGATAGGAATCTCCCTAGCCGGACAGATCTTAGGAGTGAGATAGAATTTATTTTGTTGTTCCATGAGTGCGCTCCTGGTCGAAGACTGTGTCGTAGTGGCTCTTGAGTTAAACAGCTCAGATAGGCAGAGAAGGTGGAGTTTTCCTACAGATGGGCTGTGACTGTTCCTATGCAATGCTGGCTTTCCATAGCAGGCTTTCCCCTGCAGAGAAGTCTCAGAGACTTTGCAGATCAATCAGTTCAAGGGAGTTTGCACAGCTCTGTATTTTCTGAATGCTGAGTCTTTCAGCCCACCTGACAAAGCAGGAGGAGAGCAGCCCAGGACATTAGCTTAAATTTAATTCCTTATTTGCAAGAGGAGGCTCAGCAAGGCTTAAACACCTTGTTTAATGCTGCCAACACCCACAGTCTGCACAATATCGTTTGTCTTCTAAACAACTGACTACTTGGGTGGAATTTACCCACAGGAAAGGTCATTTTCCCTTTGATTATTCAGAGAGTGCTTCTAGTCCATCCATCATGGTGGGTGAGACCAACAAGCAGCCACAGCCCCGCCCCCAACCACAGCAAGCAAGACAGATTGATAGATGTCTCAAGCCCCTAGCCCAATTGCAAACAGCTATGCCCAGACAAAATGAACATATGGAAGAGTTATGAGAAAAGGAACTTTACCATAGGGAACTAAAGTTACAAGAGCACATTAAAAGTCAGAAACCTAAAGCTCATAAACTTAAAGAAAAAGAGTGGGGAAAACAGGAAGAAGCTGCTAATTCTCTGTCAGGGACTGATCGAAAATGCCTGCCTGTTTTAACCCCCCAATATGATATTCTCGATTTTATTGAGAATTTTGAACTGTGAGTAAAAGAATTAGGAGTGAAACAAAGTTTATGGCTTGGGTTGCTCCGCACTCAAGTGCGTGGGGCTTTGGCTAAACTGCTCGTTGAAAGCAAAGACAAAGATTGGGAGGAAATTAAGCAGATTGTGATGAGGAGATTTGCCTATACCCAAGAGGGCTTGTGTTCAAAGCTGAGAAATATTAAGTGGAATAAGAAACAATAAGTCTGTTGTCTCTTGTCTGACATTAGAACCTTGATAAAAATCATGGCTGAAAGTTGCTGATGCAACTACTGTGGATGAAATAATTGATCTGCTTGCTATGGAGCAGTTAGGATGGGCAATACCCCCAACTGCATATTGATATCCTGAGTAGAGAGCCTGTGAATGCTATGGAATTTGCCTTGTTAGCTGATAAAATTCTGGGCTTAAAGAAATATTATTTTACCAAGACTGAACACCCAACCACCTCTAGGAGGTCTAGCCAACCTCCACAGAAGGCAGAGACTGAGCCAAGAAAGTTTGAGTCAAGGGAGATGAGATTCCAGAAGCAACCCCAAGATCGCAAATCCCTTAGAAAGTCATGTACAACTCTCTCTTTGGAGGACATTGTCTGCATTAAATTCCACAAAAAGGACATTACTCTTTCCAATGTGAAAAAGGGCCTAAGAAACCTCCACAAACACCCTACAAACCAGATAAAACACCAGTTAAGTCCAGGAAAAGTGTTGTGCCTTCACAATTGCAGCCTAAAATGAAAACAATTGTTCTCAATCAAGCTGAAATGGGGTGCCTGATGCTGATAATGAACTGGACGTTTCCCCTGATTCAAATGAGGTGGAGCTTAGCAGTGAAATCCACCCCCCAAGTGCAACTTCAGTGTTCCAGAAAGTTCCAGCTCCAGCTGGAGGAAGGAGGGGTGAACCTCCGAGTACTACCTCAGCTTCTTATACTTTGCTGCTCATTCTGATTCACCTTAATCAAAACATAGAGGCAGTTTCAAAAATTATAATTATGTTTATTAAAGTAGAAAAATATGGAAAAGTAAGCAAAAATCTTTAACATCTTAAAGAATTTAGAGAACTTAGATATACCAAGAATATTTACATTAAAATTAAAATAAAAAACATCTAAAAGGCTACATAAAATTGCATTGCTGGCTTCTGTCCTTCTTTCCCAAAAAGCATTCTTCTCCAGTCTCCCTTGCCTACTCCCACTTTCTTGATCCTTCTGTTAGTATCACCCAATGAATGTCCATTAATCTGCATATTCAAAGTTCTCTGTAT
Organism: Phrynocephalus forsythii; assembly: GCA_029282475.1. Classification (NCBI taxonomy): domain Eukaryota; kingdom Metazoa; phylum Chordata; class Lepidosauria; order Squamata; family Agamidae; genus Phrynocephalus; species Phrynocephalus forsythii. Next base: position 2,966,151 of record JAPFRF010000005.1, on the reverse strand, counting down.
TACTTGACTCACCTTACTTTCTCACTGTAAAGAGGATGCTGTAAAGGTGCTGCACACGATATGCCAGGAAATTTGGAAAACCCAGCAGTGGCCAGAGGACTGGAAAAGATCGGTCTACATCCCAATCTCAAAGAAAGGAAACGCCAAAGAATGTTCCAACTATCATAACTCTACTATGAATTGCACTCATTTCACATGCTAGCAAGGTTATGCTCAAAATTCTACAAGGCAGGCTTCAGCAGTATGTGGAAAGAGAACTTCCAGAAGTGCAAGCTGGATTTCGAAGGGGCAGAGGAACTAGAGATCAAATCGCCAACATGCGCTGGATTATTTTTTATTTTTATTTTTATTTTATTATTGCATTTATATCCCGCCTATCTTCAAATTTGAACTCCAGGCGGCTAACAATGAGGCGACATGCGCCATCAACAGGCCAACAATCAACAATTAAATAGGGCAGTAAAGTAATTAATACAAGGACAATATAAAGACATCTAAAAACACTATCGCACCCCAGAGGAAATCACCAAAAAAGCAAGGCAGCTATTAAGCTATTGAGCTACTGATGGCGGGAGGGAAAAAAAATAAGTAAATAAATAAATAAATTAGGGCTCGCCAAAGGCCTCCCAAAATAAAAATGTTTGTAAAGCTTTACGAAAGGCCAGCAGGGACTCTGCAGAGCGCACTTCGCTAGGGATGGAGTTCCAGAGAGAGGGGGCTGCCACGGAGAAAGCCCAGTTCCGCGTGACCATCTTGTGGGCCTCTCACGGCGTGGCAACCCGAAGCGAGTGCGCTCGCAACTGCCGAACAGGTCGGGCCGAGGTGGATCGCTGAGCAATACGCTCTACCAGGTAGTCCGGGCCCAAGCCATGGAGGGTTTTATAAACTAAAACCAAGACCTTGAATTTAATCCGGGCTGCAACGGGCAACCAATGCAGGCGAACCAGGACTGGGGAGATGTGGTCATAACGACGCACACCAGCCACCAGCCTGGCCGCTGCATTCTGTACCCACTGCAGGCGCCAGAGAAGAGTCAGGGGCAACCCCATGTAGAGGGCGTTGCAGTAGTCCAGCCTCGAGATCACCAGTGCTTGAACCACTGTTCTCAGAGAGTCAGCATCCAGGTACAGGCGGAAATGGGCTATCTGGCGAAGATGGTAATAGAGAGCCACCTGGGCCTCCATGGTAAGCACCGGGTCCAGGACCACACCCAGATTCCGCACCCTCTCCGCGAGTTGGAGCGAAACTCCCCCCAAACGGGGGAGAGGACCTCCGTACCCAGGTGGCGAGCTCCCAAAGAACATAACCTCCGTCTTCTCTGGGTTGAGCTTAAGCCTGTTCGCCCTGGTCCAAGTCAGTACGGCGTCCAGGCACCCATCAAGGGTCCTGACAGCTTCCACTGCAGAGGTGGAGAAGGAGAGATAGAGCTGCGTGTCATCAGCGTACTGGTGACAGCAGACTCCAAATCTCCTAATGACCCCAGCCAACGGCCTTACGTAGATGTTGAACAGCATGGGGGACAGAGACGACCCCTGCGGGACTCCACAAGGGAGAACCCACGGGGCCGATAACTCCCCCCCATGCTGAACGTACTGGGGATGGCCCTCCAGGAAGGATCGGAGCCAACTGCGAGCAGTGCCACCGATTCCCACCTCAGAGAGCCGATCCAGTAGGATACCGTGGTCGACGGTATCGAAGGCCGCTGACAAATCCAGGAGAACCAACAGGGTAGAGCAACCCCTGTCGGCCGCCCGGATTAGGTCATCTTGCAGCGTGACCAGAGCTGTTTCGGTCCCCCGACGGGGCCTGAACCTGGACTGGCATGGGTCAAGGCACTGCCGATCCTCCAGGTATGACTGCAGCCGGACCGCCGCCACCCTCTTGATGACCTTGCCCATAAACGGGACATTTGCAATCGGGTGGTAATTCGCCAAATCGTCCGATGCAAGGCCAGGTTTTTTTAGAATGGGCTTTACCACCGTCTCCTTCAGACGAGAGGGAAAAAACCACTCGCTGAAGGAGGCAGTGGCGATGACAGAAGCCCATTCGGCCATACGCCCACTGGCAGCTTTTATTAACCAGGCAGGGCAAGAGTCGAAGGGGGTGGACGCCGGCCGACAATGCGCCATAGTCTTAGAGGCTTCAACAGGGGAAACAGGCCCAAGCGCATCCAACTGAGGCGACGAAGGCGGATCAGCAACTGGGGATGGCGGGGCAGGGCTGCTGCAACCGGAGTTGAAGCCAGCCCGGATGGCCTCAATTTTTGACTGAAAAAAGGCTGCAAAGTTCTCGCTACTGAAATCAGTAGGAGGAGGCCTGGCCAGACTAGGATTGGTGAGGTCCCGCACCACCTGGAAGAGCTCCGCCTGGCGGTTGGAGGCCTCACCAATTCTCAGGGAGTAAAATGAGAAATTATGAAGAAAGCCAGAGAGTTCCAGAAAAACATCTACTTCTGCTTCATCGACTATGCCAAAGCCTTTGACTGTGTGGACCACAACAAACTATGGCAAGTTCTTAAAGGAATGGGAGTGCCTGACCACCTTATCTGTCTCCTAAGAAATCTATATGTGGGACAAGCAGCAACCGTCAGAACTGGATATGGAACAACTGACTGGTTTAAAATTGGGAAAGGAGTACGACATGGCTATATACTGTCACCTTGCCTATTTAACTTATATGCAGAGTACAACATGCGAAAGGCAGATCTGGACGCGTTGGAGTACTATGAATGCCACCCTGAGAAGCAAGTAGCCTTCGCATTCATCGAAGCATTCGACAATGTATCTTGGTCTTTACTCAAACCCAGTTAGATTATTTACAGTGTGGCCACAGAATGCTACGAGCTATAGAACAAATTTACTCCGCCCAAAACACTAGGATTGTAGTTAATGGCTACTTCACAGACACAGTCAAGATACATAAAGGTACCAGGCAAGGATGCCCCCTTTCTCCTTTGCTGTTTATTTTAACTTTAGAATTACTACTCCATGTTATAAGAAATACCCCAGGTATTCAAGGTCTACAAAGCAAAGGAGAAATCTATAAGGTGCAAGCCTTCGCGGACGATCTGTTGGTTATTATGGAGGACCCTCAGACCTCTCTTCCAGAACTACTAAAGATTTTGGAGGCCTACTCTAAAATTTCAGGCCTAAAGGTTAATAGAGAAAAAACACTGTTGCTTACAAAAAAATGACCCCACTTGTGATTGGAAAACTGGTTAACCAGTCGGGTTTTCAACATGCTAGTAAGGCAAAATATCTGGGTATTACTGTGTCCAACCGTTGCAACTAGAGATGGGCACGACCAGGAAAAATGATGTTTCGAGTTGTCGTGTGTTGGAGCCGGCCCGTTTCGGCTCGTTTCCGTTTGTCGTGAAATTTTTCAAAAATTTGTCATTTCATTTGTCGTTTGTCGTTTGTCGTTAGTACTGGTTTGGGGGGGTAGGGTAGCAGGCTCCTGGAGGCACCTCTCTGGGGTGGATGCCTCCTCTGGCCCCCTACAAAGGGAAAAGGAAGGGTACATGACCGTGTAGCCATTGCGTACCAAGTGGCACTGGCAGAGGCACCTCTCTTTTGGTTGCCTCTAGCTCACTAAGAAGGACAGCATACTGGTGTACAGAGTTTTTGGAACTTTGGACTGGTGAGCGAGGTGAAAGAAGAATGCCTCTGGTGGGCGCCCTCTGGCTCACTAAGAAGGGAAATGTACTTGCGTGTAGTGCAATGCGAGTACAGATCTGGCTTAGGGTTGGGGTTAGGGCAAGAGCTAGGCTTAGGGTTATTACGGTTAACATTAGGGTGAGTTAGTGGGCTGCACCTCTGGGTGCCTCTGACCCACTAAGAAGGACAGTGTACTGGCGTATGGGTTAGGGTTAGGGTTAGGGTTAGGGCTAGGGCTAGGGTTATAGTGGGCTTTTTATGCCCGACTGGCACATCCCAGAAGTCTCAGTCAAAACCTGGCCAAGTGGCCATGCGATTGGTGGAATGGCTCCAAAAATTTGCATGGTCCCATCCCATGGCCAGCCCATCATTGCGCAGGTGTAAAAAAATAAAAATAAAAATAAAATAAAATCAATGGAGACGTTTTATTGCTAGAAAAACCCAATGCTGCTACTGTAAAAATTCAAGCATTTAAAATAGCTAATTTTCGCATGTTTCTGTGGTGCTTTGGTGGGTTTTTGGACCATGATTTAAAAAAAAATTACAGATAAAGTTTGGCAATGCCTGGGATTTAAAAAGTCCCTCTGGTCAGACCCACAGACTGCAATCGATGGATGCGTTCCACGGACCACAGCATTGTAATTTCCCCTTTTGGAGAATTGTCATGTGGTCGCAGCAGCTTCTAAGGTAGTCTCCTAGGGCATGTTATTTGCCTCTCAGGGATATCAAATTCTCAACGTTTAAAGGGGCTGACACAAGAAAGTTTGGGAACATTGTGATAAACTTGGAAGGTTTGCAACCTTGGGCTCATTGCCTGATGTATCATGCCTTAATTTGTGGCAATCAGGCTGAAAAGCCTTGAAGTCTCTTATGCAAATCAAATACTCATGAGGAGAAATGTTATAGTAGGCCTACAATTCTCCTGTGCTTGCCCGAGTGAAAATATGGGCAAGGCTGTGTTGCCAGCATACCTTTTCGGCTGACAAAATGGCTTTAGAGTGACGAATCAGTTCGCCTTGAAATATGGTAGTCCATACTGTTATTCTTCATACAGAATACATAAACATTGGCACCTGGTTTCATAAAAGATCAATAACATGGTGTGCAACCCTCTTGGATGTGTGGTATGCATAAAACCCAAATTATAGCAGGCTTTACAGAATTACCTAGTTGTTTTTGCATACAGGATAGCCCAGATGATAGACATTAGCAATGATACTAGATAAGGGTTGCATACATAGTGTAAAGGCTAAAAGAGCCATAAAATCACACCTAGATGGTGCTTAGAAAAACCCATTTTGAACAATAAACAATAATCAACAGTTAAATTCTCATGGTAAAGTCATGAATGAGCCGTTGAAATCCGGTCAGAAATATCTCCGTGGCTGACAGTTTACACACAAAAATCTGCCCTGTAAACATGAGGCCAAGATTAGTTCATCAGTGTCTTTGGTGAAGAAAATAATGTAGATAGCTACTTTATAAAGCCAGTGTCCTTTGGTGTAAAGTCTCCTGAACATCCATGGGGTGCCAAAATTGCATAGAAAGTCAAGTCATAGTCTCTTGCACTCAATGCTTGTGGGTAAAAAGTCTTGCCCACACTGGTCGCCATGACTGTGAGTGCCTTTTACCTTCTCTCTTCCATCTGGAACAAAAGGGGTGCACATGTTTTCACCTGGGGCTGGGCTGTAACAGGACATATGATTATCATAAACAAAACATCTAACATTCCTGGTCCTCTGGGCATTATAAACAGAATGGCTAGTGTCCTTTATACTCTTGGCATCTCCCATAGTCTGCACTTCAAGTGGCAGTGTGACTACCATACAAATTATAAAGGCAAGAGGTGCCACGATCCATACCCCGACTGGTGCTTCTTAAAACATATTGACAATAAAACAATGACAACAAACAACAACATAAATAGTAATAATCAGTGTCTCTCTGCAAGGCTTCAAAGGCTGCAGAATATTCTCAGTTGTCGAGACCAGGCAACAGGATGATATAATTTTGGCTCTATAGGCGTCAGTGCGCCAAGAAGTGCCAATTTGTCCTGGTGTGTGTTGGGGGCTGAGATGCTTGCGTCTCTCAAGAAGAAAATGTGTAGACAGCCATAAGTGTACAGTCCGGCACACCAGATTCAAAAACAGCCACTTCTCTGTTCTGACGAAAAGGGTATAAAGGGGTTAAGTTGCAGATCTGTTGACCGTACTTCAAAATAAAAGTCAGTGGCTGTTTCAGACCCACTCTCTCCCCCCATAAACAAACAGAAAAAAAGAAAAAGAGGCAGGAAGACAGGATTTTAATCTGTCAACCTGAGTTGAAAGTGAATCAGCAGGCTGCTTCGGGACCCTCCGAAGCATCAAACACACGCTGTCATCTGGGGAAGGATGGGCAAGGATGCAATGACCACAGATCTAATTCGCGTCGATTCCCTCTGCCCTGGTCGATGCTGGCTGAAGGTCGTCACTGGTCTGGTCCTCCTCTGGTCTGGTTCACTGCAGCCAAAGGTGCTGATGTCGCTGGCCCGAGACGCCCGCGTTGGAGAAATCCACGGGGTGAAGTCATCGCGACGATGGTGGTTGGGCAGCAGGACGGCAGAAAGGGGGTGGTTTCCACTGGAGCCTCATCGCACACTGGCTTTAACCTCTCCGTCTGGCGGTGCCCGACGCTGCACGGTGACGGGGGTGGTGGCTACATGCTACTGCTGCTAAGCTCATATTTTTCTCTGCTATACACATGTGTGTATTTTGTTTCCATAACCCCTTAATTATTGCTTGATAGTAACAGAATGACTTTCAAGCTGTAAAAGGGGGTGATGGTGCTAATGTAGCAGTTTTTTCAATATTTACAAAAAATTCCATTCCCCCCCAGAAAAAAATTTCTGGAAAAATGGTTTTTTTTCTGAGCTTCAATATTTCTGGAAATATTTCATCTGTACTTCTGACTATCTTCTGACCTTCTTTTCATCTCCATTGTCTGACCTGGAAAGATCACTCCACACACTCGGTGTCAACATAGCATCTGAACACACTGAACATGAGCCTTCAGGGCAAAATGCAGTGGTAAGCCAACTGTATTCACATATCAAAGCCTTTGGGACCAAGCTGCTACTTTTCCAAAGGCATCTGTCACAAACGCAACCCATACCACACATTTCCCATTGCTGAAGAAAATAATTACCAGTTTTCCACAGAACAATGAGTGCGTAAATAAGGAGGTATGAAACAGACATCTCATCTCTGGCTGAGGAGTTTGAACATCGCTTTCGGGATTTTGCAGCTATTGAAACGGAAATCACACTAGTTTCCCCCTCTCCTTTCTCTGTGGACACCTGAAGCTGGAGCTCACTGAGCCGCGTGCCATCGTCGGCACTGCACCGAAACCTGTTTTGCTCCCACAGGCCGCGGCAGGCAGTTTAGACTCCAGTCAGGGGAGTTGCTTTCTCTCTTAGGCAAACGTTCCCAAAACAAAACAAAAATCTCCAAAAGGGCAATAATAGGTTCTGTTGGGTTCTTAAAAATGATCCATGCAAGGCAAGATAGAAGGATATGGAGCTTTATGTTGCAAATAAAATGATTGAGGTTTAAGTGTGTTTTAAAAACTTGCAGAGTTGCACAGTGGTATAGAAAGATAATTGCAATATACAGATTGGAGCTGGGAGATAAATGAACTTTGCATAAAACTTATATTACGTATTTATACAATATGCATCAAGATAAGACACACAGCATATATAAAGAGTAGTAGGAAACTGCTATCTCACCAAAAGCAGTCCCAAAGTAAATGGATTTCAATGCTGCCTTTTATACACATTGACAACATAGTTTAGACCCATCACATGCGTGTTAGGTGATTATCCATGGTGGCACCTGGTCATAATCATTCTGACCTTTTCATGTGATTATTCCATACACCTGTGTCTAGCAAATGACTATGCATTTTACCAGAAACCATTTTACGAATCTGTTAAATATTACAGACATAATCATTCTGTCAAAACTACATTACTTTGACACTTTATTTCTACACTAAGTTACAAAACAAAAGTAATACTAGAAAAAAATTCAGAAAAATATTAAAAACCTATCAGACTCAAGATATGGGCTTATTTCCCTAGAAAACAATAAAAGTATTAAATTATTCTCTCTACTTGGTTACATTTAGCCATTCTGCTTAAGCTAATAGACCTAATACTAACTAACTGAATCAAGCATCTTCCCAAAGCAGTGCCAAATGAAAATATTAATGGCTCTTCTCTCTTCTTCTTCCCAGAAGCTTCGAGATGGCACGTGATGTGAACTGTCCAATAGTAGCTGTACCTTTCTATGCTGAAAGGATTGTTATTACTAACGTCTTACATTCCTTAGATAAAGAGTTCTAATGCAGAATGAACTATGCAGTTATTATTACAGCTTAAGAAATCATTCTATATCCCATCATTCCTAATTTCCTTGTGGGCACCAACAGCTCCCTCTTGTCAACTTTTACCACTAGCTGGATAAAGGCAGGTTCCAAGATATTTGAACATTTGCTAAGAAAATGTTGAGCTTGTTTGGTTCATCATATTTGTGCGAGAAGACATTCTCAGTTATGAACAATAACACGAACCACGTGAGGACAAGATTAAGTGACTTCCACCTGTGTGACATCTTGTGCATCAAAACCACTGTTTTTAAGCCAGACCTGGCCTATATAATGCAATTGATATCTCAGTATCATCCTTCACATTAGTGCATTTAAGTTATTTGTTTATTTAGTCTTTCATAAAACAGTTCATTTGCATTTAATGCTAATGGTTCAAAGAATGTCAGGCTGAATGGTTGGCCCCCGCACATTTTCATCTCACCAAATCTGGTCCTCCTTGCAAGAAGTTTGGACACCCCTGATCTAAAGAGACAGGACAGGTAAAGGGAGCATATTTTATATGAGATGTGTTTTGCAGGAACTGAAGTTGGAAATGCTTTTTAGATAAGATCTTGCGTTTGGATAAAAATCTAAATACTTTTCTAACTGTTTTGAATTGCACATGGAAGTTGTTCTTTTATTTAGAATTATCTTATGTCTTAACATTTTCCAGAGGGGGGGTCTTATTATTTTCCCTTTTGCAAATGGAAAACCCTTCTAACAGCAAAAGATTAGCCTCTGGGTTGTGTTAATGACAAGCTGGAGATTGCACAAAGCTAACCACTTGTAGAGCTGTGACACCCTGCAACTTCAAAGAGAGTCTAGCCCAGTGATGGCGAAACCTTTTATAGACCAAGCGCCCAAACTGTAATTCAAAACCCACTAATTTTTCACAAGGTGCCAATACAGCAATTTATCCTGAATACAGGTAGCTGTGAAGGGATAGTGTTGGGTGCCCACAGAAAGGGCTCTGAGTGCTACTTTTGGCACCCGTGCCACAGATTTCCCAACACTGGTCTAGCCTATAACATCAGCTGTGGTTTGCTAGGTAACCAAACTGTAGAGTTTTACCTAGTTCAGTATACAATAGTCTCTTGAGATCACAATAAAAATAACCAAACTTATTGATAATGACTTGAAGCTTCTCCTTCAACTATTGATTACTCAAAAGTTCTTAAATATTTGTGTGTGCTGGAAAAGCAGATAGTGGCTATAACAATTTTTAGAGGGAACTATGTGGTTTGATGTGCGAGATGTGCAGAAATGTATTGCTGGGTTGTGCCCACAGGGCACATGCTGCAATGGCTGTTTAAAATTGGAGTCTTCCACATCCTTTTTGCATGGTGGTCTAGAACAGGCCTGCCCAAAGTCTGGCCTGGGGTCCAAATCTGGCCCGTCAGGCCATTCTGAGTGCCCCGCGGCTGGCTGGCCCGCCCCTCCCTCCCCCTCCTTCACCCCATGTTTTTTTTTAAAAAAATCTTCTGCCAACACTGACACCGCTGGGAAGCTTGGGCGGCTGGCCGGTGAGCAGAAGCTTGTTTGGCTGGGTGGGCATGCAAGGGGGTGGGCCACCAGCACCAACACCGCTGGGAAGCTTGTGGGGCTGGGCGCGGGCAGGGTGGCGCGTGGGTGGGCCGCCGCCACCGGCACCACCGGGAACCTTGTGAAGCTCGGCGCGCACGCGCAGGGCGGCACACAGGCGGGCCGCCACCACCGGCATAGCCGGGAACATTGTGAGGTTGGGCGCACGCACAGGGCAGTGATCGGGCGGGCAGCGCCACCGGCACCGCTGGGAAGCTTGGCCGGCTGGGCAGACGGGCGGTCTGCTGCCACCGCCACCGCCACGGCGGGGGAATATGTGGGGGTGGGCAGGCCAGCGGGCCTCTGCCACCGCCAATGAGCTTTGGGGTGGGCTGGCGGGCAAGCCGTTGCCACCGCTGGGGAGCTTGGGGGGGGGTGCAAGGTTGCACAGATCGCCTCTTCCAAGGGGCAACCTGTGGCCACGACTCCCTGTGCTTCCTTTGGTCCCCTCCTTCCTTCTTTCCTCCCTCCCTCCCTTGGTCCCCACCTCCCTCCCTTCCTTGGTCCCCACCTTCCTCCCTCCCTCCCTTGGTCCCTGCCTTCCTTCCTGCGGGTGGGTTTGCAAGGGGTCAGTGGGTGGGGCTTGCAGTGGGGTGGCAGGGTCGGGGAGCAACCTGCCCCTGACACATTCTCAGCCACCAAATCTGGCCCTCCTTACAAAAACTTTGGGCACCCTGGTCTAGAAGATAGGAAAACATGGTGGTCTTTAAGGAAGAAACAAGAGTAGTGCTCCACAATACATTGAAAACCTGAGAACCTCAGTTATAATCAGCCATTAAATGCTTTCTGGAGTAAATTAATGTACACTAAATCCATACTAAATAATACTCGATAGACTCAGAATGGATCCAGGACAAACATTGCCAAAGGCTACTTTTGCATACTCCTCACCTTTATTGCACAAGATCTGCAGGAGGAATTCTCCACAATTAACAGTCCCATCTGTGCAGCAGTGTTGCTCAAGCAAACAAAACTGGCATGCCAATGAAGTACGCAAATAAAGCCAAGCTTGCATGGTAGAACAGGAGAAATGTAGATATGTGTTGATAGAGAAAATGGTCCTTAATTTATGATGTTCTATGGTCTCCACACATTCTAATATCTGGAAAAGACCAAGTAACAATCTTGAATAGGAGGCATAGGAGTCCGGTCAATTTGGGCCAGTTGTTCCATATGAGGAGGAGAGCCTCGTTTGCTAGGATACACAGCAACAAGAACTGGTGGTACATTATTTGAGAATCTGTGGCCACACTCATTTTGAAGATCTCTCAAGGAAACTGGTGATGAGTAAATGGCATAATGCTTTGGCAGAGAAGGCACACAACATCCATGTTGACATGTAGGATCCAGGGGCCTTGTATCAAGGGAACAAACAGTGCAGCTCCTGCCTGTAAGCCAATGCTCAGCAAAATTGGCTGCCTCTTGCACTGAGTCTCTAGAGGATGCAGTCCACCTACTGAAAACAGGCTGCGTGCTATTGCCATCTGCCTGAACGGAGTGCCTCCATGGATGAGAAGGAATACATCTTTCAAAACATGTGCTCATTGGAATCCTTTGGAAGCAGATTGGAGAGCTATGCTTAAAGAAGTGTGGATATAGCCTCCAGTCATTGCTAGAACAGGCCTGATTCACTGAAGGGCCATTTGTGTGGCTCTGGCAGAGATGACAAGATAGCCTGAGGTGAGATCTTGCAGAATGACACACAAATTTGCAGGGTTGTTCCATTGAATCAGGAGGAGATACCTTGCAGACACCATTGGTGAAAGGAGAAGTATTGGAACAGGGCCACTTCCGTGTGCAAAAACATCTCACATCCAGCCTTTTTGCTCCTGAACAGGTCATAGTACATTGATGCTTAACCTATGGAGGGGAAATAGAAGTCATTGAAATGGTTCAATCACAAGTTTACCAGCATTGCTCAAGTACAAGAAATATCTGTACATTGGTTTGGCCAATACCTTGATTCCCTACTTAGCTTCATTCCAAATAAGATACAAATGAGGCACAAGAAAGATTTGTGGATACATGTCACACATTTTCAGTCTGCAGTATCTTTTGTAGTTATGCTCACTTCACATCAGAACAACACTGCAAATATTCTATCTGTTTTACAGACTGAGCAATAACTAAGATTTGACCATATTGACCAGAGCGAAGCAGGAAGAGAAATCCAGCCCAAAATTGCCTGTAGAGCAATTGAAAAGATTGCAAACATGGACAGAAGAAATCAGCAAGACTACCCCAGCCTGTTCCTGCCAAAAATGCAAAGAAAAGCAGTGCAAAGATTAATAAAAGCTTGCTCCAAAACAAATGCCAGGCCATTCCTACCAAAAGTGCAACCAAAAACAATTACAGAACACAAAAGAAAGCAAGGAAACCTCAGCTCCCTACCTTTCCAAACTCAAAAGGTCCAAATCCCTCAGCAAAAAAACGTCCAGAATGTCTCCAAAACATGATGAAAAAACCACTCTAACTCCTCCCACCCTCCACAAACTACAGGGGGGCACAATGCATCCTGGGTATACTTTTTTGCAAGGCACTATGAAAAATTTGTTATCCAAGTCAACCCTATTCCCAGAAATTTCCATTCACTACCTGAATTATTCATTATCAGGGGCATTCGTTATCCGAGGTACTGCTGAATTGCCATTTTAACTGTATTCCATCTTGGCTTTGGATCTTGCAACATTGTATAGATAGAGCTGCACATGTGTTCAAATTTCATTTGAACATATCCACTAAATATTGAATAGTGATTCTATCTCAGTAGAAATTTTTGCATGTAGTTTTAGGTAATCTGTGATTGATTTTTCCTTCTTGTTCTGAAATATGGTAGCCCAATGCGGTTTTATTTAAAATTATTGCCATGGTAATTAGTGAGATGTTAAACAGCAGTGGTGACAATATTTAAATATTCCACTGTTTATGCTAAATTCACCAACTTCTCCCCATAAGCCATAGAGACAGTTTTACATTTTTCCATGTTTTTTCTTGAGGAACTTTGAATACTTTTAATAATCCTAAACATTTGGGGGCAGATACTAATCCGGCTGTGTGGCAATGAGTCAAATGTCTTTTTATACATTCGTCTATCTAGGCCATGTTAAGATTTGTTTTTCATCTTTTTGCATTCTTTAGTATAATTTTATCAACAAGTGGCTGATATTTTGCACCTCTTGGCTTTTTTAAGTCCCCTTTCTGGAATGCACATGGACCAGATGAATTTTGGTTAAAGCATTTAACAAGTCTCCATCAATGTAATTCAAAAATAATAGAAAGTACTTTTTCATCCAGAGGATCACTGGTCTGTGGAACTCCCTGCCAGAAGAAGTGGTGACAGCTCTCAGCCTTGACAGCTTTAAGAAAGGATTAGACCAGTTCATGGAGAACAAGGGTCTCAATGATTAACTTTCTGGTACAGTGGTTTAAATATATGTGGGCAGACCTCTCCTTAACTGAGCGAGAATCGGAACAAGGACACCAGGCTTCAGACCTCAAGAAATAAAAGCCTTAGAGACGTTATAGTTTGTTTTGCTAGCTTTTTTAAAAAAGGAGGAAATACTGAAATTTGCAAGAACTTTAATAAAATGACAAATATTTCAGGACTAATCACTGGAAACATTTTTTTTTGCTTTTTCAAGTGTTTATTGTGATTATATTTACACAATGAGCATGCATCAATAAAAATCAAGGCAGGGGGAAAGATATTGGTACAGTGTTACGATTATAGTCAATGTCTTCACATTTGAAAGTTTTCAGAGGAAAAAGGAAACTATATTTCAGTTCAAAAGTCAACCAGTATCTATATGGTTACTCCCCACTAGTCTAACTTTGTGGATTTTTATGATTTATTGCCACCTCCTCTTTTACACTGTCTTTAGTATCTCATGGCTTGTTATATTGTTTATTTTGATCACAATTCTCCCACGAATTTCACTTGTCTAGTCTCTTATTGTACCACTCATAAAATAGTTGCCAAGTTTGTGCATAAACGTTTTCTTCTTTGTTATGTATTGCATTTGTCAATTTATTCATCTCTGCACAGTCTAAAATTTTGGAGATTATTTCTTCATCCTTGGGAGATGTTTTCAGTTTCCACTTTTGGGCCCAAGCTAACCTTGCTGCTGTTAATATATGTATTATTAGATAATTTATTTCTTTGGGATGTTCACCAGTAGTCAGTCCTAATAGAAAATATTGTGGCTTAAAGCTTATTGTTCTGTTTGTTATTTCCTGTAGCCATTTATATATTTTGATCCAATATTTTTTTGCTTTTTTACAAGTCCACCAGCAGTGGAAGAAGGTTCCCTTCTTTTCTTTACATTTCCAGAACTTATCAGATATTTGTTGATTGATTTTGTGTAGCCGCTCAGGAGTTATGAACCATCTATGGAACATCTTTAATAGAATTTCTTTATAAGATGCAGCTATGGTTGCTTTGTAATTAATCTTCCATAACTTTCCCCACTGCTCTAGATTTATTTCCTGACGGATGTTTCTCGCCCATTTAATCATAACATCTTTTACTTCCTCATCCTTTAACTCCCAATCTAACATAAATGTATATAGCTTGCTGATGACTTTAGCCTCCGTGCCCAATAGTAACTTATCAAGTTCTGATTCATGATTTTCTATCCCAATTTCCTTTCCATCTAGTTTATATCTCACATTAATTTGGTGATACGGCAACCATGATTTAATGGTTCCTGATGTGTGTAGTTGGTCATATGATTTTAACTGTCCTTTACCATCTAATAGGTGTTTATATGTGGGTAGTGTTCCTCGTTCTATTAAGTTGGGATGCATAGTTGCTTCTAGTGGCGAAAACCATCTAGGTATTTTCCTATAATATTTCCTTTTAATCCCTTTCCAACTTTGAGCGAGGGAACTCCTAATAAAGTGACTATTGAAGATCTTATTTTCTGCTCCCCTATGCCATAAATAAAAATGCCAACCCCTCTGAAGGTTAAAACCCTCTAGAGTTAATAATCTATTGTCTCTCAGCAAGATCCAGGCCTTTAGCAAAGTCAATACACACGCTTGGTGGTAAAGGTGCCAGTTAGGTACTCCCCAGCCTCCTTTGTCCTTTGACTCCTGCATTGATTTGAGTTTGATCCTTGGTTTCTTCCCCGTCCAAATAAATTTATTTGTCATTTTGTTCAATTCTTCAAAAAATTTCCACCCTAAATTAATAGGGAGAGTTTGAAATAAGAAAAGTAATTTTGGAAGCACGTTCATCTTTACTGTGGCTATTCTTCCAAAAGTTGACAAGTGTAGTCTATCCCATTTTTTAAAATCCTCTTTTATTTGATTTAGTAGGCTATTATAATTGTCCTCTTTCAAAGATATACATCTCGACGTCAATTGGATTCCTAAATATCTAATTTTCTTTATTATCTTTATTCCTGTTCTTTCTTCCAGTTGATATTTACGTTGGCTTGTAATGTTTTTTGTGATAAATTTGGTCTTATCTCTGTTTATCCTCAAGCCCACCACCATTCTGAATTTTTCAATTTCTTCAATCATTTTAGGTGCTGATTCAATGGGATTTTCTAGAATAAATGCCAAATCGTCAGCAAATGCTTGGATCTTATATTTCTCCTTCTTGATTTTTAACCCTGTTATTTCTTTATTCCCCCTTATTTGTCTATTTAAAATTTCTATAACCAATATGAATAATAACGGGATAAAGGGCATCCCTGTCTTGTTCCCTGGCATATCTGGATTTCCCTTGTAAGCTCTCCATTAATTACTATTCTTGCCCTTTGTTTAGAATATATTGCCCGAACTAATCTTGTAAATTTCTCTCCGAATTCCATCATTTGTAGTTGGTTGAGCAAAAAATCCCAATTTACGTTGTCGAAAGCTTTTTGCGCATCTAGAAAAAGTATTGCCATCTCTTTATCTGAGCGGGCTTCATAATACTCCAAGACATCTAAAATTAACTGTATATTGTTTCTTATTTGTCTTCCAGGTAGGAAACCATTCTGGTCCTGATGTATAAAGTCAATTAGAAATTTTCTAAACCGGTTTGCTAAGATAGTTACAAATATCTTATAATCACAGTTTAGCAAAGAGATCGGCCTATAATTCTCTATCAAGGAGGTATCCGAATTTTCTTTAGGAATAATAGTTATCGTTGCTTCTTCCCATGAGCGGGGTGTTTTAGCTTTATTCAGTATTTCATTATAAGTTCTCAACATTGGACCTAATATTACTTCTCTAATACATTTGTAAATTTCAGTTGGGAGACCATCCGGGCCTGGTGCCTTGCCTATCTTTTGTTTATTCAATGCTTCTTGTAACTCTTCAATTATTATTTCACGATTTAAGATTTCCTTTATTTCCTTAGTTGCTTTAGGGATATTTGCTTGGTTCAAATATTGAGTTATATCCTTTATGTCTATTCCTTTGGATTTGTATAAATTTGAGTAAAATTCTGAGACGATTTCTCGCAATCGTTCTTTCTCCTGACATAGATTACCCATTTTGTCTCTAAGTGCTCTAATGTATCCTGTATCCTTTTTCTTCTTTATTTTGTATGCTAACCATTTCCCCGGCTTATTTGCATTATCAAAATAATTTTGTTGATTCATTACAGGTTACAAACCCGCTGGTAGTGGATGCTTGAGGGCTGCTCCTCTCCCTTATTGCCTACTTATTTCTGCTTTTCTTTTCCTTGTTTATTTTAACCTGCACACCAAGTTTTACTTTCTCCTTCATTTTAATCCCTCCTTGGCTCAGGGGTTTTTTTAGAGAGGTTTAACTGCCACTCATTTGGACATTTTATCTGGACTGCCGAGGATTGTGCCGCACCCTGAGGAAAATATTATGGGGAGGAAGAAGAAAAGACAGAGGACTCCCTCAAATTCCCCAGTCAAGAGCTCAAAGCAACTTCGTCTAGACGACATAATGGACCTGACTGCAACAGAAAATGTAAGTGACTTAGCCAAATATACTACATCAAATAAATTCTCAGTGCTGGCCGAAGAACCACCGGCTGCACTCCCCCAGAGGAACTCTGAGAATATGATACAGGAATTGCCGGCTCCTTCTGCCTTAAAAGCAACTAGATCAGCCCTAGAGGATAATCAATGTCTTTTAGAGAGAGAATCTCCAGAGGTACTGTCAGGAGAAAGACAAACTATAGTGGGCACAGAACAGCCAGCGGTGGCTGATCAACAGATATGGGAGCAGTTGGGGGAACATTGTATAATAACTGGGAAAACAGTCCTGGCTATATTTGGAAAACTCCAGCATATTTCTGACCAGCTTGCTATCCTTTAGAAGGCTCTAACACAAAAGGAAAATGAATCCCCATATCAACATTCACCATCCCCACACCTGACTCAGGAGAAAGGCAAGGAGTTTAATCCAGGAGGGCACAGAAGGATGGGGAAACCCTCAGTAATAAACCCAGCTAATGCCCCCGTCTCCCAACGCCTGATAGTGAGCCAAATAATTTTAGAAGTCACAGATAACTACACAAACAAAGGAAAATGGGTGAACAGAAAGAAGGTGTTAAATTCACTGAGTAAACTGCTACGAACAGAAGTGAATCAAATTGACCTGAAAAATCTAGTAAACCTACCGGCCCCACACTATAAGACGAGACTTCAATTGGACTTCCATAAACCAATGATTCCCCTTATGTTGTTCAGGATGAAAGGATTTTTGAACACCTTCTCAATAGCAACTAAGAGAGTTTTCTCCAATGTGGATATAGCTACAAGTCCTTCTCAGTGCGGCCTTGAGGAACTTTCTGTTTTGCCCACTCCCTCACTGACTACAAGGACAGCACAATCTGACCGACTGCCAAGACAAGATTTATCTGAGAGACCTCCTGGGAGGCAAGCACAAGACTTTCATCAAATGACAGCTGTGACTAACCCGGGGCCTTGTGAACAAGGTGCCGTAGAAAAGTTGGAGGCTCTGACAAAGTGCTTAGAAAACTCCCTTGATAATCTTAAGAGAAAGTCAAACCAAGATCCAGAAGGGCTAACCCAGAAAACCCGGTGTCAGGCTTTCAGGGAGCCAACCGTGGTTCAGGAACCAACGCCTAATCAGCAGCCTGACCCCAAAAGTGCTTCCAACCTATGCATAAACCATGTCCAGAAGGCAAACGAGAAAGAGGATAGTGAAGTCTCTGGGAAAGACTTACTTCTTCAGCTGGACATTGATGGTGATGAACTGAAGGGGGAAGCTACCACTGCCTTTAAAGCTCTGCCTAGGGTGGAACAGATGGAGATTATCACCAATCTGGACAAGGTGAGGGCTGAACTAATTGGTAACATGGATCCAAACATATCATCACCAGCCCACTACGCAGAGGATGAAAGTAAGTGGTCTAATCTTAGGCCAGCACCGGAAGCCCACCTTCTACATGCTACATCCCAAACACCTCTTTGTTCCCAGCGCTGCATGCCAGTGGAAGTCCACCACCATAGCACCCATGAGAAGGAAGGAGAGCCAGGAACCCATATGAGAGGGCCAGTTTCAATGGGGTCTGACCCCACAGATATATCAACCACCCACTTACTGTCTCCAAATATGGACTTACCCGCCAGACCCCAAAATGGGGATTGCATGGAACCAACAAAATCATTGTTCAAATGCGCCCAGGATCAGGGATCCATCAAGGATACCCAGTCTGACAACAAGCTTGCAATTAGGGATGACAGTAAACTCGCCCAGGCATTAATTTCCTCTCAGTTGTGTGATACAGATAATCACAGAAAGAACAAGGATATACGGCCAGCTCAGGCTACACAGAGGAATGATATTTTATTTATAACTATTTTAAATTGTTTTAATTCTTTGATTGTAAGCCGCCCAGAGACCTTTGGGTAGTGGGTGGCATATAAGTTGAATAAATAAATAAAAATAAATAAATAAAAATAAATAAATAAAAAGAACTGACTCATTGGAGCCCACTTTAGAACACAACCTACCTCTCCAGTAGCAATCATCTCATGGAACATTGCAGGCTGGAAGACTAAAGTAGCAGATGAAGACTTTCTGATCTACTTGAAAGGATTTGATATCCTCCTACTGCAAGAGACATGGCTGCAGGAACAATCACAGCTACAGATCCCAGGTTTCAAAGCATTCTCCCTTTCTGCACATAAACTCAAGGCCAAAGGGCGCCCACAGGCTGGTATAGCCACATTGGTAGCTACTAACTCAAATTTAAATCCTGAATTAATAGCTACATCTGATCTGAATTGCAACAACTGTAATTTTTTAGCTATTAAGATAATTTTGGAGGGAAGAGGTATTTTAATAATTAATGTTTATATGCCCCCATACTCTACCCAGCCCATCTTAGATCAGCAGTGGGATCTTCTGGCAATCTTCTTAGGCAAGTTAGAGGTCCAATTCCCCAACACAGACTTCATAATCGGGGGAGATTTCAATGCCAGAGTAGCCAGTGACATGGACATATTTTATATGACCCCAGAAATAGATCTAGACTCTTCAATGCTATTACCATTCAATCATAAGCGATGTTCTAAGGATAAGAGCATAAATGCAGCAGGGCATAATATGGCAAGATTCTGTATCCAACATAATTGCATATGGTTGAACGGCTTAACAGAATATCCCAATTCAGGAGATTTCACCTTCTCTTCTATTAGAGGAGCTAGTGTTATAGACTACATCATGGTGTCCCTACCCCTGAAACCCTTTGTGGCTGAATTCACGGTAGGGGATAACATTTGTAGTGATCACTTCCCATTGTTACTTACGTTGAACTTGAAAACTGAGGGTAAATCAATGCTGATAAGACGAAACCAAAATTCGGAGGTACTCAATAAGATAAGATGGAATGCAACAACAAAACTTAAACTGGCCCAGCTACTAAAATCTAAAACACTTCTTGACCTTAAATCCTCCATTACGACCTCTAATGATCCTAGGGATGTAATTGGAGCCTACAAAGGATTGACAGCACTCTTATCTAAGACACTAAGCTATAATCCAACTTTAGAGCAATGCAGGACAAACCATATCAAACAAGACTGGTTTGACCGTGAGTGTATAGAACAGAAAATTATTTTAAGGAAGATCTACAAGCATTATAAGGACCAGGAGCTAGCATATATACCAAAGGAATTCTATGAAACAAAGAATCAGTTAAAATTGCTGTACAAGGCCAAAAGGCAAGCCTTCATCCATAACCAATGGAATCAATTATTCACAGCAATATCCCTTAAAAAATCCAAACAATTTTGGGACATAGTGAACAACACAAACAGAAATAATTATTTGGACCCAGCCAACATTGAACCCAATATTTGGTGCAGACATTTTTCATCTCTGTTCCATAATGGAGGTAACTCCAGCAGTGCCAGCGAGGAAACCATGCCTAAGGGTCTTCCAGAATGGCCCCCAGTCACTCTTGCAGAGATAAAAGAACTAATCTCCCAGTTAAAACTGGGCAAATCACCAGGGGCTGATATAATACCCCCAGAGATACTGAAGTTTGATGCTGACTGGTGGATGGCACCGTTGGCTGCCCTTTTCACCATGGTAGACAAATCTGGCTTGATACCAGAAGCCTGGACCAATGCAATAGTTGTCCCAATTTACAAAGCAGGTGACCCCTTAAACCCAGGTAATTATAGACCAATTAGTCTCCTATCCGTCATTGGAAAACTTTATACAAAACATCTTTTAAACAAACTAACTGACTGGGAGGAGCAGACATCAGTAATTGGACCAGAACAAGCAGGTTTTAGGAAGGGGAAATCCACTCTTGATCATTGCTTTACCCTAGCACATCTGGTAAACAAATATGTAACTCAGGCTAAATCTAAATTATATGTGACCTTCTTAGACCTGAAAGGGGCTTTTGACTCAGTGGACCGTGAGAAATTGTGGGACAAATTAGCCAACCTCCCAATTGACAGAAGATTAATATTTCTTATTAGGAGATTGCATTTGGCAACCTCCTGCCAAATTAAATGCTCTAACTCAGGGATCCTAACTGAGAGAATAACTACCAACAAAGGTGTTAAACAGGGTTGTTTACTAGCCCCTTCCCTGTTTAACTTGTTCCTCAAGGTTTTAGCCCCACTATTGTTGGAAACTGAAGGACAGCCCCCTAAAATTGGCTCCACTCCAGTCCCTCTACTTCTGTACGCGGATGATGCCGTGATCTTGTCTCGTACCAGACCTGGCCTAAAACGTTTGATGTATAAATGCCTTGAGTTCCTAGGTAACAACAACTTACAACTTAACTACGATAAGTCTAAAATTGTTGTATTTGCTAAATCTTGGAAATTGTACAGGTGGATCTTTGCTGGAAGAAAGATTGAACAGGTTAAGTATTTCAAATATTTGGGTATCATGTTTCACTACAAACAGTCCTGGGTGCTCCAACGCAAAGTGGCAATACAACGGGCCAAAGGCACCACCCAGGCAGTTTGCAGATTTTTCTATAATACAGGAAACAGATATGTACCCTCCACACTAAAAGTGTTTAATGCAAAGATTGTACCTCAGTTGTTGTACGGTATACCATTATGGATCAAGGCTTGGGACCATTCGCTAGAACAAGTGCAATCTATGTTCCTACGGAAGATCTTGGAAGTACCAACATGTGTACCATATGCGGCTCTTTGTTTAGAAACAGGCCAAAATATGGTAGCAACTCAGGCATGGTTGAGAGCAATCAAATACTGGTTAAAGATCCACTACAACTTTAAAGAGGGTAGCTTCATACACCAAATTCTCCAAGAACAGGTCAGGGCACAAGAACTTGACTACATTGAAAAGAAAATTTCAAAAATAGGTCTATCATTAGAACAACTTGGCTCTCTGCCCCAAAAAGAAGCATTTCATGTAATTAAATGCAGACTACTAGATATTGAATTCCAGGATCTCCTGAGTTCAGCAAATAAGACTTGCTCACCCTTAAATCACTTAAATCAAATCAGGCAAGGCCAGAGTGCTAGATATCTTCATTTACTGCAGTCACCACAAAAACGCAGAGCTTATTCTCTGGCTAGATTTAATGTAATGCCTTCAGCACTATTAGCAGGTAGGTTCCAAGGCATTCCGTATAACAAGAGGAATTGCTCGTGCGAGTTGGGAGGAATTGAATCGCTGGCACACATGTGTTTGTACTGCCCTCGCTACTCAGTACCCCGTATGCAATATCTGGGCCCAATATTATCTAGGGTGAAGGGATGGCCAGATGCAGGAATAATGCAATTAATGCTAAATGATCAAGTGGAAGACAGGGTGAAGAAAGTAGCGGGCTTTATGGCATACATAGTGAATCATGCTGAAACTCTACAGCCTGTATCAATACTCCCACTCTGAGCTATGTTTGAATGTCAGTTGCAATCATTGACTTGGTTATTGCCAGAAAACCTAAATTAGGTTTTATATATGTGTTTTATTTATATATGTGTCTTATTTATGCCATTAAAGGTTTGTTTGATTGATTGATTGAATAATTTTGTTTACACTTTTTAATCTGTTTGGCTAGATCTTCTGCTTCCAGTATATGTATTTGGTGTTTTACTAGATTTAATTCCTTTTTTATTCTTGATCTCTGTTCACATTTTCCTATTAACTGCTTTTCTAACTTACCAAGTTTTGATTTTAGTTCTCTAAATCTCGCTTTCTTGTCTTTGCTTTTTTTGCCACATAGGCAATTATGTTACCCCTGAGGACTGCTTTAGCTGTGTCCCATAACGTTTGCAGTTCTATGTCTGCAGTGTTGTTCTCCTTTAAAAAATATTCCATCTCTGTATTTAATTTATGTTCGAACTCTTTATCTGTCAATATTTCCCTATCAAAGAACCATCTGCCCGGCCTCTTTTTCTGTATTGTCCAAGATATTGTTATTGGATTGTGGTCAGCATAAGTATTGGGTTCAATGTTGACCTCCAAAATTTCTTTCCTTAGGTCAGTCGTTGCCCACACCATATCAATCCTAGACCACGATTTCTGTGCCATCGAGTAAAAGGTATATTGTTTTTCCTCAGCATGTTTTTCCCTCCAAACATCAGCTAAGCATAGCTCATCTGCCCATTGGAAAAAATTTTTTGGCAACGTCCTTTTATTACCTTTCTTTTTATTTTTCCCAGCCATATAATCTCTTTGTTTACATACCACTGCATTAAAATCACCCAGGAGGAGAATATGTTCATATTTTCTTATTACTTCCTCATTATATAAATTTTGATAGAAAGTTCTTTGATTTATATTCGGTGCATATATTGCCACTAAGTGTATTACTCTAAATTCTTTTTTAAGTTCCACCATTAAAATTCTTCCCTCTGAATCTGCCTTAATAAATTTTGCCTCTATTCTTGGTTGAACGTACAACGCCAGCCCTCTTTTTTTTCTTATCTGAGTCCGCAGAGTAGAATAGATTCCCTAGCTTCGGACATTCCAGTAATTTGTAATCTTTCTTTTTAATGTGCGTCTCCTGGATACAGATGATGTCGGCATTTTCCTCTTTTAATTTATTAAGTATTTTCCTTCTCTTCTCCGGTATATTCAATCATTTAACATTTATTGAAAATATATTAGTTTTCATTGTATATATTTTCCTTAATCAATCTGCAAGTTTAGGCTCTTTTCTTTTTCCTTGTATTAATTTGAGATTCAGTCCCTGCTCTTGCCTCCTGGTCTAAATTTACCTCTACTTTTTTATAACGTTGTCTCTGATGTTTATTACCGTAATTGCCTATATTATCTTCATCTAGTTCGGTCGCATGGTCTCTCTCATTTTCTTTAAAATTTTGTTTGTAGAACTTTCTTGCTTCCTGTATTGTCTCTAGTCTTATATTTTTTGCCTGCCAATTAACTATCATGCCCTCCGGGAGCAACCATCTGAATCTTTATATTATCTTTATTAAGTTCTTCAGTTAAAATCCTATAATTCTTTCTTATCTCTCTTATTCATCGTGGGGTTTCTTTTAGGGACACTACCTCTTTCCCTAAGATTGTCAAGGGTTCTTCACTCATTACCCTCATCACCGTTTCTTTCATTTCTCGCCTTACAAATGTTACTCTTACATCTCTTGGCAACTTATTCATTTTTGCAAACCTTGAATTAATCCTATGTATGAATTCTATCTCATTTTCAAGTTCTTTCACTCCCAAACCCAATGGGAAATTTGCAAGAAGCTTTAATAAAATGACAAATATTTCAGGACTAATCACTGGAAACATTTTGATGCTGAAGAGAACTCCGTCTAGACTCTAGAGGAAGAAGTAGTGAAATACAGATGGAGATTTCACTTTTGCTTAGAAGTTATCTCAGAGGGAATTCCTTTATCAGCTACCAATAAAATAGAAATCAAAGATCTCCTGCAGAAGCTAAAAATAGCTCTCTATAAAGATACAGACTCTGAGCCTCCCAAAGCAGCTGAGGAGTACAGAATGGCAAAATCAAGTACAAATAAAGACTATACTCAAGGCCAATCAGAAGAGGAGTCATTGGAGCAGCAAACCCAATGCACACGCCAGAGAAAGATGAACTGAAGAGGAAAGGCAGAGGGAAAGAAGAAGTAGAAAAGAGGAAATCAATGAGGCTTTGACATGAGATCAAGGGAAGTGATAGGACCACTCTATTCTAATCTGGTCAGACCCCACCTGGAGTACTGTTTCCACTTCTGTGCACCTCAATTTAAAAATGATGTTGACAATCTTGAGCAGGTCCAGAGGAGGGCAACTAAGATGACTGAGAGTCTGGAAGAAATGTCTTGCGGGGAACGGCTTAGGGAGCTGGGAATGTTTAGCCGTACAAAAAGAAGGCTGAGAGGGGATATGATAGCTATGTTTATATATTTGAAAGGATATCACATTGAAGAAGGGACTGGTTTGTTTTCCATGGCTTCAGAAACTGGGATGCAGGGCAATGGTCTCAAACTACAGGATAATAGATTCAATTAGGAAGAATTTAATGACAGAGCTGTTCGGCAGTGGAATATGCTGCCAGTCTCCTTCTTTGGAGGTTTTTAAGCAGAGGATTATATGATCCCTCTAATACTCTAATACCCTGGTCTGAGGTCTCACACAGAGTTTAATTTACAGTGGACCCTCGTATAACGGAGGGTCTGTACAATGAAAAACCCGTACAACGAAAAAAAAATCCGCCCCCCCCCCCCCGCCACCTCCGTCCACCACCTGCGGCCACCCGGGAAGAGGACTGGGGTGGTCGGGGAAAGGGGAGGGGAGGGGAGGGGGCGGCAGAAACGGAGGGGGGCGAGCCAGGGAGGGGTGCCCTTACCTGGCACCTGCGCTTGCCACCGCCGCGGATGCTGAGGTTCCTCCCGGTGGCGGCGGCGGCGGCTCCCGGGGCGGCCCCGCGAGGCCGGTGACGGGAGCCGCTTGCGGCGGAGGCAGCAAGGCGGCGGCGGTGGCGGCAGTGGCGGCTCCCAGGACAGCCCCGCGAGGCCGGTGATGGGAGCCGCTTCCGGCGGGGGCAGCAAGGCGGCGGTGGCGGCAGTGGCGGCTCCCAGGACGGCCCCGCGAGGCCGGTGATGGGAGCCGCTTCCGGCGGGGGCAGCAAGGCGGCGGCGGCGGCGGCGGCTCCCGGGACGGCCCCACGAGGCCAGTGACGGGGGCCGCCGCTGCTGCCTGTGGAGCCCAACAACCCGAGATCCCCGCGCCGGTGGAGAAGGAAGATGAGTGGCCGCGGGGCCGCAACATCCAAAGGAGCAGGCCACACCGCGGCCACGCCGGGAGCAGTAAAAAAGACGGCAGGGAAGTCTGAGTTCGAGGGAAAGGGAGAGTGGTGGGGGGCAAATTAAATCTGTTTTCAATGCATTCCTATGGGAAATTTCAATTTGTATAACGTAAAATTTGTATAACGTAATTTATTTTGGAACGAATTAATTACCTTATACAAGGTACTACTGTACTTTGAATTCCCCCCTGCCACCCCTGCACCAGAAATAGGCAGTAGAGTAGGACAGGATTTAGCGAGGGCTGTGCAGAAGGTAGGAGAGCAAGGCAAGACTGCATAGTTTAGGAAAAGCAAAAGCAAAGTGTTCTGCTTATATATCACCCCATACCACTTCAAGTGGTCTCTGGGCAGTTTACAGTTTAATTACAGTATGCAGCTAATTATATTAACTCTAAATGTCTGGGGAGTTGGAGATCCAGTACAAAGGGCACATTTACATAGGGTTATTAAAGAGTATAGCCCATCAATATATTTTCACAAGAAACACATTAAGCAACCTGTAAAGATGTTACTATCCCTGGTGAGGAATGGGAAAGAAAATATGCTGCTAAGGGGGTAGCAAAAGGGAGGGGAGCAGGTATATTGCTTCATGCTAATCTAGAACTTAAAATACACAAACAGCTTTATGATCCTAAAGGTCAAAATATTTTAAATGGTATTTTCAACAATGCAAAGCCACTTGCATTAGCCTCAATAGATGCACCCAACACAACCAACTCCCCTTTCTTCATAAGGTATTTAGAAAGCTAAGGAAATTTACAAACAAGGAGGCAATAATAGGAGGTGCATTTAATATGCAAGATTTAGATCCCCACATTAATTACAACAATAAAATTCCACAGGAACTAATTACAGAAAGGGAAAAGAAATACAGAAATTACAGAAAGGGAAAAGAAATATAACTCTTTTGTTAAAATAACTCAACTATTTAAGTTATGCGAGTATACATGATACATGGTCAGAATTCAACCCAGGAGATAACATCCATTCTTATGACTCCTCAACACATGGGGTGTTCTCCCGATTAGATACAATTTTAGTCAGTAAGTGACTGTTGCAAAACATAACAGAAACAAAACTAGGGATGATCAAAGTGGCAGATAATGCACCTTTAAAAGTGACATCTAATCTAAATAAACAACAAAAGGAAGACTTTCACCTAGCATTATTACCATCTCCAATACATGAGCAAAACATCCACAAAAGGTTTGAAACTCAATTTTGAAGAGAATGCAGACCCTTCAATCTCAAATACTACCAGATGGGAAGCAATGAAAGTGGTACTCCGTGGCATATGTCTAAATGAATTATCAGTGATTAAGAAAATGAAAAATAAGAAAAGAAGTAAGCTAGAATCATAAATAGCTTCCCTGACATCAAAATACAAAGAGAGTGGCTCAAAAACTCTGTGGTTAAATTTAGATAGAAAAAAAGGGGGGGAATTAAAATGCATTAGACATTAATAGAACAATGACAGGGATGTTACATCTCCAACAAAAGTACAGTGGTACCTTGGTTTAAGTAACTAATATCTTCTCGGGGACATTTTTATTGTGTAAAATTCTTAAACCAAAACACGATTCCCCATAGGAATGCAATGAAAACCAATTAATTTGTTCCAGAGGTCAAATCAAATCAAAACTTTATTGTTTATGACCATAGGCCTTTACAAATACACAATGCATAGAACCAAAAAGATTGCAGCATTTAAAAATCAGTTTTAAAAACACTAAACATGATTTAAAAGTATTAGCAACAGCTCCCACTGAACTAGGGACCTTTATGTTGGGAGGCACTTGACTCCTTGAGAAACCCAGACCTTAACTTCTTAGCTGCCAATGCAAAGAGTGCTACATTATAAGTAACGAATGGCTGGTTGTCAATGAGCAACCTTACTACTGTTTCTTCATGGGTACAATTAGGGAAGAACCGGTTGCTTACCTGTAATGGTGGTTCTTCGAGTGTCCTCCGTGAATCCACACCATTGGGTTCTCAGACGCGACACGGACGATGGCACCGGAAACACTTCTAAGCAAGGAAGCAGAATCATTAGTCTCCGCCCCACCACCCATGCTCCCTTGCGTTCCCGCCTAATCGCCCCAGTTCCCTCTACACACCGTCAT
This sequence comes from Phrynocephalus forsythii, assembly GCA_029282475.1. NCBI lineage: Eukaryota > Metazoa > Chordata > Lepidosauria > Squamata > Agamidae > Phrynocephalus > Phrynocephalus forsythii. The sequence goes on along the minus strand of JAPFRF010000005.1, from coordinate 2,938,669 downwards.
GAGGAATAAACCCCAGAGGACGGACGTGATGAGAGGGGAGGCGGGCAGGTTGGTGTGGATTCACGGAGGACACTCGAAGAACCACCATTACAGGTAAGCAACCGGTTCTTCTCCATCGTGTCCTCCGTGAATCCACACCATTGTGTTGAGTACCAAGCTACCTGAACGGAGGAGGGGAGTCACGGCAATACAGTAGAAAGCACGGCCCTGCCGAAGGAGGCAGCAGATTTTGCCCTGGTGTCAAGACGGTAATGACGGACAAACGTAGAGGGCTGAGACCACGTGGCTGCTCTACAGATGTCATCCAGAGGGACACCACGAAGGAAGGCCGTGGAGGAGGCGACGGCTCTGGTAGAGTGAGCTCTGACTCCTGTCGGGAGCGGATGTTTGGAAAGGTCGTAACAAAGTTTAATAGTGGTAACAATCCACTTAGAAAAACGCTGAGAAGAAACAGGTGACCCGTTGAACCTCGGGTTATAAGCAATAAACAGACGAGGGGTATTCCTAAGGGAGGCAGTCCTGGAGACATAAAAGGCCAAAGCCCTTCGGACATCCAAAGAATGGAGGTCCCGTTCGACAGCGGAGGAAGGGGAAGGAAAAAAGACAGGCAAGGTTATTGGCTGGGATAAGTGAAATGGAGAGACAACCTTGGGGAGAAAGGAAATGTCAGGATATGCAACCACCTTGTCCGGGTAGAACTGAAGGAAAGGTCAGTCATGCCGTAGGGCACAAAGTTCAGAGGCTCTCCTGGCCAACGTGATGGCGACCAAAAACGCGACCTTCAAAGTAAGCAGGCGCAAAGGTGCTGTGGCCAAAGGCTTGAAGGGTGGCCGTGTCAAAGCCTGTAGAACTAGACTAAGGGACCATTGAGGAGTCAGTGGACGTCTGTCCGGATAGGTGTTCTGGAGACCCTTCATGAATAACTTCAGGCGAGGGTGTCTAAAGAAGGCAGCAGCAGGTGATTCGGGAGACTGGTGGGCCACAATGGCAGAAAGATAGACTCGGAGCGAAGCCATGGAAAGGCCAGATTGTTTTAGGTGGAGTAGAAATTGGAGCACCACCAGAAGAGGGGGGTTGATATGAGGATAGGAATGGAGAGCGGTGAAGGCTTGGAAACACTTCCATTTGAGAATGTAGTTCCGACGGGTGGAGGGCTTTCGTGCAGCTTGGCAAATATCAGAGATTAGGGCCGAATCCTCCAAGCCGTGAGATTCAGCTGGGAAAGGTCCGGGTGAAGTACTCGACCGTTGTCCCTGGATAAGAGGGTGGCGAACAGGGGTAGAGAAAGATGGTCCTGGGCCATCTGGAGGAGTGTGCCAAACCAAGGCTGACGAGGCCACCAGGGGGGGATGAGGATGGCATTGGCTCTGTCGTGACGAAGCTTCACCAGAGTCCTGTGGAGGAGAGGAATTGGGGGAAAGAGGTACAGCAGATGGCGAGACCAGCGGAACATGAAAGCATCCCCTAAGGATCGGCTGCCCACACCAGCCCTGGAGCAGAAACGGTCGCACTTTGCATTCGCTTCCGTGGCAAAAAGGTCGATGGAGGGAGCACCCCATCTCCAAACCAACAGCCGGAAGACCGACTGATGGAGTTCCCATTCGTGGGAAATCGAGGTCCTGTGGCTGAGGCTGTCCGCCAAATCGTTGTCGTCTCCCGAAAGATGGATCGCCATCGGGAAGATTTGGTGGAGAAAGCACCAATCCCACATGTCGATTGAGAGTTGCAGAAGAGAAGGGGAGTGAGTACCCCCCTGTTTGTTCAGGTAATACATAGCCGTGGTATTGTCCGTGGCTATTAGAACAACCTGGCCCCAAATGAGAGGAAGGAAAGCCTTTAGAGCTCTGAATATAGCTAGAAGCTCCAGTTTGTTGATATGCCTGGTAGATTCCCAGGGGGACCAGAGGCCATGTATTTGATGCGTGCCACAGAAAGCTCCCCATCCTGAAAGGCTGGCATCCGATGTTATTTGGATAGTCGGGGAGGGAGAGTGGAAGCGGCGGCCAACTAGGAGGTTGGTGGGATTGAGCCACCAACGAGTGTGTGCCCAGACTTCTTTGGAAATGAAAATGGGCTTCTGTTGAGAGTCAAGCTGTGGGTCGAATTGTGAGAGAAGGCAGAGTTGAAGAGGCCTCATGTGGAGGCGTGCGAAGGGCACTACCGAGGTGGTGGAAGACATCAGGCCGAGGATGCGTTGGACCAGCAGCGCGGGTACGTAGGCATTCGGAGGCAGGAGGCGGACCGAGGAGGTGATGTCTGCCAGTCGGGAAGGTGGTGGAAAGGCTTTCCGTTGTCGAGAGCCCAGAACTGCCCCAATGTAGTCTACTCTCTGAGAAGGGGTGAGCTTGGATTTCTCGAAGTTGACCTCGAGTCCGAGGTAGTCGAGCAGTTGTAAGGTAGAGCGGAGGTGATCGAGAGCCTGGTGGCGGGACTGGGAGACCAAGAGCCAATCGTCTATATAAGGGAAAATAACTATGCCCTGAGTACGGAGAAAGGGGGCGACCGGGGCCATACACTTGGTAAACACCCTGGGGGCAGTGGTGAGGCCAAAAGGAAGTGACAGGAATTCGAAGGCTTGACCGGCAATGAAGAAGCGGAGAAATCTGCAATGAAGTGGATGGATTGAAATATGAAAATACGCATCTCAAAGATTGATGACGGTGAACCAGTCGCCTCGCTGTAGAAGGGGAAGAATGGTCTCTAAAGTAACCATTTTGAATTTCTTTGGGGGGATATACCAGTTTACTGATCTGAGGTCCAAAATAGGTCGGAGGCCGCTGTCCTGCTTTGGCACTGTGAAGTAGGGTGAATAGTGGCCGAAAGGGACTTCCTCCGGAGGCACAGGTCGAATGGCGGCTTTTTGAAGGAGGTTGGAGATTTCGGTCCAAAGTGCTTGGGATGGCGACGTTGGTACAATGCGGCCCGTGGGTGGGAGGGAAGAGAATTCTATTTGGTACCCTTGAGAAATGATGGAGAGCACCCATCTGTCGGTGGTAATTCCGCGCCAGGCGGGGAGGAAGGGCTGCAACCTGGGGGAGTCAGAAGTCCTTGCGGCCTCGCCTATCCTGCTGTCGGGTAGAGGCACGGAACTTGGACTTTTGTTGCTTGTCCTTACCGGGGTAGGTAGTAGCAGAGGGGGGAGGGAAGGGCTGGTCTCGCTGCTGCTGTCTCTGGAAGGAGTGGGTGAAGGATCTCTTCCAAGAGGAACGAAAGGACCGGTTTTGCTTAGGGGGGAGAAGATTGAGGCGTTTCACAGTGTTTTGGCTCTTTTGATGTTCATTCATGATCTCATCTGTTTTATCGTGAAAGAGGCCTTCCCCCTTGAAAGATAGGCTGCAAATCTTATTTTTGGTCTCTTCAGACAGGCCAGTGGACCTGAGCCAAGCGTGACGGCGAAAAGCAATATCAGACCCCATGGCTTTAGTGGCAGCATCGGAAACGTGCCAACCCGACCTCATCTGTTGAGCGGCGATGGACAACGCCTCTTCAATGGCAGGCAAAGCTGGACTTCTAGCGGTGTCACCTGCGGAGTCGAGTGCGGCCTTGGCTCTATTCAGTAACGCTCGATGGTAAGCCCCCATAACCGACTGGTAGTTTGCAATCTTAAAGGAGAGAGCGGTTGTGGAGTAAAGTTGTCGAGCCATTGTGTCTATCTTCCGCCCCTCCTTGGAGGGTGGGATGGGTACTTGAGAAGATTTGGTCTGAAGCTGTGAGGCTGAGACGACCACAGAGTTCAGGGCCGGATGTTTAGTTAAGAAGGGGGCTCCTTCATCAAAAACTCTGTAGAAGCCCTCCAATTTCCTGGACTTGGAGGACGACGGGATTTTCTTAAAGGAGTCCTTGGTCATGTCAAGGATAGAGGGCAAAATGCCTAAGTGGATAGGAGACGTGGAATCCGAAGAGATTTGGTCGAACACATGGTCAGAGTACTGAGGAGTGGGATGGTGGACTGGAATATTCAGGGTCGTAGCCATCTTAGAGATAAACTCCGAATAATTGCCTATGGAATCAGCAGATGATGGGGGGCTCTCCCCTGCCACATTAGAATCAGATGTTGCAGCTCTCTCATGGTCGGAACCGTCTTGGTCGTCAGAATCCGAAGGGCAGGTGGAAGAGGAGTCCGAATTTGAGGGGTTGGTACCGGTTTGATGTCGGCTAGACACCGCTCGGGATCGTTTATGGCGACGAGGCTTCGCCGGTTCAAGAGCCAAGGAGCCTGGAGATCTCGGTTCCGAGCGTCCATCTCGCTCATACCAGGGACCAGGGGGGTGCCAGAAGGGTGCTGCGGGGTATGGTACTGGTTGGAAGCCCGGAAACATCGGGAAGCCAGAGGAATATGGTACCATAGTCGACTGGCCGGGTGGCCAGGAAGACGGTATCGGCGGTACCGAGGGCCAAGAGGGCGGTCCCGGTGGCCATCCCCAGGGTTGTGATGGGGATTTTATCGAGGTAGCAGGACGAGATCTAGCTGGGTTGGAAGGTCCTGCCTCGGTATCACAGTGCGGCTTCTTCGGGACCGGAGGAGATGAGGCGTCGGTCGCATGCTTAGACGGGCGCTTCCAGGCAGGAGACTCCGGATAGGCGCCCACTTCAGGTACCGGTGGCAAGGGTGGTACCGGGCCCTGCCAGATCGGACCTGGATAGCCATGGAAGGCTGATGGCGGCGGTGGCATGGCCATAGAGGGTTGGCTCGCCGAGTGCGGCAGGGAAGCATTCGCGAACAAGGTCGCTAGCTCCGGCCTGTGGTCCCGTTTGGTCGGGAGCGATGCCGCCACCGAAGCCGAATCTGAGGAGTCCACCAATACCGGTGATGCACTCCTACGGTTCGGGGACAAGGACGGGGACTTCCGGTGGGAAGGCGATTTGTCCCGGCGCGATTTCTTCGATACCGAAGCCTCGGTAGTAGACTTTTTTGACTTAACTTTTTTGAACGATTTCTCGACAGGATCCATCGGTACTTGAGAGGCGGGTTCCGATTCCATCTGTGGCTGCAGAGATTTCTCAAGGAGGTAGGTGTTCAGTCTGTGACTCCGATTCCTAAGGGCCTGAGAGCTGAGGCTCTTACAGTGGGTGCAGGAGCTCGGGGAATGAGTCTCTCCCAAGCAATACAGGCACTGGGAGTGACCGTCGGAAAGGGGGATTTCCCCCCTGCAACAGACACAATTTTTGAAGAGAGATCGCTGGGCCATAAAAAGGCCAGAAAGAAGGGAGAATACCATGACTCGCTAGCGAAGTGAATTCTGAACCATCCAACGTGGCGGTTAGAGGGAACTGGGGCGTTTAGGCGGGAATGCAAGGGAGCATGGGTGGTGGAGCGGAGACTAATGATTCTGCTTCCTTGCTTAGAAGTGTTTCCGGTGCCATCGTCTGCGTCGCGTCCGAGAACCCAATGGTGTGGATTCACGGAGGACACGATGGAGAACATCTGGGTTATAGGCAATAAAAATCTATCTCTAGGGTTCTTGTAGAGAGATTTGATTGCAGCCATAGACACATTTACGTTCTAAAACAGGAATTATTTTGTATTTCTCTTCAAGGTAAGCAGAGGGCATCTGTTGAAATCTAAGTTCAATGAAAACTCTGCGAAGCTGTGGAAAAGATAGTGTCTCAAAATATTGTGGCCTCATATGGTTGATCTGGATTTTGGGATACCACATTGAGAATCGAGACTCAAAAATTGTGGTCCTGTCTTGGCAAGCATCAATATAAAATATCCAGTTCCATAGTGTGTTAAAACTAGAATCATGACTAAGAACTTTTTCCATAGTGAGATCATAAATCTTTAACTTATCTTGGCACTGCTTCGCCCAGCCTTCAGTCCGTAGTTGTTCTAGCCAACAGCTCTTGGTTAATGATTGGTCGTCCAGGCCATTTAGCCTATGCCAGTATCTAAAGTAGGTGAAATCAATTATCACACCAATTCAAGGGAGCCCTAGCTCTGCTCTAAGGTGTGCAGAGGGGGTCCCAGGAGGAAGCCCCAACAACTACCTCAAAGGTTTATTCTGAATTATTTCCAAATTAGGCTTGGCACATTCTCCCCATAATTCTGCCCCATAGAGCATTTGGGCCAGAGTTTTTGTAATAAAAACCCTGAAAGCAGGGTTTATTAGCTGTTTTCCTCTGGCATAAAAGAATCTTTTAAGTTGACCAATTGTTCTAGCACTCAATATGGTGGTGGCTTTTACATGATGTTTCCAGGATATTTTCTCACTAAAATGCAGGCCCAAATATTTGAATGAATGCACCTGCTCCAGAGCATTTCCATCTAATGACCAATCATGCCTAGGGGGTTTCTTCCCAAAAACTATAATCTTGGTTTTGGTATACAATTTATAGTTAATTGTTCCATCTTACAAAGTTGTCAAAGTTTGGATAGCATTCTTTTGAGTCCAATTTTATTCAGAGATAACAGTACCAGGTCGTCTGCATAGAGCAATATTGAGATCTTACGACTACCGACAGCTGGAGGGAAAAAAGAAGAAGATGCAAACGCACTCTCTCAATGGAACAGGCTATTGAAGGCTATAAATGACAATAATAACAAATCATTCTGGGATATCGTTGCAGGTACCTTTAAACATGAGTCTCACGACCCTGCAATAATCTCGCCCCAAAAATGGGTAACCTATTTCTCTGACATTTTCTTTGATAAAGATATATCACCCAGAGAACCATTTGATTTAAACCTGACTGGATCACTGACATGGCCCCCTGTAACATCTGAGGAAGTCATGGAGCTCATCGGACACTTAAAACCTCATAAGGCTGCAGGACTTGATGCCATTCCACCAGATTTACTAATACATGAACCTGCTTGGTGGGGAGAGCTGCTGGCCCCCTTATTTACAACCATAGACCAAACGGGAATTATCCCCAGGGAGTGGCTCCATGCAACTATAGTACCAATATAAAAAAGTGACCCACATCAACCAAAAAAATTTAGACCCATCAGTTTACTTTCTGTAATAGGGAAACTGTATGCCAGACATTTGTTGAATAAACTTACTCAGTGGATAAATACAGAATTTATCCTGGGCATAGAGCAAACAGGCTTTAGAAAAGGGAGGGGCCCACTACATAACTCCTTAATCTTGGCCCACATGATAAACTGCTCCATAAGGCGGATGAATTCTAAACTTTTCGTGGCTTTTCTGGACCTAAAAGGAGCCTTTGATTCAGTGGATAGGAATATCCTATGGTCTAAATTAATCAAAATGGGCATAAATAAAAGACTTTTGTCCCTCATTATATCCCTATACTCTGCTACAACTTCACAAGTGAGATCTTCATGGGATGGGGAATTAACTCAAATATTTCCTACCAACAAAGGAGTGAAGCAGGGTTGTATTCTTGCACCTACCTTCAATCTTTTTTATAAATGATTTAGCCTCTCACTTAGAAAAGGTTGATGGCCATCCTCCAAAATTAGGGCTGCATCCTACTCCCTTATTACTTTATGAGGATGATGCAGTACTGCTCTCTCAAACCTGCATAGGTTTAAGACAGCTGCTTAACAGCTGTGTGGAGTACCTTGCCACAAACAATCTACAGTTTAACTACGATAAATCTAAGATTCTGATCTTTTCCAGATCATGGAAGAAAATGCTGTGGAAAATAAATGGACACTGTTTAGAACAAGTTAAACAATTCAAATACTTAGGTGTCCTTTTTCATTTCAAACAGTCCTGGGTGCCACAATCGAAAGCAGCTGTTAATTTAGCAAGAGTTACAGCACAGTCCACCCTACATTTTCATTACACCAAAGGTAATCAATTTGTACCTGCAGCCCTACAGGTATGGAAAACAAAGATCATCCCACAGCTGTTATATGGTATTCCAGTCTGGCAGGCAGCTATAGATTCCTCAGTGGAATAAATTCAATCCCAGATTTTTTGGGAAATCCTGGGACTCCCCAGATGTGTTCCCTACACAGCTCTATGCTTAGAGACTGGTTCTTCATTGTTGGAAACCACAGTTTGGCTGCAAATAACCAAATTTGGCTAAAAATCTATTATAATATAGATATCCATACTCTCTTATATTACCTTTTAAAAGATAGGGATCCACCATTTGGATCATCAACTTGGATTAAAAAATTGCAGACATGGGTGTTACATGTTGAGCAAATTGGTTCATTATGCGAGAAGCAAGCTTTTGGGGCCATAAAACAGGTGCTAGACATAGAACAACGGACACTGTGGAGCTTAGCCCACAGCGTATGTTCACTACTACACTGGCATATTACTTTTACACCTAGCCAGCAGGCCCCATATCTAGCATTGCTTAAATCTCCACGGAACCATAGAGCTTTTACTTTAGCCAGATGCAATGTCATGCCATCTTCTGTTTTGTCTGGTAGGTTTAAATGTTTACCTATGGATAAGAGATGCTGTTCCTGTGGTCTGGGCAGTATGGAAACTCTTGCCCACATGTTTTTTTATTGCCCCTTACAAAATGAGCCACGTGAGAAATTTTTGGAACAAGTCCTAAGGAACCTAAAAGAGTGGTCTGACAAGGATAAAATCCGATATCTGCTGGTGTCCAAATCTGATTTTATAACTGAAAAAGTAGCTATGTTTTTATCGGTGATAGTCACAGCACGTGCTTAGGATACTTACTACTATTCATTTTAAAGAAGGTATTATTATTTTATCTCTGTAACAAACTCATGTTTCAGTCCTTGTCGTAGCCCTGAATATTCTAAAAAGCAATTTAACCCTTGTCTTTAGAAGGGATATTCACTATGTCACGCTACATATCTGTGTTATGTTATATGCCAATAAAGATTTCTGTTGTTGTTGTTAAGAAGCCATTGCAGGGACTAGGTTGTTTACATAGAAATTGAAAAGAAACAGTGCTAAAATGCACCTTTGTTTCATCCCTCGATTGATACATATCTCACGAGATAGTACACCTTGTAGACCAATTTGCACTTGCATCTTATTGTTTTGATGTAACAACCATATTAGCCACAGGAGTCTTTTATCAATATTAGTTTTGTTCAGTTTGTACCATAAGCACTGTCTATTTATCAAGTCAAAGGCTGAAGAAAAGTGAATAAAAGCAGTATAAAGGAACTTATTTGGGCTCTTAGTATATTTGGATACTAAATGGTGGAGGATGAAGGCTTGATCTATTGTACTTCTACCTTTTCTAAATCCTGCTTGTTCTTCAAAGATAATGGATTGGCTCCTGTCCCATTCCATAAGTTTGTTTAAGAGGTATCGTGCATAAAGGTTGGCAGCCACATCAAGAAGACTGATGGGTCTGTAATTAAGAGGGTCTGATGGATCACCTTTCTTGAGAATAGGGACAATAATACTAGTTCTCCACCCTGGAGGGATATTTCCTGTGCAATTAATGTGGGTGAATAAATTGGCTAAAATGGGTGACCACCAGCCTATATCAATAGTGAACACTTCAGCAGGGATCATGTCTTCTCCAGGGGCCTTGCCATTATGAAGAGTGGAGATCAACTCCTCAATTTCTGCTGGGGAAACAGGCGGCCAATCTGGGAGATTATCTGGAATTCCATTTGTAGGTTGTAGATGATGACTACTTCCAAAAATGTGACTAAAATGAGAAACCCATACTTCAGGTGTAATTGGATTGGCAATTTCAGGAGGTTTCTGTGAGAAGCTTCTTTCTATCAATCTCCAGAATTTCCTGTCATTCCCTTCCGCAAGGGCAAGGCCCAGGGATTTCCAGCTATTGGTTAAAAGGGCTATCTTTTTATCCCTTAAAAACTGTTTATATTCCCTCCTTTGTTGCTGTAAGAGAGCAGTGGCTTCAGCTGTTGCCAAGTTTTTGGCAGATCTTATCATTTTACTGAGCTGCTTTTTCTTAAACTGGCAGTCCTTATCAAACCATGATATTTGGGCTCCTTGTTTTTTTTTCCTGCAGAGGTTGTGGTCAGAAAGGGTCTGAGAGCATTTATTATATCCTGGTATGCTCCACAAATGTTCTGGGGTGCTTGGAGGGTATGCTGACGCAGCACAAGAAATTGATCCATTCTCAGCAACTGCCTTATATTAGCATCTATTTGCAGGGACCATCTGAGCCACTTCTCTCCTTTTATATGACCCATAATTTTATAATAAGTTCCTGCTGAGATCTTATAGTTACTCTAAGAGGGAGATGGTCACTGTCTGGTCTATTATCAATTTCCAAAGACTTCACATGAGAGAGCATGGCAAGTGACCCCAACACGTAGTCTACTACACTGGCTCCCCTATCAGACAAAAATGTGAAATAGCCCTTAGAGCGGTCCAGATGTCAGAAAAAAGACAAACTAGGGCATTCCATTTAAAATTTTCTTAAACTGAGACATCCCCATTTCCAATAATTTCTTTTCTTAAACCAAATTTTTGTTTAACTGAGGCATTCTTAAACCAAAGTACCACTGCATTATTAATTTGATGGTAAGAGCTCAAAACTATTAGCAAATAGATTAAAAGCAAGAAAGAGAAAAACTAGAATAACTGCTATAATGAATAAGAACAATTAGAGACATTTAGATCCACAGGAGATTTTGGGGGCATTTACAGATTTTTTGAATGCTTGTATTCAGATGCTTCTTCTAATCTTAATTCAAATGACATTAGTCATTGTCAGGAAACATCTAAGGTGAAACCTTTAAATGAGGACGTTTGGAAAATGAAATTACATTAGAAGAGGTTATAGAAACAGTTAAAAGTATCCATCCTAACATGGTCCTAGGGCCAGATGCATATATTGTCTTATTCTACAAGCATTTTAAGTAACTTTTGGCACCTCATCCACACAGGGTTTTACTGATATTCTAGAGGAGGCCCAACTCCCAGAGATATGGACCCAGCCCAGTGGTAATACTAAAACCACTAAAAGACCCTCTAATCCAGGCATGTCCAAACTTCGGCCCTCCAGATGTTATGGACTGCAACTCCCATAGTCCTTTGCCATTGGCAATCTAAGCTTAGAATTCTGGGAGTTGTGGTCCAAAACATCAGGAGGGCCGAAGTTTGGACATGCCTGCTCTAATAAATGGAGTTTTACAGATCCATTTCACTTTGTAAAACTGATTATAAGCTATTTACATCAGTTTTAGCAGTTCATCTTAAGTGCTGTGTTGGACACATGATACATGCAGATCAATTTGGCTTCATCACAAATAGATGTATTGCAGACACAATTACAAGACTATTTGGGATTATTACAGCAAGAAAAAAACCTCCCATTGGGATTACAAAATTTTTGACTACGATAATTGGAAATTTCTGTTTAACTCTTTACAGTTTTATAGATTTGGACCTAAATTTACATTGATATTACATTTAATCTATTCCCTGGTACAGGCTTCGAATAATGTCAGGACTCTAGAGAGTTTCAAGTTTGGAGAGGAACTAAATAGGGATGCCCTCTTTCACCCCTTCTATTCACTGTGGTGATTGAATTCTTAGCTTCACATATAAGAAATAATGATAATATCCAGGAAATTCAAGTCGGGGACTCAGAACATGTTATCAGTTTATTTTCAGATATTGTAATATTGATACTAAGAAACCCTATAGAAGCAGCACCTAATATATTAAAAGAATTAGAGAAATTTCATGAGAATGCAGGACTCTGAGTGAACTTTACGAAATCAGATGTAATGTGCTTAAATATATCCCCATCAGAACAGATTGCAATATCTCAAAGATTAAAAGTTATACTTACAAATAAAAGGTTTAAATATCTGGGAATCTTATAGCCAAAAATTCTGTTAAATTTCACAAATTCAATTATGCAAGAATTTGGAAAAAATCTAAATCAGACATGAAAAATGGGAGAAACATAAGCTTTCAATATCAAGCCGGATAGCTTCGGTCAAGATGATGATTTTGCCCCATTTCACTTATTTTTTATGTTTTACCTTTAAAAACCCAGTATGCTACATTTAAAATGTGGCAGAAAGGAATTGAAATGTTCATTTTTAGTAAGAAAAGTCAAGAATGATTAAATACTTTTGTTAACGATAAAAGGGGATGGGGTATATCATCATTTCACACATATTATGAAGCTTATCAACGCCATCTTATGACAAAGCTATATATCAAATTAGGACATAATTCTTGGCTTCAAATAGAAAGTGAATTACTGGGTGTATCAGAATTAGGGGGGGAAAGTGTTATATGTAAAAAGGATCTAAAATGTCAATATCAAAATGTCAATAGTACTTTATATCCAGCAATGCAAATATTGAAGCAGAAAAAAGAGAAGCTGTTACCAGATATAAGAACATTACAACATGTGACAAATACAAATAAAAGTTCTCTTGCCAAGGGTACACATTATGGTTACAGCTCCTTCGCAAGTGTGACAAACCAAGATTTCTGCCAAGTAATTCATGGCGTGATCTATAGGCAAAAGAGGGGTTCCAATCTGTGTATTATTGTGAAAAACATTCCCCATACAACTTGTTTCTTTTTCTGAAAGAACCACATCAACAAATTCTATGAGAGAGACTCACTGTCAAAGCTCAGCCCATGTGGACCTTTCAATTTTCTGGTTGCTTTTTACATTTCAAGCTCCTGCTCAGATGGTTCTGCTTTGATGGTTTTAATTCTCCACACACCAGAAAAAATTTCAGGCCACTCCTTTGCATCACTGTACTCAGGTTGTTAAACTCCATTAACCTTCACTAAGATACTGGAGAGCTTGATCGAGCCCAGTGCCCATCCTGATCAAGTAATGTGGATTTGTCCTCAGCCACTCATTCTGATTGGCTAGCTAGAAGTCTTTGATGAAGTCACACTTATGTACCAAAGCTTCACAGTTTCTGGGAAGAGTTGCCATGTTACTTCCAGCATAATGGTCTGTTAACTATTGTTATACAAACAAAAGCTAAGTTCATTCCCCTGAGATGAAGGGGACAGAACACAGGTGCTAAGAGGTGTACCTGGCACATTTAGAAGTAAAAGTTAGTAGCATTTATTTATTTATTGGATTTTTATACTGCCCATCTGGCAGCGAGGTCAGGTAAGGGTAAGGCTGGAGGGAATGATGGGATGGAGGAAATGTTACAATGTCTTTTCAACGTTTGTAACAGAAGGCCTTCTTGACCAGAGTTTTTTTCCTCAACTTTTGACACCACCAAGATATAATTGAGATCCATTAGAATTATATCTCCTCTCTCTCCTTGGTTCCTTCTTCTGAACTTGTTCCAGTTTGTCTGCACCCTTCTCAAAGCATTGTGTCCTGGACTGGACACACTACAGTACTCTTGTTGTTGTTGTGTCGTTACAGTCGTGACCAACTCTTCGTGACCCCATGTCCATGGAGTTTTTTCTTGCCAGGAATACTGGAGTGGCTACTCCAGACACCTATAGTACCTGGTATTCCCTGATGGTTGCCCATCCAAATACTAGCCAGGCCCAACCCTGCTTAGCTTTCGAGATCAGGTGAGAGAGGATGTGCTCAGGGCCTCTAGGCAGCTGTACAGTACTCTAGACTAGACCTAATCAATACTGAATACAGAAGGACTTGTATCTCATGGGATTTGGAGATTATATTTCTATTAATGCATCCTAAAATCACATTTGCCTTTTTTTGCAGCCACGTTGCACTGTTGACCCATATTCAGGTTGTGATTCACAACAATACCAAGATCCTTCTTCCATATAGTATTACTGAGCTAAAGATACTTCATCTTGTAATTTTGTATTTTGTTTCCTTTTCCTATGTATAGAACTTGGCACTTAACCTTGTTCAATTTCATTCTACTGTTTGCAACTCAGTGATCCACCCTATCAAGATCTTTTTAAATGTTGTTTCTGTCTCCTATTAGCTATTCCAGCCAATCTTGTGTCATCAGAAAATCTGAGAAACATTTTCTACACTACTCCATCCAAGTCATTAATAAAAGTTTTGGAGAGCAACAGGTCCAGGGTTGAGGTTTGTGGTACCCAATCTGTTACTTCCTTCAAATTGAGAAGAAGCTATTCAATCTCTGAGTATGATTTAACTGACTGTGCACCCCACCTGACAGTTCTTCTATACAGATCACACTTAAACAGCTTCTGATCTATGTTGGCTTTAATAATTAATATGTTGTTTTCAAAGTGTTTGGGACTGACGTCAGGTTGAATGGTCTGTAATTCCCAGGCTCCTGCCCCATTCTGGCACCTCCACCATCTTTCATATATCAGTGTGGTTCTTTCAGAAGAAGAGAAAAGTAATATGGATAATGTTTTTCAGAATAGTATCCAGAATGACAGCTCCCTCATTCCCATGATTTCAAGGATAAAATAGACAGCAGTTCATAGAATCATAGAATCATAGAGTTGGAAGAGACCTCAAGGGCCATCTAGTCCCAGGAACCCATCACAATATTTCCGACAGATGGCCATCCAGCCTCTACTTAAAAACCTCCAAAGAAGGAGGCTCCACCACCCTTTGTGGCAGCATATTCCACTGCCGAACAGCTCTGTCATGAAATTCTTCCTAATGTTCAAATGGAATCTCTTTTCCTGTACAGTAATACCTCGGATAAAGAATGCCTCGCATAACAAATTTTTCAGATAACAAATGCAAATTTCCAGGGCTGCCTCGGATAGCAATAAATGTGTACCCTCCATGCATTGCAGGATGCATAGTTTGTGGAGGGGTGGAAGAGTTAGAGCATTTTTTCAAGGTGTTTTTGAGCCATTCTGGACATGTTTTGCTGAGGGATTTGGACCTTTTGAACTTGGTAAGATAGGGAGCTAGCTTTTATTAATTTTTGCACTGCTTTTCTTTGCATTTTTGGCTGGAAGAGGTTGGGGGTAGTCTTGCAGGTTTCATTTCTCCGTGTTTGCAGTCTTTTTTCATTGCTCTGCAGGCAAAAATGGGCTGGATTTTTCTTCCTGCTTATGCTTGTTTGTTTGCATTTTTCCCATTGTACTTTGGGTGGAAACAGGCTGGGGTAGTCTTGCTGGTTTCTCTTGTCCATGTTTGCATTGAACTGCAGGGGGAATGTTTTTGGAGGGTGTTCCAGCACTGCAAGCCTTTAAGGTGCATTTTATAAAGAGGTTTAGACCCCCCTCCCCCAGCTTTTTTGCCTTTTTTTGGACCTCCAGAACAGATTAATTGGTTTCCCATTCAATTCAATGGGAAACCATGTTTCGGATAACAAATTTTTCGGATAACAAATTGCCTCTGAGAACCAATTCAATTTGTTATCAATTGTTATCAATTAAATTTGTAGTTTGAAACCATTGCCCCAAGTCCTAGTCTCTGAAGCCATGGAAAACAAACCTGTTCCCTCTTCAATATGACATCCTTTCAAATATTTAAACATAGCTATCATATCCCCCCTCAGCCTTCTTTTAGAGAGGCTAAACATTCCCAGTTCCCTAAGCCGTTCCTCATAAGACATTTCCTCCAGACCCTCAACCATCCTGGTCGTCCTCCTCTGTACCCACTTGAGGTTGTCAACATCCTTTTTAAACTGAGGCGCACAGAACTGGACATAGTACTCCAGGTGGGGTCTGACCAGAGGAGAATAGAGTGGTACTATCACTTCCCTTGACACTATGCTTCTGTTAATGCAACCAAGAATCACATTGGCTTTCCTGGCCACCACATCACACTGCTGACTCATGTTCAATTTGTGGACCATCAAGACTCCCAGATCCCTTTCACAGGTACTATTCTCCAGCCAAGTTTCCCCCATCCTATATCTGTGCAAGTTCTGAGAGTTCTTCAGCCATTTCCTCCAGTACTCCTGGGTGTAGGAACCAGACTCCTTTTGCAATCATTAGAGTGAACTGGAAATCCCATAGCTGATGTGCTCAGTCATTCTAGCTGTCTCTTCCATGTTTAGATATATATGACTGTGTAGTCAGTTGTGCACCAAGGCAAATAACAGTCTGCCAGAAAACTGTGGAAACAGCTTACATGTGTGCATGTGTTATTTTGCAAGACACTTTTGATCAGTGCCTCAATATAGCATCATACTGGGGTGTTTTTCAAAAACAGCATAGGAACCCTGGCAAAACCGTGGTTTCTATTGGCCTCAAAGTAATGCTACTGTCTCGACAATGGTCCCAACCTCAACAGTAGCCCTGGCAAAATACTGGGACCCCAGTAGATGGCTCCCTCTCCCTGTCTCTGGTAATGGTGGCAGAAAAATGCATGCTTAATAGCAATAGGGAATGGGAAAAGGGAAATATTCTCTTTATTGAGGTGTCATCAGTGGAGATGTCAACCCATATGGAATTTCTCTCCTTGAATAGAAGTGAGACCCCACATTGGTCTTATTACAAATTCTAGTGCAATTAACTGGTGGCTGGCTCCTTTCAATTTTCCCAAATTTTTCAGCATCTCTGGCAGTTCAATTTTCCCTTCTGGCACTTCCAATTAGTGTCTCAGGGAACAAACTTACAGAAATCTTCATTGCTGCTTGGGAGGTTTTACTGAATTGAAACTCTACATCAAGCAAGCAGTGTCAGCACCTGTATAATTAGATTTCAGAACTGGTACAATGTTTTTAAGTATTCCAACCACTACATACCTATAGAATTCCACTGCAATCTTTCTAATATAGTAGGTCAGTACTATCATTCCATTGACTTAAATAGTGGTAGGGGTACTAAAAGAGAGAACAATTTCTGTTGCATAAATGAGGTATGAACTTGACCTCCAGCTCCATTTCCGGACCACTATACTGTATTAAACTGTTCTTCTTACAAAAAGAAGAGGCATGGAAAAGCTGATGGTGTTTGGAAGACAATACATCTCTTTATAATCTGACTCTTTGATGTTCTGATGAGGAGGAATCACTATGGGAGTATCTAAAACATGTCTCATCTGGAAAAAATCAGTATAATTACACAGATATTTCACAAAGCAGCAGCAAACCACATTCAACATACAAGAGATAACGCAGTTCCTGTTCATAAGATGGCAGCACATTGGTTCTTCAGCAATACAATTTCCAGAGACAGTATTTCAAATGAATTCCACATATATCCTCAATGATTAAATGAATGTGTGCAAAGGGCATCCTTCTGCACTCAAGGGAACCCCCAAGATGGCAATTCTTTTGCCACTACTTTCACCAGGATATTTCACCCAATATGTCTTTTGTCAATAGACGATTAAATTGGAAATGTAATATGTCTTGAATGGTGAAAATGCACCAGCATCTTTCACCACACCCAAAGATAGCAAGCTACCTTAGAAGGTTCAGAACCAGCCTCCTGGTCCACAGCCCCTCTCCTCCGGCAACTGTCCTCTCCCAGCACCTGATGGATGCTGAACCATGAGCTTTGTTGAGTACTGCTTACTAAAAAGATGGGTAACGAGAAGGAGTAGGAATGAAACAGCTCTCTGACTTAAGACTTCATGAGCTCCAGCACTGAGAAAAATGCTTGCTGATATGCAGAATGGCCTCAGGCTCCCAATCCTTGGTGACCCGGCGTTGTTCAATGACTTACAACCTTGGGTCCCCAGATTTTCTTGGACTAAAATTCCGAGATGCCTTCACCCCAACTGTGTTGGCCAGGATTTTAGGAGTTGTAGTTCAAGAACATCTGGGGACCTAAGGTTGGGAAGCACTGGCTTAGCCTGTTGGTTGTGTTTTTATAGCTAACAGCTGCAGTTAAACTATTGGTGATAGACATCATTTGTCTCCCTCTTTGGGCCAGATCTCTTTTTATTCATGAAACGTTACATTAAAATATGAAAGTTAGTCTTTAAGGTGCCACATGCTTTTTGTCTTTTGTTTTTCTTTGATTTCTGCCTGAAATTCTTGAAAAGACTAACATGGCTACCCTTTCTGAAACTTTTATCCCTTAGGTGGCTTTTGGTCATAGTAAAAAGTAGGATGGAATCTTGCTAGCAGGAATGACTATCTACAGCACCCTGGAAATGCTAAATGCTATACAATGTATGGTGATAGACAATGTACCCTCTAAGGCAGTGTTGGCAAACCTATGGCACGGGTGCCAAAGGTGGCACTTGGAGCCCTTTCTGTGGGCAACCGACATCACCCCTTCACAGCCACCTGTATTCAGGTTAAATTGCTGTATTGGTACTTTGCGAATAATTAGTGGGTTCTGAATCTCAGTTTGGGCACTTGGTCTCTAAAAGGTTCACTATCACTGCTCTAAGGTGTGTTCATGCATTCCTCTGTCCCTGTCCCCGCAGGGCTTTCCTTCCATGTGCACCCAATGCAACCATTTTTGTTCTGGTCCTGTGGAACCTGCATGGGGTGAGAGGTGTGTGCACTGAAAATTAGAGGACATTGCTGGTGGATGTCTATTTTTAATGAACTCTCCTTCCCTGAAAGCTATGGAATTTCACTACCACTCAGTTTCTGGAACTTTCTTCTAATTCTTATATTGATTTATTGCATGTAAAGTCAGGAGCTGGGAAACTACAGGTCAGTTAGCCTTACGTCTGTCCCAGGGAAGATGTCGGAAAGCCTCATCCAAGAGAAAATCTTAAAACATATAGACGAACAACCCTTGCTGAGGGGAAAATCAGCAAGGCTTCTGAAAGGGTAAGTCTTGCCTGACAAACCTTTTAGATATTTTTGAAAAGGTCAAATGTGGATTAGGGGAAATGGTGGATATTGTCTATCTTGATTTTCAGAAGGCTTTGGACACAGTCCCTCACCAAAGGCTGCTGAGAAAATGGCACATCAGAGGATATGAGGGCAGGTCCTCTTATGTATGGGAACTGGTTGAGATCCAGGAAACAGATAGTCGGTATCTGTGGTAAAAAGGGAAAAACAAGTATGAATATTCATGAGTCTGTTTTGAATACCCAATCACCAAGGTGGTAGGAATGGATAAGAATGTTATATATGGAAACCTCATAGGTGCTGGAGAATTCTGTTTGAGTTCAGTTGAGGGAACTGACAGTCAGTTTGGATTGTCATTTGGTCAGGTGTGAGATCCTGCCACTGAAATGGGTCTGGTTTCTAAAAGAAATATATTATTATCAGAATCTATGATTGTAATACAATAATATCAGCTAAAGCTATCATAATACTGAACATCTATCTGTAAAATAATAAACTTTTCATATTTTGTTTTAAACTATAAAAGCCTGTTGTGTGACTCTCTTAAATATATACAAATGTCCAGTTAATCTGGTGGTGGCAGTGAGTGGAGACCCAGTGTGCGTGGTGCACGTCACAGTGTCAATGGGCAATTTTCACAATGGAGAGAGGTGAAAAGTGGTGTGCTCCAGGGATCTGTCCTAGGACCAGTGCTTTTCAATCTGTTCATAAATGACCTCGAGACTGAGATTAGCAGGGAGGTGGCCAAGTTTGCAGATGACAACAAACTCTTCTGGGTGGGGAAGACTAGAGAAGATTGTGAAGAGCTCCAGAAGGATCTCTCCAACCTGGGAGAATGGGCTGCCAAATGGCAAATGTGTTTCAATGTAACAAAATGTAAAGTAATGCATATTGGGGCAAACAAATCAAAACTTTATTAACTCATGGGTTCTCAGCTATCCGTGACGGATCAGGAAAGAGATCTTGGTGTGCTGGCGGACTGCTCAGTTAAAGTGTCTAGGGATCATCTAAAAGGGGATTGAAAAACAAAACAGCCACTGTAAGGCCACACACAGAGTACTGCATACAGTTCTGGTCACCTCATCTCAAAAAAGACATAGTGGAACTGGAAAAGGAGCAAAAGAGAGCAACTAAAATGATTACTGGGCTGGGGACCTCCCTTATGAGGAAAGGCTAAAGCATTTGGATCTCTTTAGTCTGGAAAAAAAGGCGCCTGAGGGGGCGATACAACTGAGACGTACAAAATTATGCAGGACATGAGTAAAGTGGATAGAGGGATGCTCTTCTCCCTCTCACAAAATACCAGAACTAGGAGAAATCCACTCAAAGCTTGGGAGAGTGAGAACAGGCAAAAGAAAATGCTTCTTTACCCAGCATGTTGTTAGTCTGTGGAACTCCCTGCCACAGGATGTGGTGATGGCATCTGGCCATCAAAAGGGGATTGGACAGATTCCTGGAGGCAAAGTCCATCACATGTTACCAGCCATGATGGAGATGTGTAATCTCCAGGCTTAAAACTGGGGTACTTCAAGGACCAGATGCAGGGGAGTGGTATCAGGAGATAGATATCTAGTCTCATGCGCCCCCAGAGGCATTTGTTGGGGCCACTGTGAAATACAGGAAGCTGGATTAGATGGGCCTTTAGCCTGATCCAGCACGGCTCTTCATATGTTCTTATGTTCTTAAACAAAATGAAATGGGGAAGTGACATTCCATGCATTGTTGCTTCATGCAAACCACTTTGAAAAGAAGCAGAAAGTTTGCAATAAAGATACAGCTGCAGAGGAGCAGTCTCACATAGTTTCTGTTGATTCCAGAATCACTAGCCCCTAGGGAAACACTGTATTTGTGCCCACTGTTTTTAGTCAATAGGAGGAAATTTGGCCATGTGGATTTTCTGCTACATGCAAGACTATGCTGTGTGTTAATCCCCACCCCCACCCCAGCACATGACATCTTCCTATTTCCACCATTTCAAAGCAAATCACAGCTTGGAAAGCTTGATATCATAAACAACCATCCTGAAGTTGTCCCAAGCAAACAATTTCTTCTCTGTGGGGTTGTAATCTACCATGCTGCTGTATCTGTAGCACTTCTCAAAGCGGATGTTCAGTGGGGCACTGATTCCTGTGCTGGTCTCATAGATAAAATTCACTGTGGCCTCAGGGGATGAGTAGCTACTAATGGTATACAAGGAGCCACAGATCAGGAAGGCGTTGGCCACAGACTGCTTGCGGATGTTTGTCTGCCATGTCTGTTGTTGAATCTCTAAATTTTCTGAATCCAGCCGGGAAAGCACAAGGGCACCCTTGGCATCTTCAGTGCTGTAGATCACCCATCGCCCAACCTCATCAACTGCTTGGTCAATGTCTGTATATCCACCCCATGAGTAGGGAAACTGTCCATGGTAGCCAGCATTGGGCAGTTCCTTCTGGACTGCAATGGCTTCAGTCTTTAGGTTATACTTCACTAGCATTCTGGACCTGCGCCTCTGAAAATAGAGTGAACCCCGATAAGCCACAGCCCCTGTGCTTTCCATAGATTGGGGTAATGCATGCACTTTGGAGGGGTAGCCTTTCATAAATTGGTCTGCATCAGCATATTCAAACACCTGGTAGACATCCACGCCGACAGTGTCAACTCTCCACGTTGTATTGAGGGTGTAAGGAGACACTGGTTATGGGTCCCTCATCCGCACACTGTATTTACCAGCAATGGTTTCTGCCTTGCATAAGGTCACTGGATCACCAACCCACACAAGTGTTCCACAGCCTGTTTCAGAAAATAAGCAAGGCAGTTAGTTTCTGTAGTGGCATAATATGAATTTGTGGAAGACTAGTTTGCTTTGAAATCAAAACTAAAAGCAATTTGCTAACCTCAAGCTGGGCCTCTGAGCAAAAGGGCCCCAAAAGAAAGCCCTTTACTGGGTATGGCAGTCATCTTAATTATAAATTGAATTAATGGGGAGCCTATATTAACACATCAGTTTGCCTTAGTTAGGCCACTTCTCAGCTCCTGCCACCACCTTCCAGCTGATGTTTTTCCCAGCTCTCAAAGTCTCCTAGGAAAAAAATAAAAGGTGGGCTATGAATTCTCAAATGAAATAATGAAGATAGCATTCTTAGAGGTGGCTAGATTTTAAAGGTGGGAACTTTTGAATACAAAGCGTAGTCTCTACCATCTCACAGACAACTACTTCATTCATCCTGAGCTGTAGGAGAGACTAAGGAGAAGTTAACTTGGTTCTTGAATTTATAGTCCTGTGTCACCACTTCCATGTGTTTTATCTGCCAAACAGTAGTGCAGTGGTAAATTTGGAAGTCCAGGTGTTTATCATGACAGTACCGTAATTTAACCACCCCTACCCCTTCATAAGGAGAGTTCAGACATTCAGGCAGTTGAATCAGTCCATATCAACAAATGAGGAGGCATTTTGAAAGGTTAATAGCTCTTTTATCCTCATTCAAATCCAGATATCCTCAAATGCTTTGCACTGACATGGGAATAGCTTGCAGTACATTGTGCACACAGTAAACTATGGCTGCAAAAATGCTTTTCTCAGTCAGGGGCTGAGACTGCAGTTAAGCTCATTAGAAACAGGGAAACCTGGGAATGGGTGGGAGAGGGAGTTGGATGACAATGTCACAGTCTTTGTAACTCAGAGGTTCCCAGGCGTTCACCTTTCAAATTGTGACTCCAGTACATTGTTGCTGTCAGCATAGGATAGCACTTCATTCATTTCATGAAATGGACCCTTGGAAGCTCTAGCCATAATAAATGCATTAGTATTTGAAGGTCTTTTAGTTTAGAATACACTTGTGTATGTGTGTTGCATGTCATCTTCTGACTTTTATATTATACATGAGTAATTTTACTATTGCCACCCTCCATGAATTTCCATGGATACACAGGGATTTGAACTCCTGCCTTACAAGTCCCAAGATGACACTCTCTCCACTGCAACACAAGATCCTCAATGGTGTCCAGTTTGGGGGCATAATTTTATGTAGAACGTTGTCTCCTGAATAATGTTCAAGGCGTTGGTTTTGGTTTACAAACCCTGCATGGCTTGGGACCTGAATATCTGACAGAGCACATCTCCCAAAGGTCAGAGCTGGCTCAGCCCATTGCCTCTATGGCACTTTCGCTCCAGGTGGCCACCCCTAGGGAGGCCCGTAAGGTTGGTATGTCCAACAAGTTGCCTAGCGAGATTCGCTTGGCTCCATCTATAGTTACCTTTTAAAAAGCGCTTAAAACTTGGCTCTCTAAGGATGCATTCGGCAATCACTAACATCTTTTTGTCCCCCCCCCCGACTTTGATTTGTGTTGTCTTCTCTTATTTGTGGCTCTTGCTGGGTTATTTTGATATTTTGATATTTTCATATGTTGGGTTTAATTTTTATATTTTTGCTTCTATGCAAACTACCCAGAATTCCCATGGGGAAAATCAGATGCAGTACATAAATATAAAACTAAATATAAATAATGAATATACATCAGTGACTAGATCCCAATTTTGGCCAAAAATCGGTTTTGGATTTCATATATCAGCAGCATTCTTATAGGTTATTCCTTATACAGTACATCCATTACTGCCACATTTCAAGAAAACTTTGTGATGAGGCATAGATATATTTCAACAGTTATGGTTAGATCTTTTTCATACAAACACTAAACACTAAAAAAGGAGGCCCTCAGGCACAGAAGTTTTGCGAAGAGCTCCAAATTTGAAACATATGTGTAATATCATTAGTTTAATGGAATATTAGGGTGGTTGTTACTGAATCATTAGTCAAGAAAGGAACTGAATGAGAAAGCAGGAGAAATGCAATATTTTCCTTGGAAGCAAAAGCAGCAGGCAGGGCCTATTTGCAAGAGAAGAAAAATGAACATTGGGTGACAGCCGAGCAATAACATAACAACAAATCACAGATGGTACTGTATGCATATGTATCTGTCATTTCTGTAGAGAATTATTGGGTTACGCATAGCTTGTTTCACTATCACCTGAGGGATATGCTTGGAATAATATTGCAACAAACTCCTTCACAAAAGGTGTGAGTTCTCCTTAATACAGCCAAACAAGGATGCCATTTCACATTCCTGGCTATTATGTAGGAATCTCTTCTGAGCCCTTAGAAATAAAGTACTGGAATGTACAGAGTGCAGTTTATATCATAACTCACAAGAGAGAGGTACACAGGTGATAATAATTCAACTGTCATTTTCTGTATCCCAGTTCAGCTCTGTTTCACCCGCACAAGTAAAATAAAATAAAATAAAATAAAATAAAATAAAATAAAATAAAATAAAATAAAATAACAGATGGATTTCTTTACTCCGTGTATTTGAAATAGTGGATTGTAACTGATGAAAACCTAGGCAGAAATACATTTGTCAGTCTTAAAGGTGCCATTCAAGACCTTGTTTGTTTTTGTTTTATTTTAGTCCATCAAAAGCATGAGAACATGATTCTCTTGCTGTTTTGTCATTTGTTTTCAAGCTTCTCACACAAGACTTGAACATACATGTTCTCTTTAGCTATTATGACTGGAACTGTCCTTGGGAGACCTATTTTTTCCTAGCACATTTAAAACTTTATATGAGTGGCTGGCTGGGAGTTTGATTTTAGTGGGGTTTGTGCAGGAGATCTATGGTGGATTGTAAGTAGTTGGCAGAAAATAAGAGCACAGGTGAATAAGGGGGACAATAAAGCTGGAAGAACAGAAGGAACTGTAGATAGCTTTATACCTGGTTCCTCAACATTTGCATCAGGGTGGCTGGGCTCTGAACTTTCCTGGAAGAGATGGGGTGCAGAAACTTCCATCAGTTCTGACCTCACCTCTTGGTAGCCTACATTTTCTGTGTTCCACTTAGATCCTGCAAAAGGAGGGGGAAAGGAAAATACATACGTTGAAGGCCAGAGATATTGTGCCCAAGAGAACTGATATGGCTTAAACACATGGCTTCTCTCCACTCACCCTTCTTCTCTCTTCTCCAAAAGGGTCATTCTAGCAGATAAGGCCTATTGAATTTTTCTCACAGCTCTTTCTGCAACTTCCTTTCATAGGATCCAAAGTGTTTCCTATATATAGGGTAATAGTTTCTGGAATACTTACAACAATTATGTAATCTAGGCTAGCATAGTAATCTGTACATAAACATGAGGAGAACTGAATCTGCCACAAGCAAACAAACAAACAACAAACGACCCTGCTGTAGTTAAGTCAAGGCAGTGGCAAGGTCTGAACTAAGGACCTCTTAGCCCATGTGCTACAATTGCTCTCACAATATGTTTTGACACATACAAATATTTCTGAAAAGCTTTCATGGACCTTAGAAAAACAGCTCTGTGGAAACTCCCTAATATTTAATGATCCTAGAATTTAAATACATATTTTGAAAAGCAGTAGAGATCTAATAACAGAATTCAAGTTTTGTTGAGAAATAACTGGCTTGAATTATAGTGAATTAATATTCATCATCTTAAACAGGGATTAATAGGGCTAGAGAATTTGTGGGTCTTGATATGTAGCTGGATTCCGCTTCCTATCAGCCCAAGTCAGTCTAGCTAATAGGGAGGGAATAGCTATTGGCTAGACAAACAAACAAAAATTATTATGTTTCAAAACTTTGATCAACACTGAAAACCAGGATTACAGTTCACAGCGAGTAGTGCCTGCAATGGGCAAAGGACTGAAATACTTCTCTATGATCAGCCAAAGCTAGGAAATTAACCTAATAATGTGTTACTTCATTGTTTTGCTATTAATGAACATTTTAAAAATTGTTCCAGCTGGTTGCTGTTAGAGGCTTTAGACCTCTAACTGCTTGTGTTTGAAAGGAAAATCTTCCCCATTAGAAAGATTAGAATAGACCTGTTGTGTATTGATCTGTATTCCTATTATCTGTAATTGCTTATGTTGAAGTAACTGCCTTCCTGTTCCAAAGGGAACAGGCCTATTGGTTTATTCAAGTTGCTGCATTTGGATCCTCAATCCTATTGGTTCCCACCAAAAGGCAGCTTTGTGATTGCTTGTAATTGTTCCCTCCAAAATGTATCTTTTCCTAGCCAGTCCTCATTCCTATTAATGTAGCTCCCTCTCCCCAGTCCCTCAGTCTTGTTCTCTCCCTGAATAAAGAGTGTTACAATAGAAACTGTCTCCAGCCTGCTATGTCAGAGAGTTGAAATCACTTGCTGAAATCACTAAACCCCACGCTGCCACACTGGTGACGAAGGTGGGACATCTTTCTTTGCCACAATGCGCCTTCGGGCTTTTTTGCTGCTGAGCCCCCCAACAAATCGATTCAAGAGAGTGTCTTCAAGATTTGGGAAGCCACAGTGCTGAGCAAGCGGAAGCACAGACTATCGTAACAAAGGGGCTTTCCGAGTAAACAGGTTACAGTTTGGAGTTTGTGTGGCCCCAGGGATTTTTTAAGGACTAATGGAGCACCTGTTAAGGGGTCTGCCAGGGGTCTTGCTATTTTTTGATGATGTTCTGATTGCTGGGAAAGACCCCCAGGAACTGGTTGGGCGTATCCGTGCTGTGTTACTCAAATTTAAAGAGGTGGGGCTGCAGCTAAAAAAGGAAAAATGCAGTTTTGGGGTGCCATCTGTGGATGTCTTGGGGTTTAAAATTGATGCTACAGGCATCCACCCCACTGACTCTAAAATTAAAGCCATTACTGAAGCACCATGCCCACAGAACAAGACGGAGTTACAGTCATTCCTGGGACTTATTAACTTTTATCATTCATTCCTACCTCAGAAAGCTTCAATAGCAGAACCGTTGCATAAACTACTGAAGAAAAAGTGTGTGTGGCATTGGGCTCAGGCACAGCAGAAGGCTTTTGACACCTTGCGCAGCATGCTGACTAGCAGGAGCGTCCTTGCTCATTATGACGAGTCGAAACCTCTTGTCCTGGCATGTGATGCCTCTCCGTATGGGCTGGGAGCTGTGCTGAGCCATAGGGAAGCGGATGGGTCAGAAAAGCCCACCTCGTTCTATTCTCGTACGTTGTCGCCAACGGAGCGCAACTACGCACAAATTGACAAAGAAGCGCTGGCAATAGTGGCAGGGATTTAAAAGTTTCATGACTATTTATACGGTCGCCACTTCTTTCTGGAAACTGACCACAAGCCACTGTTAGGATTGTTCAACCCGAACAAACAGACACCGCAGATTCTCTCCCCCAGAATGTTGCGATGGTCTATATTCCTGCATGGGTTCCAGTACACCCTGACCCATGTTCCAGGGAAAAGGTTGTGCCACGCTGATGCACTAAGTCTCTTGCCCCTTCCTGGTGTGAGCGATGCGAATCGTGCCCCAGCGGAATGAGTGATGATGCTGGAAACACTTCGGGGGGGCCCTGTAACTGCCACTGAAATAGCTGAGAGAACGAGGAAAGATACCGCTCTCTCCCGTGTGCTCACTTGGGTGGGGAGGGGATGGCCAGGTGGCCCGCATGAAGAAAAATTTAGACCATACGCAACAAGGCAACATGAGCTATCCCTGCATAAGGACTGTCTCCTGTGGGGAGACAGGGTAATCATCCCAGCGCCACTGAGAAACAGGGTTCTGGATACGCTTCACATGGGGCATCCGGGAATGGTCAGGATGAAGTCGCTAGCCCGGTGCTATGTGTGGTGGCCTGAGATGGACCAAGATGTTGAACAATGGGTACGGACGTGCAAGGCATGTCAGGAAGTGCGCCCAGAAGTGGCCAGAGCATCAGTCCACTGGTGGGAGCAGACCCGGACTCCCTGGAGCCGGCTGCACTTAGATTTTGCTGGGCCATTCCAAGGAAAGGTTTTTTTTGTTATCGTTGATGCGTATTCTAAATGGTTAGAGGTGGCTATGGTTCCCAGCATGTCATCAGCTGCAGTCATCAAAGTGTTGAGACAGCTGTTTGCAACCCACGGGTTGCCCGAGACCATTGTGTCAGACAATGGAGCAGCCTTTGTATCCCAAGAATTCAGGGCATTCTTGGCTGATAATTTCATAAGAGTGGTCACATCAGCTCCTTTTCACCCCTCATCCAATGGGCAGGCTGAGCGCATGGTGCAGACAGCCAAAGGATCTATTGCACGCTTGATGGAGGGTGATTGGTCAACGCGCATTGCCCGAATGTTGTTTTTGCAGCATGCGACGCTGTGTACTACTACGGGCAAGTCGCCAGCAGAGCTGCTCCTAGGTAGAAGGCTGGTAACGGTGCTGGATTATGTCCATCCAGACAAAATGCCAAACCGCAATGCTAGAGCACCTCCACAGGCAGAGAGCGACTCTACAAGGTATTTTGCTCCTGAAGATTTGGTCTGGGTGAGAAATTATGCCAGAAGCCCCCTGTGGGTGCCAGGGGTGATCACCAGAGTGTCTGGGCCCGTCTCTTATTACGTGACCATTGAAGATGGCAGGGTCTGGCGTAAGCACGTGGACCAACTGAGGCGCAGAGCGCGTGTGGGAGAATTGCAGCCTGAGAGTGACACTACCCCCATTAATGAGTCACAGCTGCAAGACCAGAGCGGAGATGCCCCAGGAATGCAGGTACCAGTGGCGTCAGCAAATGAATCTGCTCCTGCAAGTCCTCATGGTGCCGAGGAACAGATCAGCTACACTGAGTTGTCTGAAACCCCCTCCATGTCAGAAGAAGCTATTACAGTAGACTCTCCACCACAGACACTGCCTGCTCAAGCCCCTGCAACACCCGTAGTCAGGAGATCAATTAGAAGTCGCAGGGCCCCACAATACCTAAAGGATTACGTGTGCTGTGCCCACCAGGGGGGAGGGATGTTGTGTATTGATCTGTATTCCTATTATTTGCAATTGCTTATGTTGAAGTAACTGCCTTCCTGTTCCAAAGGGAACAGGCCTATTGGTTTATTCAAGTTGCTGCATTTGGATCCTCAATCCTATTGGTTCCCGCCAAAAGGCAGCTTTGTGATTGCTTGTAATTGTTCCCTCCAAAATGTATCTTTTCCTAGCCAGTCCTCATTCCTATTAATGTAGCTCCCTCTCCCCAGTCCCTCAGTCTTGTTCTCTCCCTGAATAGTGTTACAATAGAAGCTGTCTCCAGCCTGCTATGTCAGAGAGTTGAAATCACTTGCTGAAATCACTAAACCCCATGCTGCCACAGACCAATAGGAATATTCAGTCCAAGCTTGGGTGTTGGGACAGCCAAGCTTGGACCCAACACCCAAATAGGCACATAGCACCCATAAGAACATAAGAACATAAGAAGAGCCATGCTGGATCAGGCCAAAGGCCCATCTAGTCCAGCTTCCTGTATCTCACAGTGGCCCCACCAGATGCGCCTGGGAGCACACGAGACTAGATATCTGTCTCCTGATACTACTCCCCTGCATCTGATCCTTGAGGTACCCAGGTTTTAAGCTTGGAGATGATAATCTCTCTCATGGTTTGTAACCTGTGACGGACTTCTCCTTCAGGAATCTGGCCATTCACCTTTTGAAGGCATCCAGGCCAGATCCCATCACCACATCCTGTGGCAGAGAGTTCCATAGACTAACAACGTGCTGGGTGAAAAAAATATTTTCTTTTGTCTGTTCTTACTCTCCCAGCCCTCAATTTGAGTGTATGTCCCCACTTCTGGTATTTTGTGAAAGGGAGAAGAGCATCCCTCTATCCACTTTACTCATGCCCTGCATTATTTTGTACGTTTCAATCATATCCCCCCTCAGGCGCCTTTTTTCCAGACTAAAGAGCCCCATATGTTTTAGCCTTTCCTCATAAGGGAGGTGTCCCAGCCCCATTTTAGTTGCTCTCTTCTGCACCTTTTCCAGTTCTACTATGTTTTTTTTAGATGTGGAGACCAGAATTGTACACAATACTCCAGGTGGGGCCTTACTATCATTTTGTATATTGGCATTATAATGTTAGCTGTTTTATTTTCAATCCCCTTTTTGATAATCCCTAGCATTGAATTGGCTTTCTTCACCCCTGCCACACATTGGGTAGATACCTTCATGGAGCTGTCCACCAACACACCAAGATCTCTTTCCTGATCCATCACGGATAGCTCAGAGCTCATGAGTTGATAGATAAAGTTTGGATTTTTTGCCTCGATATGCATTACTTTACATTTTGCTACATTGAAACACATTTGCCATTTCGCAGCCCATTCCCCCAGTTTGGAGAGATCCTTCTGGGGCTCTTCACAATCTTCTGTGTTTTTACCACACGGAACAGTTTCATGTCATCCGCAAACTTGGCCACCTCACTGCTTATCCCTCTCTCCAGGTCATTTATGAACAGATTGAAAAGCACCAGTCACAGGACAGATCCCTGGGCCACACCACTTTTCACCTATCTCCATTGTAAAAATTTCCCATTGACACCTACTCTTTGTTTCCTGGATCTCAACCAGTTCTCAATCCATAAGAGGACCTGCCCTCTTATTCCCTGGCTGTGCAATTTTCTCAGCAGCCTTTGGTGGGGGACTGTGTCAAAAGCCTTCTGAAAATCCAGATAGACAATATCCACCAGTTCCCCCAAACCCACATGCCTGTTGACTTTTTCAAAGAATTCTAAAAGGTTTGTCAGGCAAGACTTACCCTTGCAGAAGCCATGCTGATTTTCTCTCAGCAAGGTTTGTTCTTCTATGTGTTTTAAGATTTTCTCTTGGATGAGGCTTTCCACCATTTTCCCTGGGACAGACGTAAGGCTAACAGGCCTGTAATTTCCTGGATCCCCCCCTCATTCCTTTTTTAAAAATTTGTGTGACATTCGCTATCCTCCAGTCCTCCGGCACTGTGGCCGTTTTAAGACACAAGTAGCACATTACTGTTAAGAGATCCCCAATTTCATTTCTCAGTTCCCTAATAACCCTTGGATGGATGCCATCTGGGCCTGGTGACTTGTTGATCTTTAATTTCTCAATTAGTCCTAAAACATCCTCTCTTTTAACCTGTATTTGATTTAATTCTTTAGTCAAGAGGGGCCCTTCGGGCAGCGGAATCTGCCCAAGGTCTTTTGTCGTGAAGACAGATGCAAAGAACTCATTTAATTTCTCTGCAATTTCCAAGTCCTCCTTTACCTCCACTTGTCCTCCCACACCATCCAGAGGGCCAACTGGTTCTCTGAGAGGTTTTCTACTTCTAACATATCTAAAGAAGCTTTTATTATTTCCCTTTATATTGCGTTCCTCAAAATCTTTCTTTGCCTCTCTTATCATCTTCTTACATTTCTTTTGCCAGAGTTTGCGTTCCTTTTTATTTTCCTCATTTGGGGAGGATTTCCTTTTATGGAAAGACCTCTCCTTGCGCTTTAGAGCCTCTCTAACTCCACTTGTTAACCATGCTGGCGCCCTCTTGGACTTTGATGAGCTCTTATTTCTTTGTGGTATGCCCTTGTGCTGGGCCTCTATTACCGGTCTGTTGTTTTAAACAGGCTCCAAGCAATGTGCCTATTAATTTTATCTTTTAGGATGGTTTCCCTCACTTTACCTGGGACACATGGCAAACTGACTGGTCAGCAATTTCCTGGATCACCTCTGGATCCTTTTTTGAAGATTGGTTTTACATTTGTTTACTTCCGGTCATCAGGCACAAAGCCTGATTTGAGTGAAAGATTATATATTTTGGCTAGGACATAAGCAATTTCATCTTTAAGTTCCTTGAGAACTCATGGATGGATGCTTTCTGGTCCTGGTGATTTGTTAGCATTTAGTTTAACGAGACATGCAAGAACCTCCTCTCTAGTTATTTCTATCTGGCTTAATTCTTCGGTTTCCCTCCCTACAAAGATAGGCTCTGTTTTGGGCATTTGGCCTCTGTCTTCTTCAGTGAATACTGAAGCAAAGAATTCATTGAGTCTCTAATCCCTTGCCTTCCATTATCATCTAATGGTCCAATAGCCTTCCTAGTTGGGTTTTTACTTCTAAAGTACTTAAAGAATTCCTTGTTATTTCTTTTAGTGTTTACCTATACGCTCCTCAAAGTCTTGCTTTGCTTTCCTGGTTGTTGCCTTGCATTTGTTCTGCCAGAATTTATGTTCCTGCCTGTTGTCCTCGTTTGGACAAGCCTTCCATCTTCTAAATGAGATTTTCTTGCTTTTGAACACTTCCCGAACAACTCCTGTAAGCCACATCAGAGTCCTCTTGTACCTCACAGTGCCCTTTTCCCTTTGGGGTATGCATTGCAATTGGGCCTCTGTTATTCCATGCCTCTTGGAGTGTTTGGACTCTCTCATCAGTTTTCCCTTTTAGCTTCTTTTTTACTAGTTTCCTCATCTTTGGGAAATTTCCTTTTTGAAAATTTAATTTTATCAGTGAATGGCAGTCTATGATTAAGTTAAAAGTATTTGTGTTGTGGTCACTGTTCCCTATTGGTTAACATTCTGCACCAGATCATGTGTATCACTCAGGATCAAGTCAAGGATTCTTGTACCTCTAGTTGGGTCTTCAACCATCAGTTCCAGGGCACAATCATTTAGCATATCTAGGAACTTTATCTCTTTATCAAGTGTTGAACAACAGTTCACCCAGTCTATGTGAGGGTAATTTAAGTCCCGCATTATAACCAGGCTTCCCTTCTTGGATGCCTCCTTTACAATATTCTCCAACTGGCAGTCTCCCTCAGGGGCTTGGATCGGAGGCTGATAGCATATGCCTACTGACTATCCTTGAGGCCTGATACTCTTATCAACAGTTTCTAATGGTGACGCCAAATCACCTGGATATTCCAATTTGTACAATTTTATCACTTCTTTGATATACAAGGTTACACCACCTCCAGTTTGCCCCTTCCTGTCCTGTTTACAGCCTAGGATAACTGTATCCTACCAGTGATACCAATAGTATCAATATTTTTATCTATTGCTAAGTACTCCAGCTCCCCTACTTTGTTCTGGAGGCTTCTGGCGTTTGCATACCAGCATTTATAGAAGCTTTTCTGATGCAGTCTTTTGATTTCAGTTGCATCATTAGACTGCCTCGTGCATCCTTCTGCTAGAGTGCTGGTGACTAGCTCCTCGCTCTGCTCAGTAATTATTGCATCCTCCTCACTGCTCAAGTAGACACTTTCCTGAACCGGATGCTGCCCAGCTCCTGTCGGCTTTGTCCCAGTTATCAGTTTAAAAGCTGCTCTCCAGCCTTTTTGATGTTGAGTGCCCTAACGCTCACATGCAGCTTCTGAAGTTCCACTTTAAATAGGAAGTTTTTTCCTTAGGGGACCCCCTTTGGACCTTCATTACTCAGCTCCATGACCCCCAGACCTTTCCAAATTTCAGGGGGTTACCTAGAATTGCTTGACGAAGGTACCCCTGCCACTTTGGTGCTGAAACATGGCTGGAATCAGTATCTCCCAGCCATGTTACTGGGAGACTTTTGTTGAGATCACTTTTTGTCTGGATGGGAATGTTCATTAATGTTCTAGGTGGGGAAAGAATTATCCATACCAAGAGTAACACAAAAGGATCCCCATCTATTTTGAACAACAAAAACAGAATGAAAATAAGAAGATAACTCTGAGACTTTAGAAAACCAACAGATGTATTTCTGTGAGAACTGTCACAGAATACAGTCCACTTCCAGAGATGTCCAGAAGGCTCTTTGTTGAGGAATGCTGATCTATTACAGTAACAGTCATTTCACAACTGGGGCTTGTGGTGAAGTTGTAGCCCACCACATATGGAAGCTATTGAGGGAGATATCTGTGAATTCCAAGAGCAGCCTCAGAAGCCTCAAATTACAAAATCAGAAGTATATTGGAAACAAAACAGCCAGTCAGAATGTCTCTCTATAAACTGGAACTGGAGCCATATTGGTCTGGCTGAATCTTGCTCCCAACAGCAGAAACATCTTAGAATCATAGAATCATAGAGTTGGAAGAGACCTCGAGGGCCATCCAGTCCCACCCCCTGCCTTGCAGGAACCTCCATCACAGTACTCCCGACAGATGACCCTTCAGGGTCTGTTTAAAATCCTCCAAAGAAGAAGACTCCACCACCCTCCATGGCAGCATATTCCACTGCTGGCAGTTAAACACTGTGAGAACAGTCATATAACCAGGAGCCTGCCAGAACAGTGGGGATGCTTACATAATTGTATTTCAGAAAATTAGCCAATGGCTTCAATCCAATTGTTAGTCCCAACAAGAGTCAATACAGTACTCACATCAATTCTGTTGATTCTGTGGGCACACTCTATTTAGGATTAGCAATTATACTACATTTTAGCTTGGAGAAAGGGATTAATAAGGGGCACAGTAGAACAGGAGGGTTACAAAATAAAGAACAATGTGGAGGAAAAGTATATAAGAACCACTTCCCCAATTGCATAGTACCTATTCCCAGATAACTTAAGTATTCATCTTTTATGGTAGTGAATAATATCACTGTTTTGTCTACCATGATGGCTCACAAAGGAATGAGTAAAATTAGACCTTTTAAAACAAATAAGACAAATTCCTGGAGGGTAAATCTCTTAGAAAGTATTTGCCATTATGTAAATATAAAGTACTGTATTCTCAACACCAGATACTGACATTACTTCCAAACTTGCAAGGTTATCCTGCCTGTCATGTTGCCTATGAGATAGAAATATGCCTTTCCTTCTCTTGTTTTTCATTTTCTCTGTGAAGAAGCTCTCAGGAAGCATCCCTTTTCTCAGTTACGTGTGTGTGTGTGTGTGTGTGTGTGTGTGTGTGTGTGTGTGTGTGTGTGTGTGTGTGTGTGTGTGTGTGTGTGTGTGTGTGTGTGTGTGTGTGTGTGTGGCAGCAGTACAGAACACTGGAAGACTCAAAGCCTTACCTGCTACTTTCCTTGCTCTTTAGAGACCTTTCTGTTTCCAGAAAGGAGTCAGAACCACATCCTGATCCTGGACACAGTATGGAAAAGAGAATTGTAAGGAAGTACCTGGGAAATAGGCTTCATCACAAAAAGATTGACTTGCAGGTCTCTAAAGAGAAACATTTGCAGTCTACATGATCTCTATGGATACCTTCTTGAGAACCTTGAAGAGAGCCCCTGCTGTTTGCCTCTCCAGGACAATGGCTTACTTGCAGGAGAGCTACCTCCAGCCTCCTTCCCAGTTCATTCTTCTCCTCCTCCAGCCATTTCTTGTCTTCTTCTAACCCAGCCTTGTCTTGAAGGAGATTGCTGATGATGTGTTCCAGCCTGCGGACCTGAGTATTCTTCTGGGCTTGTTCCTTCTTCAAGCTTTCCACCTCTCTTTGAAGTAAGCCCACCATGGAAAAAGAATTACTCCTTTTAATTTGGCTTCCATGAAGTTGATTTACCAGGTTCTCCAGGAGGTTAAGCCTTGCTGTAGTAGACTCCAGCTGTAGACGCTAGGCTTGGGTTTCCTGCTGGAGTGCTGTCACTGCTTTACCTTGACCAGAACAGCTAGCTTCATTTCTGCTAGGAACACTGAAAGAATAAATACATCTGCCATCCTCGTCATTTGTTTTGTGGAAAAGGAGTGTCTCCTAATGTCACCTTCGTCAGACACACAGAAAGCAGCCAAGCCATCCACATCTCCATGGCTTTGCTGTTGTTCCTTTAAACTCACTTAGCATTTGAGGAGCACAGTGTGCAAGTGGCATTTGCTGACTCGCTGAAATTGAGCTCCCGGAGACTACAGCTTTATACAGTTGAGAGGTCAGTGTAGGAGGGCGTTGCTTTGCCAGAAACAGCAGCAGCACAAAATAACATAAATTGTCTTGAGCTTTCTGGACTCTTAAGGGGCAGCCCATTCTTGGAATCTTTCTCTTCTCACAGAAGCACAATGCAAGCTCATGTGTGTCTGGGCAGGCTTGGTGGAGATGTGCAGTGGATAATGAAGGACCATGACTCTGGAAGTCTGAAGCCATTAACAAAACTACCAATTTTAAAGGTTTGTATTTAACACCCTAAATAGGCACCCCTCTCCCCACAAAAAACTATGAAATAGATCAGAACTATAAAGTATGCCATTAGTAGAGTTCCATTCATCATAGATGAAAATAGGTGAGGAGAAACCTTTATGGTTCTCCCTGGCCCAGTAATACCCTGTGCCCTAGCAAAGAGTTCACATAGGCTGAGGGCACTCTAGAAAAATTCAAAAAGTGGGGTCTTTGAGAAGATAATTGCCCAGTTGCTTTCCAGCAGCAAGAGCTTCCTCTATATATCTAGGGCCTTCTATTAATCAAAGAAAAAATCAACCAAACTAGTTTCACCCCATTAGTCAATTGCTTGTATGCCTCCCACTACCCAAAGGTCTCTGGGTGGCTCACAATCAAAATAAACAATTCAGGCAATTAAAACATCAAAATTGCAATAAAATTAAAACAATAAAAACATCTAAATACAATAAATTCAATACATTAAAATGCTACACTAAAATTGCCATCAGGACCCACAATAATCAGTTTTAAAACTTCTGGAACAGGAAGGTTTTTACCTGGTGCCAGAATGTCATAAACGTCGGTGCCAGGAGGTTCTCACTTGGGAGGGCATTCCATAATCTGGGGGTAGCTGCCCAAAAGGCCCTGTTCCTACAATCCATCCCTTTCACCTCCTTGAGGGATGACTATTTCAGGAGGGCTCCCTGGCTAGATCTTAATTGGCAGGTAGGTTCATATGGAAGGAGAAGGTCCTTCAGGTATCTAGGTCCTAAGCCATTTAGGGCTTTATATGTCAAAACAAACACTTTGAATTGGGATCGGGCAGCAACTGGCAACCAATGCAGGTTATACAGAATTGGTGTGATGTGTTCCTTGGTGGCCCTGCCACTCACCAGACGTGCAGCACGGTTCTGAACCAGTTGCAGAATTTTGTCCATCAGCCATTCAGACTGGAATGTCCATGACTGTCCACTCAGAATGCCTTCCAAGGAAGGTTTCATAGTGCTAAACCATCCTTAACAGATGGTTTATAAAACATTTTAGTCACTCTTACAAAAGAGAGTATACCATCTTGTGAGGTAGTCTGTTTCACCATCAAACAGTTAAGATCAGTAATTTCTTCTTAATGTTGAGCTTTCTCTTTTAATGTTGAGTTTACTCTTTTTGGTGGCTCAGCGGACTAAGGCTCTGAAACTGTTGGCTGCAAAGTTGGCAGCTCAACGATTCGAATCCTGGGTGCCATGCAGTGGAGCGAGCTCCCACTGATAACTCCAGCTCCTGCCAACCTAGCAGTTCGAAAGGATGTAAATGCAAGTAGAGAAATAGATACCACCATAAAAAGCAGGAAAGTAAAACAGTGTTTCCTTGCAGCCATGCCAGCCATGGGGCCATAGACTTGTACAACACTGGCTCCTCGGCTTGAATACGGAGATGAGCACTGCCCCTAGAGTCAGACATGACTAGCACGCGTGTGTGTGTGGAACATTTACCTTTACCTTAATCTTTTTAAGTAAACTCAATATGAGCCCCGTGACAAACTGAAGGGGAGGGTTAGAAGAATCCAGTCTCTTCAGAGTGCATGGAGTCTGTTTAAAACAACAATAATAGAGGCCCAGCACAAGTGCATACCACAAAGAAAGAAGAGCTCATTTAAGTCCAAGAGGACACCGGCATGGTTAACGAGTGGAGTTAGAGAGGCTCTAAAGCACAAGGAGAGGTCCTTCTGTAAATGGAAATCCTCCCCAAACGAGGAAAATAAAAAGGAACACAAACTCTGGCAAAAGAAATGTAAAAAGATGATAAGGGAGGCAAAGAAAGACTTTGAGGAACTGTAAGGGAGGACATTTGACTAATTATATATTTATAAATATATATGGCTGCTTTACTAACCACAGGTATGGATCAAAGCCTATAGAGAAAAACCTCATGGCAATCTATATCCCAAGCTATACCCTGTACTATATGGGATATTTCAGGCTATGCCTTGCAAAGTATAAGCCACACAAATTATATATTTAGAGGTAATGATGTTACTAAGCATACATATATATATATATATATATTTCATTTATATTATTATTCACACATGTATTCTTTATTCCTACAAACGCTGGTCAAGCCTTTCCGGCTAGAATAGAGAAAGGAACTTCCGCTAATTCAGCAAAAGCAATTATGAATTCAAGGATCCAATTAAGTTCCTAAGCTTTGAGGATCACACACTAGCAATTAACGTGTGTCCAAGGCGTACCAGGAGGCCTTATCTCAGCGTCTGGTGTTCAGAACTGTCAAATGTCCAAGGACATAAGGATGATCCTACCCTCCCTGCCTGTGAGGGAGGAGATCAAACGTACCAGTTAGAACTTTTAGGCAAGTGTCAGGAATACAAAATAAATGACCAAAGATGTCAATTAGGGTTTGATGCATGTAACAAATGTATATGACGTAAATTGGATGGGCGGAGGGGAAAAGAGTGCTGGAAAACCTTATAAAAATATCTCCTTTCGTTTTCTGGGTGGACTTCTCACCACCAAAAAGTGTGGAAGTGCCCTGATTGATCAATCAATAAATTCTTTTCTCGTCTCCTGAGACTCAGACTTGGTCTTTTGCAGCCCATGAAGCGCAGGCACGCTGGCACGGGACCCTCATAAATTTAAATTCCTTACATTTCTGGTGCATTGGCCGGGAAAAAGTGCCACTGCCCCAGCGCTCTTGGGAGTCTGACTTAAATCACAGTAAGAATTCATGCTGACCTTGGAACAAATCTAGTCCGGACCCTCTGATTTTGAGAGGAGACTTGTTCTATCAGCATTGGACACAATACTGTTATTTAAGGAGAAAACAAAGCCGGCAGAACAACGGAGGAACTGTAAGAGGACTGCGCAAAAGAAATCTGGTAAGAAGAGAAAACTAGTTGTGGGGTGGCGTGAGTTCGAATCTAACAGCTCTGTGGAGTGGAGAAGATTGCGGATTCTTGTAGTCGGCCCCGGGGGGGGGTACAGGGAGGAGAAGGGTCGGATACGACCTTAACATCCCAAGGACTAGGGGACACTGAGGGACACTACGACCCTGAAATCCCCAAGGGAGGAGGGGTTTTTTCAGACTGAAACAGGAGGAGAAGAGCGTTGCTCTAACATCCTGGGAAAGTTTGCAAAGCCCAACATCCCTAGGGTCCGCCCCCTAAGTATTTGAAACAGGAGGAGAAGAGCGTTGCTCTACCATCCTGGGGAAAATTTAGAGATATATTAATGCATGGGCATGTGGGATGGTGATTCCACTTTTGAATTTTGCATGTGTGTTTTTCAAGGTAAGGGGCTGTGCCTCTATACCCTGCGTAACCATAGGGAAGTGGCCATTCCCTGTGTCTTAAGCAGGGGCAAAGACTGGCAATCTTTGCCCCACAATACCAACGAAGTTCCACCATCTTCGTTTGATTTTAGAGAAGTTAGAAAGATCTATTCTTAGGCAAGGGATCGCAGTTAACTGGGGAAACAGAAATGTGGGAGAGTTGTGTATGGTTGCTGAATCACATGTTGGCGTGTATGATGGGCATTTGATTGTTGAGGTGCGAGTCCGTTTGATGCTTGTGTGGGAGAAATCATAGGAACACAGTTAGACCTTTAAAGTAAACCTATGGGGATAAATTAGTGCAGTTTATGCACCCCCTTTTTGATGTGCGATGTGGTAACATTGGAGTTCTGCCACCAGAAGTAATGATTTTGGTATTGAATGGAACATGAGTAAGCTTTAAGAAGAACCCCTCTAACTAGGATGAGGCAGGACTTTACCATCTCAAATTAAGATTCTAGCCTTCAGGGAGGACAGACCAATTATGACCTGCTAGCAAGAGGTGTGTGAATGTACAAGGACGTGCTTAGTTAATTAATATAAGAGACTAAAAACTCTGCCAACTAGGAGACCCCTCCAGCAATTTTGATAATACCAGGGGGAATATGGGCAGTGAGAAAAATACTTTTGAATACTCAGGGATAAACAACATCCCGCATATTTTGTGACTGGCTGGTCACGCAACAAAATTTACCAGCTGAAGGGATATTTTACAAGGAAAAAATCATAGGGTATCTGAGTAATGCATTTTTAGTAAAACTGGGTAGGAAACCTGAAAAGATGATGGAAGGAAAGGCAGGATGATGAACTGAAAAGGTATAGAGAAAGACAGATGAATAGAGGAAGTGGAGTAGAAGGAAGGCAGCAAGACAGAAGTGGGATGGATAGGTATGATGTTGAGGGAACGGGAGGAGAGCACGGAGCATTGAGGGGACAGGAAGTGCTAGATGGGGATGCGTACCCTGAATTGCCTTATTCAAGCATTCAGGAGGTACTTCCATCCCGCTACGCCAATGCCCAACTCCTTGGATATGGAAGCTTTAAACAGAACTAAGGGTTGCTATACACCACATGAGGAGATAGGTAGGGACGTTATTTCTGAACTATTAATAATCAAAAGCAGGGAAATCAAATCAGGGGCTGAGTCCCTTCTGGCAGCTGGCCACGACAGAAAGTAGAATCAATGCCTTTTTTTTTTCTCCCTTCTCCAAAAGTAGTTAAGAACATTTGATAAAAGACCAGGCATTTTAATTTCAAACACAGGGAGATTCTCAGGACCAAACTGCCAACAACTATCCTACTGCACAAGTCTACCTTTTTTTTAGACGAAGGAAAAGGGGGGAGAAGATCTTAGTCTCTCTCTCTCTATCCGATCTAGGCATTATTTGCCTCCCCAGAGATATACGAGTGAAGGAAGAGAGAGAACTTCTACATGTTCACCTAAGATTTTTTTTCTCTCCCTCCTGATTTAAGTAGCTCTGTGTATTCATTACAAAAGCCACGCTTCTCAAATTAGGCTTAAGCCAACAACAAGATCAATAGCTACTG
This sequence comes from Phrynocephalus forsythii, assembly GCA_029282475.1. Classification (NCBI taxonomy): domain Eukaryota; kingdom Metazoa; phylum Chordata; class Lepidosauria; order Squamata; family Agamidae; genus Phrynocephalus; species Phrynocephalus forsythii. Next base: position 2,898,407 of record JAPFRF010000005.1, on the reverse strand, counting down.
AAAGGGTGAATTGCCCCTTTGTTCCAGGGCATTTCACACCTAATACATTACAGAAGTAATTACAGGAGATTATCTGCTTGCCTCAGGCTGTAAAAGGCAGCCGCGGGGGAATTTAAAAGTTGACAGCCCCTCCTTTCTCTTTCTGCTCTCGGGGCCCCTTGCAGGGCAAGGCAGGATAACAACTCCCAACCCCTCCTTTCTCTCCCAAGCCATTTGATAGGGCTTGGACGCAAAACTTATATTGAACACATCAACCTAATGCATGCATAGCGAAGGGAATAAACAGACCCCTAAAAGCCATAAGCCAGTAAATTTTATAGGCAATGGCCAGAATAAGAGGTGAAAATCTTGTTATCAGAAACTTTAGAATAAAAGAATTCTTCGGAAAAAGGACACAAGAGAAACCTGATTATTTATTTTTTTAGGATGTGACAGCACACTAAAGCCCCCTCCCCTCTTCGTAAGCTGTCCTGCAAGCATATTTTTTTTTATTTTTGCCTTTGAAGTAACTTACAAGTCAATCCCAAAGCGTTGCAGTTAAGGCAGGCTTAAACACTAGAACTTAAGAAGAGCCTTGCTTGCCTAACACAGTGCACAAATTTCTTAATGAGATTTTTAGAAGATATGTTCAAACGCTACTGGGATAGTGAATTTACTTGCAATTTTAATGACTCTTAAGAATATAAGAATTATCTTTTTGCCATAGGCGGTAAAAGGCTCGCCTGGCCACTAAAATGTGCAAAGTGTATTGGTGCAGCTTTTAAATCACACCTGGTCTCAGGAGCTCCCCTGAGGAAAATGAGGCTTATTTTCTTTTTAGAAAACAATATGGACTTAACGATTTTCTTTTTCCTTTTTTTTGTGTGCACATGAAACCTGTATGGCTCTGCAGTGCACATTATAAATTTGTTCCAAATTTCACAGGGAGCCTAGTAGCGTGGCTATGGAATATTGTTCCAGCTGAACTTGTGCAAAACTACTGAAGTGCAGCTGTGTACTATGGCCCTTTTTCATAGCCTGCACTACACTGTGCCATAGAAATCTGCACACAGTGTACTGCATGTAGCACTATCACACCTGGAGATCTGCAGATTGCTTGGCCATTCTTGTGTGTGGTTGTTTGTCTGTCTGTCTGTCTGTCTCTTTCCACACGGGAAGACGCTGGAGGAAGCACCCTGTTTTGCATCTCATGGATATTCTGCCAGCTACACCTTTTTGTTGTCCCCGTGGAGGAGAGCAATTTGACTTGGGGATGGGATCTGTGGTTGATTAGGGACACCTGAGCACCTACACCTTGCAAGCGCTCATTGGAGCCAGCTGAACTTGTGCATATCTCCTGATGTGCAGAGGTGTCCTCATCATAGACTCCCCCCCTCCTCCTTACTTCACGTACTGGTTTTACGAAGAGGAAAGCTTCAATCTGCCTTTTACGACATTTTTTTTCCCCGAGACTGTCAGATAGACTATACCACCCTGCCTGGCAGCACAAGGACAGCTGAGGGGCCATTTTGTGTGTTTGTGTTCTGTGTTTGTCTGTTTGTGGTCGTGTGTCTGTTCTTCTCTTACCCAGGTACATCCTGGAGGACGGGCTTTTGCTCTGGGAAAAAAGCCCACCCGTTCTTTATTTTTGGATCACGGAGTCGGTCGGGTTTGGAAAGCTGACGCCGCCGGTCGTAGATGCTCAGATGGGGACCCTCCTGCCCTCCATTCTGCCATCCCTCCTGGACCTCCCCTCCTCGCCTTTGATGCCTTTGATGATGCCATCTTCGTGATAACTTCGCTCCGCGAGGTCGATCGATGTGGGCTCCAGGATCCAGTGATGTCAGCCTTTTCACCCAGCGTGACCCGTACCCCGCGACCGAGAGGGAGTGAGGCCTGACCGGTGACGCCTTCTGCCCTCTGCTGTAGATTGCCCCTATGCCTTAGATGACTTCACCCTGGACGGCGGGCGACAACATGAACCTGACCTGTGGTCACCGCATCCTTGCCCATCCTTCCCCAGATGACAGCGTGCGTTTGATACTTCGGAGGGTCCCAAAGCAGCCTGCGGATTCACTTTCAACTCAGGTTGACAGATTAAAATCCTGTCTTCCTGTCTCTCATTTTCTCTTTTTTTCTTTTCTTTTCTGTTTGTTTATGGGGGGAGAGAGTGGGTCTGAAACAGCCACTGACTCTTGTTTTGGATTGCGGCCAACAGACTTCACGTCTGCAATTTAACCCCCTTTTCACCGGGACAGAGACTAGGGGTTTAACTACTGCTTTCAGACCCTCATTGATGCCTGTGCGCGTGCCCTGGATCACCATGAACTTGTGTTGCCACACACGCACACACCAGCCTCCCAGCATCCGACAAGTGAGCGCTTATTTTAACCCTGTGCTCTATTATGATATTGTTTATTGTCTATTATTGATAGTCACTGTGAAAACTCTTACTGAAGTGCTTCTCTGGATGTGCCTTTTTATGTAATGATCATGCTTGGCCACTGAAAATGCTTTTTACTCACAAAGCATTGAGTGCCAGAGATTATGACTTGCCTTTCTATGCAATTTGTATTGAATGAGAGACATTTTGGTGCCCATGGGTGTTCACAAGCCTTTATACCTAAGAAAAAAGTGGCTTTATGAAGTAGCTATATCTACATTATTTTCTTCACCAAAGACACTGATGAACTAATCTTGGCCCCATGTTTACGGGGCAGATTTTTGTGTGTAAACTATCAGCCACAGAGACATTTCTGACCGGATTTCAACGGCTCATTCATGACTTTACCATGAGAATGTATGCGCAAGGTGGGTTTTCTAAGCACCATCTAGATGTGTCTTATGCCTTTTTCAGCCTTCATGATATGTATATTGCCTTTATTTAGTATCATTGCAAATGTCTATCAATTGAGAATGCACACACAACTGGGTGATTCTGCACAGCCTGCTATTATCTGAGTTTGAATGCACACCACACACACCTAAATAAGGTTGGAAAAAACCTGGCAAAGTAGCCTGGCCCACATATTTCCTTGGTGGGCTAAGAAGGGCATATTTTCCTTATAAGTATTTGGTTTGCAAAATGAACCTACAGTGTGGTGCTTTGTTAGAATTCAGGGTTCTCAGCCTGACTACCAAACACACAAACACGATATCTCACATGTGCACTGCTGTGGCAGGCAAATTAATTTGGGTTTCATGATTGTCCTAAAATAAGGTAATGAACAAATCTGCTGTTTAAAGCATGTTTAATTATCGCTTTGGGACGGGGATCGTGATATCCAAGTCTATCACAATATTATCAAAAGTTCTTATGCCAGCCCCCTTCAACAGTTGAGAATTTGGGATCCTTGAGAAGTGTACAACATGGCCTGGGAGGTTACCTGATACTGCTGTGACCACGATGCATTTCTCCAACAGGGGAAACTTAAATGCTGTGATCCATGGAACATATCCATCCGTTGCAGTCTGTGGGTCCGACCAGGGGGGGTCTTCTTACATCCCAAGCATGGCAACACTTCATCTGTTAACTTAACATTTTACTCTAGAAAGTGCCCTAGTGAATTAAGGGGTGTTTTTCCTTTGGCCTTCACCTATTTGATGCGTCCCCCTGACTTGAGACGCCACAAATCATTTTATGATAATTCATTTTCTTGAACTGTGCCTATAAGCCCTTTGGGGACAAAGGACTGAGAATGTTTTTCTGACTGCCCTGCCTAAATTTTTGTCAGGAAAATAGAAAGTCCTTCCATGAGCCATGAAGACCATCTCACCCCAGGAATGACATAGGGGGGGCTCACGCAATGTTCACACTTTTGTACATATACCTTTGATATGTTTTGTTCGTCCCTTGCAAGTCCATGACGTTTTCTGGGAAATTTACTGGCATAAATTTCCAGAAATCCGTTCAGGGCCGAGTGTAAGGGAGGACATTTGACTAATTATATATTTATAAATATATATGGCTGCTTTACTAACCACAGGTATGGATCAAAGCCTATAGAGAAAACCTCATGGCAATCTATATCCCAAGCTATACCCTGTACTATATGGGATATTTCAGGCTATGCCTTGCAAAGTATAAGCCACACAAATTATATATTTAGAGGTAATGATGTTACTAAGCATACATATATATATATATATATATATTTCATTTATATTATTATTCACACATGTATTCTTTATTCCTACAAACGCTGGTCAAGCCTTTCCGGCTAGAATAGAGAAAGGAACTTCCGCTAATTCAGCAAAAGCAATTATGAATTCAAGGATCCAATTAAGTTCCTAAGCTTTGAGGATCACACACTAGCAATTAACGTGTGTCCAAGGCGTACCAGGGAGGCCTTATCTCAGCGTCTGGTGTTCGTAACTGTCAAATGTCCAAGGACATAAGGATGATCCTACCCTCCCTGCCTGTGAGGGGAGGAGATCAAACGTACCAGTTAGAACTTTTAGGCAAGTGTCAGGAATACAAAATAAATGACCAAAGATGTCAATTAGGGTTTGATGCATGTAACAAATGTATATGACGTAAATTCGGATGGGCGGAGGGGAAAAGAGTGCTGGAAAAACCTTATAAAAATATCTCCTTTCGTTTTCTGGGTGGACTTCTCACCACCAAAAAGTGTGGAAGTGCCCTGATTGATCAATCAATAAATTCTTTTCTCGTCTCCTGAGACTCAGACTTGGTCTTTTGCAGCCCATGAAGCGCAGGCACGCTGGCACGGGACCCTCATAAATTTAAATTCCTTACAGAACGAATGGCTAGCAATATAAAGGGTAATAATAAAAGCTTCTTTAAATATGTTAGAAGTAGAAAACCTGCCAGAGAACCAATTGGGCCTCTGGATGGTGAGGGAGGAAAAGGGGAGGTTAAGGAGGACTTGGACATTGCAGAGAAATTGAACGAGTTCTTTGCGTCTGTCTTCACGACAGAGGACCTTGAGCGGATTCCGCTGCCTGAGCCACCCCTCTTGACTAAAGAATTAAATCAAATACAGGTTAAAAGAGAGGAGGTTTTAGGACTAATTGATAAATTGAGGATTAACAAGTCACCGGGCCCAGATGGCATCCACCCAAGGGTTATTAGGGAACTGAGAAATGAAATTGCAGATCTCTTAACGGTTATATGCAACTTGTCTCTTAAAACGGCCACAGTGCCGGAAGACTGGAGGATAGCAGATGTCACACCAATTTTTAAAAAAGGAAGGAGGGGGACCCAGGAAACTACAGGCCGTTAGCCTTACATCTGTCCCAGGGAAGATGGTGGAAGGCCTCATCCAAGAGAAAATCTTAAAACACATAAAAGAACAAACCTTGCTGAGAGAAAATCAGCATGGCTTCTGTAAGGGTAAATCTTGTCTTACAAACCTTTTAGAATTTTTTGAAAAGGTCAACAGGCACGTGGATTTGGGTGAACCGGTGGATATAATCTATCTGGATTTTCAAAAGGCTTTTGACACAGTCCCTCACCAAAGGCTGCTGAGAAAATTGCATAGTCAGGGGATAAGAGGGCAGGTCCTCTTATGGATTGAGAACTGGTTGAGATCCCGGAAACAAAGAGTAGGTGTCAATGGGAAATTTTCACAATGGAGAGAAGTGAAAAGCGGTGTGCCCCAGGCTCGGTCCTGGGACCGGTGCTTTTCAATCTGTTCATAAATGACCTGGAGACAGGGATAAACAGTGAGGTGGCCAAGTTTGCAGATGACACAAAACTTTTCCGTGTGGTAAAAACCAGAGAAGATTGTGAAGAGCTCCAGAAGGATCTCTCCAAACTGGGGGAGTAGGCTGAGAAATGGCAAATGCGTTTTAATGTAACCAAATGTAAAGTAATGCATATTGGAGCAAAAAATCCAAACTTCATCTATCAACTCATGGGCTCTGAGTTATCCGTGACGGATCAGGAAAGAGATCTTGGTGTGTTGGTGGACAGCTCCATGAAGGTGTCTCCCCAATGTGTGGCAGCAGTGAAGAAGGCCAATTCCATGCTAGGGATTATCAAAAAGGGGATTGAAAATAAAACAGCCAACATTATAATGCCGTTATACAAAACAATAGTAAGGCCCCACCTGGAGTATTGTGTACAATTCTGGTCACCGCATCTCAAGAAAGACATAGTGGAACTGGAAAAGGTGCAGAAGAGAGCGACTAAAATGATTACTGGGCTGGGGCACCTCCCTTATGAAGAAAGGCTAAAACAATTGGGCCTCTTTAGTCTGGAAAAAGGCGCTTGAGGGGGATATGATTGAGACATACAAAATAATGCAGGGTATGAGTAAAGTGGATAGAGGGAAGCTCTTCTCCCTCTCTCAAAATACCAGAACTAGGGGACATACACTCAAATTGAGTGCTGGGAGAGTAAGAACTGACAAAAGAAAATATTTTTTCACCCAGCGCGTTGTAAGTCTATGGAACTCCCTGCCACAGGATGTGGTGATGGCATCTGGCCTGGATGCCTTCAAAAGGGGATTGGACAGATTCCTAGAGGAAAAGTCCATCACGGGTTACAAACCATGATGGAGATATGTAATCTCTAGGCTTTAAACCTGGGTAGTTCAAGGGCCAGATGCAGGGGAGTGGTATCAGGAGACAGATATCTAGTCTCATGAGCTCCCAAACGCATCTGGTGGGGCCGCTGTGAGATACAGGAAGCTGGACTAGATGGGCCTTTGGCCTGGTCCAGCATGGCTCTTCTTATGTTCTTATGTTCTTATGTTCTTATGGTTAAATGCCTGTACTGGAGGTAAACCTGTGCTGACCTGGGGTTCAATCCCAGGTAGCAGGCTCATGGTTGACTCAGCCTTCCATCCTTCCGAGGTTGGTAAAATGATTACCCAGCTTGCTGGAGGGGGTAATGTGTAGCCTTCATACTGTAATTTAAAAACTGTAAACTGCCCAGAGACTACTTGAAGTGGTATGGGGCGGTATATAAGCAGAACACTTTGCTTTGCTTAACGGCAATACATTCATTTGGGTTCTGTGCTCTTTGAATGTCTGAACAAGCAAAAAAAGAAACAACAAATCTCTGTCACATCTTTTGAATGGGCCTATCAGGACCATAAAAAGCACAAATGGCTGTTAACCATGAGACAACTACTAACAACTGAGGGGGGGGGATGAAGAAAGAAGGTGAAGGCAGGAAAAAATGGTTAAAAGTCACTCTCACGCATGTGCAAATGATTTTGAAGAAATAAACAGAAGACTCTCAGAAAAAAACTCCTGATACATTCTCTCAGCAGTGGCAAAAAAGTAACTGAGGACTGCCCCCAAAGTGGAATAATGTGTGTTGGAGAGGGTGTGTTCTAATGCTTCTCTGCGCTCTAAGAATCTGAGGATGTCTGCCTAGGCACAGAATTAAGCTATATATATGATTTCATAGACACCAGAAAGAACTGGTGAAAGAAATATCAATATTTTAAGATATACACATGATGCCATCTTATTGAGGGAAAGCAGCTGTGACTTGAAATTAAAACAGTTCAAGATTTCAAATACCTTGGTTCAGCCAGAAGACAGAGACCCATAAAGGCGGCAATGAAAGAATTAGAAAAGATAATGAAGTATAAAGGCATGTCATGAGAGAACAAGGCCAAGATCATCCACACTGCTCTGTTCTTTATTACTATATACAGGTTTGAAAGGTGGGCAGCAAAGAAAGCTGATGGGGAAAAGTTGCTTTGTTTGAAATAGGGTGCTCAAGGAGAGCTTTGAAGATACCTGGACTTCCTGAAAAGCAATCAGATAGGCCCTTAATTCAAATCAAAGCCTGAACTTTCTGTGGATGCAAAAAAGGCAAAACTGAAGCTCTACATTCAAATCCCATAGTTTAGGTCTCTGCTTGAATGAGGCCAGACTTGCAAGAAAAGACCTTAATACTAGGAAAAGTTGAGGGCAGCAGGACTAAATATGAGATATACTGACTGTATAAAATAAAATAAGGCACGGCTTTGAGTTGACAAGAGCTGAGCAGGTTTATTAAGGACAGAACACTGTGGAGGTCACTCCTTTATAGGGTTGTTATACATCGGGGCAACCTGATGTCATGCAACAACAGGCACATTATTTAAAACTTCTGCTAATGCAACCTATGAATTCCAAAATTTAGACACACAGCATGGGGGAATAACTATATCTTGATGTAGTTCTTCAGAAACATTTGGCTTACCACAGGCTTGGCCCTCCCGTTAGTCAGTGTGAGAGTTCTGTTTTAAGAGGCTGAGGGCTAGGAGTGGCAGATACCAGAAGTCAGATGTCACTACAACTGCACTGAAATAAGCAGTTGCTCTGGTTAAAAACCATAATCAGAAAGAGATTCAGTATTCAGTAAGTAAAGCTCTCCCATCCCATTAAAATGGAAAATGACTGATAGGGATTGTGAGCTAGGAATGTTGCAACCAGGAGCTGCAAATAGAGATCAACTAAGTAATTGCTTAATAAGAAAAATTCAAGAATCGGCTAGCTGTGGGAATAACTGCTCTGAAATGCTTTAAAGAGTATTTTGATAGGTTGGCACTGCAGTTGTATTTTTCAGACTCTGGTAGCAAATAACATTCACCACAAACCAGAAAAAGAATTGGAGGAGTCTGAGGTCTTGTATGTATCAATTGAGCAATATTATTAAAAATAAAGAGAGGTTACTTACCTCTAGTTCGAGTGGTTAATCTGTGAATTCACACAAATGGGCATTTCGGCATTCTGACCGTCTGGTCAGTTCTAAAGACAGAGGTGAGTCTCCCCAAGGGGGCTAGCATTTGAATTCCCTTGGGACTGAGATAGGAGGATGGAGAAGGCTGGTGCTCTACTAGCACCCCCTTCTAGAGATGATGGGGATGGGATCGGCTGGTGATCAGTCAGCCATGTGGCTGGCACAGGAGAGGGTCAGATGGAGAAAGTCTTCCCCCCTCCAAACAGGATCTGTTAGGTGGTGCTGAGGATGCAAGTTTTTCCCAACCCTTGACAAACTGGGGTTTTGAGGCCGCCTTGCTGGCAAATGCCTGCCTCTCCGCCCAGATTGGAAAAAAAAATCCCCTCCCGTGGCCATCGGGAAAGGTCCTGGCCAAGGTGGCATAAAGGCCAAATGTCTCTGCATAATTTTCCTAGTTTTTTTTCTGTTTTTTTTTTGTTTACATTTGGTCTCTGGATCCACCCCGGCAGGAAAGTGGTCCAGGGCACATTTAAGAGGGGTCTTAGTGGCCCCAGTGGAGGAGAGTTCATTTCCCATGTTCAACGCAATGACTTGGTTCCCAACACAAATTAAATTGACCAGGGGGGAGTTTTTCAGCGTAGCCCTAGCTTTTCCCTAGCTTAGGATCGTACACTGGGAATTCGTCAATTCCCTCCCCTAATTCAAGGTCCTTATCCTGCCCCCAATCGCACGGATTCTGCTGCCTCAGAACCCTCCACCCCAATCTAGGTCCAACCTAGTGCTTGGGGACACACTCAGAGTTTGGGAATACCACCACCCCCAAACTCACAGGCTCTTTCGCTCGGGCAAAACGGGTTCGCCCCCCCCACACACACCACTCAGATTCCAGGACGTTCCGCGCTTCCAAAGCGCCAATTCTCACCAAGTCCAGTGCCTGCTCCAAGCCTTGACCTCTTCTCAGGTTCCACTCAGGTCCTGGCTCTAAGCCATGACCCCTGGCTCCAAGCCTCGACCTCTTCTCAGGTCCCACTCAGGTCCAGGCTCCAAGTCTCGACCTCTTCAGCACCTCAGGTTCCGCGTTGAACTCTCCCTCCTCCAATAAAAAAACCCTAACAAATAGGATGTCTCTCACCCTTTGTTCGGAGCTGGAAAAGGATCTGCCAGGTGAAGTTCAACTGCCTTCTCTCCAGCAAATGGCTGGTGGCGCCAAGAGAAGGTGGCTGAACAACTCCCAGTTTCGCCTTTCAGCTGCTAGGAAGGGCAGCTCCCAAAAACGGGGCTAAAGAATTTGGGGCAGCCCTTGGAAGAGTTCAGGGAGATAAGCTCCTTCCTTTGCCCACCCAGGGACGCCAAAATGTTGTGTTTAAAATAAGCTAAAATTACCTTTCAGTCAGGCTAGTCCTGCTGGTTTCCGCTGGACCCCCAGATGCCAATAAAAGTCCAACGAGAGAGAGATCCTGAGGCAAATACTGTCTTTATTAGGCCTAATAAAGAAACAGCAGGCGAACACCAGCCAGAGACAGAGCGAAGGTGTTCAGCGCTGAGCACATGGAAATCCCAAACTTTTATTGATTCTTCCCCCCTCCCATCACAGAACGGCGCCTATTCAGAGATTGGCTGAAGGAAGTTCAAATTGTCCAATTGGGATAGTCCAGGGATGGCCAGGGCGGTCCTTGGTAAACTGGAGTCGGGGTTCATGCAAATCCTGATGAGCCCAGGTGTTCCCTGATTAGGCCATCTTGGAGGACACAATGGGAAGGGGAAACAAGGCTTTGTTTGCTGAGCCTGGTACACTGTAGGGATTAGGAAATCAATAGGGGGTCGAGGAGCAGAGTCAATATGGAACAGGAAAACCGATAGGATTATTCAAAAGGGGATTTGCCAGTTTCTCATGAGTCCAGAAAAGATGGTAATGGAAGATTCCTCCAAGCGGTGATTCAATCTGTTTAGGTAGTCAGGGGACAATCAACAGGTAGGCAGAGAGGAACAGTCACAATGGAGGTGGCAAAGCTAATCCGGAAAAGTCATTTGCTGCCAGACGGTGTCTTTAGTTGGATGTAGGAATGAAACAATAGTATGCTTCAGACGGTGATAACATCTTGCATATCTGTTGGGTATACGTGCCTTCCCCGCGTTGGGAAAATGGAGTCTGGATGATCTTTTCCTTCAGCTGAGCTGGCAACCCCTCTTGCTGCCCAAAAGGTGGCTTAGGTCCGGGAAGCAGAGAAATGTCCCAAGTATTTAGTTTTAATGAGATAGGAAAGGCCAAGAAGGAATGAGGCAGAAGGAAAGGAAAAGGGAGAGATTGGCAGGATTGGGGGGGGGTGTTGGTTTGTGGGGGTAATGTGGCTGGACTGTTGAACACTTGGAATTGATGGCCGAGAATCATTCCCCTGGCTGGTTGGGGTAGGGGGCAAGCAATCTCCCACTTAGAGTTTTGCCCAGCCTAAGCCCTGTCTTCTAGCTGCAAGTTTTGGGGTTTGGGGATGAGCAAGGCAATGGAAGGGTTAGATAGTGAGGTTGGACATGGGCAAAAGAGGCAGAAGGGCTAGGTGACAGAATTGGGGTGAGAGAGAGAGAGAAAGATGTGTGGGGCACTGGTAGTTGGAGGCTAAGAATCAGGTAGGCGGAAAACCCATGAACACAGTCCTTGGGGGACTGGGCTCCCTGGCTGGCTTTTAAGGGGGTTAAAGTTTAGTGCCCAATTCAATAATTCTATATATTTTTTATATTTCCATAATGACTCATCAGGAGCAGCAATTTTACTGGCTCTATGCTGCATACAGCTTGCCTTTGAAATACTGGGAGTATTTCTCTGTGAGAACATTTAGAATGTGAGTATAGTCAAGTGCTTGGGAGATTGGAATAAGACATCCAGTCAGGCAGACGATTCAAAAGATGTTCAGAGTACAATTTCCCAATACCTGAGAGTAGACTTGTGGGACAATAGTTACTGGGGTTTTCCAGGTGGCCTTTTTTGAAAACTGGGAGTCTGGAAGTATCCCAAATTTATCAACAAAGGCAAACAGACAGGACAGTAGTTCAGCCCACCAGTGCAGGTTGGTTTTTATACGATCAGCAGCTTTATCGTCTGGGCCTGGTGCCTTGCCAGGCTTCATGATGGCTATACATTCAAGAATTTCTTCTTTAGAAACTGGAGGCCAGGCAGATTCCTCAGGATACATTTGGAGATCAGTGTGGTAATACTGACTCCAAAAATAAGTTGGAATAGTATGCTGTCCAGTTGGAAGCAGAGATTGGTGAAGTAAGAACTGTATTAGAAGAGCAATTCTTTTGTTAAACCAAAGCCCAGAACTCTTTCATGTTCTTAGAGCAGGATGCATGTAGTAGTCTAGACCAGTTGTTTAATGCATAAATATGTCTTTTCCCTTCCAATAAAACTTGGCATTCCTACTTGGCTTCCAAGTAAAAGGCTATTAACTCGGGAGAAAAGTGGGCACACAATAGTTGATAGAGGTAACGAAGATTTTTCTTAGCAGCCCAACATTCATAATTGAACCAAGAGGTGACTCCTTTGCTTTCCCTAGATGGGTGGAGTGCTGCTGGTAAGGGAGTTGATAGCTGATTCATATGCCAGGATGACCTTTATTGGAGATTTAGTTTGTAGAATTGTTTGTCTTAGATGTAAAACTACAGCTGAGGTAGACCATTGAACAAATGAGTCTCTTGAGTTTGTTGGACCAGTTTAGTCTCCGGTGGAGAGAGCAGGGTGATTCAGATGAAGGCTCCAAAGACAGAGGAAGGTTCAGCAGTAGAGAAATCCATGTGGGAAAGTGGTCACTCTCGGAGTGGACACCAACCTTGAAGTTGGCAACCTTGAAAGGCAAGTCGGGGGATACAAGAATGTAATAAACACTAGATCCTCTCTGGAAGAAAAGTGGAGTGTCTGTATAATACTGAGGTTGCTCAATGACGTGGTGAGTCTTTCAAGACCTTTTATGAGATGGCAGGGGTTTGACAGCCATGCTGAACCCAAATTGCAGCTATCCTGGAGACTTGGGGCTCTCATGCGCTGATTGCAAAACTGCAGTGGCCTCAACTAAGGTATCTCCCCAATCAGGTGAATGGCTGAATTGCAGGGAGCTCATGCTCCCATGCAGAGGGAGAGGGGCATCATTATCATCCAAAGGCATGTCCAGGATGACCGGCTCCTGCCACTGTTTCTGTGGAGTTGTTCAAATTCAATGTCGAACAGCGCCTTGCAGTGGTGGTGTCAATAATGTCAATTCTGTAGATGGTTGGAGAAAAGTTTCTCAAAGGAAAGAGCAAAGTCATCAAAGGCAGTGTTTTAGTGCTGGCTTAGTGAGGTTTTTGCAAGCTGGACAGGAGTTGGTTTAATGTTTCTTTCTGAGGCAAAAAAAAAAGCACTGTGAATGTCTGTCCAAAAGGGAGACTTTATTTCGGCAAGAGATGCAGTGCTTGAAGGGAGCTAAAGAGGCCATAAACTGACGGTTGCGAGGGTAGGGGAGTGAAGATGGGAAGGCAAAGTCTCTCTCTGTGTGTCTTTGAGAAGAAGTCATAGAGAAACGAGGAGGTCCAAAGGTGTGACTACGGCGGCCGGTGGCAAAAAAGGAACTAAGGAACTCAATCCCAAGTGCAGAGCATGTGCACCAACAGGAGGAGGTCCTGATAAACATGTGGAAAGTTCTAGAAGATTTCAAGAGCCTCTGCAGGTACCCGTTTGTGTGTATTCAGAGACCATGAAGAAGAAATACGAGATATTTAGGTAAAAACAAAATAATAAAAAATACAAATAAGAAGAGAAAAAGTGGTAGCAACTTAAGTACTGTACTGTTATATTTTTAATAGGAGCTTATGTGGACAAATCCACTTCTTCAGACATAATAAAAAACGGAGAGAATAGGGCAAATATTTATACATGGCATCAATTTACAGAGATTTTGGTTGGTTGGTGGCAAAACAAAGTCAACGAGTAAGTGGGGTGATAACTTTTTTGATATTCAGGCATATTCTATTGAAGCTTCTGCTATAAAAAATGTAACGTCTGTCATGAATAACAATGCTAGAATAGCATGAGTGTTAATTATAATGAAGTGACTGACCTTTTATAGTTGCTTTTATATTAACTTATGTCTATAGGTTGTCGGGCGTAATTTGAACATCACAATGATATGTGAATTATCCCAGGTCATGGACAGCTAGAAAAGTAACATGGCAATGAGTTAAGACTCTGGCTTACTTTTGAGGTTTTTTAGGTAGACCTGTTGAACAATCTGATATTCCTCCTCCACTTGTAAGTGATACCACATCATTGAGATTATGAAATTAATGCTCAAGGTCCAGTTACACTTCAAACAAAATAAAGTCATCGACAGTTATAATTTAAATGCAATAAAGTCATACCATCACTGCTGGAAGTCTGACTTAATTATGAGTAACTAGTTTCTTGCAATTTCTGGTTCATAGAATGCAGAGACAGGACTTTATGCCCCTTGAATTGCAAGTTTTGAAAATTTAGAAAGCAGACCCTTGGGTATTGTTGATACTCTTCATATATTTTAGTTGTCTGCACTTGGAAAACCATGCCCTCTTCAACCATAGACTTTCCTGTTTCCTATGGCTTATCCTTCATAAAACAAATATTCAGAACATTCCAATAATGTTTAGTAAAGGCCTCCAAGGGGAGGAGGGTACTTGCCTGCCTTCTAAAAAAAGTCAGATTTAAACAAAGAAGAGTGGCCTGAAGCACCCAGGTTCAGTGTCCATCTGTAAAGGAAATCCTATGGAATCCAGAATTGGGTACATTCTGTAGTTACAGCTTGTGTAACTGATACCTTAACAAGAAATTGGGGGGGGGGGCATTGTTTTTGTTCTCTTTGCTTCCCCTTCTCAGTCTGCAATTAATTTCTGATTAACTTGAAGGAATGTAGACCTCAAAACCTCTGCAATATTCTCAGCTAAAGCTGCCATGGTTCCTAAGGCTCAGCCCAAAGTTCAGGAAAGCAGAGCCTGGGAGCAAAGTGGTAGCAGCCAGTTAATACAGGGATAAAATATGGTTGGAAGGGTCAGTCTAAAGATGCCAATGAGTGATGATATTGATGGCCTTGTAGGTACGGATCCGAGCCTGGATATGCCCACTGCCCTAGCGTGGGGCCCCATTCGCCTGGCAGAGCCAGCAGTCTTGGAGTCTCACATCAATAATTCCACTGGTTCCCGGCTACCGGTGTAATGACTCTTAAGTGATTTGGTGCTTTGCATTGTAGTTTCTCATCACTGCCCTGCTGCACACCTGGGGACCAATTTTCCTTTACTAGTCCCCTGGATAAATTCTGTTCTGTGTTGCCTCAGTTCCTGACACTGAAAGACCTTGTAATAAAGATGCCTAGTTCAGGGCTGGCTTTGGAGCCTTTCAGGCTGCTGAATGCCACTGGCTATCCCTTCCCTGCCCCTCACTGCCTAACTACTTCCAATTCCATTACTCTTGGATAAGATGCCTTATCTGGTGTGGACACTTACAGTGCTAGTTACTCAGCCGGGTGGGGGTGGACACTGCTGGGCTTGTCAACTACTGCATCATGGGCACCACAAAGTTGGTGGGGCTGGTGCCCCTTCTGGGAAATGAGGGAGTAGGTACCCTGGCCTCTGCATCTACCCACTGGGAAGCAGTTCAGAGGCTCTTGCTAAGAGTTGTTGTCTTTCTCCCAAGCCAACTTTTGGAAAGCAAGGACTCCAGCTTGTCTGCTGCAGACTGCCAGGTCTCCTGCTCTTTTCATTCTGCCTCTGGACTCTGACTAGTTGTTCCTTCTCATCCCACCCCCACTTCCCAGTAACACCTGGGGCTTTCCTCATCCTTGCCTTCCTGCATGCCCAGAGTTGTAGACCCCAAACTGGATGGATCACTGTGGGACAAACTCTTGAAGAAGTTTGTGAAGATTCTCAGTCATCCAGGTGAGTTTATCTGGAAGTTGAGTCATGGCTACTGGACTTCTTTTTTGAGAGATAGAAACGTCAGGACCCTAAGCCACAGAGCAGAGAGCATCCCCACCTCCACAGAAGCCAAGAAGAAGGAAAACAGGCACCTGAAGACAGCACTTAAGGCCTGTGGTTATCCAAAGTGGGCCTTCAACAAAGCAGTGGGCCATCCCAGAAGAACAAGGGATCAATCTGAGACCCAGACCCGACGGAAGAACCTGGTCATTCCTTACATGGCTGGAGTGTCGGAGAAGCTTAAAAGGATTTTTGGCAAACACCACATCCCTGTTTATTTCAAACCAACAAACATGCTAAGGCAGAGACTTGTCCACCCAAAGGATCTGATACCAAAACATAAAAGGAGCAATATAGCATATGCAGTCCAATGCAGTGCGGAGTGTTCAGACCTCTACACTGGATAAACCAAACAGCCATTAAACAGAAGGATGGCCCAACATAGGAGGGGTAACAGCTCAGGACCAGAATCAGCAGTACACCTCCATTTGAAGGACAAAGGGCACTCGTTCAAAGATGAGGATGTACACATATTAGACAAAGAGAGGTGGTTTGAAAGAGAAGTAAGGGAGGCCATTCATGTGAGCATTGAAAACCCCTCCCTCAACAGAGGTGGTGGGCTCCGGCATAGTCTATCTGCTACTTATCAGGCTGTGCTTTCCAAAGTACCCAGACAAATCAAAAAGCCTTCACCACCAAGGCCATAGCTAATGACCCATTCTTGATGGGTTTCAGCACCTTAGGCCATTGTTCACCTTAAGGCTATGGATACTACTGTCTCCCTAACGAGCCTATTCAGGCCATTGTTCATCTTATGAGCCTAATTCAGACCAGGGTGACACGAGGTCAAAGCTGACTATAAGATGGAGTACTTGCACTAGCTGTATTCAGACCGGTGAAGCTGTTTGGATGAACAGCGAAACATTTCTATCTCTCAAAAAAGAAGTCCAGTAGCCATGACTCAACTTCCAGATCTTGAAGAAGTTATTTGCCACAAAACAAGTCAGGTGGTTCTTTAATTGCTTGCTCAAGGCTAGTTGAGGCACCATCCTGAATAGAGAATCTTTGTTTTTTCAAGACTAAAGCAAGGTAATCATGGCCAATTTAGAACCAAAAGGTTTTTGCCTGAAGTGCTTTTTGGACTTCACCTGGATCGATTGTCGTCAGCTGCATATGCTATGTGATTACTGGAGATACTTACATTGTGATTTCTGGTTTGTTTGTCATACATGTGTTGAAGTTGGTCACTTTCCCCTCCACTGGAGCAGCCATGAGGAATTTGTGGAGGAACAGGGAAGAAGATGGGAGGAGAAGAGGCCAAGCTGGGGGACCAAGAGTAAGGTGGGAAAGAGGGGGGAGGGGAAGAGGAGGAGGTGGGAGTTTGAAAACCCTACGCCTTTCCCCCCAATCAGGCGTGTAAGGTACAGGTTTTTTAACTGTCACTGAAGCAAGTGGTGATGGCCACAGCCTCTGCTTGCTTCGGTGGCTCAAAGACAGTTTGAAAACCCTGTGCCTCCCCCCCCCCAAATTGGGTGCATGGGGGGGGGGAGGTGTGAGGTTTTCAAGTGTCTTTGAGCCAGCAAAACAGTGGCAGTTGTGCCGCACCAAATTCAAAAGGATCAAGCAGCCTTCCTCCTCCTCCCCTTGCCCAAGTGAAGGGGAGAAGGTTGCTTGGTCCTTTTGAATTTGGCGCCACTTCTTCACCCTGGGGCGATGAGATCCTCTGGGTGGGGAGGGGGGAGAAGGGGGGACTTCACACGGCCCTCACCGCCGCTTCTTCACCCAGCGGGCGTCTTCTTCAGCCTCAGCTGCGCACCGGGGACAGAAGTGACAGCAAAGTCCCCGTTCGCCCCCTCCCTGGCCAGAAGCCTTCCCCCTGACCTGAATGAAGGGGAAGAGGAAGGCTGCTTGGTCCTTTTGAATTTGGTGCCACTTCTCCACCTAGCACCCCCAGGGTGATGATTCTCTGGCCGGGGAGTGGGAAAATGGGAGACTCCGCCACCGCTTCTCCACCCGGCAATCTGGGGCAATGATCCTCTGGCCGGGGAGGGGGAGAAGGGGGGACTTCGTTTCTGCTTCTGCCCCCGGCATGCCACCAGGGCAATGATCCTCTGGCTGGGGAGGGGGATAACAGGGGACTCTGCCACTGCTCCCCACCCCCACCCCCCATCAGGACGATGATCGTCTGGCCAGGAAGCTATTTACATGGCTGGTTATTAATTACTTTGCAACCAAAACTCCACACAGGCCATTTGCCCAGGCCCAAGACAATGTCTTGTCTTCTTCCATTTGACTAAGGTTTCCACGAATCTTGCAGTCTCTTCATTCAAGTGTGTGCTTCCTTCAATAATTTTCTATGAGCTACACCGTTGCAGTCAAAAATAGTTTTTTTACTGGAATGCTTTTATGTCATGTTCATAAGCAATAATACTGAGAACATGGATCTCTTGACAAGTACAGAAAGTCTGCTTGCAAAATTGTTTTTAAACATGAGAAAGTTACATCTGCGCAATTATTCAAATGAATAGCTAGAATTTAAAATGATATATACACATTTCACTCCTCCCCTGTTTGTTTTCCAGTGATCTGTTAGCAGCATTTAGAAACTGTTTAAATTATAAATAATATAATTACCAGTTAGCAAACAATATATATAAACTCTTTTTAAAAAGGAAAAAGAAATAAATAGTGGGAAAGATCTGGCTCCAAAGTAGATGCTTTCTGAGACAGCAACAAAGATATTTTGCATTTGACTGGTACCAGAATTAAGTCCTGGGTTTAAAAAAAAAAGGATAATTTGCCAGGTCCTCTGAATGTCCTCGGAACTGAGCACTTGTTTCCGGGATGGTGAAAAAAAGCATTTCAAAGCAATATACACATTTTGCTTCACTGAAATCAAACAGATGCATGCGCTGCGGTCTTCCTGAAGCCATATCCACAGTGATTGCCATTAGCACGTCAAGTGTGGTATTTGAGGATGAAGGGAACTGCATAAGACAGAAAAGTTTATCTTTAAAAGCATGTATACAAAGGTTCCATAAACCAGCTATTTTGGGTTCTACATGTTTCAGAAACTTTACTTCTTCTGTCAGCTAACAACAAGACAAATCTAGAACACTCTCTTACACACTGTACAAACTCCAGCTGACTATTTACACCAGCATAATGGAACTGCCATAAATCTTGGTGAATTAGCCCAAGTTAGGAAATTAGCATAGGTTTTTGTGGCTGCACACTAAGATAATAATTACGCTAATTTTTTATTTGCAGAAATTCACCCATGAGATTTATGCCCATGGCATTATGCCAGAGCTAACAGGTTCTGGGGTATTGTTTGTGTACCAATATTAAGCAACAAGACACGTACAGATGTAGAAGTACAGTCGTCCCCCTGCCATTTTGCAGTTCATATACTGCGGTCCCGGTATATAGCGGGACCACAATATATGAAGGCAAGGTCCCCTGGGGCAAGCTGCAAGGGCCTGTTTGAGGCCTCGTGCACTAACCCCAGGCCTGGTGCTGCCCCGAGTGGGCCTCCAACAAGCTTCCCAAGCCTGTCGGAGGCCCCAGAAGAGGTTTCCGGCAAACCGGAAGTGGCTTCCAAAAGAAACCAAAAACGGAAGTGCCTTCTGGATCGCCCAAAACCACCTCTGGGGACTCCAACAGGCCCGGGAAGCCCGTTGGAGGGCTGTGCAGGGCAGTGGCAGGCCTAAGGTAAGTGTAGGAGGCCTCAAACAGCTCCCCTAATCCCAACCCAACCCAGCATCTACATATCACGGGTTTTCCTTTATTGCAGGTCAGGCTGAGTCCCTAACAGGGGGTTACTGGATTGATGCCAGTCGGGAATGATGCCAGTTAAAATCCAATTTCTAAAAGGCTATAATATTATCCACCCAGCTTTGTATGATTCATTACAGGATGCATCTTGATTTTTTTAGTCATTTATTTTCTTGAAAGGAAAACTACTGATTACCTCAGCCAATAATTTAGAGCCTCACGGGGAGAAGTCAATTTTGAAGTCAAAATTGCTTTAGTGAACATCCTGCTTCCTCGATTTGCTTCCAGTTCCCAATTCAAACCAGACGGATTTTCCAACAAATACTGACTCTCCGAGTCATCTCATTTTCAAGAGCAGCTGGCTGGAATTCTGAGTAACACCCTTAAATGTACAGTATGTGAAGAGGAAGGAACCATCTTCCAAGGCGTGTGCACATACACATGCGTGAGAGATCCTTTCAACAACTCACTACAGATGGATTCAGCTACTGTGATGCAAGGCATAGAGAAGATTCCCATTTCAAAACACCCTGTGACAAACCAGCAATTTCAGTCACACCCAGCTCAAGGTTATACTGTACTGCAGATCTAGAGAACCCTTGAAAGATATCCGGTCTGGCAAATTATCATATGAGATATGGGATTAACCTTACAAGAAAACACAAGTAATCCCCCAAATAATTTACAATCTAAAACAGATAGAATGCATTTATGAAAAAGAGCCTAGCCTAAGACCGTTTCTGACTCTTTTATTTCAGCCACCGTGTTCTCCTCTCCATAACAGCATTCACTGATACTCTTTTCACTCATGCATAATACTCGCCCTGATTCTTATTTTATTTAAAATATTTGTGTGCCATTCTCCTAAAGGAACCAAGATGGCATAAAGTATTAAAAGAAAGAAAGATAAACGATAAAACAATAATCTATTACAATATTAAAAAATAATTAAGCAGATACATTAAAACTCACAAATAAGTACAATATTAAAAGCTCAAGTAAAACAATAAATAAAACAATCTTTAAAAAAATCATTTAGAGAGAAACCTGCCTGAAAAGAAAATGTTTTGCTTGCCAAAAAAAAAAAAAAAAAACCACCCAGTCAAGATAGGACCAGCCTAGCTTCCCATGGGAGGGAATTACAGAGTCTGGGAGCAGTAACAGAGAAGGCCCTCTCCCGTGTCCCTACCAAGTTCACCTGTGAGGGTGATGGGACAGAGAAAGGCCTCCCCTGATGATTTTAAAGCCCAGTCAGGCTCATAGAAGAAGATGTGGTCTTTTAGATAGCTTGGACCCAAGCCATTTAGGGCTTTACAGGTTAAACCCTGCAATTTGAATTGTGCCCAGAAACAGATCGGCAGCCAGTGGAGCTGTTGAAGCAGGGGTTATGTGACCAGCCGCAGTTAACAATCTGGCCACAGGATTTTGGACCTGCTGGAGTTTCCAAACACCTTTGAAAGGCATTACCATATGGAATGTGTTAAAGTAATACACACAAGATGTAACTAAGGCATGCGTTATTATGGCCAGATCAGACCTCTCAAGGAAGGTGTGACCGGTACATTTGTTTTAACTGAGCAAGGGCACTCCTGGCCACATGCTGCATTTGACAAGGAAGCTAAAGTGGCACTGACAGTAGAAAGAGAACGAGGTAAGAGCCTCAGGAAAAACTATATACAAAGCATATTTTGGGGATTGTGTGTCATCACTACTTTAAAAACAATCACAATGTTGTTGCTTGAAATGCCAAATTTTATGATTCCCCCAAGTTATATAAATTAGGACTGCAATCCTAGTATGAAGTACATTTCATCCAACTACTGTACTCCACTGGGACTCCAATGCAAAGAGCTGCAGGATTATGCTGCAAACTATGTTTCCTGTTTGGCCATCTTTGCCTTATCTTGGCTCCTGTTCTACACACAGGGTCAATATCAAGGCTACTATTATATTCCACAGGCTAGTTCTGCACACACACAACCAGCATGTGCAAGATGTTAGAGGTACTGAGACCCACATTTAAGTGGGTCTCCCCCTCAAATATGACATTTTTAGAAGACTGGAACAGAAATGTACTTTTAGTTTCGATAAGTATTTTAAAATGCCCTTTAAAAACTAAGAGACAAAGTTTTGCACATCACTGGATAAACAGGATGCTTTATGGCCAATAAAATAGAAACACAATGGCTCAAAATTACAGTGAACCAAAGCAAAAACACTTGGGGGTCTCTTTCCAAAACATCAGGGCATTTTATCAAGTACCGTAACTATATCATGCCAATTCACAGGAAGAGTTCCAACTTTGGACAGTTCCATTGCAGGAATTTCTTACCAATAATCACTAGTAGGACAACCACAACCACCAGAGCGACGATGATCTTAATCTACAAATGGGAGACAAGGCAAGGCAGGCTATTAGTTCTAGATAGAAATATTCATATTATTCCAAGTTCTGAGAGTTTCCCTCTTTCATGACTTAATTCTGGAACAACATACTGATCTGGCAGATGTCACTTAAAGGTGGGTCTCAGTACCTCTAACATCTTGCACACCCATCTTGCAGGTTACATACTACTGTTTTATTCTAAATAATGAGAAAGTGATATATCGTAAGAGAGATGATGAGATGTAAATAATATTTCTGAGTTTCAACCATTGTTATGTAATTGTTTTTTAATATGAACAAACAAAGAAAGATCAAGTCAAAATAATGCTAAAATATCTACTGTGTTTTGCCACTGGGTCCTTATTATTTTTGGTCCCAGCCAATATCCCATGATGTTTTTAATACAAAGAAGCAGAAGAGAAAAAGGTAAAGGTAAAGGTTCCCCCTGCACATGTGCGCTAGTCATGTCCAACTCTAGGGGTGGTGCTCATGTCCAAGAGCCAGCCGAAGAGCCAGTGTTGTGCAAGTCCATGGCCATGTGGCCAGCATGGCTGCAAGAAAACACTGAAGAGATACACTTCAATAAAATGGAGCCAACTACTGTATTATTCTGTCTATATGACGCAGCCATGTACAAGACCTCCTACTTTTTGAAGTCCAAATTAACAAAGTGAACAAATCCCAGTGGAAAGGAAGGGAAACAGTGGGGGGGGGGGTTTGAGAGAAAACCCAAACTGATGCCAGTGAATGAGCTGAGCCGAGTCTCTGCCCCGCTCCGGTTTCCCTTCCAGTTTGGGTTCTCCTAAACACACAAACACATACACACACACTGCTGTTTCCCTTTCCTTTGCCTTCCACCTTTCCAAAATGCCTCTCTGCTTTGTTTTTTGATTTTTACAGAAAACAAGTGTTCTTTGTCTTTTATGCGTGGAAAGCAGCCCATTAAGAAGTGCCTTTGCTTGCTCCAATTTCTGCAAAAACACAGCTTGGATTTCTGCAAAAACAAATGAACAAACAGCAAAGTGGAGAACCTATTTGCAACAGTGGAGGGCAAAAGGAAAGGGGAAACAGTGATGTGTGTGGGGGGGAGAGAGAGCATGTGGAGGAGAATCCAAACTGACAGGAAAGAGCTGCCATATAGGAAGATCAGTTTGGCTTTTCCTCTACCCCACCCTTACCCCTTGGGAAAGGCTTACTTCTGGATATATAGACACCCCCCTTAATTTTTAGTGTCATGATTTTGGGGGGAAATACTGTCATATACACAGAAAAATATGGTAGTTCACCAACAATGCACTAGGGCACTGGATTTCTCAGTGAGTTCAAGAAATACAAGACATGTAATTTAAAGCTTACAGCTGGTTTCATAGTTCAGTGAGTTTGAGCATCTGGCTTCAGAACCCCAGGATTGTTAGTTCAGTTACCCTGAACTAGAGATGGGCACGACTTGAAAAAAAAATTTTTCGAGTTGTTGTTAGTCGGGCCGGTTCCGTTTCGGGTCGTTTCCGTTTTTCGTGAAAATTCGCAAAAATTAGTCGGTTCGTTTTTTCGTTTTTGTTAGTACTGGTTTTTTTGGGGGGTAGCGGGCTCCTGGAGGCACCTCTGTGGTGGGTGCCTCCTCTGGCCCGCTATAAAGGGAAAGCGGGCTCCTGGAGGCACCCGTGGGTGCCTCCTATCCTCACCCACTAGGAAGGGAAAGCAGGCTCCAAGAGACCCCTCAACATGGGGGTCTCCCCTCCTCACCTGCTGCTGCAAAATGGCATGCATAGCCATATGGATATGCATACCAGTTGCAGACAGTGAGACCAGTGAACCCGCCAGAGCCATAGGGTGATGCCTAAGGCTCTCGCACCGCCATGTCTCACAAAGAAGGGAATCGTACTTGCGTGTAGTGCAATGCAAGTAGATCTGACTTAGGGTTAAGGTGGGTTAGTGCAAGGGCTAGGGTTAGGCTAGTGACGGGTAAGGTTACGGTGGGCTAGTGGGTTGCACCTCTGGGTGCCTCTCTGACCCATTAAGAAGACAGTCTGTGACGTATGGGTAAGGAGTCAAGGATTAGGGTTAGGGTTGGGGGGCTAGGGCAGGTTTTAGGGGGCTTTTTGGCACATCCCAGAAGTCTCCATGGCCAAGTGGCCATGCGATTGGTGGGATGGCTCCAAAATTTGCATGGTCGTCCACTCCCACATGGCTGGCCACTCGGCCAGCCCATCATTGCGCAGGTGTAAATAAAATAAAATAAAATAAAATAAATGGAGGACAGAGGAGGAGAGGAGAGACATTTTGTTGCAAGAAAAAACCCACTGCTACTGTGAAAAATCTGGCAGTTTATAAATTTTCGCGTGTTTCTGTTGTGCTTGTGTGTTTTTGGACCACGATTTCAAAAACAATATTGCGTTCGCCGCCCCATTTTGGATCCCCCGCCTGCACCGCATGGCATGGCGAGTCCGGCTGCCCAGGACGGGGGGGAGGCGGGACCCCCCCTCCAGAAACCACCCCTCCGGTAGGTGCCCTGCGCCCTTAGTCAAGCAGGCATTTTTCCGCCTGCTTTTTTGGCCCAGGAATGGGTGGGGGGAGAGTTTAAAAGTTTTTTCCTGTGCCGTCCGTGCCGCTTGCTTTCGCTTTAATTGCGGCGGCCGGCAGCGAGACTGGGCTTTTTGCTGGCTGCGAGCCTGCAGCGAGTCCCACCAGAGCAGCCCAGGACGGGGGATGGGGGGGAGGCCGGGGACCTCCAGAAACAACCCCTCTGGTAGGTGCCCTGAGGCACGGCAGGCATTTTTCCGCCTGCTTTTTGGCTGGGAACCGGTTTTTTTTAACTTTTAAAAACTTTTTTTCTGTGCTGCGTGGCATCGCGCGATCGAGCACGACAAATCAGACCAAAATTGTTCGTTCGTCGGTTCGAGCTCGAAGTCTGGCGGAGTAATTCCCATTACCGTTTCCGTAGAGTAACGGAACCGAGTAACGGAAACGGAAACGGGAATACCGCTAAGTTGTGCCCATCTCTACCCTGAACGGAGTGGCTAGGTTGCCCTGGGCAAGTTGAATGGTCACCAGAGCATACCGAAAGAAGGTAAAGCACTCTGGAGTACTCTCTAGGAAAAGCCTTACAAGGGCTGCCATATGCCACAACTAATTCAAAAACAAAACTATTAAACCCTAACCCAAATCACAATGTTCCTGCTTCATCATAATAACACTGCAATTTAGTGGGATTATCACAGTCCCAGCAAAGACCCCACAGCACATCCCATTTAAGTGTCTTCTCATTCTGCTAGCTGAGCCTTAAAAGTCTTACGACGGACTGATTTTTTTTGCAAGTGATTCTGGTTCTTGCTTATTAATTTTGGTTTCAGATTATTTTAAATATTACTTTTTTGTCTATTGGCCACTTTCAAAGAAATGGGCAGGGCTTGAAATTTTAAAATAGTATAAAAATAAATAATTTTTCAGTCCATTCTTAACTGCAGAGTTTGGGATAAGCATTTGTGTATAATCCTCAATGCCATGAGTTTATTTTAGAATTAGGCATGTCAATAGTGACACAGTGACCTTTTCTGTAAGTGCACCCACACATCTTATGAACAGACAAGGGTCAAGGGCAACCCCACGTAGAGGGCATTGCAGTAGTCAATCCTCGAGATTACTAGGGCCTGCACAACTGTCCTCAGGGAGGACTCATCAAGGCACTGGCGGATCTGGGTGATCCTGCGGAGATGGATAAAAGCGGCCCTGGACGCAGCTCGGTATTACCGAGACCTGGGTGGGCGCTGAGGGTGGGGCTTCGTTCTCCCTTTTGGCCCCCCAGGTTTCAGGTCCAATGGGCGGGCAGGTCGGAGGGCAGGGGGCGGGGTAGCCATTGTTTACAGGACATCTCTTCATGTTAGCAGGTCGGCGGCAATGGTGTGTCCCGGAGTTGAATGCCTCCATCTATCAGTGGGTCAGTGAGATAAGTTTGGTATTGTGCTGGTGTACCATGCTCCCCGCAACCCAGCACAATCCTTTCCAGAGATCGCGGAGTTCGTCTCGGCTGCCCTGTTGAAGTCCCCCTGCCTTCTGGTGGTTGGGACATCAATGTGCATGCCGAGGAGGAACTCTCTGGTTCGGCTCTGGAATTCATGGAATCCATGACTTCCATGAATCTATCTCAGCATGTTGTGTGTCCCACTCATAGAGCTGGCCATACCCTGGACCTGGTGTTTACCTCCATGTCGTCAGATTCCTGTCTGAGGGTTAGGGGTATTCTGTCCCTGCCCATGTCATGGTCGGACCATCACCTGCTAAAATTCTCCCTGTCGATCGCCACCCCGCCCTGCATGGAGCGTCGGTCCTATGTTTGGGCCCGCCCCCGTAGGCTCCTGGACCCATCTAGGTTAATGGAAGCCTTTGGGGAGCTTTCTGGCGGCCTGGCATACAATCCGGTCGATGCCCTGGTGGATAAGTGGTATGAGGGGGCCACTGGGGCCGTAGACCGGATCGCCCCCAAGCGCCTCCTGCGCTGTGGAGATCTCGCTGTGGTATACAGCTGAGTTGCGGTCATTGAAACAAGAACGCAGGAGGCTAGAGGTCATTTGGAGGGCAACTCAGATGGCAGAGAACAGAGCTGCACTTAAGCAGCTAACGAGCTGCTATGTTTGTGTGATCAGGGATGCTAGAACATCCTATGTCTCTCTGAGAATTGACAAGACCTCGAACCGCCAGGCGGAGTTGTTCCGGGTGGTTCGTGACCTCTCCAATCCCGGTCAGCTGAGGCCTCCTCCTAGTGATTTCACTAGTGAGCAATTTGCAGCCCACTTTAGATCCAAAATTGAGGCCATCCGCTCCGACTTGCCCCCCGGCTGCTCTAGTCTTTCCCCTGATATCCCTGGGGCCTCACACACCCCCCCCCCGGTCTGACCTCCTGGTTGAGTTTGGGCCAGTGTTTCCAGCGGAGGCCTCCAGGGCCATGTCTTATTGCCGGCCAGCGGCCACTCCTTTCGACCCTTGCCCAGCTTGGCTTATTAAATCTGCTGAAGGGAACATGTCTGAGTGGGTTTCGGCTATTGCCACAGCCTCTTTCAGGGAGGGATTTTTCCCTTCCCGTTTGAAGGAGACCATGGTGAAGCCCACTCTGAAAAAGCTTGGCATGGCATCGGACGATTTATCCAGCTATCCTGGGCAAGGTTGTCGAGAGGGTGGCCGCTGTCCGGCTCCAGTTGTACCTGGAGGAAAATCGTGTCCTGGATCCCTTCCAGTCTGGGTTCAGGCCTCTTCGGGGGACCGAGACTGCCCTGGTCGCTCTGCAGGATGACCAAAGGAGGCTGACAGGGGGTGTTCCTGCCTGCTGCTTCTCCTTGATCTGTCAGCTGCCTTTGATACCGTCAACCACGGTAGCCTGCTGGTCTGGCTGGCCGAGGCAGGAATTGGGGGTCAGGCTTTGTCCTGGCTCTTCTGCTTCCTTGGCGGCCGGACTCAGCGGGTTCAGCTGGGTGATGACTTGTCGGCTCCTTGAACTCTCCCTTGTGGGGTGCCCCAGGGGTCGGCAATCTCACCCATGCTGTTCAACGTTTATATGAGGCCGCTGGCGGAGGTCATCAGGAGATTTGGAGTTCGCTGTCATCAGTATGCTGATGACACGTAGCTCTATCTCTCCTTTTCGTCTTCTGCAGTGGAGGCAGTTCGCTCCCTCGATCTATGCCTGGAGGCGGTCCTGGAATGGACCAGAAGTAACCAGCTCAAGCTGAATCCGGAGAAGACTGAGGTTCTGTTCTTCGGGGCGCCCTCGTCTGGGTACAATGGCCCCCTCCCTAAACTGGGGGGTGTTTCCCTCCAGCCTACGGACAGGGCCAGGAATTTGGGCGTGGTCCTGGACTCAGTCCTCTCCCTGGAAGCCCAGGTGATGGCTGCGTCCAGGGCCGCTTTTATCCATCTCCGCAGGATCGCCCAGATCCGCCAGTACTTTGATGAGTGCCCCCTGAGGACAGTTGTGCAGGCCCTAGTGATCTCGAGGACTGACTACTGCGATGCCCTCTATGTGGGGTTGCCCTTGACCCTGGTCCGGAGGTTACAGCAGGTGCAGAATGCGGCGGCCAAGCTGGTGGTGGGTGCTCGTCGATTCGAGCACATCACCCCAGTTCTGGTTCGCTTGCACTGGCTACCCGTTGTCCTCCAGATTAGGTTCAAGGTCCTGGTTTTGACTTTCAAAGCCCTCCATGGCCTGGGACCAGAGTATCTGGCGGAGCGTATCTCTCAGAGATCAACTGGGACCAGACCCATGAGATTGGCGCAGGCGTGCTCACTGAGGGTGGCCACACCCAGAGAGGCACGGATATCGCATACGCGTGACCGCGCATTCGCTGTGGTGGGCCACATGCTATGGAACCACCTCCCCAGTGAGCTGTGCCTAGCAGAGTCCCTGCCCGCCTTCAAAAAGGCCCTGAAGACTCACCTATTCAGGGAGGCATTTGGCGACCTTTCTACTTAGTTTTTTTTTTATGCCCGCACCATCTTTGCTTGGGTCATCCCCGCTATCCCGTTTCCTTTTTGCTACTGTGCCTGTTCTGTTTTATTTGGTTTTTATTGTAAGCCGCCCAGAGTTCCCTCCTGGGAAGATGGGCAGGATATAAGCTTAACAAACAAACAAACAAACAAACAAACAATAAAATGAACCTCTCTGGGGCCTCACCTTGCAACCTCGCCACCACATCTGTCGTCTGAGCTGTTTGGAGCGGTTGCTGAACACTGTTGCATTATCTGATAAGCTCTCTGTAATTGATAAAAGAGATAGAAGACAAACAATGTGTGACATTACAAGTGAGATGATCAGGAAATCTGTCCCTCTTTTCCATTTTTTGAAGAACTAATCACAAAGAGCTGGAAATACTAATTGGAAAGGAAAATTCAGGAATTATAAAAAATGAACATTTTAAATTCCTAGATGCTAGATATGAATTATCAGAGGAACTTTAAGATTTAAGATCAAGCGGTGCCTCTTCAAGAATAAGGATGACCATTCACAGGTGATACCTGGGACTCAGCTAGCTCTGCATATGGATCTGTAACAGGTGCAGTGCAATGCTTTGCCCATTATATGAGCTCCAGTATGGATCGTGTAAAGCCTATCAAGTGCCTTTTTGCTTTCCATCACCAAAGGTGTCTACTCAAACATGCTGGGTGCAGTTTTGAGTTTACTGTGGAGACATTACATTATTTAGTTTCAAATTTTCCAATCCTCAGGTGAATCCATGGCCTCTTCTGACTGAAACCTAACACCACTGTCTCACACTGGCTTCTGCATCCCTCCTCCATCATATCCTGGAACAATGGAGTTCCCCTTCCCTACTGCTTGGTTTTGATGTCTTCACCTAAATATGTCTCACAATACTGTCCTTTCAAGCACTTGTGTGTTTCAGCCTTTTCAGTTGGCCTATACCCATATCAAAATTGTCAGAGTGATGTAGTGGATAGAGTGACGGACTAGGACTCAGAAAGACTGGGTTCAAATTCCTGCTCAACCATGGAAACTTACTGGGTGAGTGGAACTGGTAAAATTGCTCCTTAAATCTCTCACTTACCTTGAAAGCCCTAAGAGTCAGTTCTGACTTGACAGCATGGAAGACACACACACACACACACACACACACACACACACACACACACACAGAAAGAGGTATTGCCTCAGTGTGGAGTTTGGAATTAGCTTACTGCTTGGGAATGTTGTGAGGCTGACAAAGGAAAAAGAGAAAGGCCACAAAACATTCTTCCTACCTGACTTATCCTGCAAGTCATCCAGCCGCTCTCCCC
The DNA here is from genome assembly GCA_029282475.1 of Phrynocephalus forsythii. Lineage (NCBI taxonomy): Eukaryota > Metazoa > Chordata > Lepidosauria > Squamata > Agamidae > Phrynocephalus > Phrynocephalus forsythii. The sequence continues at coordinate 2,868,870 of JAPFRF010000005.1, read as the reverse complement.
TTTCTATCACTTTGGTGATGTTCTCCTGCATGACATCAATAACTTCATCAACCTGGTATTGAACACTGAATGAAACAAAACATAACTGTGATTCACACAACCCAAGAATTTGTAATATCTGCTAGCCCCTATATAGGGTCCAAAATTAATGCTGACTATTCATATTAAAATGCTATTAAAATGTACTATGAAATAAACTGTTTCATTTAGCTTTTTCCAGTAAGGAACTAGTTACTTATTACTTTCCTAAGGCTAGCCAGTGGATCATGACTTTGACAGGGCTTGAAGTGAAGCCTATGAGGCCCATGTATGTCATTTCGTATGTATTCTATTAAATCCACTGGAAAATTTCCTGGTAGGTATGTGTTAAGTATGCATTGGAAAGTATGTCTTATAAGCTGTGGGTCAAAACACCTCCACACTCGCTGCCATTTTTGCTCAATACTTCACACCTGGCTTTAAGCAATGTAGATGTTAAAAACAGGATTTCCTCTGAACTCTTCTTTCTCAAAGAATTCCACAATGGTGCCTACAATGTGTTTTTCTTGAAATGTTCTAAGGCAGGCATGTCCAAAGTCAGAGCCCGTTTTCAAATCCCGAGTGGCCCGCAACCTCTTCTCCCCACCAGCTCAGCCTGTCACGCATCCCCGCCAGCTGCCCCCTCCCCATACCAGATAGAGACATCAGTTTGTGGTTTTATGGTTTGCCTGCCCTCCCTGTCTCTGTCCACCCCCCTAGGCACCTGCACGGCCTACCCTCCCCTGGCTCCGTTGCTGCAGCATCCTCCCCACCTCCTTGCATGTTATACAGACTGGTCTGAAGTTCGGCCCAGGGGCCAAAAGGGCTCAATTGTCGGCTCCCAAACATTTTCACCTCAACAACTCTGGCCCTCCTTGCAAAAAGTTTGGACACCCCTGTTCTAAGGAATTGAAGCCCACAGAAACATACACAAGAGACCCTCTTGTAGGCAATTTTTTCCAGTTTCAAGCATGAAAAACCTGACACCAAACCAGGAGTATTACAACATGTGGCCAAATCCTTGTAGAACTATCATAGAATCATAGAGTTGGAAGATACCTCAAGGGCCATCCAGTCCAACCCCCTGCCATGCAGGAACCCCCATCACAGGACTCCCGACAGGTGGCCATCCAGCCTCTGCTTAAAAACCTCCAAAGAAGGAGACTCCACCACCCTCCATGGCAGCATATTCCACTGCCGAACAGCTCTAACCGTCATGAAGTTCTTCCTAATGTTGAATTGAATCTCTTTTCCTGTAGTTTGAAACCACTGCCCTGCTTCCTAGTCTCTGAAGCCATTGAGAACAAACCAGTCCCCTCTTTAATATGACATGCTTTCAAATATTTAAACATAGCTATCATCCCCTCTCAGTCGTCTTTTTGTAAAACCAAAAGCAAAATGTTCTGCGTATATACCGCCCCATAACACTTCAAGTAGTCTCTGGGTGGTTTACAGTTTTTAATTACATTATGCAGGCTACATATTGCTCCCCCCCCCGGCAAACTGGGTACTGTGATCCCCCGCCTATTGCTGGGGTTAGGGACCCAACCCAACCCGCAATAATTGAAAATCCGCGATATGCGGATGCAGGTTGGCTCAGGCCTGAGGCGCCTAGCTGGAGGCTTTTGTATTTACCCCCAGCCCGGCACTGCCCAAAACGGGCCTGCAAGGGCCTTCCCGGGCCTTTGGGGGCCTCCTGAAGGCTCAGGAAGGCCCTCGTAGGCCCATATGGGGCAGAGACAGTAAGTAAGGGAGGCCTGAAACAGGCCTTTCCCTCCTTACCCCAGGGGGGCTTTTTTCATATACTGCAGCCCCGCGATATAGTGGGACCACAGTATATGAACCGCAAATGGGCGGGGGACCACTGTACTCATTTTACCAACCTCGGAAGGATGGAAGGCTGAGTCAACCATGAGCCTGCTACCTGGCTAAACATTCCCAGCTCTCTTAAGCCGATCCTCATAAGAAATTTCTTCTAGATCTTCAACCATCTTAGTCACCTTCCTCTGGACCTGCTCAAGGTTGTCAACATCCTTTTAAAATTGGGGTGCACAAAACTGGACACAGTACTCCAGATGGGGTCTGACCAGAGCAAAATAGAGTGGCACTATCACTTCCCTTGATCTAGAGACACTATGCCTCTGTTGATGCAGCCCACATGTAGAACTATCAATATGTAGCACTATCCACTGGCAGTTTAGTGAAGATAAAATGAACAATTCTCAAATATACTTTATTTCTCTTTAACCAAAATGTGTGCTACCTGTCAGAATGATTGGCATCCCTCCACACATCCACTCCTTTCCTGTGCTCCCATTGGCTTAGTTTTATCTGATATTGGTTTGGGTCCTTTGGAGGTGCTCTCTGCAACTTATTCAAAGTTTTGTTTAATACTATATTGGAACCCACCCCATTATTAGCCCCCTCTTCTGCAAATTGTTTTGATTCTTTGCAAGAAGTTGCATATAAACGTTATGTTTTTTATTTGGGGCACAATAAGCTCCCAGTGGTTTTATTGCCTTCTATCATGCCTTTGATAATAGTATATTGGATGTCCTTGCCTCTTTCTAACCACTTTATCCCCATTGGGAAAGTGCCTCTCGTGGCCTGTTTGGCAATGCTTGTAAGCAGCAGTATGGCTTCAGGTTTCACTGAAGAAGCCAGTCTCATCCAGTCAATTCAGTGTTGTTCCTGCTGTTGTTACATGCTGCCAAGTAGCCTCTGATTTATATCCCAATGAATGAGTTACCTCCAAACTGTCCTATCCTTAACTGCGCAGCTCAACTCTTCTAAACTCACGGCTGTAGCTTCCTTTATGGAGTCAAACCATTTAATATTTGGTCTTCCTCTTTTCTAGCTGGCCTCATGTTTTCTCACCATTATTGTCTTTTTAGAAAATCTTGCCTTCTCATGATGTGCCCAAAGTGTGACAGCTTCAGTTTTGTGATTTTTTACCTCCAGAGATAGTTCAGGCTTGATTTAGTCTATGAGTCACTTGTTTGTCTTTTTGGATCCAGACAATCTTCATCCTATTTGGGGGACTAGACACAAAAAAGCAAGGGAAACTCTACAGCATAATATGTCCAAAACACATGGCTTTCACTTGGCCATTCCAAAATCATTTTATCTGACTTTCTCCCTTAATAATATAGCCTATCTCCAAACTCCATCAATTATTCATTTGTAGTCCTAGGATTCCCAGACATTAGCTTGCAGCAAAGGGGAAAAGGTTATCTTACTACCAGATGTATAGCATTCAAAGGGTTTCTCTTTTCTAACTTACATCATGGAATTGAATCTTTAGTTATCTACTGCACAAAGGAAAGATATAACATTGCTAAAACATTGTCTATGTCCTGTGAATTGCAAGAGTACATGAAATGGAGGAGAAACTACAGAGTCAACATTACTACTGCAGAAAAAATAAATCACACAAAGGAAAATTCATTGAATTCATAGTCACAACATGTGTTTCTACTAGTTAAGGTTTATCTACAAAATTAGGCAGATTTATGATAGATGAACTAGTAACTTCTACTGTCCTAGATAACTAGCATGTAACAAGTAGAATAGCCATGCTGTTTATATGCCAATAGTTTCCAAACATGGAATTAATGGGAGCAAACAAAGCCGCCTGCCTAGGCAAATGACAATAAAGTGACAGATCATTTATACACACAGTGATCAGAGACACAATATTGCAAATAAAAGACCCCAGGACAGGACCTAAATAAAGAACTATCCAAGACTCAGAAAGCTTGTAATCTCACCTACACCTCTTGCTCAGCTGACAATTCCAAGAAAGATTTTGCACTTTTAAGATGTACTTAGAACAAACAAAATCCAAGTTGAAAGGCAACCTTATCCCTGCCATCAAGATTTCAACACTGCAATCAAGATTTCAACACTGGATTTCTAGCACATGTATTTGATTTGAAAATAGTGCTCTATTATCAGCTTTTTTCCTACTTTCTACCACCTGCTTTTCTATTTTCTGTCTGTGGTTTTCATCCAAGCCTACTATGCCTGCCAAGGAAAAAAAGCCAATGCTGTAAACTACTTTGTCTATTTAGCAACCAGCTGCTAGCCTTTTGGGTTAAAACTGAAAAACAATCACAACTAGAGAAGGGCACAAACGGATGCTTTGGCACCCCATCCCCTCCTCCAGTGGGCGCACACTCAAGAAGCAGCACCCAGAGGCAGGAGGGCAGGGAAGCCCATCTCTAATCACCACTCCTTTGAGATCACCAACAATGCTGAACGCTTTTAAAGATGTTTTGTTATGAAGAAATGCAGGTATTCATCATGTGCCACAAAGCAAAAGCAAAGCAAAGTGTTCTGCATATATACCGCCCATAGCGCTTCATGCACTCTCTGGGTGGATTACAATTTAATTATGCAGGCTACACATTGCTGCCCCCCCCCCAGCAAGCTGGGTACTAATTTTACCGACCTCGGAAGGATAGAAGACTGAGACAACCATGAACCTGGTACCTGGGACTGAACCCCAGGTTGTGAGCGCAGTTTTAGCTGCAGTACAGCAGTTTAACCACTGCGCCACGAGGCTCCCACAAAGAATCTAATTAACATAGATACTTCAAATTATGCAATATTCCTTTATATCAGTAATAAAATTCAATATTATTATGCAATATTCTTTTGTATCAGTAATAAAATTCAACTGTCACTGGGGAAATGAACTTGTCAGAAATCTATCTGAATTATTTTATGTGTGTGTGTGCATGTTGTGGCTACTGGTGTGCTATTCATTTTTATTTTTGTGTCGGTATTATTGTCTTTTATACTTGAACTCCGAGAATTCTCCAATTCCCCAGATAGAATTCTGAAACTTCTTGTTCACATATATTCACCTATATGGACTAACACTTGACACAGGTACAATCTTACTGACTGTCTCAGGCTTACAAAATGAAAGAAAAATGCCAAGTGATTTCAGGTCAGCAAAATGTAGGTGTGTGCAGGTTCGTCTGATGACAGGAACTCCCAGAATTCAGCACCGGAAATTCTTGAAATTGGGATTCAAAATACACGTGGCATGCCCCTAACTGTGTTGCACCTTCAAAACTAACAAATTTATTTTATTGACCTTTCATGGATTACAATCAGATGAAGAGAGTAAGATTTTGGAAGCAAGTGGAGTCATTACCTTTTGGAGTGTTATCTTGTCTGTATGAGTGTTGTGAATTTTACCACTAGCCAAATTCTTAAGACTCTCTTTTCAGTCAGAAAAAAATGCCTTCTTGGACAAACCTTGCACTCTATGGAGTACAATGGAAAGTAATTACGTTTTATCTCCCCAGCAGTAATGATACTGCTTCCAACTCTTAGCCAGTGCACAATTAACACATCTTTGAATGGAATGCTAAAGTGTGGTTTACTGATAATTCAAAAGATTCCTTTGTATAAGATATTTAACATTCCAGATTCAGGTGTCAAAATAAATGTGGGTCATTTCAGTGAAAGATAAAAAGTATATGAGGCATTGGACGCTAAGGGTGCAGCAGCAGGCCTGATAAAGAACAAATTCTCCAACAGTGCACAGGCTACCCATATCAAGGGGAAGAACAGTCTATAGCAGTGTTGGTGAACCTATGGCATGGGTGCAAAAGGTGGCACTCAGAGCGCTTTCTGTGGGCATCCGATATCGCCCCGTCACAGCCACCTGTATTCAGGATAAATTGCTATACAGGCACTTTGCGAATAATTAGTGGGTTTTGAATTGCAGTTTGGGCACTCAGTCTCTGGAAGGTTCGCCATTACTGGTCTATAGAGTCATCTGTCACATGTTACTGAACTTCTAATCCAAAAAGGCAACACAAATCATCTGGACCAACAACACCTACACTGGGCCATGTGGTATATCTGTGAGGGTCATTGTTTAAAAAACAACCAAAAGCTGAATTCTGCCACCCACTACCCGTTTCAGGGACAACATAACATTAATCTTCTGTGTTGTTTATATTATATGTTTTATTTTGTTGAACCCTGCTTTGAAATACTCAGATCTATATCATTTACAAGCATTTTTGATCAAATTAAAAAAAAACCACTAGTGTCTGAATACATACAGGAGCAGAATTTTCTTGTTCCAAGAAAGGAACAGGAAAAGTCAGCTCCCATCTATATTCAGACAGTTGGCTAAAGACCTGGCAAATTGCTCTTAACAAAAGCATTCCAGTTGTTTTTACCTCTTTCCTATTATTTTGGTGCAATTAGATATTATTAGCCAAGTTTTAATTACTTCCAGTGTTAGACTGCTTTGAATCTGTTTATTTCCATTCTCCAGAAGAGCCTGCCCCCTCCATGGACACAGATGGAGGGGCTTGCGTGTTTCAGTGAAACAGAGCTATGCTGGCTGTAGCATTGCTACCAGACAGGTCTCAGTGGAGAGACCAGACTAATGATGTCCACTCTCAACACATCTGAATCAGAGTGGGTGGCTTCAAACAGCATCTGTTCCATAATGGGCAGCTGACATAATGGCCAGTAATGGCAGTGAAGAAGGCAACGGGAAATCACTTCACTTGAGCTAACCAGGCAAACCTTTATCATGACTGGAAAACCATGGCCCCCAGCCCCGGCAGCCCTTCAGTGGACAGGGGGTGCTAAGAATCTCCGGGCCAGTTATGAGAAGGATAAGCACTTGGAATGTTTGCAGCTTATTTCAAAGTGAAAAACCCACAACGCCATCAGGGAAATGGAAAGACTTAATATTGATATCCTTGATATTAGTGAGATGTGTTGGCCTAATTCAGGAAAGTATGTAGTAGAAGGATATCAAGTGTACTATGCTGGTAACAACGAACCTCATCACTTTAACAGAGTGGGATTCATAGTCCATCCAAACATCAGTAAGATTGTCAGACAGTGTCAGACAGAGTAATTTTTCTCCAACTTAATGTACAACCTATCTTGCTAAATCAATGCATTCCTATGGGAAACCGCTGTTCGATTTACAAGTTGATCGACTTCCGAAGATGCCTTCGGAACAGATTAACATCGTAAGTTGAAGTTCTACTGTACAGGAAAGCAAGGAAACCAGTAGGTGTTTCTAACAGTAGAGGAAGTGAATCTCTTATTGGCAAGAACAGTGATAACTTGACAAGCACTGAGAAGAAACTATAGGAATGGAAGGAATATACAGAATATATCTTTAAAGAAAACAGAAGTATTGACCATGGTGTCAAGTTAGATGATGGTGTAGATATCATGAGGGAAGAGGTAGGACATGCCATTTAACTATCGAAGTGTGGCAAAGCCCCAGGCCCTGATAAAATATATATGAAAGCTTTGAAACTGCTTAAGGAAGAACAATCACTTTCCCTTCTTGTCGATTTATACAAAAGCATCTATAGAAATGGAACCATCCCACAGGACAGGCTCAAATCCATTTTTATACCACTTCCAAGGAAACCTAATGCAAAAAGTTGTAATGAATACCGGACAGTCAGCTTGATGAGTCACATGATGAAGTTATTTTTAAAAGTCCTGCATTTAAGAATATATCAGAAGAGTGAAGAGAGCATTGGAGATACCCAATTTGGATGCAGGAATGGATTTGGAACCTCAAATATTAGTTCAGCAATGTCTCAATGTCAATGTTTATGTTTTTGTTTTGCTTCTTTGATTATGAAAAAGCATTTCACTCAGTTAAACATGATAAACTTAAGATTCTTAAATAACTGGGCTTGGATGATCGTGGTATCAAAAATTGATTGGGAATTTGTATTGGAATTAGCATGTTGGTCCTGATAGATGGTCAGATATCAGAAGAGGTGTCAGTTACGACAGGTGTCTGTTAAGATTGTATTCTGTCACCTCTACTTGTTAATTTCAATTCAGAAAGAATTTTCCAGGATGCTCTTGAAGGAAAGAACCAAGGTGTGAAGGTGAATTGAGTTCTTGTTAATAAGATACACTGACGACACTGTTCTGCTTGCAACTAGTCTGGTACATTGGTAAGGATTATTGGATTCTGTTGCTGCAAGAAGCAGTGACATGGGATTACGGCTTAGAAGAAGACAAAATGGATGTTTATCAGTAAAAAACAAAATGGTTCACAGAACCTTCTTAAGATTGGCAGCAATATAATTGAGAGCATCATCTTATAAATACTTGGGATGCTATGTCAAGGATACCTAGGATCTTTGGTGCGAAATCTGTTGTAGAATTAAACAAACAAGAAATTTGTTCCATAAAATGAGGAAAGTTTTGACAACTGGGACTTATCTATCAGACTTCATACTTGAATACTTCTATCCTGTGTATTCAGTATACTTCTGTATGGTGTTGAAACTTCGATCCTCACAGATGCACTATGCAGGAAAGCTAGAAACATTTGAAATGTGGACGCACAGACAAATTCTGAACATACCTTGGACAGCCAGAGTCACCAATGTGGCTGTATTACAGGACATGAATAAAAAGCTAGAAATTTTCAATATTATACAGAGAAGAAAATTGCAATTTTTGGAAAATGCGCAATAAGAAATAACATCTGTGGCAGGTTATCGTTCAAGAAAATATAGATGAGAACCACGGCCCAGTGTGCAGAAGAACATTCTGGCTTAAGAACTTAAGCCACAGTGAGTACAGGTGCTCTATTTTGAACAGCTTTAAATAGAAACCAGTTCAGGCTACTGATTGCCAACATTGTACAAAGGCATGGCACTTGAAGAAGAAGGACCTGAAGATGTGTAGAGTGCCAAGATCTTCAGCACAGCACAGTGGTGAGAGAGGGGAGTATTTATCCCACAAAGAAACACATTGTTTAAACTGTAACACACAACAAGAATTCTTACTGGTCTCAAGTTCAGTAACAATTCTTAATTGAGACAAGCATTTTTATACAAATAGCACATTCAAAATTAAAAAGTCCAGTTTCATAAACTCCAAAGTACTTACTGCCTGATCTTCTCATTCTTGGGTCCAAACCTTGGACCTGATGGTCCTCTCCTGAAAATTATAGAACAAACAGTTCAAACCTAGGACAGTTGTTATTCCTCAAATGGAAAACCATCAAGCCATATGGCTGATTAAGAGCCACGTCACTGAAATATCACACAACACATAAATGTGAAATATCACAGCAGCTGGGAGAAGTGCACTTTTTGGAGGCTCCAGAATAAGGGCTAGCATGGTGAGTCCTGGACCTTTCACTGAAATGTTCATAGTAACTGCTGCAGGCAAGGGCTTTTATGTGAATTCTGAAGCACTGCTCTTAATTTGTGAGATAATGCCTTGATAAATTATGCTAAATGGGCAAGAACAATGATAAACAAATTTATAAACCATATACAATCCAGTGCCAGCCCTTTAAAAAAATCAGTAGCAATAATCCACCCTAGAAACTGGCGTTTCAGTCATTTCTACTTACAAGAAAAAATCTTCCTCTTCATCAGAATCTTCCTCCAAGAGATTTCTCTGCAAACAGAAGATTGAAACACTTCTAAACAACAAGTAAGCCTCCCTTTCTTTTCTTCAAATCCATAAGAAAGCAATTTGATGTGTGTTTGCCATCACAATCAGCACATCAGAATTGCTTTAACATCACTAAGAAATGTTTTTAGACCCAGAAGAAGCTAGGCACACAGTCACTATCAGGTATTCTCCGTCCTACTTCTAACACTTCATTTCTGTTCAGAAATACTGGAGAAATTTGCCTTGATATGTACTTTATCCAGTACAGTGGTACCTTGGGATATGAAATTAATTCATTCCTCGGGACACTTCATATTATGAAAAATTTGTATCTCGAAGCGCGGTTTCCCATAGGAATACATGGGAAATGAATTTTTTTAATATTTTTATTAATAGAAAGACATACAAACATAGAATAAATGATAATAAACAATAATAAACACTACAAAGTGCCCCCCCACCCCCGGGACCATCCAGTATTCTTGAATCTTCTCTTCCTTCTTCATCTTCTTTTTTTTTCCAGTGAGCTTAAGGTCCTTTTCTCCAGAACTGTGATGGATTATAAATCGGTTGTATCCCTTTCCCTTTTAGTAATACATACTCTATAAATTTCCCCCAACTATCATAAAAATTTCCCCTCGCAAAACTTTTATATTACAAGATAATTTATCATTTAAAGCTATATCCCACACTTCCTTATACCAGTCAGCAATTTTAAAATCTAATTTCAGTTTCCAATTTTTAGCTATAATCAATCTTGCTGCTGTCATGAGGTTTGCAATTAATTCTTTTGTTTTCACATCATATTCATTAATGGGTGGTAATGACAGCAATGCAATTTCAGGTTCACATTTAATATCCATTTGTAATATTTCTCTTGTCTCATCAAAAATCTCTTGCCAGAACTTTTGAACTATTTCACATTCCCACCACAGATGAAAGTAAGTACCTATCTTTTTTTCACATTTCCAGCAAAGCCTAGAATATCTTGGGTTCATTCTGTTCAGTCTGACTGGTGTCATATACCATCTTAATACTAGTTTAAAATGATTTTCTTTTATTCTAACTGATAATGACCGTAAAATCCTCAAATTCCAAATTCTTTTCCACTCATCATTATTTATTCCTTTATCTATGTCTTGTTTCCATATCTCTCTTATTGTATCCAGCTCCCTATTCTCAAGTGAATCTTGAATTATTTTGTATATTTTGCCTACTGCTCCTTTCCCTGTATTTCCTTTCTCTGATTCATATGTTAACAGGAATTGCTCAAATTTTGTGTATCCTCTGAGTTGTATATTTCTTTGTCCATTCTTTCGTCCAACTTTCTAATTGGACATAATTCAACCAGGATAAATCCTGGACTTGCAATATGCGTTTAATTTCCTGCTTTGTTCTCATCTTTTTAATCCTATCTTTTAATCTTGCCACTTTCCTTATTTTAAATAGTTCTCCATATTTCTTCATATTCGTGGGGAAGTTTATCTGATCTATCACCAAACCTAGAGGGGAACCTTCCGATATCAGTTTCCTTCCGTACTTTTTCCAAGTGAGTAATAGGGAACTCAACAGCGGATTTTTAATTGAGTATCTTTTTTGGGGGAGGGTAAGCAAATATTTGTTTATATCTCCATTTAACTCATCTGATTCAAGTTCCCACCATATTAGTTTTTCGGGTTTAAATAATACTTCCCCCATAGAACTAAGTTGGTTAGCTGTATAATAAGTTCGAAGATTAGGTATGCCTATACCTCCATCTTTTTGAGATCTATACCATAAGCTTTTACTTATTCTTGCTTTTTTGCCACCATTACAAAATCTATTTATAAGATCTTGATAGGCTTTAATTTCGGCTTCTGTGTATTGAATAGGTAGCATTCTAAAAAGAAAGTTAATTTTAGGAAGTATTTTCATTTTTACCATTGCTATTCTGCCAAACCATGATAAGTTTAGTTTGGAGTATTTTTGTAATTTATTTCTGATCTCTTCCTTTATTTTTATGAAGTTTTGTTCTTTAGTCTTACAAATGTCTTTGTCTAAAAGTATCCCTAAATATTTCATATATTTACAAACTTTCAATCCATAGTTGGAGATCTCCTCCAGGTCTCGGTTATCATGATTGAAGAGCATAATTTCTGATTTTTGCCAGTTTACACATAATCCGGTTGTTTTGCCAAATTCTTTTAAATGTACTTTTATTCTTGGTATATTTTCTAACGGATGAATTAGAATGAATTAATGAATCTGGAGGTGAGAATTTTTTTTAAAAGCGATTTTTTTGTTCAAGACTCTTTATAAAGTGCACATGTTGTACATTGACAATAAAGGTATAATTATAATTATAATTATAATTATTTAAAGGCATAAATAATGTACAGGGACATGATTAATGAACCAGTTACTTACCTGTAAAGGTGGTTCTTTGAGTGGACCTTCGTGAAGCCAAACAGATGGGTTTCCCAAGTGCCCCTGCGCTAGAGTTCGGACTTCCCTAGCAATAGGAAAGTTCGTTAGTCTCTCCCCCCCGGGAGGCACCTTCCCGCCCAAATACCTCAGTTCCTCTTGACCGCCAAATGACAGATTAGTATCAGTTAAGGCATGACGGTCAGAGGGGAGGCGGGGAGGTGCTGTGTCACTTCACAAAGGTCCACTCAAAGAACCACCTTTACAGGTAAGTAACTGGTTCTTCTCCTTTGTGGCCTTTGTGAAGCCACACGGATGGGTGATTGCAAGCAGTACTCACTGGCAGGAGGGTAGTCACACTGCCACAAAGGAAAGCACGTCCCTCCCGAAGGAAGCAGAAGACTTCATGCAGGCATCCATCCGATAGTGCTTCACGAAGGTGGTAGGCCTCGACCAGGTGGCTGCGTTGCAGATGTCCTCGAGCTGAACACCCTTGAGAAAGGCAGCGGAAGAGGCCACAGCTCTGGCAGAGTGAGCTCTGACACCAGAAGGCAACGGCTTTTTGCCAAGGCATAAGTCAGTTCAATGGTTGCTACAACTCATCGGGAAAACCACTGTGCCGATACAGGATGGCCCTTAAAAGCAGAGTCATAACAGATGAAGAGTCTTTGAGTCTGTCTGAAGTCAGCAGTCCAAGAGGTGTAGAACGCCAGAGCACGACGCACATCTAGTGAGTGAAGGTCCCTCTCCAGAGAGGAAGAGGGGTTGGGAAAGAATGTAGGTAGTATGATGGGCTGGGATATATGGAACGATGAGACGACCTTGGGTAGAAAGGAGATATCCGGATAAGACATCACCTTATCTTTATAGAATTGAAGGTAAGGAGGGTCACAGCGGAGAGCAGAGAGTTTGCTCACTCTACGTGCCGAGGCAATGGCCAGCAGAAAAGAAGTCTTAAAGGTGAGGAGTCGTAGGTCCATAGTGGCCATGGGCTTGAATGGAGGCTGCTGAAGTTGCTGCAGCACCAGAGACAATGACCATTGTGGTGGAATGGGCCTGCGGTCAGGGAATGTGTTCCTTAGACCTCTGAGAAAATTTAAGCCTGGGGTGTCTAAAATATGCAGAAGCAGGCGAGAGAAGTGGTTGGCAGGCTATAATCGCTGAAAGGTGCACGCGTAGGGAGGCCAGAGACAGGCCAGACTTCTTCAGATGGAGAAGGTATTGAAGGACAAAGGGAAGTGGGGGGTTCGATTGGAGAGAAGCCTTTGTCAGCTACGTAAGCAGAAAAACCCTTCCACTTATAAGAATACAGGAACACAGTAGATGGTTTTCTACACATGGCAAAAACCTTGTCTATCAATTACTTATCCTCCAGGCCGTGAGCTGTAGGCGAGGTAGGTCCGGGTCTAGGACTTGGCCATTGTTCCGAGACAGGAGGTCTGGTATGAGCGGCAATCGGAAGTAATCAGAAGCTAGGTTGAGCAGGGAGGTAAACCAGGGCTGCCTGGGCCACCATGGCGGTATCAGGATGAGATTCGGTTGTTCTTGGAGAATCTTTACGACCACTTTGTGAAGCAGAGGGATCAGAGGGAAGGCATAGCATAGATCGCCCATCCAAGGGAGGAGAAGGTCATCTTCCTGAGAGTCCTTGCCGAGACCAGCTCTGGAGCAGTACAGACTGCACTTTCTGTTTTGATGAGTCGCAAAGAGGTCCTGTGAGGGATGGCCCCACCTCAGGCAAAGTCTGGCATAAGCCTGGTGGTGTAGCTCCCACTCATGGGAGGTGTTGTGTTTCCTGCTCAGGTAATCAACGTCGATATTTTCGGAGCCGGCAATATGCATGGCAATTGGATGGATCCGATTGGAGAGGCACCAATCCCAGAAGTCCAGTGTGAGTTTGAGAAGACGCCTTGACCGTGTTCCGTTTCTCTCCCAATTCCGCCCGCTGACGGAGCTACCTTCCAAAATTCTCACTGTCCCACCAGACTTACCACGTCACCTTACCTAGTGGGCTTCACAGAGAAACCTGGTTGGCCGTCCCTTCTGCTCGCCCTTTCCGATGATCCAGATGATGACGGACGCCAGCACCATAGGCTGGGGAGCGATGTTTCTCGACTACAAGATTCACGACACCTGGTCCCCCACAGAACGAACGCTCCATATCAACAACTGGAGCTCCTGGCAGTATTCAGGGCCTTTCGTGCATTCATCCAACACCTATTCCGCGTCCCTGTGCCTACTATTCTCGGCAATTAAAACCTGCAGAGAAGAATTATACGATTTGGGAGCGTGAACTGTTGGCCATCAAAACAGCTTTTGATGTATGGAGGCATTACCTTGAGGGAGCTCGACACCCTGTGCAAGTGTTAACTGATCACAGAAACCTGGAACATTTACAAACAGCTCGGCGATTGTCTCAGCGACAAATCCGGTGGTCTTTATTCTTTTCTCAGTTCGATTTTCGTATCAAGTGTATTCCGGAGGGTCAGAATAAGAAAGCTGATGCATTATCTAGAAAACCTGAATATGCGGCACCAGTGAAAGAGACCTTAGTGGCACCCAACTTGCCTCCCTCTGTGTTCGCAGCCATGAATCCGTGTCCCAGCTTGGCAGAGAAAATCCGGGAAGCTCAAGCTCGAGATCCATGGACTCAGCAACGTCTTCAAGAACTTCAGAATGGGGAACATGGAGAGTTTTCTGCACAACAATGGTTATTACTACATCGAGGGAGGTTATATGTTCCTGCTGGTCTCCTTCGTAACCAGGTATTGCATCTATCTCATGATTCTTTACCTGCTGGACACTTTAGACTTTACAAAACCCTGCATCTGCTCACAAGAGAGTTCTGGTGGCCACGGGTCCGTGCTGATGTTGCCCGATATGTGGGTTCCTGTGAAGTTTGTCAGCGAGCAAAGGATGTGGTGGCTAAACCCTCAGGTCTGTTGCATCCTTTGCCAACACCCTCTGGTCCCTGGAATGCTGTCTCCCTAGATTTTATCACGGATCTTCCCCATTCAAAAGGGTTTACTTGCATCCTGGTCTTCGTAGATTTATTCACCAAAATGGCCCACTTCGTTCCTTGTTCTAAATCTCCTACTGCAGCAGAAACAGCTCACCATTATTTACAACACCTCTTCAGGCTTCATGGTTTATCTGAACACCTTATTTCGGATCGTGGACCCCAATTCACCTCTCGTTTCTGGCAAGCAATGCACAAGGCACTAGGAACCCAAGTTCACTTGTCATCCGCTTATCACCCACAGGCAGATGGTCAGACTGAGCGCACGAATGCCACTTTAGAACAATATTTACGTTGTTATACATATTATCAACAGGACAATTGGGCGGATTTGTTGCCTTTAGCTAAGTTTGCATACAACAATGCTATACATTCATCCACTCGTCAAACCCCATTCATAGCCAACTATGGGTATCATCCTCGGTACTTTCCAACCACCCTTCCTTCCACCTCTGTGCCAGCTACCGATGCTTATATCCAAGAACTTCACGGCATTCAAGAATTATTGAAAGAACAACTCAATCATGCCAAGGAAGCATATAAAAAAGCAGTGGATCGGAAAAGACAAGAAGGTCCACAGTTGAATCCAGGTAAGAAAGTTTGGCTCTCTACCCGATATTTGAGACATCCTGGGCGATCCCAGAAACTAGATCCTCGATTCATCGGCCCTTACCCCATCCTAAAAAAAATCAACCCAGTGGCGTTCCGTCTACAATTACCTGCATCCCTCCATATTCATCCCGTGTTCCATCGTTCCCTCTTGGTCCCAGCCAAAGATCCTGACCCCAACCAACCACCAAATCCTGAACCTCCTCCACCGATCTTAGTAGAAGGAGAAGAGGAGTATGAGGTCCGTCAAATTTTGGATTCCCGGATACATCTGGCGGGTTTGCAATACTTAGTAGACTGTGAAGGTTATGGACCAGAAGATCAATCTTGGGAACCGGTGTCTAACTTACATGCGTCGGAGTTGATTCAGCAATTTCATGATAACTATCTAGATAAACCTGGCCCATCGGAAGAGGGGGACCATGGGGAGGGGGATAGTGCCAGGACCCTGCCTGTCATAGAACCCGAATGTGAAGGGTTAAATGCTGAAGAGCAGCAGGAGGAGCCTTGTAGTTCAACCCAGCAGGCAGCTGAGTCTGAGGACGCAGCTGAGGGCACATCTGCTCCTCCTATAAGGACTAGGAGCAGGATCCTGCAA
Organism: Phrynocephalus forsythii; assembly: GCA_029282475.1. Taxonomy (NCBI): domain Eukaryota; kingdom Metazoa; phylum Chordata; class Lepidosauria; order Squamata; family Agamidae; genus Phrynocephalus; species Phrynocephalus forsythii. The sequence goes on along the minus strand of JAPFRF010000005.1, from coordinate 2,852,782 downwards.
AGGAGAACTAACAGGAGAGCTAGGGAAAGGATCTTTAATGATAGGCGTAGAATTAGATCTGAAAGCCCTGAGTTCTACCAGGAGCCTTGCCAGAGATATGGGTGTGCTCCCTGTTTTAGGATAAAGCTAGCAAGTTTACCCTGAACCCTCTGTGGGAGCAACGCGTCACTTACCTTGCCACCATGTCCCTGTGTGTTATCTTGACTTTGTTTCCTGACTTTGGATCGGCTTTCTGACTATGGCGTTCTCTGTTTCCTGACCTTGGACCGGCTTCCTGATTACGACGTTTCTCTGTTTCCCTTGAACTTGGCATTTGGCTCTGTAAGTTACTCTGGCTGGACTCGGACTGTACTTTGTACTTTCTCTGGATTACAACTAAAGTTTGTGGCAAAGAACTGAACTTGGTTTGCTGTGTGTTCTGTGTGCGGGGCTTAACACATAGAACCTGAATGTGAAGGGTTAAATGCTGAAGAACAGCAGGAGGAGCCTTGCAGTTCAACTCAGCAGGCAGCTGAGTCTGAGGACGCAGCTGAGGGCACATCTCCTCCTCCTATAAGGGCTAGGAACAGGATCCTACAAAGAAGAACTAACAGGAGAGCCAGGGAAAGGATCTTTAATGATAGGCGTAGAATTAGATCTGAAAGCCCTGAGTTCTAGCAGGAGCCTTGCCAGAGATATGGGTGTGTTCCCTGGTTTAGAATAAAGCTAGCAAGTTTACCCTGAAACCTCTGTGGGAGCAACACGTCACTTACCTTGTCACCACGTTCCTGTGCGTATCCAGACTCTGTTTCCTGACCTTGGACCGGCTTTCTGACTACAACGTTTCTCTGTACCCTTGAACTTGGCATTTGGCTCTGTAAGGTATTTTGGTTTGATTCGGACTGTACTTTGTTCGTTATCTGGATTACAACTAAAGTTCCGGCAAAGAACTGAACTTGACTTGCTGTGTATTCTGTGTGCGGGGCTTGACAGTTTGCTCCCACCCACCAAACTTATTCAAGCAGAATGGAGAAGGAGGGGGCTGTTGGAATGACTCCACTGGAAGCTTTGCAAAACCAAGTACTGTTTTTGTCTCAAGCAATTGTTCAATTGCAGCAAGCCCCAGCATCATTACAGCCTCGTTGCCCTTTGCTGCCTCCTGACCGGTTTGAAGGCAAGTTAGAGGAATTCCCTGCATTCTTGGCTCAATGCAAGCTGTTCAATGAGGTGCGGGCTCAGGAATTTCCTACTGAGAGGTCTAAGGTCTGTTTCATTATCAGTTTATTGAAAGGACAGGCAGCTAAATGGGCGACTTCTTTACTCCTCAGTGCTTCACCTTTGTTGGATAATTACCAGGCTTTTCTGAACCATATTTCTTCAGCCTTTCAGAATCCCGTGCAGTCTGCTACCACCAACAGGAGACTCAGAGCCTTGAAACAGGGCAAGGACTCAGTGTTTAATTACACTACTGCATTTCGTTTGATAGCTCAGGATTTGCAGTGGAACGAGCCGGCACTGATTTCTCAATATATGGAAGGTTTGGCAGATGAAGTGCTGGATGAACTCTGTAGGGTAGAACAACCAAACACATTGCAGGAGCTCATTACTCTGTGTCTGAGAATTGATGGACGCCTGGAAAGCCGTAGTCTCTCCCAAGGCCAGAACTGCAACCAGCAACCTCTGCCAGCTGTGTCTCATCTGCAATCCCGGGAGGCTCGTGAAGTAGATCCAGAACCTATGCAACTGGGAGCTGCTCGACCACGCCTTACCCCGGAGGAAAAGGCAAGACGACGCTTTCATCATCTCTGCCTGTACTGTGGGGGAGGAGGACATTTTGCTTCTAATTGCCCTTTGAAGCTGCCTCAGTCTGGAATATCTTATAAATGGAGCACATTTCTACTTTTGTGTCCCAGTTGATCAGTGAGGCTACAAAATAAAACAGGCTGAACTGTGCTTTCATCATTGTAAGGCTAATTACACTGCTGACAATGAGGCCTGTAATAAGACTTCCTGGGGTAGGAACTGGCAAGCCACCCCGGTATCCCTGCCAAGAACATCCCATGGTCAGAAACAAAAGGCTAAAAGATATGACGCTGGAAGATGAGCCCCTCAGGTCGGAAGGTGTCCAACATGCTACTGAGGAAGAGCGGAGGACAAGTACAAGTAGCTCCAGAGCTAATGAAGTGGCTGGGCCAAAGCCGAAAGGACGCGCAGCTGCAGACGTGCCTGGAAGAGAAAGGAAAGTCCAATGCTGCAAAGAAATATACTGCATAGGAACCTGGAATGTGAGATCTATGAACCAGGGTAAGCTGGATGTGGTCAAACGTGAAATGGAAAGAATAAACATTGACATCCTGGGTATCAGTGAACTTAAATGGACAGGAATTGGTGAATTCAGTTCAGATGACTATCACATCTACTACTGTGGGCAAGAATCCCAAAGAAGAAATGGAGTAGCCTTCATAGTCAACAATAGAGTGAGAAAAGCAGTGCTGGGATACAACCTAAAAAATGATAGAATGATCTCGGTACGATTCCAAGGCAGCCCTTTGAACATCACAGTAATCCAAGTTTATGCACCAACTACCGGTGCTGAAGAGTCTGAGATTGACCAATTTTACGAAGACTTACAAGAACTTCTAGAACTGACACCAAAGAAAGATGTTCTTCTCATCATAGGGGATTGGAATGCTAAAGTAGGGAGTCAAGTGATAAAAGGAATAACTGGCAAGTTTGGCCTTGGAGTTCCAAATGAAGCAGGGCAAAGGCTAATTGAGTTTTGTCAAGAGAACAAGCTGGTCATTGCAAACACTCTTTTCCAACAACACAAAAGGCGACTCTACACATGGACATCACCAGATGGACAATACCGGAATCAGATTGACTATGTTCTCTGCAGCCAAAGATGGAGGAGCTCTATACAGTCAGCAAAAACAAGACCTGGTGCTGACTGTGGCTCAGATCATCAGCTTCTTATTTCAAAATTCAAACTTAAACTGAAGAAAGTAGGGAAGATCACTGGGCCAGTTAGGTATAACCTAAGTCAAATCCCATATGAATACACAGTGGAAGTGAAGAATAGATTCAAGGAACTAGATTTGGTGGACAGAACACCTGAAGAATTATGGATGGAGGCTTGTAACATTGTACAGGAGGCTGCAATGAAAAATATTCCAAAGAAAAGAAAATGCAAGAAAGCAAAGTGGTTGTCCAACGAGGCCCTACAAATAGCGGAGGAGACAAGGGATGCAAAATGCAAGGGAGAAAGGGAAAGATACAGAAAATTGAATGCAGACTTCCAAAGAATAGCAAGGAGAGAGAGGGCGGCCTTCTTGAATGAACAGTGCAAAGAAATAGAGGAAAACAACAGAAAAGGAAAAACCAGAGATCTGTTCAAGAAAATTGGAGATATTAAAGGGGTATTTCGTGCAAAGATGGATATGATAAAGGACAAAAATGGTAGGGACCTAACTGAAGCAGAAGAGATCAAGAAGAGATGGCAAGAATATACAGAAGAATTATATCGGAAAGATCTGGATGTCCCTGATAACCAAGATAGCGTAATTGCTGACCTGGAGCCAGACATCCTGGAAAGTGAAGTCAAGTGGGCCTTAGAAAGCATTGCAAACAACAAGGCCAGTGGAGGTGACGGCATTCCAATTGAACTCTTTAAAATCTTAAAAGAGGATGCTGTAAAGGTGCTGCATAAGATATGCCAGCAAATTTGGAAAACCCAGCAGTGGCCAGAGGACTGGAAAAGATCGGTCTACATCCCAATCCCAAAGAAAGGAAATGCCAAAGAATGCTCCAACTATCGCACAATTGCACTCATTTCACATGCTAGCAAGGTTATGCTCAAAATTCTACAAGGCAGGCTTCAGCAGTATGTGGAAAGAGAACTTCCAGAACTACAAGCTGGATTTCGAAGGGGCAGAGGAACTAGAGATCAAATCGCCAACATGCGCTGGATTATGGAGAAAGCCAGAGAGTTCCAGAAAAACATCTACTTCTGCTTCATTGACTATGCCAAAGCCTTCGACTGTGTAGACCACAACAAACTATGGCAAGTCCTTAAAGGAATGGGAGTGCCTGACCACCTTATCTGTCTCCTAAGAAATCTATATGTGGGGCAAGCAGCAACCGTCAGAACTGGATATGGAACAACTGACTGGTTTAGAATTGGGAAAGGAGTATGACAAGGCTGTATACTGTCACCTTGCCTATTTAACTTATATGCAGAGTACATCATGAGAAAGGCCGGTCTGGATGAATCACAAGCCGGAATTAAGATTGCCGGACGAAATATCAACAACCTCAGATACGCAGATGATACTATTCTAATAGCAGAGAGTGAGGAAGAATTAAAGAACCTCTTAATGAGGGTGAAAGAGGAGAGTGGAAAAAATGGGCTGAAGCTCAACATCAAAAAAACTAAGATCATGGCCACTGGTCCCATCACCTTCTGGCAAATAGAAGGGGAAGAAATGGAGGCAATGACAGAGTTTATTTTCTTGGGCTCCTTGATCACTTCAGATGGCGACTGCAGCAATGAAATAAAAAGACGCCTGCTTCTTGGGAGGAAAGCAATGGCAAACCTAGATAGCATCCTAAAGAGCAGAGACATCAGTTTGCCAACTAAGGTCAGGATGGTTAAAGCTATGGTTTTTCCAGTAGTGATGTATGGAAGTGAGAGCTGGACTATAAAGAAGGCTGATCGCCGCAGAATTGATGCTTTTGAGCTGTGGTGCTGGAGGAGAGTCTTGAGAGTCCCCTGGACTGCAAAGAGATCAAACCTATCCATTCTGAAAAAAATCAACCCTGAATGTTCACTGGAAGGACAGATTTTGAAGCTGAGGCTCGAGTACTTTGGCCACCTCATGAGAACAGAGGACTCCCTGGAAAAATCCCTGATGCTGGGAAAAATCGAAGGCAAAAGGAAAAGAGGACGACAGAGAATGAGATGGTTGGACAGTGTCATCGATTCAACCAAAATGAATTTGACAAAACTCCGGGAGGCAGTGGAGGATAGGAAGGCCTGGCGAGCTCTGGTCCATGGGGTCACGAAGAGTCGGACACGACTGAACGACTGAACAACAACAACAAGCCCTTTGAAGTGTTCCTCAATTAGAGCTGCTATCTCTCCAGCAGTAAAAGGGCAGCTCCATCCTTGAAGGAACCTCAAGGAATGGAGCATACCGAAAGGTTCCCAGGTAATACTATTACACCTCAAGGACCTTTTCTGCTACCTGTGACTTTAGGGCTCCCTGATGGTCGGGAGATTCCGGTGTATGCTATGGTAGATTCTGGGGCAGCTCATTGTTTTGTGGAGGCTGGGTTTGTGCGGTACCATCGGATTCCAGTACAAAAGAAGGACACCCCTTTGCTGGTGGAATCCATTGAGGGTCGGGTACTTCGTTCTGGGCCGGTAGCTCAGGAAACCTGTCCCCTTACCCTTCAGGTAATGGATCATAATGAGCAGATTAGCTTTAATGTAACCCGTATGCCCTGGTTTCCTCTTGTTTTGGGACTTTCCTGGTTGCAAGCTCATAATCCACTGGTGGATTGGGTGCAAGGGGAATTATATTTCAAGGTCCCTTGTTCAAAGCAACATTCCTCCACTATCCTGGCATCTGCTCATGATACATCTGACCCTGTCTTGCCCCAGGCATATCAAGACTTTGCCGATGTATTTGAAGAAAAGGGGGCTGACAAGCTACCTCCACATTGACCCTATGACTGTGCCATTGATTTGATTCCTGGGGCACCTCTTCCTGTAGCACAAGTCTATCCCATGTCTGAACCTGAATTAGAAGCGTTAAGGGCTTTTCTAGATAAAAATGTTTGATGTGGATTCATACGCCCTTCCAAATCACCATTGTCCGCACCAGTGATATTTGTCAAGAAGAAGGGAGGGGAGCTTCGTCCTTGTAATGATTATAGAGCACTCAACAAGATCACTATTAAGGACCGGTACCCTTTACCTTTAATCTCTGAACTTTTGGACCGGTTAAAAGGGGCTAAGTGTTATACTAAGCTGGACCTTTGGGGAGCGTATAATTTGGTACGTATCCGCAAAGGAGATGAATGGAAAACTGCATTCCGGACCCGGTACGGCCAATATGAACATTTAGTAATGCCTTTTGGTCTGACCAATGCACCCAGTGTGTTTCAGCGGATGATGAATGACATTTTCCAGGATCTCCTAGATCGTTGAGTGGTTGTGTATTTAGATGACATTCTGATTTACTCCACTGACCCAGTTCAGCATGTTAAAGATGTTCGTCAGGTATTGCAGCGTCTCCGGGAAAACGGACTCTATGCTAAACTGGAAAATGTGAGTTCAACATTGAAGAGGGTGAATTCCTGGGGCATATCATTTCTCCCCAGGGAATCCGCATGGACCCCAAGAAAGTAGAGGCTGTGTTGTCATGGCAGCGACCACAAAATCGTAAGGACTTGCAGCAGTTCCTTGGCTTCACTAACTACTATCGTCAGTTCATTCCTTGCGCTGACATTGCTGCACCTTTAAATCGTCTCCTCCATCCCAAAGAGCCTTTCCGGTGGACTCCGGAAGCAGAGAAGGCTTTCTCTACCTTGAAGACCCGCTTCACTTCGGAGCCTATACTTCGCTACCCTGATCCACAACTGCCGTTCATAGTGGAGGCTGACGCATCTAGTGTTGCCTTGGGAGCAGTATTATCTCAACAAGAGGATCCCTCCCAAATCCCGCGTCCCTGTGCCTTCTACTCTCGGCAATTAAAACCTGCAGAAAAGAATTATACGATTTGGGAGCGTGAACTGTTGGCCATCAAAACAGCTTTTGATGTATGGAGGCATTACCTTGAGGGAGCTCGACACCCTGTGCAAGTGCTAACTGATCACAGAAACCTGGAACATTTACAAACAGCTCGGCGATTGTCTCAGCGACAAATCCGGTGGTCTTTATTCTTTTCCCGGTTTGATTTTCGTATCAAGTATATTCCTGAAGCTCAGAATAAGAAAGCTGATGCATTATCTAGAAAACCTGAATATGCGGCAACAGTGAAAGAGACCTTAGTGGCACCCATCTTGCCTCCCTCCGTGTTCGCAGCCACAAGTCCGTGTCCCAGCTTGGCAGAAGAAATCTGGGAGTCTCAAGCTCAAGATCCATGGACTCAGCAACATAAGAACATAAGAACATAAGAACATAAGAAGAGCCATGCTGGATCAGGCCAAAGGCCCATCTAGTCCAGCTTCCTGTATCTCACAGCGGCCCCACCAGATGTGTTTGGGAGCGCATGAGACTAGATATCTGTCTCCTGATACCACTCCCCTGCATCTGGCCCTTGAAGTACCCTGGTTTAAAGCCTAGAGATTACACATCTCCATCATGGTTTGTAACCCGTGATGGACTTTTCCTCTAGGAATCTGTCCAATCCCCTTTTGAAGGCATCCAGGCCAGATGCCATCACCACACCCTGTGGCAGGGAGTTCCATAGACTTACAAAGCGCTGGGTGAAAAAATATTTTCTTTTGTCAGTTCTTACTCTCCCAGCACTCAATTTGAGTGTATGTCCCCTAGTTCTGGTATTTTGAGAGAGGGAGAAGAGCTTCCCTCTATCCACTTTACTCATACCCTGCATTATTTTGTATGTCTCAATCATATCCCCCTCAAGCGCCTTTTTTCCAGACTGAAGAGGCCCAATTGTTTTAGCCTTTCTTCATAAGGGAGGTGCCCCAGCCCAGTAATCATTTTAGTCGCTCTCTTCTGCACCTTTTCCAGTTCCACTATGTCTTTCTTGAGATGCGGTGACCAGAATTGTACACAATACTCCAGGTGGGGCCTTTACTATTGTTTTGTATAACGGCATTATAATGTTGGCTGTTTTATTTTCAATCCCCTTTTTGATAATCCCTAGCATGGAATTGGCCTTCTTCACTGCTGCCACACATTGGGGAGACACCTTCATGGAGCTGTCCACCAACACACCAAGATCTCTTTCCTGATCCGTCACGGATAACTCAGAGCCCATGAGTTGATAGATGAAATTTGGATTTTTGCCCCAATATGCATTACTTTACATTTGGTTACATTAAAACGCATTTGCCATTTCTCAGCCCACTCCCCCAGTTTGGAGAGATCCTTCTGGAGCTCTTCACAATCTTCTCTGGTTTTTACCACATGGAAAAGTTTTGTGTCATCTGCAAACTTGGCCACCACACTGTTTATCCCTGTCTCCAGGTCATTTATGAACAGATTGAAAAGCACCGGTCCCAGGACCGAGCCCTGGGGCACACCGCTTTTCACTTCTCTCCATTGTGAAAATTTCCCATTGACACCTACTCTGTTTCCGGGATCTCAACCAGTTCTCAATCCATAAGAGGACCTGCCCTCTTATCCCCTGACTATGCAATTTTCTCAGCAGCCTTTGGTGAGGGACTGTGTCAAAAGCCTTTTGAAAATCCAGATAGACTATATCCACCGGTTCACCCAAATCCACGTGCCTGTTGACCTTTTCAAAAAATTCTAAAATGTTTGTAAGACAAGATTTACCCTTACAGAAGCCATGCTGATTTTCTCTCAGCAAGGTTTGTTCTTTTATGTGTTTTAAGATTTTCTCTTGGATGAGGCCTTCCACCATCTTCCCTGGGACAGATGTAAGGCTAACCGGCCTGTAGTTTCCTGGGTCCCCCCTCCTTCCTTTTTTAAAAATTGGTGTGACATCCGCTATCCTCCAGTCCTCCGGCACTGTGGCCGTTTGAAGAGACAAGTTGCAACGTCTTCAAGAACTTCAAAATGGGGAGCATGGAGAGTTTTCTGCACAACAAGGGTTACTACTACATCGAGGAAGGTTATATGTTCCTGCTGGTCCCCTTCGTAATCAGGTATTGCATTTTTCTCATGATTCTTTACCTGCTGGACACTTTGGACTTTATAAAACCCTGCATCTTCTCACAAGGAATTCTGGTGGCCACAGGTCCGAGCTGATGTTACCAGATATGTGGGGTCCTGTGAAGTGTGTCGGCGAGCAAAGGATGTGGTGGCTAAACCTTCAGGTCTGTTGCATCCTTTGCCAACACCCTCTGGTCCTTGGAATGCTGTGTCACTGGATTTCATCACGGATCTTCCTCGCTCCAAAGGATTTACCTGCATCCTGGTCTTCGTAGATTTGTTCACCAAAATGGCCCACTTCGTTCCTTGTCCTAAACCTCCTACCGCAGCAGAAACAGCTCATCATTATTTACAACACCTCTTCAGGCTTCATGGTTTACCTGAACACCTTATTTCGGATCGTGGACCCCAATTTACCTCTCGTTTCTGGCAAGCTATGCACAAGGCACTAGGAACCCAAGTCCACCTGTCATCCGCTTATCACCCCCAGTCAGATGGTCAGACTGAGTGCACCAATGCCACCTTGGAACAATATTTACGCTGCTAAACATATTATCAACAGGACAATTGGGCAGATTTGTTGCCTTTAGCCGAATTTGCATACAATAATGCGGTACATTCATCCATTCGTCAAACCCCATTTATGGCCAACTATGGATACCATCCTTGGTACTTTCCCACCACCCTTCTTTCCACCTCTGTACCAGCTACCGATGTTTACCTTCAAGAACTTCATAGCATTCAAAAACTATTCAAAGAACAACTTAATCATGCTAAGGAAGCATATAAGAAGGCAGCGGATAAGAAAAGGGAAGAAGGTCCACAGTTGAATCCGGGCATGAAGGTTTGGCTCTCTACCCGATATCTGAGACATCCTGGGCGATCCCGAAAACTAGATCCTTGATTCATCGGCCCTTACCCCATCCTAGAAAAAAATCAACCCAGTGGCGTTCCGTCTGCAATTACCTGCTTCTTTCCATATTCATCCTGTGTTCCATCGTTCTCTCTTGGTCCCAGCTAAAGACCCTGACCCCAACCGACCACCAAATCCTGAACCTCCTCCACCGATATTGGTAGAAGGAGAAGAGGAGTATGAGGTCCGGCAAATTTTGGATTCCTGGATACATCGGGGGGGGGGTTACAATACTTAGTGGACTGACTCCCCATCGGGAATGGGTATGGAAATAATAAATAAATAAATAAATAAATAAATAAAACCAGAAGATAGTATCTAACTTGCATGCGCCGGAGTTGATTCAGCAATTTCATGATAATTATCCAGATAAACCTGGCCCATCGGAAGAGGGGGGCCATGGGGAGGGGGATAGTGCCAGGACCCTGCCTGTCATAGAACCTGAATGTGAAGGGTTAAATGCTGAAGAACAGCAGGAGGAGCCTTGCAGTTCAACTCAGCAGGCAGCTGAGTCTGAGGACGCAGTTGAGGGCACATCTCCTCCTCCTATACGGGCTAGGAACAGGATCCTGCAAAGAAGAACTAACAGGAGAGCCAGGGAAAGGATCTTTAATGATAGGCGTAGAATTAGATCTGAAAGCCCTGAGTTCTAGCAGGAGCCTTGCCAGAGATATGGGTGTGTTCCCTGGTTTAGGATAAAGCTAGCAAGTTTACCCTGAAACCTCTGTGGGAGCAACGCGTCACTTACCTTGTCACCACGTTCCTGTGTGCATCCAGACTCTGTTTCCTGACCTTGGACCGGCTTTCTGACTACGACGTTTCTCTGTACCCTTGAACTTGGCATTTGGCTCTGTAAGGTATTTTGGCTTTGATTCGGACTGTACTTTGTTCGTTATCTGGATTACAACTAAAGTTCCTGGCAAAGAACTGAACTTGGCTTGCTGTGTATTCTGTGTGCAGGGCTTGACAGGGGGAGCCGAACCCGAGTACTCGGTTTTGACAAAAATGACATCGGAAGATTTTGAATCCGATGAAGATTTCGGAGGCTTAGAAGGTTACTGGTCAAGAGCCGGTAACTTACGGGTTCGGGGCTGTTTAGACGATTTCGAGACCAAAGAGGAAGCCGAAGAAGCCGAAGGAGATTTTGTTTCATCCATCGGCGCTGGATGGAGAGATTTCTCTGAAAGGTATGAGTTGAGCCGATTACGGCAGTTTTTGAGTGCTTGCACACAAAGACCTCTGCACATGGTACAGGCCTCAGGCTTGTGCGCCTCCCCGAGGCAAAAAGACACTTGAGATGTCCGTCGGTGTGGGGAATTTTCACCCCACAAGAGACGAACTTTTTGAACCGAGGCAGGAAGGACATAGAAGAGTCAACAAAATCTCAATTTCTGAAGAAAAAGAGAAAAAACGCGGAGACTAGTGAAAACACAACCCCTAACCAGTACGGTAAAGAGGAACTGAGGTATTTGGGCGGGAAGGTGCTGCGCATGTGCGGTACTGGTGGGGGGGAGGAAACTAACAAACTTTCCTATTGCTAGGGAAGTCCGACCTCTAGCGCAGGGGCGCTTGGGAAACCCATCCGTGTGGCTTCACGAAGGCCACGAAGGAGAACAAGCAATGACATTTCAAGCATACAACTTCAAACTTCAGTACATCACACATAAACTTTTAAAACATGGCAAACATGCTTCAGTACAATACAGTATACTTCAACTTTACATAAATCACGTTTCAACAGGGAGAACATGGCAAACATTTGCACATTATAGTACCATAAACATTTTCAAACTATTTTACCATTTAAAAAAATTAACATTTTTTGGAGGAGGAGGAGGAGGGCAGCACTACAAGGATCTTGCCTTGGCCTTTTCACCAGGAAGATGTCCATTGTGTTGCCTCTGATGCCTTTTCAGCATCCCTTGGAATTGGGACATGACGGTGGTGTCAAAACTGTCCATTCCTCCCTGGGCCCCAGCCTGATCATCATGGTGCTACTGCACAAAAGTCTTTACCTTTGCCCACATAGGTCACCGTCATGTCCCTCCATCCTCTCAATGACATCCTCCTCAATGACCTCCAGCCCCATGGTCCTCTCCAAGGAAACAATCTCTTGCAACACTGCTGACGCCATGTAAAAGAAATAAAAAAGCATGCATAGGAAAAAATTCAGCAACTTACCTCTCCACTGCTTCAGAAATGCACAAAAATATCCAAGTTAAAAACAAAAACAAAAAAACACTACTGCAAACACATTCTAAAATGGATTCATATCTCTCCACGAAAACCGCTCCACACCTCCACATTCCATGCCACATGCTACCCACAGACTCCTGGATGTATGGGAACGGCTTTATAAACCTCCCAGGCGCAATGCATCCTGGGGAAACTTTTTTGTATTTTGAAAAAAAGGCTAAATTTTCATAAGGCGGGGCATTCCATCTCCACATACTTTTTTTCATCACTCGCGTTTTTCGTAACATGAGGCAATCGTATCTCGAGGTACCACTGTATATGTAAGATGGGACAGTGATGGCTAATTTGTCTAAATAATATGATGTAAAGAATAATTTGGGGGGTTTATTGTATAGCATGATTGTTAACTCATTTGGTTTCCCCATCACAAGATTGCTCTATTTGAGACCTACCGGCAAATCTACCTAAAGCTCATGTTTTAAACATGGATCCTCTTAATTCCTTATAACTGAGACTAAATTAATTTGGGGTCAAAGGCTTCTTTTAAAAAGAAATGGAATATGAATTTTGCTCCCCCTTCTGAATCCTACAAATAGGACAGGGCATAAAGAACTGAGTTCTACCCAAACCAAATCCCACAAATTTGGAAAATTTCTACTATTATGGAAGACTTTTTAAAGTATTCAAAAGAATAATTTAAGGCTACCTCCTTGACAATTATAAATGCTATTAGAAAGTGATATGAACCAGTGGCATTGCAAGAAGTCGTATTTTCACACAACTGGGAAATACAAACACGTTTAAAGGCACATTCACTGTAGGACTTTTTTTTTTTGCAGAACAAAAGTCTATCCTTTATATTTTGTCTTGTTTACATGTTGAAAACCTGACAGATTAACCAACTTCAGTCATAGATGGGGTCATATTTTTGGTTAACATCAATGTTTTTTCTCTATTAACCTTTAATCCTGAGATTTTAGCGTAGGCATCTAAAGTCTTTAATAGCTCTGGAAGAGAAAGCTGTGGATCTTCCAGAATAACCAGCAGATCATCTGCAAAGGCTTGCACCTTATAGACTTCTCCTTTAATATACAGACCCTGAATTCCTTCGGTATTTCTTATTACATGGAGTAGTATTTCTAAGGATAAAATAAACAACAGGGGGGAGAGCGGACACCCTTATCTAGTGCCTTTATGTATCATAACTGTATCTGTAAAATAGCCATTTACTACAATTCTAGCATTTTTTGTGGAATAAATTTGTTCTATAGCTCTTAGCATTCTATGACCACACTGTAGGTAAGTCTAGGAAAGCTGTTAGTAGTGACCAGGAGACATTGTCAAAGGCTTTCTCAGCATCAATAAATGTAAGGGCAACTTGCTTCTCAGGGTGGCATTCATAGTATTCCAACACATCCAGAAGAATTCTGACGTTGGATTGGAGATGTCTCTTTGGGAGAAAGCCATTTTGATCATGGCATATCAAGGAGGATAGGATCTTCCGCCATCTATTTGCCAGAATAGTTGCAAAAATTTTGTAATCCACGTTTAGTAAAGCAATTGGCCTGTAGTTTTGAATCTGGTCTCTGGATTTCCCTTCTTTGGGGATCAGAGTTATATGCGATGATCTCCATGAGTCTGGAATATTTTCACCTTCCAAAATAGATGTACACAAATTTTTCATATTTCCGGAGACCACTTCAGAGAAGTTCTTGTAAAATTGAGCTGGCAACGAATCAGGACCCAGGGCCTTATGTGTTTTTGGTGGTTTATAGCCTCTGTTATTTCCATCATAGAAATAGGAGTGTTCGTCATAGCTCTCTGTTCTTCAGTGAGTTTTGGAAAGTTGGCTTGTTCTAGATACTGGAATATAGTATCTTTGTTGATTTCTTCTGGCTTGAACAGATTCTGTTAGTACGCCTCTATAATTTTTTGAATTTGTGACTGATCAGTCTGATTTTTCCCAGTTTTGTCTTTGAGTGTTGGAATAAGTTTTTGAGAATGTGTCTTTTTTAGTTTATAAGCTAGCCGCCAGCCTGGTTTATTTGCATTTTTGACAAAATTCATTTTTGCTATTTTGATCTTGTGGGCTATATTTGCTGTTAGAATCAAATTGAGTTCATGCCTGCAATTAGCTAAATCCTTATTCAGCTGCTCGTTCCGTGGATCTAGGATTAGGTCCTTTTCGAGCTTTTCCATCATATTGAGAATAGACCCAGTTTTCTTCTTTCTCTCTTTATTCCGTTTTGCCATATATTGAATAACAAAGTCTCTAAAGTAGGGCTTTGGGGCATCCCATACAGTTTTCAGTGGAACATCCTTGGTTAAGTTCATTTCAAAGTATAGGCTCAAGTCCTTGGTTGCCTCTGAGATAAATTCTTGGTCCGTCCACAGAGCAGAATTGATTTTCCAGTGTCTGGGTTTACTAGAGGCTTTCAAGGTCCATAGAATAGCATTGTGGTCAGATATTGTTCTCGGGAGAACTTCTATATCCCTTGTGTTTAGTAGTAGATCAGAAGAAGCCCATAACATGTCGATACAAGAGAAGGAAGCATGTCGCCTGAAATGAAAGGTGAATCCCCCCTGTAGTGGATTTTTCCTTCTCCAAATATCCTGAAGTTCTAGGATATCAGACAAATCTAAGAAGGCTTTTGGAAGAATAGAGGTCGAAGACCTATGTTTTTTTTCCCTTTGGGGCTTTCCTGTCGACGGGGGGAGGGGATGTATAGCATTGAAATCCCCCAATATAATTAACTGATGGTTTTCAAATTGCAGGAGTTTCTGGGTCAATTCTTCGAAGAAAACTTGTCTTTTGTGTTTATCATTTGGGGCGTATATACTGACAATGATTTTTTTTTTTTTTAGATTCTACATTTGCTTGGACAATGATCCATCTACCTAGTTGACCTTTTTCCAGCAAGATTGGGTGGAGTTCTGATTTAATGTATAATGCAACCCCATTTTTTCTTTTCTTTATTGGAGGTCGAGAACAGGTTGCCCAATCTATTTTGTATTAGGTATTTCTCATGTCTTTGCAGTACAAGGATTTCCTGTAAACAGGTAATGGCACACTGCTCTTTTTGGAGAAGGGTATACAATTTTTGCCTCTTTTGTGGATAATTTAATCCGTTAATGTTCCATGTTAAGATTTTTTGGGCCATCCTGGTTTATTTCCAGTGGTGTTTCCTCCCTGGTTTAGACCTGAGCTGTCTTTTTGGCCTGGCACCTCCCACCACGCCAGACTCTTGGTCTTGCTTGGAGGTCCCTTGTTTGGAGGCCTGGTGGGACCGACTATCGTCTTTTGTGGAACTTCTGGTCGCAGTTTGATTGTCGCTTGGGTCTTCACCCTCAGAGGTAGATGAAGAGGGGGAGGTTGGGGAGAACCCCAACTTCTCTGCATTTTTCTCTGCGAAAATTCTTGCTTTCTTGTAAGAATCAATTTTCTGTATTTTCCCTTCCCACTGGAAGATCGGGCCCTCTGGGTAAATCCACTTGTATCTTATATCGTGCTTAAACAGGAGTCTAGTAAGAAACATGTACTCTTTCCGTGATTGGCGAACCGCCCAGGGGACATCTTTCAGTATTGTCACTTTAGATTCATTGATTTTCACCTCTTGATCGCAGACAGCTTTCAGGATACAGTCCCTGGTATATCTCCTCACCAGTTTAACAATTACCTCTGGAGGAAGCTTGTTTCTCCTAGTATAGGCTATATGTTGGCGATAGATCATGTCTACCTCACGGAGGAGTTCTTCCATGGGTATCTCCAATAGGGAGGCCAGACATTCACCAACAAGGTTGTAGATGTTCTCATCTTTGTCAAAGATCTTGTATCCTTAAGATTTTCGATGAGTATTCCACTTCTTGCATAAGTACTTGTCTGCTGGTAGATTCCATTGTTGACTCCACCTCTTCAAGGCAATAATCTGTAACCCCCATATTGTCCTCCAGAGCCTGCAGCCTCCCACAGAAGGAATCCATCCTGGCATCAAATTTGGCAAATCCTTCTTTCATTTTAGCTCTTATGCTACAGAAAGCTGAATTTTGATCCGAGATAAGCTTGGCCTGGCTCATGCTTAATTGCCTGAGCATATCTAAGACGTGATTGGTCTGGCCAGGTTGAGTTTGAGCCATAACTGGGGGAGAGAGATGTACCAAGGAAACGGGGGGGGGGGGGTTGGTTGTAAAGGCGTTTGACCAGTTTTGCTCATTGCTAGAAATAGTGTAAAAAAATTTTTTTTGCAAAAAACAACTGCTAAGCCAGGAAAATCCAGTAGATGGCGCGCTGTTTTCACATTAGGACCAGATTGTAGTTTATGGAAGCGAAAGTGAAATAAAAGTAGAGCTTTGTTATTGCTTATTTATCTGCCTTCGTCGGGAGAAAAGTAGATTGCAGCCTCTCCTGCTGGCAGAATGAGAGAAAAAAGGCAGAAAAGCATTTAGCAGCGGCAAGAGTTCTTTTTTGGTGAGTCTTTTGCTTGATTGTATATCTTAATAGGGGCTATTAGATGGAAAAGCCACTCACTTGTGTGGGGGGAGGGCAGCTTCTTCACTGTCTGGTTCTTCCTCACGATCTCCAACGCTCGAAGAAAACTATGTCAGTGTGATAAAAGCAATTAAAGCAGACTTGGAAATCTGGTCAAGACTTCAGCTTTCACTAATGGGTAGAATTGCTGTGATTAAAATGACTGCCCTACCCAAATTGCTTTTTCTATTTCAATGCTTACCTATATTACCTAATTTTAAGAGTATTTCTGACCTGGAAAAAAGTATACGGGTGTTTATATGGCAAAAGAAGAAAGCAAGGATTAGAAATGTCTATTTACAAGATAGAACTAAAGTTGGTGGTTTCGCCCTACCCAACTTAATATTGTATTATAAAGCAGCAGCTATGATTTGGGTCAAAGACTGGATTTTAATGACAAATAACAGAATATTACAGCTCGAAGGCCACGATCTGGACAAGGGTTGGCACCATTACTTATGGCTTAAGGGTAACATACCTACTCTCTTCAAAAAACACTGGATAAGGAATGCATTAATTAAAATATGGTTATCCATAAAAAATCAGTTTTATGTCAAAACTCCAATGTGCCTATCTCCATTAGGAGCGATAACTGGTCCCCATACAAGTGCAACCCTTAAATTCTTAACCTATAGACAACTTTTGAATGCTGATCGCTCCTTGAAGCCACTTACTCAATTAGTATCTGAAGGTTGGAAAATAGATTGGTGGAATTACGAACAAATATATTCACATTTCAAAAATCTCATTAAAAGGGTGGTTTTATGACTAATGATACTTCACTTGACAAAATGTTATCCTCTGGTGATACAAAGCTCCTTAGTAAATTCTATAGTATTTTGTTAAATGAGAAATCGATTGATACACTGGTAAAAGATACTATGATAAGATGGGCAGAAAACTTTGGCTATTATATTCACTTAAGTAAATGGGACTCCTTGTGGAACACAGTAAAACTTTTTAAGTCGATAGCCTTTAAGGAAAATAGTTATGTTTTATAGATGGTATTTTTCACCTCACCGCTTATCTAAGATGTACAATTGCTCACCTAGATGTTGGAAATGTAAACACGATAGCGGTATTTTCTACCACATGTGGTGGACATGTAAAGAGGTAAACAAATATTGGAGAATGGTAAAACTATTTATAGAGATCTTTGAAGATTAAGTTAGAGCTTCAACTAGAACTTTTCCTATTAAATATAATAGACATAAATATTTATTTTGATCAAAAATATGTACTCCATCATGTAATAGTTGCAGCAAGGATATTATATGCGAAATTTTGGAAACAACCTGAAGCGCCTACTGAGAGAAATCTTCATGAAAGAATAAGAGAATGTATCGAAATCGACAGGCTTTCTGGATTCCTGAAGGGAGAATATGAAGAAATCTCCAAAAGAAGATGGCAAGAAGTAGTTAACCTACTAACACTTTGATAATATTTTGGGGTATCCTGTTATGTATAATCGCTATCTTTTGGCTTAATGTATTCAATGTAACTTTTTATTCTGTACCCCTTTTTCCTCCTTTCCCCTTCCTCTTCCCCCTAAAATCAATAAAACTCTTTAATAGAAAAAAGTCTATCCTTTAAACACTTTCATCCCAAGTATTATAACCAAAAATTAAACAGATTTCTTATAGTAGGAATGTTACTAACAACTGCTTTCATAAATGGACTGATATGAGACAGAGGACTGTAGGTCTATCTTTCATGTTGGCATTTTTAATATAAAAGATAGCACATAAAAACTGAAATTGGTTTCCCTAGTGTAGAAACAAATAAGTTTCCATACTATTTCATCAACTTCCAAATGTAGTTTTGCTGTTTAATTAAAATTTCTTCACTGACAACACTCCATCAAGATAAGAGTTTCGCTATATAAAGGACTTGTATGGCTTGTACGTTAGTTTTCAGAGGCATAATTCTGGCATTTCAGTTCAGCCAAACAATCATTGTTACATATAATTACTTGAATTCAACTGTACATTGGATAAAGGAGTAGTCAAACATGTTAAAGTGCCAACTATTCTTTGGCTGCAAATAGTACACAAAAATTGTGGGTAAAGACTTGGCATCTCCAGAGGAGTAGCAGCAGTTGCGCAGAGCTTCCTTTGGACCCATTCTTAGCACCTGAAGATTAGCCTACTCTGGTCCTATGCACTGGCTTAACAACAAATTTAGCTTGCTTGTACCTGTAGGTGGATTGTTTTACTTTTTGTGTTCTCTCAGTTCATTGGGAACTATTCTAACGATCACATCATCCAATATCAGAAGTATACATCTTAAAAATTAATAAACATTAGCTCAAATTCTATTATGCAGCCCACATTACTGCCATAAATCTAGAAATCTACATCAGCATCATCTGCCTGCTGAGAAGCACAACTCAGCATGGAACAAATTATTTCTATAGCCATTTATTAACTTATGGAAATTAGTTTCCAAATGGAAAAACCTGCACAATAGGATAACAGCCACAAGGAGAAATCCAAGTATGCATTCTGTCCCATCCCTCTGACCTTAAATTAGACTAGCTTATGTGACAAAGTTACAAGGATACTGGGACATAAAATTCACTGACTACTAGTTAGTATTAATAAAACAAGCAATGATTACTAATGCTCAAAAGATACTAGGATACACCTGGGGCCCCATTTAAAAGTTTCAAAGATGTGCACTAGCCTGCATATCTTCCCTGAAAGCTGTCAGGGAAAAGTCTATTAAAATGTCTATGAAGATTCTGTCATCCAGGTGAGTTTATCTGGAAGTTGAGTCATGGCAACTGGACTTTTTTCTTAAGAGATTGAAACGTTTTGCTACTCATCCAAGCAGCTTCATCATTCTGAGGAAAGTTAGTGGCAAGTCCTCCATTTTATAGTTCACCTTGAATTTGCATCACCCTGGTCTGAATAGGCTCTTAAGTTGGACATGGCCTAGGCTACAGTGCGTGAAAATCCCACCTACACAACATTTCCCAATAACCATTAAGTATGAACAGTTAACTATGGCCTTGCTGGTGGAGATGTGAAGTGCCTCTGATTTGTCTGGGGATTGATGAAAGGGCATATTGATAAGTAGCAGAGAGGGGTTTTCAATACACACATGAATAGCTTCCCTGACCCCTCTCTTGAACCCCCATCCTCTCTGTCTAAAATGGAGTCTGAGGGAGCAGCTGTAGTTACCTGTAACACTTCTGCCATGTTTGTCATCTTGACAAAACGCACAGAGAATTACACTTGCTGCAAGTGCAAGTGCAAGCTGGTTGCACTTGCTGCAAGTGCAAGCTGGTTGCACTATTAGAAGAGAAGGTCCAGGAGCTAGAGGCCCGCATATCGAACCAGCAACATATTAAGGAGCTTAGGGGTTCTTGGACAGAGTGGAACAGACTATCCAGGTCCAAGAAGAGACAGGGCACATTTTTGAGGATGTAATCACTTCCCCAACTCAGGAGGTAGATGTGTGGAGGAATGTGACTCAAAGGAGTAGAAGGCCAAGGGATCGCTCAGAGAGTCTCATACTGCACAATCAATTTGAGGCTCTTTCATTCATCACACCTCATGAAGCACACACCGAGGAACAACTGGTTTCACCTGAGGATCTCTCCCTCATCATAACTGATGGGATACAGGATCAGGTACATGTAGAAGAACAGGCTGCAGGAGAGAAGCTCCTTCTGCTAGGGGATTCTATAATTAGAAATACGGAGGGATGGATTTGTGATGAGCATGATAACCGTATGGTCACTTGCCTGCCAGGTGCAAAGGTTGCAGACATCACGAGAAATCTAGATAGCTTCTTAGAGAGAACCGGGAAGGAGCCAGTGGTCATGGTACATGTTGGTACCAATTATGTCGGGAAGGCCAAGCGGTCAGTCTTGGAAGCCAAGTTCACGTTGTTAGGAAGAAGATTGAAGTCCAGGACTTCCAAGGTAGCATTTTCAGAAGTGCTACCTGTTCCTCGTGCAGGACCCGCCAGGCAGGCAGAGCTCAGAAGCCTCAATGCGTGGATGAGGCGATGGTGTCGAGAGCAGGGTTTTAGATTTGTCAGGAACTGGAGAACATTTTGGGACAAGCCAAACCTGTTCAGGAGGGACGGGTTGCACTTGAATCATGATGGGACCAGATTGCTGGCACTCAACCTCAAAAAGGCTGCAGAGCAGCTTTTAAACTGATAACTGGGGGAAAGCCGACAGGAGCTGAGTGGCATCCGGTTCGGAACACCTCATCCACAGGAAATGAGGTTGGAAAGGGTAAAGAATCACATAGAGATGACATAGCAGGTATTAGTACTGGGAGAATAATGGACTGTGATCGTTTGTCTACTGAAAATAATACCTGTGGGGGGGGGGGGAGAACAAAGCAGCAGCTGTTGTTGCAGAACCCACTGTACAGGTGCTTCTACGCCAATGCTCGAAGCCTCCGACCAAAGATGGGAGAACTTGAACATTTGGCAGCTAGGGAACACAGTGATATAATAGCCATAACAGAAACCTGGTGGGATGTAGAGAAACAGTGGGATACAGCAATCCCAGGCTATAAACTCTATAGAAGGGATAGAGAGGGGCGGGTTGGAGAGGGAGTGGCCATCTACGTTAAAGAAGGGGTAAAATCCAAGAGAATGGAGATTGACAGAGGGTCTGACTCCAACACAGAATCACTGTGGGTTAAACTACCGGGTCCAAGGAGTGATGTGATAGTTGGGGTATGCTATCGCCCACCAGATCAAAAACTTGAGGGGGACCTTGAAATGAGGAGACAAATCATGGAGGTGTCTCAGAAGGATAGGATAGTAATCATGGGGGACTTCAATTATCCCCACACTGACTGGGCCAATGCGAGCTCCGGGCAAGAAAGAGAAACCGGTGTTCTCGACTTCCTGAACGACTGTGCCTTAGAGCAACTTGTCATGGAGCCCACCCGAGAAAAGGCAACTCTGGATCTAACACGGTCTGATACTCAGGACCTGGTCAGGGATGTGAATCTCACTGAGCCTCTGGGGAACAGTGACCAGGCTTCAATCTCCTTTGCCATTCATGTTGGAGGAAGAGTGTCAAGCAAATCAGACATAAAACCCTTGATTTCCGAAGGGCAAACTTCCCTCAGATGAGGAAACTAGTTAGAAAGAAATGGAAAGGGAAGGTTGGAAGAATCCAATCTCTTCAGAGTGCATGGAACCTGTTTAAAACAACGGTAACAGAGACCCAGCACAAGTGCATACCACAAAGAAAGAAGAGCTCATTTAAGTCCAAGAGGACACCGGCATGGTTAACGAGTGGAGTTAGAGGGGCTCTAAAGCGCAAGGAGAGGTCTTTCTGTAAATGGAAATCCTCCCCAAATGAGGAAAATAAAAAGGAACACAAACTCTGGCAAAAGAAATGTAAGAAGATGATAAGAGAGGCAAAGAAAGATTTTGAGGAACGCAATATAAAGGGTAATAATAAAAGCTTCTTTAAATATGTTAGAAGTAGAAAACCTGCCAGAGAACCAGTTGGGCCTCTGGATGGTGAGGGAGGAAAAGGGGAGATTAAGGAGGACTTGGAAATTGCAGAGAAATTAAATGAGTTCTTTGCTTCTGTCTTCACGACAGAAGACCTTGAGCAGATTCCGCTGCCTGAATAGCCCCTCTTGACTAAAGAATTAAATCAAATACAGGTAAAAAGAGAGGATGTTTTAGGACTAATTGATAAATTGAAGATTAACAAGTCACCGGGCCCAGATGGCATCCACCCAAGGGTTATTAGGGAACTGAGAAATGAAATTGCAGATCTCTTAACAGTAATATGCAACTTGTCTCTTAAAACGGCCACAGTGCTGTGGGCCTGGAGGATAGCAGATGTCACACCAATTTTTAAAAAAGGAATGAGGGGGGACCCGGGAAACTACAGGCCAGTTAGCCTTACATCTGTCCCAGGGAAGATGGTGGAAAGCCTCATCCAAGAGAAAATCTTAAAACACATAGAAGAACAAACCTTGCTGAGAGAAAATCAGCATGGCTTCTGCAAGGGTATGTCTTGTCTGACAAATCTTTTAGAATTTTTTGAAAAGGTCAACAGGCGTGTAGATTTGGGTGAACCGGTGGATACAGTCTATCTGGATTTTCAAAAGGCTTTTGACACAGTCCCTCACCAGAGGCTGCTGAGAAAATTACACAGTCAGGGGATAAAAGGGCAGGTCCTCTTATGGATTGAGAACTGGTTGAGATCCAGGAAACAAAGAGTAGGTGTCAATGGGAAATTTTCACAATGGAGAGAGGTGAAAAGTGGTGTGCCCCAGGGATCTGTCCTGGGACCGGTGCTTTTCAATCTGTTCATAAATGACCTGGAGACAGGGATAAGCAGGGAGGTGGCCAAGTTTGCAGATGACACAAAACTTTTCTGTGTGGTAAAAACCAGAGAAGATTGTGAAGAGCTCCAGAAGGATCTCTCCAAACTGGGGGAATGGGCTACGAAATGGCAAATGCGTTTTAATGTAGCCAAATGTAAAGTAATGCATATTGGGGCAAAAAATCCAAACTTTATCTATCAACTCATGGGCTCTGAGTTATCCGTGACGGATCAGGAAAGAGATCTTGGTGTGTTGGTGGACAGCTCCATGAAGGTGTCTCCCCAATGTGTGGCAGCAGTTAAGAAGGCCAATTCCATGCTAGGGATTATCAAAAAGGGGATTGAAAATAAAACAGCCAACATTATAATGCCATTATACAAAACAATAGTAAGGCCGCACCTGGAGTATTGTGTACAATTCTGGTCACCGCATCTCAAGAAAGACATATTGGAACTGGAAAAGGTGCAGAAAAGAGCGACTAAAATGATTACTGGGCTGGGGCACCTCCCTTATGAGGAAAGGCTAAAACATTTGGGCCTCTTTAGTCTGGAAAAAAGGCGCCTGAGGGGGGATATGATTGAGACGTACAAAATAATGCAGGGCATGAGTAAAGTGGATAGAGGGAAGCTCTTCTCCCTCTCACAAAATACCAGAACTAGGGGACATACACTCAAATTGAGGACTGGGAGAGTAAGAACAGACAAAAGAAAATATTTTTTCACCCAGCGCGTTGTTAGTCTATGGAACTCCCTGCCACAGGATGTGGTGATGGCATCTGGCTTGGATGCCTTCAAAAGGGGATTGGAAAGATTCCTGGAGGAAATGTCCATCACAGGTTACAAACCACGATGGAGATGTGTAATCTCCAGGCTTAAAATCGGGGTACTTCAAGGGCCAGATGCAGGGGAGTGGTATCAGGAGACAGATATCTAGTCTCATGCGCTCCCAAACGCATCTGGTGGGGCCACTGTGAGATACAGGAAGCTGGACTAGATGGGCCTTTGGCCTGATCCAGCATGGCTCTTCTTATGTCTAATATGTGTACATCCTCATCATTGAATGAGTGTCTTTTGTCCTTCAAATGGAGGTACACTCCTGATTCTGGTCCCAAGCTGTTGCCTACGCTGTGTTGGGCCATCCTCCTGTTTAATGGCTGTTTAGTTTCTCCAATGTAGAGGTCTGTACACTCCTCATTGCACTGGATCACATATACTATATTGCTCCTTTTATGTTTTGGTGTTGGGTCCTTTGGGTGCACGAGTCTCTGTCTTAGTGTGTATATGGGTTTGAAGTAAACAGGGATGCGGTGTTTGCCAAAAATCCTTTTAAGCTTTTCAGACACTCCAGTTGTGTAAGGGATGACCAGGTTCTTCCATTGGCTCTGGGTCTCAGGCTGATCCCTTATTATTCTGGATCGGAACACTGCTTTGTTGAAGGCCCACTTTGGATATCCGCAAGCCTAAAGTGCTGTCTTCAAGTACCTGTCTTCCTTCCTCTTGGCTTCTGTGGAGGTGGGGATACTCTCTGCTCTGTGGTTTAGGGTCCTGATGACTCCTAATTTGTGTTGTAATGAATGGTGGGAGTCAAATACTAAGTACTGATATTTGTGGGTGGGTCTCCTGTAAACTTTTTTCCCCAGGCCATGGTTGAGTCTGATGATGACTGCACAATCCAGGAAGGCCAGCCTGTTTTCTTGGGTGTCTTCCCTAGTGAACTTAATATTTGGATCTATCGAATGTGCTTTCATCTGGGGTTGGAAATGGTTTATTGGATTGCACTTCCATATGCCACTCCATTTGTTACGATGGCTAGTCCAACAACATCTGAATTGCTTCTAACCCGTCCGAAACAGACAAGCCTATTTCCTCAGATCCTGTTTTTCCTTTGGGACACTGATAACTATTTATATCATGCAGTTTCCTGGTGATTCAGCTCCTAAATAGGTCAAGACTTGCTCTGCTTAAACAACAACATATTATGACCTCAGTGGGCAGTTTCAAATAATTACTGAAATTTGCTTCATGTACCGTAACTACGCTTGTGTAAGGCTGATGTCGCCAGCAAAGGTGATTTTTTTGAAGTTAACCATTTGCTGCTTCTGTCCTGTGGCTCCCAGAATTCTGCAATCCCTTTCATTTTTGGAAAGCTGTGGCTGCTATGGGGTGGTAGCAAAAAGTCTTTATCAAAAAAACCACCCTAATGCCATCGGCAATTTTCAGTAAAAAAAAAAAAATCTCTACTCATCCCACAGCTTCCCAATGATGAAAGGGGCTGCACAGGAACCATAACAACCTCAAGACAAGTAGCAATTGCTTGATTTCCAAAACAATCACACATGCTGATGTGAAAACCACATGGGTGTAAGTTGCACAAAAGAATGTCAGCATCTAAATGGGCTAGAGCAGGCATGTCCAAAATCAGGCCTGGGGACCAAATGCGGCCTGTTTTCAAATTCTGAGTGGCCCGCAGCCTCTTCTCCCCACCTGCTCAGCCTGTCACGCATCCCTGCCAGCGGGCCTCTCCCCATACTGGATGGAGACATCAGCTTGCAGTTTTACGGTTTGCCTGCCCTCTATGCCACTCAGTTAGCCTACCCACCAGTTAGCCTACCCACCCATTGCTGCACGGTCCTCCCCGCCTCCTTGCATGTCCTAGAGGCTTGTTCAGAGTCCAGCCCAGGGGGCCAAATGTGGCTGAATGGTCGGCCCCCAAACGTTTTCACTTCCCCCAATCTGGCCCTCCTTGCAAAAAGTTTGGACACCCCTGGGCTATCGCTATCGGCTCTCCCAACACATTTGCTCTGCAGATTTTGTACATGGGTATTCATGCATTTAAACCTGTAAAGAAAGTAGTCAGTGTTATACACTCACCCTCTCACTTTTCACTGACCCAGTAACATCATCATCATTGAGATGGCGCTTGAATTTTGGAGGCATCTTTTCATAGATATGTTATTTTTTTTTTTGTCCAAAATGAGAAAGGAAAATCGAGCTGCCTAGGAGAAGTTGAAAAAATAAGACACCAATTATGTGTGGTTTATTTAACAATCAAATGGTAAAGATACACAGTCTAGTAAACATTGTCTCAAAATACTTTTTTTAATTCAAATGGATGGAATCTTTGAAATATCAGATCCTTTTAAAACAAGCATTAGATCATACAAGAATTATTTTATATTTAAAACTATATAATTAAAAATATTTAAGATAAGTAATAATTTAAGACTAAACTTTAAAGTGTATCTCCCTTCTAAGAACAGTATGAGTATCAATGAATTTTGTTTAGGTTTTTAAATCTTTTAATATCAAATATGTGTAAATAAAACTTTTAATAACGGCAAAGAGGATTTTAAAATATTACTGTAATCACTATGGTCATTTGACTAGAAGAGGACGCAGTAAAGAAAGTTTTTAAGTAATCTTTCTTCTCCAACAAGTAAGATAATGGGTAGCAATTCTCCTATCATGACTAATGGGTGGTAACAAAGGTCACTAGTTCTTTCAAGAATGTGAAACAGAAAGCCATTTTAGTATCACTCTACAGTGGTATGCAAATATGCAGACTGATGTCTGCTAAACTTGCATTCTACTATACTCATACTGTAACATATTCACCATATACTGTATTTGAACAGTTCTTTAAAAAAACACTCTTGGCAGTGAAAATGTCATACAAGCTAATTATCAGGAGGTGCTCTATTGGATGATCCATGACCTCAAAGGTGCTGGACACCACCCAGAGTTTCAGTCAGACAGGATGAACTATAATTGGTTTCACCCTTTTTTAGATCTAAGATTGAAGCCATCTATATGGCAGTAAGTCATACTGAGATGTCCAATAAATTGTACTGCCTGGTTAAACTGAATCAATTTCAGCCTATGTCACCTGATGATATGGACAAGGTGCTTTGCACAATAAGTTCATTATGCCCCTCTCAATTAGGCACATGTCCATCTTGGTTCCGTACATGACTCCCTTCTTGAAGGAGACAACGATCCAGCCAATTCTTAATAAGAACAATTTGGTGATGAACAATTTAAACGACTTGTATCCTCTCACCAACATATTGTTCATGGGACAGTTGACTGAAAAGGTGGTAGCTAACCAACTAGAAACATTCTTGAAGGACATCAATAGACTTGATTCATTTCAGTTGGGGGTTATGCCACACCATGGGACTGAGACAGTTCCAGTCACCCTGCTAAATGGCCTGTTGAGGGAGGCCAATCATAGGAGTGTAACCGTGATTGTTCCCTGGATCTCTCAGTGGCCTTTGATACTATGGTACTATGGTACCTATCAGGGGGCTGGCATGGTACCAGCTCTGGTCCTTCCTTGAAGGATGGCTCCAAATGGTTCAGACGGGGGAGGATGTTTCAACCCTGTGTAACCTACAATGTGGAGAACCACAGGAGATGGTTTTCTCCTGAATGCTGTTCAACATCTATAGGAGGCCACTGGGGCAGGTGTTCTGAAGATTTGGAGTGCAGTGTCATCAATATACTCTCTCTCCTTCTCCAGCAGGGGAAGATGTACAGATTGTAAAGTTCTGCCTGTCCTCGGTTATGGATTGGAGAAGGCAAACAGACGGCAGCTGAATCCCAAGACAGATATACTGATTGTTTGGAGGGCCTTTGCCCTACTCTCAATGGGATTACACTCACTCTGAAAAAGCAAATTCATAATTGGGTGCTGCTTCTGGACATGGCCTTTTCAGTAGAGAAAGAGACCTCAGCTGTGCCCAAGGACTACCTTTTCACATATTAGGCAGACTGCACACATTTGGCCCTCTCAAGGAGGTACCTATTAACACTAGTTCACACATTGGTACTGAGGATTGACAATTGTAATGCTCTCTACCAGGGGATGTCCCTGACAATGAGAGGGAATCTGCAGCAAGTACAAAATGCAGCAGCCAGGCTGATCTCAGGTACTTCAAAATACAGTTGCATTTCCCTGGTCCTGACTCACCTTCACTGGCTACTGGTTGTTCTATGCCAAATTCAAAGTACTAACATTGACCTATAAAGCCCTCAATGGTTTACAACATTACTATTGGAACGTATCTTCCTAATATCAATTTCCCATGCCACTCACATCTCTCTGGTGGCTGAGGTCTGTCAGGCCCCTTCCCTCCTAATGGTTATACTTTATCATTTTGAGTGTACAGCTGTGTAATACTTTTTATATTTTTTATTTTTATATATGTGGGTTGGGTGGAGTGTGGTCATGTTCTTGGTGTTTAATTTAGTTGGAAACTGCCCAGAGTAGTGACAAGGCCACTGAATGTAGCAATACATAAATATAATAAATAAATAAAGCAGAACAGCAGCATTTTCTATGAAGACGCAAGTACTTGAAAGATTAGGGTTATTACACAGCATACCCTGGAATATTTTTGTAAGCAGCACTTTTAAAACTTACTTTTCCAAAATAATATACAAAAAGACTTATAATATGGAAATTCCTGTTTGCTGAGTTACATGAAACTAATATTTTCAAAACATTGTTGGAAGAGCATCACCCCATGAACTACTGACCTATCTTGGCCAGCCACAAAGACGTGATGCTAAATCTAGTTGTAAATGTGAAGCTCTCCACTTCCCTCCACCCTTTATTTCAATAAAAGGAATGCAGTCTTGCTGGGTTTAATATGAATTTCAGAATCCTTCCATAAAGCCCTTGGCGTCCTTTCAGGCAGAGAAGCACATATGACAGGCCAGTACCAGAAGGCACAGAAATCAGAAGATATAGAAATTCATTGTTTTGACACAGCAACAAGTATGCATTGACCAAACCTCAAGTTCTATATCAAAAGCAATCAATATCACTATAAATATGCAGCTACACTTTGCAAAACAGGCTTCTTTTTATATTTCACCTTTCTTGGGATTACAATGGCAGTGGGAAGTTTTCTGGAAAGCAGACATAAATCCAACTAACTAGACTTGCTCTCTATGCAGTTGTGGTACAGGACATCTTCAGAAGCTGGGAGCTGAGCCCCATCTGAAACGGAAGAGCTTCTGCCTGCCAATACAGACTGTGAGTGAGGATCATGGAGAAACTACAGGTGTCTCATATACCAGAATCTTGTCTCCTAACACTTACTCCCTAAGGCCTTTGAAATAATACTCCTTCCTGCTTGTCCCTCACCTAAGCTTTCTCCAAAGGGGCATCTTGGGCTACCCTTCTTTCTTGAAAAGGCCCTCCAAAGGTCCATGCTACTTCTCTTTTGCTCTTCCTCCTTGGGTACCCGGTAGATTGCTTTGTTTGCCTCCCTCTAGCACACCCCTCCATGGAGGCACAGCTTTACAGGGTAAAGGGGTTCAGAGTGTCAGTGAAGCTTAGAGCAATGCCATCAGAAGGCCAGACACCATTACAAGCATGGATTCCTAGCAGGGCCACCTAAGGCAGAATGATCATTAGACATGGGCACAGAGTGCTCTATCGTGCTTCAGCCAGTTCATGCTAGAGATGCCATATTGTTCAGCCTGTCCGGCTGCCCCACTCAAAAGCCTGTGTGTGCTGGACTGATTGTCCTCCTGCAGCCTATGTCCAGGCAGCCACTCAGACAAAGAAGTGGGAGAGGGCTCCTTACTGTTCAGCCGTTGCTTGCTCAGCTTTCAGGGGAGGTGCCTGCACATGCTTAACAAAAACTGAAGGAAGATGACCCAACCAGCATGCACAGGCTTGTGAGTAGGCCCTGTTGGGGGCATGGAAGACATATACAAATTGGGCCAAAGTGTTCATATTTTGATTAATCACAGCTGAGACACCAGATAATATGTGCCAACCCTCTTCAAGGCAGCAACTGGACAGCTGTGGTAGCTGAAGATGAAACTGGTGGAGGAGGAGGCAATGACAGTGACAGTCAACCTAACTTTTGTTAGCACTGTGCTGGAGATGGCAACAGTAAGCCACTGCTGAATTTTCCTTGCCATTAAAACCCTATGATGAAACAATCCAAAATGAATCAAGAAATAGTGCTAGAAGTTGAAACTCTCAGATCAGAAAGCATTTAATGAGCTACTGGGGAAGAGCCAAGGACAATGGCTCCATGAAGGTGTCTCCCCAATGTGTGGCAGCAGTGAAGAAGGCCAATTCCATGCTAGGGATTATCAAAAAGGGGATTGAAAATAAAACAGCCAACATTATAATGCCGTTATACAAAACAATAGTAAGGCCCCACCTGGAGTATTGTGTACAATTCTGGTCACCGCATCTCAAGAAAGACATAGTGGAACTGGAAAAGGTGCAGAAGAGAGCGACTAAAATGATTACTGGGCTGGGGCACCTCCCTTATGAAGAAAGGCTAAAACAATTGGGCCTCTTTAGTCTGGAAAAAAGGCGCTTGAGGGGGGATATGATTGAGACATACAAAATAACGCAGGGTATGAGTAAAGTGGATAGAGGGAAGCTCTTCTCCCTCTCTCAAAATACCAGAACTAGGGGACATACACTCAAATTGAGTGCTGGGAGAGTAAGAACTGACAAAAGAAAATATTTTTTCACCCAGCGCTTTGTAAGTCTATGGAACTCCCTGCCACAGGGTGTGGTGATGGCATCTGGCCTGGATGCCTTCAAAAGGGGATTGGACAGATTCCTAGAGGAAAAGTCCATCACGGGTTACAAACCATGATGGAGATGTGTAATCTCTAGGCTTTAAACCAGGGTACTTCAAGGGCCAGATGCAGGGGAGTGGTATCAGGAGACAGATATCTAGTCTCATGCGCTCCCAAACGCATCTGGTGGGGCCGCTGTGAGACACAGGAAGCTGGACTAGATGGGCCTTTGGCCTGATCCAGCATGGCTCTTCTTATGTTCTTATGTTCTTATGACAAGTATAAAATAGCTTTGCTGCTAATAATGTGACTAGTTTAGTACACGGAATTGAGGTGCATAGATATTCTGATGCTGCACCAAACAAACAAATGGAACATGGAACATGAGAAGGTAAACTGGAAGTTTAAAAACATTGCAGTGTTTGGTGTCAGTGAAATAAAGTGGGCTGGAATAGAACATTTTCAGTCAGGCAATTGCAAATTGTTCTACTCTGGAAATGAGAAATCCAGAAGAAATGGACTGGCTCTAATATTGAGGCAAGATGTAGCACAGGCAGGTAGGAGGTGTAATACAAAGTCATACTGAATAATATTTATCAGACTCCCATGGAAAACCAATCAACATAATCATCATTAAAGTCAATGCTATAACTATTGATGCTGAAGATGAAATATAAAGAATTTATGAAAGTGTTCAAGAGAAAATGAATCAAATGCCAAAACAAGACATGGTTTTAATCATAGGTGACTAGAAAGTAAAATCGGAGAACAAAGCAGAACTGAGTAGTTTCAGAAAATGTGCCATAGAGAACAGAAATGAAGTAGAACTCAAGAGTTCTGTGAAGCCAACAATCTGTACTCTGCCCGCCTACACAAATCTATAAGTATATATCTTAATATTGTCATGTTTAGATGTCTTGCTGATTTTATTAATACTGTATGTGTGATTTTATTTACTTGTTGTTTAATTTTATTTTCCATCTCGTTTTTATTATTGTAAACTGCCCACAGTGGTCCTGTTACGAGATGGGTGGTCTATAAATCAATCAATACATGAATAAATTACTAAATTCATTGCAAATACATAGTTTAAGCAGCAAAACAGACACACAGACAGTGAAAAATTACCAAACAATCAATAAAGCAATCTAATACACTATATAACTGGAAGTAGGAGATTGAGAGGCTGTATTGCCTCTGTGAAAATAAGACCAAGAACAGATTCTGGTACTGATCATGAACTCTTAATATGCAACATTAGAATAAAGCTGAAAAAGAACACTAAAAGAATCATAGTGATAAAATGTCATTTAAGCAACATTCATGATCAATTTAAAGTCCACATGAGGAACAGATTTGCATTACTAAACTCAAATGAATATGAAGTAGAACAGCTGTGGACTGGAACCAGAGACATTATTAGCAAAGAATGAAAAAGACAATTCCTGTAGTAAAATTGAAAGAAAAACCTAGATGAATAGTGAAATAAATACTGTATTTAAAATTGTAAAGGACAGACAAGAAGCAAAAGTAAAATGGAAGAGAAATTGGGCCAGAGCTCTGTGAAAGCAGCTTTTCAGCAACTGTAACAAATAGACAAAGAGAACTATTAGAATAACCAATACACAGAAATAGAGAATAATAAAAGGAGAAAAATAAGAGATCTTTTCCAGAAGACCTAAGGAATCAAAGGGAAATTTAAGACTAGATTAGGAAAGCTGAATGACCAACAGGGAAGCACACTATCAGACCAGAAGAAAATAAAAGAAAGTAGAATCAGTAGTCAAGACCTATATAAGAATGACAGATTCCTGTGAAGAAGAATCCTATTACAAAGAACATGCAATTCTAGAAAGTGTTGTGAATGTTGTTGTGAAAACATTAGGAAGAAATAAATTACCAGGGTACATTGAAGAACAATAGACCTTCTTCAAGCACAGAAAATCTATCAAAATCCTAAAAAGAATACGCTAACAAATATGGAAAACAAAACAGTGCTCCACAGACTGGCAACATTCAATATAGACTCCCACCCCCCAAAAAGGTGTTGCTAAGGGCTACAGTAATTATAGGATCATTGCTTTAATTTTCCATACAAGCAAAGTGATGCTTAAGGTGTTGCAACAACAGTATTTACCTAACATGGAGCAAAATATGCCTGAGGTTCAAGCTGGATTCCAAAAAGGAAGAAGCACTTGAAACCATATCAGAATTATTCCTTGGTTACTGAAGCACACCAAAGAATTTCAAAAAATAACCAGTCTATGCTTTCTAGACTTCAGCAAAGCCTTTGACTTTGTGAATAATGAGAAATGATGAACTGTTCTGAAAGAAATGTGTGTGAACTAGCACCTGATTGTCTTGTAGCACCTGTAGTGTGGACAAGAAGCTACCATTAAGAAAAAATGCAGATGGGATGATTTCATAAAGAGACATGTATCAGGCAAGGGTGAATTTTATCCCCATATTGGTTCAAGCTGTATGCAGAACATATCAAATAGAAAGCGAGCTAGATTCAGGTGAAGGATGAGTAAAAGTTGGGAGAAGAAACAGATATGCAGATGATATGCAAACAACACCATCTTACTGAAAAAAAGTAGCTAAGATTGGAACAACTTTTAGTGAAAGAACAAAGTGCAAAAGCTGGACTAAAGTTTATCATTAAGGAGATGTTTTGGACCACAAATTGCAGAATTCTAAGCCTGCAATACCAATGACAACGGACTGTGGAAGTTGTGGTCCAAAACATCTGGAGGGCTAAAGTTTGGACACCACTGACCTACATAGTTCTAACACTGACAACAAAGAAACAGCCTGAGTTTTTTTATACCTTGGTTCAACCAACAATCCAAATGGACCACAGTCAACAAAGGAGAAGAAAACTGAGACTTGGTAGGGCAGCAATGAAGGAATGGGAATATATAATCAAGGATGTAGAGTCTGGAGACTAAGACTAAAATCATCCACACTCTCGTATTTCCGATCACTATGTATGTGTGAAAGCTGGACCCTGAAGAAAGCCCAAAGGAAAACAAACGGACTCCCGTGAAATAAGATGCTAGCAGGAGACTGCAGAAAAACAAACAAGCGGGTCTCTGATGAACTCAAGGCAAAGGTGATGAAACGGGGCTGCCCTATTTGGGGTCCATCGTGAGAAAGGACGATGCTCAGGAAAAGGCAATAATGCTGGGAAAGACTGAAGGCAGCAGGAAAAGAGGAAGAAGGCCAAAGGAGAAACAGGCGGTGGACTCCCTTCCGTTTAGGTGGAAGAAGAGCCGAGCCGAGCCGAGCTGTTGAGGAGGGGAGGACGTGCTGGGGGGGGGCGGGCGGCGGTGGGGGGTTTGTTGGGTGTCTCTCATGATTCCCAGGGGCGCCTTGACGGGCACCGACCACAAAGGGAGGGGGGGAGGGGGCTTGGCCCCCGGCCCCCCCTTGCTCTTTCCCAAAAGGCCAACCGCCCTAGGCCTCCCCCCCAGCCGCCGCCCCCCCCCGACCTCGCCCAAGGGGGCTCCCACCTCAGCCCCCGAGGAGCGCCAAGGGGGCGTGGGCGTGGGCGGGGAGGCCCCGCCTGCGCTCTTCGACCCCTTCGGCGCCCCCCTCCTCCTCCCTGCCGTGGCCCTTCCTCTCTTCCTCCTCCTCTCCCCCCCCCCGCCGCCGCCGCCCCTTCCTCGCCTCCTCTCGGCCCCTCCCCGCCCCCCCCAGCCGAGCCCAGCCGAGCCGAGCCGAGCCGAGCCCGGGGCTTTCCCAGGCGGGCGCCGGCCGGGCGGCCTACCCCTCCCGACCCAGCCTGGCCACCACGAAGCCGCCGCCGCCCCCGGGCCTCCGAGGCGCCCTCCCAGAAGGGAAACCCCCCCCCTCCTCCCCTCACCTGCTTCCCGAGCGGAGCCGGCGCGGAAATGGCCGGCGCGGCCAGGGGTGGGGGGGGTTGGGGAGGGGGAGGGGCCGCCATCGATGGCTCGGCGCTCTCCGGCCTGGGAAGCTTCCGGTCCGCCTGCCCCCCCCTCCCTCCCTCCCTCCCGCGAGGGGAAGAGGGTTTCCCTGGCCCGAGGCTCTTGGGGCCTCCTCCTAAAGGAGGGAACGAGCACAGCGCGCGCGGGGGGGGGGCGGGGGAGGTCGGGCGAAGCACAAAGCAGGGGGTGGGTGGGGTGGGGGGGCAGGAAAAGGAGGAAATGGCCTCGGAACTCAGGAGGCTGAGCCTTCCAAGGCTCTGGGAAAAGAGGCCGAAACAAGAACTACTACTGGGGTGGGTGCGTGTAAGAACTCAATGTTACCTCGGCTTTTGCTCCCCCCTTCTTCTATTTCGCCGTCCGTTGTAGCCCCCAGAAGTTTACACGCAACAGTTGTATCTTTTTTAAAAAAGAGCGGTGTAGATGAAAGTAGGTGCCGTCCTATGTAAAGGTAGACTGTCAGTTTCCAGCCATTCTGGGTTCAAACCCTGCTCAGCCGTGGAAACTCGCTGGAGAGGTAGTAATGGTAATAATAAACCACTTATTGAACACTTCACACGCCTAAAAGAGATCCATCTGAGCCACCGTAAGTCGTAAGCAACCTCATGGCACATAAGAACAACAATAAAGGAATGGCTCTAACTTAGAATTTGAATGTTAAAATTTTGTTTATTGGGCCATGCAATTAACTTAACTGCAAGTGTTGCACCTGTGCTTTCCATTGATTTAGGGAGGAATCAATATCTCTGCCAGTGTAGCAATAAGTGTAGTCTTTCGGATCTACTCACATACAGTATCTTTTTCTTCTTTTTCTTAGCATTCTGGTTGACTTATTCAAGTATGGCAGCTATTATTTTAAAGCATTAAGACATCAAGTAAAAAGGTTCTGCCTTTTTTTCCAAGTCTCCCTGTAGCTGTTGAGATATGGCACCTGAAGAATTTGTCCATCCCTGAAGACTCCAAAGGACTAGATCAGTATTGTTTCAGCTGTGCCTATCAGTTTCCATCCTTACAAAGTGGAGTCATAACTTTTCAGTCAGGGAGAATGAAGGCTGAGCAACAGAAGCTCAATTGTCTTCCTGTTCCTCTCTTCTGTGGTTGGATGAGGTCTCATCACAGGCCTCCCAAGCTCCAAATGTAAGGAATTTAAATTTATGAGGGTCCCGTGCCAGCGTGCCTGCGCTTCATGGGCTGCAAAAGACCAAGTCTGAGTCTCAGGAGACGAGAAAAGAATTTATTGATTGATCAATCAGGGCACTTCCAC
Organism: Phrynocephalus forsythii; assembly: GCA_029282475.1. Classification (NCBI taxonomy): domain Eukaryota; kingdom Metazoa; phylum Chordata; class Lepidosauria; order Squamata; family Agamidae; genus Phrynocephalus; species Phrynocephalus forsythii. The sequence continues at coordinate 2,817,198 of JAPFRF010000005.1, read as the reverse complement.
ACTTTTTGGTGGTGAGAAGTCCACCCAGAAAACGAAAGGAGATATTTTTATAAGGTTTTTCCAGCACTTTTTCCCCCTCCGCCCATCCGAATTTACGTCATATACATTTGTTACATGCATCAAACACTAATTGACATCTTTGGTCATTTATTTTGTATTCCTGACACTTGCCTAAAAGTTCTAACTGGTACGTTTGATCTCCTCCCCTCACAGGCAGGGAGGGTAGGATCATCCTTATGTCCTTGGACATTTGACAGTTACGAACACCAGACGCTGAGATAAGGCCTCCCTGGTACGCCTTGGACACACGTTAATTGCTAGTGTGTGTGATCCTCAAAGCTTAGGAACTTAATTGGATCCTTGAATTCATAATTGCTTTTGCTGAATTAGCGGAAGTTCCTTTCTCTATTCTAACCGGAAAGTCTTGACCAAAGATTCTAAGTTTACAAGAATACAAATGTAAATACATGTGAATGTGATACATATATGTATATATGTATATATATACGTGGAGTGCTTAAGTGAATATAACTACATTATTCGTGTCACTAGTGTGGCTATATATATATATGTATTGCTTAGAATACATTGTTGTTGAATACATGAGGGCTTGTCCATACCTGTGGTTAGTGAAGCAGCCATATATATTTATAAATATATAATTAGTCAAATGTCCTCCCTTACACTCGGCCCTGAACGGATTTCTGGAAATTTATGCCAGTAAATTTCCCAGAAAACGTCATGGACTTGTAAGGGACGAACAAAACATATCAAAGGTATATGTACAAAAGTGTGAACATTGCGTGAGCCCCCCCCCTATGTCATTCCTGGGGTGAGATGGTCTTCATGGCTCATGGAAGGACTTTCTATTTTCCTGACAAAAATTCAGGCAGGGCAGTCAGAAAAACATTCTCAGTCCTTTTTCCCCAAAGGGCTTATAGGCACAGTTCAAGAAAATGAATTATCATAAAATGATTTGTGGCGTCTCAAGTCAGGGGGACGCATCAAATAGGTGAAGGCCAAGGAAAACACCCCTTAATTCACTAGGGCACTTTCTAGAGTAAAATGTTAAGTTAACAGATGAAGTGTTGCCATGCTTGGGATGTAAGAAGACCCCCCCTGGTCGGACCCACAGACTGCAACGGATGGATATGTTCCATGGACCACAGCATTTAAGTTTCCCCTGTTGGAGAAATGCATCGTGGTCACAGCAGTATCAGGTAACCTCCCAGGCCATGTTGTACACTTCTCAAGGATCCCAAATTCTCAACTGTTGAAGGGGGCTGGCATAAGAACTTTTGATAATATTGTGATAGACTTGGATATCACGATCCCGTCCCAAAGCGATAATTAAACATGCTTTAAACAGCAGATTTGTTCATTACCTTATTTTAGGACAATCATGAAACCCAAATTAATTTGCCTGCCACAGCAGTGCACATGTGAGATATCGTGTTTGTGTGTTTGGTAGTCAGGCTGAGAACCCTGAATTCTAACAAAGCACCACACTGTAGGTTCATTTTGCAAACCAAATACTTATAAGGAAAATATGCCCTTCTTAGCCCACCAAGGAAATATGTGGGCCAGGCTACTTTGCCAGGTTTTTTTCCAACCTTATTTAGGTGTGTGTGGTGTGCATTCAAACTCAGATAATAGCAGGCTGTGCAGAATCACCCAGTTGTGTGTGCATTCTCAATTGATAGACATTTGCAATGATACTAAATAAAGGTAATATACATATCATGAAGGCTGAAAAAGGCATAAGACACATCTAGATGGTGCTTAGAAAACCCACCTTGCGCCATACATTCTCATGGTAAAGTCATGAATGAGCCGTTGAAATCCGGTCAGAAATGTCTCTGTGGCTGATAGTTTACACACAAAAATCTGCCCCGTAAACATGGGGCCAAGATTAGTTCATCAGTGTCTTTGGTGAAGAAAATAATGTAGATATAGCTACTTCATAAAGCCACTTTTTTCTTAGGTATAAAGGCTTGTGAACACCCATGGGCACCAAAATGTCTCTCATTCAATACAAATTGCATAGAAAGGCAAGTCATAATCTCTGGCACTCAATGCTTTGTGAGTAAAAAGCATTTTCAGTGGCCCAGCATGATCATTACATAAAAAGGCACATCCAGGGAAGCACTTCAGTAAGAGTTTTCACAGTGACTATCAATAATAGACAATAAACACTATCATAATAGAGCCCAGGGTAATGTAAATATGTAAAGTTGCTCTGGAGCCTACCGTGCGCAGGAGAAAAAAAAAAATAAGCGCTCACTTGTCGGATGCTGGGAGGCTGGTGTGTGCGTGTGTGGCAACACAAGTTCATGGTGATCCAGGGCACGCGCACAGGCATCAATGAAGGTCTGAAAGCAGTAGTTAAACCCCTAGTCTCTGTCCCGGTGAAAAGGGGGTTAAATTGCAGACGTGAAGTCTGTTGGCCGCAATCCAAAACAAGAGTCAGTGGCTGTTTCAGACCCACTCTCTCCCCCCATAAACAAACAGAAAAGAAAAGAAAAAAAAGAAAATGAGAGACAGGAAGACAGGATTTTAATCTGTCAACCTGAGTTGAAAGTGAATCCGCAGGCTGCTTTGGGACCCTCCGAAGTATCAAACGCACGCTGTCATCTGGGGAAGGATGGGCAAGGATGCGGTGACCACAGGTCAGGTTCATGTTGTCGCCCGCCGTCCAGGGTGAAGTCATCTAAGGCATAGGGGCAATCTACAGCAGAGGGCAGAAGGCGTCACCGGTCAGGCCTCACTCCCTCTCGGTCGCGGGTACGGGTCACGCTGGGTGAAAAGGCTGACATCACTGGATCCTGGAGCCCACATCGATCGAACTCGCGGAGCGAAGTTATCACGAAGATGGCATCATCAAAGGCATCAAAGGCGGGGAGGGGAGGTCCAGGAGGGATGGCAGAATGGAGGGCAGGAGGGTCCCCATCTGAGCATCTACGACCGGCGGCGTCAGCTTTCCAAACCCGACCGACTCCGTGATCCAAAAATAAAGAACGGGTGGGCGTTTTTCCCAGAGCAAAAGCCCGTCCTCCAGGATGTACCTGGGTAAGAGAAGAACAGACACACGACCACAAACAGACAAACACAGAACACAAACACACAAAACGGCCCCTCAGCTGTCCTTGTGCTGCCAGGCAGGGTGGTATAGTCTATCTGACAGTCTCGGGAAGAAAAAAAAATGTCGTAAAAGGCAGATTGAAGCTTTCCTCTTCGTAAAACCAGTACGTGAAGTAAGGGGGGGGGGAGTCTATGATGAGGACACCTCTGCACATCAGGAGATATGCACAAGTTCAGCTGGCTCCAATGAGCGCTTGCAAGGTGTAGGTGCTCAGGTGTCCCTAATCAACCACAGATCCCATCCCCAAGTCAAATTGCTCTCCTACACGGGGACAACAAAAAGGTGTAGCTGGCAGAATATCCATGAGATGCAAAACAGGGTGTTTCCTCCAGCGTCTTCCCGTGTGGAAAGAGACAGACAGACAGACAGACAAACAACCACACACAAGAATGGCCAAGCAATCTGCAGATCTCCAGGTGTGATAGTGCTACATGCAGTACACTGTGTGCAGATTTCTATGGCACAGTGTAGTGCAGGCTATGAAAAAAAGGCCATAGTACACAGCTGCACTTCAGTAGTTTTGCACAAGTTCAGCTGGAACAATATTCCATAGCCACGCTACTAGGCTCCCTGTGAAATTTGGAACAAATTAATAATGTGCACTGCAGAGCCATCCTTTAAAATAGGGAATCTTGCCCTTTACATACAGGTTTCATGTGCACACACAAAAAAGGAAAAAGAAAATCGTTAAGTCCATATTGTTTTCTAAAAAGAAAATAAGCCTCATTTTCCTCAGGGAGCTCCTGAGACCAGGTGTGATTTAAAAGCTGCACCAATACACTTTGCACATTTTAGTGGCCAGGCGAGCCTTTTACCGCCTATGGCAAAAAGATAATTCTTATATTCTTAAGAGTCATTAAAATCGCAAGTAAAATCACTATCCCAGTAGCGTTTGAACATATCTTCTAAAAATCTCATTAAGAAAGCAAGCAAGGCTCTTCTTAAGTTCTAGTGTTTAAGCCTGCCTTAACTGCAACGCTTTGGGATTGACTTGTAAGTTACTTCAAAGGCAAAAATAAAAAATATGCTTGCAGGACAGCTTACAAAGAGGGGAGGGGGCTTTAGTGTGCTGTCACATCCTAAAAAAATAAATAATCAGGTTTCTCTTGTGTCCTTTTTCCGAAGAATTCTTTTATTCTAAAGTTTCTGATAACAAGATTTTCACCTCTTATTCTTTGGCAAAAATACCTGATAGGTGTGTTTGATTCCAAGGGTTTAATTAAATTAAAACGTGACGTTTTGGGGCCGAATTCCTGGATTCTCTTCTAAACAATAGACTCCCCTTTCCCTCTCCCCCTATCCAGGAGAGAAGAAAAGAAAAAAAAAATGCTGCAAGTCGGCTAGAAGCCACCTCTTTATGCTTTTAAGGCAGCACGGAAAATTGTGGTCGTTCCTGTAAGTGGAGAGGAGTGACCTTCTGGCCATTGCCTGTAAAATTTACTGGCTCATGGCTTTTAGGGGTCAGTTTATTCCCTTCGCTATGCATGCATTAGGTTGATGTGTTCAATATAAGTTTTGCGTCCAAACTCTATCAAGTGGCTTGGGAGAGAAAGGAGGGGTTGGGAGTTGTTATCCTGCCTTGCCCTGCAAGGGGCCCCGAGAGCAGAAAGAGAAAGGAGGGGCTGTCAACTTTTAAATTCCCCCGCGGTGCCTTTTTACAGCCTGAGGCAAGAAGATAATCTCCTGTAATTACTTCTGTAATGTATTAGGTGTGAAATGCCCTGGAACAAAGGGGCAATTCACCCTTTCAGTAGCTATTGATCTTGTTGTTGGCTTAAGCCTAATTTGAGAAGCGTGGCTTTTGTAATGAATACACAGAGCTACTTAAATCAGGAGGAGAGAAAAAAATCTTAGGTGAACATGTAGACTTTCTCTCTCTTCCTTCACTCTTATATCTCTGGGGAGGCAAATAATGCCTAGATAGGATAGAGAGAGAGAGACTAAGATCTTCTCCCCACTTTTCCTTCGTCTAAAAAAAAAAAGGTAGACTTGCACAGTAGGATAGTTGTTGGCAGTTTGGTCCTGAGAATCTCCCTGTGTTTGAAATTAAAATGCCTGGTCTTTTATCAAATGTTCTTAACTACTTTTGGAGAAGGGAGAAAAAAAAAGCATTGATTCTACTTTCTGTCGTGGCCAGCTGCCAGAAGGGGCTCAGCCCCTGATTTGATTTCCCTGCTTTTGATTATTAATAGTTCAGAAATAACGTCCCTACCTATCTCCTCATGTGGTGCATAGCAACCCTTAGTTCTGTTTAAAGCTTCCATGTCCAAGGAGTTGGGCATTGGCGTAGCGGGATGGAAGTACCTCCTGAATGCTTGAATAAGGCAATTCAGGGGTACGCATCCCCCATCTAGCACTTCCTGTCCCCTCAATGCTCCGTGCTCTCCTCCCGTTCCCTCAACATCATACCTATCCATCCCACTTCTGTCTTGCTGCCTTCCTTCTACTATTTTTTTCCTTGTAAAATATCCCTTCAGCTGGTAAATTTTGTTGCGTGACCAGCCAGTCACAAAATATGGGGATGTTGTTTATCCCTGAGTATTCAAAAGTATTTTTCTCACTGCCCATATTCCCCCTGGTATTATCAAAATTGCTGGAGGGGTCTCCTAGTTGGCAGAGTTTTTAGTCTCTTATATTAATTAACTAAGCACGTCCTTGTACATTCACACACCTCTTGCTAGCAGGTCATAATTGGTCTGTCCTCCCTGAGGGCTAGAATCTTAATTTGAGATGGTAAAGTCCTGCCTCATCCTAGTTAGAGGGGTTCTTCTTAAAGCTTACTCATGTTCCATTTAATACCAAAATCATTACTTCTGGTGGCAGAATTCCAATGTTACCACATCGCACATCAAAAGGGGGTGCATAAACTGCACTAATTTATCCCCATAGGTTTACTTTAAAGGTCTAACTGTGTTCCTATGATTTCTCCCACACAAGCATCAAACGGACTCACACCTCAACAATCAAATGCCCATCATACACGCCAACATGTGATTCAGCAACCATACACAACTCTCCCACATTTCTGTTTCCCCAGTTAACTGCGATCCCTTGCCTAAGAATAGATCTTTCTAACTTCTCTAAAATCAAACGAAGATGGTGGAACTTCGTTGGTATTGTGGGGCAAAGATTGCCAGTCTTTGCCCCTGCTTAAGACACAGGGAATGGCCACTTCCCTATGGTTACGCAGGGTATAGAGGCACAGCCCCTTACCTTGAAAAACACACATGCAAAATTCAAAAGTGGAATCACCATCCCACATGCCCATGCATTAATATATCTCTAAATTTTCCCCAGGATGTTAGAGCAACGCTCTTCTCCTCCTGTTTCAAATACTTAGGGGCGGACCCTAGGGATGTTGGGCTTTGCAAACTTTCCCAGGATGTTAGAGCAGCGCTCTTCTCCTCCTGTTTCAGTCTGAAAACCCCCTCCTCCCTTGGGGATTTCAGGGTCGTAGTGTCCCTCAGTGTCCCCTAGTCCTTGGGATGTTAAGGTCGTATCCGACCCTTCTCCTCCCTGTACCCCCCCCCCGGGGCCGACAACAAGAATCCGCAATCTTCTCCACTCCACAGAGCTGTTAGATTCGAACTCACGCCACCCCACAACTAGTTTTCTCTTCTTACCAGATTTCTTTTGCGCAGTCCTCTTTCAGTTCCTCCGTTGTTCTGCCGGCTTTGTTTCTCCTTAAATAACAGTATTGTGTCCAATGCTGATAGAACAAGTCTCCTCTCAAAATCAGAGGGTCCGGACTAGATTTGTTCCAGGGTCAGCATGAATTCTTACTGTGATTTAAGTCAGACTCCCAAGAGCGCTGGGGCAGTGGCACTTGTTCCCGGCCAATGCACCAGAAATGTAAGGAATTTAAATTTATGAGGGTCCCGTGCCAGCGTGCCTGCGCTTCATGGGCTGCAAAAGACCAAGTCTGAGTCTCAGGAGACGAGAAAAGAATTTATTGATTGATCAATCAGGGCACTTCCACACTTTTTGGTGGTGAGAAGTCCACCCAGAAAACGAAAGGAGATATTTTTATAAGGTTTTTCCAGCACTTTTTCCCTCCGCCCATCCGAATTTACGTCATATACATTTGTTACATGCATCAAACACTAATTGACATCTTTGGTCATTTATTTTGTATTCCTGACACTTGCCTAAAAGTTCTAACTGGTACGTTTGATCTCCTCCCCTCACAGGCAGGGAGGGTAGGATCATCCTTATGTCCTTGGACATTTGACAGTTACTTCACCAGACGCTGAGATAAGGCCTCCCTGGTACGCCTTGGACACACGTTAATTGCTAGTGTGTGTGATCCTCAAAGCTTAGGAACTTAATTGGATCCTTGAATTCATAATTGCTTTTGCTGAATTAGCGGAAGTTCCTTTCTCTATTCTAACCGGAAAGTCTTGACCAAAGATTCTAAGTTTACAAGAATACAAATGTAAATACATGTGAATGTGATACATATATGTATATATGTATATATATACGTGGAGTGCTTAAGTGAATATAACTACATTATTCGTGTCACTAGTGTGGCTATATATATATATGTATTGCTTAGAATACATTGTTGTTGAATACATGAGGGCTTGTCCATACCTGTGGTTAGTGAAGCAGCCATATATATTTATAAATATATAATTAGTCAAATGTCCTCCCTTACACAAACTGTTATATAAGTGGATAATATAGGGTTCTAGGGAACTCAAAAGTTCTCTTTGTTTGAACCTTTCAGTAATTCAATGAATATATTGCTCATCCCAGGATTTAGTTTCTACTTGTGGGTTTCACAATTATTTTTGTTTTTGTTTGTCAGTGGAAATATCAGGATCATCTAGGTGGGTCAGGATCAACTGCCAGGGAAAGTAGTTTTCAGCCAGGATTCTTTTCCTTTGCAACCACCAAGTAGAACAATCAGTTTAGCTCTATTTAACTTTTTAGCCTAGGGTATCTTGCATGTACATTTAATGTTTTGCTGATCTACAATTGCTATGTTGCTTTCTGTGCTTTTGCTCTACACCAGAAGGGACTGAACAGCCTCATCTGTTGACATCACAGCCATACTTGTGCCAACAGAGAGGTGTAGAGCTGTAAACTGTTACTCCAACACCTTTGCTCTTCTTTATCTGTAGGTATGACACTGAACATTGCAAGTCCATCTGCCTGTAAGAATGACTTTTTTTACTGTTTTTTCTATGTTGCAAGCCACATAGCTGAGTGAGATGAAGCACCACAAAGTTGGATCGAGAGTTTGTTTCCCCACTGTACCTTGTAGAACAGTCAAGCAATGGGGTCTTAGAAAAGCTGCACAAACCCAGAACATGTCAGAATTGGGAAACAGTAAACCACTTCTGAGTACTCTATATAGAAAAGCAAGCCTCAGAAAGGCTTGCCGTAAGTCAGAATTGTGTTGATGGTGTAACAGTGGCAATAAAGAAATTTATAATTCATTAAATCTCATCTTATTAAGCTTACATGTACTGGGAATAGGGGTGTCAAAAGAGAGCCTTTTCATAAATTACAAGATCTCTTGAAGTAACTACTTCCCTAGCCCACCACAAACGGACTCAGCTGTTATGTAATCTGTGTTCCCACAGACTCACTGTATTGGAAACTTACTGCTTTCTGCTGATTGTTTCTTAAGACTTAGACAAGAATAAATTTCACATGGACAAGTCTCTTCTGCTTTTTATAAACTGGAAATCACCAGCCCTACAGCAGGCTTATATTGGAACTTGTGTAACAAATGAAGTAACTATTTTCTAATTTCAGATAGGATATGTGTACCTATGCACATACTTGTCTTGAAATATGTGACGTGTCTCTGTTGACGTCAAGAGTATAAGTATAGCTTTCTGATCTCCAGAAAGTGTCCTTCTCTCCTCAGAGAAGCACCATCAATGCATTGATTCAATTTATTGCAATAAATTCTTGAAGGAACCCGGTGTCAGCCTATCTGTCAATCTTTCTTGAAGCCTGCAAAGGCTTTACTCATTGCAATCTAGAATTGTTTGTGGGTAACAATGGTACATTATTGTATAAACAAGAGTTCCACATAATATGAAAGCTTATATGCTTCCAAAATTTCTATGATCCAGTAAAGGTCAGTACACTCAACAAACACTCAACAGACGTCAGTCATCCTAATGTGGCTGCAGATTAACTATGAACTGTTTAAAAGAAAGTGTATAAGTGTGCTATAATTCTTCATGCATTTGCTATATAATACCCAGTATTTAATTTATAGTTTTTAAAGTTTATTTTGGGTACCTCTATCTGCAGGGTCGGGCCTGGTTAGTACTTGGATGGGAGACCACCAAGGAATACCAGGTGCTGTAGGCGCCTGGAGTAAGAACTGGCAAACCACTCCAGTATTCCTGCCAAGAAAACTCCATGGACATGGGGTCACAAAGAGTCGGTCACGGCTGTAATGACACAACACACACACATCTGCAAAATTACATCTTTTTATTCAATTCACACCTATTAATTCAGCACACCCAAGATTTTAATCTGAAAGTATTATGCAATGATTCAGGCAGCCTCCTAGGGAAGGCTTTTGTGGTGCAATTGCCATACCTCAATCACAGAATGTGATTGGGGAGAGGAATGACATGTTTCACTAGTAAACCTTCCCTGTTGTACCTTTGGTGTTTTGTTTTTATGGAAAAAGTAAAACCAAAAATTTTGTGGAAAACATGAAATAACTGCACAGAGGCTTTTGATTCGTAGTGCTAGAAGACATCCATCTGAAATCACCCATCTTTTAATAGGATTTGTCATTAGCAACTGTAATTCTCAACACACTTAATGCCATATTTTATTGACAAGCCAAACTCCTTATTTCTGCCAGGGTAAACAAATTATGTATTTCTGTTTATGCTCCACCCCAATGATTTGTTTTTCCTCTCCAAGTTCTTCTATACACACATTGAAACTGCTACTCTGTTTCTTCAGCAACATCCTTTCAATAATAGAGGATAAAGAAGGAACTATAAACAAAACAAGTTTTTGTTTTTCTAATTGGTGTAGTATTCACAATTTCTTCCTATGTCTAGCCCAGAGATGTGAAGGCCTGATTTTAAAAAATGAAAAAATTCAGAAAAAAGTATATTCCTTTTTTTCCTGAAGTCTTTTTGTTTGTTGTTTTTTTACCAAAATGTGAAAAAAGAAAAATAATAATTATGGAATGTTTTATTTTAACATGATGAATAAAATATTTTAAGACAGAGTGTTAAAATATTTTCCAAATAATTTCTAAAAAATATCACTGAAACTTAGTCCAACTCCCTTCTATACATTTCTCCCCTCTTCAATTCTTTTTATGAGAATGAGGTTTTTATTTGATTTTTATTTAATACTGTGGAGAGAAAATATGAATAATTGTTAATTCTGGATTTTTAAACATTGTTTTATAGAGGGTTTTTTTTTGTTCAACATAAACTAGTAAACAATTCAGGAGATTTTACTCTATTTGTTACTTATAATTACAAATAAATATTATTTAAAAAGTAAATTGTTTGTAATAATTGTTTGGATACACTATATTTTAGCATGCTAGTTGTGATAATTTTATGCCAAGTCAAACTGTCTATATTCATATTTTATGTTCCTAAAGTGAGAGAATGACTTTCAAGCTGTAAAAGGGGGTGAGTGCTAATGTGTTTTTTTCAATTTTTCCAAAAAAATTCCTCCCCCCCCCCACGAAAATAGTTTTTTTCCGAGTTTCAAAGTTTCCAGAAATTATACATCTCTAGACTAGCCCAGGTATAGTGATGTGACATGTTGCCTCCACTTGGAAATAAATTGTCCCTTCACTTGTTGTTGTTTAGTCGTTCAGTTGTGTCCGATTCTTCGTGACCCCATGGACCAGAGCTCGCCAAGCCTTCCTATCCTCCACTGCCTCCTGGAGTTTTGTCAAATTCATATTGGTTGCATCGATGACACCGTCCAACCATCTCATTCTCTGCCGTCCTCTTTTCCTTTTGCCTTCAATCTTTCCCAACATCAGGGACTTTTCCAAGAAGTCCTCTCTTCTCATGAGGTGGCCAAAGTACTGGACCCTCAGCTTCAAAATCTGTCCTTCCAGTGAACATTTGAAGTAGCAAAAAGATGTATTATCTTGAGTATAGCTTTCCCTTTGTTACTTGGGCAGATCTTTTAGTGACATAACTTCAGTTTTGTTGGTGAAGAAAGAAGAAAACTTATATGACAGAGAGAGATTGCAAGAGTGTCATGATTCAGAAAGCTTTTTTCTACAAACCATGCCTGTCTATTTCTTTCTTACTTACGGTTTTATAGAGTTTCCATTAGTGTCAAGGCACTATTCTGGGTGGTTTAAAATTAATGGCAATGGCAGAGCAAAAGTGTCTTGGTCAACAATAAAACTCCTAATGGGTTGTCCGTGAGCCTTCTTCCGTAATTCCCAGCACCAGAGGATGTTAGAAAACTACTCTTATATTATGTGTGTAGGGTGGTAATAATGGTAACCACTCACCCTACTGGACTCGTACTGCTACTTGCCCGTATGCCAAAAATTGCTCTTTCCTAGGGCTCTGGGTTGTCATATTATCTAGTCAGCAGGGTTTTATCTAGACTCGGGACCCAATTGCTTAGACTTTCCTTGTGACCACTTTTGCATTCAGGTGGCCCAAAAGGAGTTGTGGCGGTCCTTTCAAAAGCTACATCCCCTGCCTCTCTTGATACCATGGAGACCCACCATTTAGTCCCAGGTTTTGTTCTTGAAATCATAAGGAATGAGAGTTCAAACTTGACAATCCTATTAGGAAAAGTTTGGCAGGTTTTAAGAGAATGTAGACAGCCAATGCAAGATATTTTGCTGCCTATGATGGAAAAGCAAATGTCCAAGTGTACAGTGCTAAAAGTTATTTTGAAGTATAATACAGAAATCCTCAAGAGTTCCCCCCATCCCTGGTTGCCTTTTCATGATACCCAAATTCTGCTGCCTAACTAGGCCAGCTGTACCTCCCTATGATGAGCTGCTGATCTTAAGATACAAGAATAGAGATTGTTCTAAGCCTTGTCCACTCATGCAAGAGGCCTAGGTTCAGTGAAGGACTGGGATCTTGTCCTAAATAACTTGCAAAGCCAAGAACCCAACACAACCTATAGTTATTTATTTATTTACCAGTTTTTTTAGCCGCCCCACTACCAAGAGGTCTCTGGGCGGCAGAAATCCTATATTTGCAGGAAAATTATCATATATTCCCATGTATACACTATTTCCCCCCCAAAATAAAAGCGTAGAGGGATTTGTTCTTTTTGTTGTTTGGGGGTTCAAAAAGTGTGTGGGGTGTTCTTGTACAAGGTGGGGTCTTGCAGATGGAAAAATATGGTAATATCTCTCAGTTCTACCTGAAATATTGCTGCTGTAATCAAAGCCACAAAGCAAGATCTGGGCAGAAATGGGTTAAAAGCACAGCCCATATAATGTCTGTAGAAAATCTGATTGAAATGACTGGAAACTAAACAGGATCACAGAGGCTTTTGATGGTGAATTACTTTTAACTATCATTCAGGAGCACGACAACACATCTGCACTCTTTCTTTAAAACCTCAACCACAGAAACCATCCATGCAACGGGACCGGACTGTGCTCTGGGAAATTGGTGAGTGGATTTGCTCTGTGATAACCAGATTATGCTAGATGCAGATAATTTTGCTTGGCAAATATCTTTCAAATGTATCAAGCAAGTGGCAGAGAGCATGACTTTTTAGAAAGTTTTACTCAAGCTTCCACCATACCTCACGGGGCTGCTCAATCCCAGAATAGAATTGATAGTGAAATCTCACCCATGTTTGCTTAGATTCCACAAACCAATTTAGTGGACAAGAGCATTTGTAGCATGATCTCTTCCTGTATCCTTAATTCTTTATTCAAGCAACTTGAATACCTCTGGTGACCCTGGTGTAAATCTGGAGCCCCCAGCATTTATCTCAAATGTTCCCTTCTGTAGAACTTTCAGGAATAGTAAAGCTAGAAAAATATATTTAAAGAGTAACTTTATTTGATTTGCAGAAAAGTAAACATTGATCTCATGTTTCAACAAAAGCCACAATATCCCATTGTAGATCCCTGCAGACTAACTGGGACCAGATGTGGTCTTCGTTGAGTTGTTTTGTTGAACAAAATAGCTAGATAGCTCTTTCAGGGCTTTGTATCGATGGGAGATGCAGTTTTTCACAGACTTGGGTAATTCAGCATACCTAGAAAGGTCAGGAAATAATAAAACCACCAAGATAATCCATTAATTTATTGCACCACCATTATATTGATAGTGACGCTTGAGTTAACAAGAATTCTAAGTATCCCACATCTCCCATTGCTGTGCCAGAATATATGTGGGGCATTTTGCACTGGTATTAAAGCAATTAACTATGTATACACACTTTTTACAGGAAGAAGGCACATTTCCTGGCTTACATCTCTTGGAACTGCAGGGAACGAACCTGTGAAGCTACCTTACTACCAAACTGTGTTAAGGTAGCTTTACTATTTAAAATAACCAGCAAGCAGTTGCTTACGTCTGATCATAGCCCTCCGGCTGGAAGCAAGGATCCCATCCAAAGTCTCGAGGCCCTCTTGGATCGACTATTTGCCCCTGTAAGTTGAAAAATAAATTAAGGGAGGCTTTTCAGTGTTAGCTTTACATCTGATGCCTGGCATTATGTCAAAATAAGTTCTACACAAGTCATGCTGTGACTGTTGACTGTTGTTAATGGCTGTAGAGACAAGCAGGTGCAAGGGGTGCCTATGGCTGCCTTTTTGCATGTACACAACCTTATCTTTGCTTTTAGATGCAAGGTGGCCCTTCTGCCCTCCTTTAGGAAACATGGCTGCTAAAAGGGGAATGTGAATAAGTGTGTGTGTGTGTGTGTGTGTGTGTGTGTGTGTGTGTGTGTGTGTGTGTGTGTGTGTGTGTGTGTGTGTGTGTGTGTGTGTGTGTGTGTGTGTGTTGGAATCTGGGCCTATCTGCTTAGTGAGGCGGAAACAAGGTGATCGGCTGGGTAGTCCAGATGGGCAGCCTCTTGCCAAGAGGCTGAAGGAGAGGCCTGAAGAAATGGACGGTAAGAGAGAAGAACATTTGTGACCAAATGTTGGGGTTCAGGGCTAGTGGACTGTAATTGAAGACAAAGTCAGCCTTAGTGTGGTTAATGACAAGTTCAAGGGAGGTTATTTTAAAAAGTAGCAAGCCTGGGCTGGGGCTGGTCACTGATAGCAAGTGCCAATCATCCCCAATGACATTTGCTTTTCTTAGCGAAACATCCAGATATTCAACATTCAAAGCCTTGCCTACACTTGGCTGTTTAGAGATGATGAATATGATATGTAGTTATGCACTCTAATATGGTACAGGTCTGGAAGAGTCTCCTTCTTTGGAGGTTTTTAAGCAGAGGCTGGATGGCCATCTGTCGGGAGTCTTGTGATGGGGGTTCCTGCACAGCAGGGAGTCGGACTGGGTGGCCCTGGAGGTCTTACCAAGATCAAACCAGGATACATTCACAACTCACCAGGAAAAGTACAGTATCAGCAGAGTAGACTGCTCAGTATTACTCAGGAAAGTGAGTCACATAATGTGCAGCTGAGAGGCAGAACACAATAGCCCTCTTCTAGGATGACAAAGGTGGGTCACAAAAAAAAATGTGTGACTTAGTAATCCCAAATTTGGAGGTAAAACCTGTCCAGAACAGAAAGCTGAAGCCATGTTTCTCTGTAGACCTGATGTGGTTGCTGTCAGTGGGGCATTCTTCCAAGTCACTTTTTGCTGACCTTTTCCCTATCAATTACCGCCCCAACCTGTGGAGAGCCGGGCCCTTCCATCTGGGGCTGCCCCTGAAGGCTGCCGGATCCTGTGCGTTTTTGGAGGCCTTGGGGGAGGGGTGTCCACCGGTCGGTTTGGTAGACAATCCGGTTGTCTCCCTGGTGAATAGGTGGTATGACAATGTCACTGGGGCTGTCGGCCGGATCGCCCCCAAGCGCCTCCTCCGTTGCCAAGCCTGCTCCTCCCCGTGGTTTACGGAAGAGTTGCAGGGGATGAAGCCAGAGCGGAGGAGGCTTGAGAGCAGATGGAGGAAGGATCGGACGGAACTGAATTGGGCTGCGGTTTGTGTACTGACCAGGCGCTGTGTGTTTGTGTGTGTGTTGTGTCGTTACAGTCGTGACCAACTCTTCGTGACCCCATGTCAATGGAGTTTTCTTGGCAGGAATATTGGAGTGGCTTGCCAATTCCTACTCCAGGCGCCTATAGCACCTGGTATTCCCTGGTGCTCGCCCATCCAAGTACTAACCAGGGCTGACCCTGCTTAGCTTCCAAAATCAAGCAAGATCGGATGTGCTTAGGGCATTTAGGCAGCACAACCAGGCACTATGAACAAGCAATCAGGGAGGCCAAAAGATCCTTTGCCTCCCTTAGAACTGGTGGGGCTTTGAATCGTCAGGCGGAATTCTTCCGGGTGGTTTGAGATCTCACAAATCCTGGTCCGCCAGGGCCTCCTCCTAGTGATTTCACTAGTGAGTCTTTTGCAGCCTATTTTAAATCCAAAATTGAGGCCATCCATGCCAGTCTGGTTGCACTGATCTTTCCCCCGCGTATGGCTGGCGCTGTGCCCCCTTGGTCTCCGCGATTTGTTGAGTTTGGGCCTGTTACTCCATCTGAGGCCTCCAGGGTGCTGGTTCATTGCAGGCCGGTGACCCCTGCCCGTCATGGTTTATTAAAATTGCCGGAGGGAGCCATGCCTGAATGGGCTTCATTGATTGCCACTGCCTCCTTCAGAGAGGGGATTTTCCCCTGTCGGCTGAAGGAGACAGTGGTTAAGCCCATTCTCTAAAGACCTGGCCTGGCTGTGGACAATATGGCCAATTATCGTCCCATAGCCAACATTCCCTTCTTGGGCAAGGTGGTGGTGCGAGTTGCCCCCCATGTGGCTCCAGTCGTTCCTGGAGGAAGACCTTGTCCTGTATCTTTTCCAGTCCGGGTTCAGGCATCGTCATGGGACTGAGACTGCCCTGGTCTACTTGCATGATGACCTACTGAGGAGGGCTGACAAGGGTTGCTCTACCCTCTTGGTCTTCCCCAATCTGTCAGCAGCCTCTGAGAGTGTCGACCACAGTATCCTCCTGGGGAGGTTCTCTGAGGTGGGGATTGCTGGCTCAGCTCCTTCCTTGAGGGCTCAGCTCAGAGAGTGAGCCTGGAGGGAGAGTTGTCATCTCCCTGGACACTCTCCTGTGGGGTGCCTCAGGGCTCGGCTATCTCCCCCATGCTCTTCAACATCTACATGAGGCTGCTGGCTGGAGTTCATCCGGAGTTTTGGAGTCAGCTGTCATCAATACGCTGACACACAGCTCTATCTCTCCTTCTCCACCTCTGCAATAGAGGCTGTCCAGACCCTTGATCACTGCCTGGCTGCAGTTCTGGAGCAGACCAGGACTCATAGGCTTAAACTCAGCCCTGAGAAGACTGAGGTTATGTTTTTCGTGAGGGGTGGGTGGGTACAGTGGCCCTCTCCCCAGTCTTGCTGGGACTGCCCTCCAGCTGGCAGATAGAGTGACGAGTCTGGGCATCATCCTGGAGTCCCAGGTAGCAGCCGTGTCCAGGTCGGCCTTTTACCATTTTAGGATTATCACCCAGATTCGCCCATACCTTGATGGGGACTCCCTGAGGACAGCTGTGCAGGTCATGTTGAGGATAGATCATTGCAACGCTCTTTACATGGGGCTTCCCTTGAACCTTGTTCGGCAGTTGTAGTGGGGGCAGAGTGGCCTGTCTGCACTGCTGCGTGTTGCCTCCTGAATAAGGTTCAAGGTATTGGTTTTGGTTTACAAGGCCCTCCATGGCTTCGGACCTGGACCGGCAGAGTGTAACTCCCAAAGGTCAGTGCTGGTGAGATCCACCAGATCCTCTTGGGTGCTCTCGCTTCGAGTGGCCTCCCCCCTCCCCCCCAGGGAGGCTCGTAAGGTTTTCCACGTGCAACTGGACCTTCTCAGTGGCTGGCCCAACCATATGGAATAAATTGCCCAGCGAGATCCGCCTGGCCCAATCTCTACCAGCCTTTAAGAAAGCTTTGAAAACTTGGCTGTTTAAAGAAGCTTACAGCAATTGTTAGTGTTTGTCCTGTATTCCCTGTGTTTGTTGTTCTGTTTATTATTTGTTTTTGGTTTCTTGCCTATTGCCGGGTTCTTTTCCTTTCTTTCTTTTCCTGTCTTTTGTTGTTTATTATTTGGTTTTAACTCGTGTTTTAATAGTATATGTGTTGCTTTTTTGTAAACCCTCCAGAGTTTCGTTCAGGAAAATTGGTGAGGCATATAAATATAAAAATAAATAAATAAAATACAGGAGAGTCTGCCATGTCCAAAGCATCAGGTGCAAAGGGCGAGTGTCTAATTTTTCCTCCCCCAAGATTTTCTCCCACTGTTTTCCTACCATTTTGGCATATGTTAATGTTACCACTCCAGGGGAACGGAGCTACATTTTTTCACTTCAAGCCCAGCAAAGAGAGAGAAAATACTGTATAGCTATGCCAAACTCTACTGCCAGTGAGGTCCCCACCCCAGGGGAAGTTACAAAGAAACCAAGAGACTGAGGTCTCCTACAGTGTCCTCATCTGCCATGAACTCACAATGTAGATTTAGGTAAGCTATTGAGTTTTAATTATTTTTATATCGTAGTACCCCATATCCACTGATTCAGTTATCCGTAGTTGGCTGCCAAAATATAATTAAATAATTAAATAAATCACAGTTGCAAAAGGGTGCTGCAAAGCAAATCGCTGTTGCAAAAAGGTGCTGCATAGTAAGTTACTATCGATTTCTGGGAGTGCTGACAGGATGTTCACTCTTATCTGCAGATTTCGGTATCCACAGGGGGACTAATCCCCTGTAGATACAGGGGTACTGCTGTACATTAGGATTATAATACTGGCCCACTTTGTTGAAATAATTATATGATAATATATGTGAAGCACTTTGGACACTCTGAGCAAGCTATAAAATAGCTGTGTATAGCTGCCATTCTGCTGAGAGCTGCCTGCAAGATATAACTGTGGTACAGCCAGTTTGGCACTTCCTACTCCATTATTTACCAATTCAGTTAAACCAAAAGAACTGATACTCACGTAAGTCTGGCCTTTGAATAGCTTCACTGGGTCTTCTGGATTTCCAGTGCTGAAGGCAAAGGTGCAGAGGGCATAAGCAGACTTATCTTCAAATCCTGCTAATAGTTTATACAGACCTAAATCACAATAAAAACAATGTCATATCATTTCTTCTTCAGAAGGATTTGCACAACAAGCTAATATTTATGTCAAAATGAAAAAGTCAATATACACAATTTGAAACCTGAGCATTTGTTCCACATGTCCAACTTCCTAAATAAAAACAGTAAAAAAAATTCCTATGTGAATGACTCCTGGGAAAAATATGCACTCTGCTATTATTGCAATATTCCAGATTCAGTTATTTCTGTCTCCATTCTAGCACTCAAAGTCATATTACAGAAAGCTCCTTTGCCTCATCATTGCCTTGGCTTTTTAAACTGATAAAGCATCAAGACAATGTACATAGAAAAACACCCACAAAATGAGGTGTTTAAACAGAAAATGTAGGTCAAACTAGTATCTTAGCATTAAGTAATTGTACATCTAGGGGCACAAGGTTTTCCAAAATTCTACTGAATAAGAATAATAGCTTAAAAGGCAAATTAGTAGAACAGAAAAGGGAATATTGGATTGATAAGAGTACTAGAACTAGAAGCAAATGGAAAATGCTTGCTAACAAGAAGTCTGTCTGCATAGAGCAGAACATCATCACACACTTCAGGAGTATCAGTGAATAGGGAAAGCCCCAATTTACAACAGCATGCAGGAGGCAAAATCAAGGTGAAATTACCTTCAGGTTGTAACTTTTCTAGGAACCATTTTCTGAAATCAAAAGTGAAATACAAATCATTTCCTTCATTATTACAAATATAATAAAAAGATTCAAAACGGTATTTGATAAGTAAAATCTAAATAATTTATGCTAAATAACTTTTACAGTATTAGTCATTTACTTAATCTATGTATAGATTTCTTAAGTAGAACACTTCTACTGTATTTATTTATTTATTATGAGATTTGCATCCCGCCCATCTTCCCGTAGGAACTCTGGGCGGCTAACAATGGGCCAATCAATTCAGCCAAGCAACAGAGAATGTAAACACACTTCACAACAAATTAAAAACAAAGTGCGCACCCTAGGCATTAACAAAGGGCTAAACTAAACTTAAACAGATGGCGGAGGAGGGGGGGGAAACTAAACTAAGTCACCAAAGGCCTCACGAAACAGCAATGTTTTTAAAGCTCTGTGAAAGGCCATCAGGGACTCTGCAGAGCGCACTTCGCTCGGAAGATGATTCCACAGAGATGTGCCGGCCACCGAGAAGGCCCGGTTCCTGGTGGAAGTTTTCCAGGCCTCTCTGGGAGTGACCACCCGAAGCCTCTCGAAAGAGCAAGGTTTTTAAAGCTCTGTGAAAGGCCGCCAGGGACTCTGCAGAGCACACTTCACTGGGGAGATGATTCCAGAGAGACGGGCCAGCCACGGAGAAGGTCCGGTTCCGGGTGGATGTTTTCCGGGCCTCTCTGGGGGTGACCACCCGAAGCAAGTGCGCCCGCAACTGCCAGGTCGGACACTGGGCGATCCGCTCTGTCAGGTAGTCTGGTCCCAAGCCATGGAAGGTTTTATAAACTAAAACCAAGACCTTGAATCTGATCCGGGACGCAACGGGAAGCCAATGCAAGCGAACCAGGACTGGGGTGATGTGGTCGTGACAGCGCACACCTGCCACCAGCCTGGCTGCCGCATTTTGCACCCACTGCAGACGCCGGAGAAGAGTCAAGGGCAACCCCATGTAGAGTGCATTGCAGTAGTCCAGCCTCGAGATCACCAGCGCTTGCACTACAGTTCTCAAGGAGTCACCGCCCAGGTAAGGGCGGATCTGGGCAATTTGATGAAGATGGTAAAAAGCGGATCTGGTCACGGCAGCCACTTGGGCTTCCATAGAAAGGGCCGGATCCAGAACCACGCCCAGATTCCGAACCCTGTCCGCCAGCTGGAGGGAAACACCCTCCAGACTGGGGAGGGGGCCTCCATACCCAGACGGGGAACTCCCGAAAAACATCACCTCAGTCTTCTCAGGGTTGAGTTTGAGCCTGTTGGCCCTGGTCCATGCCATGACCGGGTAATAAACACTTTACAATCAGAAAATAATTAAAATGCACAAAAAGAAGAAAAAATAGCAGATACCAATATAATTCAGGAGAGGAATAAAAAGTGAGAGCCAGTGCAGTTGTATAGCAAACAGCGTACTGTATCAGAATCAAAAGGCTTGGACTGAAATCCTGCTTGGCCACGGAAGCCACTGGGTGCGGTGGAGGGTGGCAATAGTAAACCAATTTCTGAACATAGCATGTGAGTCATTCATTCCATGTCATATCAAGCAATGAAAAATCTATTTTGGAACTTGATGTCATGGATTGGTTCATTTTGGTATATTTGTACATTACCATGAGATGTTTTAAAAATACTTTTTTTTCCAGATTTTTTTGGGTCCACCAATTTCTGAGATATTGCATTTTCAAAATTCCAAAAAAGAAGAAGCCAAAATTCACTAGCCACTATAAATTCAAATGTCCTTTAGTAGCAACATGTGAAAGCTATACACCTGGGACAAGTGTCATTTTAAAGCTTATGAATAAGGCTTTCAGTTGATATACAACATGATACAATTGTACATTTTGAAAAAATACACATTTAAATAAATATAACATTTGAATTTTTGGAAAAACAGAATTATTTAAAAATTTCAAAAACGCCACACTTAAAGATACATATCTTGTAGCCAATCACTCTGAATTTCAGGATGGTATCTCAATGGTATACAAAACTTAAATTTTCTTGTTGGCAGGGACAAGGAATTAAATTGATTTAGCCCCAAAGATAGACAAGAATTTCTATACCTAATGATTTAGAACATTTTTTTCTTAGCTAACATGTTGGATGCTTTTGTCATCTCATGTGAGGTTAGCTGGTATTTTCTCACAGAAACATACACATAATGGTCTTAACATTTGCATGTACAGTATGTAGTCTATGGGACCCCAGAACAAAACATCTGAATTCCCATTATTTCTTATGGGGAAATTTGCTTTAATATAAGGGTGTTTTTGGTTTACAAGCGTGTTTCTGGAACAGACTATGCTCGCAAACCAAGGTATTACTGTATCAGATTCTCTTGGACATGAGTTGGACAACCATATTTGTACTTGATTGAAATATACATCTGAGCTGCGTGCGATGAAGAGAAAGGGGAGATGGCTGGAGCCCAGGTGGAGAAAATATCACTGTGAATCTGATCGAACACGGCTTAGAGCCCATTATCGGGCCTATTCCATGGTGATACCGTTGGCGAAAAGTCAATATTTCACCAACCATCCTGCTTCTTCAGAGTGCCATCCAGTGGAGCTGTTTCGGGTGGTCCGGGATCTTCTTCAGTCAGGAGAGGTGGAGGTTCTGGACCACTCATCGCTCACTGTAGAAGTCCTGGACCACTCGTCGGCTCACTGTGATGAGTTTGCTGTCCACTTTGAGGAGAAAGTTGCTCAGATTCACAGTGAACTGAACTTCACTATTGGGGCAGAATCAATGGGTGTGGGTGTGGGTGTGTGTAGGGGTGAAGGATGTGTTAGATGGAAGGTGTTAGCTTTACACTTCCACTCACCTTCTTTTTACCCACTGACAGACATGAAACCTGCCCAGACCCAGCTCCATTCCCACTTCTTCCCTTACTTCTTCAAGCCCCCACTGGATGGCTCCCTGTGGGGCACCAGACTGATGTTTCCCTCTCTGTTTTGACAACAACTTAACATCAATGCAGGCATAGTTTATTTTCGGCTGAATGGGACTATTAGGTGCTCCCAGGGTTGTAAAAAGCAAGCATGGGACAAAAATATGGTACAGATAGTGACATCCAAATTATGGAATTAGAAGTCCTCCCTCGGTTATGCTGTGCTGTTTCTTTTTAAATCAGTGATGCCGGTGGGCATATTAATTAATATTCACTTCCAAGAATAAACTTCTCAGTAGCTAGATCTGAGCTAGATCAGCTTCTTTAAGTATAGTATGTCTGATAATGTCAGAAAGCACAGGACGACTTTGGTGCAGGTTCCCAAGCAGGACATTGGAGGGAAGACCATCTGACCTCCAACTACAGAAGAGAAAGACTTGGCCAAGCAGCACCATTTTCAAGGTCAGCTTTAGGGGGAAGGGGAAGGATCTATTTTCAAATTCTTTTTTTAGTGGCATATAAATTCAATAATAAGAAACAGGTTTAAATTCTTAGAAATCCCCATACTACTGGCAGTTTCTGCATCGCATTAAGTGTGAATATACATGGAAAATATATTTGCATTCCCCATATTCATTCTAGGATTTCCAAACTTGTGGAAATTGTGGCAAGATAAACTATTTTACTTATCTCTCATTTAAAATAACTAAGTGTATATCAATTTCTAACTTTAAACTAAGAATTTATAATATATAGGTTTGAAGTAATGGTAAAAGCGACAGGCTGGGCCACGAGGGTTACTTAAAAATCAAAAGCAAGGTTTAGGCTCAACCCATAGGTCACTGCTGTTTTATTATCAATCTTTGTAACTGCTGAAGAGTATGTAAATATAGTGCTACCTCGGTTTAAGTAATTAATTCGTTCTCTGGGCCATTTTGTATTGCACAAAATTCATAAACCGAAACACGGTTTCTCATAGGAATGCACTGAAAACTAATTAATCCATTTCAGAGGTCAGAAAAAAGGCTACCCAGGGCATTCAATTTAACATTTTCTTAAACCGAGGCATCCCCATTGTTTTCATCATGTGACCATCACACATAAACTTTAATGCCTTACGAAAAAAAATGTAAACCAAGGCATTCCATTGAAAACATTTTCTTAAACTGAGGCATCTCCATTTCCAATAATTTCTTTTTCTTAAACTTTTTTTGTTTGTTAACCAAGGCATTCTTAAACTGAGATACCACTGTAAATTAAATTTGCCTTACAGCTTTTTTCTGGACACTAGAATAAGTTTGCTTGAAGGCACAAGAATTCACATTCTCAGAAACAATTTGTTACTTAATGATTCTGCAAGAAAAATAAATTACAGTATTTGCATACACTGATCAGCCATAACATTAAAACCACCTGCCTAATATGTAGGTCCCCTTTGCGTTGCCAAAACAGCTTTGAAGCAAAGAATCATGAAGTTGGAAGGATGTTGACAATCTCGAGCGGGTGCAGAGGAGGGCGACCAGGATGGTTGAGGGTCTGGAGGAAATGTCTTATGAGGAACGGCTTAGGGAACTGGGAATGTTTAGCCTTTCAAAAAGAAGGCTGAGGGGGGGATATGATAGCTATGTTTAAATATTTGAAAGGATGTCATATTGAAGAGGGAGCAGGTTTGTTTTCCATGGCTTCAGAGACTAGGACTCGGGGCAATGGTTTCAAACTACAGGAAAAGAGATTCCATTTGAACATTAGGAAGAACTTCATGACAGAACTGTTCGGCAGTGAAATATGTTGCCACAAAGGGTGGTGGAGTCTCCTTCCTTGGAGGTTTTTAAGCAGAGGCTGGATGGCCATCTGTCGGAAATATTGTGATGGGGTCCCTGCATGGCAGGGGGTTGGACTAGATGGCCCTTGAGGTCTCTTCCAACTCTAGGATTCTATGATCTCTTTGACCTCAAGGGCCATCCAGTCCACTGGCATTGCATTGGCTTTCTTGGCCACCGCGTCACACTGCTGACTGAAGAGAAGCTGAAGAGAAGCATGGACTCCACAACACTTCTGAACATGTCCTGTGGTACCTGGCACCAAGACATTAGCAATAGATCCTTTAAGTCCTACAAGGTGGTCCTCCATTGATCAGATTTTCTGTTCCAGAACATCCCAGAAATGCTCAATCAGAATGAGATCTGGGAAATATGGACGCCAAGGCAACACCGTTTCCGAGTAGAATATTGCCCAGAGCCTAACACTGCCTTCAATGGCCAGCCTTCTTCCCATAATGCATCCTGCTGCCTTCTCCTCCCCAGGAAACCAACACACAAACACACACACATGGCCATCCATCCGATCTGAAAGAAAACATGATTCATCACACCAGTCAACCTTCTTCCATTGCTCCATCATCCAGTTCTGACACTGACATCCCTATTGTAGGCATTTCTGGTGGCAGACAAGGGTCATCATGAGCACTCTGTTCTGCAGGTACACGGTGCACTGTGTGTTCTAACACCTTTCTATCATGGCCAGCGTTAAGTTTTTCAGTAGTTTGGGCTACAGTAGTTCTTCTGTGTAATCAGACCAGATGGTCTCCCCATGTGCATCAATGGGTGTTGGCATCCACAATCTTGACACAAGTGCACTGGCTGTCCTTCCTTGCTCTGCTTTTGGTAGGTACTAACCAAAAGACTCCCCACGAGACTTGCCATTTCGGAGATGCTCAGATCCAGTCATCTAGCCATCATGATTTGTCAGAGTCGCTCATGTATTTTTGCTTGCCCATATTTCCTACTTCAAAGGCATCACATTCAAGAATTTACTCTTCACTTGTTGCCTTGACAGATGGCAATGTCACAATATAGTCAATGCTCTTTGCTTTACCTGTCAGTGGTTTTAATGTTGTGGCTGCTCAAATGGGTCTTTGCTTTGCCGAAGACCCTTCAGTAACATGTCAAAACAATAATCTCATTACATTGAATGCAGTGAAATAAATGGCTGAAATCCAATTGGTATAACTATGATTTGTAGCTGATGATGGCATAATCAAGCAGTGCCATCCATCTTTATTTTAATGTAACTT
Organism: Phrynocephalus forsythii; assembly: GCA_029282475.1. Lineage (NCBI taxonomy): Eukaryota > Metazoa > Chordata > Lepidosauria > Squamata > Agamidae > Phrynocephalus > Phrynocephalus forsythii. The sequence goes on along the minus strand of JAPFRF010000005.1, from coordinate 2,792,147 downwards.
AAAGCTTCCTATTCTATCCCTCTTCAGGTTCTATGGCTCACTGGCGATTCCCTTTGCCCTGATAAAGCCTTCAGGAGTCTTGGGGTGAAGTGGGAAAGCCTTTAAAATTTAAAAATCACTGGCAAATCACTTGCAGTGTGATTGCCAGTAGCAATTACTCCCCCACTTCTTCCTGAGGCCCCTGATGACTCTCCAGAGAAAAAGGGTTAACAACAAGAAGAAGAATGATCTACCATATCAGAAAAGTACAGGAAGAAGCACTGTAGTTACAAGTTTAAAAGAACTCTTAACAAGCACGCCCAGGGTTTTTGGCCTGTCAATGCCTAGGCAACCACTTACATGTATGGCCCTGGGAGTCCCCCAAGAGCCTTGAAACACAAACAAGTGTCTTCTACTATAACTGGTCCTTGGATCTGTTAAAGAACACAATGAAGAAAATATTCAGAAGCAAAAGGATGAATGCCTTTTAAATTAATTTATAAAACTTTAGGTTTATAGAGCTTAAAATTTTAATTAAACAAAACACCAGCTTGTATGCTACTCAAGAGCACCTTGGAAGAAGAAGTCTGCTATATAAATGTAATAGATAAAAATAATTTTGTTTCAAGGTATCCTGTACTGGAGAAAATGGGCAACTTACTGCACTTCAGAATGGACAAACACTGATATTTCACTATATCCTTTGGATAACAGTTCCATTTGAATGAAATCTCTATATTTTGTTTTACCAATCTCACTATTCTTTTCACCCACTGTGAAGAAGCCCAGAAAGATACCTCTAAACGAGAACTGAATCTTTCCCTTTCTTTAGCATTAAGTAAATTATAATAGTAGAGTATTTGAAATTTTATGAGTGTGTATAGAAAATGTACATGCATAGTCAAAGCTGAAGGACATCTTGTGGATGCTCAATGAAGATGTCAATTTGGTTCCTCCCATCAACACTTGTAATAAAGATTTTTGACTGATTTTCCTAAACTATTGTGTAGGCCTGTGTGAGCAACATTCAGAGATCTGGCCTATCCCTGGAGTCTAGACTGGGTTCTTTTTTCCTAGAGAAGTTGCTCCAACTTCAGAATTACACAGACAGTTCTACTTTCAACTTAATTAAATATGACTTTCAACAACTTTATAAGCTATTAAGCTTCCTTCCTCAGTTAACTTGTAATATATAAGCGTTAGGTACTTTTACAACTTCAGTGTGCAATCTTGATATGTTACATTTCTAGGAATAGACATTTTCAGCTTGTGACCTAAATAGGCAACATTTTAGGAAGCATTAGAAAACCTCTCTGCCTCAAGGTATTAAGGAGCTTACAAGTTCAAATTCAACACAGGGAAGACAAGTCAATTCTCCAGGAAGTGATACTTGCCTGCACTTTTTAACAAAAATCCATTGTGTGGCAAACCAAGGTTGCAGCCTATGAAATAATCATTAATAAACGCTACTCAGTCCTTCAAGGGCAGGTAGATGTTAACGGGGCTCTTAAGTTCCTTCAGCACTTGGGTCCACTCACGTTGCCCAAGAGCGTTTCAAAAGGCAAGAGAGAGGAGGAGGAGGAGGAGGAGGAGGAGGAGGCGCCCACCTGCTTAGCTGCTTCCTGGCACTTCTTGACCGAAATGTCATCGGGCTCCCCCTGGTACTCGGGCACTGCAAAAGGACAAGGCAGGCCGAGGTGACCTCTGGGCCTCGAGCACACCCGTTACAACAACAACAACAACAACAACAACAAGGGCAGCCGGCGGGTTTCACTTTCCAGCGGTGAGGGAGGGGGAACTCACGGTCTATTTTCTTTGCCACCAGTGTATATGGGAACGTGTCTCCCAGGATCTGAGTCACCTGCAGGAGGAAGGAGGGCCAGGCCGTTAGCCCTGCCTCGACCCGCGGGGCCAGCCCCGCCCGCCCGCCCGCCGCCAACACGGGGGGGGGGCCGCCATCCCCCCAAGGCCGGACGAGCCCCCCCCACACCCCCCACCCCACCCCCCACACCACGGTGGCGGCCCGGAGGCCTGTTCCACCCCGGCTGCAGGGCGGGCGGGCCGGGGGGGGGCAGAAGGAGCGCGAAGCCTCTCCCCCCCCCCCCAGCCCCCCCCCAGCCCCCCCCCCCGGGGGGAGGGGGAGCAGCAGCAGGAACCCAGCGGTGGGCTCGGAGCCTGGCCTCCGGCGAGATTGAAAGAGAGTCAGAGAGAGAGAGAGTCAGAGAGAGAAAGAGTCAGAGAGAGAGAGAAAGTGAGAGTCAGAGAGAGAGAGGGGAGGCCTGGCCGAGAGGCGGCAGCGCCCCCCCCCGCCCAGCCCCCCCGCCGACCTCCTCCAGCTTCTTGACATTGCCCGTCACCAAGGCCACGCTCCGCCCGCCTCCCAGGCCCGTCGCCATCGCGGCTCGTCACGGGAGCGACGCAAGCCCCGCCCCCCCGCCCGCCCCTCCCCATCGCGGGCGAACCAACCAACCAACCCCCGACCCCCGACCCCCCACCCCGCCTGAAGGAGAGGGGGGGGGAGGGTAGGAAGTAAAAGCGACCCGGGCGAGGGCCCCAGAAGCGCGCCGGGGTCGGAGGGAGGCGGAGGCGGAGGCGGAGGCGGAGGCGGGGGGGGGCGGCCCCAGAGGAAGGCAGGCAGGCAGGCAGGCGGGCGGGCGGGCAGGCGGGCAGGCGGCCCTCCCTCCCTCCCTCCCTCGGTGGGGCCAATGGAGGGTCTGGGGCTGCTGCCTCGGCGGGCGAAGGACTTTGCCTCGGCGGGCTACTGGGAGCGCTTCTTCCGGGCGCGAGGCGGGCGCCCCTTCGAGTGGTACCGGGCGTGGGAGGAGCTGCGGGCGCCCCTGGCGCGGTACCTGCGCCCCCCGGACCCGGTGAGGACCCGCGCGCGCGGGGGGGGGGGTCGGGCGGGCAGGGAGGGAGGGAGGGGGACACAGGCGGCGCCTCCCGCGATGGGGCGGCGGGGGGGGCGGTTCTCTCTCTCCTCGGCCTGGCCCGGCGCGGGGCGCAGGAGTCGGTAGGGCGGGAAGGCGGAAGGCCGCCACCCAGGGGCTCAGGACCCCAGGGGCCCCGCCTGCCTCCTCGGGGGACGCCTCCCGGTCGAAAGGAAGTCCGTGGCACCGGCCTCTGGCTGACCGTTGCACCGCGTCTGCTGTATTTCATGTTATTTATGTAAAGCACTTCCATAGAGTTCAATTAAAAAGAAAAATAAGCCCGTCACTGTCCTGAAGAATTCTTGTTCTATCAGGTCGTTCTCAAGTGATGGCGACCTCTGATTAATGACGACCGAAAAGCCCTCGTAAACTCAAACGCATGAGTTCCTTTCAGGGTAATTTGACTTCAGGACTTTTCCTTCCTGCCCTCAGTGTTTCTCAGCAGAATTGTTCCTTCCAGACGGTTTTGCCCTCCACTGTGGCCCTTTTGCTTCTGGAGATCACTCAAGGCTTGGTTTGTTCTAGTAGTTATCTACTTATCTTTCTCATGGCATATGCTGTCTGTAAAACTATACCTCACATTTAATAAATGTTTTCCAGACATTTTTGTCACTAGCTGTCTTTCACACATGTACATAAAGATTGGGAGTACATAAAGATTGAGAGTTGTGGTCTCCGGTGGCACATTGTTACTTTTCAGAGTCTTTTCTTGTTCTTTTATACCTGCTTTTCTTGCCTGCAGTCTACGTTTGGACTGACAGTTGAACCAGAGCATAGAAAAATCTTTAAATATTTCAAAATCTTACTTGTTAACTTAAATAATTATCCTATAACCATTATATTTATTTTCTTCCTGTCCAGGTGTAATCTTGGTTTTGCACTTTCTTTTTAAAGCTTTCTTATTCATTCAATTCACTGCTGTTTTCTTCCATTTCGTCCAATAAAATGGTGTCCCCTCATCTGTTCCTTCCACCAGTGTTCACTCCTCCTTCATCTTAATCTAATCTCGTTTCCATTTGATATATTCTAACACACAAATTGACCAGATAGACAGGGAAAAACGCACCCTGGCTTGTCTGACATCTTTGCCTCTTGGAAATCATTATGGTTCCCCACATTCTGGGCTAACACATAGTTAGAACTCCCAGTCCCATTATTCAGCCTTGTGGAGGGCTCTCCTTGAATCATGGGACCTGGAGTTCTTTATTCCCCCACAAATTCCGTATCTGCTAAGAAGTAGTTTCATGTCCAGAGTATAGGCTACACATTTGTACAAGCAAATGCTGTGAGACACTCAATTCTTTCTGAATGATCATACTTTTCATGAGCTATAGTGCTGTGATTCATAAAGCGCAAACTGATTTTCTTCTGAAGTTCTTTGGCATGCTGGAGTAGGAACTGGCAAACCACTCCAGTATTCCTGCCAAGAAAACTCCATGGGCATGGAGTAACGAAAAGTCGGTCACGACTGTAATGACACAACACACACACACACACACAGTAGTGCTATACAATCTTGAATGCTTTGTCCTATTCTGAATCTCGCTGGAATATCTTGTCATTCTTGCTTTATAGGTACTAAAAGTCTTGACTATCACCTTGCTTGCATGGGAAATTAGTGCAATTCCCCTATAGCAGTGTTGGTGAGTCTATGGGACGGATGCCAAAGGTGGCATGTGGAACTCTTTATGAAGGCACACTCTACTGTTTTATGGTGTTTTGGCCCTCTTTTAAAGATTATCTCCTGTAACGGGAAAATATCACACTCCGACAGCCACCAGTAGTGTCTGTATTGCCTTGGTGAGTTCCATCAGCCAGATTACTGCAGTATCTGAAGGAATTTTGGCACCCGGGCTTTGAAAACCCTTCATTTTTTGCTAAATACTTATCTTCTTGAGAAATCCTTGAGACCTGAATCCATGGAATCCAATCCATGGAATCCAAGAAATTCTTGAGAAATCCTTGCGACCTGAATCCATGGAAAAGTGTTCTACTTCATTGCCTAGCCCTCAGAAATCTAAGAAGACCTCAAAACCATCTTCGGATTCGAAGAAAGAGAAAGCTTCCTTTGCTTAGTCGTTGTCTGAAGCTGACCCCGTCCGTGATGGTATTGAAGCCTTTGGAAGTCATCGTGCTCAATATCCACCCTCCATCTGCTTCACCTCGAGCTATGCCCACTCAACTGGGCTGTGAACCTCTGTTTCCTTCAGATTCTTTGACATCCTTGGCATCCAACAGTTCTGAGATGGAAGATCGTCCAAATATATCATGCATGAAAGATCTCTTCGTGCAAGCTTCAGCCTTGACCTTTTCCTCATCTGGGGAAATGCTGAAACAGGAGGCTTCAGCTCTGGTTACAATGCAAACACGTATCTCTGAATGAGCCTTTGGCTCTCCAACATCTTTGGTGCCGATGGGAGCTGCGGCTCAGCTGCTTGCAGCTACGACTCTGCTCCCCAGCCAAGTCCAGAGCCATTTGCCCGGAAAGCACACAAACACCACTCTGATACATAAAAACATAAGAAGAGCCATGCAGGATCCGGCCAAAGGCCCATCTAGTCCAGCTTCCTGTATCTCACAGTGGCCCCACCAGATGTGTTTGGGAGCGCATGAGCCTAGATATCTGTCTCCTGATACCACTCCCCTGCATCTGGCCCTTGAAGTACCCTGGTTTTAAGCCTGGAGATTACACACCTCCATCATGGTTTGTAACCTGTGATGGACTTTTCCTCCAGGAATCTGTCCAATCCCCCTTTTGAAGGCATCCAGGTCAGATGCCATCACCCCGTCCTGTGGCAGGGAGTTCCATAGACTAACAACACGCTGGGTGAAAAAAATATTTTCTTTTGTCTGTTCTTACTCTCCCAGCCCTCAATTTGAATGTATGTCCCCTAGTTCTGGTATTTTGGGAGAGGGAGAAGAGCTTCCCTCTATCCACTTTACTCATGCCCTGCATTATTTTGTACGTCTCAGTCATATCCCCCCTCAGGCGCCTTTTTTCCAGACTAAAGAGCCCCAAATGTTTTAGCCTTTCCTCATAAGGGAGGTGCCCCAGCCCAGTAATCAATTTAGTCGCTCTCTTCTGCACCTTTTCCAGTTCAACTATGTCTTTCTTGAGATGCGGTGGCCAGAATTATACACAATACTCCAGGTGCGGCCTTACTATTGTTTTGTATAATGGCATAATGTTGGCTGTTTTATTTTCAATCCCCTTTTTGATAATCCCTAGCATGGAATTGGCCTTCTTCACCGCTGCCACACATTGGGTGGACACCTTCATGGAGCTGTCTACCAACACACCAAGATCTCTTTCCTGATCTGTCACGGATAACTCAGAGCTCATGAGTTGATAGATAAAGTTTTGGTTTTTTGCCCCAATATGCATTACTTTACATTTGGCTACATTAAAACACATTTGCCATTTCGTAGCCCATTCCCCCAGTTTGGAGAGATCCTTCTGGAGCTCTTCACAATCTTCTCTGGTTTTTACCACACAGAAAAGTTTTGTCAACTGCAAACTTGGCCACCTCACTGCTTATCTCTGTCTCCAGGTCATTTATGAACAGATTGAAAAGCACCGGTCCTAGGACATATCCCTGGGGCACACCGCTTTTCACCTCTCTCCATTGTGAAAATTTCCCATTGACACCTACTCTTTTTCCTGGATCTCAACCAGTTCTCAGTCCATAAGAGGACCTGCCCTCTTATCCCCTGACTGTGCAATTTTCTCAGCAGCCTCTGGTGAGTGACTGTGTCAAAAGCCTTTTGAAAATCCAGATAGACTATATCCACCGGTTCACCCACATCTACATGCCTGTTGACCTTTTCAAAAAATTCTAAAAGATTTGTCAGACAAGACTTATCCTTGCAGAAGCCATGCTGATTTTCTCTCAGCAAGGTTTCTTCTTCTATGTGTTTTAAGATTTTCTCTTGGATGAGGCTTTCCACCATCTTCCCTGAGACAGATGTAAGGCTAACTGGCCTGTAGTTTCCTGGGTCCCCCCTCCTTCCTTTTTTAAAAATTGGTGTGACATCTGCTATCCTCCAGTCCCACGGCACTGTGGCCGTTTTAAGAGACAAGTTGCATATTACTGTTAAGAGATCTGCAATTTCATTTCTCAGTTCCCTAATAACCCTTGGGTGGATGCCATCTGGGCCCGGTGACTTGTTAATCTTCAATTTATCAATTAGTCCTAAAACATCATCTCTTTTAACCTGTATTTGATTTAATTCTTTAGTCAAGAGGGGCCGTTCAGGCAGCGGAATCTGCTCAAGGTCTTCTGTCGTGAAGACAGATGCAAAGAAGTCATTTAATTTCTCTGCAATTTCCAAGTCCTCCTTAATATCCCCTTTTCCTCCCTCACCATCCAGAGGGCCAACTGGTTCTCTGGCAGGTTTTCTAGTTCTAACATATTTAAAGAAGCTTTTATTATTACTCTTTTTATTGCTAGCCATGTGTTCCTCAAAATCTTTCTTTGCCTCTCTTATCATCTTCTTACATTTCTTTTGCCAGAGTTTGTGTTCCTTTTTATTTTCCTCATTTGGGGAGGATTTCCATTTACAGAAAGACCTCTCCTTGTGCTTTAGAGCCTCTCTAACTCCACTCGTTAACCATGCCGGTGTCCTCTTGGACTTAAATGAGTTCTTCTTTCTTTGTGGTATGCACTTGTGCTGGGCCTCTGTTACTGTTGTTTTAAACAGGTTCCATGCACTCTGAAGAGATTGGATTCTTCCAACCTGACCCTTCAATTTCTTTCTAACTAGTTTCCTCATCTGAGGGAAGTTTGCCCTTCGGAAATCAAGGGTTTTTATGTCTGATTTGCTTGACACTCTTCCTCCAACGTGCATGGCAAAGGAGATTGCAGCATGGTCACTGTTCCCCAGAGGCTCAGTGACATTCACATCCCTGACCAGGTCCTGAGTATCAGACAGTATTAGATCCAGAGTTGCCTGTTCTCGGGTGGGCTCCATGACAAGTTGCTCTAAGGCACAGTCATTCAGCAAGTCGAGAAAGCCAGTTTCTCTTTCTTGCCCGGAGCTCTCATTGGCCCAGTCAATGTGGGGATAATTGAAGTCCCCCATGATTACTATCCTATCCTTCTGAGACACCTCCATGATTTGTCTCCTCATTTCAAGGTCCCCCTCAAGTTTTTGATCTGGTGGGCGATAGCATACCCCAACTATCACATCACTCCTTGGACCTGGTAGTTTAACCCACAGTGATTCTATGGTGGAGTCAGACCCTCTGTCAATCTCCATTCTGCTGGATTTTACCCCTTTTTTAACGTAGATGGCCACTCCCCCTCCCACCCGCCCCTCTCTATCCCTTCTATAGAGTTTATAGCCTGGGATTGCTGTATCCCACTGGTTCTCTACATTCCACCAGGTTTCTGTTATGGCTATTATATCACTGTGTTCCCTAGCTGCCAAATGTTCAAGTTCTCCCATTTTTGGTCGGAGGCTTCGAGCATTGGCGTAGAAGCACCTGTACAGTGGGTTCTGCAACAACAGCTGCTGCTTTGTTCTCTCCCCCCCCCCCCCACGGCTATTATCTTCAGTAGACAAACTATCACATTCCATTATTCTCCCAGTACTAATACCTGCTATGTCATCTCTATGTGATTCTCTACCCTTTCCAACATCATTCCCTGTGGATGAGGTGTTCCGAACCGGATGCCACTCAGCTCCTGTCGGCTTTCCCCCAGTTATCAGTTTAAAAGCTGCTCTGCAGCCTTTTTGAGGTTGGGTGCCAGCAATCTGGTCCCATCATGATTCAAGTGCAACCCGTCCCTCCTGAACAGGTTTGGCTTGTCCCAAAATGTTCTCCAGTTCCTGACAAATCTAAAACCCTCCTCTCGACACCATCGCCTCATCCACGCATTGAGGCTTCTGAGCTCTGCCTGCCTGGCGGGTCCTGCACGAGGAACAGGTAGCACTTCTGAAAATGCTACCTTGGAAGTCCTGGACTTCAATCTTCTTCCTAACAACCTGAACTTGGCTTCCAAGACTGACCGCTTAGCCTTCCCGACATCATTGGTACCAACATGTACCATGACAACTGGCTCCTTCCCGGTTCTCTCTAAGAAGCTATCTAGATTTCTCGTGATGTCTGCAACCTTTGCACCTGGCAGGCAAGTGACCATACGGTTATCATGCTCATCACAAATCCATCCCTCTGTATTTCTAATTATAGAATCCCCTAGCAGAAGGAGCTTCTCTCCTGCAGCCTGTTCTTCTACATGTACCTGATCCTGTATCTCATCAATTGTGATGAGGGAGAGATCCTCAGGTGGAACCAGTTGTTCCTCGGTGTGTGCCTCATGAGGTGTGATGAGGGAAAGAGCCTCAAATTGATTGTGCAATATGAGACTCTCTGAGCGATCCCTTGGCCTTCTACTCCTTTGAGTCACATTCCTCCACACATCTACCTCCTGGGTTGGGGAAGTGAGTACATCCTCAGAAGTGTGCCCTGTCTCTTCTTGGACCTGGATAGTCTGTTCCGCTCTGTCCAAGAACCGCTCAAGCTCCTTAATATGTTGCTGGTTCGATATGCGGGCCTCTAGCTCCTGGACCTTCTCTTCTAATAGTGTAACCAGCTTGCACTTGCAGCAAGTGTAGTTCTCTGTGCGTTTTGTCAAGATGACAAACATGGCACAAGTGTTACAGGTAACTACAGATGCTCCCTCGGACTCCATTTTAATGAGTGCAGTATTCTGGGCTTTGAAGATTTTACAGTGTTACTAGCTACTACTCTAGAAATAATAATCTAGTACCAATGTTCCTTTTGTATGTCAAAAATAAAGTCAATCAGCCCTAGCTGAACTGCTCCAACCCAGAAACTTACCAGTGCTGTCTTCTTTCTCTTTTTCTCTCTCAGCAGTAGCTCTGCTTGGATTCCCACCCAGGCTCAAATGCTCAAAAAGAGTGGAGAACCCCAATGGTTGTTCAGCTTCAGTACCACTGGCTTCAACAATGTTGTCGCCGCCTCCACCTGCATTCTTCCATTTGGTACTGCTGTTGGCATTTTTCCAACTCCGATAGTTACCCAGTTGGCTCCAGCCACTGTTCCAACCATTCCTTTGACTCCAGCCATTTCACAATCTGGCCCTTCCATTCCACTGACTGCTCCAAGTGCATCTTCTTTGATTCTGAAAAAGAAGCGCAAATCTTCCGATTCCAAAATGCAGAGTTCTTCTTCGATCCCTTCTTCTTCGGCTTTGGTACCATTACCACTGATTCCAATATTTTCTCTGAAATTCGATGGCTCACAGTGGATCATTCAGTCTGACTCGAGTTCAACTGACCAATTGAGGCAGAAATGTTGAGCTACTTCCACTCCTGAGTCCAATTCAGATTCATCCACGGAAGGTTGTGAAGAAAAGAGGACTCAAATTAATACGTGACTACCCAAGATTCTGATGTAGAGGAACACACCCCTCCATCATATTCCGAGGTGATGCACAGTTACCATCCAAAACCTCATCATACCAAACGGATCTTTGGTAACATTTTGACTTATGACACTGCTCCCATGCACCTGACAGTATTTCCATTTTTTCTTTCTATGGCAGAAGAGTCCTTTAAAAAGATCGCCTTGCTCTCCATTTTGAAAAGGACTGAGGCTTTATATCGAGTACATGACAACAAGGCTTTGTATCTCTCCAAGCACTCAACACCTCACTCCATGGTTGTTGCTGCATCCCAAGTGCAGTCTTGCACCGAGCAGATATCTATTCCTCCCTCGAAGGAGGGCAGAAAATTGGACACACTTGGCAGGAATATTTACACCCTTTCCTCTCTGCTCTTCAGAGTCGCAAATTATCAGGGCAATATGAGTGCTTATCAAAGGGAACTCCTCTCCAACTTAGAACCTCTCTTGCACCTCATCCCTGATGATAAGAAGCCTGATGCCTCCATTATTTTCGAGGAGGCTATGGCTCTTGCTGCCCAGCAAATACACTCTTCCCGTCATGCCTTTGATTGCACCTCTAAAATCCTAGGTGCATCGATTGGACACTGAAGGCATGCCTGACTTCGCACCACCGGCCTTTCTGATGATCACAAGAACCAAATAGAATAGCTGCCCTTCGAGGGAAACGGTCTCTTCCATACCTCCATGGATGACCTCATGGAGGACCACCATAATAAACAAACCACAGCCAAGAAGCTTAATATCCTGCCACAATGTCAGCAGTGGCCCTTTCATTTCCATTTCAAGCGCTCCACTTCGCAAACTGGACACCAGTCTTCCTGCTCCAGGTACCAATCCCGAGACCATGTCCCCAAATCTACTTCTTTCTCCTCCTTTCCATCTTCTAAAGGGAAAACATCCAAGATCACCACCTGCTGCTTCAGAACCAGTGATCAAAAGAATAGAGACAACTTTTGATTTAACTCCTCAAATTTGTCTTGCACCTTTTCTTCATCATTGGTGCTCCATAATATCCTACAAGTGGGTCCTCTCCGTTGTGGCAAATGGCTACCTTTTGGACTTCAAAACATTCTCTCCTTTCAGAAATTTCATTCAGACAACACCATCCCAGTGCCTCTTAGAGGAAATTTCATCCCTCCTCCAAAAGAAGGGAATCCAACTGGTTCTACCATCACTAGCTCCACATGACCACTTCTCCAGGTACTTTACAGTTCCCCCCAAAAGACGGAGGCCTCCGTCCAGTTTTGGACTTGCATTTCCTGAATCTTCATCTGGATGTGATGAAATTCCAAATGGTAACCCTGGAGAAGGTCATACCCTTCCTCCGTTGTGGAGATTGGTTCATGGTTGTGGATCTCAAAGATGCCTATTTCTGTATCTCATTCCAGCCCATCATTCTGCTGTTAAGTGTTTTTGATATATATTGTTTATTAAGTTATTATGTCTTTACTTATTTGCTGCTTTTCTATTGTATTGTTTATGGGTTTGATTTCTATTCAGTTTTGTAAACTGCCCAGAGTAGCCGTATAGCTAGATGGAGCAGTATATTAAATAAATAAATAAATCCCTCACATTGTTGATTTCTCATGTTTGCAGTGGGCACCGACATCTCTCAATATTCCACCCTGCCATTTGTTTTGGCAACAGTGGGAAGAGTATTCACCAAATGCATGGCCCCAGTTGCTGCCCACCTAAGAACGCAAGGCATTGTCATATTTCCCTATCTGGACGACTGGTTAGTGATATCAGAAACCAAGGAACAAGCAGAGAAAGACATACACTTTGTCTTTCTGACCCTATCCTACGTGGGCCTTTTAGAGAAGATGGACAAATCCTGTCCCGCGCCATCACAAATAGTTACATAGGAGCAATTTTGGACTCCTCAACAGCGAGGGCGTTTCTCCTGGTCGAACGCATAGACCATATTCATTCTCTGCTCCCCTTGTTCCACTTGGACAGCCTAGTACCAGCTCTTAAACTTCTGGTCCACATGGTGTCCATGACATCCATCCTAGCTCATGCCAGGTTAAAGCTCAGGCGCTTGCAGTCCTGGTACGTCCACTGCTTCAATCCATTTCTCGACCCTCCCTCCAAGCTTCTGAAGGTCCCACCAGAACTTTCCCAACAACTGACCTGGTGGTCGAACAGATCCTATCTTCTGGTAGGCAGACTCTTCCGTTCTCCCTTTCCAACCATCCAGATAACAATGGATGTGAGCAATAGTGGCTGGGGAATGGTCTGCCTTGAACTGAGTGTACATGACACATGGTCCCCACAGGGGCGTTCTCTCCAAGTAAATCATCTGGAGCTGCTTGCCATTTTCAAGGCATGCTGGGACTTTCTCCATCACCTCTCAGGCAATGTAGTGCTGGTGGTCATGGACAACACAACCACCATGCACTACATCATCAAAAAGGGTGGCACTGGCTCCAAGCATCTCCTGCATTTAACAATGTTTTGGGAATGGTGCATTTCAAAGCAAATTTTTCCAATAGCTATGCACTTACCTGGCAAGGAAAACACCATGGTGGACACCCTCAGTAGGAAAGGCACTTCATCACACGAATGGGAACTTCTTCCTCGAGTCTACAACCGTCTGTGCCATCGATGGGGGACTCCAAGAGTGGACCTCTTTGCCTTTCAACAGAACTCGAAATGTCCACAATTCTGTTTGAGGGCAGGGAGAGGCTGCTGCTCTCTGGGAGATGCTCTGATGTTTTCTTGGAGGACTCATCTTCTTTACGCCTTTCCTTCTGTTCTCCTTCTGCACAAGTGGTGTCAAAGATCCAACAGGAGCTGGCAGACATCATTCTGATAGCTCCTTGGTGGCCCCGTCAAGCTTGGTTTGCCTCACTCCTCACAGTGGCTCACAACTTCTTTCACCTGCTGACCGTACCCGATCTCCTCTCCCAGAATGGGGGACAGTTTCTCCACCCAGACCTTCCTCGTCTCCAGCTCACAGCCTGGAGGATCAAGAATTGATCAACTGGATCTTCTCAGCTTCTCACAAACCTTCCACGTTATGTTTGTACCACTATAAATGGAAGAGGTTTGCTTCCTATGCCGCTGCTAGAGGGTTCACTCCACTCAACCCGTCCATTCCTCATATTTTGCATTGTTTTCTTCACCTGAAGACTTCTGGCCTCTCCATCTCTTCTCTCAAGGTTTACCTGTTTGCAGTTGTTGCCTGTCAGCCAGAAAACCCATCTGCTTCCCAATTTTTTAGTCATCCCCACTCAAATTGATACTCAAATTTTTGAGAAATACCTTTCCTGATTGGAAACCTATCCCCTTGCAATGGTCACTTTCTTTAGTTCTAAAGCAGCTTATGCGTCCACCATTCAATCTCCTGGCAACCTGTGATCTCTTTTGGCCGTGATGTCTGCTAGGAGATCCAGTGAACTCTGTGCACTCTGGTGTGACCCACCTTATCTGCAATTTTATAAGAACAAGGTATTTGAGTATCCTGAAGTCATTTTTCTCCCAAAGGTGGTTTCCTCCTCCCACCTTTCCCAGCCCATCTCCCTCCATACTTTTTTTTTCCTACCCCGTCCACACAACTCGAAAAGGGTCTCCATTCCTTGGATGTCCATTGACCTCTCACTTTTTCACATCCAGGACTGTGTCATTCAGGTCTAGTCAGAAGTTGTTCATTTGCTATTACCTCAGTTGCAAGGGGTCTCCAGTCTCGCTGCACTGTTTTTCTCACTGGGTTGTTTTTGCCATTGGCACCAGTTGGCTGAATGGCCGTTGCCATCTCCGGTTCAAGCTCATTCTCCAAGGGCTATTTCCTCTTCAGCTGCCTTCCTTAAAGCTATTCTGTTGGGGGACATTTGTAATGCTGCTACTTGGTCAGTGCCCAGTACTTTCATGAAGCACTACAGGATGGATGCCCACATGAGGTCTGCCACGTCCTTCAGCAGAGCTGTCCTTTCCTTTCTGATGGCATGACTTCCCACCATCCTGTGAGTATTGCTTGTAATCACTTGCCTGTGTGGGGGTTCACAAAGGCCACGATGAAGACTAATGAACTTTCCTGTTGCTAGAGAAGGCTGAGCCTTGCGTGTGCACATTGGAAAAACCCATCTGTGTGGCTTCACGAAGGTCCACTCAAAGAGCAGCTTTTCACAGAAGCTTTAATGGATGTCCTTTTTGTGTCTTTGTTCCCAACTACTTTCTATACATACATTTTGTTCTGTAGATGCAGCAAAATTGAATAATAAAATTGTTATGTGCTATACTAGATCACTTCAACTTGTGAGCCATTTTAAAAACTGCTGTTCAAGTTAAAGAGCTGCCGTAGTTGGCTTTTCCCTTTTCCCCTTCCCATTTTCCCCATTTGTGTTCTTTAGGTTGTAAGCCTGTGAGCAGGAACTGTTGTGTTTTCACCAACTGTGCATGCTCTAGATCAGTGTTTTTCAACCTTTTTTGGCCAAAGGCACACTTGCTTCATGAAAAAAATCATGAGGCACACCACCATTAAATGTTAAAAAATTTAACAAGCGGGGGGGGGAGTAGATCGAGCCGTGGCTCGAGACCACCCCCACCCCCTGCACCTGGGGATGATGGGCTGCATGGTTACAGGACGCGCCGGGTAGGCGGGCGACCTTGGGGTCCCGCAGCACGGGGGGGCGCTGGCCACCTGCAGCACCAGGAAGCCCAACACACCCACCAAGCCCACACCCACACACCCACCGGAGGCATCGTCGTGAGCGCGCGGGGGCGACTGGCCGGTGGGAGCGTGCACGCGGGGGGGAGGTCGTCAGGGGAGTCGCCTCCCCGCCTGCGAGCGGTGGCGGCCAGGGATCCGCCGAGAAGCGCCGCCCCTGGGACCGGCCGGATCGTGCACCTGCCCTCTTCCCCTCACCTCCGCATGGCCCAGGGGCTGGGGGTCGGGGCTGAGGGTCGCGTCCCTGGACCCCTGGCTTCTTTTGCTGGAGGGCAGCCCGCGGGATGTGCCAGGAGGGACGGCGGGTCCGCTGGCGAGTGGTGACGCCTTCTTCTTCTTCTTCTTCTCCTCCTCCTCCTCCTCTTTCAGGCTCGCTGGGCGACGTCTCCAAAGCCTTCGTGGACTTGCCCCCTCTCTCTCTCCTCCCACCCTCACGCTCCTTCCCAGCAATCGCCACCCTGCACGCCCAGGGCGCGAAAACTGCACCACTATTTTCCTGGGAGGTTTCAAAAGGCATCCGTGGAACAGGGGAAGTCATTATTCCCCATCCATTCCAGGCAGGATACTGCCTGTTGGATTTCTGTCTGGCATGCAGCTATATCACAGGCACTTGAGCCTTGGAGGGTGGGGGGGATGACAGCCCTTTCACACATCTGCTTTCCTCTGTTCCTGTGCCCGCTTACCCCCAATGGTTGGTACCCACATCCCCATCCACGAGCATCCCAGGGGGAAACTGGTACCAACTCGCAGCCGTCTCACCCACCCTGGGGAAAGGGGGCTCCACAACACCTCCCCCACCAGCTATCCAGGATGGAACTGTGGTGGGACCCAAAAGGGGGCAGCTGGGGAGGCAGGCGCTGCCCTTGCCCCTGCTTGGGGTGGGAGGGGGTGGCGTCGCAGGCAGTACCAAATGCCCCACAAAGCGGGGGGGAGGAGGAGGCAGCAAGTGGAAGCTCGTTCCAATCCGAATAGAGAGGAGAAGGAAGAGGAGGAGAAGCCTAGGGAGGCGGTGGAAGCGGCCGCGTCTCACCTTCCAGCGCACAGGCATGATTTTTTTATCCCCGCCTGGCTGGAACGAGATGGGACTAATCTGAACGGTTACGGGGTTGGGGTGAGGTGGGGGGGGAGAGAGAGAATGAAGTGGGGCGAGTAAGCCAAGGAGAAGGGCGGCGCCGTAGCTGTAAACAGCGCCGTCTCCTTGACGAAAACTATTCTTTCCCCCCTCCTCCCCGCGCGCACACACACACCGCTCACCGCTTTCTATCAAGGCCCGGTGGGCTCCCTTCTTGGCCTGCGTGGAGAGCCAACCAATCAGAGCCTGCGGAGCTGCTTCTCTGGGTTACCCCCCATCCAAAAACACACACTCCACCCGCGCGCCCGCGCGCCTCGGGTTGCTGCGTCCCCCTTCCGGGAGGAAAGCCCGGTGGGGTAGGGGTGGGGCTCTTATTCTTTTCCGCTCGTGTTCTCCCCCAATGGCGGTTGGTTTACCTTGGTGGTGGTGGGGGTCGTCGCCCTCCTCCTCTTCCTCCTCCTCCTCCTCCTCCTCCTCTTCGCATGCTTTGCCGGAGCCTTTGCAAGGCAGGAGGAAGCGAGCAAGAGCAGCGTTTCTCCCCCCGTCCCTCCCCGCCTCTTGTGCACGGATTATTCTCGTCCAAATCCTCTGCAGCTTTGGCCGTGGGTGGCGTCGCAACCGCTTTTATGGGGTGTGGGGTTGTTTCAGATGCCCTCGCCCACGAAGATCCCCACGGCACGACCCTTGGCTGGTCGCTGCCTCTTGGACTGAGCCTCCCTCACAGGGCGGTCCGCAAAGCCTTCGTGGACTTGGCCCGCCCCCCCCCTCTCTCTCTCCCACCCTCGCGCTTCTTCCCAGCAATCGCCACCCTGCACGCCCAGGGTGCATGCGCCGACAGGAAGCTCTGGTCCTCCTCCTCCTCCTCCTCCTCCGGCTGATCCTTCCCGGCACACCAGACAACATCTCGCGGCACACAAGTGTGCCGCGGAACAGCGGTTGAAAAACGCTGCTCTAGATTGCAGAATCTTCTCGGAATGTATGTATAAAATAATCATTCTTGCTTGTTTGCCAGATATATTGTGGTTGTTCTTTTTATTGTTCCACTAGATTCTTGTTGTTGGCTGTGGCAACTCACAACTGAGTGAGCAGCTCTATGATGCGGGTTATCAAGAGATTGTCAACGTGGACATTAGTGAAGTGGTTATCAAACAGATGCAGGAACGCAGTGCTCAACTGAGACCCAAGATGACTTACATGGTCATGGATGTGCTGCAGATGGATTTCCCTGACGGGAGCTTCCAGGTGGTGCTGGACAAAGGCACTCTGGATGCCCTCCTGACTGATGACAAAGAGACCACATTGATGAAGGTGGAAAGAATGTTTGCTGAAATTGGCCGTGTCCTGCAGTTTGGGGGCCGTTATTTGTGTGTATCCTTGGCCCAAGAACATGTTTTAAAGGTGGCTCTGGAATATTTCTCTCGGGAAGGCTGGATGGTTCGAATACATCATGTCTGTGAAGCAGGCAGCACAGAGGGAGAATTTGCTCTGCCTGTCTTTATCTATGTTATGACAAAGATCAAGCAGGTCCCAGGTTCAGCTTTATGCATCCTGGAATTTTGCGCTGAAACACAGAAGAAACCTACCCGTTTCAAGAGCATCGAGCATCTGATAGAGGCAGTGAAAGAGAAGCAGCAGTACTTTTTTTTACGGAGCCAACTCAACAAGAACCCCAGCGCAGAGAGCATTTCTCTGGATCTCTGCAACCAAGATACCAGCCAAGCTCGTTACACTTTGCATGTGATGCACAACCCAGCCATGAAAGGGGCTCACAATAATCAGTTTGCTATTTTTATTGGTGAGTTTATATTGTTCTTGGCTGGCTGAAGTTTAATTGAAATACCCAAAACTCACAGATAATACAGTAATGAGTTAGAATTGGAGGCTTGTTTAACAACTGCTGCAAATTTATCAAATACATTAAAAAGTAACATAGCAGAGACATATGACTGTCTGATGGAAATATTTCTCTTTTAGATGAATTTGCAAATACAGTGGTACCCTGACTTAAGAGCAGCTTGACTTAAGAGCGGAAAACTTCTGGCGTTTTAACTGCCACCTTACAAATTTTAGATATGGTCTGCTGAACTTACAAATATATTTTTTAATTTTTAATTTTTTTTTCAATTTTTAGATAGATATCCGGACTTAAAAGTAGTTTGACTTAAAAGCATGCATTTGAAACAGATTAAATTCGTAAATTGAGGTACCACTGTACTGGCTAGTAAATTATGCATACAGTGTTACCTCTACTTACAAGCAGCTCAAGTTTGACTTAAGAGTGAAAAACTGTTGGTGTTTTAACTGCTGCCTTACAAATTTTAGATGCATTCTGCTCAATTTACCATTTTAATTTTTTTTTACTTTTTTATTTTTTAGATAGGGCCGCTCTACTTAAGAGTTACTTGACTTAAGAGCATGCATTCAGAACAGAATAAACTCGTAAATAGAGGTACCATTGTATGTTTGTTTTGCTTGTGTTCACTTTCCATCATGTGCAAAAGAATGCAGCGATAATATTGAATAGACTTTCAAAGCACATGTAAAAAAAAGAGGGTTGAAAATGCGAGAATTTTTTTTGCAGTTATTTTGCTTATAGGTATCAATTCTATTTCATCTCCTCAAATCCCTAGATGGAGGTGTCAAAATATTCATTTTTACCTTTTGCTTTTATGAGTGATTAGTTTAGACTCGGGTGGATGACTTTCAGAAGTTGAGGGGCACACATTAGAAGGCACTCCTGGATCTTAGAAGTCTGGGCTTACTCCAGTGGCTCATTCTGAGAAATATTTTCCATCACTTGTTTATTTACCCTACTGGAAAAAACACTTGTGCCTTTCAATGACAAAAATATTTTAAAAAATAAAACATTGCATGTGGCCATAACAAGGAAATTTGTGAAGCTAAAATAGCAAAATTCTCCCTGTTCTCACTATAGGGCATAAGGAGATTTTTTGAGCTCTCTCTCCCCTCCTCATTAATAAATGTTAGACACTTACTTGCAGTTTACAGACTGCACTATATCCATCCCTATTCTAGATAACTTTCACTAAATCAGATGGTTAATCCCAACTATAGTAGACCCATTGAAATAGTGGGACTTACCTAAGAGTTGCCTTCAGCAGAATCCCATTGATTCATTGAACCAACTCTGTTTGGGTCCAACAATTTGATTTGATCCTTACAAAGACCAAAAGAAAGGTCTATGATTCCCAGCATCTGCTGCCAGGTCATTTGCGTTGACACCTAACCCCAGAGGGATAGTCACATGTCATATTAGCTATTATTTTGATATCCCAGATTTGAACTAGAATGCTGATCTCTCTGGTGTAATCCAGGTAATATAGAACTATTTAGACTCATTCAAACAACAGGGTCTACTTTTTGTATATGTGTGATTTTGTATCTCTCCAGTGCCACAGGGCAGAGAAACCGAGTGGCTCTTTGGGACAGAAGAAGGGCGGAAGCAACTTATTGCAAGTGCAGGATTCTGGCGCCTGGTAATTGTGAGCTTGCACAGAGATCAGCACTATGACGATATGGCAGCTATCCAGGCAGAGCTATCAGAAAAGGTGATGGAACTGGCCCCAGCTAGTCTCTCAGTCCAACAGCAGGTAAGTTACTCCTGCTGTCTTCTGTTGCTGTGACCTACAGAACAGGACCCCAGAGTTCAGTTTTTAACAAGGCCTGCAGAAAAAGAAACCAAAGTAATATGTAGTGTCTTCCACAAGGGTTTGGTTGAGCATTGTCAGGACGCAAGAAACAGTAGTGAAGAGGCCTTCTTGGCTACTGCTCTTGGAAAGTGCCAGAAGCTCTTCTGTACCATCAAATATGCCTCCATGCCTTCCTTTTCAACAGAAGGGTGGAGGACAGAGATTCCCTGGTCACCTTTGTTCAGGTGAGGGGATGGAACAACTAATGATTCATCAGTAGCAGCCAACATTTGTATACAGCAGCCCCCCAAAAATCTTTGTTTCCATCCATGTTTAATTACTACAGGTTAAACTAAAAAATTTGAATATCATGCAAATCTTCATTTATTCCAGTAAGTCAACTCAAAAGGTGAAACTAATATATCAGATAGACTCATTACATGCTAAGCGAGACATGTCAAGCCTTACTTTGGTATAATTGTGATGAGTATGGCGTACAGCTTATGAAAATCCCAAATTCACAATCTCAGAAAATTAGAATAATGTGAAAAGGATGTGGGGTAAAAATACTCTAAAATTAAATAAATAAATAAATAAATAAATAAATACATCAAGAGCCATCACACAGGGATGGATCCTGGACATGGACTTCAAATGCCATATCCCTCTTGTCAAGCTGCTCCTGAACAACAAACAATGTCAGAAGCATCTTACTGGGGCTATAGAAAAAAAGAACAGGTCTGTTGCTCAGTGGTCCAAAGTCATCTTTTCTGATGAGAGCAACTTTGCATCTCATTTTGGAACCAAGGAACCAGAGGAAGAATGAAGAGGCACACAGTTTGTGTTGATTTGGGGAGCCATGTCATCTGCTGATGTTGGTCCACTGTGCTTCAGTAGGTCCAGGGTCAACGCAGCCATCTACCAGGAGATTTTGGAGCACTTCATGCTTCCTTTCACTGATGAGCTTTATGAGGATGCTGACTTCATTTTCCAGTGGGACTTGGCACCTGCCCACACTACCAAAAGTACCAAAACCTGGTTCAGTGACCATGGGATTACTATGCTTGATTGGCTAGCAAACTCACCTGACCTGAACCCCATAGAGAATCTATGGGGCATTGCCAAGAGAAAGATGAGGGACATGAGACCGAACAATGCAGTGGAGCTGAAGGCTGCTATTGAAGTATCCTGGTCTTCCATAACACCTCAGCAGTGCCACAGGTCAGTAGCATCCATGCCACTCTGCATTGAGGCAGTAATTGGTGCAAAAGGGGCCCAAACCAAGTAATGAATACATATGCATGCTTATACTTTTAGAGGTCCGATATTGTTCTGTTTCCAATCCTTTTGTTATTGATGTCACGTAATATTCCAATTTTCTGAGAGTTTGAATTTATGGTTTTACATAAGAACATAACATAAGGGAACAGGCCATATCCCATCCAGTCCAGAATTCTGGCTCACACAGTGTCTTACCATTTGCTTCATGGTATTCCCAAGCAGATATCTTCACCTGCTTATGATTCCCCACAAATGGCATTGAAAGATATCCTGCCTCTCTCTCCAACCCAGAGGTTGTCCTTAGACATCCATAATGATAGCCACTGATACTCATGTTCTCCATGAACTGTCCAATACTTTCTTAAAGCTGTCAAGGTTGACAGCTGTCACCACTTCTTCTGGCAGGGAGTTCCATAGACCAGTGACCCTCTGGGTGAAAAAAGTACTTTCTCTTATTTGTTTGAGTTCTAGCACCCAAAAGTTTCATGGAGTGCCCCCTAGTTCTAGTGTTGCGTGACAGGGAAAACAGTTTCTCCTTATGTATTTTGTCCACACCATGTATGATTTTATAAACTTCAATCATAGTCCCTTGAGACTGAAGGATGCCTATATATAGGGTGTTTTATCTTGAAATGTTGTAAACTGCCCAGAGTGGCCTTGTTGCCAGATGGACAGTATAAAAATCAAATAAATAAATAAATAAATCAGGTCACCTCTTAGGCGCCATCGTTCAAGAATGAAGAGGCCCTGCCATTGCAGCCTCAGATGGTAAGGAAGGTGTTCCAGTTCCCTAATCATTCTGGTTGCCCTCCTCTGCACTTTTTCCATTTCCATAATATCCTGGAGGTATGGTGACCAGAATTGTACACAATACTCCAGATGGGGCCTCACCATAGATTTATAAAGAGGCAAAATAACACTTGCTGCCTTATTTTCTATACCCTTCCTAATGATCCCTAGCATTGAGTTTGCTGTGGCACACTGGGTTGACACGTTCATTGAGCTGTCCACTAGAACACCAAGGTCCCTTTCCTGGTTTGCTGCAGAGAGTTCAGACCCCATCAGTTTATAAATGTACTATAATTGGATTTTTTTGCCCCAACGTGCATCACTCTGCACTTACTAATGTTGAAGCTCATTTGCCACTGGTTTGCCCACTCCTCCAGTGTCAAGAGATCCCTCTGGAGCGCCTCACAATCTCTCTCAGTTTTTACTACAGTAACCCCCCGCCATTTTGCAGTTCATGTACTGCGGTCCCGCTATATTGTGGGACCGCAGTACATGTTGAGGCTCCAGCTGATTAGCGCTGGGGTGGGAGAGAAAAACCTTTATTTCCCCACCCCAGTGCCAATGAGCTGGAGCCCGGGGTGTGGGGAAGGGGGGGAGGTTTAAAAAGCCCGGGCTTTTTAAATGTTTTTCTCCCTTCCCCAAACCCCGGGCTCCAGCTAGGTGGTGGATCAGACCCCCAACGCCACTCTCCCGGGGTGCTCCAAGAAGTGATTTGTTAGCATTTAGTTTAACAAGCCATGCTGGGACTTCCTCCCTGGTTATTTCAATCTAGCTTAATTCGTCATTTTTCCTCCCTATGAAGATAGGCTCTGTTTTGGGCATGTGGTCTGTGTCTGCAGTGAATACTGAAACAAAGAATTCATTGAGTCTCTGCAATCTCTGTTTCCTGTTTAATAATCCCGTGCCTCCCATTGTCGTTTTCATAAGTCTAGGAGCACCCCGAGCAAGTGGCGGCAGAGGATCAGAAGTCTTGGAGTGGCCCAGATGAGCGGCCATGGAGGATCAGATCTGCCAACACCGATCGCTGGGGCTGCTCCAAGAAGTGAGCCGCTCAGACGAACGGCAGCGGAGAATTAGATCCCAAAACGCCGCTCGCCGGGCTGCTCCAAGAAGTCTTGGAGTAGCGTGAGCGGCGGCAGTGGAGGATCAGATCCCCCAACACCACTCTCCCAGGGTGCTCCAAGAAGTCTTGGAGCAGCCCAGGCGAATGGCGGTGGAGGATCAGATCCCAAAACACCGCTCACCGGGGTGCTCCAAGAAGTCTTGGAGTAGCCCAAGCGAGCGGCGGTGGGGGAGCTGATCGCCCCCCAAGCCCTACCCGACCTGCATCTACATATCGTGGATTTTCAGTTATCGCGGGTCGGATGGGTCCCTAACCCCCATGATAGGTGGGGGGTTACTGTACCTATATAATTTAGTGTCATCAGCATATTTGGCTACCCTGCTGTTTACTCCTACTTTAGATCATTTATGAAGAGGTTGAAAAGCAGTGGGTCCCAGTACTGAACCTTGGGGGACCCCACTCTTTACCTCCCTCCACTTGGACAAGTGTCGAGTTAGTGCTACTCTCTGTTTCCTGTCCCTTTGCCAGTTGCTGATCCAGGACAAGACCTGTCCCTTTATTCCATGACTGGCAAGTTTATTCAAGAGCCTTTGGTGTGGGACCTTGTCAAAAGCCTTCTGAAATTCCAGATAAACAATGTCAACTGGATCTCCCTTGTCCCCATGCTTGTTGACACTCAAATTCCAACAGACCAGTGAGGTATGATTTTCCCTTGCAGAAGCCATGTTGGCTCTCCTTCAGCAGCGCCTTCTCTTCTATATGCCTATTAATGTTATCTTTTAAGATGATTTCCATCACTGAACCTGAGATACATGTCAAACTGACGGGTGGGTAATTTCCTGGATCACCTCTGGATCCTTTTCTGAAGATTGGTGTTACATTCGCTACCTTCCAGTCATTGGGCAAAACACCTGATTTGAGGGAAAGATTATATATTTTGTCTAGGACCTCAGCAAATTCATCTCTAAGTTCTTTGAGAACTCGTGGATGGATGCCGTCTGGTCCTGGTGATTTGTTAGGATTTAGTTTAACAAGCCATCCTGGGATCTCCTCCCTGGTTATTTCTATCTATCTTAATATTGATTGTTGCTGAACTGCTCAGCCTTGTAAGCCACCCAGAGTTCCCTTGGGAAGATGGGCGGGGTATAAATTCAATAATAAATAAATAAATAATAAATTCTTCAGTTTTCCTTCCTATGAAGATAGGCTCTGCTTTGGTCATGTGGTCTCTGTCTTCAGTGAATACTGAAGCGAAGAATTCATTGAGTCTCTCTGCAATCTGTTTCCTGTTTAATAATCCCTTGCCTCCCATTGTCATTTTCATAAACTGTATGCCATAATCATCATAATTATACCAAACTAAGGCTTGACATATCTCACTTTGCATGTAATGAGTCTATCTCTTCTCCTTCGTGGCCTTCGTGAAGCCACACAGATGGGTTTCCAGTGTGCATGCACGAGGCTCTGGACCTTCCTATAACAGAAAATGTTGTTAGTTTCCTCCCCCTCCCCCTGCACATGAGCGGAAGGCTTCCCGCCCAAACCCCTCAGTTCCCTCTAACCACAGCGTTAGAAGTTTCTCTTCTGTTCATCTCCTCACTTATACCTATTTGAGATCTCTTTAGGAGAAGGCATTAAGCTCTCAAATGGAGAAAGCCTCTCCGTGTTTTTCCTCTCCTGCTTCTCAGACTTTGAAATAATCATTGAAGTCGATGTTGCAAAAAGCTGAAAAAACGTTGCCCCTAATGGAGTGCACTACTTTGACCTCGACTCTGAGATGATCTCCAGTCCATCCTGTTAATTGTAAACCGCTTAGAGTTCTGTCCGGAAGATGGGCAGTATAGAAATATAACAAATAATAAATATATAAATATATAAAGTCCTCTAAAAAAAGCCTTCAACTTTGACATCCGCTTAAATCCTGAAAGACGCACAGACTTCTCAATTTACACCGTTCCAACCATTGGACTCATTGGATTTGCTATCAAGTTCTCCGAAGTTCTCTATGGAGGATTCTTCACCAATGTTGGACCAACTCAAGGGTCTTTTTTGAACAAGCCTCCTTGGTAGTACTTTCAGATAATGACGAGGCTCGAGATAGTCCCACTCTGCCTCTGGCACAGGAACCCCCTGTAGCCATTCTGCAGCCCTCGTTGCAACAGCCTATGGATCCAAAACCAATTTGGAAGGCTAAAAAGGGACCGTGAACACAGATGTCCCCGTCTTGAATCTGACATGTCGAAGGTGTTGAATCACTCGAAGGTCGATCATTTTCCGTGACCTCCATCCTGGGCAGTTTTGGGCTCGATTGCCACCCTGCCATCACTGCCGACTATGAAGTCAACTGCATCCGCTACCCTTCCTTCGGGTTCGATGGCGGAGGTAGCTTGTCAGCCCCCTTTTCTTCAAATACATCGGCAAAGTCTTGATATGCCTGGGGCAAGACAGGGTCAGATGTATCATGAGCAGATGCCAGGATAGTGGAGGAATGTTGCTTTGAACAAGGGACCTTGAAATATAATTCCCCTTGCACCCAATCCACCAGTGGATTATGAGCTCGCAACCAGGAAAGTCCCAAAACAAGAGGAAACCGGGGCATACGGGTTACATTAAAGCTAATCTGCTCATTATGATCCATTACCTGAAGGGTAAGGGGACAGGTTTCCTGAGCTACCGGCCCAGAACGAAGTACCCGACCCTCCATGGATTCCACCAGCAAAGGTGTGTCCTTATTTTGTACTGGAATCCGATGGTACCGCACAAACCCAGCATCCACAAAACAATGAGCTGCCCCAGAATCTACCATAGCATACACCGGGATTTCCCGACCATCAGGGAGCCCTAAAGTCACAGGTAGCAGAAAAGGTCCTTGAGGTGTAATAGTATTACCTGGGAACCTTTCGGTATGCTCCATTCCTTGAGGTTCCTTCAAGGATGGAGCTGCCCTTTTACTGCTGGAGAGATAGCAGCTCTGAGGAACGCTTCAAAGGGCAATTAGAAGCAAAATGTCCTCCTCCCCCACAGTACAGGCAGAGATAATGAAAGCGTCGTCTTGCCTTTTCCTCTGGGGTAAGGCGTGGTCGAGCAGCTCCCAGTTGCATAGGTTCTGGATCTACTTCACTGGCCTCCCGGGATTGCAGATGAGACACAGCTGGCAGAGGTTGCTGTTTGCAGTTCTGGCCTCGGGAGAGACTACGGCTTTCCAGGCGTCCATCAATTCTCAGACACAGAGTAATGAGCTCCTGCAATGTGTTTGGTTGTTCGACCCTACAGAGTTCATCCAGCACTTCATCTGCCAAACCTTCCATATATTGAGAAATCAGTGCCGGCTCGTTCCACTGCAAATCCTGAGCTATCAAACAAAATGCAGTAGTGTAATTAAACACAGAGTCTTTGCCCTGTTTCAAGGCTCTGAGTCTCCTGTTGGCGGTAGCAGCCTGCACGGGATTCTTAAAGGCTGAAGAAATATGGTTCAGAAAAGCCTGGTAATTATCCAACAAAGGTGAAGCACTGAGGAGTAAAGGAGTCACCCATTTAGCTGCCTGTCCTTTCAATAAACTGATAATGAAACAGACCTTAGACCTCTCAGTAGGAAATTCTTGAGCCCGCACCTCAATGAACACCTTGGATTGAGCCAAGAATGCAGGGAATTCCTCTAACTTGCCTTCAAACCGGTCAGGAGGCAGCAAAGGGCAAAGAGGCTGTAATGATGCTGGAGCTTGCTGCAATTGAACAATTTCTTGAGACAAAAACAGTACTTGGTTCTGCAAAGCTTCCAGTGGAGTCATTCCAACAGCCCCCTCCTTCTCCATTCTGCTTGAATAAGTTTGGTGGGTGGGAGCAAACTGTCAAGCCCCGCACACAGAATACACAGCAAGCCAAGTTCAGTTCTTTGCCAGGAACTTTAGTTGTAATCCAGATAACAAAGTACAGTCCAAATCAAAGCCAAAATACCTTACAGAGCCAAATGCCAAGTTCAAGGGTACAGAGAAACGTCGTAGTCAGAAAGCCGGTCCAAGGTCAGGAAACAGAGAACTCCGTAATCAGAAATCTGGTCCAAGGTCAGGAAACAGAGACTGGATGCACACAGGAACGTGGTGACAAGGTAAGTGACGCGTTGCTCCCACAGAGGTTTCAGGGTAAACTTGCTAGCTTTATCCTAAACCAGGGAACACACCCATATCTCTGGCAAGGCTCCTGCTAGAACTCAGGGCTTTCAGATCTAATTCTACGCCTATCATTAAAGATCCTTTCCCTGGCTCTCCTGTTAGTTCTTCTTTGCAGGATCCTGTTCCTAGCCCTCATAGGAGGAGGAGATGTGCCCTCAGCTGCATCCTCAGACTCAGCTGCCTGCTGAGTTGAACTGCAAGGCTCCTCCTGCTGTTCTTCAGCATTTAACCCTTCACATTCAGGTTCTATGACAGGCAGGGTCCTGGCAGTCTCAGTAATACATGCCAGGTCGGCACCCTCATCCAGAGTGACATCATGGATGAGGGCAGTCTTATTTTTTACCGACCTGGCATTCAACAACAGCACCGTGTGGCTCATGGGCTCACTGATATGGTCACCTGATACCTTCTGGTTGGGAAGTGGAACCAGAAGAGGGAATAGATGTAAGATATCTAACCTCCCTTCTCCTACGCAGGCATGTTCTACTCCCACCCGAATACCTTCCCCTACCCAGCACGAGCTCAATAGTTGCCCCCTCCATTGCCTACCCACCTTCCTGTTCCCTCAGCCTTATTGTGGGTCCTTACCTACAAAACAATAACAAAAACAAAAACAAAAATAAACAAAACAAAATAACAGCAATGCCTCTCCCCTAAGCCACACCCCAAGGCCTTCCTTCTCTCGGCCAGGTGGCGAATGTTGAGGTGGAAGGTGGGACAGCTTGAGCAGCAGAGCAAGGGGCCCAGTCCTGACTTGCTGCAAGAGTCCAAAAGGCCCGACTCCCCCAGAGAAATCCACAGAAAGGTCCCCTGTCTCTCACCCAGGGGCTGAGGGAGTGGCAGATGGCACCGGACTCTTCAGTCAGCAGGAACGGTATGTTCTCTCGTCCCTCTGTTTCAGCCTTGCCACTACTTAGTGGCCCAAGTTCAGAGACTGCTAAGACTGATGACATCCACAACCTCGGTGGTGCCCCTTGTACGTCTAAAACTCAGGGCGCTGCAGTCCTGGTACCTAACCCTCTTCAACCTGATGCAAGAGCATTAATCCAGACTCCTTGTGTCATGCCGGAGCTCGTCCATCAGCTCCAGTGGTGGCTTCACGACCGCAGTTTGCTCACCAGACGCCCCTTCCGTCCACTTTGACCTACTGAACAGATAATCACAGATGCCAGTCTGCACGCTTGGGGAGAGGTCTGCAACCATCTAACCATAAACGAGACATGGTTTCAGAAGGAGAATGCCTCCATGTCAACCGCTTAGAACTCTTAGAACTCAAGGTGTTTCTCTGTTTCCTATCTGGCAATATAGTGCAGGTGGTCACCGAGAACACGACCACCATGCACTACATAAACAAATAGGGCGAAACCCACTCACGAGGTCTCCTGCTGTTGGCTGTCGAATTCTGGGACTGGTGCATGCGTCATTGCATCTAGCCCATAGCTGTGCACCTCCTCGGAAAAGAAAATGTCGTCGCAGATCACCTCAGCAGAACCACTTCGACCTCCCACGAGTGGGAGCTTCACCACGCCGTCTTCCAGTCCATTGTCTGCCATTGAGGAGCCCCAGAACTGGACCTCTTTTCCATGCCAGAGGACAAGAAATGCAGCATGTTCTGCTCGCGGGCAGGGAAAGGCCGCAATTCTTCGGGGGATGCCTTCATGTTCCGGTGGCACACTCGTCTTCTTTATGCCTCCCCCCCCCCATACCTCCTGTTCAATGTGTAGTGACCAAGATCCGACACGACGGGGCCAACATCATTCTGATAGCACCCTGGTAGCCACAGCAACCATGGTTCTCGACTTTACTCAACATGGCGTCAAGACTACCTAACTAACCCAACCTCGTTGGCCAGACCTGCCACCTTCTTTATGCCAACCTTTCCTGCCTACATTTAATGGCATGGAGAATACAGAGGTAGTTAACACTATCCTCTCTGCTGCCTGAAAACCCTCCACTCGCTGCCGCTGCAGCTACAAGTGGAAGAGGTTTGCTTTTCATGCTGCAAATAATGGTTTTTCGCCATATTCTCTGTCAAAGCACACTCCATGTGGGCAATTTCCTCCTCTGCTGCCTTTTTAAAGGGTGTCCCTTTGGAGGACATCTGCCAGTCTGCTACCTGGTTGCAGCCTCTTACCTTTATGAAGCACTGCAGGATGGATGCCGTTTGCGATACTCTGTGGCCTTCAGCAGGACTGTTGTGTCATTTGTGATAGTGTGACTACCCACCATCCTGTGAGTAATGTTTGGAATCACCCATCTGTGTGGCTTCACAAAGGCCACAAAGGAGAACCAGTTACTTACCTGTAAAGGTGGTTCTTCGAATGGAACTTTGTGAAGCCACACGGCACCCGGCCTCCTCCCCTCCAGTTGTCATACTGTGTCTGGTACTTACCTTACACGCTGCAGCTGGGAGGGAACTGAGGGGTTTGGGCGGGAAGCCTCCCACTCATGTGCAGTGGGAGGGGGAGGAGACTAGCAACCTTTTCTGTCCGGAGCCTTGCGCATATGCGCTGGAAACCCATCTGTGTGGCTTCACGAAGGTCCGCTCGAAGAACCATCTTTACAGGTAAGTAACTGGTTCATATATTAGTTTCACCTTTCTCCTGTATATATGGCCCTATTAAAGTAAGATACACTGCAATGATTTATCAGTTCAAAGAGAATCCAGAATCTTTGTGATAAAATTAACATTGCCTTTTCAGTGATAAAGGCCCACAGCTCACTGGTGGAGATCTTAGCATGCAAGGGACATCAGGTTCAGTACTTGCCCTCTCAAGGATAACCGTTGGTACAGATCTAGAGAGTAGGTCTCAGTTCAGCTAACAGGTTGTATAGTAGGATATGTGAACCAATTATTTACCTGGCTATAAAATCACTTTATACATTAGTGTGTTCCATGTGTTTTATCACCATGCTTTTTGCTGGTGAGGCCAATGAGTTAGTGGCAGCCTGAGTTTGCCTTCTCCTACAGGTACCCTTTCTGTCAGTGGGTGGAGACATTGGGATCCGCACCATCCAGCATCGGGGTACTAGCCCCCTTAGTGGAGAGTTTGTCATTGAGGATGTAAAAGGAGACGAAGCCTGTTATTTCCGCCACCTCATCTTTCTCAGCAACAGGAATGTGGTGCAGTCCGAAGCAAGACTTTCATCCAATACATCCCATAAAGGTGAAATTAGGAGTGTGATAAAGATGGAATGTAGACGTAGATCTACAACAAAGGGATTCCTCAAGCAGGTTTAGGCTATTGTCCTGTTCTTTGAAGGCTGTTGGCAGTGGGGAGGAGAAGTTAAATTGCAGGGAATGCAAGAGTATGGAAACTTTGAGAACACCAAACCATGACATTCAGGTGGCCTTCCAAGTATTATTTCAATAGCCGTATGTATGAAAGCTTTGGAAAATGTGGGGAGTCTATTTGGCCTTCCAATATCCCATATTTGGTAGATATTCAAAGTAATGGTATCAAGACGACCTGGAGGTTTAACCAGTAAACAAAGATTATATTTGGAAACCTCTGAAAATATCCATGCCCCCTACCTGTTGCCCCACTGTGAACCACAGTTATATGAATCCAGTTGTTTTCTTTCTGTCCCAAGAACATTTGTCAAATTCTTGAGCATTGCCTAGGAAAGTTCTCTGGTATATGCCAGGTTCATATATAACAATGGTGTTTTTCCTAGTTTAATGATTTTGAATAAGAAACAATTCATAACATTGGAAATGAAAACCAGATTGCCAGGTAATCTGTTTGGCAACCTTTGGAACTCTAGTTGGTCAACCCTAACTATTCCTTGTACGTTAGGCACATAAGGAGGTTCTGCTTGATTGTAATGGAAGTGGTTTCCTCTTTTATTGAGCACAGAGAAAAGGTTGCTGCAACCAAAGTAAAAAATGGCTCTCGAGGAAGTGGAGAACGCATGCTAGTTAAAGTACCAGATTAGCAGGGCACTGGTGACTTGAAACCATTTGGAAGAGAGAGGCAAACTGAATTTATAGAATAATTTTCTTGGGTCACAAATGATTTCAGTGATTAGATTCCATGCATTAGATTATTTTGCATGCCACTGTGTTTGAACAAGCGTTTTTAAAACTTGACATTGCCTAGGGAATAAAAAGCACAAAAAGAAGAAGAAAACAATTTCCAAGAACATTGTAGAACCTACTGTCGCCCCAGGCAGTCTGTCTATTGACAAAAGCTACCTGTGTTGTGCGCACCACAGAGCCATGGTTGCAGGACTCTCCTTGCTGAAAAATCCTGAAGACCTCCCAGGTAGGTTGCAAGACCACTTTCATTTCCCTTTTGATCTTGCTTCTGAGTCAGAGGTAGCTACCAGTCTTCTCTTACACCAAAAGATAAAATATAGGCCAAGGAGCTTGATAGAATTCTACTGGTTCAGTTTTAGAACTGGTGCTGTAAACTGAGTAAATCTTTCCATCTTTATTGTGCACCTGTGAAGTACAAGATTTCAGTGGCACCACACTATGCCTCTGTTGTGGAATAGCTTTTCATTATCTAGGGTACAGTTGGTAAGACCAAAGTGGATGGTACAGATAGGCATCCATGGTGGTCACGGAGATCTAAATGGGGGGGGGGGGACTTGTGAAGTAGAAGGGAAATTAGTTAAACTTTGATCTAGATGTTTTGGCCCAGATCTTCTGCTAGTCCCGTCCCACATGATTAGTGGTAAATTATTGTTGGTGTTGCATACAAAAGCATCAGTTGGGCCAAAAGTTCCCTATGTCTTCCTAGAAGGATTGTTTTGTCTTGCTGGCACTTGTGGATATTGAGCAGTTGGGGAACTGTCCAGATTCTGTGGCTGGTCCGAACAGATGGTGGAGTCACACTTGCATTTTCCAAGAGACAGATAAGCATAATCAGTGTCAAAAACATATTTGAACTGACATTGCTAATTTGATCAAAATCTGAAGCATCGCATCCAAAATGTGTTGGAATGAGGTCAGTCTATGGAATGGCTTGGATAGTGTATGTGCTATACAAGCTGTTTTGTGCTTTTTCCTGCCCAGTTGTGGTCTCCCTGCAGGGCTGTGTTTGGGAAGAATGAACAAATTGCAGGTTGTGTGTTAACTTGACTTTAAAATCTGTTATTTTCTTGGACTTTGATGTACTCCCAGCAGCTAGCATTCTCAGAATCTTCTGATCAAGATGCCTTTGGCAGGATAGAAACTTGCTGTCATTTGCAGCATTTTCTGGTTCCTGGATGTTTCTAGCAATTGGCTTAACTGCAGTTTCAGAATATAACTTTAAAGAATAGTAGCATCTAAGGATTTCTTTTCATGTGCAAAGTAAGATGTTCACTGAATAGGGGTCGTTTTGCTATTTCATCTGGAGGAGAGTTGGTGATGGAATTAGTGTTCATAGCCTCTGCTTCTCCCAAAATAACACCACCCTCCAGTTGACAGTCACCATAGAGACATAGATTGTTTGGGACCTGTGTGTATGGAAGTCTTTGGTTGGTGCTGAAAGGGGTGTTCCAAAAGCCTTATACACCGTTTTGTTTGGCAGGTGTGGCCTGCTATCCCTGTCTTGGTTCATGGTTCCTAACTGCTTTGTGTGCTGATTACAGAAGCCTCAATCCGTGTGCTAGTGATTGGCCTAGGTGGTGGCAGCCTGCCCCTCTTCATCCATGACTACTTCTTGCAGTGCTCCATCGATGTGGTAGAGATTGACCCGGTCATGCTGGAAGTTGCTACATGCTGGTTTGACTTTTTGCCGGAAGAGAGACTCAGAGTCCACATTGCAGATGGTTTAGCATATGTGGCCAGCCTTGGAGCAGAAGGTAACTGCTTCTCAAGCCCAGTCATGTTGAAGTCAGGTCTTAGCAGTGAGTTCCTCCATGAGTGCAGCAAAGGCTGGTTTGGAGTCTCATATGAATCAGTATTATCTAGATGCCAAAGGTTTAGAATTCTCACAAGAATTCTTGAACTTTTTTCTTGGTCAGAAGAGTAGACAGAGGGAGCTGGAGACCAAGAGGAGCTGATTTTAAACAAAGCAATTCATTCTCCTCAAGAAAATTCAGACTGCAGTTTTTGTCCATACACATTTTACACAAATTTACCCTACAGTGATTCCTCTTAAGACAAATTTAATTTGTTCTCTGAGTTGTTTCATTTTACAAAAAATCCATCTTGCGAAATGCAGTTTCCCATAAGAATGAATGGGAAACCAATTAATTTGTTCCAAAGCCTAGAAAAAAGAGAGAAACACCTGTTTTTGTTGAAAAAAAAGCTCTTAATAAAGTGCACTTTAAACACATGAATACTGTGCCAGGACTTAATCAAGAATAAACATTCCAAACATCACAAATTAATTTTTCAAACATGCTATAGTACAGTACAGTATATTTCACTGACATTTCAAGCATACAACTACAAGCTTTAAAACATCACACAGCAACTTTAAAAACATGGCAAACTGTAACTGTTCTACATTTCTACAGCACAGTACAGAACATAACATTTTCAAACTTTTACAAACAAATAAAAAACATTTTAAGAGGAGGAGGGGGCAACACCAAAAGAAGGATCAGCTGTCTATTGTCTGTTGCCTCTGGCACCTTTTCAGTGTCTCTTGGAATTGGGACATAGTGCTGGTGTCAAAACTCTTCACCATGTCCTAGGCTAAAGATGGGTCATCATAGTGTTGCTGCACAAAAGTCTTTACCTTTGCCTACATTTGGCAAACGTCCTTCGGTTCTCTGGTAGAGACAGGTTCCTTTGGGGTTTCCTCTGCCTTGGAGGAGACCTGCTCCACCACAGTTGCCTCCTTCTGCAGCTCCTCCAGTTCCTCTGTGGATAGTTGAATGTCATGTCTGGACATCATCCCCAGTGACCTCCAGCCTCATGGTCCTCCCCAAGGAAACAATATTCAGCAACACTGCTGACTCTCCAGCAGGGGCAGAAGCATTGGAGGCTGGGGCTACAACACAGTCTGGCCACAGGTTACACCAGTCAGAATTCAAGTTCCTCTGGCTCACCCCATCTTAAGCAATCTTGATGAGCTGCAGGCAGCTCATGATGTCAAAGTGTTCCCTCTAGTAGTCCCACAGGCTGATGCTTGTCCCGTCGATCATCTCAAAGCATCGAGGGAAGAGCTCCCTGGTATAGAAGTTTGAGATGACCTGCTGGTCCATGGGCTGAATGAGTAGGATGTCGTTAGGGAGGGAGAAACAGCACCTTGATGAAGGCAAAGTCCTCCAGAAAGTCTTCCTCAAGGCCTAGAGGATAAGCAGGAGCATTGTCCATCACCAGCAAGGCCTTCAGCGACAGGTTCTTGACCAAAAGGTACTGCTTGATAGCAGGACCAAAAACAAGATTGGCCCATTGTGTAAAAAAGATGTGTGACCCAAGCCTTGCTTTTGGGCTGCCAAAAATGCCCAACCACTCCTTGTCCACCTTGTGTTTCTTGAAGGCCCATGGGTTCTCTGAGTAGTAGACTAGCAGAGGCTTGATTTAAGGTCCCCACTGGCGTTGGCACAGAACAGGAGGGTGAGACGGTCCTTCATCAGCTTGTGGCTGGGCAGTGAGGTCTCCTCCTGCATGATGAAGGTGCACTTAGGCATCTTCTTCCAGAACAGGCCAGTCTTGTTGCAGTTAAAGACCTGCTCTGTGTATTCATGGTAGCCCTGTGTATTCATGGACTCGAGGAACTCCATCACAAATTCTTCAGCTGCAGGAAGATCAGAATCTGCAGCCTCTCCATGTCTCACCACGTCGCAGATGCTGGATCTTGCCTTGAACTTCACGAAGTAACCCCTGCTCATCTTAAAGTCCTCTGGGTCGGCTGACATTCCCGGCACTTGGACGATGACGTTGGTGTGCAAGGCCTTGGCTTTTGCTCAGATCATCACTTTGTTCACTGTGTCCCCAGCCTGCTCCTTCTCACAAAGCCACAGCAGGAGCAACTTCTCAGCTTCATCCAGAATTGGTGGTCAATTCTTGGAGATCGTGGTGACTCCCTTCACTGCATCTCACCTGATGATCTCCTTGTTCTTCAGGATGGTGCTGATGGTGGATAGATTCCTGCCATACTCCTTGGTGATGTCAATCACCCCATGCCTTCCTTGTGCTTCCAGATGATCTCCTTCTTCACTTCCAGCAGGATCTTCTCCTCCTTCATCTTCCTGGACTCTGCTCCCTTCTTCAGTGCCATAATTGAGTGTGGGGAGTCACTGGAGAAGTTTGAGATCAGGCTGAACTTGGCCATAGAACAAAGAACAAACAGACACAGACAAATACCTTTTCCAGCCAGCGGAGAAGGCACACATGAACAAACTGCTGCGTTCCTCTCAGAAGCCTCTGTTTTTATTCTCTTATCAATGTTTACTAGCAAGACATTGGAGTGCTTACAGAAACAATAGCTCGGATAGGGGACAGGTGCCCTTTGTCCTTTGCCTCTGCCTCTAAGCAAAAGGTCAGGGGAAATAAAAGGTCACTTCCTTTCTAGGTATGCCACGTCAACACCAGGAGCGTGGGCACAGTCACTGCAGTCCCTTCAGAACACACCCTTCAAAGGAAGGGTCCCACATGGAGTGAGCAGGAAATTTAAAAAAAAACATGCTTTACACCCACACCCAGGCTCTCAGTGCTCCAAATCAGGAGTTCCCAGGTTTAGCCACACAAGCTAATGTAAGCCACAAAAACCAGCCCATATTAGCGAGCATAGAAATCCAACCCCCGTGCAGATAAAAAAATGTAAAAATTCCTAAAACCAACACAGCAAGAACACACATAGATAACCAACCCCTCACCTCACTTTCATATATTTTTTTTAACCCGCCAATTTGTTCCTGGATACCATTGTCATAGTTGTTTTTATTGATTTTACATGTACTATTTTTACTGTTGTAAACCGCCCTGAGTCCCCTATGTGGGAAATAGGTGCGGTATATAAGTGTGAAAAATAAATAAATAAATAAATAAATAAATAAATAAATAAATAAATAAATAGCCAAGCGAACAACCAAGTTCATCCTCCTAACTTACCACGGCTTGATAAAGGCACAAAAACAAGGCCAGGAACTCTACAACCAAACCACTGCTAGAACACACATGAGCTTGCATGGAAAATCACCCCCCAATATTGTATATGGGACATAGTGAAAACAGAGAAAACACAGAACACACATGAGCTAGTATGGAAAATTACCCCACACACATACATAAAAAAGAGCAAGCCTTTAAATGGCAGGCCGGCCTAGGCCTGCCCGGAACACACAGCTGCTGGTGGTGAACCGGGAGGCTGGCAGATACTTGGTGGGCTACTTTGGACAGCCCGGCGGGCTGTCCGGTTGCCTGCGGTCGACACATTGTGCAGGCCTGTCCTAAAGGAAGAAATGCATCTTGTTCATGCACTGGAGAGTTCAGTTTGTAACCTAGGACTTGTTTGTCCTCAGTGAACATAAATTAGAATAATCTGATACTATGCATATTTTTTTAGAAATGATTTGGAAAATATTTGAACACCTTGTATTAAAATATTTTATTCATCATGTTAAAATAAAATATCCCATAATCATTTTTCTTTTTCTTTTTTCAATTTTTCTACTCCCTTTTTTCAATTTTTTCACTCCTAAACTCTTCTTTTCAATTTCCATTCCATTTTTAAAGGGTGAGGTGGTATCTATATGGAAGACGAGGGTATAGTCATATTCTGCACTATTGTGTGGCTACTTTGTGACAGTGAGTGTTGGACTCAGTGGCATAGCTAGGGGGGCAAGAGGGGACATCTGACCCCGGGCACAGCTTCTGAGGCACCAAATTGATGTACCGCCACATCTGCATTTCAAGCAGGGATGACGGTGGCAATGGCAATCTGCAAGGCTGACCGACTCTCAAGGCGGGCAATCGGGGTGGGGCAGGGGGATGACAGATGAGAGTGCGGCTGTTCCGCCAGGAGGGAGCATGGGTCTCCAGGGCAAACACCTCAGGAGGGCGTCGGACCAAGTGGGTGTGTGGTGTGCCACAATCGAGACCCCAGTGTGCTTTTGGAGCTGAGCTGGTCCGACTGAACCCAGTGTCAGCTTGCTGGTGGAGGCAGCCCCGCAGGCTCTACCTGGTGGTTGGCAGTGGCCCTGCGCGCACGCGCACACACACACACACACACACACACACACACACACACACACACACAAAATCACCACTATTTCCCCTTTCCTTTTCGGGCTCTTTCAGTCCCCTTTGCTTTTCCAAAATACCTCTCCTCTTTGGGTTTTTTTGTTTGTTTTTTTGTTCGTTTTTTCAGAAATTCAAGCTGTCTTTTCTGTGGTGAAAGTCTTGGCAGGGGGAAGCAGCCCATTAAAAACTGCCTTTTCCTGCTCTGATTTCTGAAAAAAGACGGCTCCAATTTCTGCAAAAACAAAACAAAAAAGTGGAGAGGCATTTTGGAAAGGTGGAGGGCACTGAAAGAGCACAAAAAGCAAAGGGGAAATAGCGGTGTGTATGGAGGAGAACCCAGACTGATGCCGGCGAAAGAGCCCAAAAAGGAAAGGGCAAACAGCAAGGTCAGATTGGCTTCTCTCCCACCCCACTCCCACCTGTCAGGAAAGTCTTGCTTCCATGTATACGAGGCCCCTTAATTTTTAGTGTCATGATTTTGGGGGGAAATAGCATAATATACATGGAAAAATACCGTATATTGAAAAACAAAATTATTTACAAAGCCTTCTTTGGGTGAGCAGTGATGTGATTTCTTCCAAAAAGCTGGTGGTTTGGTGTATCTCTTTAGGATTTAAAGTAGACATGCTGCTGTTTACAAAAATGCTATTAAAGGTAGGACGATAAACAAATAAATAAAATTAGTTTAAGTTCAGTTGGTTTGGAGGTACTGTACCAGTTATCTGTATTACTCAACCCAGCGTGGATTGATCTCACAGGAAAATGTGCCTGTTTTCCTCTTCTCTCTCCACCCAGCGTCATCCTTGTATGATGCCATCATGTTTGATGTGGACAGCAAGGACTCTGCCTTGGGAATGAGCTGCCCACCACCAGCCTTTGTGGAGAAGTCCTTTCTCCAGAAAGTGAGTGCCCTTCAGAAAGCAGAGGGTAAGTGCTTATCTGCCTTAGGAAGACAAAAGCCTGGCTCCTTCAAGGCTTCGGTTTCTTATTTACTTTATTCATAATGGTCTCTTGAATTTGAATGGCTCCAAGTATTGGCAACGGTAGCTTGTTTCTGCCCCTCATGGTTAGTGAAACATAGGAAAGTAAGGAGAGGTCTTGTAAAAGGCATTTGAAACCGCAGAGGGTCATCGGAGAGGGCCTCGCTGGAAAGTGCTTGTTACTCAGTAACCCAAGTAATTCTGTCTTTCCTATCCACAGGTGTTTTTATACTCAACTTGGTGTGCCGAGACTCTGTGCTTCGAAATGCTGTCCTGGCGACACTTAGAGAGACTTTTCCTTTGCTTTATGTCTGTAAAATTGAAGGGGAGGTAAACGAGATCCTGTTTTGTCAGCAGCAGACCAGGCACAGACTCTCTCCAATGGAGCTCCAAGAGAAAGCTAAGATCTTACAGAAGGCATTACGGCAGTCTGGCCAAGCATGGGACAGCACTTTGGTCTTGGCAGATACATTGGCCACAATGAAACTGGTGTGAGGAAGGTGTTTTCCTGCTTCATGTAACATCTACTCTTCTGGAGAGAGTCAGTGGTCCTCTTCTTGTCTGAGAATAAGAGGGTCCATCAGTTTCACATTCACATATTTTGTAATGTGGAGGAACTGACTTTCATTTCAGATTGCTGGAAGAAGAAGAAATGTCTGTACTGTCTGGAAAAGGAAAATAGGAGCCCCTTTGCTAAAGAGACTGAGATGGAGAAACATGCCACCAGTAAAAGATGCTATGAAACACTTCATAGAAATAAGTACTAGCTTACTTGGGCTCACCTGAAAATTGCTCTGATGGTTCCAGGCCTCTTGATCACTGTCATCACTGATAGAGCACTGGATATCTGTGTGCAAATAAAATGGCCTCTTTTGGTTTGTATCTTGTGATAAGTGGTGAAATTCATTGATTTTTTCCCCTACAATTTAAAAATTGCAAAGTAGACCCATGGTATCTATGTACAACATAAAACCAGTGCTTCATCAGGTACAGTGGTCCCTTGTATAAAATAAAATCTGTACAACATAAACAATTCCAGAGATAGGGGAAATTTGCTTAAAAATGGTCACGATTAGGGATTACTCCATTTTCAATGCATTCTTATGGAAAATTTGTATAAAGGAAAATTTGCTTAACATAATTTCATTTGGAACAAATTAATTCCTTTATACAAGTTTGTTTCCTGACCAGGCTATATAGGTTGGGGCCATTAGAGTGGCCAAGAAAGCTTATTACATCCAGAGAATTGGTGCAACCATGAACCACTAGGCAGAACTGTTCTGGGTGGTTCATGACCATACCAACCCTGGTCAGCCGGGGCTGCCTCCTAGTGATATCATTAGTGAGTCATTGGCAGCCCATTTTAGATCCAAAACTGAGGCCATCCGATCAGGTCTGGACTCTGGTTGCAGTAGTTCCAGCCTGGCCCATTCCTTGACATGCATGCATTGGTAATCTCTAGGATCGAATACTGCAACACACTCTAATATGTTATCTGTCTAATATGTGTACATCCTTGTCTTTGAATGAGTGTACTTTGTCCTTCAAATGAAGGTGGGCTGCTGATCCTGGTCCTGAGCTGTTGCCCCTCCTGTGCTGGGCCATCATCTGTTTAGTTTCTCCAATGTAGAGAAACCACACTTCACTGCATTGGACCGCATATACTACATGTATATTGCTCCTCTTGTCTTTTGGTGTCTGGTCTTTTGGATGGACAAGTCTTGTAAACGGATATGTGGTGTCTGCCAATAACCCCTTTAAGCTTCTCAGATGGCCCTGGGTTTTAGGCTGATTCATTGTTTTTCTGGGTCAGGACACGGCCTTGTTGAAGCCCACTTTGGACATCCATGTACCTTAAGTGCTGCCTTCAGATACCTGTCTTCCTTCTTCTTGGCTTCTTAGGGAAAGCTTGATTGACTATATTGACTATTTCCAGCATGCAACATTTGAAGCTCCCTAGAGGCAAAGAAAAAAGCTGGCTTGCCAGCAACAACACTGGACTGATTCACAGAAGCCTTGCATGTCATGTATAAAAAATCAAATTTAAATGCACATTTTTATAATGAGCAAATCTTGTAGTTTTTAAACCATGTAGTTCCTCACATTGAATGGAAACTTAGGGTTTTCCTGTCCACAAGAGGTGACTAGTGTTCAAAGACTGGTTGATTTTGACCTGCCTGTCAAGGTTACTGACAGGAGCCAT
Source organism: Phrynocephalus forsythii (assembly GCA_029282475.1). NCBI lineage: Eukaryota > Metazoa > Chordata > Lepidosauria > Squamata > Agamidae > Phrynocephalus > Phrynocephalus forsythii. The sequence goes on along the minus strand of JAPFRF010000005.1, from coordinate 2,751,801 downwards.
CCTTGCTAGGAATGTCCTTTTTTCTTTGTATAAAGGAAATAAATTACAATAATTTGTAGTTAAATTCAAATTCAAAAAAAAATGGGCTGAAGCTCAACATCAAAAAAACTAAGATCATGGCCACTGGTCCCATCACCTCCTGGCAAATAGAAGGGGAAGAAATGGAGGCAATGACAGAGTTTATTTTCTTGGGCTCCTTGATCTCTGCAGATGGCGACTGCAGCAATAAAATAAAAAGACGCCTGCTTCTTGGGAGGAAAGCAATGGCAAACCTAGATAGCTAGATCCTAAAGAGCAGAGACATCACTTTGCCAACTAAGGTCAGGATAGTCAAAGCTATGGTTTTTCCAGTAGTGATGTATGGAAGTGAGAGCTGGACTATAAAGAAGGCTGATCGCCGCAGAATTGATGCTTTTGAGCTGTGGTGCTGGAGGAGAGTCTTGAGAGTCCCCTGGACTGCAAAGAGATCCAACCTATCCATTCTGAAAGAAATCAACCCCAAATGTTCACTGGAAGGACAGATTTTGAAGCTGAGGCTCCAGTACTTTGGCCACCTCATGAGAAGAGAGGACTCCTTGGAAAAGTCCCTGATGCTGGGAAAAATCGAAGGCAAAAGGAAAAGAGGACGACAGAGAATGAGATGGTTGGACGGTGTCATCGATGCAACCAAAATGAATTTGACAAAACTCCGGGAGGCAGTGGAGGATAGGAAGGCCTGGCGAGCTCTGGTCCATGGGGTCACGAAGAGTCGGACACGACTGAACGACTGAACAACAATCAAATGTTAATTTTTACCACAGAGGTTTGAATCCAAATCCTTGTTTGGTAAGGGTCCTTTCTGAAATTCGTTTTGTCAGTCTAACTGAATTCTTATTTATGAACCTGGTACAAACTAATCCCATGTTTAGTGAATTAAAATATTGTGAGGATGCAGCCTAAACATGATAAATCACAATCTCTCCTAAAATAGTATTTTTGGTCAGACCGTCCAAACTGGATAATCTTAAGGATGCACTAACAATAAAAATACAGTGCTATCAGTACTTCTGCACAACGAGGTTTGCAGGTTGCACACATTAAGCAAGTGCGCTTTGAGTCTCTCACTGCTGTTTCATGTGCCACAAGTTGCTGTAATACTGAGCATTAACAAATATTTATAACAAATCTATATAAGATTTATCCTTTATAAATCTTTATCCTGAAGGATAATGCTCAGTATTACAGCAACTCGTGGTACATGGAACAGCAGTGAGAGACTCAAAGCGCACTTGCTGAGTGTGTGCAAACTGCAAAGCTCATTGTGCAGAAGTACTGACACAGTATCCTTCATGTAGCTTGATCCCATTGGGGGCGTGGTGGCTCAGCGGGCTAGATCACTGAAAACTATGGCTACAGTCGGCAGTTCACTGGTTCGAATCCCGGGTGCTATGCAGCAAAATGAGCTCCCTCTGTTAACCCCAGCTCCTGCCAACCTAGCAGTTTGCAAGCATGTAAATGCAAGTAGATAAATAGGTACCACAGTAAAAAGCAGAAAGGTAAAACAGTGTTTCCTTGCAGCCATGCTGGCCACATGGCCATGGACTTGCACAACACTGGCTCTTCAGCTTGAATCTGGAGATGAGCACTGCCCCTAGGGTCAGACATGACTAGCACGCATCTGCAGGGGCAACCTTTCCCTTTTTAATTTGATCCCTCATTTCAGAGTGGCAACTTTAAAGCAACTTAGAGTAAATTATACTGTAGTTACATTTAATTGGTGGTTGTACAAACCTACTTTCAATAAGTTTACCCTACAGTTTCTGCCTTCACCAAGTGACAGTTTTGTGTTTCCAAGAAAGTGGTATCTGCCATAGTAACATCAGATTGTGTTGTTGTACAGACAACGGCTGGACTTCAGGGCAAGGTCTCCCACGTGTACTCAGTGGTCAGTAAGATGGGGCCCTCAGGCACAGTGACATTTAGTCTTGTAGTGAGTTAATTGTTGCATGAGTAATCAATGTTTGCAGATTTTTCCATCCTGGCATGGTAAAGCAACAGATGTGAATTTCTGTGGCACACGTAGATCCTTGCTTGGCATTTCTGCCCATGTTCTCTAATCTTAGGTTCTTAACACTGATTGTAAGGCCTCAGATAAGTCACTCTCATACCTAGATGAAACCCTGCTTGGATCTCATATAGGGAAAGGCTGAGAAGGTTCGGGGATGTCTGCCTTCCAATCAGAAACAAAAAAAAAAAAAAAGAAAATAAAAAGTTATAACTAATTTTGTACAAATCCTCAAAGGGGCTCACAGTGCAGTGATGGTGCCTCGCAAATGTAGGTTGATATTCAACCTTTTAAACTAGTTCTAATTCCTCTTTGGTATATTAGATACTGGTATGGATGCATTTTCTGGGTTATTTCATAGCCTACCAGTTATGAAATATGAAATGTACAAATATTAGCACACAGGAATTGGATATTTCTTGGCTGAAAATACTGTTGACTAACATCCTGACTATTTTTTGGTGGTAAAACTCACTCAGCTTCTCTCTTCCTGCAAGGAATGAGTATTGGGCAGCCCCACCCAAGGCTGTGAGATCAATGCTCTAGATCACTCTGACTCAGTATTTCACCCACATGTTATTTTCCCCCAGTGTGGTAACCTTAGTAATGACCAGTAAGAATGCAGACTGAACCTTAGAACTGTTGCCTAATGCAAAGCGCACAGCCAAAATTGTTTATCTTCTCCATGTGTAGAACTTGGTATCTGCTAATGTCTACATTCATGAAAATTTTAGGTTCCGTATGTAGAAAATCCCTATCTCTACACCTATTTTGGATTGTTTAAAATCACACAAAGACCACTTATTAAATGTTCTAAATGCAAGGCTTGCACCTTCTGTGCACTGGAGAGACCCTTGTGCTCTTCTAACCTCCAAGTTAAGAAAATGATATATGTCTCGGAACGTATTTTGGAAAACACAATTAATTCAAAATAAATCTGGCAGGCTGCTTCCTTAGATTGAATACAAGAGTCTCAGTATGCCAGTGCTTCAAATAATCTTATCCCATTTCTGAATGTGATTCAAAGAGCTAATACTTGCTATGAATGCTCCATGTCGCTGAACACCCAGCAGATCCCTTTCCTAGACACAGGCCATCGTTATGGGCTCCCCTCTCTCCTAGTTGTCCTCACTTTCTGAGGGGAGTGGCAACCATTCAGAAGGCCTCTTTCCGCTGTGCCAGTGCTGCCTGTGGAACACTTGTCCCATGGAAGTTCCTGCCCAGTGCAGTGAGGGTGCCTAGCAAAGATAGGTTGATATTCAACCTTTTAAACTTTCTGTTTAAAGCATTACAGAATGTTTTATGTACTTTTAATGTACTTTTTTAAAAAAATCATTTTGCCTATATTTTTAATTGTACATGAAATTACAGGTTGTTTATCCTACTATACCTGATGAAAATGCATTTTAAAGAAGAGGGTAATATATGTGAAACAGACTTTTTGTCACTATTTCCAGTTTTTTAGATATTATCTCTTATCTACATACTATGTTTTTCTTTACAATCTATTTCCCAATGAAGTATTGCAAAAATTTAAATATCGCTATCTAGATCAGTGGTTCTCAACTTTGGGTCACCCCAGTGTTCTTGGACTGCAGTTCCCGGAAGCCTTTGCCACCAGCTGTGCTGGCCAGGGTTTCTGGGAGTTGCAGTGCGAGAATACTGGGGTGACTCAAGATTGAGAACCACTGATCTAGATGAATTAGAATGCACATGTGAATGGGGCATTAAAATGTGTGTGCTCTACTGATTTATGTAACATTTTGAAATATAACCTATTATCCACAAAGGAGAGATGCAAGGCATCTGTTCCATTTGCTGTGGGAGGTTATATTATAATGTCCACCATGCTTATGATAACGTATTCACATATTAAGTAAAGCTGTGTAAATGGAAACTTCTACTACTGACAGTCTGGTTTCATTATGAAAATAAACCCTGCTTCAGTAAAGCATGTAGGGAAAGAAACAGATCTAGACCATATTAAATTCAAATTAAGTATTCCCCATTAGTTATTTAATTTAGTTACAATATATGTAAATCCTTTCAGTAAGCCATTATTTAAAACAAAGTTTATTCAAATGTTTATCTGTTTTACTCACACGTATACTTAAGTCAATTTATAATTAGAGTAAATACTGTATCCTTTTGGTTTTAACTTTTTACTATGTTTATTGATTCCAATCCATTACAACACTGCCTTTTATCTATTGCTTAATTTCTTTATTGCACATTTCTAGTTTACATTGCACCATATACCCAATGAGATTCTGAAAACGCATGCTGTTTGAAGGACTGTATCTCCCCGTACAAGCCACTTCCCATCTTAACATTTTCAGGGTTAGCACTTTGCCAATCCTACCATCCTTGTGGGCACATTTGGTGAGGGCTTGCGGGCTTTTTCAGTGAATGCACTCAAGCTCCTTCCACAAGAGCCTTTCTCGCCAGTTAGTCTTTTGGCCACTGCTCTGCCTGCACAACGTTTTTAACAACCAATGATGCACTTTTAGTCCTGTAAAACTCTTTCTTGTTTCTTATTTTTTGTTTTAAGTTTATTAATCACATAATCTCAAGTTGCTTCTGTTTTATGGCAACCCTATACATTAATGATTTCCAATCTTTTAAATTTAATTGTCATTTAATAATATATGTTTCACAGAATATTTAATTTTTATCTGTCATGTCAAGAAAACCAGAGTCTGAAGATTGCCTAGTTCTTAAAAATCTAGGCTATTGCAGATATGCTTCCTCAAATCTCACCACATTTTCTACTTAGGTGCATGGGTTTAAAGCATACCTGTCAAGTGTCCCATTTTGATCAGGACACTAACAGTTTTCAGTCTTTTTTCCACCACTGCCCCAGAACGTTTGTTTTCCCGGAAATGTCCTGGGCAGTGGCGGTTGATAGGTAGAAGGGGGACGAAATGGTGTGGTACGGTTCGATGGGGTGGGAGGGGCAGAGTGAGCGGTGCATGTGTGTGCATGTGCGCACGCATGCATGCATCATGATGGGGGAAAGGGGCACCAACATGGCGTATCCCTATTAACTTTCTCCCCTTCAGCAGCCGCTGCTGTTGCCCGCCGCTTCACACTCCCTCCCTCCCTCCCTTCCTGCCTCTGCCCTGGGATGACCAGGCAGCCTGCAGGCAAAGGACCCCAGCGGTGCCCATCCTGAGGTGTGTCCCACAGAGGAGGCGCGCTCTTAACTGGGGAAGAGGCTCAGGACGCAGGGACGCACAGGGGGCCCTCCCGGGTTATGCTGAGCTAAAAAGGACAAGGGCCAGGAGTTTGAGGAGGAAGGCAGGCAGCGGTGAGCAGTATCCCTCATGTAGCTTGATCCCATCAGGGGCGTGGTGGCTCAGCGGGCTAGATCACTGAAAACTGTGGCTACACTCGGTCGTTCGAATCCCAGTTGCCATGCAGCGGAGTGAGCTCCCGCTGTTAACCCCAGCTCCTGCCAACCTAGCAGTTCGGAAACATGTAAATGCAAGTAGATAAATAGGTACCACAGTAAAAAGCAGAAAGGTAAAATTGTGTTTCCTTGCAGCCATGCCAGCCACATGGCCATGGACTTGCACAACACTGGCTCTTCGGCTTGAATACAGTAATGAATGACAATATACAGACCAGTACATTTACGACATACTGTATTCAAGTTTGAGAACAGGGAATTGAAGGACATCTTAAAGCAATAAAAGGCAACATTAAAGCTAGAAGAGAATACGAGTAGTTAAAGAAAATAGTAAAAATTCCATTATGAGGGACGGAACTAACATTGAAAACACCAGTGTATTATGAGGTCAGTCAATGCAATCATGTACGGTGGACGATCTAAAAGTTATGAGGGATGGAAACTAACATTGAAAACAGTGTCAATGCAATCACGCAAGGAGATATATAGACACAAAGGTATAAACACTTATAAACACAAAGCCTTTGCAGTCATGTATGTTAGTTCATATAAAGACACATAATAGGTAGTCCATCATTCAGGGAAAGCTTGCTGAAGAGAAAGGTCTTTGCCTGTTTCCAGAAGGACATAAGAGATAGGGCAGTCCTGGCCTCCAGTGGAAGAGAGTTCCAAAGTCTGGGCACAGCAACTGAGAAGGGCCTTTCATGTGTTCCTATGAGATGTACCTGTGAAGATGGCAGGATGGATGGAAAGGCCTCTCCTGATGACCTTAGCACCCAAGCCAGTTCACACTGTGAGATTCGATCTTTGAGGTAGCTAGGATCCAAGTCGTATAGTGCTTTGTAGGTTAAGAACATCACTTTGAATTGTGCCTGATAGCTGATTGGCAGCCAGTGGAGCTGCTTTCATAGGGGTATAATGTGATCTGTGTACCCCACTCCAGTCAGCAATCTGGCTGCTGCATTTTGGACCCATTGAAGTTTCCTGACACTTTTCATTGGTAGTCCTACATAGAGCGTGTTACAGTAGTCTAGCCAGGACATCACTAGGCCATATGTCACCGTGATCAGAGCAGGTTTCTCAAGAAATGGAAGAAATGAAACAAGACAAATAATATGGAAGTAGGAGATGTAATAGAAGCCACGTAATAGAAGCCATGAGTAACATCAGTGGAGTGCATAGAGACTTAGTGTGTGACTACTCAGCAAGAAAAATGGAAATTCACTTGCTATGAAGTTGCATGTGGGAATTTGTGTTTCCCCAGGTAAATTCAAGTTAACCAGCCATAGAATGAGAGAGGAGGAAAGTGACAAATAGCTTTGTAGTCTGTTAGCTGCCTTGTAGTCTTCCAGATGTGCAGAAGACACAGTTACTGGAGAACTGCTTCAGTAAGGTGTTAAGTGCTAAGTGCCAATCTCCTCCTCTGTCTCCCCCCACCCCCCACCTTGTGAAATAAAGACAAAGGAGGGCAGGAGCTGCATCCAGTTTGAGGGAGCCAAGACTCTGGCTGCAATGAAGAACATGTAAAAGGTGCAGGGTTGGGGCTGTCAGTGTAGTCACACCCTTAGAAAACTGCAAGTTTGGGGGAATTTTTGTTACACATAGAATCATAGAATCACAGAGTTGGAAGAGACCTCAAGGGCCATCTAGTCCAACCCCCTGCAATGCAGGAACCCCATCACAATATTTCTGACAGATGGCTATCCAGCCTCTGCTTAAAAACCTCAAAGGAAGGAGACTCCACCATCCTCCTTTGAGGCAGCATCTTCCACTGCCAAACGGCTCTGTCATGTGGTGCAAATAAAATAAATGGTCTGAGTCCTGCTTAGTATCCCAGTCTGCTTGTACACTGTTTCCCAGATATTTCAGAGGCATGGCACTAAGGATTACTAAATGGGTGGAAAGAGTGCATACCCAATTTCTTTTGGACTTCGATACATTTGGAGATAGGCATCCTTAGGGAAAAATCATTTTCTATTTCTTCCTTCTTGGATAGTATTTCTCCTTGGTATATGCCGTCCTGCAATTAAAAAGCAAAAGCAAATAAACAGTAAATCTCCTTTATTTGTTTTCTTATGTGACAATTAATGGGTTGGATCACAGGAAGACTTTCTCTTTAATCATTTTTGCTCTAAATTTAATGAATGGCTGTCCTGCAGATTGACACATAAAATATAAACATATATTTTTAAAAGCATGAATTGAACTCTTTGATATTACTGTAGTTTGCCAGAGAAGAAAGACACCGGCAAAGAAGAGTGAGTGGGCCAGCCAGTCTCACATTCTTCTACGTTTGTAACAACAAAGTGACTGGTTGACAAATCCCAGTGAATTAGGCTGTTTTTGCACTTAACTATGAATCACTGACCACAACTTTATGTTAAAATTTCCACTAAGAAAGTAGCCCTCAAAGATTAAGGGACAGGGCTTATTGATACTTCTTTTTCCAAGTCCCGTGTGCTCTAGCTCTTTGTAACAGAGTATCAGGACCTACCAATATCACACTGCCTTCCACCCTTTGAGCTTTCTGTAGTGTCATTCCTTGCGTCGTTTGGACACAACCGCGAGGCAGTGGAGTCTGAAAGCGCTGGCCCCATGAGTGTGCCACTCCCTCAACGAGCTGCAGAAGCAGGATTCAAAACCTTGTACAGTCTCTTACTCCATATAGAAAGAATGCAGATAATCCCAGTGGATACTGTGAGTGGGGAAAACAGAGATCCTGAGATAGGCAGAGACTGGAGGGAACAAGGGGGAGCTAACTGTGAAGAGTTTTCTGATGATGAAAGAAGGACAGGGATGTTATAGTGGAGGAGGAGAAAAAGAGGGATTAGATGGGGGAGGGGCAGAGATAGGGACGGCAGAGGAACAAGAGAGAGCAGAGAGAAAGGGGGATGGAGACCACTTGTACAAAAGGGAAGACAGAACCAGAAGAGCCCTGGACTAAAGAAATAATCTGCATGAAGTCCTGATAGAGATCAGCAACCCATAAGCCATTCTTATGGGGAGAGAGGAGAGAAATGAAGGAAGGATGTCAACCGTTTAGGACCTCAGCACAGTACCTGTTGGATAGTCTCTTCTAAAAATCAGCTAACGTTTCCACCCACTCCTCTCAATCCATTTTGCTAAAAGTGACCACACTGAGGGGTGAGGGAGCCAATGTCAGGGCCTTTTCTGTGGTGAAACCAATCTCTGGAACAAGCTAGCAACTAAGATACACCAGGCTCCTCCCTTATGTCCAGAAAAATTGTGACAATGGGATTATTAAGTGGTGTCTTGAGGAGTTTTAAGATTTAACCTGTAAACTGCCCAGAGTAATGCTTGCACTAATGGAGTGGTATATAAATCAATGAAATACAGAAATACATAAACAGAACACACCTGTCTACCAGTGGAACTTCTCAGATAAATGGATACACAGGAGTACATTTACTGCTGCTGCTGTCCATCTTCTCACAGTGTTATCCCCAGGGGTGACACTGGCAGGGGAGCAGAGGGTTTTCACTGTTCACCACCTTAAAGTGACCAGTTCTGCCATTTTAAATTTTATTTATGCTAATATATTCTAACTATTGTTTATTTGCATTTTATTACTTTTAATTTTTGTTACTGAATTGGTATTTTAATTATGATGTTGTGTGTTTTGTTGTAAACTGCTCCAAGTGCCCTCAGCCAAGTGGAGGAATAAAAATTAATTAAACAAATAAATTATGTTCATGATCAACTGAAACAGGTGTGTGTGTGTGTGATTTTCAATGGGAAAACAGAACGTGGGAAATGATGGATACCACCATCCTTCTGTTCTGGCTTTCTGTTTTAAGATAGGGTACTGTGTAAGAAAAATACCTTCTGAGCAAGACTTGTGCAACAGAATATAAAGTAGCCCTCAGCGCAGAGACTACTGTAAGGCACTTCATTGAGTACTGTCTTTGAAGACAACATGGATGCTGCAGTGACTGTAACATGTAGCAGTGACCCTGCCACCAATTTCCTGTTTCAAAACCCACATAACACCAGTTCTACAATAATTGCACTGGCTGCTAATTCACTTTCAGTGCAAGTTCATGCTGTTGATAACCTATCAAGCTCTAAATGGCAGCGGGCCCGGATGGTTAACCCTCTATATACACCTACCACATCATCAAAATCTGTGAGGGAAGACCCCCTCCTTAGTATTTCTCCATGGATAACAATCCACCCTATACAGAGACGTGTGTTTGTGGGGGGGGGAGGCTTTCCCCGCTACATCACCTCACTCATGGAATGGCCTCCCTGGAGGCTCAACTAGCACCAAATTAAAACATTCCTCAAAGCCTTCAGGATTAACCATCATGGCTTTAATAGGCCGTGGAGGCTCCTCTGTTGTTGATTTAATGTACAACAGTATATCGTTTTTGAAAGCTAACAAAGCATTTCATTGCTTGATATTGTTTTTACTGTCGCAGACTGTCCCGAGACCTCAGGATACGGGCCACCATGTCAATAAGTCATCAGTCATTCCATTTCCGCGCAGGAGGAAAAGAAGGCTTTGGAAAGAACCCTCCTTTGATGGGGGTTCCTGCATGGCAGGGGGTGGGTTGGACTGGAGGGCCACGGGGGGGGGTCTCTTCCAACGCAAACGGAAACGGAGCATCCCCTCCGTCCGGGAAGGCGCTGAAATCTCCCTCCCTGGACTAGTGACGTAAGTAAGTAGCGTTGCTATAGCAACGAAGACCAGGAGACGCCGATGGGGCTTCTTCCTCCCCCGCCGCCACGCGCGTCCCGCCCTGACCCTTCCCCTCTCTCACCGTCCCCTCCCTCTCTGGCGTCCAGCCAATAGGGTGGCGTGGCTGTTCCGCTTGGGCGTGACGTGGCAGCCCTCCAGCGGGTTCCCCCGCCCTTGGCAGGGAGGCATTGACGCTGGGGCTGGAAGGGGGGGGGCTCCGCCTCGCTCGTCAGTGATTGGTTAAGGCGGGCCGAGGGGGGCCGGTCTTGTGAAGGAGCTCCAGGCGGGTTGGTCGCCGGGGCGGGGCGGGGCGGGGCGGGGCGGGGGGAAAAGGGAGCGAGCGGGCGAGCGCCTTGCCGGGGTTGCGTCCGGGCGCTCGGCTGCTGTGGAGCTCGCCAGGTGAGAGCGGCGGAGCTGGGCCAGAAGGGTTCGGCGGCGGGGGCGGCGGCGGCGGCCCCCCCTCCCCACGCGGCCAAGGGGGCGGGGCGCTGGCGGAGAGGGCGGGGCCTCGAGGGGGGTGGGTGGGTGTCTCGCCTCTTTCGGTGGGAGGAGGGAAGGGGCTGCAGGGGAAGGAGGGGGCGCGCGCGCGCGCGGCTTGATCAGCTCTGGTTGGGCTCCCTCCGTAAGGCGACGCCGCGGCCTGTTGGGATTTGCGACGGCCTTTAAGGTCCATGATTAGGGACGGGGGTGGCGGTGGTTGGCGGAGTCGCCCTATTCTAATCAAGAGGCAGGCGTCTGCCCGGAAGGTGGGCGGTTGATCCTGTATTGTAAATCCATTCTCAGGGGTGTTGTGTGGTCTGGGCATAATCGTTTTGTGTTGCAAAGGAGGAGGAAGCTGGTGGACGTGCGTGGTGATGGCAGGTAATTCAGTGGCATTTCTGGGCACACCCACCTCCGTCTACGGGCGGATGAGCAGAGTGGGAGGGGGGGGGTCCCTCAGAGAGACCCTTCCTTCTTAGGGCCCTCCTTGCTCCTGGGAGTGGGGAAGGAAGAAGGCTTTTGCCCCCCGCGGCCTCCCTGTCTTGCAGGCGGGTTGGCTTAGGGCTCGCCTGGTTCGTAACCAGCGGCGTACAGATGCTCTTGACGTGGCTCCACTGATCCATGGAGCAGCTGCCTGGAGGAATGATAACATCCCAGCCCCCCCCCCCCAGGGCTATTGGCTATTCCTAATCTGGGTTTGTGCCCCCTGTAAACATATACTGGTAAAGTTGCCGGTCAGATTTTTCCATGTTATGATACTGCCTGTAAGTTGTGTTTCAAATAATCGCTAGTCAATGAGAGAGGTGAAATTGTGGGTACCATCCTGAAGCTTGCCATAAGTGCGTGCATGTTTTTGACGCTGTTTAGGGCAAAGTGAGCTTGCATAGGCTGGCGAAGCATCCGGCTATCCAATTGGCAGTCTGTACTTCAGACTGGTGGGTGTTCTTAGTGGTTATACATTTTGTTTGTAGATCTTTTGATCATTTGGTATTACAGTGGTACCTTTTATAAAGGAATTAATTCGTTCCAAATGAAATTATGTTAAGCAAATTTTCCTTTATACAAATTTCCCATAGTAATGCATTGAAAACAGAGTGATCCCATTTTTATGTTGTACAGATTCTCCCCGTAATAGGCGATTCTGTTAAGCAAATTTCCCCTATCTCTGGAATTTTTTAGGTTGCACAAATTTTATGTTATACAAGGGTCCACTGTAGTATTTTTCATCCCAGTTAACTCTTCTAGATGCTAATGACTACCCTGAGTGGAGAGCACAAGATCCTATTCCAGTGCATGCATGTCCCACTTAAGAAATAATTAGTGCTGCCATCTTGAAAAGTGCTTGCCATCTGTTGGTGGGTAACTGTCAGTGGCAGAACTTCAACAGGCAGGCTGGAGTGCATTGAGCACCTCTCATGCACAAAAGCAAGTGCAAACCCTCTGGTCCCATTTGAACTTCTCTGGGTCTCAAGGTGAAATGCATTACCTGCATATGAACCATAATAATCTGCTATGCATTTGCAAGCTGCACCTGGTTGAGAGTGGGACCTTAGCATATTTTGTAGTGCTGCATTATATTTTAAACCAAAGACATGGAAAATGAATTGTATGTGTGTGAGGGGAATAGCCAGATCAACAATCCTCTAGGGGGAGTTCACTTTAATATTGATGGACTTAATCATTGTTTCTTGAGAGTAGTGGATGAGTAACGTGACTTTTAAATATATTTTTCCGGATTTATACTGACACCAGCACTTGTCTGTTCTTTTTTGAAAGCTGCATCAGCTGTAGTTAACATCAAGATTAATTCTGATAATAATAAATAAATATAGTGTGTTAGAAAATTTTAGGCACCCAATTTTCTTCTCTTCTACAGGCCATGGACAGGGACAATGATGTCTGTACACTCCAGCATCACTTGGATGAGGCAGGACAGAGCCACCTGCTTCAGTTCTGGGAGGAGCTGAGTGTGCCACAACAGCAAGAACTCTGTATGGAGTTGAAAGCCATGGACCTGGAGGAATTGAGTCGGGCTTTTCAGAAAGCCATGGTGAATGGCAGCCATTTACCTGGGCAGGAGAACATGGATGCCAAGATGGAACCCATACCACGTGATGTTTTGGGTAGTGCAACTCGGGACCGGCATCAGCTACCAGCTTGGGAAGCAGAAGGTATTAAAAGGGACCTCCCACTTGACACATAAGCTGGTTCTAGGGAGACAGGACTGATTTATGAAGTGAATCCCTTGGTATAGCATTCATACTAGAAGAGCTCTTCCTTGGGATGAATGGTCTGATGCTAGAGAGAAGCTCGGCAGGTGTACTTCTAACCACAGCTTTTCCTGTGTGATTTGGTGAAAGTGCAGGCTTGTAGTTGATTCATGCTGACCAGGTGTATCTGTTTTTCCACTTTGCGGTAGTATGCCTTTTTAATAGTTGCCAATAAAATATTTTATGCAATACTAAAATGAATTTATTTATTTATTTATTTATTTATTTATTTATTTATTTATTTATTTATTTATTCAACTTATATGCCACCCACTACCCAAAGGTCTCTGGGCAGCTTACAATCAAAGAATTAAAACAATTTAAAATAGTTATAAATAAAATATCAGTAAATCATCAAGCAGTAATAAAAACCTTATATTAAAATCATTATCCTAAAATTGTCATCAGCGGACCCACAATTCTCATATGCTGGGAATTATCAGTCATTTGAAATTGGTGACTTATAATTCGTGGTTGGAGAAACTTACTATGGGCTACTACAGGACTTGTCTGTTGAATGTCGTCTTTAGTTCTCTGTTGCAGTGGATGTTACTAGTGTTATTATTGCTGCACTTCCGTGCAGCAGTTGATATAGTAAAACAGTCCAAATTAGCATTCCATAAGGTCGCAAAAATGGGGGCAGCCGAAACAACAACAACAAAAAGTAACTTTGAAACTGGAACTCAGATCAGCACCAAATTTGCCACAGATTCAGCAGTCTGCTCTTGCTGTGTGCCAAATTTGGGAAAGCTTTTCGGCAAAGGGGTTTTTTTAGTTATAATTTTTTTTAAAGTAAAACTGTTCTCCCCATACAGATACAAGTGACCCTAAAATGTTCCCAAATTTAAAATAGCTTATATAAATTGATACTCTTTTGGTCACTATCATTCACAAAGTGACAACATACAAAAATCCTAGAAGCTGACTTCTTTTTTCATTAACTAATTCTCACCCAAAGAAATTATTAGGGCTTTTTTCAAAGTGTGTGAATGGTAAGATAACGGGCTATCTTGTAGACCACTGTGAGTGTTGTCATTTATGTTACTGACATCCAGGCTGTCTTTTTGCAGCCTATATGTAACACTTGACATTCTTTTTCCTTCTGTCAATGCAGACATGATATTGTGCAGCAGTATCATGCCTTATCCTGGCTTTTTGAATTGTGGGTACTGAAGCACACTATCCTACATTCATGAACTGGATGTTTGTTTGTTTTGAAATAATTATATAGTGTGTGTTTTTCTTTTCTTTTTGAAAACTGGCTATGACTATCCCTAATAATCAGTCTTGGTTTTATGGAGTTTCTATGCTTCTTGTCTTAGAGAAGCTCACTAGGAAACTGTTATATGGAGCATATACTCCACACCAAGTAAACAAGTGTTGTAGGGGCCTAAGTGTATTGCTTCATCATCTAGTATTTTCCATCAGAATTGGCATAGAATAAGGAAGTTAGAAGACCCTATAAAGAGGAAGTAGGATGAGCAGTACCATGTGCTGTAAGCTATAAGTCGGTTTAGTGGATAATCTAAATGTATAAGTATTAAGACATTGCTGAACGTTGAGGTTCTAGTTAGAATCCTTTGTCAGTTCCCCACCCCCATCCCAAGGATGCTTAGATCCTGGTAGTGGATACTGAGCAGTAGTCTTGATAAATGGAGATACTGTCACCTGCCTCTCCCTTATGCCCTATACGTCCTGTGTATGGTAAAGGGCACAGTTTCCGCCTAGTTTTGTTTTATTGTCTTTCTGACTATGTTACAACCTGGCATTCTCACCTGTATGTCTGCTTGCAACAAGATCCTTAAATAATTCCAGGCATCTTTCCAAGCAGGAAGTCATCCAGGAAGTATTTTACTCTGCTCAGGGAATAAAACACACAGCTTCACATATATGCAAATGTCATTTGAAGAGATTACCATATCAAAGGACATTTCAGAAAGTTACAAGTTTTGGTTTGGGACACATAACTTCTGGGTTGTCTTGGCATTCTCTGTGCATGTCCAAAATCCTGAGGTATATAAAGAATATAGACATTTGCTTATTTGTGTGCAGAATTCATGGGTCCATTTCATTTGAGGAATGATGTAAAAGCTCTGTGTAATTCTCATAAGTAATGAGACAATAAAGGATAAAAGCCACTAAAAACCTTCTGGAAGGTCTTAGAAGGTGCCACTCTTTTGCTCCTGTACTGTTCACCATAGGGAAAGAGGAACATTCTGTTTGTAGAGCTTCTGTTGCTTGCTTGCTGTGGCACAAATGCAAGCAGCCTACTGAGATCCTGAGAGCCAGGTGGTGGTGGACTTTTGATGAAAACAGTGGGCTACTTAAACTAGGAGGTCAGGTTCAAATCACCATTGGGCCAAGTAAACTCCCCGGAAAGGGAGGTGGCATTGGTAAAAATATCTCTTTTGTACATACTAAGTGTTGTACTAAGTTGGATATGACTTGGCAGCCCATAACATCAATAGAGAATTACTGGATGCTTCTTGGTAGAATTTCTGGGAATCCCTGACTGCTTGCTTAATGGGCCATTGTTTATATGGAATAGGGCAATAAATTGTTTGCTGTGTGTTTTGTGCATAACTCCCAGAGATTTGTTTTCTCTCTTTATGTAACAGAGACTTCCCCTCCTCCCAGTACTGTTTCTTTTTCTCACTTTTTTATACTCAAGTATAAGTCGACCCGATTATAAGTCAAGGCCCCTAATTTTGCCTTTAAAAAGTGGGAAAATTAATTGACTTGAGTATAACCCGAGTCAATATTTCCCTCCGCCGCCGCCACAGCAGTTCCCCTTCCCTTCCTCCTCCTCCTCCTCCTCTTCTTCTTCCAATTGGGGGGGGAGAGAAGCTGTGGTTTTTTAAAACTTTTTTTCTCTCCCGAAGCAAGCGCTGATGGCAGACACCAAATATAAGTCGAGGGCCCTTTTTGCAGCCCCAAATAAGGGCTGGAAAACCCAACTTATATTTGGGTATATACAGTACTTGAAAAAGAGTAGTGTGCAGTTCAAAAGCTTGCTATTTTATTGCTGGAATATAGATACCTTCGGGTAATGGGCAGCATATAAGCTGTATAAATAAATAAAAGTGGTCATCAGAATTATTTTGGACTTGGCAATACTTCCACTTCTATTTTTCTAACTTGTTTTAGGTCTCAGACAGATTTCTCAGAACAAAGTAGCTGTTCTGCTCCTAGCTGGTGGACAAGGAACAAGGCTTGGTGTCTCATATCCCAAAGGAATGTATGATGTGGGCCTGCCATCCAGGAAAACTCTCTTTCAGATCCAAGCAGAGCGTATCCTGAAACTACAGCAGCTGGCTGAAAAACAATATGGTCTCAAATGTGTTATTCCATGGTAAGCATTTTAGAGACCCATCTAATTAGTATTATGCAGTAACTGGTGTGAGATGACCTCATAGTAGTCCTGGCTTTGTTGGTTAAAAGCAACAATTATTGATAGCAGCTCAAATATTCCACAGGGCTTCAGAAAATTACCTTGGCCCAGAATTCACTTGCTTAAAAAAACAGTTGTTTGCCTTTTGTTTAGGAATTTGGTTTAATGATCTTTATATTTGCAGATATGTGCTTGAAAGCACACAGGAAGTGCCTACTGCGGTTGGAAAGCTGAATGAATAAGGAATCTGATGGTTGGAGAAAGAGGCTTCATTGTCTGTTTTCAATAGCAGTTGAAATTTCAAAAATGTTTAAAGTGTAGAGTAAATCAAAGATGCAGTATGTAAATGTACTCCAGTTGCACGATTTACTTTATTTTTCCATGTATAAGACTATATATTTTTTTTTAACTAGAAATGTTAGACTAAAATTTAGGGTCATTTTATACACGGATGTTAGCTAATGAGAGAAACACACAATAGAGAAACTTATTTTGGGCTGGAAAATTGGGGGGTTTCTTATACATGGGGGCATCTTATAGACGGAAAGGTATGGTATACAGTGCAGACAATTTGCATTGCCTGGGTGTCAAAGCATTTTGAATACAGAACAGTCACCCACCCACACTTTAAAACTGTTTAGTTTGACTGTCTGGAGGATTTAGTTAGAATAGGTGCAGGAGAACAAGGGGATAAATAGTATTAGGTTCTTCAGCATTAAGCACAGGCATAGCGAAACTGTGAAAGTCAAATGTTTCCCTCAATCCATGGGGTAGGTATACATCTTACAACTACAGTTTTCCCAGATCGGTGCTAGCAGAAATCAGAAGCATGAGCTTTAGAATTAAAAGAGGAAGCCCACAGTTCCTACAGCTAAGTATGTTATAATGCAAGCACTCAGAGGGATGTTCTGTCTCTGCTAACACCCAGGTTGGTGCTTGTGGCAAAAGTCATGCGTAACAAGCATCCTCCTTGGGCAGGCAGATACATTCTGCCATGTCTGTGCCTTTACTGTGATGGAAGAATTCTGAACATTATTGCAATGGTACCCTGACTTACAGCCATCTCGACTTAAGAAAACTTCGACTTAAGAATAGAAATTCATGGGTAAAGGAAAAATTCGAGTTACAAAAAAGCCTTGGTTGTTGTTGTTTTTTAGTTACGAAAGGGAAAAGGAAAGGAAAAATTCCTTTTCAAAATAGTTCCTGCTGGTTTGCAATAACAATACTGCTATCTTGTGTCCACCCGGCTTCAGTGCTGCAATTAGGAAGAAGGAGCCATTTTGAACAGGAAAGCTAAGAACCAGGGCTTCTTTTTTTAAAATAACCTTTTCAAACTGCCAATTTTGGATATATTTGGCACCTAAAATGGAACTTTTGGGTGGATTTCTCAAACAGTTGAGCTTCTGTTTTTTGCATTCCTGTTAATGTGTTTTTTGTTTTCCTTTGGGGGTGGGGTGATTGCCAACTTGGAATGGATTAATTTGTTTCCAGTGGATTTCTATGGGTAACTCTGTTTCGACTTAAGAAAATTTTGACTTAAGAAAATGCATTTGGAACAGATTAATTTCGTAACTAGAGGTACCACTGTATTCAGTTATTTGGTGGGTGGCAAGAACAGTGTAACTAAATCATACAGAGCAGAGGTAGACAGCTGTACCTGCATGTGGCTACTTTGGGCTCATAGGAGGACATTTTAAAAAGTACACTATTAGTTGTGTTGAAGCAAATAGTTAATGCAATGGTTTTGTTATTTACTTCTTTATTGTGCATGGCACTACACAGATTTTTGTGACCTTGGCTGTAATTTCACAGAGAGGAGGGGAGAAATATAGAATTAGTTAAAGTTACCAGAATAATGTTTTTTTTAAAGTAAGGAATGAGTACACTGTGGGAATCCTTATAACATCTGCAGCACCAGAGGACATGTTCCATAATTTCCACCATGGCAGATTGGCAGGGGCAAAAATGTAGGTCATAAAAGACATGTATTTCTCTAAAAAGATGGATGGCAGAACATTGAAATTGCCAGAGTAAAAGATTTGCAATGACTAACAAGTTTTAAATTACAAAGATAATCTGCTGGGGTAGATATCTTGCTGTGATTCCTGGCCACTGAGTAATGCAAGTTGGAGGACTGTATCCCACATCCATTTCCTAATAATCTTTTTGGTTTCCAGTGGTCCCATATGTTGTAGGACTGGAGAAGATAACCTGTAGCACAACCATTTCCCCCCCCCCCACTGCTGCCACCCAGTGTAAGGGGAGGTTGGCTTATAAAATCAGAAGTGCTAATTTAAGAGGGATAAATGTTTTCATATTAGCCAAAGTAATTATTTCAGATTAGCCAAAGTAATTATTACAGTAATACCTTGGATAACGAATGCCCCTGATAACGAATTTTTCGGATATCGAATTGCAATTTCCAGGTATAGGGCTGCCTCGGATAATGAATCGCAATTTCTAGGTATAGGTCTGCCTCGGATAACGAATTTTCTCTATGGGCTGCCTCGGATAATGAATTTTCCTATGGGCTGCCCTGGATAACGATTTTCCAGCATGCACCAGTAAAAAAGAGTTATCCCAGGTGGCATTGCATCTATACCTTTAAAGTGCACTTTATAAAGAGTTTTGAGCAAAAAAACCAGGTGTCTGTCATTTTCCTAGGCTCTGGAACAGATTAATTGGTTTCTCATTCATTCCTATGGGAAACTGTGTTTCAGATAACAATTTTTTTCGGATAACGAATTGCCTCAGAGAACGCATTAAATTTGTTATCTGAAATACCACTGTATTTGAAGCCAAGCACTTTTTTGTACAAGACCATTCCAGCTTCTATTCTGAGTAGTGATTAGGGGGATCCAGATTTCAAGGTCAAAAGCGAACTAATTGCCTGACTCATTCGCATCCTGGCTCCTTTTATCCTTGAAATATTAATTGAAATATCTTTTATATTTATATGTATAGAGCTGAATATAGACACTATGGATATGCACACATACTTCCAGCATGGCAATCCCTGACTAAATATTCTTACTTGCATTGTTGAATCAAGCCCCAGATGGCTGTATTTTCTTACTATAACTTATACTGTACACTAAAAGGTTTTCTCTTTTGTGGCTAATGAGATGCTGACAGTTTCTTACCCTGAAATCATGGACTTTAAGTCCTGTAGAGTCTTTGGCCATCAAAACTTTCAGAACTTGTCAGACATTGGAATGAAGGAATATGATTTGACCTTTGGGGAAGCAAGGCCTAGTAGTGAAGTAGAGGCATGCCCCGTATGGCAGGGAGGTTTGGAAGTCTTTGGATCTGAACCCAACACTTTGGTACCAAGTCCAAAGCCCCAAGTCCATGTCCCTGTTAAAAATAAGCTCCCCCCCCGCCCCAGAAAAATGGGAGAGGGTGGGTGAGTTTCAAGTCATGAGTCTAGTCTGAGTCATTGAAAAAGGGGACCCAGGTTGAGCCACCAGAGCAACTTAAGTCTGACTGGATGGGTGCGTCCTGTGACTCAGGTCCCCATCCCTGGCACATACATTTGTTTCCTTTCTTATTCTCCTGCACAGGTACATCATGACAAGTGGGAGGACAATGGAACTGACTAAGGAATTCTTCCTGAAACACAAATACTTTGGCTTGAAGAAAGAGAATGTGGTCTTTTTTCAACAGGGGATGCTTCCTGCTATGGACTTCAGTGGGAAAATACTCTTGGAAGAAAAGGGCAAAATTTCGATGGCACCAGGTACTGTGTCCACAAAAGCACCTGATACAACATCACACAGCAGATGGTCATTTAAAAGTTTTTATTCTTTGTACAAATTATGAAGGTATAAAAGTAGGAAGCAGATTAAGTTTCTCTAAACATGTTTGGGATTAAAAAGAAAGTATCTTTGTGAATTGGGGTAAGTAAGGATTCTACCTAAGAACACAGGGGAATATGAGAAGGAGAGGGATGTTAGCAAGTTTGACTGCCTTTATTTTGGAAACAGAGTGGCCTGCTGGCCATGAGATATATATGAATGAATAAATATTAAGTTAAGTTATTTTGATCTCTGAGCATGGGATAGGGAACAATTGTTATTTCCAGAGTGAGGTATCTTACCAGTAAAAGTGGAATGTCACTTTAAAAAGTGGAATGGTTCTAAACTCCATACATTCTTTTGTCAATCAGCAACTAATTGTGGATAGTTTCAGTAATTAGAACAAATGAGACCACTGTAATTATGTGTTTTCTAATGTTTATCTTTATGACACAGTATGTTGCTTGTTTCTGTATCTGACTGAACAGCTTCAGTTTCATGCTGATGCCAATTTTCCAAGGTATTTTTTTTGTTCCCCAAACTTTTGTTTTGTTTTATCTGTTTGTTTGGCCATCTTAATTACACTGTTAGTTCAGACGTCCCTCTCAAGAGCACAGCTGACTTTGTCCTGGGCTTGTTTGAGAAGATAAAAACAGTTCAGGTTTCAAAAAATATTTGGAGTGAATTCAATTAAGGTTTTTGCTTTGCTGGTGTTTTGTTGTCTGTCTTGAGGACACCCAATTGTTTTATTAATAATGTCTATGTTAACTCATTTTTGCATTGAGCAATGTCAAGTGGCTGGGGGGAAGAGGACTGAGACACAAGTAATATTAAAAGCTACCTGACACTTGGAAGTCTTTCTTCTTTGCACTCATTCCTTCAGATGGCAATGGTGGGCTATATCGGGCTTTGGGAGCTCATCACATTCTGGAAGACATGGACCGGCGAGGCATCGGCAGCATTCATGTCTATTGTGTAGACAATATTTTGGTGAAAGTCGCTGACCCTCGGTTCATTGGGTTCTGTGTACAGAAGGGAGCAGACTGCGGAGCAAAGGTATCTATATATAGACTGCAGAGAAGGTACCACGGTATATGATTGCCATATAATGGATATGTTAAGTTTTCAAAAAGCTGCATATTTTTGTCACCCTCTTAGGTAGTTGAGAAGACAAACCCTACAGAGCCAGTTGGCGTGGTGTGCCGAGTAGGTGGTGTCTACAAGGTAGTGGAATACAGTGAGATCTCTCTGGCTACAGCACAGAAAAGGAGTCATGATGGCCGTCTGCTTTTTAATGCTGGGAACATTGCCAACCACTACTTCACATTGGAGTTTCTGAAAGATGTGGTCAAGTATGGGCATTCTTTAGTCTTTGGTGTTGTACAAAATAAGCTCTGAGGACATTCTTGATCTTTCTGTAGGATACCATCCCTTTTTTGGATTAGCAGTACCCGTAGGCTCCTCTCTAGGAAAGTTCTCGGGCAGGCACATGTCAAGAACTAAAAGGGCCCAGGGTGAAGGCCGGAGGCTGCGTGTGGGCTCTCCCTATGGGCCAGAGGCTCCTCGTCAGGCCCGGGGTGAGGGATGGAGGCGAGAGTCCATCACTGGGCAGCGCCAGGGTAAAAGAGATTTTAGTCTATACATAGACTGCCTTGGATCCTTTCAAGGAGCAATGCAGGGCAAAATAAAATAAAATATAGAGTTTTCTAGTGGGGTATCAAAAGTCCACTTATGGAAGTACAGTGATAATCCCCTCAGAGCCTAAGAATTGCTCTGATATATAAAATGCCCAGATAGATCATTGTCTATTCCAGCTAGTCAGAGCCTTCACAATCACGGTTTGAAAGACTAAAAGAATTGGGCATGTTTGGCCTGGAGAAAAAAAAGATTGGGAGGTGATATGATAGCTCTTTTCAGTCATCCCAGAGTGCAGGGCATGCACGAAGGGGCTCAAGTTATGATAACCCACCTTTTAAAGGAACATCAGGAAAAACTTCCTGTTAGAACAGTACGGCAGTGGAACCAATGACCTCAAGAGGTGGTGAAGTGCTCCAACACGGGAGGAATTCAAGAGAAATTTGGAGAACATCCTTGCAGATACCCTTTAATTTGTATTCCTGCGTAGAGCAAGGGGTTGGACTTGATGGTCTTGTAGGCCCCTTCCAATGTCAGTATTCTATTATTCTTTGAAAGTGACAGCCTTCTACCGATCCTTTTTTTTTGCCATCCAGTTTGTGGAAGTTTCATTCAGCCAATGATCTTTGATAGACCCCATTGTGCTTCAAAATCAGTTGACTTCTACTTTCATGTTTCAGTGTTTACGAACCTCAGCTGCAATATCACATAGCCCAAAAGAAGATTCCATATATTGATGTGGCCACTGGGAAGTCTGTGAAGCCAGACAAACCAAATGGAATTAAAATAGAGAAGTTTGTATTTGATATCTTCCAATTTGCCAAGTAAGCCCTTTTTGTTCTCTCGGCTGCTTGTTTGCCTTGACTCTGTCCATACTACATTGCTGGATGAACTGTGGTGTAACTTCAGTAGAGGAAAGCATAAATTATCTTATCAGTTAAAGAATAGAAAGAGGCATCTTTCATGAGGTGATGAGAACAGGTTGGGAGGTGATGGATTATATGATTCACATGGTGTATTATAAAGGAGAAAGAGCCTGAAATTGGAGAGGACAGGAAGAAGTGTCTGTTTTTCCCCCTCTGATATGGGGGCTGTGATAAAGAAAAGGGTAAACTCTCTGAAATATTATTTTGGGCAAAACCACTGTCAGCTCCCAACTGCAGGAAGAGATCACCCAGCCCCATCAATAACATAAAATGTTGGTACCTCCCCAAAGACTTTGTAGTCAATTCAAGAAAGGATTTAGATTAGTTGGGGTGAGTTTTCTTTACCACGTATCATTCTCTTTGAGCTTATTTTCAGAGTTTAGGTCCTGAGCTGCAAAGCCAAACGGCTCATTCTTCACTTAGAAAGTTTTGAATCTTCCTGAATATTGGCTGGCTTCCTTGAAATTTAATAGAAATGTTTAGAGAATATAAAGGGCTCTAGGCTTGACCTATCTCTCCTTTGTATACCTCTAGGAACTTTGTGGTTTATGAAGTGGTGCGGGAAGATGAGTTCTCCCCTTTGAAGAATGCAGACAGCCAGAATGGCAAGGACAACCCCACCACTGCGCGGCACTCCCTGATGTCACTACATCACTGCTGGGTCCTCAATGCTGGAGGCCACTTTGTGGATGAGAATGGGACACGCCTTCCTGCCATTCTCCGGTAAGATGACTCCGATCTTCTTGCTTTCATCTCGCATTCCTTGCTTTTAGTCTTTCTCCAAGGCAGGTGGTTGCTATGAGTTTGGGAGAGGTTGTGTAAATTACTATTGCTTGATATTCCAGCTGCAAAGATTTCCCAATCATATCTTGCAAAAAGCCTATTAAACTACTTAATACCTTCCTTTTGGCTTCATTTGTGTAGCTGAGACAGTGATCACAAATCAGGCACACGTATTCGTGCAAGCTCACAGTCCCAACCATGAAGTACTGTGACTAGAGTAAGTAATGTCCTTTAGAAAGACACTTTGGCCCCTGTGCTCTGCATCTGGGGCTCTGAGCTTACTCGTGAGTCCACATCTTGTTAATGGGCAGTGTGGAGGGTTTTTTTGCAGGGGGGGGATGGAGACACAGCAAGCATGTATGTTGATTTGAGTGGGCAGATGAATAGGTTCAGGCTTTGCCGGGGAACTGAAACAGTCTTGGTCGCACTGCAAGATGACCTCCTCCGGGGGACCGATAGGGGTAGCTCTACCTTGTTGGTCCTTTTGGATTTGTCAGCGGACTTTGATACCGTCGACCACGGTATCCTGCTGGATCGGCTCTCCGAGATTGGTATTGGAGGCACTGTGTTCAGTTGGCTCCGATCCTTCTTGGAGGACCGCCCCCAGCGCATGCAGCTTCGGGGGGGGAGTTGTCCGCCCCGTGGATACTCCCTTTTGGGGTTCCGCAGGAGTTAGCTCTCTCTCCCATGGTGTTTAATATCTATATGAGGCCATTGGCTGAGGTCATTAGGATATTTGGAGTCTGCTGCCATCAGTATGCTGATGACACACAGCTCTATCCTTTTCCATCTCTTCAGTTGAGGCTGTTCAATCCCTCGACCGGTGCCTGGATGCAGTCATGGAATGGACCAGGACCAACAGACTCAAACTCAAACCCGAGAAGACTGAGGTCATGTTCTTCGGGACCTCCCCCTCTGGATATGGAAGCCCCCTCCCTAGTCTGGGTGTGGTCCTGGACCCGGCTCTTTCCATGGAGGCCCAGGTGGCCGCCGTATCCAGGGCTGCCTTGCAAGCACTGGTGATCTCACGAATAGATTACTGCAACGCGCTCTACATGGGGTTGCCCTTGACTCTTGTTCAGCAATTGCAGCGGGTGCAAAATGCAGCAGACAGATTGGTGGTGGGTGTGCGTCGACGCGACCACATCACCCCAATTCTCACTTGCCTGCATTGGCTACCCGTTGCATCCCGAATAAGATTCAAGGTCCTGGTTTTAATTTATAAAATGATGGTCGTGACGGAGAAAGCACTCTCTGGATGCTGATAAAAATAACTGACTGAGAAGCAAGCCATCAAGCTGCCCCCAGAGTTTTCTTGAGCATATGTTAAGTGTGTAAACTCCCTGAAGAAGGCCACTTTTGGCCGAAACGCGTTGGGCTCTTTTAATAAATTATTTTTATCAGCATCCTGAGAGTGATTTCTCCCTCACTACCATTGTTTGTGGATGCTCCAGTTTTTTTTCTCACCTTGGTTTAATTTATAAAACCCTCCATGGCCTGGGACCTGAATACCTGGCAGAGCGAATCCCCCAGCGGTCAACTTCGGCTCGACCAACTCGGGTGGCCACGCCCAGGGAGGCTCGGAAAACGGTCACCCATAACCGAGCCTTCTCTGTGGCTGGTCCTATGTTATGGAATCATCTCCCGAGTGAGTTGTGCCTTGCACAGTCCCTGCCAGCCTTCAAAAAAGCTTTGAAGACCCAGCTGTTTTGGGAGGCGTTTGGTGACATTTAATTTAATTTAATTTAATTTATCCTTTTTTTCCTGTCCATCTGCCATCTACTTTTTATTACTGATTTTCTTGTGTGCTGTTCATTAATTATGATAACTTGTTTTAGCCTTCGGTTATTGTTTGTTTTATTGTTGTGTACCGCCCGGAGTTCCGTCTGGAAGATGGGCAGTATATAAGCTTAAATAATAAATAAATAATAAATAAATATGGGGAAGCAGGAGATGGATGAGCAGAAGGCTCTACCTGTATTTGGATTTGGCCCTTCTTACCATTGGTATGCAGCAGCAGCAGCCTTCCTGACCACTGCCTGTAAATGTTACCATGCGTGGGTTAAATTATGGGCTGGGAATAAGTAAGATAACTGCCTTGTAGGAGAGAAATTGAGAAAGTTGTTGGGTTATACGGGCTGTTGGTTTGCTATAAAAGCCGCCTAAGTACTTGATGATGGAACGAACATCTTCTCTACTCTCTCCTTATTTGGATATGAGGGGAAATAGATCAGTTCAGATTACCGGTAGATTAGTTGTATGAAATATGGGAACAAGTTTTGTTGTTCAAAAAGTTGTTCACATTTCAGCATTGTGTTCACATGATGAAAAAACTGAGTGCTTCTTTTCTATAGGGATTGGTTGCTCTGAAAAATGGCAAGTCTTGCATGGGAACTGAATATAAGAGTTAAGCAAGTTTATTACAGGTGTATTCTGTAATTTAATTTCCTTTCTCATAAACCTTTTTATTCTCATGTGACAGCTGCACTGACGGAAGGTCAGATGGAATCCAAGCTGATGTCAATCACAAGTAAATATATTTGGGGGGTGAGAGGTGGGTGCACGGGGATGGGTCTGTGCTTGGCTACTGGCTGGCTGGGCTTTCTGTCACATGCAGTTTCTCGGGGCTCAGCCTGCTTTTGGGTGTGTGGATGTGCTGCAATATATCACCCTAGTGGGAACTGCCAGGCTCACCAAAGTGCATGCTGGGGAAGGGTTGCATGTCTGGCTATCGATTCTCATATCTTCAGGGCCTACTGAGAGCTGCCCTGTGCACCTATTTGTGCTGCTCTACACTTTTTGCCAAGTTTAGAATCTGTATTTCACTTGGCCAGAAAGCATGCCTAATTTCTGGAAGTTTGGAAGGTACAGCAACACAGTTTAGTTACTGCTTTTGCTCTTTTACAGTTCAGCATTCCCTCGGATAAAATAAGCATTTGAAGACTAGGCTTGGAAAAATAGCAGGTACAATAAATTAAGAGGTCTGTAGAAAGTGCAATAAATGGAGGAGATGAATGGTGTGCAAAATCTTGTAGCCATAGTCAGAATAGCAGAAGGATTTGGGTCCTCAGAAGCCCTATAAGAGAGAATTCTGGAGTTATTTGTCTTGGACTGATTTTATTGATAGCCCCAAAGAACACTGCATTGCCACACATGACAGTCAGGTGTTCATGGAAGTGCAGTACACAATTATTTCATGGACAAATGTATAAATTGTGCACATGTCAAAGGGGGGCTGCCTTTAAATTTTCTCAATTTGAGATTTATCAGTTATTTTCCATACAAGAGTGCACAGATAATGCCTTTTGGGGGACTGCTGGTGATACACCAGGTTTCCTGACAGAATTCTGCCTCTTTAGAAGTGACCTTTTAAGTTTGTGGATCTGTCAGAAGCATAATTAAGCACATTGCTTATTCCATTAAGGTTTCTATGGGTAAGCAAGCATCTGTGGTATCTACCAGTGTAGCTGAGGCTTAAAAGCTATCCTTAAGGAGGGAGGAAGCAGTCAGGAATGTCTTTATTGTTTTGCATCTGCTTCACAATAGGGGGATTTTCCTATTTCCCACACCTCTACAAAAACTCTGCAGCCAACTGCAGAGTACAGAGTATATGGGAATAGTTTTATTGCTAGAGAAGGCAAATCAAAGCTGGCTGTTAGCCCAGGCAATATAGTTACACACTCTTGTTTGCCCTATATTGGACTAGATAAACCAATTTATTCTTAGTGAAAGTGACTTCATTAGTTCTACTTTTTTCTCTTTTACTGCAGATATCAGCAAACCTGGCTAGACTAATCACAATAATTTCTTGGGGAGTTATCATGAATACAATAGCTATTAATTTCTCTGCTGTGACAAAAGTTTGGTTACACAGATCTATTCAAATTATTGTTTTTTAAGTGAAAACAAACAGTTCAGGGTAGCCGGAGCCTCACACACAATCATAGGTGATCATGCCAACTGTTTCGTGCTTAGTAGTGACTCAAGTTACTATGTTAATCTGTTCCTCGTGTCAGTTCGTATCTTGACATTTTCGTAACTCAAAATTGAATGGGTTGCAAGGCATCTTGGGAATTGAAGTCTTCTGCAAAAAAAATGTATCTCAAGGCATTCCATAGGAAATTTTTGTATCTTGAGGTTTTTGCGGAAGACTTCCATTCCCAGGGTGCATTGAGTCCCAGACAGATTTCCCTACATATCTCAACTAGGGGCATTCGTAACTTGAGCACCATTGTACTTTCAATTTGAAATGGATATTGAATAGTAAATTGAAATAAATATGCACAATATCAGTCATGATAGAAATATCAGTGAGGAAACAGAAGCAGGAAGAAAAAGAAACAGTTTTTAGTAATGGCAAGATGACAGTTTTTAATTTTTTCCCTTTTTTGTTATAGTAATTTTATGAGAACTAACATAGCACTCTAAAATACAGTTGTGTACCCCTCAGTCTTTATTAGCTAAAGCTTTTTGTGGCCAACCTATATATGTAAAACCTTGGAGACCTGAAAATTCATTATGGTGGAAAGCAATGAGTCTGAAATTGTGTATTGAGATGCAAATTAGCTTGTTGTGTGCTTAGTTTAACCTTGCTTATAGGTACAAGACTATTTGCACTGACGGCTTGGTCTTGTACTTTCTCTTCTGAGATATTGTGTCTCTCTTGGTGTTTGTGTGTGTGTGTTTATAAGCCCATCTGGCATGCTTAACTAATTTCTGTGGATCCAAGTGATGGACTTGCTGCATGGGCACCACTTGTTTTCTGCATTGCTGCTGAACTATTTTCTTCTCTGGAGCTGACAAAGGGTCTTCGAGTGCAAAAAAAATGACCATCCAAATACAGATGCATCTCCCTCTTGCCTAAGTTTGTTCTATTTTTGTTGTTCTTTTCTCCCTTAGCCTGAAGGATGCTAATGACTTGCCAATTCAATGTGAGATTTCTCCTCTTGTCTCCTATGGGGGTGAAGTAAGTTATTTTCTGTTTGCTCCCTACTATTAAAATATTAAGTTATCCTGGCCTGTTAGGGTAGTTTTCAGAGCTTACAATTAACAGTGGATGCAATCAACTGGAAAAATCAGAAATGGAATAATGCAGGTAGAAATGAGTGTTGAGTGTCTGTTTATTTATTTATTTATTTATTTATTTATTGCATTTATACCCCGCTTATCTACAATGTGTACTCTAAGCGGCTTACAAGGCTGCAATAGCCACACAAATTACAATAGTGCACAGACAGGACGGGTGATAGTAACACTAAACAAAAGTTAAAACCTTATGGCACCTCAATAACTAAACAGTGGTAAATAAAAACAGGTAGTGATGGCGGGGAAAGAAAAAAAAAACTCAGTTAAGGATCGCCGAAGGCCTCCCGGAAAAGATAGGTCTTTAACGCCTTCCGGAAGGCCAGCAGGGACTCTGCAGAGCGCACTTCACTGGGGATGGAATTCCAGAGGCTGGGGGCCGCCACTGAGAAAGCCCGGGTCTGAGTACTCGTCCTCCGGGCTTCGCGAGGAGTGGCGACCCGAAGCAAGTGCACTCGCGCCTGCCAAACGGGACGGGCCAAGGTTGATCGCTGAGCGATACGCTCTGCCAGGTAGTCCGGTCCCAAGCCATGGAGGGTTTTATAAACTAAAACCAAGACCTTGAATCTAATCCAGGCTGCAACGGGCAACCAGTGCAGACGGGCCAGGACTGGGGTAATGTGGTCATAGCGACGCACACCGGCCACCAGCCTGGCCGCTGCATTCTGTACCCGCTGCAGGCGCCGGAGAAGAGTCAAGGGCAACCCCATGTAGAGGGCGTTACAGTAGTCCAGCCTCGAGATCACCAGAGCTTGGACCACTGTTCTCAGAGAGTTCGCGTCGAGGTACGGGCGGATCTGGGCGATCCGACGGAGATGGTAATAGGCGGACCTGGTCACCGACGTCACGTGGGACTCCATGGTGAGCGCCGGGTCCAGGAACACACCCAGATTCCACGCCCTCTCCGCGAGCTGCAGGAAAACTCCCCCCAGACAGGGGAGAGGGCCACCATACCCCGACGGCGAGCTCCCAAAGAACATAACCTCCGTCTTCTCGGGGTTGAGCTTAAGCCTGTTCGCCCCGGTCCAAGCCAGTACGGCCTCCAGGCACCCGTCGAGGATCCTCACAGCTTCCACAGCAGAGGTGGTGAAGGAGAGATAGAGCTGCGTGTCATCAGCGTACTGATGACAGCAGACTCCAAAACTCCTGATGACCCCCGCCAACGGCCTTACGTAGATGTTAAACAGCATGGGGGACAGAGACGACCCCTATGGAACCCCACAAGGGAGAATCCAAGGGGCTGATAACTCCCCCCCATGCAGAACGTACTGTGGGCGGCCCTCCAGGAAGGAACGGAGCCAACTGCAAGCAGTGCCTCTGATTCCGACCTCAGAGAGCCGGTCCAACAGGATACCGTGGTCGACGGTATCAAAGGCCGCTGACAGATCCAGGAGGACCAACAGGGTAGAGCAACCCCTGTCGGCCGCCCGGAGAAGGTTATCTTGCAGGGCGACCAAAGCTGTTTCGGTACCCCGGCGGGGCCTGAACCCGGACTGGCATGGATTGAGGCACTGCCGATCCTCCAGGTATGACTGCAGCCGGACCGCCGCCACCCTCTCGATCACCTTGCCCATAAATGGGACGTTGGCGATTGGGCGATAATTTGTTAAATCGTCCACCGCCAGGCCAGTTTTTTTCAGAATGGGCTTTACCACCGTCTCCTTCAGACGAGAGGGAAAAACCCCCTCTCCGAAGGAGGCGGTGGCGATGACAGAAGCCCATTCGGCCATAGCCCCTCTGGCAGCTCTAATTAGCCAGGCAGGGCAAGGGTCGAAAGGAGTGGAGGCAGGCCGGCAATGCGCCATAGCTCTGGAGATCTCGACAGCAGAAACAGGCCCAAGCGCATCCAACCGAGGCGACGAAGGCGGACCAGCAACTGGGGATGGCGGGGGAGGACCACTGCAACCGGAGTCAAAGCCGGCATGGATGGCCTCTATTTTAGTTCGAAAGAAGGCTGCAAATTGCTCACTACTGAACTCAGTAGGAGGAGGCCTGGCCAGACTAGGATTGCTGAGGTCCCGAACGATCCGGAAAAGCTCCGCCTGGCGGTTCGAGGCCTCAGCAATTCTCAGGGAGGTGAAAGATGTTCTGGCCTCCCTGATCGCGTTGGTATAGCGACTAGACTGGGCATCAACGGCAGCCTTACTCAACGCCGTCCGGGTTTTCCTCCAGCTGCGCTCTAACCTCCTCCTCTCCTGCTTCATTGCCCTAAGTTCCCCTGTGAACCATGGGGAGGGCCGGGCTCGGCAACGGAGGAGGCACTTGGGGGCGATCCGGTCTATGGTGTGGACAGCTTTTTCATGCCAAAGATTAGCCACATCCTCGGCCGGAACGCCAGTCATACCACCAGGTAATCCCCCGAAGAGCTCACCGAACCGCTGGGGGTCCATGAGCCTCCGGGGGCGGGCCAAAACAGCGGGCCAATGGTCCCCGCAGGGAGGGGCCAGAATCGCCAGGGAGAAGGAGAGCAGGTGATGGTCTGTCCATGACACAGGAAGGGAGACAAAGTCCCCCACCTCCAGACACGAATCCCCCGACATGGAGGTAAACACCAGATCCAGGGTGTGACCGGATCTGTGGGTGGGGCATAAAACATGCTGGGACAGACCCATGGAAGCCATGGATTCCATGAACTCCAGAGCTGCACCAGAAAGTTCACCATCCGCATGCACGTTGAGATCTCCCGCAACCAATAGGCGCGGGGATCTCAACAGGGCAGCGGCGATGAACTCTGTGAGCTCCGGAAGGGATTGTGCAGGGTTGCGGGGAGCTCGGTAGCCCAGCACAATGCCAAATCTGTCCCGCTGTCCCACCAACAGATGAAGGACTTCTAACCCCTGGCTAACCAATGCCGAGGCCCTGCTAACACGTAAAGAGTCCCTGTAAACGATTGCGGCTCCCCCCCTTTTGACCTCCCAACCTTCCCACTCCCTCTACCAAGTACCCGGGCGGACACAGGAGAGAGAGGGAAGCCCCCTCCATGCCCACCCAGGTCTCGGTGATGAATGCCAGGTCGGGCTTCTCATCCGCGATGGTATCATAGATGATAGGAATCTTGTTGTGAACCGACCTGGCGTTCATCAGGATACAGGCAAGGTTGGGGGCGCTGGTGGAATGACTCCCGGGCACGTGGCAGAGAGCCAAGGGGTCAGAACGAGGGACAGACACGAGTTGTCTGACCCGAGTTCTTCTAGTCTGACAAACCCAGCGGCTACCAGCGTACCGCCCACGGCCCATCACCGTCGGTATATGAGCCCCTGCGTTCATGGCGGAAGAAAAAAGAGGGAGAAAGGAGGAAGAAGAAGAAGAAGAAGAGAAAAAAAATGCTACAATAAATAACAACAGCAACAGTATAAAAATAACTAACAGTTATGCACTTAAAAAAGGGAAAATAAATAAGTAAATAAAACAGGATAAAATAAAGTAAAAATGACTGCTATACAATAAAAGACATATGGGGCCGGCATGGAGCAGGTGGGAGAAAGGAGAGGAGGCTGGTCTCGTCAGCAGAAAGGTGAATGGTAACAGCTGGTGGCAATTAGCAGCTGTCCAACAGACTAATCCTCAAGGACATCCAGCTCAGAGCCTTACAAAGCCTTGAGAGGTAATTATTGAGCTGGCCAGTCAGATAAGTCTTCAAGGACAAACCAGTCTTGTGGCGCTGCAAAACCCGTCGATAGAGCAACTCAAAGAGATCAGCAGAATAGTAAAAGTCCTCACGTCCCAAGAAAAGAGAACCCCAAAACCTCATCCAATACCAAATCGACGGGCCAGCGGAAGATATATCAGGAGCACGGAGGGCATCGTTATGAGCAGCGGTAGATACTAATCCAAGTCTGGTGCACATCAGCGATAGGCTCGGAAACCCCATAGTCCACACAGACACCGTCATGCCAAATAGATGGTTAAAGTCAGTGAGCCGCCAGCTCCTAGACGACAAACCAGGCACAGCTCCGCAGATCATAAGCGGGCAAGGGTCCGGAAACAGCCTCTGAGTAACCCAAGGCTGTGGAGGGTGATGATGTTGGGGTGGGGAACAGCCCTGATTCCATCACAACAGCTGTAGAACCAGGCGGCAGTCAGGTGGAAGAAAGAGGGAAGCCGCATAGCCATCCCATCTGGCCAAAAATGTCACCGCCCCACCGGACCCATACGCCGGCTCACCGCTTTTTACTCCACGCAGATGGCGGGGGAAAGGACCCCAGGTCACCCCAGCCCTCCACCTGCCCGAATCCGCCGCAATCCATCCGTTCAGGTTCAGGTTCGGCATGGCCGCCGGGAAGGGCGCCAGCCGAGGCTCGTCCGCAAACGCGAGCAGAGTTGGACCGGGAACAAGCGCCAGTTGAAACTCATCGGCGGATTCAAATGGAGCCGGGGAGAAGCCAGAAGACAGCCGCGCACGCCGGCAGATCACCAGTCAGGCTTGTCCGCAGACTCGGGCAGGGTCGGACCGGGAACAGGTGTCAGTTGAGGCTCGACAGCAATCCCAGATAGAGCCAGGGAAAAGCCAGCTCACAAGCCTCGGGAGCCCGGCAGATCACAAGCCGGCAGAACGCTCAGCCGCGGTGGCACAGTATAGAAGAGAGGTGGGGGGGAACGCTCAAGCCGACCTGAGAATCGGATGGTGGGGCGTCTTTCGTCCGTAGTCTTTCATCCGCAATCTCGGCGAGCTCCCCTTAGAACTCCCCCAAAGCCCCGACAGCCCATAGCAAGTCAGGGAAGAAAAACAAGGCAGCGCAGCAACGGAAAGAGATCAAAAGTGACGAGGTGCCAGAGCCGCTTTGAAGTGCTGCTGCTGCCGCCCGCCATCTTGAAAAGCCCCAACCAAACCTGTTCTGGTCATTGTAACCAAAGGGTACATAGACCCTAAGAGTTGATATGCACTATTCTACTAGAGAGTACGCTAATTAAATTTGCAGATGATACCAAATTGGGAGGGGTTGCTAATTCCCTAGAGGATAGGATGAAAATCCAAAAAGACCTTGACAGATTAGAGTGCTGGGCCAAAGCTAACGAAATGGATTTCAACAGAGGGAAGTGTAGGGTACTACATTTAGGTAAAAAAAAATGAATTGCACAAATATAGGATGGGGGATACTTGGCTGGAGGATAGTACCTGTGAAAGGGATCTGGGAGTCTTGGTGGACCACAAATTGAACATGAGTCAGCAGTGTGATGCGGCGGCCAGGAAAGCCAATGCGATTCTTGGTTGCATCAACAGAACCATTGTGTCTAGATCAAGGGAGGTGATAGTACCACTCTATTCTGCTCTTGTCAGACCCCACCTGGAGTACTGTGTCCAGTTCTGTGCACCTCAATTTAAAAAGGATGTTGACAACCTCGAGTGGGTGCAGAGGAGGGCTACCAGGATGGTTGAGGGTCTGGAGGAAATGTCTTATGAGGAACGGCTTAGGGAACTGGGAATGTTTAGCCTTTCAAAAAGAAGACTGAGAGGGGATATGATAGCTATGTTTAAATATTTGAAAGGATGTCATATTGAAGAGGGAACAGGTTTCCATGGCTTCAGAGACTAGGACTCGGGGCAATGGTTTCAAACTACAAGAAAAGAGATTCCATTTGAACATTAGGAAGAACTTCATGACAGTCAGAGCTGTTCGGCAGTGGAATATGCTGCCGCAGAGGGTGGTTGAGTCTCCTTCTTTGGAGGTTTTTAAGCAGAGGCTGGATGGCCATCTGTCGGAAATATTGTGATGGGGGTTCCTGCATGGCAGGGGGTTGGACCAGATGGCCCTTGAGGTCTCTTCCAACTCTATGATTCTATGATTCTATGGTACAGACTGCTTTAAAGAAAGCACCATCTATTTATGTGACCCTGCCAAACAATGGTATAACTGGTTGGCCTGGTAAAGCCCTTTACAATTCCATCTATGTTTTAGATACTAAAGAAGGTTGAGGAGAAGGACCGTTTATTTGACAGTACTGAGATATGCTTAATAAGCCTGTTAAGGCTTAATAAGCCTGCAAAATCGTTCTTGTGTCAGATTGCCCTAGTCTTGTAGCCTGCCAATTTATGCAAACTTGTATGCAAACTTGTTTCATTATTTTCTGATGAAGGGGTCTTCTACTTTGCCAGGATGCATAAACATTCATTTTAAGCTGATATCAGAATGTTTTAACTGTAGAGCACTTCAGAATTTGAAAAATGAAGTGTGGTATTAAATGGTTCTTAAACAATCTAGGGGTGGTATCTTGGTGCTCATGTGGCATTGCTGCTGGGCATCAAGTTCTTGGATGATAGTTTCAGTCTTTGTGATACCACAGCTTACAGAATTGAACAGGGCCCTTGTTGGAGTCCCCTCAGCTCATCGTTCTGGGGGACATTGACATCCATGCTGAGGCAGCTCTGCCAGGGTTGTTGGAAGACTTCATGGCCTCCATGTCAACAATGGGTCTGGCCCAAATGGTGTCTGCCCCATCCCATCCTGCAGGCCACACCTTAGAATTGGTTTTCTGTCCTGCAATGGACAGTGGAGACATTGTCTAGGACAATGGGACTACAGAAAGTTCCTTTACCCCGATGCACCAAACAAATATCCCATTCTTATCGACCGGTGTAAAATATCCCATGTCCTAGAATGGGTTGTGGCTTCATAGCTCCAGAGGTTTCTGGGTGACATAAACTACCTGGATCCATTTCATTTTGGCTTCAGGCATGGCTACGGGATGGAGATGGCACTGGTTGCATTGGTAGATGACCTACACAGGGAAATGGATAGGGGATCTGTGTCCCTTTTGGTTTTACTAGACCTCTCAGCTGCTTTTGACACTATAGACCAGTGGTGGCGAACCTTCGGCACTGTAGATGTTTTGGACCACAACTCCCACAGTCCTTTGTCATTGGCAATCTAGGCTCGGAATTCTGGGAGTTGTGGTCCAAAACATCTGGAGTGCTGAAGGTTCGCCACCACTGCTATAGGCCATGGTATCCTCCTGACTTGCCTCTCAGAAATGGGAATTGGGGGCACTGCATTAAAGTGCCTCCAATCATTCATGCAGGAAAGAGCGCAGAAAGTGGTGTTAGGTGATTCATGTTTGACACCACGGCCGCTGAGCTGTGGAGTGTCCCAGGGCTCTGTTATGTCTCCTATGTTATATAACATCTATATAATACCTCTGGGGGAGATGATCAGCACTTTTGGGGTTAAGTGCCACTAGTATGCTGAATACTTTCAAAAGAAATTTTTTTTTTTACCCAGCGTGTTGTTAGTCTGTGGAACTCCCTGGTACAGGATGTGGTGATGGCATCTGGCCTGGATGCCTTCAAAAGGGGATTGGATAGATTCCTGGAGGAAACGTTCATCACAGCTTACAAACCATGATGGAGATGTGTAATCTCCAGGCTTAAAACCAGGGTACTTCAAGGGCCAGGTGCAGGGGAGTGGTATCAGGAGACAGATATCTAGTCTCATATGCTCCCAGATGCATCTGGTGGGGCCACTCTGAGATACAGGAAGCTGGACTAGACAGGCCTTTGGCCTGATCCAGCATGGCTCTTCTTATGTTCTTATGACACCCCGCTCTACCTCTCACCACCTCCAGATTCTGAGGGTGCTATTACCTCAACTTTACATGAGTGTTTAGCTGCAGTAATGAACTGGATGAGGATGAACAAAATGAAACTAAACCCAGACAAGACAGAGGTGTTTCTGGTCAATCGAAAAGGAGAGCAAGGGATAGATAGGGATGCAACCTGTTCAGGATGGTGTCACCCTCCAGTTAAAAAAAGAGGTGCGCAGCTTGGGAGTGCTCTTGGACTCATTATTGAGCCTAGATGCCCAGGTCACAGCTGTGGCCAGGAGTGCATTTGCAGAATTAAAACTAGTACGCCAGTTACACCTGTTTCTTGAGAAACTTGCTCTGACCACTGTAACACATGTCCTATTGATGTCCCAGCTAGACTACTGTAACACACTCTATCTGGGGCTACTGATGAAAAGTGTCAGGAAACTTCAACAGGTCCAAAATACAGCAGCCAGATTGCTGACTGGAGCACGGTGCAAAAGTCACATTACACCCCTGTAAAAGCAACTGCACTGGCTACCAATCAGCTATCAAACACAATTCAAAGTTCTGACCTTAACCTGAAAAACACTGTATGATCTGGGTCCTAGCTACCTCAAATATCGAATCCCACAGTATGAACCAGCTCAGGTGTTGAGGTCATCAGGAGAGGCCTTCCTCTTCATCCCACCACCCTCACAGGTACACCTTGTGGGAACACATGAAGGGGCCTTCTCAGCTGCTGTACCCAGACTCTGGAACTCCCTCCCACTAGAGGCAAGAACTGCCTCATCTCGGCTGTCTTTTCTGGAAACAGGTAAAGACCTTTCTCTTCAGGCAAGCTTTCCCTGAATGATGGACTACCAATTATGTGAATGTACCATAAGCCCTAAGCACATCCGATCTCACCTGATTTCGGAAGCTAAGCAGGGTCAGCCCTGGTTAGTACTTGGATGGGAGACCACCAGGAAATATCAGGCACTGTAGGCTCCTGGAGTAGGAACTGGCAAACCACTCCAGTATTCCTGCCAAGAAAACTCCATGGACATGGGGTCACAAAGAGTCGGTCATGACTGTAGTGACACAACACACAAACACCATACACGACCACATAGACTTTGTGTTTATAGACATTGTGATTGAATTAATGTAATGTTGTCTGTTAATGATGTAAGATGTCCCTCAATACCCTGCTCTCAATAGTTGAATATTTCTTAATTGTATTGGACTGCATATTGTCCCTCATTACTGTAAGTCCCCCTTGAGTCCTTTTTCGAGGAGAAAGGCAGGGTAAAAATACTCTAAAATAATGAAATAATAAATAATAGAACTGTTGGGGAAGGGCAATCTTGAGTTGGTCCTTGTTTCTGACCTTAACCAGTCTTGCTAGGGAGCTAAAGAGGGAGACTGTATGTGTCACAGTTTGGAAAGAATGGTGGGATATAATTTTTTTAAAAAACTCTGCACAGTAGGTTGCACTTGGCACCAACTCTATTGTGAACCATTTCTGAATGTGTTTCTTTTTTGTTAGGGCCTGGAGGAGTTCGTGAAAGACAAAGAATTCCATGCCCCTTTGATTATTGACACAACTGGGATCCATGAAATGGTGAAGAATGGAGTGTGAAGTTGCTATGAAGAATCACCTG
Organism: Phrynocephalus forsythii; assembly: GCA_029282475.1. Lineage (NCBI taxonomy): Eukaryota > Metazoa > Chordata > Lepidosauria > Squamata > Agamidae > Phrynocephalus > Phrynocephalus forsythii. The sequence continues at coordinate 2,714,112 of JAPFRF010000005.1, read as the reverse complement.
CCCTGTCTGGAATTTGTAATGGCTCTTTTTTGTCAGACTAGAAATAATCACTCAAGTGGGTTTTCACTCAAATTGAGTTCGCTCAATATCCAAGACTTGGCTGCAAAGAGAAGGGATGCAGTACTTCTCAGCATCTTGGGGCTATCTATTTATATACATTTTAATGTAAAAAAGTAACGACTTAGAAATAGTAGAAGCATTGCCTTTCATGCTGCAGTACTTCAGAACACCAGAATTTTGTATCAAAATAATCTATGTTATACCTGCAAAAGGTCATAATGGTACAGAGATTGGAAGTCAATCTAAAATGTTGTTTTAAAATTTTATTTTATGTTTATCTAATGTTTGTTACTCAGTTTTTAAGAAGCAAAGTGCTTGCTTTGCCACCTGATAAAATTTTATGAACAGTTGTATCTTGCAGAGGTTGCACAGTTGAAATAATAGGGGGAAATGAAATTGGATTAAAAAAGAGAAAATGTTTTTGAACACAGTATTTCCTCAGAGTTCTTGGACACTGGTACTCTTGTCCAAATTCACTTTCTTCTGTGGTAGTCTTACTCACTACATCTATGATCCTGTCACCATCGCTTAGAAACAGGGCCTCAAATTCCCCTCTTTAAATCATGTACAAGAGCATGCCACTCTATCTGAACTCAATTCCTGCACGTTTATCAATGATGTTGATGTGGTGATGGTGTTAAGAATCTCCTGGACAGAACCATTACCCGTGTAATGACTATGAGTCAAAGCAACTGAACTTGAAGCTGTGTCCATGAACCTTTAAATCTAGAAGTTTTGGAGATGGTTGCCATATTAATATGTGCAAGAATTCCAGGCAAAAATCAAAGAAAAAAAAAAGACACACAGAACATGTGGCACCTTAAAGACTAACTTTCATAATTTAATGTAACGTTTCGTGAACACATCCATCTCTTCAGACATATAGCAGCGGAATGAGGTGTGCAATATAATATGTAATGGAATATACATTTTATACCAAATACTTATTGGCTGCTGTATGCAGGTGTATTTCATAGAATCATAGAATTGAAAAAGACCTCAAGGGCCCTCCAGTCCAACCCCCTGCCATGCAGGAATACCCATCAAGGTACCCTGACAGATGGCCACCCAGCCTCTGCTTAAAAACCTCCAAGGAAGGAGACTCCACCACCCTCCGTGGCAGCATATTCCACTGCTGCGCAGTTCTAACCTTCATGAAGTTCTTCCTAATGTTCAAATGCGGTCTCTTTTCCTGTAATTTGAAACCATTGCCCCGAGTCCTAGTCCCTGAAGCCATGGAAAACAAGACAGCCCCCTCTTCGATATGACATCACATATTTAAACATTATTATTATATCCCCTCTCAACCTTCTTTTTGCAAGAATAAACATTCCCAGATCCCTAAGCCGTTCCTCATAAGACATATGTTCCAGGCCTTTAACCATTCTGGTCATCCTCTGGACCTGCTCAAGGTTGTCAGCGTCCTTTTTAAATTGAGGAGTACAGAACAGGACACAGTACTCCAGGTGGGGTCTGACCAGAGCAGAATAGAGTGGTAGTATCACCTCCCTTGTTCCAGAAACGATGCTTCGGTTGATGCAACCAAGAGTGGCATTGGCTTTCTTGGCCGCTGCATCACACTGTCTGCTTGATAATCTGCTCTAGAATCTTTCCAGGAATAGATGTCAAGCTGACTGGGTGGTAATTATTTGGGTCCTCTTTTCTCCCCTTCTAGAGGATAGGGACAACATTCGTCCTTCACTAATCTATGGGGACTTCTCCTGTTCTCCAGGACTTCTTAAAGATTATTGCCAATGGTTCTGAAATTACTTCTGCCAGTTCTTTTAATATCCTTGGATGTAATTCATAGGGCCCTGAATACTTAAATTCATTTAGTGTTTCCAGATGTTCCTGTACTACCTTCCTACCTATTCTATACTGGAATTTCCAGCCTACCTCCTTTACTTGCTTTTAAGGAATTCCCATCCATCTCTTTCAGTGCCTTGGTCCATGGAATTACAGCCAATAAGTCCCTAAGATTACAAAAATGGACTTTCTTCACGTCCAGGATGCTTGTCTCGCTATGCTTAGCTTCCCCTTCCCACTGGATGGCAAATTGCAAAAGAGCATGGAATGCTCATCTCCAAAGCCAGTTGTTTACCTCCACGATTGTTCTTTGCCTTCGTGAAATTACCACCTGCCCACCCAGGTCCTTCATATGCCTTTGTGATATCCCGAAAGCTGCATTTTGAAGTATCATTAGTTCCTACATGGACCAAAAGAAAGAGGTTAGAATCAGTGGGCTTGATGAGTCTTGTCAGTCTCTCTGTTACATCCCAAACTTTGGGTCCAGGGAGATTTACATGCAGCCTGGTTGTAAATTCCTATAGAGTATGGTTAAATCTAGGTAACCAGTTTCTTCCATTAGAAATCTGTTCACATACGGAAAGAAATGACAAAGTTGTTTTCTCAACCTTCATAAGACATGATTTTCAAAATTCTGATATTTACATAAATAAAATCTTTTTTAGTATAATTTTTATTTATTTTCTGCAAACAACAAAACAAATACATACAATGCTTATCAGACATCATGTATGGGTTTTCATTATGTTAACAAAGTCAACCCTTTACTTTTGTATTTCCTTTTTAACCTTTAAGTATACAAATTATGTTTGAGTTTCATTTTTGTTCATTTTATTTTGAATATTAAAATATTTTGGTTTCATTTTGAGATCAACTTTCTAATGTTGTAAATACCAGATTTTTTTCAATTTTAAAGTCTTGTTTCATCTATTAACATCTCCTTATTTTAAGTTAATTCTAGCATAACACCATGTCTACTTTCAATATGTAACAAAGCAACTATCTACCTTAATCAGTACTGAAAAACAAAAAAGGGAACTTTCTATCATATATCTATCTTAATTAATAATAAGTCTCTATTCTTAGAGCCCACTAAGTATATTTAAACATCTTAAAGCTAATGCTTTATAGCTTCTTATCAAATATCTTCTATCTTTTGTATAAATCATCCAATTTCAAATCTCTTCTATCTCTAAGTTACTTTTAATGACTTACCCTAAAAAGACCATGTCCTAGCTCAGTGGTAGCAAACCTTCGGCACTCCGTGTTTTGAACCACAATTCTGGGAGTTGTGGTCTGAAACATCTGAAGTGCCAAAGGTCCAACACCATTGTCCCAGCCTATAAGATATATTTTCCTTTTTATTCTCTTTTAGTTTCAGATCCATAAACTAACATATCCCTATTCCCACAAATAGGCAAAACTCTCATTTGGGAAAAATATACTTCCTCATCATTGATCTTTAAGCATAGAATATAATATTATTTTAAACATCAGTATACCAAAAGGGACAAAGAAAAATAATCACATTATTTCTATTACATTTTCACCCTTTCTTATCTCCATAATTTAGACAACAAATTTCTGGAATAGTGATTTTATATTTCTAATTTCATACAATTAGAAATACAAAGTTTTATAATAAAAATACAAAGTTTTGTAATAAATTATATACAGTATTTCATGTTTGTGTACTATCTCATTTTTATCTCTTAAACAAATTATAATTTATTTTAAACATATTTATTAATTGGGTTTCTAATTTCATCAGTGTATTCCAGTTTAGGTTCTCCATCCTTTCCGTCCAAGTATCCCTGCCCCCCCAAGCCTAGGTAACTCCTCTTAGTAAGTAGAAATCCTCCCTTTGTTCGGTCAAACAGGAGCTGACATCTCTCTCGCTCTCTCCTGAAATAAATCTACAGTTTCTTTGACCTTGCAGTTACAACTGGAGCTGCTAAATAACTTTCTCTTGTCTTATTCCCATCCTTTATTGCATGATGCTCTTCTTTTTCGCTTTCTTCTTTGACGGGCAAATATTTCTCAGCCTCAGAATTCCTTCTTTGTTGATTTTGTTGATTTTTTTGTTGCTTCTGTCTGCTCATTTATGATCATTTCTTCCCCTGGTTCCTGTTGCACTTCTGTGTAGAGACGGCAGGTCTCAGTTTCTCTATATGTAAAAATATCGAATGTCCTGTAATTTGTGGTACATGTATCCCAAACAATTCTCTTGTCCCTATCTTTCATGAGGATTCCATCTTCTAGTTATGTTATAGTTAGTTGCAGTTCAAATCAGATTATCTTGCAATTCGCTCAGGTAGAGGAGAAAAATGACTTATACAATTCTCCTTTAATATTGCTTAACATATGGAAAGTGGAAAGTTGCCAGGTCTTCCCTTGAAAATAGAAGACAGGATAATAAGCAGGGTTATCCAAGGCCAGGGTTTTGTTCCCTTGCTCCTATCTCCTCCCTTCTATGCTATCTCCCAATTTCCACGCCTTTTTGCAAATGTCCACAGTTCCCACAATTCCCAGCTTAATCTTTCAGTAATCCACCAAAGAAAAAAGGAGTATAATTCCAAAAAAATAAAGTGCCAGACAAAAGCCAAGGCAAAGAAAAGGTAGATCAAATGCTTTCACCTCTTTAGAGCTCTCTCCCATTAGTTAAGCAAAGAAAAAAATTAGTAAAAATAACAAAAAGACTCCTCCCCCTACTGCTCTGAAGCTGCTTTCTTCATGGGAGGGGGGGTTGTAGTCACTTTGAGAGATACAAAGCTTAAATCCAGGATATTGACATCATATAGCAAAAAAGAAAAAGAACAATCTCATCCACAATTTGTAACATGACATCTGTCAGATGCTTTATACAATTATACAAGTCCATATCCGGCTCTTCACAGTTAGATTGGGTGCCATTGCTGGTCCAGTTTCTCCCTGCAGGATAAAAGGCAGTCCTATCCTAGGAGAGCGATAGGGTTTAACCCCTTCTTAGGAGTACCAAGCAGGGTGAAAATCGACCCAGCAAATGGAGGTCTACTTGCCCTCGCAATATCCAACTGGAAGTCCCTAAATAAAACATTACATTTTTGGCCTGTCTACTAGTGTACTGTAATAGAAGAACTGAGTGTGTAGCTTGTGGTGTATTTAAATATTTTGAACAATTTACTTGAGTTTAGTTGAAAACCCAGCCATTTATGGTCACCATGATCCATAGGGGCCCTTCCATCTCTGCAGTTGTAAGATAGTGATGATGATTTGCATTTCCAAGTTTAAAGTGCAGAAAAGAAACTATGTGTGCCTTGGGTACTGATAAACCTGTGCTTCAGGTTTAGGATATTTGTACATTTTTGCTTTGTTTTGTAGTAGGAACTCAAAGAATACCTGCTTAATTTTGTATTTTCATCAATTTAGGCTAGCTGAACACAATGAGACAACTTGACAATGAATTTTCAAGCCCCACAATATTCCTTACCTGTAAGGGAAAAGCAAGACAAAAAAGGTTATCTCTGTGTGTCAGTGTTTTTGCAGTCTATGCACATTAGAATCCCTCCTCTTTAAGAAAAAAAGCTGTGTACAATAGTATTTAATATAAGTTTATCAGTGTACATGGCTGCTTGAAAGTAGCATTATCAGAACCATCTTCATGTTCTCTGGAGTTGAAATCTCAGTTTTGATGATGTTGGGAAACAGAGTGAGAGGAAAAGATGAAGGAAATAAAGAGATGGATTTGAACAAGTGTTATAAATACGTCATTGTTCAGGAGAATGAATGAAAAAATACATCCTAGTCCACATGTATTGTACTACACATGCCCCAATCACTAACATGTAATCAGATTCTAAGGTTTGTATGCGTATAGAAAATGATAAGCTGTGAAACACAGGCATCACATTTTGTTGTTGGCTCCTTTAGAAGTCCTCTTTTTTTCTGACTCAGGTTCTTGGGTAATTGACAAATAAAATGAATGAAGGGACACTCTGACTGTTGTCCATTGCAAATATGTCATAACTTTTAAATTACACATATGCACATATATACAGCTTTCTTGGAAGGGATAGCAAAGTTGATCAAAGTGAAAAAGGCTGCTTGTTTATCAGCTATTTTTATAGTCCAGCAAGTCATTTCTCACCTATAGCAAGGCTAAAAATTGATGACCTCCAAAAGATCCTGTCAGTCACAGTCCTACCAAGGTCTTGCAAGTTAAAGATACAGATTTTTTAAATTCAGTCCATCCATCTCATGTTCAGCTTTTTGTTTCTTTCTGCCTTGCACTTTTCCTAGTATTATTATTGTCTCTTTCCAGTGAGTCATGTCTTTTCATGTTGGCTATAATCTTACTGATATTTATGTAAGGCTTGCATAACATCCTGTTGCTAATTGTGGTTAGTTGCTGACATACCATGGCACATCTTCACTGCATGCTTGATCATTTACATAATTGTACCATGAATATGCACTAAGGTACCTCTTCAGTTACTCACAATTAGCCATAGCTAATATGCAGAACTTGTGTAAACACCAGCATGATTCTTCCTGTTAAGTGCCAAGTATTGTACTTTCTGTTTAGTAGTAATTCTAGCTCCTAATGAGTGTTCAGGTTTTATTTGGTATACAGTAGAGCCCACTTATGGGTCTTTCTGATGGTTTATGGTATTCCAGACCTCTCACTTTATCACAGCTATTATTGTTTATCAGTTATAGCTGGTAACCAGCAAACACTTGGGAGTAGCTGATCTGAGCTCAGAAGAGAGAGAGAGACTATAAAAAAGATACTACTGTCTTTACAGGTCTGAATGAGGTAGGCAAGGGGACAGTCCCTAAACCAATGGTGGTGAACCTTCAGCACTCCAAATGTTTTGGACCTCTACTCCCAGAATTCCAAGCCTAGATTGCTAGTGACAAAGGATTGTGGGAGTTGTGGTCCAAAACATCTGGAGTGCCGAAGGTTTGCCACCATTGCCCTAAACAGTAAGCTACATCTGGCACAGTAGTACTTCTGTTTTTTTTTTTAATGTAGAGCAGTCTACTGGTTTTGTTTTATTTATTTATTTTGAGTATTTTTACCCTTCCTTTCTCCTTGGAAAAGGACCCAAGGCAGCTTACAGTAAGGAGAGACTTATACAGTCCACTACAATTAAGACACAATCAGTTTGAGAAATAGGGAATTGAGGGGCTTCTTCCAGGATTATAAGGCAACATTAAAGCTAACAATTGATAACATAGTATCAGTGCAGTCACACAAGGAGAGATATAAAAACTCGGTTCATACTGTGAAATTCAATCTTTGAGGTAGCTAGGACCCAGGTCATACAGTGCTTTGTAGGTTAAGGTGAGCACTTTGAATTATGCACCATAGCTGATTGGCAGCCAGTGGAGCTGCTTTAATAGGGGTGTAATGTCGTCTCTGTAACTGGTCCAAAGTCAGCAATCTGGCTGCTGAATTTTGGACTAGAGATGGGCACGAAATGAATTTTTAATTTGTTTCAATATTTGTTATTTGTTATTCCTTTCGTTACCTAACAAAACGAATAACGAACTCACCCATCAAAGAAAAACAAAACGTAACAGAATTTTCTGCTTCATTCATTTCGTTTTTTGTTTTCCCATAGCCGTGCATTGAAACAATGCATTACTATGGGAAAGGTTTCCCTTGCAATTGGTGTGGGGAAACCACTGACTTTTTCCCGCCAGAAGCCAGCGCTGCCTATCAGGTATAGCACTGGCTTTGGCAGGAAAAGGATTTAAAAAGCCCACCCTTTCCTCCACCATTTTCTGAGGGCTCCTGCCTAGCAGTCAATGGCTGGACCCCTTTAAACCCAGCCCAGTTGGTACCAAGGGCTCCCCCTGGTACCAACTGGGCCAGGTTTAAAGCAGTCCAGCAACTGGGCCATTTTCAGAGAGCTCCTGCTGACCTGTCATTGGCAGCTCTTTAAAAATGGCCCAGTCGGCACTGGGGAGAACCCCTGGTGGCGACTGGGCCATTTTTAAAGGGGTCCAGCCGACGTGTCAAGCCCCGCACACAGAGCACACACACAAACAGGGTTCAGTTCTTTGCCAAGATCTTTAGTAGAAAGCCAGGCAAGTTCAAGTCCTTTTGCCAACAATCAAGTGCCAGATAAATAACAGAATCCAACTCCCAGCAATTAACAGTCCAAGTCAAAACCAGAATACCTCACGGAAACCAGATGCCAAACCCAAGGGAACAGATTAAGCCGTTGTCCAGAAAGCCAGTCCGAAATCAGGAAACAGAGCCAAGGTCACAGACAGGAACGTGGTTGCAAGTTCAAATGACGCGTTGCTCCCACAGAGAGCTCAAGGTGAGCTGACCAGCTTTATCTCAAAACAGAGAACACACCCTTGCTTCTGGAAAGGCTCCTGCTAGTACTCAGGGCTTCCCGACCTGATTCCCCGTCTAGCATCAAAGACCCTTTCCCTAGCTCTCCTGGTAACATGTCTTTGCAGAATCCTGCTCATAGCCCTTCTAGGGGGAGAAGATATGTTTTCAGCTGAGTCATCAGACCCAGCTGCCTGCTGACTTGAGCTGCAAGGCTCCTCCAGCAGCTCTTCACCATTTAACCCCTCAGAGTCAGGTTCTGTGACAGGCAGGGTCCTGGCACTATCCCCCTCCCCATGGTCCCCCTCTTCCAATGGGCCAGGCCTATCAGGGTAACTGTCATGGAATTGTTGAACCAACTCAGGAGCATGCAAGTTGGACGCAGGTTCCCATGACCGATCTTCAGGTCCATAACCTTCCCAGTCTACCAAATACTGCAATCCTCCACGATGTATTCGAGAATCCAAGATTTGACAGACTTCATATTCTTCTTCTCCTTCTACTAAAATAGGTGGAGGAGGTTCTGGAGTCGGTGGTCGGTTGGGGTCAGGGTCTGCAGCTGGAACCAAGAGGGATCAGTGGAATACTGGATGAATATGAAGGGAATCAGGTAGTTGCAGATGAAAAGCAACTGGATTGATTTGTTCTAAGATGGGATAAGGACCGATGAACCGAGGATCTAGTTTTCAGGATCGCCCAGGATGTCTCAGGTATCGAGTAGATAGCCAAACTTTCATTCCTGGATTTAGCTGTGGCCCTTCCTGTCTTTTCTTGTCCGCTGCTTTCTTATATACTTCCTTAGCATGGTCAAGTTGCTCTCGCAATAATTCCTGAATGCCATGGAGTTCTTGAATGTATGCATCCGCAGCTCGCACAGAGGTGGAAGGAAGGGTAGTTGGAAAATACCGAGGATGATAACCATAATTAGCCATGAATGGGGTCTGGCGAGTGGAAAAATGTACAGCATTGTTATATGCAAATTCAGCTAAAGGTAACAAATCCGCCCAGTTATCTTGTTGGTAGCATGTATAACAGCGTAAATATTGTTCTAAGGTGGCATTAGTGCGCTCAGTCTGACCATCTGACTGAGGGTGGTAAGCTGATGACAGGTTAACTTGTGTTCCTAGTGCTTTATGCATTGCTTGCCAGAAGCGGGAGGTGAATTATGGCCCACGATCCAAAATGAGGTGTGCAGGTAAACCATGAAGTCTGAAGAGGTGTTGCAAGTAGTGATGAGCTGTTTCTGATGTGGTAGGGGATTTAGGACAAGGAACAAAGTGGGCCATTTTGGTGAACAAATGCATGAAGACCAGAATGCAGGTAAACCCTTTTGAGCGAGGAAGATCCATGATGAAATCTAAGGAGACAGCATTCCAGGGACCAGAGGGTGTTGGTAAAGGATGCAACAGACCCGAGGGTTTGCTCACAACATCCTTTGCCCGCCGACAAACTTCACAGGAACCCACGTATCGGGCAACATCAGCACGGACATGTGCCCACCAGAACTCCCTTGTGAGAAGATGCAGGGTTTTGTAAAGTCCAAAGTGTCCAGCAGGTAAAGAGTCATGTGAGAGATGCAACACCTGGTTACGAAGAGGACCAGCAGGAACATATAACCACCCTCGATGTAATAATAGCCCTTGTTGTGCAGAGAACTCTCCATGATTCCCATTCCGGAGTTCCTGAAGACGTTGCTGAGTCCATGAATCGCGAGCTTGAGATTCACGGATTTCTTCTGCCAAGCTGAGACATGGATTCGTGGCCGCGAACACAGAGGGAGGCAAGATGGGCGCCACTAATGTCTCTTTCACAGGCACTGCATACTCAGGTTTTCTGGATAACGCATCAGCTTTTTTATTCTGAGCCTCAGGAATGTACTTGATCCAGAAATCGAACCGGGAAAAGAATAATGACCACCGGATTTGTCGCTGAGTCAATCGCCGGGCTGTTTGTAGATGTTCAAGGTTTCGATGATCAGTCAATACTTGAACAGGGTGTCGAGCTCCCTCGAGGTAACGCCTCCATACATCAAAAGCCATCTTGATGGCCAGCAGTTCACGCTCCCAGATAGTATAATTCTTCTCTGCAGGTTTTAACTCTCAAGAGTAATAAGCACAGGGACGCGGGGTTTGGGAGGGATCATCCTGTTGAGATAGCACTGCTCCAAGAGCAACGCTAGATGCGTCAGCCTCCACTATAAAGGGTAATTGTGGATCAGGATAACGGAGCAAGGGTTCTGAGGTGAAGCGGGTTTTCAAAGTAAAGAAAGCCTCTTCTGCTTCTGGAGTCCACCGGAAAAGCTCTTTGGGCTGAAGGAGATGGTTTAAAGGTGCAACAATGTCGGCGTAGGCAGGAATAAACTGGTAATAGTAGTTGGCGAAACTGAGGAACCGTTGCAAATCCTTACAGTTTTGTGGTTGCCGTCAGGACAACACAGCTTCTACTTTCTTAGGGTCCATGCGGATTCCCTGGGGAGAAATAATATGCCCCAGGAATTCACCTTCCTTAATGTCGAACTCACATTTTTCCAGCTTAGCATATAGTCCGTTTTCCCGGAGACGCGGCAAGACCTGACGAAGATCTTGAACATGCTGAGCTGGGTCAGCGGAATAAATCAGGATATCATCTAAATAAATGACCGCACAACGATCTATTAGATCATGGGAAATGTCATTCATCATCCGCTGGAATACACTGGGTGCGTTTGTCAGTCCAAAAGGCATTACTAAATGTTCATATTGACCGTACTGGGTTCAAAACACAGTTTTCCACTCATCTCCTTTACGGATACACACCAAATTATACGCCCCACGAAGGTCCAGCTTGGTATAACACTTTGTCCCTCTTAACCAGTCCAAAAGTTCAGAGATTAGGGGTAAAGGGTACCGGTCCCGAATAGTGATCTTGTTTAATGCCCAGTAATCATTACAAGGACGAAGCTCCCCTCCCTTCTTCTTTACAAAGATCACCGGTGCGGGCAATGGCGATTTGGAAGGGCGTATAAACCCACGTTGAAGGTTCTTGTCTAGGAAAGCCCTCAAAGCTTCTAACTCAGGTTCGGACATAGGATAGACTCGTCCCACAGGGAGGGGTGCCCCAGGTATCAGATCAATGGCCCAGTCATAGGGCCCCCTTTTCCTCAAATACATCCGCAAAGTCTTGGTATACCTGGGGCAAGACAGGGTCAGATGTAGCATGGGCAGCTGCCAGGATGGTAGAAGAATTTTTCTTTGAGCAAGGAACCTTGAAGTACAATTCCCCTTGCACCCAATCCACCAATGGGTTATGAGCTCGCAACCAGGAAAGTCCCAAGACAAGAGGAAACCGGGGCATCCGAGTTACATTAAAGCAAATCTGCTCATTGTGGTCCATTACCTAAAGAGTAAGTGGACAGGTTTCCTTAGCTATCGGCCCAGAACGAAGTAACCGACCCTCAATGGATTCTAGCAGCAAAGGAGTTTCCTTGTTCTGTACTGGAATCCGATGGCACCTCACAAACCCAGCATCCACAAAGCAGTGAGCTGCCCCAGAGTCTACCATAGCATACACAGGTACTTTCCGGCCATCAGGAAGCCCTAGAGTTACAGGTACCAGGAAAGGTCCTTGGGGTGTGATGGTATTGTCTGGGAACCCTTCGGTATGCTCCATTCCTGTGGGTTCCTTCAAGGATGGAGCTGCCCTTTTTACTGCTGAAGAGGTAGCAGCACTTACTGAGGAGCGCTTCAAAGGGCAACTGGAAGCGAAATGTCCTCCTCCTCCACAGTACAGGCAGAGATTATGAGAGCGTCATCTTGCCTTTTCCTCTGGGGTGAGGCGTGGTCGAGCAGCTCCCAGTTGCATAGGTTCTGGATCCATTCTGCGGGCTTCACCGGATTGCAGATGGCAGAGGTTGCTGGTTGTCGTTCTTGCCTCAGGAGAGGAGACGGCTTTCCAGGCGTCCATCTATCCTGAGACACAGGGTAATGAGTTCCTGTAACGTGTTTGGTTGTTCCACCCTAGAGAGTTCATCAAGCACTTCATCTGCCAATCCTTCCATATACTGAGAAATCAGTGCCGGTTCATTCCAATTCAGATCCTGTGCTATCAAACGGAACACAGTGGTGTAGTCAAACACTGAATCTTTGCCCTGTTTCAGAGCTCTGACTCTCCTGTTGGCAGTAGCAGCCTGTACGGGGTTCTGAAAAGCTGAAGAAATGTGATTCAGGAAAGCCTGATAATTATCCAGTAGAGGTGAGGCACTGAGGAGTAAAGGAGTAGCCCATTTAGCCACCTGTCCTTTCAACAAACTGATGATAAAGCAGACCTTAGACCTCTCAGTAGGAAATTCTTGAGCACGCAGCTCGATAAACAGCTTGCATTGAGCCAAGAATGCAGGGAATTCCTCTAACTTGCCCTCAAACCGGTCAGGAGGCAGCAAAGGGCAATGGGGCTGCAATCCAGCCGGTGCTGGAGCATGCTGCAATTGATAGGGTTAGGGTTAGGGATAGGGTTAGGGTCAGGGGTCAGGGTCAGGGTCAGGGTCAGGGTTTAGGGTTAGGGTTTAGGGTCAGGGTTTAGGGTCAGGGTTTAGGGTCAGGGTCAGGGTTAGGGTTAGGGTGAGGGTGAGGAGGGTGAGGGTGAGGGTTTAGGGTTAGGGTTAGGGTTAGGGTTAGGGTTAGGGTTAGGGTTATGGTTATGGCTAGGCCAAGGCCTATGGCGGCCTAGGCCTATGGCTAGGGTCTAGGTTAGGGCTAGGGTTAGGGTTAGGGTTAGGGTTAGGGGGTTAGGGTTAGGGTTAGGGTTAGGTTAGGTTATGGCTACAGTTATCAAGGCCTATGGGTCTACAGGACTACTTAGGGTTTGTTAGGGTTAGGGTTAGGGATAGGGTTAAGGTTACAGTTAGGGTTAGGGTTAGGGTTAGGTTTTAGGGTTAGGGTTAGGTTCAGGGTCAGGGTCAGGGTCAGGGTCAGGGTCAGGATCAGGGTTAGGGTTAGGGTCAGGGTCAGGGTCAGGGACAGGGTCAGGGTTAGGGTTAGGGTTAGGGTTAGGGTTAGGGTTTAGTGTTAGGGTTAGGGTTAGGGTTTAGGGTTAGGGTTAGGGTTAGGGTTAGGGTTAGGGTTAGGGTTAGGGTTGGGGTTTGGGTTATGGATGCAGCTAGGCCAAGGCCGATGGCGAGATCTAAGGCTAGGACTAGGGTTAGGGTTTGGGTTAGTGTTAGGGTTAGGGTTAGGGTTAGGGTTAGCGTTAGGGTTAGGGTTGGGGTTACGGTTACCGTTACCGTTACCGTTACCGTTACCGTTACTGTTAGTATAAGGGATAGGGTTAAGGTTAGGTTTATGGTTAGGGTTAGGGTTAGGTTAGGGTTAGCGTTAGGGTTAGGGTTAGGGTTAGGGTTAGGGTTAGGGTTAGGGTTAGGATTAGGGTTAGGGTTAGGGTTAGGGTTAGGGTTAGGGTTAAAATTATGGCTACTGCTAGGACAAGGCCTATCGGGAGATATAGGGCTAGGGTTAGGGTTAGTGTTATTGTTGAGGTTAGGGTTAGGGTTAGGGTTAGGGTTAGGTTAGGGTTAGGGTTAGGGTTAGGGTTAGGGTTAGGGTTATGGCTACAGCTAGGCCAAGGCCTATGGCGAGATCTAGGGCTAGGACTAGGGTTAGGGTTTGGGTTAGGGTTAGGGTTAGGGTTAGGGTTAGAGTTATGGTTACAGTTATCGTTAGGGTTACAGTTACTGTTACGGTTATGCTTAGTGTAAGTGATAGGGTTAAGGTTACAGTTAGGGTTAGGGTTAGGGTTAGGTTTAGGGTCAGGGTCAGGGTCAGGGTCAGGGTCAGGGTTAGGCTCAGGGTCAGGGTCAGGGTTAGGGTTAGGGTCAGGGTCAGGGTCAGGGTCAGGGTCAGGGTCAGGGTTAGGGTTAGGGTTAGGGTTTAGGGTTAGGGTTAGGGTTAGGGTTAGGCTTAGGGTTAGCGTTAGCGTTAGGGTTAGGGTTGGGGTTTGGGTTACGGCTGCAGCTAGGCCAAGGCCGATGGCGAGATCTAAGGCTAGGACTAGGGTTAGGGTTTGGGTTAGGGTTAGGGTTAGGGTTAGGGTTAGGGTTAGGGATAGGGTTAGGATTAGGGTTAGGGTTAGGGTTAGCGTTAGGGTTAGGGTTAGGCACGGTTTACCATTGGGGTTACGGTTTACCGTTACCGCCAGGTTAGCAGGCCACGCTACTGTTAGTATAAGGGATAGGGTTAGGTTAGGTTTATGGTTAGGGTTAGGGTTAGGGTTAGGGTTAGCGTTAGCGTTAGGGTTAGCGTTAGGGTTAGGCTTAGGGTTAGGTTAGGCTAGGCTTAGGGGCCAGGCCAGGCTAGTTTGGGTTAGGGTTAGGGTTAGGTTTAGGCTACTATAGGACAAGGCCTATCCGGAGATATTAGGGCTAGGGTTAGGTTTAGGGTTAGGGTTGAGGTTAGTGTTAGGGTTAGGGTGTTAGGGTAGGGTTAGGGTTCAGGGTCAGGGTTAGGGTTAGGTTTAGGGTCAGGGTCAGGGTTTAGGGTCTGGGTCAGGGTCAGGGGGGTCAGGGTCAGGGTTAGGGTTAGGTTAGGGTTAGGGTTAGGGTTAGGGTTAGGGTTAGGGTTAGGGTTAGGGTTAGGGTTAGGGTTAGGGTTAGGGTTTGGGTCTAGGGCTGCAGCTAGGGTTAGGGTTTGGGTTCTCAGGCTAGGGTTAGGGTTAGGGTTAGGATTATGGTTAGGGTGATCATTAGGGTTAGGGTTAGGGTTAGGTTAGGCTTAGGACTTAGGGATAGGGTTAGGGTTAGGGTTAGGGTTAGGGTTAGGGTTAGGTTAGGGTTAGGGTTAGGGTTAGGGTTAGGTTAGGGTTAGGGTTAGGGTCAGGGTTTAGGGTCAGGGTCAGGGTCAGGGTCAGGGTCAGGGTCAGGGTCAGGGTCAGGGTCAGGGTTAGGGTTAGGGTCAGGGTCAGGGTTAGGGTTAGGGTTAGGGTTAGGGTTAGGGTTAGGGTTAGGGTTAGGGTTAGGGTTAGGGTTAGGGTTAGGGTTAGGGTTAGGGTTCGGGTTAGGGTTGGGGTTTGGGTTATGCCTAGGCCAGGCCAGGGATAGGCCAGGAATCTCAGCTAGGACTAGGGTTAGGGTTAGGGTTAGGGTTAGGGTTAGGGTTAGGGTTAGGGTTAGGGTTAGGGTTAGGGTTAGGGTTAGGGTTAGGGTTAGGGTTAGGGTTAGGGTTAGGGTTAGGGGTTAGCGTTAAGGCCTAGGCGAGATATAGGGTTAGGGTTAGGGTTAGGGTTAGGGTTAGGTTAGGTTAGGTTAGGTTAGGCTAGGCCAGGGTTAGGGTTAGGGTTAGGGTTAGGGTTAGGGTTAGGGTTAGGCTAAGGGTTAGGGTTAGGGTTAGGATTAGGGTTAGGGTTAGGGTTAGGGTTTAGGGTTAGGGTTAGGGTTAGGGTTAGGGTTAGGGTTAGGGTTAGGGTTATGTCTACTGCTAGGCCAAGGCCTATGGCGAGATCTAGGGCTAGGGTTAGGGTTAGGGTTAGGGTTAGGGTTAGGGTTAGGGTTAGGGTTAGGGTTAGGGTTAGGGTTAGGGTTAGGGTTAGGGTTAGGGTTAGGGTTAGGGTTAGGAGTTAGGGTTAGGGTTTGGGTTAGGTTAGGGCCAGCCAGGCCGTTGGCCAGATCGTTAGGCCAGGACCAGGCCAGGGCCTGGGTTATGGTTAGGGCAAGGGCTAGGCCAGGCTTGGCTAGGCCAGGATCTAGGGCCAGGACTAGGCCAGGCTAGGCCAGGCCTTGAGGCCAGGCCTGGGCCTAGGGTTAGGGCCAGGCCAGGCTAGGCCAGGCCAGGCTCCATTTAGAGCTTAGGACTAGGGTTAGGTTAGGCCAGGCCAGGAGTTAGGGTTAGGGTTAGGGTTAGGGTTAGGGTTAGGGTTAGGGTTAGGGTTAGGGTTAGGGTTAGGTGGTTAGGGTTGGGGCTAGGTTAGGTCTAGGGTTAGGGTTAGGCCTAGGGTTATGAGGTATAGGCCTAGGGTTAGGTTAGGAGTTAGGGTTAGGGTTAGGGTTAGGGTTAGGCTTAGGTTAGGGTTAGGGTTAGGCCAGGGTTAGGGTTAGGGTTAGGTTAGGGTTAGGGCCAGGGTTAGGCCAGGGTTAGGGTTAGGTTAGGGTTAGGGCCAGGTTAGGTTAGGTTAGGGT